>OW388080.2:87159663-89659663 GCA_936449025.2 Sarcophaga subvicina
TTTTGCGGTTGATGTTTTCTGTATCAAGAAGCAGAATAGAACGAGTACTTATTCAATAACTTAAACATATTGTACAATAGGGTATAAATAAGGGCTTAAATCTTCTCCTATGCTTTGCCGTCCTTACAAAAAATAAGCCCAGGAGACAGCGCGCCGTTATGACTGCAATAAGATTCTTAAGATAGATTCTGTATGAATTTACCGCAAATCTTATTCCGCGTTAATAACTCTTCAGTCAGGACAACAACCTAGCTTCTGAGTCCACTTACGTTGTGTGTGTTAATAAGTGCGTGGCTGGACTTACAGTTTAATGCCGACTCCGAACGAAATAATTTTTTAGAAAAAATTTTTTCATAGCATAGCGACGAAGATATATTTTTTCATATTTCGTTTTGTTCGAGATTCACCTTCCCTATCTCAATTATTTGCCTCCATTAAATTAATGCCAATCTTGTTTTTATTTCAATGTCACTATGTCCGGAATGCATTAAGTCGCTCGCTTTACCCTTCAGAATCACCCAGTATTCTTGGACAATGTTAGATGAATTGGAAACACTCTTTAAGAAAGTATATATCCGTATAAAGTTTGCTGGATCCGCACACCGTCTATCTTTATCGGCCAGACAATCTGTTCAATTGTACTGATTCAACTGTACTGAACTTGATACTTTTTTTATAATGTTCTCTGGTCTTCAATAAATAACAGCATCTGTTTGGTACTATTGCCATTAATCCAGAATCGAACAGCGTGCTGTGCACAGAGAGTTCCAGATGAACTATAGCCAAGATTTTGACATGAGCATAGACTTTATATTCCCATGCTCTTGCTGCGTTTTGCCTCAATTCCATATTCGAAGATACTTGTTTCTCCAAAGTATTGTTGGTATTCATTTGATTATTATAAACATCTGCTAAGACAATCGTTATCGCTCTGTTCTCTAGTACATAATTTACTTTACATTTTGTACAGCCAGTGTATGTTCTCAGATTTTAAATCTCAGTTTAAGGAACAGTAGATTGGGAATTACCTCGTTTTGGCTTTGAATAGCTTCGTGAATAGCACTGAATATGTTTTAGTTGGTTTAACTACCAACTGTAACTACAAACTATATTCGTTAAAATATTTAGGACGGTCCTTGATCCTTCCTAGATGTTATTGCCCTAATTGTCAATTGACTATCTGTAAAGATATTTAAATCATACATTTTCATACGCTTTAAAAACCGTATTACCATTGGAGTCCATTTATTTTGTATCTGGTTCCCAGTTCCAGCTATCTTATAACCAACCGGTATCTTTATCACTTGAATAAAAAGTATTGTTTCCAATATCCTTATGGGTGATGATCTTATTGCATCACTTATTCTTTAACAACACATTCGTTGAACCATTTGAATTGTTCTCATGTTGTATTTCCTCTCCATCGATGCCCACTCTTTTCCATTTGTACCCGTTTCCTCGGAAACGATTTGGTGAAGATCGAGGAATGACAGCAGTATATAAATCGCGAACAGATCAGCTCTTACCGCCTGCACCGCAACTTTACTTTAATTCTTCAGGATTTTATGGTCTCCCCCGTATCTCGGATTTCCAGAAGCTAGACTCATACCTCTTCAACATATTGTAGCAGACAACATTCCCAGCTTCATCCAAAATTACTGCCAGAAAACAGTAAAAGCCAGTTTTCCAATTAAACTTAACGCAATCAGGCAATATAAGCTTAAATAAGGTGGAATTCAAAAGCCTGGAATTCCCAAGCCAGACATTAAAACCAAATACAAAAAGTATTTCTTCGGTGACTTCCTTTCAGCAGATTTCTGTTAAAAACTCAGAGAGTAAATAAAAATTCCATGAAAAGTTTCTCAAAAAATTGTCGTTCGGAGTCGACTTTAAACGGTAGGTCCCGCCACTCATGTATAAAATAACTCACAACATAAGTGGTGTGAGAAACTAAGTCGTAATCCTGACTGAAGGGTTGTAATGACCAAAATTATGTATGTAAAGTTTTATTAGTCTCTGTGATACCTAACGTCACGAAAGGATTTAAACTTGAGTTGCATTCATTATTTCAGTGAAACTCTATTCCATTTTTTCTCCCTCACTGCCCTTTTTTCAATACATCTCCACATTATCTTTTTACACACACACTGTATAAAATGAAATTTTTATTGTATTGAAATCGATATGCTTAAGTGTAAATGTAAAAATTTATTACATGAATGTATGTACATAAATAAAGCCGTGTTGCGAGTATGTATATGATTTTTCACGCGAATATTTGCAAAAGTATTGAATTGTCTCAAGAGTTGAAGCTGAGTAAACCTATTCAATGTCAATAATTTTTAAAATTTTTACGCCGTCTATCCTTACGGAAAAGATAGTTTTTTCTATTACTGATTATGATTGATTTAAATTTTAATTGATTTTATCGTCTTAACCCATTAGTGGAAAAAGTTCCTTGACCACTTTCCTTATATAATTTTCATCAATTACATGGTGCGACAGTCAAAATACACCCATATGTAGGTTGTGAGTTTTGTTGAGTAGAACTCAAAAATATTTTTTTTTTTTACATTTTTCGAACCCTCTAAACTTGTTTTATTTGACAAAAATGGTATTTTTGATCTTTTCACACATAATTATTGATTACCCAAAAATTTTTTAACCATTTTTAAAATACAAATTTTTTTTGGAAAGGGCCTTTAAAATGGTATACATACGTGTTATGAGTTTTGATCGGGTAAACTTGGAAAATATGATTTTTTTCATTTTTTCAAGTTTAGCCATTCTTAATTGTAAAATTTAATTAAAAAACTATAAAATAAGTGATGACATTCTGAAAGTGCATTATCTTGTGAAGAGATTAACACTTCATTTGATCAAATCGGACAAAAATTACCGTAGTTATTATTTAAATAGTATAACAGTCGTGATACGCTATACAAGATTTCCTTCTTGCTGATCAAAATCAGATCCATCCAGTTGAGGAATTTATAAAATGCAACGCCATTGAGCTCGTTGTCGTCAAGGGCTACCAGTTCAAACAATATTTCAGAAATTGTTAGTCTACATATAAAAAAAGATTTTATTCAATTATTTTTTAACAATTGCACTACGAACGCAGTGTCCCTTTTAGGGGACGTTACATTGAAAGTCACTATATGCGCGTGGCATTACATTTTGTCATAATTTTTTTACATCAATTAAGTCATTATACTTATTTACAAATAATAAAATACAAAACGTAACAAATATTCACATCATATTTGAAATATGCTATCTTACTCAGTTCGGAATTTTCTTTTTTTCACAAATTAATATTCCATATTTTGCATATAAAACAACACGCAGATCGCATACGCAACGTAACAAATATTCACATCATATTTGAAATATGCTATCTTACTCAGTTCGGAATTTTTTTTTTTTTCACAAATTAATATTCCATATTTTGCATATAAAACAACACACAGATCGCATTTTTTGAAACCAATGAAATAAGCTTTGCTTCGTTATTATGTCAGTAACAGCATATCGTATATGTTATTTAAAAATTAAAATTATGGAAGTGAAAATTCGAAAAATTCTATTGTTCTTTATAAGGGCTCTGCGCACTAATGGGTTAAATAAATAATTTTAAATTTCTTTATAAAAAATATGTTTTCAATTTATACGAATTATAAATGTGTTCTCCATGGCCGATGGCATTACATTATATGACTATTTTTTTTTGTCTGGTATATTTGCTGACTATGTGGTATAATACGGTCGAGAAAGTTTGCCATTCTCAATTAATTTTTATTCAAATTTAGTTTTAATGAATTTTAGATTGTTTTCTTCATACTTTTATTACTCTTCCAAGCTTAAAGTTTTCAAAAATTTCCATATTTTCTTATGATTTTTAATTTGTAATTCAAAAAAAAAAAAAGTTGTTGTCGTTCACTTTTACTTACTGTATAATTGGATTTTGTTTCACAAAGTCACGACGCAAAAAACCTGAAGTCTTGTAATTGACGTGAAATGGACAACCTGCGCTACCATAGTCCAATTTCTTTGCATTTATTTTTAAGTCTCCGTGCATGAATAGTTACTAAATTAGTGCAACCTTTAATACACTCCCTTTAACTTTTCAAAGTGTTTTCTTAACAGTTTACTTGCTCAGCTTGGCCGACATCATGTTGAACGATATAAATGATATTGTTACAAGGGCTCATCTCATCGTAAGATTCCGGTACTAAACTAATGAAAACGGAGCTAAAATGTCATGTCTTCTAAAACGTATAAAATACTTCAAAATTTTTTGTGAATCTTAAAGCTGACGGTCTCTTCGTTTGTGAGAGAGCCGATTAGGCTACTAAGAGTCACAATTACTAGACAATAATTCCATCTGGCTATTGTGGTAGGTATTGTTTTTACGTTCAACACTCAGGAGATGGCAGTGCATTGTGTTGAAACTAAGAAAATATGATGTGGAAAGGACGACTAGATCTAAACTTGTTGAAAAAGACCTATGCAGCAAGGGACTTCCACATACGAATAGTTGTGCTAAAGAACGAATTTTGTAATGCAGTGAGCCATCCGCTGGACAATCGACCACAAACGTATGTGCTCTCCGAGAAAATCGAGTGCTACGTTCGAATGCATGGTTCTCGGCATTGAATGGTTGCTCGAGTAAAATCGGAAAGTAGTAGTAATAGCGAAAGAATAGTGACCCACAAGTCACATTGCGACAATGCTCAAATGAATCAATAGATTCAGATATCCTACCGCCATTAGTTTTTAATTTTCGCCTTCTCCTTCACGCGATCGAAAGGCTTCAAAATAGACTTTAAGGCACCGACCCATTCAAGAAGGTTGTACTCATTTCCCGGTCGGATTTATGTGGTGTTAATAGTAAGAAGATGAAATGAAGTAAAGTATTTCTTCCACCGTATTACGAAAACGGCGTAGTCTAGTATGTATTGTGTTGTCTTATTAGGCGCAAAGCCAGGGTTCAAACCACAGGTCAGACATCAAAACGAAAGTATTTCTTCGCCGAATTTCTGCTATCAATTTTATGTCAAAAGAAGATAAATAAAAAAATTGCCATGAAAAGTTTCTCAAAAATCTGTCGTTCGGAGTCGACTTTAAACTGTAGGTTCTCGCCACTTATGTATAAAATTAACACACACAACATAAGTGGTGTGAGAGTCTAGGTCGCACTCCTGACTGAAAGGTTGTAATGGTCAATTATGAATGTAATGTGTGTATGTTTTATGAAACCGACACACTTGAATCCTTCTTCACTTGAAAATGTGCGGTTTCCAGCGAACATCACACAGAATATTATTGCAGCGCTTCTGTATCAATAAGGACGAGAAGGAAGAAGAATCACTACGTCACTTTTAAATGTGGTGTAAGGCTGTTTGGTGCTGGAAGGAGATAATGAATGGGGTGCCCTAGAAATATATAACTGTTGAATATGTTTCGGAATTATTAAGTTTGGGGCAATTAGCAATAGGTCCTCCTAGTGAAGTTGCGTGGTAAACTTGTTTGAAACACTTGCAACCTTGCTCTTATCTATTTTATCTGATTACCAATGGACATACATTTTTATTAGAATGTAAAATTTAAATTTCACTTTTTGCTCATCGCTTACTCTTCTTTTCATTTTTTTTGTCACACAAAACCTCTATAATGGATTTCTCCCTCAAAGTAAGCTATTTAAATCCTTTTTTGCATCCGTGTATTCCCTGTTCGACATGCAATACACTGCACAGCATGCAGTAAAAAGTGTGATTAATGCTCACAGTCACATTGACAGTGCAGCTATTGGTAAGGGCGAGTAGATTTTTCCCTAACCCAGCTGGTAACGAGGAATATTTTATTTTTTTGTATATTGTTTATATCCAATATTACTTGCATTACAATAGTTTTAAATATTTTGTGCTTTACATCATATAATCAATGTTGTTAAAAAAAATAAAAAAACTTTAAAAAATTTTGATTGAAAATTTTATGGAAATATTTTTCTCTCTTTTCAATTCTTCTTTCTTGCCAAAAATTAAAATTACAAAATTATTTGGAATTTTGAAGTGTTTAAATTTTTTATTGGTTTTATAGAAAAAAGTCCAGAAATCTGCTGAGAGGAAGTCGCCGAAGAAATATTTTGTCATATTTTAGTTTCGATGTCTGACCTGGGGTTTGAACTTTGGCCTTACGTCTAATACGCCAACACGCTACCTACTAGACTACGGAAACTTTTTTATTTAGATTAGTTTATTAAATACTTTATACTATATCTCTCAACAGAAATTGTATATATTGTTACCCAAATATAACATATATTGTTTAACATTAACGATAAACAAAAGCTGCACACACACATATGTA
Source organism: Sarcophaga subvicina (assembly GCA_936449025.2). Lineage (NCBI taxonomy): Eukaryota > Metazoa > Arthropoda > Insecta > Diptera > Sarcophagidae > Sarcophaga > Sarcophaga subvicina. Next base: position 87,166,036 of record OW388080.2, read on the forward strand.
CATCGAACCTGGTTGCACCTGGTACCAACAACAGCATGAAATGAAAGGAGACCGACAATTATGAAAGAAAACCAACAACAACAATCATGAGATAAAAGGGATGGACAAGTGTGCAAAATACACAAACAATAATGCGGTCGCTATAGAATTCTCGAGAATCATACTGATTACGTGCATATATAAAAGGGCAAGACAAAGCCAGCAGTCAGTCAGTAAGAATTCAGTCAGCCTTACGTGAAGTTGCGTGTGAACAAAGCAAGTCGTGGTTGTAAAGGTCTAGCGAATAGTTGTGTGAACTAGTAAAGTGAATAAACAGATTATTATTGTTGTATCGCTAAGTTGTATACGGTGGCACACAAAAGTAGTGTAAAGAGTAAAGAATTTAACTGAAATTAAACACGTATTTGTTTTTACTTTGTTTGCAATTAATGAACTCATATTTAAACCTTTACGTAAAAACGTAACAATATGTTGGATTTTCTACTTAAATCAACATTAAAAGAAGTGCAGACTATGTCACTCATTAGTCCTTAGAAATTCAGTTCAGTTCAGTAAGGGCCATTTTTTGAATGCGAGTTTAAACTCAAGATTAAGTTAATCAGGAGCACGTGATACGCACCTTTCTGGTCCCACCAGACACGCACGCACTTCCTGCCGAATCGATTCGATTTTGCAGTCGAAGTTGATGGTTGCCCCATCTTTAAGCATGGTTATTTCCGCTAAAGATTGTAAAAATAAATGTATTTTTCATCGCCAATAACAATTCAAAGCGACACTGTTTTACTATCGTGTCTTTCAAGGAAAATTTTATAAGTGGCTTTTCGGTTTCTATCAGTATGCCATTCAATTCGTGAGGCATCCATTTTCCAGGTTTATAGATCATTTCCAGACCTTTCAAACAGTCAGAAATTGTTTGCTGTGTAACATTTAAAATTTCTGCGAATTGTTTCTGACTCAATGTATCCATCTTCATCCATTATTATTTGCCTTTTTCCGGTCTTCCACTTGTTTTTGCTCACATCGAAGCCATCTTTTGCAAGCTGCTTCTGATAGAGTGTGATCAAACATGACGACAAGTATTCGATGCGACTTAATTTCATTTTCTTCCTACAAAAACAAAAAAATTATAATGTAACATTAGGCAGATTTAGCTCTGGATGTCTCAGCATGATTCAAACTTTAAAACATTTCACCATAAAAGTAAAGACAACATTATACTGAATTTGACAGCAGAAGCACTCATGCAGTATAGAATTGTTTAAGGCGAATTGGAATGTCTGCCTACTAGAGTTTCATGATAAATTTTAGTCGGAAAGGCAAAGAAAATTATTTGTGTCTGCAACAGTTGTAAAAAGTGAATTATTTTTACTTTAAGCTTGTGCTTTTAAATGCATTGAATTTGTGAAAAATATGTACATTATCTTGAAATAGTTTTAAGTATTGAACAGAGTTTTGGTTTACTTTACTTGTCCATTCTTTTACGTAATTTCTTGTTATTTATATATAATTCTATATACTTGTTGTTTTTGTACATACAAAATATAAAATAATATATTAAAAAATTAATTTCCTAACTTAAATTAAATGAATTTCAAAATCAGCTTAAAAAGTCGAACAACCTTGGAAAATAACATTCGACATTCAATGATATCTCCGAGACAGAAAATGGAAAGCAATGATTCATAAAAGATTCTGAATGGTAAGATTGTCTGATTTTAAGATAAAGTCCATAATGTAGAACACAGGATAATTTTCAATGTTTAAAAATCCACTAGAAATTATGGCTTACTTCCTATTTAAAGGAATATATAACATATTACTCATACGCATCATATTACATGTACTAGAATAATTACTCTGAAAAGTATGCAATAAAAAGTCTTTGATATTGCCATGTATGAGACTAATGGAATTAAATATCACTCATACGTCACATATGTACTTATCATGAATGAATTTTACATATTATGTATGTGCCAAGATGTGAGTAAATAAATATAATCGAGGAGCCATTTAAAAGTTTAAATTCAAAAATGCAATAAAACAAAACCGATTTGAAATATGGTTAAATAATTTTGATGTGAAGTACAAGTGTTCCGGTTACTAAAAGAATATTATTTCAATTATATGGCTGCCGCTGCTGGCCTCGTAGTACCTCATCCGTATGGGACTAATTTTCGGGTCGTATCTCAATGGCATTACGAATGTAGGCCTTCAAGTGCTTAATTGTCTCCGATTTGTCTGCATAACACTTCTGTTTAACGGTGCCACACAGAAAAAAGTCCAACGGTGTCAAATCGCAGCTTGTTAGCGGCCAATTGACATCTCCTAATTAAATGGCCATAAAACGTTTGACACAATAAATTCACGTGGCACGAGTTGTGTGGCAAGTTACACCATCCTGTTGAAACTAAACATCGTTCACATTAATACCATGATGAAGCATTACAAAAAATCGGTTATCATGGCGTGTAGTGTTTGCGCCGTTCTCATTTTCAAAGAAATATGGGCCAATGATACCTTTGCTTAACAAGCCGCACCAAACAATCACTCGTAATGGGTGCACTGGCTTCTGTAAGACCACGTATGAATTTTCTGAGCTCCAAATAGGGCAATTTTGTTTATTAATGTACCAAGACGATTTTCTTTTGGTACAATCTCGTTGGGTCATCTATTACAATAAATCGATTGAATGCATGAGCAGTCAATCGATTCATTACGTTCAATGGAGTTAAAATAATGAATTTTAAGACAGAATATAATGACATAAGTATTGCCAGATACGAAATAACCGATTATTCAAATTTAAACTAATAGGTGACTCATAATGGTTATTTGAAAAATATCCTGGGTAGGGTTATAATTTAAAAAATTTACTTCAAAGAGAGATTTTCTTTCAAGTAATTTATTTGAATTTATATTTTCGGTAAGCTTATTGCCGTTCTAATATGACGAAGGAAATATCTCTTTACTGTACATGTAAAGTAAAAATCTCTTTCACAAATACATTACTTGAGTGTACTTATTTCCATGCTACCATATAGGGTTTCATGTAAAATGTGTAAAAAAGTTGTTAAAGCATCGTAAGTTGTAAAGTTGTAAAGCATTGGAAAAATGTGATTGGTTTTTGCGGTTGATGTTTTCTGTATCAAGAAGCAGAATAGAACGAGTACTTATTCAATAACTTAAACATATTGTACAATAGGGTATAAATAAGGGCTTAAATCTTCTCCTATGCTTTGCCGTCCTTACAAAAAATAAGCCCAGGAGACAGCGCGCCGTTATGACTGCTATAAGATTCTTAAGATAGATTCTGTATGAATTTACCGCAAATCTTATTCCGCGTTAATAACTCTTCAGTCAGGACAACAACCTAGCTTCTGAGTCCACTTACGTTGTGTGTGTTAATAAGTGCGTGGCTGGACTTACAGTTTAATGCCGACTCCGAACGAAATAATTTTTTAGAAAAAATTTTTTCATAGCATAGCGACGAAGATATATTTTTTCATATTTCGTTTTGTTCGAGATTCACCTTCCCTATCTCAATTATTTGCCTCCATTAAATTAATGCCAATCTTGTTTTTATTTCAATGTCACTATGTCCGGAATGCATTAAGTCGCTCGCTTTACCCTTCAGAATCACCCAGTATTCTTGGACAATGTTAGATGAATTGGAAACACTCTTTAAGAAAGTATATATCCGTATAAAGTTTGCTGGATCCGCACACCGTCTATCTTTATCGGCCAGAGTAATGGACAATCTGTTCAATTGTACTGATTCAACTGTACTGAACTTGATACTTTTTTTATAATGTTCTCTGGTCTTCAATAAATAACAGCATCTGTTTGGTACTATTGCCATTAATCCAGAATCGAACAGCGTGCTGTGCACAGAGAGTTCCAGATGAACTATAGCCAAGATTTTGACATGAGCATAGACTTTATATTCCCATGCTCTTGCTGCGTTTTGCCTCAATTCCATATTCGAAGATACTTGTTTCTCCAAAGTATTGTTGGTATTCATTTGATTATTATAAACATCTGCTAAGACAATCGTTATCGCTCTGTTCTCTAGTACATAATTTACTTTACATTTTGTACAGCCAGTGTATGTTCTCAGATTTTAAATCTCAGTTTAAGGAACAGTAGATTGGGAATTACCTCGTTTTGGCTTTGAATAGCTTCGTGAATAGCACTGAATATGTTTTAGTTGGTTTAACTACCAACTGTAACTACAAACTATATTCGTTAAAATATTTAGGACGGTCCTTGATCCTTCCTAGATGTTATTGCCCTAATTGTCAATTGACTATCTGTAAAGATATTTAAATCATACATTTTCATACGCTTTAAAAACCGTATTACCATTGGAGTCCATTTATTTTGTATCTGGTTCCCAGTTCCAGCTATCTTATAACCAACCGGTATCTTTATCACTTGAATAAAAAGTATTGTTTCCAATATCCTTATGGGTGATGATCTTATTGCATCACTTATTCTTTAACAACACATTCGTTGAACCATTTGAATTGTTCTCATGTTGTATTTCCTCTCCATCGATGCCCACTCTTTTCCATTTGTACCCGTTTCCTCGGAAACGATTTGGTCAAGATCGAGGAATGACAGCAGTATATAAATCGCGAACAGATCAGCTCTTACCGCCTGCACCGCAACTTTACTTTAATTCTTCAGGATTTTATGGTCTCCCCCGTATCTCGGATTTCCAGAAGCTAGACTCATACCTCTTCAACATATTGTAGCAGACAACATTCCCAGCTTCATCCAAAATTACTGCCAGAAAACAGTAAAAGCCAGTTTTCCAATTAAACTTAACGCAATCAGGCAATATAAGCTTAAATAAGGTGGAATTCAAAAGCCTGGAATTCCCAAGCCAGACATTAAAACCAAATACAAAAAGTATTTCTTCGGTGACTTCCTTTCAGCAGATTTCTGTTAAAAACTCAGAGAGTAAATAAAAATTCCATGAAAAGTTTCTCAAAAAATTGTCGTTCGGAGTCGACTTTAAACGGTAGGTCCCGCCACTCATGTATAAAATAACTCACAACATAAGTGGTGTGAGAAACTAAGTCGTAATCCTGACTGAAGGGTTGTAATGACCAAAATTATGTATGTAAAGTTTTATTAGTCTCTGTGATACCTAACGTCACGAAAGGATTTAAACTTGAGTTGCATTCATTATTTCAGTGAAACTCTATTCCATTTTTTCTCCCTCACTGCCCTTTTTTCAATACATCTCCACATTATCTTTTTACACACACACTGTATAAAATGAAATTTTTATTGTATTGAAATCGATATGCTTAAGTGTAAATGTAAAAATTTATTACATGAATGTATGTACATAAATAAAGCCGTGTTGCGAGTATGTATATGATTTTTCACGCGAATATTTGCAAAAGTATTGAATTGTCTCAAGAGTTGAAGCTGAGTAAACCTATTCAATGTCAATAATTTTTAAAATTTTTACGCCGTCTATCCTTACGGAAAAGATAGTTTTTTCTATTACTGATTATGATTGATTTAAATTTTAATTGATTTTATCGTCTTAACCCATTAGTGGAAAAAGTTCCTTGACCACTTTCCTTATATAATTTTCATCAATTACATGGTGCGACAGTCAAAATACACCCATATGTAGGTTGTGAGTTTTGTTGAGTAGAACTCAAAAATATTTTTTTTTTTTACATTTTTCGAACCCTCTAAACTTGTTTTATTTGACAAAAATGGTATTTTTGATCTTTTCACACATAATTATTGATTACCCAAAAATTTTTTAACCATTTTTAAAATACAAATTTTTTTTGGAAAGGGCCTTTAAAATGGTATACATACGTGTTATGAGTTTTGATCGGGTAAACTTGGAAAATATGATTTTTTTCATTTTTTCAAGTTTAGCCATTCTTAATTGTAAAATTTAATTAAAAAACTATAAAATAAGTGATGACATTCTGAAAGTGCATTATCTTGTGAAGAGATTAACACTTCATTTGATCAAATCGGACAAAAATTACCGTAGTTATTATTTAAATAGTATAACAGTCGTGATACGCTATACAAGATTTCCTTCTTGCTGATCAAAATCAGATCCATCCAGTTGAGGAATTTATAAAATGCAACGCCATTGAGCTCGTTGTCGTCAAGGGCTACCAGTTCAAACAATATTTCAGAAATTGTTAGTCTACATATAAAAAAAGATTTTATTCAATTATTTTTTAACAATTGCACTACGAACGCAGTGTCCCTTTTAGGGGACGTTACATTGAAAGTCACTATATGCGCGTGGCATTACATTTTGTCATAATTTTTTTACATCAATTAAGTCATTATACTTATTTACAAATAATAAAATACAAAACGTAACAAATATTCACATCATATTTGAAATATGCTATCTTACTCAGTTCGGAATTTTCTTTTTTTCACAAATTAATATTCCATATTTTGCATATAAAACAACACGCAGATCGCATACGCAACGTAACAAATATTCACATCATATTTGAAATATGCTATCTTACTCAGTTCGGAATTTTTTTTTTTTCACAAATTAATATTCCATATTTTGCATATAAAACAACACACAGATCGCATTTTTTGAAACCAATGAAATAAGCTTTGCTTCGTTATTATGTCAGTAACAGCATATCGTATATGTTATTTAAAAATTAAAATTATGGAAGTGAAAATTCGAAAAATTCTATTGTTCTTTATAAGGGCTCTGCGCACTAATGGGTTAAATAAATAATTTTAAATTTCTTTATAAAAAATATGTTTTCAATTTATACGAATTATAAATGTGTTCTCCATGGCCGATGGCATTACATTATATGACTATTTTTTTTTGTCTGGTATATTTGCTGACTATGTGGTATAATACGGTCGAGAAAGTTTGCCATTCTCAATTAATTTTTATTCAAATTTAGTTTTAATGAATTTTAGATTGTTTTCTTCATACTTTTATTACTCTTCCAAGCTTAAAGTTTTCAAAAATTTCCATATTTTCTTATGATTTTTAATTTGTAATTCAAAAAAAAAAAGTTGTTGTCGTTCACTTTTACTTACTGTATAATTGGATTTTGTTTCACAAAGTCACGACGCAAAAAACCTGAAGTCTTGTAATTGACGTGAAATGGACAACCTGCGCTACCATAGTCCAATTTCTTTGCATTTATTTTTAAGTCTCCGTGCATGAATAGTTACTAAATTAGTGCAACCTTTAATACACTCCCTTTAACTTTTCAAAGTGTTTTCTTAACAGTTTACTTGCTCAGCTTGGCCGACATCATGTTGAACGATATAAATGATATTGTTACAAGGGCTCATCTCATCGTAAGATTCCGGTACTAAACTAATGAAAACGGAGCTAAAATGTCATGTCTTCTAAAACGTATAAAATACTTCAAAATTTTTTGTGAATCTTAAAGCTGACGGTCTCTTCGTTTGTGAGAGAGCCGATTAGGCTACTAAGAGTCACAATTACTAGACAATAATTCCATCTGGCTATTGTGGTAGGTATTGTTTTTACGTTCAACACTCAGGAGATGGCAGTGCATTGTGTTGAAACTAAGAAAATATGATGTGGAAAGGACGACTAGATCTAAACTTGTTGAAAAAGACCTATGCAGCAAGGGACTTCCACATACGAATAGTTGTGCTAAAGAACGAATTTTGTAATGCAGTGAGCCATCCGCTGGACAATCGACCACAAACGTATGTGCTCTGCGAGAAAATCGAGGGCTACGTTCGAATGCATGGTTCTCGGCATTGAATGGTTGCTCGAGTAAAATCGGAAAGTAGTAGTAATAGCGAAAGAATAGTGACCCACAAGTCACATTGCGACAATGCTCAAATGAATCAATAGATTCAGATATCCTACCGCCATTAGTTTTTAATTTTCGCCTTCTCCTTCACGCGATCGAAAGGCTTCAAAATAGACTTTAAGGCACCGACCCATTCAAGAAGGTTGTACTCATTTCCCGGTCGGATTTATGTGGTGTTAATAGTAAGAAGATGAAATGAAGTAAAGTATTTCTTCCACCGTATTACGAAAACGGCGTAGTCTAGTATGTATTGTGTTGTCTTATTAGGCGCAAAGCCAGGGTTCAAACCACAGGTCAGACATCAAAACGAAAGTATTTCTTCGCCGAATTTCTGCTATCAATTTTATGTCAAAAGAAGATAAATAAAAAAATTGCCATGAAAAGTTTCTCAAAAATCTGTCGTTCGGAGTCGACTTTAAACTGTAGGTTCTCGCCACTTATGTATAAAATTAACACACACAACATAAGTGGTGTGAGAGTCTAGGTCGCACTCCTGACTGAAAGGTTGTAATGGTCAATTATGAATGTAATGTGTGTATGTTTTATGAAACCGACACACTTGAATCCTTCTTCACTTGAAAATGTGCGGTTTCCAGCGAACATCACACAGAATATTATTGCAGCGCTTCTGTATCAATAAGGACGAGAAGGAAGAAGAATCACTACGTCACTTTTAAATGTGGTGTAAGGCTGTTTGGTGCTGGAAGGAGATAATGAATGGGGTGCCCTAGAAATATATAACTGTTGAATATGTTTCGGAATTATTAAGTTTGGGGCAATTAGCAATAGGTCCTCCTAGTGAAGTTGCGTGGTAAACTTGTTTGAAACACTTGCAACCTTGCTCTTATCTATTTTATCTGATTACCAATGGACATACATTTTTATTAGAATGTAAAATTTAAATTTCACTTTTTGCTCATCGCTTACTCTTCTTTTCATTTTTTTTGTCACACAAAACCTCTATAATGGCTTTCTCCCTCAAAGTAAGCTATTTAAATCCTTTTTTGCATCCGTGTATTCCCTGTTCGACATGCAATACACTGCACAGCATGCAGTAAAAGTGTGATTAATGCTCACAGTCACATTGACAGTGCAGCTATTGGTAAGGGCGAGTAGATTTTTCCCTAACCCAGCTGGTAACGAGGAATATTTTATTTTTTTGTATATTGTTTATATCCAATATTACTTGCATTACAATAGTTTTAAATATTTTGTGCTTTACATCATATAATCAATGTTGATAAAAAAAATAAAAAAACTTTAAAAAATTTTGATTGAAAATTTTATGGAAATATTTTTCTCTCTTTTCAATTCTTCTTTCTTGCCAAAAATTAAAATTACAAAATTATTTGGAATTTTGAAGTGTTTAAATTTTTTATTGGTTTTATAGAAAAAAGTCCAGAAATCTGCTGAGAGGAAGTCGCCGAAGAAATATTTTGTCATATTTTAGTTTCGATGTCTGACCTGGGGTTTGAACTTTGGCCTTACGTCTAATACGCCAACACGCTACCTACTAGACTACGGAAACTTTTTTATTTAGATTAGTTTATTAAATACTTTATACTATATCTCTCAACAGAAATTGTATATATTGTTACCCAAATATAACATATATTGTTTAACATTAACGATAAACAAAAGCTGCACACACACATATGTACATCGAACCTGGTTGCACCTGGTACCAACAACAGCATGAAATGAAAGGAGACCGACAATTATGAAAGAAAACCAACAACAACAATCATGAGATAAAAGGGATGGACAAGTGTGCAAAATACACAAACAATAATGCGGTCGCTATAGAATTCTCGAGAATCATACTGATTACGTGCATATATAAAAGGGCAAGACAAAGCCAGCAGTCAGTCAGTAAGAATTCAGTCAGCCTTACGTGAAGTTGCGTGTGAACAAAGCAAGTCGTGGTTGTAAAGGTCTAGCGAATAGTTGTGTGAACTAGTAAAGTGAATAAACAGATTATTATTGTTGTATCGCTAAGTTGTATACGGTGGCACACAAAAGTAGTGTAAAGAGTAAAGAATTTAACTGAAATTAAACACGTATTTGTTTTTACTTTGTTTGCAATTAATGAACTCATATTTAAACCTTTACGTAAAAACGTAACAATATGTTGGATTTTCTACTTAAATCAACATTAAAAGAAGTGCAGACTATGTCACTCATTAGTCCTTAGAAATTCAGTTCAGTTCAGTAAGGGCCATTTTTTGAATGCGAGTTTAAACTCAAGATTAAGTTAATCAGGAGCACGTGATACGCACCTTTCTGGTCCCACCAGACACGCACGCACTTCCTGCCGAATCGATTCGATTTTGCAGTCGAAGTTGATGGTTGCCCCATCTTTAAGCATGGTTATTTCCGCTAAAGATTGTAAAAATAAATGTATTTTTCATCGCCAATAACAATTCAAAGCGACACTGTTTTACTATCGTGTCTTTCAAGGAAAATTTTATAAGTGGCTTTTCGGTTTCTATCAGTATGCCATTCAATTCGTGAGGCATCCATTTTCCAGGTTTATAGATCATTTCCAGACCTTTCAAACAGTCAGAAATTGTTTGCTGTGTAACATTTAAAATTTCTGCGAATTGTTTCTGACTCAATGTATCCATCTTCATCCATTATTATTTGCCTTTTTCCGGTCTTCCACTTGTTTTTGCTCACATCGAAGCCATCTTTTGCAAGCTGCTTCTGATAGAGTGTGATCAAACATGACGACAAGTATTCGATGCGACTTAATTTCATTTTCTTCCTACAAAAACAAAAAAATTATAATGTAACATTAGGCAGATTTAGCTCTGGATGTCTCAGCATGATTCAAACTTTAAAACATTTCACCATAAAAGTAAAGACAACATTATACTGAATTTGACAGCAGAAGCACTCATGCAGTATAGAATTGTTTAAGGCGAATTGGAATGTCTGCCTACTAGAGTTTCATGATAAATTTTAGTCGGAAAGGCAAAGAAAATTATTTGTGTCTGCAACAGTTGTAAAAAGTGAATTATTTTTACTTTAAGCTTGTGCTTTTAAATGCATTGAATTTGTGAAAAATATGTACATTATCTTGAAATAGTTTTAAGTATTGAACAGAGTTTTGGTTTACTTTACTTGTCCATTCTTTTACGTAATTTCTTGTTATTTATATATAATTCTATATACTTGTTGTTTTTGTACATACAAAATATAAAATAATATATTAAAAAATTAATTTCCTAACTTAAATTAAATGAATTTCAAAATCAGCTTAAAAAGTCGAACAACCTTGGAAAATAACATTCGACATTCAATGATATCTCCGAGACAGAAAATGGAAAGCAATGATTCATAAAAGATTCTGAATGGTAAGATTGTCTGATTTTAAGATAAAGTCCATAATGTAGAACACAGGATAATTTTCAATGTTTAAAAATCCACTAGAAATTATGGCTTACTTCCTATTTAAAGGAATATATAACATATTACTCATACGCATCATATTACATGTACTAGAATAATTACTCTGAAAAGTATGCAATAAAAAGTCTTTGATATTGCCATGTATGAGACTAATGGAATTAAATATCACTCATACGTCACATATGTACTTATCATGAATGAATTTTACATATTATGTATGTGCCAAGATGTGAGTAAATAAATATAATCGAGGAGCCATTTAAAAGTTTAAATTCAAAAATGCAATAAAACAAAACCGATTTGAAATATGGTTAAATAATTTTGATGTGAAGTACAATTGTTCCGGTTACTAAAAGAATATTATTTCAATTATATGGCTGCCGCTGCTGGCCTCGTAGTACCTCATCCGTATGGGACTAATTTTCGGGTCGTATCTCAATGGCATTACGAATGTAGGCCTTCAAGTGCTTAATTGTCTCCGATTTGTCTGCATAACACTTCTGTTTAACGGTGCCACACAGAAAAAAGTCCAACGGTGTCAAATCGCAGCTTGTTAGCGGCCAATTGACATCTCCTAATTAAATGGCCATAAAACGTTTGACACAATAAATTCACGTGGCACGAGTTGTGTGGCAAGTTACACCATCCTGTTGAAACTAAACATCGTTCACATTAATACCATGATGAAGCATTACAAAAAATCGGTTATCATGGCGTGTAGTGTTTGCGCCGTTCTCATTTTCAAAGAAATATGGGCCAATGATACCTTTGCTTAACAAGCCGCACCAAACAATCACTCGTAATGGGTGCACTGGCTTCTGTAAGACCACGTATGAATTTTCTGAGCTCCAAATAGGGCAATTTTGTTTATTAATGTACCAAGATGAAAATGAGCGTTATCCGAAAAGACGATTTTCTTTTGGTACAATCTCGTTGGGTCATCTATTACAATAAATCGATTGAATGCATGAGCAGTCAATCGATTCATTACGTTCAATGGAGTTAAAATAATGAATTTTAAGACAGAATATAATGACATAAGTATTGCCAGATACGAAATAACCGATTATTCAAATTTAAACTAATAGGTGACTCATAATGGTTATTTGAAAAATATCCTGGGTAGGGTTATAATTTAAAAAATTTACTTCAAAGAGAGATTTTCTTTCAAGTAATTTATTTGAATTTATATTTTCGGTAAGCTTATTGCCGTTCTAATATGACGAAGGAAATATCTCTTTACTGTACATGTAAAGTAAAAATCTCTTTCACAAATACATTACTTGAGTGTACTTATTTCCATGCTACCATATAGGGTTTCATGTAAAATGTGTAAAAAAGTTGTTAAAGCATCGTAAGTTGTAAAGTTGTAAAGCATTGGAAAAATGTGATTGGTTTTTGCGGTTGATGTTTTCTGTATCAAGAAGCAGAATAGAACGAGTACTTATTCAATAACTTAAACATATTGTACAATAGGGTATAAATAAGCGCTTAAATCTTCTCCTATGCTTTGCCGTCCTTACAAAAAATAAGCCCAGGAGACAGCGCGCCGTTATGACTGCTATAAGATTCTTAAGATAGATTCTGTATGAATTTACCGCAAATCTTATTCCGCGTTAATAACTCTTCAGTCAGGACAACAACCTAGCTTCTGAGTCCACTTACGTTGTGTGTGTTAATAAGTGCGTGGCTGGACTTACAGTTTAATGCCGACTCCGAACGAAATAATTTTTTAGAAAAAATTTTTTCATAGCATAGCGACGAAGATATATTTTTTCATATTTCGTTTTGTTCGAGATTCACCTTCCCTATCTCAATTATTTGCCTCCATTAAATTAATGCCAATCTTGTTTTTATTTCAATGTCACTATGTCCGGAATGCATTAAGTCGCTCGCTTTACCCTTCAGAATCACCCAGTATTCTTGGACAATGTTAGATGAATTGGAAACACTCTTTAAGAAAGTATATATCCGTATAAAGTTTGCTGGATCCGCACACCGTCTATCTTTATCGGCCAGAGTAATGGACAATCTGTTCAATTGTACTGATTCAACTGTACTGAACTTGATACTTTTTTTATAATGTTCTCTGGTCTTCAATAAATAACAGCATCTGTTTGGTACTATTGCCATTAATCCAGAATCGAACAGCGTGCTGTGCACAGAGAGTTCCAGATGAACTATAGCCAAGATTTTGACATGAGCATAGACTTTATATTCCCATGCTCTTGCTGCGTTTTGCCTCAATTCCATATTCGAAGATACTTGTTTCTCCAAAGTATTGTTGGTATTCATTTGATTATTATAAACATCTGCTAAGACAATCGTTATCGCTCTGTTCTCTAGTACATAATTTACTTTACATTTTGTACAGCCAGTGTATGTTCTCAGATTTTAAATCTCAGTTTAAGGAACAGTAGATTGGGAATTACCTCGTTTTGGCTTTGAATAGCTTCGTGAATAGCACTGAATATGTTTTAGTTGGTTTAACTACCAACTGTAACTACAAACTATATTCGTTAAAATATTTAGGACGGTCCTTGATCCTTCCTAGATGTTATTGCCCTAATTGTCAATTGACTATCTGTAAAGATATTTAAATCATACATTTTCATACGCTTTAAAAACCGTATTACCATTGGAGTCCATTTATTTTGTATCTGGTTCCCAGTTCCAGCTATCTTATAACCAACCGGTATCTTTATCACTTGAATAAAAAGTATTGTTTCCAATATCCTTATGGGTGATGATCTTATTGCATCACTTATTCTTTAACAACACATTCGTTGAACCATTTGAATTGTTCTCATGTTGTATTTCCTCTCCATCGATGCCCACTCTTTTCCATTTGTACCCGTTTCCTCGGAAACGATTTGGTGAAGATCGAGGAATGACAGCAGTATATAAATCGCGAACAGATCAGCTCTTACCGCCTGCACCGCAACTTTACTTTAATTCTTCAGGATTTTATGGTCTCCCCCGTATCTCGGATTTCCAGAAGCTAGACTCATACCTCTTCAACATATTGTAGCAGACAACATTCCCAGCTTCATCCAAAATTACTGCCAGAAAACAGTAAAAGCCAGTTTTCCAATTAAACTTAACGCAATCAGGCAATATAAGCTTAAATAAGGTGGAATTCAAAAGCCTGGAATTCCCAAGCCAGACATTAAAACCAAATACAAAAAGTATTTCTTCGGTGACTTCCTTTCAGCAGATTTCTGTTAAAAACTCAGAGAGTAAATAAAAATTCCATGAAAAGTTTCTCAAAAAATTGTCGTTCGGAGTCGACTTTAAACGGTAGGTCCCGCCACTCATGTATAAAATAACTCACAACATAAGTGGTGTGAGAAACTAAGTCGTAATCCTGACTGAAGGGTTGTAATGACCAAAATTATGTATGTAAAGTTTTATTAGTCTCTGTGATACCTAACGTCACGAAAGGATTTAAACTTGAGTTGCATTCATTATTTCAGTGAAACTCTATTCCATTTTTTCTCCCTCACTGCCCTTTTTTCAATACATCTCCACATTATCTTTTTACACACACACTGTATAAAATGAAATTTTTATTGTATTGAAATCGATATGCTTAAGTGTAAATGTAAAAATTTATTACATGAATGTATGTACATAAATAAAGCCGTGTTGCGAGTATGTATATGATTTTTCACGCGAATATTTGCAAAAGTATTGAATTGTCTCAAGAGTTGAAGCTGAGTAAACCTATTCAATGTCAATAATTTTTAAAATTTTTACGCCGTCTATCCTTACGGAAAAGATAGTTTTTTCTATTACTGATTATGATTGATTTAAATTTTAATTGATTTTATCGTCTTAACCCATTAGTGGAAAAAGTTCCTTGACCACTTTCCTTATATAATTTTCATCAATTACATGGTGCGACAGTCAAAATACACCCATATGTAGGTTGTGAGTTTTGTTGAGTAGAACTCAAAAATATTTTTTTTTTTACATTTTTCGAACCCTCTAAACTTGTTTTATTTGACAAAAATGGTATTTTTGATCTTTTCACACATAATTATTGATTACCCAAAAATTTTTTAACCATTTTTAAAATACAAATTTTTTTTGGAAAGGGCCTTTAAAATGGTATACATACGTGTTATGAGTTTTGATCGGGTAAACTTGGAAAATATGATTTTTTTCATTTTTTCAAGTTTAGCCATTCTTAATTGTAAAATTTAATTAAAAAACTATAAAATAAGTGATGACATTCTGAAAGTGCATTATCTTGTGAAGAGATTAACACTTCATTTGATCAAATCGGACAAAAATTACCGTAGTTATTATTTAAATAGTATAACAGTCGTGATACGCTATACAAGATTTCCTTCTTGCTGATCAAAATCAGATCCATCCAGTTGAGGAATTTATAAAATGCAACGCCATTGAGCTCGTTGTCGTCAAGGGCTACCAGTTCAAACAATATTTCAGAAATTGTTAGTCTACATATAAAAAAAGATTTTATTCAATTATTTTTTAACAATTGCACTACGAACGCAGTGTCCCTTTTAGGGGACGTTACATTGAAAGTCACTATATGCGCGTGGCATTACATTTTGTCATAATTTTTTTACATCAATTAAGTCATTATACTTATTTACAAATAATAAAATACAAAACGTAACAAATATTCACATCATATTTGAAATATGCTATCTTACTCAGTTCGGAATTTTCTTTTTTTCACAAATTAATATTCCATATTTTGCATATAAAACAACACACAGATCGCATACGCAACGTAACAAATATTCACATCATATTTGAAATATGCTATCTTACTCAGTTCGGAATTTTTTTTTTTTTTCACAAATTAATATTCCATATTTTGCATATAAAACAACACACAGATCGCATTTTTTGAAACCAATGAAATAAGCTTTGCTTCGTTATTATGTCAGTAACAGCATATCGTATATGTTATTTAAAAATTAAAATTATGGAAGTGAAAATTCGAAAAATTCTATTGTTCTTTATAAGGGCTCTGCGCACTAATGGGTTAAATAAATAATTTTAAATTTCTTTATAAAAAATATGTTTTCAATTTATACGAATTATAAATGTGTTCTCCATGGCCGATGGCATTACATTATATGACTATTTTTTTTTGTCTGGTATATTTGCTGACTATGTGGTATAATACGGTCGAGAAAGTTTGCCATTCTCAATTAATTTTTATTCAAATTTAGTTTTAATGAATTTTAGATTGTTTTCTTCATACTTTTATTACTCTTCCAAGCTTAAAGTTTTCAAAAATTTACATATTTTCTTATGATTTTTAATTTGTAATTCAAAAAAAAAAAAAGTTGTAAATAAGAAGTGAAGAAAACTTTATTTTTCAAAGTAAATTTTGAAAATTGGAAAAGGGGTGAGAAGTATAGAGTAATTTATACTTTTTCTTGTTTTGTTCTGTGGTTTATTTTTTATTAGAGGATTGTTAATAGAGAGGATTGTTAAAAGTGAACGTATGGATTGGGTTTTATTTTAATAAATAATGTTACGTTTTTACCTTTTTAAAAACGTTTTATTGTAAACAAAATAAGAATAAATTTGTGTTTAGTAGTTCGCACTACTTTTGTGTGCCACTATTCACAACTTGATGTATCCAACAATAATTGCTTGTTCGCTATTCTTCTTTGCTTACAACGCAGATCTTTTCAACGGAGATCTTCAAACCACGAATATTCTCTTCACACGCAACGCGTCTTTACACAAGAATGACAGAGTTCTTACTGCTCGTTGCCTGCTTTGTCTTGCCTTTTTATATGCCCACGTAATCAGTCTGATGAAGGTTCTTGAAGTCGAACGTTTGGGGTTTCGCCTTCTCGAGAATTCTATCGCGACTTAATTGTTATTTGTGTATTTTGTTCACATTGCTTGTTGTTGCGTTCTCGCTTACTTATCTATCCTCTTTCCTTTCATACTGATGTTGTTGGGTTACTTGTAACAAGTTAGTTGTAGTTTTTTATGTAGCTTTTGTTCATTTTAATGTTAAACGGGGTACACGGTTTCCATTTTCGTAACAATAATTTGCAAATATAAAGTTCATATTCAACTTTTGCTCGTCATTGTAGTTGCATTACCCTTCTCGATTTCTTGCATGACTTCGACATAAGCTAATATTAAGCTATTGATTTAATTTAAGACTCTTATCGAGTACTTAAATTTAACATTTTAATAGCATTACTAACAATATATATGACATAGATATGTACATATATGACCGTTTTAATTAATTGTGTGTAAGGTTCTGAATACTGTATGCAAATACTTTTTTTCATTTTATTTTAATTAAGGACAACAATGAAATTGCATTACATAATAAATTAAATAAATAAATATTGCCATGGAAACTCAACATCATTGACCAGCTTCTACAAATGTTAATAAATAATTACACGGTCAACTCAGTGATAATGAAAGTCGAAAATAATAATTAAAAAAATAAATATCAAAAATAAATCTTTGCATTTGTTGTTTGTGAAATAAATTTAATTTCTTTTTAAAAGGTTTCATAATAAAAGTTTAAAAGTGGTTATAATATGTCCTACGAGTTCAATTAATTTTAATATTTTATACGATTGTACATATAAAATATTTAAATAATTTTTTTTATTTCATTTTTAAAGCATTTAAGGCAATGAAGTACTTTGTACTGAATATTCACAAATGCAGATATTAATAGATTAAGGATTTTTTCTATTTGGTAGGAGATGAGCCCTATTCATGGACTGCATTGTGTTGGAGTACAGGAGAGATAGTTTATGGGAGAATGGAAACAGGGGTAATGTGTAAAAAAATTTTTTAATATAAACATTTGTCACTTCTTCTTTTCGAAAGTTATTCTTTGGTAATAATTCTTACTTTCTTTTGCGAGTAATCAAATAGGACGTCGGATAATCAACCGGACAATCTCACATACACCCAGAGTATCTGGTGGGAATCAAACCGTGGCTTTCGCCACGTACACATCACCAGGGCTGAACCAATTGGTTGTCAACCACTGGAAATTTCTTTATTACAGTTGGATATCGCCTTCCCAACATGCATACATGAGGGATAAATCAGTGGAGACTTCACTACAATCTCTACACTTCAGTGTCTCACTGGTCTCGGTACCCGGGAAACTGTAGGGCTCACCAAAGCTGATGCACTCCTTCCGGAATCCTTTTCAATAGAATTGGGTATGCCACTTGCCTCGGTCAAGTTGGCAATTGCGCGGAAATTCTTTCGGGACGCCAACCTATCCTGGATCAATGAGGAGTCCTGCTCCACCGCTAGACCCTCCTGGACCCTGATGGATAGAAGCCGGCTTGGGCTTGGTCGTGCCATCATCTCAACCACAGTGGCCATGCTTACAGGCCATTGCGTTATGTGGGTAGACATGATGTGGCTCCCATTTAATGACTTCTGCCGTGGGTGCAGATCCCCTGAGGAAGAGGAGACTGTTATCCACTTTTTCTGTCAGTGCCCGTCTCTTGCAAGGTGCAGATATAGGTTATTTGACTCTCCATTTCTTGTCAGTTTGACGGAGCTATCAGCTATTGACATCAAGGATATATCTTCGTTTATCAAACTTTCTGGCTGGTTTTCCACCGTAGGGTAGTCGTGCTTTTATTATGCAGACCTTGCGCTGACCAACTCTTCCCTGATTTTGGTAGAACTTGGTACTGCGCCCACCCGTGGCATCACAACGAGCCGCTATGCGTGCTCAAGTGAGCTTTTTGATATCAGAGCTACCACTCCGACCTAACCTAACGTAACCTGGAATAAAGTAAAGATAGACTTTACGTGCCATAAAAACTTACTTAAATTATTGACATTTCGATTACTTGCATTACTTATTGTAAAGCAGACAACTTGCTTTTAATCTGTTATTATCTTTTAACGACATTTTAATGAACTATTCTTACAACTCTTTTGCTTGAAAGTATAAATAAAACATTTTATATTCCATTTAAATAAACTTTTGCCAGTAAATATGAAAATGAATATAAATTAACAGTTAAAAACTTTACTTGTTAACATGCAAGCACAAATAAAAGTCCGCACTCAAAGTTATTATAACAACACACGTACAGACTTATATACGAAGGTGAATAAATAAATTCATGAATTTCTTGCTACAGGCATCTGTCAGTTGAATGCTGTCAAATTTTAACAAGAGTAGTTAGTTGTAGTCGCGGTAGTCTATTATTAGGTGGTGTGTTAGACATGGTGCCGAAGTTCAAACTCCAGGTCAGGCATTTCCAACGAAACGAAATGTGAAAAAAGTATTTCTTTGGCGACTTCCTCTCATTAAATTTCTGGCATAAAATTGGAGAGTTAATAAAATCGCCATGAAACTGTAGGTCACGCGACTCATGTATTAAATTAACACAAACAAGATAAGCGGTGTGAGAAGTCAGGTTGTAATCCTAACTGAAGGGTTGTAATGACTAATTATGTATTTATATGTAGTCAGTGATAGACATCCATACTTGGCGAAAAAATACCAAGAAATGGGTTAAGAATTCATTTTTCAACCGTCATATAGCTCTGATTTCATACTAATACTATGTTCAGATATGCACTTCTATTGAGTCAGTATTCGGTTAATTGAGTAAAATATTTTAAGTATTCAGGCATAATAATATACGCAGTTTAGCTGCTTATTCAATATTCATTTGACAGTTGGTAAACAAAACAGCTGGTAGTTTCAACAACATTGTTTTTTTTTTGTTTTTTTTTTGTTTTGTTGTCAAAAACCGTTCGGTTAATTGTAATATGCTCACTAAACACACTTATGACAGTGTCGCATTTTAAGTTTTACTCAACATTACAACAATTTGCGTATTTATTGCGCAATAATTAATTGAAAATTTTTAAGAAATATTCAGCTCAATAATGGCGTTTATTGCGATTTACGCAATAAAGGTGCGTATCTGAACAACGTATAAGTGGCTATATATGGTTGCCAAGCCTGATAAATTGTTGCAGCTGAAACGGATTTTACTCTAAAGCACATGTCCCACAACATAGTACCAATTTTATGCCCTCAAAAATGGTTAATTTTTCGTTCAACTACCTATGTCTACATGATAAAAGTGTGGTTAAGCTCCATAAAAGCTTCAATCATAAAACATAATCATGAACAGACTATAGCTGACGAAATCTTACAGAAAACAATAAATGTTGGATGATTAAAATAAAATTTAAAACAAAACAACAAAAAAAAAAGGGGTTTTATATGTATGTCTTAATGAAACTCTTAAAAGTTTGTCTTCAAGCCTTTTGTTACAAGAATACTTTGCTTACTCACTTGCTCTGCTATTTTCAAGAAAAAAAGACAAACAAACATACAAACTTAACTTGTCTTTTGTGTTCTTTTATATCCTTTTTATGCCTTATTGTGATGCTTATTAAAATGTTAAACATTGTTTTATAAGGCAAGAAAGAAAATTATCTGCCATTAAAGTCCCAAAATAAAAAAGAACAGAAATCTAAAAACATTTACTTTCCTACAGTCAAATATTCTTTACACTTGACATGTGCTGTCTGGTAAATTTATTTCGTCTCCATTATATCCACCTACAATTTTCAAAGTGCTAAGAAAATTATGCCTGCTTTAGTGGAGATTTTAGAATAGCAGTGGTAAACAGTTATTTAATTAATCACATGTCTTTAAAAAATAGGGACAAATCGTTTTTTTTTTGTCGTAGAAAGCATCTCAAAACTCAGTATTAGGTGTCGAATTTAGACTGTATGTCCCTCCTCTTAGGTATAAAATTAACACACACAATATAAGTATTGTGAGAAGCTAGGTCTTAATTCTGACTGAAGGGCTGTAGTAGCCAAGTATGTATGTTAGTGTTTTCTATATATATAAAAATGAATGTTTGTATGTAATTAATAGAATCGTAAACTGAACTAAAGTAAACTTTGATCATGCTATGATCTTCAGGAAAGTTTTTGCGCATGAGCCGGGGAAGGTTTCTAAGTTGGTATGACCAATTTCCGACAGGTGGCGTCACTGATATTTGATCATGATATGATCTTTAGCAAAGTTGTTGTGCATAAGTCGACGGAGGTTTCTAAATTGATGCGATTAATTTCCGATAGATGACGCCACTAATAATTAATCAAAATGAATTGAATCGTAAACTATTTGATTCATTTGATCATGTGTTTATCGAGTAAATACCGGACATTTTAGCATTTATCATTTATGATTTTAATAACATTTAGTATAACTCATTCCCTTAAAATTAGAAACATTTTAATTTTGCAAAATTTTAAAAATTGCTGTTGGTTTAAATTGGATTGGGCTCATTCTGAGATTCTAATAAATTTAACACATTTTTCACGTCGTTCCCGTGTCATTATGCCTCCAAAGCGGCAAGCAATTGGTCGACCTATACCTCGAGCACGGAAGAAAAGACCATTACGAGCCTCAGAATCAGACGGGCAACTAGCATTGAAACTGGAAAATCTTCGAGTACATGCCGCGGAGACCCGTTTGCATGAATCACTTCGGCAACGAGAAGTGAGTTTAGAAACTGATCGAATGCGGACAACGGGAAACAAAAGCAATAAAATGATTCAAAATTAATTTGATATTTGTGTAATGTCTTTCTTCAAATTTATTTTTGTTGGTGGCGTAGCAACACGCGCATGGTACAGCTAGTTATATAATAAATATGATCTGATTGATGATTTTTTTCATTAAATATTTTACTTGTTATAATTTTCGTTTTATTGTGTGGCTCCAGGTATTTAAAGCGTTCTTTCACCTCTCAATATGATATTTTTTGCTATGTTTAATTTCTTTGTGTATGAGTACAGAACATATTTTCTGCAATTGTCCGGCGGTTGATTTATTTGTTGGCTCCAAGTGTTTAAAGCATTCCTTCTCCAGACAATATGATCTCTGTTTTCTATGTTTGGTTTCTTTTTGTGGAAGTACAGGACATATTTTCTGTTATTTTCCGAAGCATGGGAACCTAAAAAAGAGCATTTAAAATTCTTAAACACTCAGAATATATTGACAAAACATGTCTGGTTGACTGGTTGACTGAGATATGCTAACCAGTAATTGTGATTGTATGATGAAATAACTGACATCTTTGTTAGAACTATACCTAACAGAAATAAGTTATGAGGAGGCTGGCAATTCAATCTACCCTAACCTAGGGTTTGTTGATTCATCCATGTAGTTTGAACAGCATTCTTTTGTATTTGAAATCCATATAATAAAGTCACTTAACTTTAAAATCTGCTATTTTATAGCCGTCCAGTTTAAAATTGCTGGATATAACTGGTGAATGAACCTTTTACCAATTTGATTGAATCTCCTTGTTGAACTCGAATGCATTTTACCTTCTTTTTATAACTTTTATTTGTTTGTTCAGTTGTAGAAAAACAAAAAAACCCACAATTATTCGATTGCTCCAGAAGTAGTGAATTAAAACTAAGAAACGTTTACTAAAGCATATGCTCTAGGAAGTACTGAAAGTCCAATAGTAGTACTTTGGCTTTTTATTTCATTCTCAAAGTTCATGTCCATTTTATGCGAAAGGACAAACACTAATGCCCAGTTGTTCTAAGACTTCCTTTTTAGGGTTTGTCACAAATGCATTCATTTCAAAAGCAATTTGTATGGAATATTGGATAAGAGACACCATATGCTGGACTGTAAGCATAAAAAAATAAAATTTTATGGACAAGTGTTTAGAAGAGTATTATCGTTAAATCTTTTAAAGTGATTCTAAATTTTAAAATTGTATGTTGTTTGGATGTGTAGTTTAAATATATTAAAATAGTTTGGGTTTCCAATTTAAAACTATTGGGTTGTTCGGAAAGTAATTTCGTTTTTTCACGACAGAGGATTTAATTGTATTTTTTGCACTCAACTTCACACTTAAGCCGTATAATTTTTATATGCTTTGAGAGCTCATATAGCAAGGCTTTTTTGTTTGGTGCCCTTTTAAATATGTAGAGCGATAAGCAGCATTTTCGACATATCTTACTCTTTTACTACAGAAAGGGTAAAAATGCTGTTCAAGCCAGAAACAAATTGACCGATGTGTATAGAGAAGGTGTGTTGACAGTACGCCAGTGCCAGAACTGGTTCGCTAAATTTCAATTCGGCAATTTTGAGATGTCGAAGATGCACCACGTTCAGTAATGCCGGTTAAAGCTGATAAAGACGCGACAAAGGATTTAGTTGATGCGAACCGGCGAATAACAACACGTGAGATCGGATTGAGGTTAAAGTTATCAAATTCAACAGCTTATGACCACTTGAAAGGCCTGGGATTATCTTCGAAGCTCGATGTATGGGTTCCCCATATTCTCACAGACCGAAATCTGTGTCGCCGCATAGATGTCTACGATTCGCTTCTCCAACGTCACGAAAATGATCCGTTTTTTAAGCGCATCATCACTGGGGACGATAAACGGGTTGTATACAACAACGTCAAACACAAGATGTAATGGAGCAAATAGATGAATCGGCTCAAACCATTTCCAAAGCCGATATTCACCAAAAATGGTGATGCTGTGTGTTCGGTGGGATTTTAAAGGAATCGTCTTTTTTTGAGCTTTTACCGGATAACACAACGATTAATTCGGAGGTCTACAGTCATCAGCTGGACAAACTGAATGATTCATTTCAACAGAAAAGGCCAGAACAAATCAGGCTGGCAGGAAAGCTGTAGTGTTTCACCAAGACAACGCTTTTGCAGCTTGAATGGTATACAATGCTACACCCACCATATTCTCCAGACCTGGCAACACGGGTTAATATTTGTTCCGATCACTTCGCAAGTTTTTAGACGGTAAAGCCTTCACCTCAAATTAGGAGGTGAAAAACCACCAAAAAACTGATGCCAGCAAAGACCAACAATTTTATGAGCGTGGAATTATACTACTACCAGAAAGATGACAAAAGATGTTGGACCAGAACGACCAATACATACATACATAATTGATCATTACAACCCTTCAGTCAAGATTACGACCTAGTTTCTCACACCACTTATGTGTGTGTTAATTTTATACATGAGTGGTGGGACCTACAGTTTAAAGTCGACTCCGAACGACAGATTTTTGAGAAACTTTTCATGGCAATTTTATTTACTCTCAGAGTTTTTGCCAGAAATCTGCTGAGTCGCCGAAGAAATACTTTTTGTATTTTGTTTGTTGTCTGGCCTGGGGCTCGAACCCTGGCTTTACGTCTAATAAGACAACACACTACCTACTAGACCACGGGAACGACCAATATATAATTTAATAAAGTTTTTGTTTATTATACGAAAACTGTCTATCATTTTCACAAAACAAACGAAATTACTTTCCGAATAACCCAATACATTAAATATTTTTGGAATGAAAGTTTAAATCATGCAAGGTCATAGTATTAATATATTAAACAGGCTCTCACTGTCTTCATATCCAATTTCGATCGAAAGCTTATGGAATATAATAAAAACAGCAATTCTCTAATAGTGTCTCATAATTAGCATAAGCTTTCGAAATTAATTCAGGCTGCGTGGTATAAAATATCAGATTGATCGTTACATCCCTTCAGTCAGGATTATGGCCTAGTTTCTTACACCACTTATTTTAATAGTTTTACTTTTATACATGAGTGGCAGGACCTACAGTTTAAAACCGTCTCTGAACGGCAAATGTTTGAGAAACTTTTCATGGCAATTTTATTTATTCTCAGAGCTTTTATCAGAAATCTGTTGAAGGAAAGTCGCCGGATAAATATTTTTTTTTATATTTCGTTTTATTGGCGATATCTGATTTGAACCATGGCCTCACCTCTAATAAGCCAATAGACTACAACGACTTCATAGCGATCATCACAGTCAACATAAATAAAGCCAGCTCTCAAACTCAGCCGATTTATACGCCAATTTATACTCTACCGGATTGGGCATTTTAAAATCTGGTTGCTTATTCGACGTCAATCAGTTTTAAACGACACCGGAACATCTGTAAAAGATTAACCACTTAATTAATTAAACTTAAATTATCGCACACATATTATTCTTTTATGGCTAGTTTGAATGGAAAATGGGATGTCCTTACTTATTTCACAGGAGGAATTCCTATCTTAATTTAATAAAAAAATTATAATACAAAAAAAATATAAAACTGCAAGCTAAAAATACGTACAGCTACTTATCAGAAATTTGCTTCTTTTACGTATATTTTCATTTTTACATTGGTGTCCTGAATATTTTTTTGCACATCACTGTATGCATACGTATACCCAATGGCATAATAAAGTTGTTTGTTTGTGTTTGCATGCAATATGTATAAGCAACTCTTATTGTATGTTAATAATACGTTAGTAATAAAAAAATAACATTTTGTTAACAAAATAAAAACAAACGAATAAAATCAACAAATACAATATTATAATACGTATAACTTTTTCGAAGTATTCGAATTTGCACGCAATAAGCACGTAAAAGACAATCAAATAACAATTTAAAAAATATTGTTATTATTGTTGTTCATTCTTAATTCTCATTTCAGAACAATTGCATGCAATTCTATTTTTAAGAAGAGATTTTTATAAAATTGCATAGATTGTTGAAAATCACAACACTGAAAGTAATATTAACAACAAATACATACCCGGGTATGTTTTGTGTTTTTAAATTGCCGTATCTCAGGATATTAACCTGAAATTTCATGATATCCTCACTAGTAGTGTATTCTACCTTATTTCCTAAAAACGAGGGATGGGGGCCAAAGATGTGGCCATTTTTAAATTCTTATCCCTTACGTCAACAGCTGCATACTTGGGTATGCATAATGAAATATATGAAAATATTTTGATATTTGATGTTCATTGTATTTAACTTACAATATAGGAAGACATAAAAAAATATTAAATGCTAATTTTTTCTTAAATGCATTTATTACATTGCGGCATATAACGTGAATGAGCGGCACATACGGGCCTGTTCCATAACGTGCAGGATTTGCTGGTTGGCCGACGTTTTGTACATACATATGTGGCAATTACCTTTTGCTTTTCTTCTACCAGTGCTGTCAGGAGCTTCCACGTTTTCATCTGCAGCACCTCTTACGCTCAAAGATTCCCACACATATGGCTTCAGTAGCAAATAGCATTGCGTGTTGAAAATATTTTTGAAACATGTTTATTTTTGGTCCTGTTTTTTCTTTCCGGCTTTACCAGTTGTTCGCTGAGACTGTGGAGCTTTTAACATTGGGTTATTCTTAACGTAAATTATGGGCAACGAAGTCTAGTATATTGTAGAATAAAATAAGGGCCACCTTTATATTTGTTGTAATCTAGGATCAAGAGTTGCTTTTTCTTTGGATCTTGCATTTGCAGCAGTATAACCGACATATTTTTTTTTTTTTTTTGATGTCAGACCACAATGTAATATTGTAATAATAAATAAATGTAATAATAAAACCAAATGTAGTTGACTCTACTTCCCGTATTTTGGATAAAGTGATATATAATGGTACAAACACTCGTCTTCTGCTGACTGTACCTGTGAAGAAATTATCACAAACAATATTCCGTCCACTTTCACGAAAATGATTACGCACAAGTCCTTCACTACCCGATCGCCTATGTTTTTTTCCCGTTCGCCGGATTCCGCCAATCCAGTATAACTCTGTCCCTTTATTGGATGAGACGGAGTCACATACCCACCGTACTTAAATTCCGTAATTGGCGGGTTTTGATGGTATGTATTGGGTAAACCCGGTACCACCACGAAGGGGATACAACTGCTTATGAACATTCACGTTTGAACCTAATACGTAATTGCTGCGTAGATTATCATTTAGCATTAAAAATAAGTCCATTATGACTGCAGCCTTGTCGAATTTTTACGCTGTTGACATGTGTTTCCGTTGTTCAAAAGTATAAAGCGGCTTATATTCCAAAAACGCCGCACGCTCATGGAAGCTCAATATAAGGGATTTGAGGTCGTTTTCCATTAGTCGTTAGTATGTACGTAACCAGAGTGCGTTACACTACGTATCCAGTAAGTACAACCAAATCAACACAAAAATAAGCTTAGCAACAAATATGAACATACCCGGGTATGCTTCTCTTACGTAAGTATAATTTTTTATCTGTTGACATAAAGGTTAAACATACCTACTGGTCATTACATTTCTTCAGTCAGGTTTATATCTTATTATACATGAGTGGCGGGACCTACAGTCAACTACTAGCGACAGATTTTTGAGAAACTTTTCAGGCAACATTTTACCGATGGCATAGGTTGTATTGCCTGTGATCGCAAGGGTTTGTGGATTTTTCGCATACATTTGCGACTTAAGAAAGCCCCACAAGTAATAAGTCTAAAGCTCTCAAATCACATCACCTCCACGTACCATGAGCATGCCTTCAAATCGCTCATGCGGACTATGCAATGTGGCAGAAGTTGTTTGCCACGTAGCGCCGTTCTATTCAAACCACATAACAAATACATACCAATAACTATGCTGACGGCAGCCGAAAATGCACAAAATGTGGATAGATTTGATAATATTTCTTCCGCGACTTCCTCTCAGCAGAATTCTGGCAAAAACTCTGAGAGTAAATAAAATTACCATGAAAAGTTTCTCAAATATCTGTCGTTCGGAGTCGACGTTAAACTGTAGGTCCCGCCACTTACGTATAAAATAAAGGCACACAACATGAGTGGTGTAAGAAGCTATGCCGTACTCCGGAGTAAAGAGTTGTAATGACCAATTATGTTACGTATGTATGTAACACACGTTGTTGTCCCGTGTCGTTTACCTTCAGTTTCCGGGTCATTTGAATTCTGTGTGATTGCCTTCGGAAGTCGTGACGCTAAATTTTTCCATTTCTGGTCTGCGCTGAGTTTTTTTGCTGAGACGTGAGACCTCATGGATTTCTCTAAATCCAAAGAAATGCATTGCATATACAGAGGTCATTCCCTAAATTTAGTTTTTTTACAAAAAAAAAAAAAAAAAAAAAAAAAAAAAAAAAAAAATTGTTAGATTTCCAAGGATTAAAACGAATTCTATTAAGTTATTAAATTTTATAGCAAGTAGATATTCCTTCTCCGTAATATACAATCATATGTGCTCGAATTCCTCTCTCTTTTGAAAGCACTGACATAAAATGGAATTGAGAAATCAATTTTATAACTCTGTTTGTGCGTTAAAATTATTACAATTTTATTGTGTTTTGTAATTTTCGATGACACACAACTTCTGAATTTTTATGACTGTTTGACTGTAATAGCAATGGCTATCGTTGATTTTATAACTGGTATTACAAATAGCAGGAATACTGTTGCTGTTTCTATCTAGAAAGCAACTGACAGACGCATGCACAATGCGGTGATGAAATAACGACTTGTATTATATTTCTATCTGTACATTTAGTATTGTATTTGTATTTTTATCTATACATATAGGTGCCTGTAAATCAACACAAACACTTGTTAGCAAAGGGTGAAAAGTCACGTCCAACATATAAAATTTGTGGCAATGTAAGTCATTTTCTTTTCTTTTGCACACTTTGCTTCAATTCGAGTTCCTTTGTTATTGCATTTTGGTTGATGTTTGATCGTGAAGCATTTTGTTGACACTCATCTGTCCTGCCTAATAATATTCGTAGTTTCTATGTGCTCGTTTCGTTGATATGGTTTTCTACTTTGCTTTCAGACTCAAATACATCCTGTGGTTTTAACCGTATTAATATGTTTGGTCACTGTCACGTAGTACCTTTTACATGCAGCTTATTAAACACGTAGGTTCCTGTGTAAATTTCTCAAAGCTGTTATAAATAAATCGAAGAAGTCAAAAGAAATTTTTTTTAAAAACATTATTTATGTCCACTACTTGGGCAACCAGTTATGCTCATTTGATATAGAAAATACTTGGCCTAGAGGATTAAATCATACCATCTCTCCAATCAATAAAAGATGATTTTATTTTCAGCATAAATTATAATTTAATAAAAATATTAAGATATTGTTACGTTTTTACATTTTTAAAAACGTTTAAAACATGCGTTTATTGATTGCAAAAAAAAAATAAAAATGAATTCTTCATTGTTCGGACTACTTTTGTGTGCCACTGTATACAACTGGACATATAAAACAATAATTGCTTGTTCGCTATCCTTCTTTGCTTACAACGCAGATCTTTAAAACAAAGATCTTCAAGCCACGACTGTTTACTTCGCTCGCAACGCGTCTTCACACAAGACTGACCGAATTCTTTCTACTCATTGCCTGCTTTTTGCCTTTTTATATGCGCACGTATTCAGTCTGATGAATGTTCTTGAAATGGAATGCTCGTGTGTTCGCTATCTCGAGAGCTCTATCGCTACTACATTGTTGTTCGTGTAGTTTGCTTACGTTGTTTGTTGTTGCTTTCGTTCTTACTGATGTTGTTGGTATACGAAAGCAAGTTCGTTGTATTTGTTGCTTTCCATTTTCGTAACAATAACAATTATTTTTACATATTATTTCTTAAAACTAGTAGAATTGCAAAAATATATTGGGCTCAAAGATTTTCGTTGTCCACTATATACACTGCTTTAAATCTACTTTTTTGTCGATGGCTGTTTATAACTAAGTCTGGTAGTTTTCTTTGTAAAATATTTGTGTTTGCTTATAAACTTATTGGTTTAATTTCGAACAACTTTATTAAACTTTATGTACGTTGCGTCGCGTCTTTATAAATATTGTAAATAAATGGCAACAGAAAATAAATGAATTCACATCAAAAAAATTTGAATTTGGCATTTTCGTTCTATTCACGGTTTGTTTATTTGTGTGTTTTTCGGTCGTCTGATTAATCAAAGGATTTAAATGAACGAAACGATAAATTGCTACTTATTTTACCACAATAAAGAAAATTTGTTTTTCTGTAGTATTCTAGTGTTTTGTGTTTTATATTTTAAAATATTTTAAATATAAAAAATAAAATATTTTAAATATATTGTAACGATTTAAAAGAAGATTAGTACAGGATACTCTTCAAAGAAACGAACGCAATTTCTTTATATAAAACTAAATTTCAAAAGCTTAAGATAAGGCGTGGTATAGTGGTTTAATAAATCGAAATATATACATACATAACATAATTGGTCATTACAACCCTTCAGTCAGGATTACGACTTAGCTGCTCACACCCCTTTTTTTGCGTATATAATTTTATCTATAAGAGGTGGGAACTACAGTTTAAAGTCGACTCTGAATGACAGATTTTAAAAAAACTTTTCATGGCAATTTTTTATTCACTCTCAGAGTTTTTTCTAGAAATCTGCTGAGAGAAAGACGCCGAAGTAATATATTCTTCATATTTCGTATTTTTAACCGAGATATCTGACCTGGAGTTTGAACCGTGGCCTCGCATCTAAGTCAATACACTACCTACTAGACTATCCAAATACAAACCCCAGAAAATTTTTAAATTAAGAGACCTTTTGCGGAATCATCACATTCTCAATTAAATAATACCCATATATTTGTAAAGAAAATTCTTAGTTCACTTGTTTTTAGGCTCCACATTTGTAGGAGAATTTCTTTCGAACAATTGTTGGACTTTCATTGTCTGATTATAAACTGATCTTGTAAGAGTTCTAATAAAAACATTAAAATTTTTCAGATATTAAAATCGTTATTATTTTGTTTGCTTTATTAGAATCTGTGAATACTTTTTTTTCCACTTTTACATTATCTCTTAAATAGGTTAAGGGTGAGGAGCCCAACCAAGAGTCTTCTTGCCTATCGACATACACCTATGCTGTGCGCTTAGCATTATGCAATATCATCGTACTTTCTGTTGAAATTTTCTTAACTTTTTCTAGTCCACTCCAAGAGCTTACTAAAATGCTGCATCGCTTCGAAGTCTTCACCGCATGACTTTCATTCATCGTTTTCCACCACACCAACACGTTGTAGGTACACATGTAAGGCGGAAGTATGCTCATTAACATATATACATAACCGGTCATTACAACCCTTCAGTCAGGATTACTACCTTCTCATACCACCCACGTTGTCTGTGGTAATTGTATCAATGAATGGATGTTTCTATAGTTTAAAGTCGACATCTAACGATAGATTTTTGATAAGTTTTCATGGCAGTTTTTTATTTACTCTCAAATTTTTTGCAGAAATCTGCTGAGAAAAAGAAATATTTTTTGTTGGAGATGTTTGAACTGGGGTTTGATCCCTGGCCTTATGTCTAATAAGCTAATACACTACCTACTAGACTATGGCAACTTTCCCCACTTTCTTAACTTAGTCTTTAATACTTTGAAAGGCATTGGGTTATCCAAGCTTATGTAATACTCTGGTTCTATTAGCCAGAATACTCGCTTCCTTATTTTCAATCACTCCATGACAACTAGACACCAATCGTGTTTTTACTTCCCAGGACGTTCTTTGATCCCAATTACTGTCCTAACTGTCACTTGAGTACTTGTACATATGATGTTTAAAGACCGTATTATGGTTTGTTTAGGAAAGTCTGATTCCTGGTCCTTCAATATAGAGGTCCAGTCTCGTCCTATCTTCATGTTTTCGTTTAGTGACTAGTCCCTAAAGCCATTTGTGGCATGAATCTGTTTCACTGTATTGACTAATGCAATTGGTTGCTATTGACACGCGTTAAGCGAAGACCGTGCAGTGTTCCAATAATTCTCTGGTGATCTATTCCTCTCACAGCCTGAAGACGATACGCCGTAAGAGCAGCCTCATATAGAGATTATATCTCTGTCAGTTGAATGAAGATTATTGTTTGCAAATGCCCTTTTGGGTGATGTTCACATTGTACCGCTTATCCGTAAACAACATATACGATGAACTTTTATAATCAGTGGTAAGTAACATTAATGACTTGTTAATTACACTCGTAACAGCGCAAATACTTTCATTGTTATACTTCACATTATTTAGCACTCCCGATAATGTATCTCAACCCCTTGTTTTAATTCACGCACTCAACACCGACCATGCGCTGGAACTGTTTTAAACTGTAGGGTTATCTGCATGTAGCATTAAAAGTTGTTTTCCTTGGTAACTAGGCACACACAATGGAATTTTATCAACTTAAAATTTATAGAAATTCCGTAGAGACATTCGTTACTGAGAACCGCAATATTCTTAAAATAACACTCTTTTTAAATGTTAGGGTTTTTTCTTTAAGAAACTAAGTATTATTTAGCTGAACTCATAGTAAATAAGAAATTAGAGTTTTAATTAAACGTATCCACAGAGTTTCCAGATTCTTTTTAAACTTATCCCCAATTTAATTTTTTTAATCTTCAGTGAGTATTTTATAACAAACAAACCTCTTACACTTACATACATGCATAATAATTGGCCATTAAAAACTGTCAGTTAGGATTATGACGTAGCTCTCACATCACTTAAGTCGTGTGTGTTAATTTTATACATGAGTGGCGGGAGCCATATATTACAGTTGACTCCGAACGACAGATTTTTTGAGAAACTTTTCATGGCAATTTTATTTACTCTCAGAATTTTTGCCAGAAATCTGCTAAGAGGAAGTTGTCTTTATTTTCGCCGTCAAGATTTCTTTTGAAGATTTCAAAGCAAATCTAGTAAATCAACACTTCATGTACCACACTACGGCACCACTACGCGTTTATTAATTTTCAGTAAAGAAGGATGAAATCTAAGCATGAATATTAGGCATTTTATATTGTAGGGCGAATTTGATGTTTGTAATCCATTTAAATGATGTGTCTGTTTCTACTGGTAATAAATTTCGAAATAAAATATTTCGTTTCGAAAACAAAAGGCGATAAATTATTCAAGAAAACTAATACAAAAATGAAAAATAATAAGTAAAATAAATAACTTCCTTATTATTCCTTAGATTATTATAGCATTAGAGAGCCAATTTGATGGATTGTCGAGATATAAAATATAAATTAAACTACGACATTAACAATAATATTAGGAAAGTGCTGCTAGGGTCAAAGACTTCCTGTACAAATACACTCTGAGTGGGGTAAGAGAGAAACCAACTTTATGTGAAATCAACACATGGTAACTGAAGATAAATGTAAATTGCTAAGAGAAAAGCAAATAAAATAAAAAACAATATTTAATAATAAAAGGAAGTAAAAGTAGATGAATTTAAAAATAAGAGGAGACCACACGGACTTCTTTATCTTCCTCACATTTAGATGGTAATTCAAGTGGAAAGTAAATGTCTTCGAAATTGATAGAAGATATTGGCAAGTTATTTCGAGTGTTTCATTTATATTGTATTCATTGAATTCATTACTTATACTCTTAACCAGGGGCTTTGTTTTCCTTGAATTATTCAGTTTGCTTTAATCGATTTTTTAAATAAAAAAACCAAAAAATAAAATGAACAAAGCATTGAGAGTTAATGGGATTTTAAATTGAAATTGGATATTCGAAGACGAGTTCATAATAATTATTCCTTTCAAAAAAATTTTATAACAAGTAATTATAAATGAATATAAAAATATTTTTCTGTTTAACTTTTTTTTATCAATTGTAGTCCATTTTTATTTTTGTTTGTTATAAAAAAAGCACAGGCAGTTTGCTTTAAATTCCACTTCAATACTCAGTTAATATAATATAATGGACAAATCTTGAAATTTTTTTACTTGCGGTGAAATTAAGTTTCTAAGGTATGTAAAAAAAACACAATAAACACAATGCAGTAAGCGCAACAATTTTACAAGTGCAGCCTAAGTTTAGCTGTATGCTTATTATTTATAATAAGGACAGTGGAAGCAAAGCATAAGCAAAAAATAAACAGTTCATTAACTGTTTATCAATTATCAAGTCACTAAAATTTTCTTTCGCGTTGTATTTCATACATCGTGTTTTAAAAACCTTTCTTTCATACATGCTATTGTAATGGCAGCATTAGTCCTAGCATTGCAAGTACAATCATGTCAGGCTGAGCACTAATTCTCTCACTGCAGCAAATAAATTACAAATAGAAATTACACTAAGATGCCACTTAACGGTGCTCCGCTTAACGCTGTTTCAGTATTACGCCGTAGTATTGGGATTCTCCTAAATAGCACACTGTATTGATACTTGATGTATATGTGTGCAAATGAAACGGCCATGCAACAACCAAAAGCGGTGCTCTATATAGCGACGGTGTATTCTGTGTATCTTTTTCAACGCTCTTTTGTTAGTCTGTCCAGAATGAAGATTCCAACTGTATTCTCCAAAGTCGCTGTTAACGCTGCTTCGTTTAGCTCTGGAACTTATTGGAACGTATACCCAGCGTTAAGCGTGGTCTTACTGCAGGCTAAAAGCAAAGCAGCAGAAACTTTTCTAGATGTCGCATTGCCTTTGAAATAATCTCTTTCATATACACACATACATATATTTTATATTTGAGAGATTGCTGCGTTAGCTGTTTTGCGTTTATTGTGTTTATAACATGAGTTTTACAGTTGGATAGAACAATTGCTTTACATTATGCTGTGAGAATAAGAACTAGCATGTGGGACTTAACTATGTAACTATCGAAACTGAAACTGTCGAGCAAATACTTTATCGATGCATTGACATACAGAAGCGAACGCTTACGTATTTTTCTGTGATCTTGAGTTCGTTCTGTTAAAATTTCTTACTTGAGAGTTCTCTTCTCTTTTTTGTTACTTCTATAATTTTATTAATAAACTAAAGCCCAACTGTCGCTTCTGGCGCACTTGACATAAAACAATTAAAACTTGTTTTTACACATTTTTACAGAAACTAAGTTGTGATCTGCGAAATCAACTGCATCGGATTCTCTTGCATACTCGCTCTGTCAACGGCGAGAGATGTTGCATTTCGTCGACGTACTTGTGTTGACCGACTGTTTACTTAACGTAGCCCGAACAGACCACCCGTTTTTATAAAAAGAAACTTATTTAGCAGATGTAGTTCGGAAGATCCTATACACTGACTACTTTCTAAAACTTAAATACATCATTTGGCAATATTAAAATAATTTATTGGTTCCATTTCATAAAGAAAAAATTGTATTCGTTTAAAACAAAAGTTCGTTTGCACCAGCGTAACAATAATAATAATAACTTCACGCCCTCTTCAATGCTAATCTACAGAAAATAAATGGTAAAAATATTAAGGAATTATAACCTTTATATGTAAGTAGAAACGTTCCCTTATGGACCACAGGGACACGGGTGTCTTTTAGTGTTTACAATAGTTTCCTAAGTTTTTTTTTTATTAAAATAAGAAAATATACCTACCGAGCAATAAATAATTTATAGCATGTATAGCGATTTACATATCAAAACACTTGTAAAAAATATTAGAATCTCAATCGCAATAGCTTCAAGTGACCATATATATAGAATACATAACCATAAGGCCGAATACACCCGGCTATAGACAGGAAACATAAATACAACATCTTTGAAAATAAATAAAAGTAATACCAACCGACTTTTGTAATTCCGATTTTAGAAATGTTCAGTTTAGGACATATGTGTTCTTGTTATTATTAAAGCGTTAATTGTTAAAATTGCTTCCACTTCAAAATACTGTAGAACGTTCTTGTTTAAACGTTGCTTTATTTTTAATTAAAACGGGGCAATTTTTGATTTTAAATGGGTAGCATTATAACAATTCTAGGCAAATTTAGATTATTTGATTCCACTTTGATTTCTGGTCTACATTGGTTTTATGTTGAACAGTGTAACATTTTAAATTTCCACCCTAGTTGGTTTCCATGGCTGCTTTTTGTTAATTTGTGTTGTTTTTTGTGGCTGGGTGTAGTCCACTAAAAATTATAACTTACCTCCTATTTAATTGAATTTGTAACATATTACTCATACGCATCGTATTACATGTACTAGAATAATAACTCTGAAAAGTATGCAATAAGAAATCTTTGATTTTGTCATGTATGAAACTAATGGAATTCAATATCACGCATACGTCACATATGTACTTGTCATGAATGGATTTTACTTACAGGCATAGCTGCCAGATTTGACTATTTATCGTCATTTTGACGATTTTGAGCTCCAAAGATATCGTATTGACGATATGACGATTTATGCCCTTATTTTGCAGATTTTTAAAAATTAAAAATTTACGTCATATGCTTTACTTTAGTACATTAAAAGCCACTTTAAGTATTATATTTTTAAGTTACTTTCAATACCTGTGGCATTGTGTTTGGAACTATGAAAATATGTTATTGGAAAAAGGAAAGGCTGAACAGTGTTTATGGACACTAGGCTTGTATATTTGTATACCATAGGTAACAGGAAAGACCTCTGCAGGAATTGAGTCGCACATACGAATAGTCAGATTAAAAAATGTATTATTACTGTAATGTAGTGTGCGATCCACTGGCCAATCGACCACATTTGGATGTGCTGGAAGAGAAACGAGCGTTACGTAGGAGTATATGATATTCGGGAAAAAGTCACCTTATTTCGTTCGATCAGAATACTTCTGTAGTAGCTATAGAACAGTAAAACACAAACCACATTGCACCGATGCTCCATTGATGCAATGGAGTGGGATACACTGCCGTCATTAACGAGCTAGTACGGCCTCTCCCATACATGCGAGTTGTATTCCATTCTCGGTCGGTTATAAATGGTGTAAATAGATGATAAGATCTTAAAAAGGAACTGAAGGAACTGAAAAATGTATCGGTTGCAGCCAACGTTACACTAAATCTTCATGATCAGAATGTCCAGAGATCCTGACTCCTTAATATTTACACCACCCATAGATTAAGATGATGGAATATTATTGCTGCGCTTATGTATCAATTAAGGCCACTGGGATAGATTGTTTAAACCTTAATCAATTTTTTCCTGAAAATGATATAAAATTTCTCCATTTTTGGAAAAAAATTAATAAATGAAGATAGTTTTTAAATGTTTTATTTTTGAACTCAGATATGTACATAGATTGACTTTATGTGTTTTGCTGCAATAGATATAATTTTGGTTTTTAAAAACTTTTAATTTATGTATTTATTTTTTCTGACGATTTATTGACGATTTCAATAAACATGTTTGACGATTTTGACGATTTTTTCTCAAATATTTGACGATTTGGTGCCTCATTTATCTGGCAGCTATGCTTACAGGGCTGTTAGGTTTTTTTTTAATCGTCAAAATTAAGGGAAAAATTCGTCAAAATCGTCACGAAAATTAAGAAAAATCGTCAAAAAATCGTCATAATTTAAAACATGAATAATATATTTTTCTTTAGGTATAGTTCTATTTTTAATTTATAAAAACAATATTTAACATGAAGGAACAAGTAATTCAGCAGTCTTTAATCAAACAAAAAAGGAAAAAAAAGTCAATAAAAAATATACCTGTTAAGTAATGATTAGTAATCGTAATGATTAATAATTTGATTACTTTTTTGAATGGTAAAATAATGATTACAATTACGATTGTTTTTGGTTAAAATAGTTCATAATTGATTACGATTACAAAATAATCAAAAAATAATCAGGATTACTGGCGATTAGTCTAATAATCAAAAGGAATCGAAAGTAATGCAAAAGTAATCAATTTATTTTCAATAATTACTTTGAACACTTTTTGAATATTTGAAAATAATGAAAAAGAATTTTTAAAATAAATATGATTACTTTTGGATTACTTTTGTCTATTTGAAAATAATCAAAAAGAATTATTTAAAACAATTTGATTTTTTTAAACTTCTTTTGATTCTTTTTGATTATTAGACTAATTGTCAGTAATCCTGATTATTTTTTGATTGTTTGGTAATCGTAATCAATTAGTAATTGGAAAAAATTGTTCATAGAATTATATAATCATTACGATACTTTTTAAAAAGTAATATAATTGATTACTAATCGTAATCGAAATTTAACAGGTATGATAAAAAATATATAAAATATTTTCTTTTGAAAATCTTACCAGACGGAAAATTTAAAAAAATAGTAAGAAATATTAAAAACATTGTGTGTAAATGAACAGAATAATAATTAACATATATTTTTAATTAATGGTCGTACAAATTATGCGAACAAAGTTTACTTATTAAATTTTTAGTAATATTAACATTAAAACAATTAGAAGAATTATTTTTTAAATAATCTTTTGAAAATAACATTCCTTCAGTGGCTTTTGAATGCAAAGAATTCCTTATTTTGTTTTATGCATAGTATATTAATACAAATTTTGACAGCAAGATAGCTTAAAACAAAAACAAATTGCCGGTTTTGTGGATGTTTGTTGTCCAATAAGATCTGTAGGTACTTTATGAATATACTTTGGTTTTATACAAAATGTAAGTGGTGCCAAAAAATCGTCAATATATTAGAAATTGTATGGAAAAAAACGTCAATCGTCATATTAGTAAATTGACAATAAAAATCGTTAAAATGACGTAAAATAATGTATATTATTTTCAATATGGCAACTTCAAACATAAAGAGAATGAGCAAATACAACAAAAAAGGAGCCCGTTCGTTGCCACAGCGTTTGAAAAAACTGGTTTAATTGAGCAGTTTTGTTGACATGGTTCCAACGGTGCCATATTTTTGAAAAAGTTAACTTTATTTTATCATTAGGTTATAATAAAGCAAAAAAATTAAAGGTGACTTTAAAGTTCACTTTAGCTAAAGTTACCTTTAACTAAAACGAACTTTAACGACAAGTTATAATAATAGCGCTTAATTTGATAAAAATTCAGTAATGTAAGATAACTTTTGACGTGAATTTGCTCAATACAAAGCAACTACAAATTATTACTTCCATAAATAATGCTGTGATTTTAAGGATCTAAGCATCGTACAATATCAAGCAACATTAAATGTAATTTCATTTTGTGTAACAGTTCAACAAAAACATAAATTTGTTGTATGAAATGTTTCGACAATTTCATTTCATTTATTGACCGCTCGACAGCTTTCCGACAACCAATTATTGACATTTAATTTGACACTTCAACTTGCATTCGAAATGAGCACCAAGCGAAATCCCAAAATGTGCCGTTAGTCTACAAAAACGTATAACGCTAGTCTTATATTTCATTCAATCATTTACATGCACACAACTGAAAATTAATGGAAAACTGATAGCTCTCCACAAGATAGATACACAAACATCCACTCTCAACGAAATGGGAGATTCTAAACGGAAAATGAAATTTTCAACTGTTTAGCTTTGTGCATTTCTTCATGCCATGAATGTTCAACGACCACAAATATTGAAATCAATTTTGAAATGTTACAACGTGCCACCCGAATTCGGATCGCAAAGGGTAAAAATGCAATAATCATCGATTGGCAAAAAGCCAATAAATCAAAACTTTTTTTAAAAAGAGTTTTAAGGTTACGTACGAAACAATATAAAACGGCAATAAAGAAATTGTGGAAATATTGAAGATTTATTTCAAAAATTAACACAAACTATTTATCTTTATGCCGCGTACAAGTCAATATAAAACTGTTACAAAAATGGAAACGGTGAAAATTAAAACGATAAACAAAAGCCACAGAAACACATACAACAAACTTGTTTCCATATACCAACAACATCAGTATGAGGGAAAGGAGATAGACAAGTAAGAAGGCAAGCAACAAACAACGTAAGCAAAGTACACAAACAACAAAGAAAGTCGCGATAGAGTTCTCGAGAAAGCGAAACCCCGAACGTTCTACTTCGAGAACCTTCATCGGACTGATTACGTGGGAATATAAAAAGGCAAAACAAAGCAGGCAACGAGTAGTAAGAATTCAGTAAGTCTTGTATGAAGACGCGTTGCGTGTGAAGAGAAGAATCGTGATTTGAAGATTGCCGTTGAAAAGATCAACGTT
Source organism: Sarcophaga subvicina (assembly GCA_936449025.2). Classification (NCBI taxonomy): domain Eukaryota; kingdom Metazoa; phylum Arthropoda; class Insecta; order Diptera; family Sarcophagidae; genus Sarcophaga; species Sarcophaga subvicina. The sequence goes on from OW388080.2 coordinate 87,206,157, forward strand.
GTAAGCAAAGGATAGCGCATAAACAAATTGTTGTTGTATCGTCACACAAAATTAAAACTAACAATAAAGAGTTTAATTGAAACTAAACACATATTTGTCTTTATTTTTGTTTGCAATCAACGAACTCTTATTTTAAACGTTTTTAAAAAGTTAAAAACGTAACAATACGAACTACAAAAAATACGTTCACTTTCTTAAACGTCTTTTTTCTTTAAATTTAAAGAGAACAAAGTGTGTGTGAGATATTATCTAACTTTTACAATCATTTGAAAGACATATAAATGCTATTGTGTGCGGCAAATATTTAGGAAATATTTATTCAGTCTCTGTTGCCAAATCACTAGAGAAAACGACTGGAGCAATTGATAATTGACACTAATTTTCATAGAAAAATCATCTTCAGGGATGAAGAAATTTCTGAAGGAATAGGAATGTTAACAAAGCAATTTCTCGAATTTGGAACGATACCAATCTACCCGAAGTTACTGTTTAGAATGGATTTTAGGCTAGCGACGTTAGCCTCCATATATCTTTGAGAAAGACATTGACTTGTGGTCTGAGTTGGATAATCTCGATACCAACGTCATTTGACTTAAACAAAACGTGTGGTGAACTTTGGATATTCTGCACAAGAGCATGGTAGAAGTGATGTGAACTGGAGTTTTCTTAAATCACAAGTATAAACGAATATTAATCAAGTTGCCGTTGTTTAGTTGGCTTATTATCTCATGACATTATGAATATAAGTGAGTCAAAAATATTGAAATTTAACTACTCTGATTCATTTATATTCATTATAACCTTTGTTTATAAATACAGGTTGCATTCGAAATATGTTTGATTCATAAGCCTACTCATTCAGATTCATAACTTATATTCATTCAGATTCATACTTATAATACTTATAAATGTTTCGAGCGATGCAGAGCAAAAACACAACCTTCTAGTGAGAATTTTAGTGTCATCATACTTATTTTGTGTTTCGTGTATGTGCTGGGTTATGGAGAGTCAAAAGCATCATACGTGTTGTTAAGTATGAATATGATGAGTACTTCAAACTTTGAATATGAGTAGAAGTTCCATGATATCAAAATAAATATAACTTCATATAAGTATCAGAAATTACAAGTATGATTCGATTCTATTCATCTTTTTGAATACTCATTGCTGATCTCTGATATGTATATTGACTTTATGTAGAGTCAGCAGAATATCAAAATACCCTATGCCTTTTCGTGTTCTCTAAAAGTAAATGATATTTTGCTTAGTCGCAATCATATAGTACCCTTTGTACGGTGACCTTCCATGTAAGTAACTTGTAATGCCGTCAGTGTGACCAGTGAAACTGCGTACCACAAAAAAAAGACGTGTAATTTAATTTTTATAAATTTTCTATCTGTCCGATATAATAAATATTTTGTTTTATTGTTTATTAATTACAATACAATTATTTCAAATTCCAGGTCAGACATCTTCAACAAAACGAAATATGAAAAAATATTACTTCGGCGACTTTCTCTCAGCAGATTTCTGGCAAAAACTCTGAGTGTCATGAAAAAGTTTCTCTAAAATCTGTCGAATCGAGTTTAAACTGTAGGTCCCTTCACTTATGTATAAAATTAACTCACACGAAATATGTAAGTGGTGTGACAAGCTAGATCGTAATCCTTGCTGAATGATTTTAATGACCAATTATATATGTATGTATACGAATATGCTCCAAACCATTGCAGACTTCAAAGTCGTCAAAGGGAGCCGATTACATGCTATTGGTCATCAATACAACAGTTGAAATAGAGTAAATAAAATTGCCATGAAAAGTTTCTCAAAAATCTATCGTTCGGAGTCGACTTTAAGCTGTAGGTCCCGCGACTCATGTATAAAAAAAATTAGTGCAAGTGATGTGAGAAACTAGGTCGTAATCCTCACTAAAGGATTGTAATGACCAATTATATATGCGTGAAATATATTTCTTGCACGGGAGACCCATATATTGAAGTTTGTTTTCCTACAGAAAATTTTCTGGTCTAAATTACAACGACTGCATCCAGTTCGATAAAGCAAAAAGAAATGTAATATTCGAATACGAAAGCAGACGAAAATATGTTCATTTTACAACTCTATCAGTGTAGTGTACCCTCTGTAATATCATTCACGTCATTAAAGGCTTGGGACAAAAGGTACCTTAAATCACAGGCAGTGCATGAAGTAAAGCATCCTATTTGATAGACTAATAAAAAAATACAAAGTTATTTAGTTGGTAAAATCAATCTCTTGCTGGTTTTATAATGTATAAAAAATAAAAACCACATCCGTCAATGCCAAACGTACTTACAATGGTTTAAACCACAATGTTGAAATATGATACCAGAATATTTTAGCAAATCCAACTCACTCATACAATTTGTTTCAATTACACGCAAACATACTGTTTCACATCGTATACTTTCACTTTCAAATCGCAAATTGAATATTTGAAAACTTTTGGCTGAGAAAGTAAAAAAAAAATTGATTGTGAATAGTTTTATAAAATTTTTAACATTTTGATCGAAGCTAAAAAAGCATTTTATGCCATTTGAAATATGAGCTGACAAAATTTGTTTGTTTAGTTACTTGTTGTGACATTGTAGGGCAATAAATTTGAAACATGAGTTATGAGTTAAAGTATAGTCCTATAGTCTACACTAACTTTTGTTTTCATTGGCTGTTGAATATACATCCATCAGAGGATTTTTTTTTATTTTTGCAAGTTTAGAAAATAAATGACAGCTGAAAATGCTATTAAAAAATTTCCTTTGCTTGTGCAAATCAATTATTTTGAAGGTAAAACTGTATGGAAAAAAGTTCGAAATATGAACAAAAAAAAAAAATGCTTCAGTTTCAAAATTATTCAAATGATGGAGTACATATGTATGTATGTATTCATATTCTTTTGATTAGTTAACTTTTACTTTAACTTTTTATTATTATTTTCTTTCGCCGTAGTCTAGTAGGTAGTGTGTTGTCTTTTTAGACGTAAGGCCCCGGTTTATATCCCAGGTCAGACATCAAACGAAATATGAAAAAATATTTCTTCGGCGACTTCCTCTTAGCAGATTTCTGGCAAAAACTCTGAGAGTAAATAAAATTGCCATGAAAAGTTGCTAAAAAATCTGTCGTTCGGAGTCGACTTTAAGCTGTAGGTCTCGCTACTCATGTATAAAATTAACACATACAACATGGGTGTTGTGAAAAGCTAGGTTGTAATCCTGACTGAAGTGTTTAATGAAATAAGCTTCTGATATGGCACATCAATGTGCCTCAAAACATAATTCTCATTAGGTAAATTAAAGAAGGAGATACCAACCACGGAATGTCAAGATCTCATGGCTATCAACACACACCTAATTCATCAAATTGATTGCCGTTAAGGGGTATCAGCATTATTTCCTTTTGGAAATCTGTATCTTCTCTATAGAGATATTAGAATATTTTTTTTTGTTGCTGAGGAGGACTAAATGTACCTAACCGAACCATAGGGGAAGTCGTCAGTATCCACTGTGTGGCCCTAGCTCACTAAATCTCCCCCTCTCCTTTTGGACAATTTGTGCTCACTCCGGAACTGCTGTAGTATTACTTCGTAGTGGAGTCCCTCTGGCCATTTGGCCCCTTTATATCCATATCCGCGTCCGGATTGCGCAACAAAAGCTGAGAAGGTGTTTAAATATCCATTCTATTTCTCTCATTGAAGTCAAGTTTCTTAGATTTCAGCAAGGCTTCAGTAAAACTAACTATGCTATTCCAAATTTCTTCGCTGTGCAAAAGTATATCGCAGAAGTTTTCGACAGTACAGACGCCGACTTTGGCCTTAAGATCGTTGTTTTTAACTCTATCTCTCACAATGAAAGAGAGTGTGTTCCGCATCATCAATCGACGCATCATCATACATAAATGCAATTTGGTCGTATCATCCTCCCCATTTTAAACAGATATTTACAAAAATAACAAAGCCCGGATAACAGCTGTGTTAAGTAGTAATTAACCTCACCAAATTTGCTGTAAATTCAGCGGGTAATATCTGGGAGAAATTTTGCTGTCCATCTACCACTTGTTTCAGTGTTCCATTTCTCTTGCCAAAGTTGTATGGTTCGCTTTCTGGCGTCGTCGACGTTTACTGTCTCTCCATGCACGTTTTTAGTCTGCCACACCCTCTTCCGCTCGCTTGCCTGTAAACCTGTAGATATTACATGACTGGTTATCAGTACTGATGACTGGTTATCAGTACTGATGACTTAGATAGAGTCCTATATACCGATGCCAACCTAAGTACAGCGATTCGTTGTACCGACAACAGTTGACCTTTAAGATATTTGTATATTGACGGTCGCTTTATACCGGGATACCTGATATTTCTATATACAGTTCCTTCAACAATTAACCATTTGTTTGAATGACAAAATTGCTTATGTGATCTCTCTTGTAGAGCACTTGAATTTGTTGTTGTTTTGTTTTGTTTTAAATTGGTGCATTTAGGAAGCACGGTATGAAACCCTTATCTTTTTATATTTAAATAAATTTAAAAAGTACATCAGGTCAGTTTTTTGTGTTTCTCAAATTACGTACCTTAATAATAAATCTTGTTTTCTATCGATTTTTGGCAGTTATAACACTTTCAGTACTTCGTGGCATGCTTTCAAATAAGTTCTGTCACACATTGGGTGGTGTTTCTTCCCAATCTTGAACAACATGCCCTCACAATTCATTTAAAGAAGTTAGGACTTCCCACCTTTTCATCGAAAAACTTTATGCCCATTATCGTTGAGCTACTTTCGAGTTATTTTGACGGTGTGTTTGGGATCACTGTTATGCTAGAACACAATATCTGAAGATTGCAAATGCGGTTTTTGCAAGTGTCAGGGAGATCTTCGTAAGCGTTGGCGATCGTCTTGTCAAGTCTTCGCTGTCATCTCGCCAACTATTCGCTGTATAGTTGCAGCTCCACTATCTCTTCCAAACTTCTAAGTGGACATAACATGTCGTGCCTCTACCCTACCAACTGATTTCATCCGATTAATTTTGGTTTTGTCCTAAAATGTGGTCATCTTCCATTGTCTCTCCATTGCCTAATTTGAGTGCACACGAGTGAAATCCAGGCGAAGATTTTGATGGCGTTTTGTGAGCAGCGAAGTTCGCAGGCGGTAGTGTTACGGCGTAAGAACGTATGAAGGCGAGTGCAGTTGGAAATATAAAGTTATTTGCGTAACTGTAAACGTAATATTTTGGTTTTTTTTCTTCCAGTATTAAATTGGCAATTAAATTTGTTTGCCTTTAATATTATTATTATTGTTGTAATGCACAATATATAATGTCTAATGGATAATACGTGCATAAAATTACCACTGCGTCCCTTACAGCATATGATAATCCGTAACTTTCAATCGCGTCCACCGTTACCATCTCTCTAAATTGTAAATCTTCCCCTCTTCAGATTAACTCCAGTATTTCTGTAATAGAAACTGACTGACTCAGTTGATCCGAATTCAGTCGATATTGACTGAAAACGTGAAATCTGGAATGATTGCATTACGAATGCAGAAAATATGTTCTAAGGTTTCATCTATTTCCTGACAGAGAATACGCTCCGTCTCGACCGAAAGACATAGGATCTTATCACCGGTAGTAGCATCCCGATACATAGACTTCTGCAAGCGTTTATCTGCTATGATTTCTAAAGCTCTAAAGCCTTTCGCCATTGACTAGAACTTGTATCAGCCGGCCTCTTAATGTGAGTTTTTCTATGGTAAACCTTTTACCTGACTACATACTGCTAAGTTAATACCAGGAATTTCGTTGCGAATACACATTGAACCGGTACCCAGCAGGACAGAACCGCACCAACCACCCCCATTTCATTGAATATGACGGCAGTGTTGTCAGTGTAACTAAACTATCCGTAAATATAATTTCATATATATTCCTGATTGCCGTTTGCACATTTGTCTCGGCCCAAACCGAAATTGCATCAGGATCAGCTAGAAGTCGCTGTAGTTTAGTAGGTAGTGTGTTGAGTTATTTGACGTGTAAGATCACGGTTTAAACCCCAGATTAGACACATTTCTTCGGCGCCTGGCTCTCAGCTGATTTCTGGCAAAAACTCTGAGAATAAATAAAATTGCCATGAAAAGTTTCTAAAAAATCCGTTATTCGGAGTAAATAAATAAACTGTAGGTCTTGCCGCTCATGTATAATATTAACACACACAACATAAGTGGTGTGAGAAACTAGGTCGTAATCCTGACTGAAGGTTCGTAATGAGCAATTATGTATGTACGTATCAGCTTCTAATGCAGTTGATCTTCTTAGGTCTCTGATGCTTTGTAATTAAAACTTTATTTAATCATTTTTAACTCATAAATCTTCTTTCATGTTTATGTTTAATACACATGTTAAGTACATATGTAAATATTATATTAATTTCTTTAAATATACTTACTTTGTTTATTTGATATATGTGTGCTATTTAACGTGTGGTAGATTTTGAAAAACACCCTTCTTAAAGAAGGAATTTCTATCGCCTTTATATAGTATTAAGAAATAAATAATTCTGCAAATAGATGTGAAAACTGCAACCCCTTCATTTGTACTTCAGTTTGATATTTTACTATTTGTCTTCTGCTTTTAAATTTTCTATTGTGTTATGAACCATGTCAGGACTATTTTCTGTCTTTTTATAGCCAATAAACAAACATGAAAAGAAATTTTTAAGAGAAAAAGCGAGTCTATTCATTACAAGAGATTGACTTGGGTTGAAACACTTTAGATATGTAATTTTATTTTAACATATTTTTGCTAAGAAAATATTGCTTTTCAAACAATAGGTATTTATTTACACAACTTTTAAGAACTTATTCAAATACAACATGCAACACCTTGTCGACAGTATTAGATGTCATGAATGTGAAATGTTTATAACAGATTACGTTGAAAGTAGTTTCTTGATGGAAACTTGAGATGTGTAATAAATAAATAAAAATTCTTGGAATTATAAAATCTTGATATAAATATACCATAAAGGGTGTCTCTGTAAGAGTTCAATTTTTTATTTTTAGTGCCACAAATTTGTATACATTCGGAAAATCGGAAATTATTTAAAATTGAAATGTTTACCAAAGAATAACACGTTATAATTGCTGAAACTAATTTGAAAAATTATGCTGCCACTGTTCGCAAGCTTTGAAGAATTTTTAGTTGAGAAAGTGCAACTAATGTATAAGTATTCTAAGATTGGTCAACAAATTTAAAAAACATGGGTTGGTTATGGACATTAAGTATTCTGTGTGAACGTATCGGTCACTCTTTTGGAAGCAGTGCTGCTGTAATAGACACTATATACATACAACCCTTTAGTCAGAATTAGGATCTTCATAGTTTCTCAAGCCATTTATTTTGTGTGTATTAATTTTATACATGGGTGGCGTGATCACTCTGGCCAACAGGTGCTACTATGGTCTCAATAGGAGATTGAGTAGCGGAGACCTCTGTCGTACGACAAAACTAATACTCTACAAAGACGGTCATCCTACCCGTGCTACTTTCGAGAGAAAAGTCCTACGTAAGATTTTCGGTCCATGAGGATTTCTGCATCCGATCCAACAGTGGCTGTATGAGTTTCTCAACGAGATAGGCGTTAAGCAGCGTATTAATATCCAGCGGCTACGATGGCTCGGCCATGTCGTTCAAATGGAGGAGGATGCTTCGGCGCGACGGGTATTTGATGCGTGGATCTGCGGAGGTCGGCGAAGAGGATGACCTTGTATGCGTTTGAAGGACCAAATCGAGGAAGCACTGTCATCGATTGATGTGACCAACTGGCGTAGGCGCGCAAAAAGCAGAGGCGCCTGTTGTGGCAGGCCGAAATCCGTTAATCAGGTTGTTAATGGTCAATTAAGTAAATAAGTAAGTCATGAACTCTTCGAATGCTCTTGGTTGAGACAAGCTGTAGCGAAGATATAAATATAAATGATATATCTCACACACTTTGTTTTTGTTTAAATTTAGAAGTAGGATGCGCTTAATGAGTGATTCGATAAAACTGCTGGCTTGTATTCCTAAGACATTCCGATTGTTTTATAAAAAATTCTATCCCAATTACCTTTGGCTAGACATGTTATGGCAATAAATTCTGTTTTTCCACAGCCTAGCCTTAAGTCTACACAACTCATCATAATCAGATTTTCAAACTAACATCTATTGGATCACTTTCTATCAGTAACACTACACAATTCATAAATATGGTCGACTGAGTTGTTATCGCCAATTGAAATAATTATTTGTTATTTGTTACTATCAATCCTCAGGGATAACCCAACTCATACAGTGAATTCTACTGAAATGCAGAATAGTCCAGCTGAAAACAAATTCTTGTGAAATTTACAACATAATGTTTCGATATTTTTGAGACTAAGCCTCTGACCAACTGTCAGTACTGACCACTTTTATTGCTTATTGCTATCGGTTCTTCCAACAAAATCTTCCGAATCTTGATAGTTATTAACGGCAATTTCGTTGTTGGCTATATCTGTCAAATTAGTTGTAATTTATTCAATCCGATTTGTCAAATCACCATAATCGACCACAGATATCAGCAAGTGTTCGATGAATGGGCTCTAAGTCAGTTGGCGTTGGCAGCTGTAACTAATTTTCATTGAAAAATTATTTTCGGGGAAAAGGATGGATGCTTACGTGAACAAACAAAATTTTCAAATTTGTACCGACCCAAAAGAGCTCAATGCATCCCGAAACAGCCACCGTATATGGCAAGCGAATTGATATTACGCATCTTACGTAGAGGTGATATATAAACTGATCATCGAAATCGTACGATTTGACTCGTTAGAATTTTTCTGGTGGGGTTTCCTTAAGTCACAAGAGTAATCACAGCGGCATTTAAAAGCCGACATAACCCATCCCATCGACCATCATGCCAGTTAGAGAATATGTTACGGATATTTGAACGACGGTTTATTTTACACATAATGGCATCAATACGTATTTAGAAAGACTGTGTTTTATTTTTGCAATATTGTGGCTGTACAATACTTAACGTTGAATGTTGCTGGATATCTGTCTATTTGGAGGTCGTTTTTAGGGTTATTAGTTTTACATCTTTTTGGGCAGTTCGAAGCATTGAAAAGTTCAGATATTAGGTAATGATGTGATCACATATAATAACCAAATAAAAATATATGGGTTAAGAATTCAGTGGTTCAACGGGAATAAACTGCAGATTGCCGAAGGTAATGTTAAATAATAAAATTATATTGGAGATGAAGAAAGAGTTGGTGAAAAAATACTTCCAAATTTTAGTGTCCTTAACTCTGACAAGAGAAGAAGAGCTTAGAGGAACCGTATAATGGCTATTACAAATTATAAAGTTAACTGTTTTGCATAAAGTTAATATAGATTTGTCACCGAATTCTTCATTTGGAGACCTAAAAAGCGAAATAAAATTTAAAAAAGTTAATAAAAATTGTAGAAGAAATTTTAAAATAATTCGATATAAGAGTTGTTTCTAGGCTCCAGCAGTTGCATACATTTGACATACTAGACTAATCTAGCTATGCAAATATGTCAGCTATGCTAATAATCTAGTTTGATCCAATAGAAACACAATATTCGAATAATAAAAAATTAAAGAAGAAAAAATTTTCTTTCGTTGTTTATTTTTTATCCCTTCATTAATTTGTGCCATGTACGTATGCCGATTGATGTTCAATATGTCATCAATTTGCTTATCCTTATGGTTTTGTGATTGTCTATTATGTGTTGTGACTTATCTTCATTTAAAACAATAAAAGCTGTAGACATTAATTTATAATTTGTTCAGAATGTAATAAAACATAAGACATTTATATGTACTAGCCATATAATAGCCCTGAATCATAATGAACTTGTTGATGAAAATGCCAAAAATTGCTAAAGGAAGCTGGCATGGATCATTGAAAATTTGTACTTGTTATCCTTTGGCATTTTATTTATTTGATTGAAGATTTTTAAAGAAAAATAATTCAAATAGAAAATAGAATACGATTTGAATGATGGAAGTTTAAGATTATAAGCATTTGTATTGTTTCGTTTTAAAAAATTCAATTATTTTTAACTGAAATTAAAGCTCTTATATATCAAAACAATGTATCTCTTTCATTCCAATTGCATTATGTATTGCATTTGTAATCTCGGCTTAAAATAACTACATATTGTTATGAAAATGGAAATGGTGTTACATCGTTTAACATTAAAATGATAAACAAAAGCTACAAAAACAAAAACAATGGACTTGTTTACATGATCAATGAATAAACAAAAATATAGCAACAACATCAGAATAAAAAAGGGAATAAACAAGTAAACAAGAAGCAACAATAAACATTACCAGAATAAATGTAAACAAAATACACAAACAACCATGAAACAATTATATTTACATTCACAGAGATTTCGAGAACGCGATGTCATTCTCCTACAAGAGCATCCATCAGACTGTTTAAGCTGCGATATAAAAGACAAGACAAAGCAGGCAACGGGATCAGTAAAAATTCTGTCAGTCTTGTGTGAAGACGTGTTGCGTGTGAAGAGAATAATCGTGGTTTAAAGATCTCCGTTATAAAGATCAAGAATTTCTTTGCAAATTTTCCAATCTCCATACCAGAGTTAAAGTTAAAATTACACAATACACCCAAATTTTCCGAAATCAGGCTGATACCGTATCCTGAATTAATAGAAAGAACGATCAGCCTCTTGCCTAAGTCTCAGAGCGCAGAAACTGTACAAAGAATAATAAACGAAATAATACCGCATATATTCAATAAAAGCCTAACAAAATACATACATACTTAATTGGTATATTATACTTAATTGGCCTGAATTATAACTTAGTTTCTCTCATCACTCATGTTGTGTGTGTTAATTTTTATAAATGATTGGCGGGACCTAGAAAAGTTAATATCGACTCTGAACGACAGATTTATGAGGAACTTTTCAAGTTCAAGTTTTTTTTTACTGTCACAGTTTTTACCAGAAATCTGCTGAGACATTCCTTAATTTCGTTTTGATGGAGATATCTGATCTGGAGTTTGAAGCGTGGCCTCACGTCTAATAAGCCAGCATACCATCAAATGAAAGAACGCGATTTCAAGCGCACTGATGTAGCATAGACCGCGTTTATGCACTGCACATCTTTTCAGAACAGACCGTTGAATGCCGTACCCTGCAAAATACGTGCCAAGAGATCATTTGATATCATCGAACACAACATGTTATACGACGTTGCAAGAGCAGGGCAGCTGTAGCAGACAAAATAATTCGGGCAGCACACAGCTTTTAATCACTGCCTCAGTTGCAGGTGTTCAAGAAACATCGAAATAAATTGCAAAATTTGTGAATAATAAATGTGAATAACTTATGTATGTAAGTATGACGACTACTGTCTCCTCGCTGGAGCAGTCAAATTAATGCGAAGTCAATCAAGAATTGCTTGGTCACTAAAAAATGTGATTTTTTCAAGCAAACTTTCATTATTTGAAAGCGTTGTTCTGGCTTGGCACAATTCCTGATAACGAACCTTAAAAATGCCAATACAAACCATAGCTATCGATATCAATAGTTCGCGTGCAGAAAATAAAAAAACATCTGATATTTTGAAAAGTAAACGAAATATATTGTAATTTATTTGCATTGGCTGTCTAGGTAGTGCTTAAGTCTACCAGAGTGTAGGTTACAGTTTCTGTATAAGACTCTGATCTGTTACACACAAATCATAAATAAAATATTAAAATAAATATTGAGTGCCCACCAGACTCTGGTCTACACCGACCATAAGATCTAAGCCACTCAGCTCGTGATAATTACAGTATGGAAATAAATAAATAATTTAGACTTCTAAACTATAGGGCGACTACCCCAGATACCTTTTAATTTAAAATAAGAAAGATAAACCAAAATCTATTTTATATGAATCCTTTTAATTAAAGGCTGTTCATAAAAGTTATTTAATAAAATGTCTTTAAATATGAATCTAAATTGAATTTCTTTACAAAAATAACTGAAATTGTAAAAATCAATAAAATTTTAACATCACCACCAAAAGATACCCGCAGGAAAACAAATGAAAATACAACCTGAGTATCACACACTTTGAAAGCGGCACTACAGAACAGAGCAAATCGGTATGGAGTGGAGACGTCAATCATATGTTCAGCGTCACAAATATAATTTTATAAAATGAATAAACTTTTAATGTGTATATGAGTGTAAAATGTTTACATATATTTCACATATTGCACCTATTTTTCATTCAGTGTATACTTTACCAAGTGTTAACATTGACATGTAAATTCTTGGTAACATTTTCTATTAAGCAAACTTTTTATTTAGATACAATATAATATATTTTGACATGATGAAGCCGACAAGTTCCCTAAGTATTACGTTTGCCACCATGCCCAGATCTTCGAACATCCAAAAGCCGATGGCGGGCATTCGCATAAAAAGTGTTGCACCGATTCCGTTTCCTCCACATCCTGGCAGCTTCTGCACTGATCTTGGTTGGGTAGACCCATCTTATCAGAGAGACTGCCAATATCGCAGTTTCCCGTTAAAATTCCTATTAGAATGCGAACCGAATGCGAATGTTGTTGTTGAACTTAAGTTGTTCCCTGGTTCTCCTGCTGTCCACTGCTGGATATTGCAGTTTTTAAATTCGGCAACCAGTTATGTCGATCCACCGATGGTTTGTTGAATTGCTTGTGCCTTCTTCCAATTTGCAAAACTATTCCTGTAGGGGTGCATATGTCCGCTCTATCATCTCTTCCTTAGACATCTTCAATCCCTTCGATGCCAGTTCGACCGCTTTTTCGTTTGCCCCTACGCCAAAGTGGCTTGGAACCCAGTAGAGGCGGGTTTTGTGTAGACGTATGCAGTGTAGAGAGTCCAAGTAATTCTTAACGCCCTTTGATTTGACGAGGTGGGATTCCAGTGCTTTGATTGCTGCTTGACTGTCCACACATATTATCAAGTTCGATACAGATAGGTCCTTGGTTTCAATCAGACGTGCATACGTTTCCGCTTAAAATACGCTGGCCTGGCTAGGTAATCTGTATGACGCGTTCATAGACTCCAGATCCAGTTCCAAACTCCATTTGTCAGCCATCGTTGAAGATCGTTATATAACCGCCACCGATGACAGCTTTAGAAACCCATTCTTCCAGTGTGGGAGAATTATACGATAAAGAGTAAATGAGCTTCGTCGATTCGTCGATTCAACGAAGAGTAACAAAAATGGAGAGTAATTGTCCAGGGCTAAGACTGTCTTTGGGACTCGTCAGCTCTACGGGATTCTAATCTTAGACAACTGAGTGGATGTCTTTTCCATGATCTGAACTATCACAGGAATATTGTATTGACAAATCTGGACTATACAAAAGCACAGGAATTATGCAAACTACTTTATAAACAGTTTTAGCTTCAGGATTTTCGCAGCAGAATATGTTTAGGCTCCTCTGTGCTTCTCTGGCAGTTACAAAACAAATACATTTGTACTCAATCGGGCTTTTTAATGGAATGATTAATTGAACGTTCATACATATATATAAGCGTTTGGCCTGTCCGCTTTTCAACATTACCGAAGCAGAAAAATTCTGAGAAACAAAAACTCTGAGAAACAAAAAGTGTACTCGCCTTGCATATCAGTTCAAACTCTATATAATCCAAGAAACATTGGGTTTTTACAGGTTATTTAAATAGCTAAATATGCAATCTTTTCGTAAATCTAAACCTAAATAAACGTATTATGCCATATGCTTTTGAAAAGCCATTGATGTATGGGTGTAATTTTATATTACAAGTACACAAATAAAGTGATATTCTCATGTCGTTTTAAATGTAATTTGGAAAATGACATAACATGTAAATATTTTATAAATTTCAATGTGTCTAGTTGGCAATATAAAATTGTTATGTGATATACCATACTTATTACAGTGATATCGGTTGCTGTCTGCAATCGCATTATAAATATTGATTGCCAACATGTGACATTGTACATAACATTTAAAATACCAATATACGTACACATACATATATTAGAGTAATATTATGTAAAAACCACCCGTGCACAATTTAATGTTGAGTTTTCTAAATTATAAATTTTAACAAAGTGTAAGTGAGAAGTCGCCGTGGTCTAATAGGTCTCAGCAGATTTCTGGCAGTCAGGATTACATTCTAGCTTATCACACCTACAGTTTAAAGATGACTCCGATCGACAGATTTTTTTGAGAAACTTTCATGGTAATTTTGTTTACAATCAGAATTTTTGCCAGAAGACAACTGAGAGACATTGCAGAAGAAATATTTTTTCATAATCCGTTTCTGAGGAAATGTCCGAACTGGGGTTTGGACCGCTGCCTCACGTTTAATAGGTCAACACACTACATATAGACTACGTTGATAATATCAAACTAACATCGTTGGAAAGTCTACGCAGTACTTATTAAAAAACTTATTTGAAGTAAATACCAAATGAAAATAAAAATAAATTGTTTTTCCAAAGCTGTGGAGCTGCGTAGAATCAAATAATTGTTTATCAAATTATATTAAATAACCAAAATAAATCGTCATATTTTTATAGTCAAATATTAATCACAGCATTTATTTTGTTGTTTACATCGTCGTCCTTAACACACTCTATGAATGAAATAAATTTGTGGTTTCATTTCATGGAGAAGAAATTTTCATTTTCATTTTCAGATAAATGATGATAAGTTGGTCTTTTATTTATTCATTGTTAACAGAATACTATTTTAAATTGAAAGCATAATAAGGGAAGAATTGCGTTTAAAAGAATTTTTAGAAAATATTTCAAGGTATGTACGTACGTATAACTTATGGTGGAGGAATAAAAAATATATGAAATATTACTTACGGAGTATTCATTAATAAAATCAAACGTAAAACATATAAATAATATGCGTGTATCACAAGGTGTGGCCAGTTTGGAATTTATTGATTAAATAATGAATAACAGAGAGTATTTAAACATTCTGAAGAACAAATTTAGCACAAAAAGACAATGAACCCAATCATACGGCTGCTAATGTGAAAATATGATTTGCTTACCAAAGTCCCCACAATCTTAATAATCTAACACAAAGTCCCGATATGAAACCAGAAGAGTGTTTAGGAGATGATTTGAAAGAACGGTTAATTAGTCGCTAAACTTCAAACAAAATCAACGGAAAAACTTGATTATGAGTAAGATCTTCCTTATCGTATGTTCTCGGTAACCAGTTCACATCACCACCTCCTGAGACCGAAGACATCTCTGGCGTAAAATCCACACCAGCGACTATTCCGGGGCGCATTGGATTCTCTTGGAACTTATTTAGGTTGACATCTTCGCAACTCTACCAAACTCTTGTGTCTTCGTTCGTACCTATTCATTCAAAAATGAGCCTCATTGCTGAAGATGATCTTTCTATGAAATTTATGGTCAATTGCTACTGTTCACAACTCACTTAGGGAAAACAAGTCGTTGTCTATGGTCGTTTACTTTGATTTCCGGGGTCAGTTGAATTTTGAAAGTGTACATACTTAAGTCGTCGTGGTCTAGTAGGCAGTGTGTTGGCTTATTAGACGTGAACTCCAGGTCAGGCATCTCTAACTAAACAAAATATGAAAAAAGTGTTGTAATGACCAATTATGTGTGTTATGTATGTATGTACATACCTAAGTCACGACGAAACTTTGATCTGCGTAATCAACTGCCTCGTATTCTCCTGCTCTGTCAACGGCGAGAGATGTTGCGTTTAGTCGACGTACTTGTGTTGGTCAATTGTTTACTTATTGTAGCCCGAACATAACATCCGTTAAAAAAGAAACTTATTTGACAGACGTAATTCGCAAGACTCTATACGCTGACTACCTTCTAAAGCTTAAGATCATTATTGGGCAATATTAAAACCATTTATTGTTTCCATTTTAAAAGGAAGAGATTTTATTCGTTCAAGAGAAAAGTTTGTTTGCACCAACGTAACACAAGGGGTGCATAAATTGGTAAACTAATGGAAAAATTTTAATGACTTCACGCCCTCTTCAATGCTAATCTACAAGAAATAAACGGTAGCAATAATAAGAAATTATATCTTTTATATGTAATTAGAGAAGTTCGCTTATATATTATATTATAGGGACACGGATGTTTTTTGGATTTTATATTATTATTTTTTTTTTGCTTTTTCAACCCTCCTAAGTTTTTTTTTATTAAAATAAGAAAATATACCCACTTATAGCATGTATAGTGACCAATGAGATTTACATATAAAAACACTTGTAAAAAATATTAGAATCTCAACCGCAATAGCTTCAAGTGACTATATATAAAGAATACGTAACCATAAGGCCGAATACACCCAGACAGGAAACATGAACACACATCTTTAAAAATAAATAAACGTAATATAACAGCTAACCGATTTTTGTAATTCCTATTTTTGAAATGTTCATTTTGGGACATATGTATGTGCACTTGTGATCGTTAAAGCGTTAACTGCTAAAATTGCTTCCACTTGAAAATACAGTGGAACGTTCTTGTTTAAACGTTGCATTATTTCATATTAAAGAGGGGCAATTTTTGATTTTAATTAGCAAATTTAAATTATTTGATTCCACTTTGATTTCTGGTCTACATTGGTTTTATGTTGAACAGTTTAACAATTACAATTTTAAACTCTAGTTGGATTTCATGGCTGCTTTTTGTTGATTTGTGTTGTTTTTTGTCCATTAGAAATTATGGCTTACCTTCTATGCAATTGAATTTAAAATATATTACTAATACACATCACATTACATGTACTGGAATAATTTCTCTGAAAAGTATGCAATAAAAAATCTTTGATTTTGTCATGTATGAAAGTAATGGAATTAAATATCACTCATACGTCACATATGTACTTATCATGAATGAATTTTACATATTAAAAATGAGCCGTGAGGTCAGGAAATAAAAAAGAATCGTCATGATTATACAATTCTATGAACAATATTTTCGAATTACTAATTGATTACGATGATTACAAATAATCTAAAAACATTTAGGACTACTGGAAATTAATACAAAATATTTAAAAAGAAACAAGAGTAATCCAAAAATAATCAAATTATTTTCAATGATTATTTTGAATTCTATTTGAATATTTTCAATAATTTTTATTCCTTCCAAAATATATATATTTTTTTTAATATTGTTACGAAAATGCAAATGGTGTTTTGAAAATGATAATCAAAAGCCCCAAAAACAAAACAATGGACTTGTTTATATGATCAAAAATAAATAAAAGATAGAAAAACAATGGACTTGTTTACATGATCAAAGAATAAACAAAAATATAGCAACAACATCAGCATAAAAAAGGGGATAAACAAGCAAACAAGCAACAACAACGCTGCAAGGACAAACATAAGCAAGATACACAAACAAAAATATCGTAAGCAACATGTTTACATTTATAGAGTTCGCGAAAATCATTCTCCTACAAGAGCACTCATCAGACTGTTTACCCAGCGGTATAAAAGGCAAGACAAAGCAGGCAACGATATGAGAAAGAATTCAATCAGTCTAGTGTGAAGACGCGTTGCGTGTTAAGAGACCAATTGTGGTTTGAAGGTCTGCGTTATAAAGATCTATTGAACAATTGTTATCGTGTACGCGGAAGAGTATTATTAATTAAAACAAAGTTTTGGTGTTTAAAACAAGTTGTCAAAGGTGACACACGGAATTGTGCGAACAATGAAGAATTGATTTAAAACTAAACACAAATTTATTTTTATTTTATTTGCAAAAAGGGTAAAAACTTCTTCGGAATTCTATGGCTACATTCTACATTCTACTGTTTGGTTGTTAAAGATTCTACCAAATAACATTTTAAGTTAAGATTTTGAAATGACAGAAAATGTTTTCGAAAGCAAATGATATTTCTAAAGATCCAGACTTTTTTTTAAAAATATGTTTAAATTTACAGAAAAGAATTTTATATAAAAGAAGAAAAATGGAGATTTTTAGCAAGTCAATTCAAGTCAAGTATACAGATTGTTTCATGCCACCCCGTGATAAAAGGAAACTGTGAAGTCACTTCAAACTCCATTAAATATTAAATTTTACTGTTTCGAAACAATTGTAGAATTAAAAAATTCGTAATTATTGCAAAAAATAATCAAAAAGAAGCTTTGAAAAAAATTACTTCTATTTTGCACTATAATATTTGTAATTATAACCAATTATTAATTATTAAAACGAAAAATAATCGTAATTTTAAACATTATTTTACCATTCAAAAAAATTAATCTAATTATTCAGGATTATTACCAAGTTTCTCACACCACTTATGTTGTGTGAGTTAATTTTTATACATGGGTGGTGGGACCTACAATTTAGACAGATTTTTAAGAAACTTTTCATGGCAATTTTATTTATTTTCAGGATTTTTGTCAGAAGACTACTGAGAGGCATTGCAGAAGACATATTATTTTTATATTCCCATTGTTAGAAATTTTTGACATGGGACTGGAAGTGTGGGCTCACGCCTAATAAGCCACTATAAACCTACTATACTACGGAGACTTCACCTAAAATACTAGAAGCAGTTAATTTTCGACTTATTTTATTCAATTAAAAAAGGTATATAAATTGTATTCCTTAATGATCATAAGGACATATACATATGTTCCAAGAATAAACAGACAACTCACTATTGGTTTTGGTAATTTTGTTTTAAATTCAAATTCCGTTTGGACATCTAATGAGTCATCCAATATAGACAAAGTATTAACTTTACCGTTCATAAGCTTATGGTCATAAAAGATTGAAATTAAGAAGAGACAATTATTGATTTGAAATTGGCCAGTATTAAAACGAGTATGACTAATTTTAGATTAAAATTGTTTTCACTTTAGTTTCTGTTATAAATTGTTTTTTATGTTGAACAATGTAAAATTTCAAATTTTCCACCTTAGCTAGTTTTTATAGTTTTGTTGATTTTAGTTGGTTTTCTCTGTTGGTTTTTCTCTGTATATAGGGTTAAGTATTATAATTTAATAAATTTATTCATGCTAGTGTTAATGAATAATAAAAAGAAATAATTTTTGTGTTAATAAAACAATTTTTAAATAAATAAACTGTAATACTTTATATTAACATTACTGATTATAAAAGCTGTCAAATGAATAATTCGAATGGCCACTTATTTAAGCCAATACAAATAAATCTTTAACTAAATAGACTTGAAATAGATACAAATTTTTTTTAATATAATCAAGGATAAGAAAGTAAAAAACTCCCATAAATAAATATCTGAATAATAAACTGTTGATGGTAATAAATAAAATTTTTTATTAAAATAAATAAACTAAAGCTACAGTTGCACTTATAACTGGGATAATGCTATGTACATAAATCAATAGATTCCCAAATTAATACAATGTATATATACAAACTTATACCATTTTAGTGTACATATATAAGATAATAAATTGCTCACAAAGCACCGAGCAGAGTAAGTACAACAAAGCTGTAATTATCATTAGGAAGGTCAGACATCAAAACGAAATAAATGTTTCTTCGGCGACTTCCTCTCAGCAGATTTCTGGCAAAATTTCTGGATACGAACCCGGACTTTACGTATGATAAGCCAACACAATACCTACTAGACTACGGCGACTTCTAGGAAGACCTTACCTTAAATCGATTTGTGAATATGTACATTAACATTGAATCAGATAATAGAGCGTAATTAGGGCACTAATTATATTCGTGCAATTTAAAAATATTTACAAAATACTGAAATTAATTTATAAATTAACTAGAAAACCAAGTGCGCCCTGTTGGAGAATACAATAATCCACCACTTTTGGGTGCCTTGGTTGTCAAAGGGATAGTGAGCTGTACTATAAGAGTGAGACTTGAGGGTTCGATCACCACCACAGATTCTGATCAGATCTGTTACAGAGCATAAGATCGAAGCTACTCAGCTACTCCATATATGAATAAAAAAAAATGAAATCTTCCGGAAAAACTGAAATTTTCCCGTAAAAAAAAAGTTCAAGACCCCAAAAATTGTTTTAAATCGATAACATGAAAAAAAGGACAAAGGCTATGGCTTCCCAACACTTAAACATGCAACAGGACCTTAATAAGGTTTTTTGAATGCTCGTAGTAATCGTTTGGATTAATAGAACCAGGATATTACATACCATTTACTTAGATAACCCACTGGTTTTAAGTGCATTAAAGACCAAGCAGAGAAAGTAGGCGGAAGCTTCAGATTAACTATTGTGCAATAGTGAAAAAATTATGAGAATTTTAAAACTAAATAAGGGTACGCCAATGAGTATACTCATGGAACACTCCGCCTTTCATATACGCCTGAAATGATAAATGCAGCGCATGTGGTGAAGACAGTGAAACGTTGTGTATCACTGGTTGTTGGTACACCGATCATCCAATTCAAGCCAAAATAAACTGAAATCATCGCGGTTGACAGTAATACCCTGGTCAACGTTTGTGTAGAAATAAGTTAAATTTACTTTCACTTAAAATCCTTTAAAAGCATTTGATGTCGAAAGTATTTGTTCAAAGTTTGTATAAATTTTGAGATAATGTCCATTTGATCAAATTCTAGTACTGAAAGGGAATACATAAACACGTTGACAACACCTATGTCGCCGACTTTGGTGTATTAGGCATTATGTTAAAAATAATGATTGCGTTAGTTAATTTGCCATGTGATTTCTAGAATATGAGGCATCGTGAGTTCAAGATTGGTCTGGCTACTATTGTGAAAGACCAATTAGTTATATTTGGTTAAACGCCTAATTTTCTCTCCGAGACTTCAGTGCAAGAAAACAAAACTTAAGTTTTGATTCAATCAGTTAAAAGGGTTTCTAGGAGAGCTTCCTACCCAAAATCTGTATAAGGAAATGCGTTCCATTAAATAAATCCGCTCCATAAGCATTAATGGCTGATAATATGTTGCCTTTTACATATTATTCAATAGTATTGCCTTGGTTTCTATGATATTTACTTAAAAAACTTGATAAGACGCCCACCCTATAATACTTCTTAAATAAAGTCGCATTCTTTAGCTACTAAAATTCTAAACTCTGCCCGAAACTGTAATAACTATGTCAGCCGCATAGAATATTGCCCACAACAGACCTGATTCAATGTGATTGACTGTTCGTTCATCTAAACATACAACAACGACAGACTGCGCCTCCCTCGGTCTCAATAGGCTTTTGTATTTGTATTGTAACTTGGATAAAAGCTTACCATCTCAGGTTTGTCGTACAAATTAGACTCTCCCCCGTATTCACCCAGAAGGACAAAAGACTGATGAGCAGTGATGTGTAGATCATGAAATGAAATAATTTATATCATGAAATGTGATTCAAGCTGATACATAACATAACTCGACAGTGCAACCTTTCAGTCAGTACCTAGCTTCTCACACCATTTATGTTATGCGTGTTAATTTTATCCATAAGTGGCGAGAGTAAAGTCGTCTCCGACAGACTGATTTTTGAGAAACTTTTCACAACAATTTTTATTTACTTCCAGAGTTTTTACCAGAAATCTGTTGAGAGGCAGTCGCCGAAGAAATATTTTTTTATACGTCGTTTTGGTTAAGATGTTTTACCTGTGGTTTGAACCGTGGCCTTACGTCTAATAAGCCAACACGCTACCTACTATACAACGGCAACTACCGAAAAAAAGCGAAAAATGTATATCTAATACAATCGGTTTATTACAGCCTCAGAAGAAGACGTGTACTTGTCAATTAAGACAAGTACAGTACCCGGAGTTCGAACTGACCCATTGTAAACCATCCTAGTTGCTCACACCACTTATGTTGTGTGTGTTAATTTTATACATGAGTGGTGGGACTTACAGTTTAAAGTCGACTCCGAACGACAGATTTTTGAGAAACTTTTTCATGGCAATTTTTATTTACTCTCAGACTTTTTGCTATAAATCTGCTGAGACGAAGTCGCCGAAGAAATACTTTTTGTATTTTGTCTTGATGTTTGGCCTGGAGCTAGAACCCTGGCTTTACGTTTAATAAGCCAACACAATACCTACTAGACTGCGGCGACTTCAAAAACTCAACTCAACTGCTAATAATGAAATAATGAAATCAGAAGAGTGATGTACCATCCGAGTCAAAAGTTTTGTTTATGTTGAGATCCATAAGAGCGCTTTACTCCGAGCAGCGTTGAGTTCAGAATAACCACTTTACACGCTATCTGAATACATTAAAGCGGAGGACTTAATTTAATTTCCAATCCAATTTAAATTCATCTGACATAATAAAAGGAAAACATTTGGTTTCTATGAAATTGAAAAGCTGATTTTTCAAGATGATTTATAATTCTATTGACAAACCTCACTACCTTAAATTAAAGTTAAATTTGGTTAAGAATTTTAATACAAATAAATTTTATTCATGGAATACATGCTTTCAACCTTGACTTACTAATGTTTGTGTTCCTTTTTTGTATGTCTTTAAGTTCTTTGAAAACGAATATATTTTTAAAAAAGTTTTCCTTTTAATTTCAAATTTGCTATTGAATAACAAACACCCTGCTGATTGTGATTGTTAAAAAGCCTTGTTATCCTTGTCAAGTACACATATATCTACACACAGATAGAAAAGTGACAGTTAAAATGACAATTTAACAATAGAGTCTCTATCTTGAACAGTGTACATCGTAAAATACAACCTCTTTTCATGCTTACAATAGCCATAATCTAGTATTCATGTACTTGTATACAAACAAACCTCTAGCACACATACACTCTTATAAATTGTAATTTAAAATATTGAAGTTCATAAAACGTTTTTGGTCTGCAATGAATTGGAATTTTTTTTCTATTTCTGTTCGCCTATTATAGAAGTGTGGAAATGTTTGTATATTTCCACGTACATATTATAACAAATATACATAGGAGTACATGTGCCTTTGTTGCAGCAATTTAAGTTGGAATATCGTAACATTAGTTACACACTGTCAGAGGCAGCAATCAAGGTAATATTAACAGTGCATAGCGGTGTGTTAGTAGATAAGTTTTTATTATTGTTTGCTCGAGTATAACATTTAGGTCGTATGACAATTTATCATTCATGTACTTACATACACATACATATGTAGGCTTTGTATAAAACGCATTACGAGGGGCGGGTTTTAAAAAGCATTGCTCATTTTATGAAGTTCGTTGCATTTTTATTTCTGTTCGATCTTCTTAAGGTAACAGTCAAAATCAATAAAAAAAGAAACATATGGTAACCTTAACTACAATTTATATTTTCTACAATAATTTAGTTTTATTCGTTTCTTTCAAACCAACTGTTATTTCATAAATTCGAGATCGTCGTAGCCTAGTAGGTATTGTGTTGGCTTCTTAGGCGAGATAAAGACTGGGCTCAGACGTCTCGAATAAAACAAAATATAAAAAAAATTTCTTCAGGGACTTCTTCTTAGCAGGTTTGTGATAAAAATTCTGAGAGTAAAATAAAAATTGCCCTGTAAATTTTCTGCAATATGCCGTTCGAAGTCGACATTAAACTGTAGTTCCCTTTCACTCCTGTATAAAATTAACACACACAACGCGAACTTCAAAAATGGTTATTTCGCACAGTGTTTGATGCGGTAACCGAGTTTATGTATTTATGTGCGACAATGAAAGTCACTTTAGTCTAGTAGGTATTGATGAGAGGCCGATAGAATTGACTCCTGGCTCAGAGTCCCTGTCAGCAGTCTTCTGACATAAACTAGTAAACAAAATTGTCGTGAGAAGCTTATCAAACACTTTGTTGTTCGGAATGAGACTTTAGACTGTAGGTCTCACCATTTATGGTTAAGATTAACACACACAACAGCTGTGATATGAGAAGTTGGCTTGTAATGCGGATTAAAGGGTTGCAATGACCAATTAAGTAAGCAAGAATGTGTTAGTGGGTAAAACATTGGTCTATCATTTCGCACCCTTATCAAAACGATCGTCATTTGCATGGGCCACGAACGAATGAACGAACGAACGAACCCCAAAAACTTACAAGGGTGTGACAGTTTGGTAAGGTTATGACAATAGTTTTTTACTTACTTCTACTTTATAGATCTTTATTATATTGTTACGTTTTTTTAACGTTTGAAATATGAGCTCGTAGATTGGAATAAATATAAATTTGTATTCAGTTTTAATTAATTTCTTTATTGTTCGCACAATTCTGTATGCCACTGTTCACACTGACTACGTTGCCGGCTTTGTCTTACCTTTTATATCCCACGGTAAACAGTCTGATGGCTACTCTTGAAGGAGAATGACTTAGCATTCTCGAAATCTATATAAATGTAAACGTCGTTGTTTCATTATTGTTTATGTATTTTGTTTACATTTATTCTGGTAATGTTTGTTGTTGCTTCTTGTTTATCCGTTTTTATACTGATATTGTTGCTATATTTTTGTTTATTCATTGATCATGTAAACAAGTCCATTGTTTTTGTTTTTGTGGCTTTTGTTTATCATTTTAATGTTAAACGATGTAACACCATTTCCATTTTCGTAACAGTATTATTCGCACAAGAATTAATTGAACAGTTCAAACTACTCTAGTCATACCGAGCCATGTATCCCAAGTTTTATTCACATACAATTCACAAACCTTCAGTCAGGATTATGGCCTAGCTTCTTACACCACTCATGTTGTGTGTGTTAATTTTATATACATATGAGTGGCGGGACCTATAGTTTAAAGGCTACTCCGAACGACAGATTTCTGAGAAACTTCTCATGGCAATTTTATTTACTCTCAGAATTTTTTTCAAAGAGGAAGTAACCGAAGAAATATTTTTTCGTATTTCGTTTGGATCTGACCTGGGGTTTGAACCGTGGCCTTACGTCTAATAAGCCAACACACTACCTGCTAGACTACGGCGACTTAGTCTAGCAGTTTTATTCTACATTTACGAAATACATTAGTAGTCTCTATTGCTTGTTTCTTTTCAATTATTTTGTAAAAGGAATCAATTTTTCGTTTATCTTGGATTCCCATCATAATTTCTATGATTTCATTTCTTAAAATTACTGGAAAAATTATAAAAATTATTCAAAGCTTCATAAGCTTACATAAGGACATACCCTCGTATGCTCGTAAAATATAACATTTTAAATATTTCCATCTATTTTTGAGTTAGTAAAACAGAATACATGTGAATTGGAGTAGAGAGTAGAAAGGATTACGTTGAATATAAAACTTTGAAATCGTACCAATAAAGAGTTGTGTGTATAGCTTTGGAAAATTTAAGAGGACATTTACTATATAAAATTGGCATAAGTAAACATTTAATATTTAATGTCAATATTATTTAAATATACCTGAATTTAAATGTATCTGTAATCTGATGACATTTTTTATCATAAGCTTACTAAATATGTCTTTATAAAAATAATCCAGTTTTTTAAAGAATTATTACTCGTTTAACAATCACCCAAATGGTTTGGGTATGTCTTCTCTTACCATGAGTTTTATTTAAATTTAATCAAAATTAAGGGCTGTGACAGATAACTTTTTTGTCAACCAATAAATTTCAAACAGCCCACATCTGGTGCAGACACACATGCCCCCAATATTGTACTACCGAGGCCATGCTCAACTATTTCACGCAAGTTCTTTGGATTGAATTTTTTATTTATCTTAATAACCTTAGCCTCATATCTGATAAGCCAACGCTCTACCTACTAGACAACGGCGACTTCCATTAAATATCATCCATTAAGCACAATCCTTTAATATCATCAAAACGTACAACTCCTCGCATATTAGCAGGCTATGAGAATGCAGTTGCATGACACGTTTGCTTAAAATGAACCCAAAAAATGCCACGAAGATGTTTGAAATTACTGTATACTCTTCATAATTTTAATATTATTTAACCTTTAAAAAGGAAATGAAGTTCGAAAAAGAGACTAATGTATGATTTAAGAAATAAATGATTATACAAATTATGAAATTTTAATCTCCAGACTGTGAGGAACAATATCATAACATATTTTGAATGCCCAAATTATAAATATTTCAAGTATCACTAGCAAAACCAAAAAACTCGCCAACTAGAATAGAGGAGAAGATAATATTCCTCTGGACTTTTGAAGGAATACTTACAAAATTTTATATATATATTTATACATTCCTTTTATTTTTTTTATTTCTTTTAGATTAATACCTTTCAATAACAATTAAAAAAAATAATTTTTTAATTTATTACAGTTTGCCGTTAACAAAAGGCAGGATTTTAAAGGGCAGATAACTTGATTTTCATTGTTATGAGTACACAATTAGATAAAAGTGAGCGTTAAGCTAAAGGAAAGATTATCCTGCCTTTAACTTTTAAATTTCACTTTATCTTTGAATTTATTTTGAAATATTAATAGTTTTTCAAATCAAAATGGATATTTTCGTATTCATTATATTTATTTTAACACAAAAACGCAAAAATAAAAAGCTTAAACCTCAACACACAAATTTTATAAACAAGTAAAAACGCACATCGTTGCCACTGCGTTTTTAAATAACTTGTTTACTTGACAGTGCTATCGACACTGCAATATTTTTGAAAAAGTTTGCTTTATTATATCTGGAGGTTGTAATAACCAAAAGAAGTTAATGGTGACTTTAAAGTTTACTTTAGCTAAAGTTACCTTTAACTAAACCCAACTTTAACGGCAAGTTGTAATAATGGCAGTAAGAGTTTTAAATAAATTTCTTTTATATAGGAATTTTTTATTTGATTTTTTCTTTACCCCTCTAATATGGCCACATTATACGGCATCTGCTTAAAAGTTATTCCACCGTATGTACTATTTTTGTGTGACTTTAACATCTATTCATTTTATTTTAATGGATATTTTTTTATACTGTTTTTTTTTTTTTGGTAATACCAAAGTATTAAAAAGAAATGCAGACAATTATTTATGTGACACAGTGTCATGATACTTTGTAAAATTTAAATCCAAAGCATTAATTTGAATTTAAAGAATTTTAAAAGCAAATTATTTAAACGATCTTTGACATATTATGAAATGCAATAAAAAATCTTATTTAAACAATTAAAAAATTACACATTTTTAATGCTGATTTAAATTGTTTTATGTATTCCAACATGTTCTGTCAAATTTCACGAAATTTATAATCAACGAATAGACGTTTGCGCCATCGTTAGTTTTTCTCTATTAGGATAGATTAGGTTAGGTTAGAGTGTTAGCTTTCATACCAAAAGCTCACTTGAACACGCATAGCGGCCCGTTTTGACGCTGTAGGTGAACGCAGTCTTTGGGCCTCCAAACCAAGGAGGGAGAAGTTGGTCAGCGCAAAGGCTGCACACTCCTAAAGCACGACTACACCACGCTGGAAAACCAACCAGAAAGCAAGATAAACGAGGCTATATTCTTGACATCAATGGACGATAGCTCCGTCAAGCTGACAAGGGTTGGAGAGCCTATATCTGCACCTCTCAAGAGATGGGCATTGACAAAGAAAGTGGATAACAGTCTCCTCTTCCTCAACGGATCTGAACACACGCCAGAAGTCTTTAAATAGGAGCCGCATTATTTCTGCGCGTCTACCCATAACACAGTGACCTGTAAGCATGGCCACTGTGATCCAGAACCAAGTCCAAGTAACTGGCTGGTCCGCCTTCTATCCATTGAGGGTCAAGTGAGCCTAGCGGTGGAGCAGGGCTCCTCATTGATCCAGGACAGCTTGAACGAGGTAAGTGGCATTCCTATGTTGATTGAAGAGGACTCCGGAAGTAGTGGCTCTGCCTAGCTCGTCGGCTCTGCAGTTTCCCGGAATGTGCGAGTGACCGGGGACCCAGACAAGCGTGACACTAAAGCGCCCAGAAAGAAGGTTGAGGCAGCGGATACATTCCCTGACAATCCTGGAATTATTCGCAACGATCGACAGAGACCTTATGGCAGCCTGGCTATCAGAAATAATCGATATGCGGGTGAAAGGAACACCGAGTGCTAGGATCCACTGCACATTTTCTCTATTAAGTTAATAATAGTCAATAATTCCATAATCTCAAACGACATATTTAAAATCTATTTTTATAGTTTTTTATTGTTAGAAATAAAATAATGGAACTTCTAGCAATTAAAAATTTTATTATATTATTTTTGCAATTGCGTGTTTCCTATGGTCGAAATAATAAATTCATGCACAGAGCTTCAACGATAAAAATTAATAATGTTTTGGGCAGTAAATTTGAAATTTATGGCAACTTCAGTTTTTGACATGAGTATTAATTGGTTTGACACTTTTTTAATTAAAAACTGAAAATGTAATAATAAAATAAAATGAAGAGTGTGAATATGGAGAACGTGAGTGTTTTGATAACTTCAGCTATTTAACCCTCGACGGTTACTGTTCGTCGAATCAATGAAGCTCATTTACTCTTTATCATATAACTCTTTCATGTTTAACCAAATTTCGCTTTTTTTCAACAACGTTAGTTGATAATGAAAGCTTGCAGTCAATAGAGGAAAAAAATTTTTTTTGTTCATCGCTTCAACGAAGAGTAATCTTACTGTACAAAAACGACCATCCAGGATTAAAAAATGGGTGGCCAGGGTATGTTTACTCACTGCAAGCTTTCGTTATCATTGTTAAAAAAAGAACGAAATTTGGTCAAACATAAAAGAATTATATGATAAAGAGTAAATGAGCTTCGTCGATTCGGCGAACAGTAACCAATTAGGAATAAAGTGTTCGCCGTTTCAACGAAGAGTAACTTTAATGTACAAAAATGAAGAGTAACCGTCCAGGGTTAAAGTAAGTGAGTTGAAAAAGAAGAAGTCGCCGTAGTCGAGTAAGTAGTGTGTTGGCTTATTAAACGTGAGGCCACGGTTCATATTTCCTCTCAGCAGATTTTTGGCAAAAACTGAGAAAATAAAATTGCCAAGAAAAGTTTCGCAATCTGTTATTCGGACTCGACTTCAAACTGTATAAAATTAACACACAACAGAAGGGGTGTGAGAGGCTAGGTCGTAATCGTGGCTGAAGGGTTGGAATGGCCAATTATGTATCTATGTATGTATGTATGTTAGGATATGAGGTTATACACCCTATGGATCTGTATGTCTCTACGTCTTCTAAAACTATTATGACTTCAATTTTGTCGTGAACTTATCATTCTTCTTGTCAAGGTGTGGAAAATATATTCAACGATCAACGTCAATTAAGCTTTCTGGTTGTCAGTTTTAATTAGAAGTCTTACAAATTTATAAATACCGGAGGTACAATACTATGTTTTCGTATTCTATTTATTTTGTTGTACGCCTTTGAATCACTTTTTAAAATTTTAAATTCAAATTAAAAATCATATTTTGTAGTTATTCACTAGAACTTTATATTTCTCTTTCTTAGCATCCCACTTTGGGACATACAATTAATTTATGCTGAAAGAAGTGTTAAATTTTCATTGTGGTCTTAAAATTTTCTTAATCTGATTTGCCTTTGAAATTTGCATACAAACTAATCTGGATTTGATAGCAGTACTCTAAGTACTGAAAGAAGATTTTCTTTCTAAAGAGTAAACACAAGAAAGATAAAGGAATGAATTTAAAATATTTTTAATTTTTAGTTTTCTGATCATTAACTATTCATGCAATTCATTCCAAATTCATCTCATTTAAAGGCAATCCTATTTTTTAACTTAAAAGTTTTTGCAAGTTTAAGTGCTTAAGTGTCAACCCTCGTGAAACAACTCATGCTTTTTACCAGGCAATATGAGGTACGTATTTTTAACTTACTGTTCCTAAATGACGTTCTACTTTCCTTATCTTAGAGCGTTACATATCTATGGGTCGTTCTTGATCCCAAGCTTTCACGTAAGGATAACATTACTGATAGGGTTGGGAAAACTACAATAACAGCATATACCTGCAAAAGGACCGTATGCAAGATGTGGGGTCTCAGACCAACTATTACCTATTGACTCTATCAGGCCGTGGTACACGTTCGGCGGACAGTACACAGACACCAATGCCGCTGCTGACTAATGGACAGAGTACGCATGTAGCCAGCTGATCTGATTACCAGCCCGCTCTGTTCCACTCCAACCTTTATTATAGCTTTATTTGCTATACTTAATTGGCTCCCCCCAAAATCCTATTGCGATAGAAGGCTGAGTTATTGGCAATAAGACTCATTGTGGTGAAATCCTGATCCAATCTGAAGTGTGGATATACTGTTATTCTGGAAAGATGTAGATACACTAGGGTCAATTATATGATTAATTATAATTTTCCATTTTAGAATTCCAATTAAGGAATTTTGGTCTTAGGAACCGGAAGCTCCCAATTGGACTCTAAGTGACAGGGATTTTATCTGAAAATCTTCTGATTTACTAAGTTGCGATTAAGTCACTAACGAACGTAGTTTCACCGTCCGGCCTTGCCCATGAATGATGTGGGTTTCTTGAAGAAATTTCGGATCATTCAAAACTAACTCTTATATGTATTCCGGTATACAGGAATATCGTTCGAAATTGCATTGCTGATGAGGAATCTCCATAATATTACAGGCCATGTGTAGTCCCATTGCCTCGGTAAATTTGGATATTTCCACTCGTTTTACAAGGAGACTCAATCTTGTTGGCCACAGAAAGGTACGTACAATATTGCCAGAATCTGTTGGAGACGTATGGGCAAGAAGAGGAGTGAGTCACTTCATTCCTTAAATCCTATGGCGATCCTAATGGGCCATTGTCGGCATTTCAACTATTGTCTTTTGTAGGTCTGTGGTCCTGAGGAGAAGCAAGAGATTGTCTTGCACCCCTCTTTCTGATCTCTCACTATCTGATATCGTTGACAGTGCTCTCTAATATAAAGATTGCTGCAGTTGCATGATTTATTTTGGACTCGGAATGGTTTCCCTCACGTCGCTGTAGTCTAGCAGGTAGTGTGTTGGGTTATTAGACGTAAAGTCAGGTTTCGAGCCCCAGGCCGGACATCAAAACAATATACAAAAAGTATTTCTTCGGCGACTTCCTCTCAGCAGGTTTCCGGCAAAAACTCTGAGAGTATCTATAATTGCCATGAAAAGTTTCTCAAAAATCTGTCTGTACTGTACTGTACTTCCACCACTCATGTATAAAATTAACACACACAACATAAGTATTGTGAGAAACTAGAAACTAGAACTAGAAACTCGTAATTCGACTGAAGAGTTGTAATGACCAATTAAAAAAAAAATGGTTTCCCCCAGAAAGAATCGGAATTGGCTAAAGTGCGATATCTTCCTTCGATGGGGTCCGCCCCCTAACCGACCTAACTAACCTGATTATTATTTAAAAAGTCTATTTAAGTTTTTTATTGGGCGGGCAGATGATTAGTCTTTGAAAGAAAAATGTATGGTCCCGTTAGCGTTGTTGGAGAGTATAGATATCGGATGAATCACGAGCTGTATAAACTTTACGTTGACATCGAAGTCGTTAGACTTCGTTAGAAAAATCAAAGAAAAGAAAAGAAAAAAAATTCCAATATCTGAGTACAAAACAAAAATAGTAAAGACATCAACGGGGTTGCAAGAAGAGAATGAATATTTTTTTTCTTATTTTTCTCTTTTACCTTACTAACAAAGAATTATTGTGATATGAGTGTTTATGTTTGTGTTAATGGGAGGGTGTACACTTATAACTTTGTTCTCGTACTCTTATTGTAGTCTTTTTCTTCAGTTATTATTATTGTTGTTTTTCTCTAAAAACAACACAGATAAAGAGCAAAACATATGAAAAAAATACACAAATGTCTGTTACCTTACTAAGAGCTTTTCAATTTGGTGTGGGAAATTATAAGAAAAATAATAACAAGTGACATTATTGTCCTTTTTGTTGTATTTGTGATAAACATCTCACACCCATGAATACAAAACCTAAATAACATATGAAATGTATACATATACATGATGATGAGTACGAAACTAATAAATAGGTAAGGATGTAAGGCCTTTTGAACAGCATAAATAAATATGAGTTTGGGGTGTATGCCAGGAAAGCGTTATTCACTGCGTGTATTGTTATTGCCTTATTTGACGATAACGCTAAGAATAAGACATGAAACGTGCAAAAGCATCATTATGAACCATGAGGAACTATTTGTGTATTTGCGTTAAAAAAATCATAACATATTCCAGTTATCATATATTAAGATTGAATATATTCCATTCTAGCTACTGATATTGATGTAACCGGTATAAATTTAAATTTAAGATAATATTTAGAACGCTATGAAAAATGTTTAATCATTCCTAATACGAAATAAAAGATATGTAACGTTTCTATTCAATTTTCCTTTCTATTATTTTAAATCATTTTCCAGTTGCTAATCCCTTGCCAAACTTTAAATGCTTAATTTTATCTACTACACCATAGACGACATTCAACTTGTTATTTAATCTAATCAGTTTAGGTTAGCGGTCACCTTGCCATTTATAGGCAAGTTCACTCGGTGGCCATATGGCCAGTGGTGTTACCCTGTGTGAGGTAAGTCCGTTAATGGTGGGTTTGAACCACCTCGAGCTTCACATGATGGCAAGATTTTCTGTCACTCAAAAAGCGATGACGTCTATCCTAAAGTGCAGTGCACTCGTATAAAAGTTGTTGCACCGATTCCGTTTTCTCAACATCATGGCAGCTTTTGCAGTAATCATGGTGGGGCTGACTGAGCTTGTCAGCGAAACTGCCAATAGCGCAGTGTACCGTTAGAATTTCTATTAGAATTCGAAACATTCTTTTGTGAAACTCAAGTAGTTCCCTGGTTCTCCCACTGTCCACAGAACGCGGTTATTTGCACTTCATGCCTGTTTTTTCCAATTTGAAAAACTATTACTATAGAGGCGCATAGATCTCCCATGTCATTTTACTCCGCCTCTTCGTTCGCCTGTATTCCGCAGTGACCCGGAACCCAGTAGAGGCGGATGTTGTGTAGAGAGCCAATGCTACATCTGACACCCTTCGATTTGACGAGATTGATTGCTGCTTGGCTGCCATGATCGTTATATCACCGTCACCTATGACAGCTTCAGCGACTCACTCTTCACGTGTGAGAATCTAAGTCCTGTATGTTCGTTGCAACCGGAATGTAAATTTTACAAATTTCTCTTTTACCCCTTTTTTCTTTTAAGTCTATTTAACACTAGCTGTACCCTGAGCGTGTTGCTGCGCCATCAACTAAAATAAATTTGAAGGAAAGACATTACACAAATGTCCAATTAATTTTGAATCATTTTATTGATTTTGTTTCCCGTTTTCCTGATGAATCAGATGCACGGGCCTGACTAGTAATCTAATCTCACTCCTCGTTGTTCAAGTGATTCAAACGAACGAGTCTCAGCGGCATATACTCGAAGATTTTCTAGTCTTAATGCTCGTCTGATCCTGAGGCTCGTAATGCTCTTTTCTTCCGTGCTTGAGGTGTAGGTCGACCAATTGCTTGTCATTCATTTTGAATAATTTTCATTGACACCATCCATCGGAAATTAATCGCACCAACCTCCGTCGCCTCATGCGATACAACTTCGTCAAAGAATGCACAGTTTACGATTTAATTAATTTTGAGCAATTTCCAGTTTCGTCACCTATCGGATATTGGTCATACCAACTTAGAAACCTTCGTCGGCTCATGCGGAACAACTTTGCTAAAGATCATAACATTATCAAATGCATAGTTTACGATTCTTTAAGGTACATACAAACAAACATTCATTTTTATATATATAGACTATGGAATGTGATACGCCCACTATAGCCAATCCGCCCATTTTGTTCATATATGAGTCAAAGTCGTCCATACAAAATTTGAGGACTCTAGCTGTTGCAGTTTCTGTGATACACGACATTAAATACTTATTGGGTATGTGCGCGTGGCTCCACGCCTATATGAAATTTTAAAATAAGAAGTAGCCTTTAACTCCTTCCAGACATACAGGAAGATACTGTGATAATTTTAAGACAATAGGTTCAGCCGTATAGTCGTCTATAAACTTTAAACATACAAACATACAAACAATCACACATTCATTTTTATATATGTATATAGATTTGCTATAATTAGCACAGACAATCGTAGACTACATCATAAATTTGATTTCTCGCCAACTAATGGCATTGATCAAATTTTTTCATACTTCTGAGCACTATAAACATCACAGCTGAAGCAACGAACTGTATATAAAAGTTTACGTCATATTGTTCTGTGACCAAGATAAGCGACTAGGTTTACTTATAAGCTAATAATGCTCATTAAAAAATTGGATTAAATTATGTTAAAAACAAAGAAAGACCAGCACATAAACAATCAGTATGGACATTGGCTGGGAATATTCATTCACTCCTCCTAATAGTTCAGTTGCTTCATTAAATTCCAAATTTAATGCCAGCTGTACCATGGCATTAGGTCACTCATAAGGATCTCAACGTACCAGCTATTAAAATAGAGATAGGAAAATGTTGTAATAAATACCAGATAAAGTTATCACAAGAATACGAGTTTCAAACAGGAGCCTTTGAACTTTTACAGTTGATAATGGATATCTCAGTGAGGCTACATCTTTCAAAATAGTTGTCATATATTCAGTTAGCGAAATCACCATGGACAACTATAGTGCCGACATGTGTTCACTGAATGGGCTTTGGAACAGTTGCCAGCTAACCCTAATTACCATTCGAAAATCATATTCAGCGATGGGACTCATTGGGTACGTGGAAGATGTCTGATTTGGGGTTTGAACAGTGGCCTCATGTCTAATAGACCAATGCACTACCTAATAGACTACGGTAACTTTATGATAAAACAGGTAAAATAGCTTGGGGGGGGGGGGTGTCAATGAAGACAAGATCAAGAGCGGTGTGACATTTTCACTTGAAAGATCTTCCAAAATTGCCCATGATATCTTATGTATATTTTAAATGCTAACAACTGATCGCATCCAAGTTTCTGCATTCACTATTTGATTACAAACACCCTCTGCCATTTCATTTGCTTGGAAAGAGTGTGATGACAAGTAAGTCTGATTTAAAAATGGGATCGATTAGTTTTATTGCATCATCTAACTGACTTTATAACAGTTATAACGGTACTTATAAATTCCGTTTCAAATTTTAATTTCTTTCGTGGCATCGTAGTGAATGTTTGTGCGTCAATATTGTGGCCAAAATATTCTTAAAAGAGAAACATCACTGTTGCGTTGTTATTCAAGATTTATAGTCGATGTGGCCTTTACAACAAAAAAAAAAAAAACTCATGCTAAACAACAAATACATTAATACGTCTGTTAAATTTATGAATATGGTAGTTGAGCGAGAAATAAAGGAAAAGCAATGTCAGAAACTGGAAGAGATTAACTCACTTTAAACTACAGAAACAATTACTAAAAATAATGTCAAAAAAGAAGAAACTTTTGAGATTTATATTCTCTTTCCATCCCCCTTTGATCTATAACGCTTACGAACTTGAATACCGATAAGGCGGTGGATGATTATGTTGCCCTAGAAAGGTTGATTTTGTTTTCTTTTTCCCATTGCCTTACCAAAAACCAAACTGAAGTGTTGAGAAATTCTTTCCTGGCTACTAACACCAGACAGCAAATTTTTAAAAGAAAATAAATAACAATTGGTATGGAAACTGAAAAAACATGTAAGTCACTGTGCGTGCACCAAACTAAAATTTAAGATTACATACATACATGCATACATAATTGGTCATTACAACCCTTTAGTCAGGATTACGACCTAGTTTCTCACACCACTTAAGTTGTGTGCGTTAATTTTTATACATGATTGGCGGGACCTACAATTTAAAATCGACTCCGAACGACAGACTTTTTGAGAAACTTTACATGGCAATTTTATTTATTTTCAGAGTTTTTGCCAAAAATCTGTTGAGAGGAAGTCGCCGAAGAAATATTTTTTCATATTTTGTTCAGTTGGAGGTGCCTGACCAGGGATTTGAACCGAGGCCTCACGTCTAATAAGCCAAAGACTACCTACTACACTACGGCGATAGATAATACGATTATTTAAACAAAAAAAATGTTTTAATTAAAATTAATTTTTTCTAAATCTTTTATTCTTATTATTATTTCAGTTTACCGTCAGTTACATGAGAAGGGCTACTATACGAAAAGTAATGAGAAGGAAATCATACCTGCAGAGATAAATTTTATTTCGTCTATCCAGTCAATCAAACTTCTCCAGACAGTTCCATACTATCTTTGATTTAACCTCATCAGAGCCGAGTAATTGTGGCCTGACTGTATAGTATTGCGAAATCCCGTCTTTTGTAAAAACTAGCCATGTTGAAAGAATGTATGGTTTCCAGATTACTACATTAATTTTTGTTACTAAGTCTAGTTGCGCAACATTTCCCAAAATCTGTGAGTCTACTGGTATTGTACTGGGGACAATTAAGGAGGAAACTGTAAGCAAACCAATTCCCCTAATAAATTTTATTTTAGACTTGTAGCTCATTAATCTAGCCATAGACTGCGATACTATGTGTAGGGGAGTAAGATCCAACAGAGAATCCAATGCTGCTGTGGCACAAGTTCTCATTGTTTCTGTTTGCACACACTCTGTATGTTGTACAACTCCATTTGAGCTATTTTCAGATTTATGACTAGACAATTGCCCTATAGGTCACTACTGGTCTGAACATCATCAATCGAAATCAGCTTTAACAATCTATGGAGCCCTTTTGTTGTTTAGGTGTCATGCGAGACTAAGTAGCACTTTTGAAAACCGAATTAAAATTTTAATTACGAGATCTTGAAATAAACGATCCCCCAAAAATATCTTATGCTGTGGCATTCTAAATAAAAAATTGGAGGCCATATAAGGTTAGAGGCTCATATTGAAGTCATTATTTCGGAGTCCAACTTGTTCTAACGTTTGCCTAAACATGCAATAGAAACCTAAGTAGCAGGGGTTAAAGGGAGCATAATTTTTTGTCCTTAGATTAGCTTAGCTTAGGTGGCGGACCCATTAGAAGGAACAGGTCTCACTTAGGTCTGCATTTCGGCCCATTTTGATACTACAACTTTCCCTAGAGAAACCCCATCTAAGAAAATTAGCTTTGATGGACGGACGTTAAAACTATGTTCGTAAGGAATTGAATCGCAGCATTGCTGTCCTAGTAAATCATAAGATTTTCAGGGAAAATGCCTCATTAAGCATTGTGCAGTTTTCATGACACCTTCTTGAAAAACAGTGTTCAGGCAGCTTATAAGAAAGTTTAATGTCGAAACCTTTAATAAATATATCACTGCCTACCCCGTCGCTCATCCCTTATTCATCAGTGTAAACTTCAAAGATCCAAATATCCTTCCGGTCCTTCAAATTGGAACTCCCTAGTTGGAATTCTAAATTCAAATGTTCCATTCAGAAAATTGTAAGGCATCATATAATCGACCCTAATGTATCTATGTCTTCCCACATCAGCAGCAGCATCAATAGTGTAGATTGGACCATGATTTGACTGCATTGAGTCTTACTGCTACCAACTAATAGGAGGTCAGAGGGAAGCCAGTTAAGTATGGCAAATAATGCCTTAATTTGAGCGGGACAGAGCACACTGGTAATCGAATCAGCTGATTGTCTGCGTACTCTGTCTAACAGTCAATATTCATGTAGTCTTTAAAATATTTTTTTATACTCTTAAATTTATTCGTCAATAGGATTAAATTAAACCAGTTTGTTTATTTATGCAAGGAAAATTGTCTTCAAGTGAGTAACATGCTTAGTAAAGCGAAAAAAGTACAATACGTGACAGCGAACACAAATAAAAAAGAGAAAAACGAAAAAATAATATTAAAATCACAATGTGAACTTTTTTTGGGAAACCAAAGCAAAGGATTTAAAATTAAATTATTTACCCTGACATAAAGGGTATAAAGAATTTAAATAAATTATTAAAACTTTGCAGCCCAAAACAAAAAAAATTTATATAAGAAATGCAAATGAAAAGTAGAAGATTTTTCATGAAAATATTTTTTATAAAATTACATACATATAGTAAGACCACGCTTAACGCGGGGGTTACGTTCCAATAAGTTCCAGCGCTAAACGAAACAGCGTTAAATGACACAACTAATAAATCAACTG
Source organism: Sarcophaga subvicina (assembly GCA_936449025.2). Taxonomy (NCBI): domain Eukaryota; kingdom Metazoa; phylum Arthropoda; class Insecta; order Diptera; family Sarcophagidae; genus Sarcophaga; species Sarcophaga subvicina. Next base: position 87,244,401 of record OW388080.2, read on the forward strand.
TGACGCAGGAAAGGTGCGTTCGCACTGTGATTGCGACTTCGGAATATACAGTTGGAATCTTTATTCTGGACAGATTAACAAAAGAGCGTTGAAAAAGATACATAATATACACCGTCCCTATATAGTGCACCGCTTTTAGTTGGTGCATGGCCGTTTCCTTCGCATACATATGTATACAATACAAGAGAAAAACTATAGAAATACTATCGCGTAATACTGAAACAGCGTTAAGCGGAACAGTGTTAAACGGCGTCTTACTGTATGTACTGAATATCGAAATTATTGAATTTAAGAAGATAAGATAATAATTATGGAGTTTCCGTAATCTAGTAGGTTGTGTGTTCAGTTATTAGAGGGGACGCCAGGATTTAAACCCCAGGTTAGACATTTCAAACATTTCTGCCTCTCAGCAGATTTCTTGCAAAAATTCTTAGAATAAATAAAATTGCCATGAAACGCTGTAGGTCCCACCACTTATATATGAAATTATTTTTTTCTAATTGGAGAACCTTTCTGAATTTGACGAATAGCATGGGCTATGTTGGCTTTGAGTGGTTTGTAGCTTATTCACATACCCCTGCAACTTAAGAAAAACCACCAAGAAATTGTCATATCTCACCTCTAAGTGAGATGATCATGCTCTCAATTCACTCGTGTAAGGTGTCCAATATGACCTAAACTGTGTGGCACTTAGCGCCGTCATGTCATTGGTATTCAGATCTCCCAATTCAGGTCAAAAGAACGGTGTAATCATCTACCTGTAGTACTCAGCATTGCCAGTATTGGCCAGGCCACCGTCATCATTAACGATATAGAGGTTGCCAATCCAATATCCACTCCAAATAGTGACTCTTTCTCGATGTGTTGGAGTTTCTTCACGTACCCTATCGTTCAGGGTATCATAGCTAATCATGATTTTTTGAAGAAAATTTGAGTCAGTTGCCAATTGCTGCATAGCTTATTCAGCGTTTTGTTATTAATATTTATAGATTTGTAGATCTGTTTTATATTAATAGATCTGTTTTATAATTCTATCGTAGTCTGTGATTATAACGTAAATTTAATTTTTATATTCGTTTCAGAAAATAGTCTACAAAACGTTATATTATTTTAGTCTTTTTTTTTTTTGAATCGATGGGCTATGTTCATCCCTTTAAATTAGTTACAACAATTTTATTTTGTAATTAATAAATGAATAAAAATAAATAATATAATTCGGTGATATTTGAAATTTATATTAAATTATTTCATTTTTAAACAAAGAAAATATTTAAAAATTATTATGACATTGTGTCATATACGTTTTTTTCGTTTCGCATTTTCTGTATTTCATTGCAAAAAAGGACAGAAAAATAAAATCAAACTATAAATGGACGTCTATTTAAATTAAGACTGAAATCAAGAATAAATAGAATATTAATGTTAAATTAAATAAATCCTGAGTGGCGTGATGACTGCAAATAAAAATCTTGCCTATACTGCCTCAGCTGATATTGATTTTTTAATTATGTTCATAAAAAAATTAAAAAAATTATCATAATTTAATTATTGTATATATACTCCGTATTTCACTTAATGAGTTATACTAGGTACAGGATTTATTAAATATGAATAAACACTTGAACATTTCAGACAAAAAAGACAACGACAAGAACCAGCAGAAAGACACCGAAGAAAACTAGAGGTATGGTAATCCTCTACTAGTCTCTAGCAGTTCCTTTAGATAGTAATCATTTACTTAAGATTTCTTCCTCTTTAAATTTAACTTCTATTCAGAAAACGGAATTAAGGTCATTAAAATGGCCTGAAATATGAGTCCTTCTTTAACTATTTTCTTTTATACCCGCCCAAGACGATGGACTATGCACTTTTAATTCTGTATTTTGTTTATAATAGGGGGTTTTTTATTAATTCTGTATTTCAATGGAAATTATTAAAATGAAAATTGTAATGAGATTGTGGAGAGGGCTTTACTTATGTTTCTATTAGTACGAGTTGCTGTTTTCTTCTTTCTTTAGAAAAAATCCGTTTTAGTAAACATGTTTAACTAGAGCGTCGAGAGCAATGCGTCTGAACATTTAGTTTGGAATATAAAATTGAGGTAATTATGGTCAGAGTAAAACTAAAATTTTTTCTAGAAGTCGTTTTATTAAAGCTTAATAATTAATATAATATTAATTTTATTTTTCTATTATTATTTTTATTTTCCTTTTTTGTGTGAAAAAAGAAACAGAATTTTGTTTTTACAAACTACAAGTACAGCAAGATTTATTTTGGACTCACTTGTCTTTATCTTTCTTTTCAGTTTCAAGTCTTTTATTTTTGTTCTTGTTTTTCTTCCTTCCCAAAAAATATTGACGTAAAACTTTTGCTTTTATAATTGAATTTAAAGAAAAATTCTGTAACACTTTTAAAAGCGAGAAAGAGAGAAATAGAAAAGTTTCATTGCTGATGTAACATCTTTTTGCAAACTCAATTTTACTTCCACTGTAATGACTTCTTTGGTGGTGGTTTGGAGTTGAAAGTGCTTTAAACAGCCTACCTCAGCATTCATTAACAATAATTTTTGCAGAGTCGGAGTGTAAAGTAAACTAAGAAGTGTGCAGGACAAACAAATGAATTAAAGGAGCTTGTTTGGGAAAAATCGTGGAGGACTACGTTACAAAATATTTTTGATTGGTCGTGTCCAAACTTGCAATAACAATAATGACTGACAATTTTGTAAAATATCTCGTAGGTCGTTTATTATTTTTCATTATTTTCTATAAATTTGGTGGTGTTGTAAATATTGTCATAATAGTATATGTTTTCTTTGTTAAGTCCTAATTAATTACTGCAATTCTTGATAGCATGCATTTGAAGTTCCTCTTTAATAATAAAAAAATAATAAAAAATATCGTATGAAAAATGCTTCTATTAAATATTCAAACTTTTGTTTTAAGGCTGCAGTATGTGATAGGGCGGGAAATTCAAAGATTTAGATTTAAAAATGCAATAAAATAAAAACGGGTTTTTACCAAATTTATTTTTTTGCCGTTTAAAAATGGAATATTATTTCATTCATATAGCTTCCGCGGATTGTCTCACGGTAAAAATAGAACAACCTTCTTAGGCCAATGATACCTATGCTCTACTCGTAATTGGTGCATTGGGTTCTGTAAGTGTACTTGTGGGTTCTCTGAGCCCCGAAAATGGCAATTTTACTTGTCAACGTACCGACCGAGATGAAAATGTGCTTCATCCGTAAAAAATAATTTTTGTTGGGCACTGCTGACATCATAGTGAACTTTCTCGTTGGCCCAATAAATCCCGTTGCTCAAGCATAAATCAATTCATTACGTTTATTGGAGATTATGTGACATAAGAGAATGGAGAATTTAGTGACATAATAGAATAACATAAGTATTGTCAGATTCAAAATAACGGATGCTTCTTAACTATCGCGTTTTTAGCACAACAGAGCTCAATAATTTTCATTTTGCTACATAATTTTCTGAAATACGATGCAAAAAACGTTAGACAAGCCGATATTGAAGACATTAACAAGTTACTCGTCGGCACCCTGCGCGTAGATCTTGGTGCATAAACTAGAGCGAAGAATAGAATCAAAAAATCTGCAGATCTTCACAGTACCTAGATATACCGATATCAAAAATACTAGCAAAGTGCCTTATGCGAGTAAAGTTCAAACTTTGTATCTGGGGCCGATTATCAAAATTATTTTCATAAGAAGCTTATTTGAACCAAAACGGTAATGAAAATAAATCTTTACTTAGCCTTTAAAATAATTATGAAACATAATCTACAAAAAATTACTAATAACTCTAGCAGTCATCTAATTTCGTTCTGAGTCACATGTAAGTCCTCTTATGCTGCAGGTTTCAATAACTGTAACATGAAACATTAAAACTTAGAAATTTAAAATTTTTAAAAACTACACTAGAATTACCAGCTTATTTTGTAAATTTAAAGTCTAATTCCAAATTAACGGTATACTTTATATTTAATTGAATTTGAAATATAATACGTATACGCATCATATTACTTGTACTACAATAATTACCCTGAAAAGTATGCAATAAGAAAGCTTGGATTTTGTTGTGTATGAAACCAACAGAATTGAATATCACCCATGTTTATCAGTATGAAGATGGATTAAATGTGAATGGGAGTGGTGAATACTTAAAATCAAATTTTACTAAAAATCGGTATGTATATAGAATGTTATGTTATTTTTGCATAGTTTTAATTCGTGGAAGACGTGTTAATTGGGTGATAATGGCCGTTGCATTAAGCAGAACTATATATCTCTCATCAAAGATCACAATGTGAAATTGGAAACTCTATGAATTCACTCTAAAAAGATTAATTCAGACGGAATACAAGTGAGTAGAGTAGCATAACTTCATAATTGTATTCAATTCTCAAGTTGTTGACAAAAAATTAGCTTTCAATAGGAACTTTAATTGTTCGACGAATGGAACCTGAAATAGCAGCCAACTGATAATACTTTTCATTGAAAACTCAACTTCCGAGGTAAGGTCACTGCCCGCTGACAACAATGAATTTGGTGTCCAAAAATTGTTTCCTTTACAAGTAAAATTTAATTTAAATTTTTGGTTGTCAGTTTTCCCATCTGTTAGCATATTGTGAATCATTTTTGGTAACTGGCAATACCACCAGGGTTAATTTTAAAGCCATAATCGCTTGAAATTGCAGAATGATCCATTAGCTGCAACATTTTCGTTGGTAACAGTGAAATACTAGGTCATATTATATATAAAACGGATATTAAAAATCATTGTTGTCTGCGTGCAAGCGCTATATATATAATGAGTACTCAGGGTCTTAAGCTTCTCCAGTCCAAATAATAATTAATATTATTATTATAATTAATAGGTTCTATAGTTTTCAAACGAAATGATAATCACAATACGTTATTCTGACGGGTGGCACATTTATGCACGGGTGGCACATTTACATCATAATGCAAGGTTGAGTCCACTACAGCCCGATAGAGCCAGTATGTGATGGTTGCTCTGAGAACTCAGATCTCGCGTCCTTTTGCAGATTTACTATCTTACATAAAATTTTAAAAAATATATTGAGATCAAAAATGTTTAAATGTTGAAAATAATATCCAGTCTAAGTAACTTAGATTCTTATGTAACCGCCGAAGAAGCGAATGCTTGCCATATTCTCCCATAAGAAATAATATTATTTTTTCCTTTATTACTAGAGTGATAAATAGGTATACATCCGTTTATTATATGCTTTCTAGTGTCCTAATAATGCATACCTATATTTGAACGCACCGTTTTCTCCCTGCTGAATAGATACCCAAGTAGAGTAATTAAATCGACTTTATCTTAATGGGTTGAAGTAGTCTAATTGGTAGTATGTTCTCGTATTAGACGTGAGACCTCAGTTCGAACCACAGACGTCTCCAACAAAATGAGCTACATAAAATTATTTCTTCGGCGACTGTCTCTCAGCAGATTTCTGGCAAAAACTATGGTAGTAAAATCAAGTTGAAAAGTTTCTATAAAATTCGTCGTTTCCTGTACCTGTCGGTACGGAAAAAAGTATTTGTAAGACTCCCCTTTTCTTGTAGTCCACAAATCCAATATCCGAGCTAATGGAAATATTTAAAACCTCCTACCTACCTCCACCACTACTCATTACGAGAGATTCCAAATTTCTTTTGACACAATCTTATTTTATTTTAATTTATTTATTTATAACAATATAATTATAAATTATATCTAATTATTACGAGCTGAGTAACTCAGACCTTATGCTGGGTGTTGTGCAACAGATCTTATGCTTATGCCACGAACCCATGATCCACCTGCACCTAGCAGACTACCAGGGTACACAGAAATAATTGTAATATAATGCATTTACAATTAAAAATTAAACCATGTACGATTTTATTTATAAAACAATGTGGCAGTTCATTTCATTTAATTAATATACGCAAGTATTTTAATATTATTTTTCTATGTTTGAAGTTTGCTCTTGTTAGATAATTTAAATGGTCCGGTTGCTGTAACGACAAAGCTATTGGTGGTTTAAAACAATTTAAAATTTATTGCAATAGAAAGATAAAAATAAATCTACACAACTTATTCACAGATTGACATTCTCCACAACATCAGCTGAATGGAGAAATTATCGTAAATCCAAGTGTTAATTGTGTGCTTTCAAAATGCTTAGGAGAATTCTACACAATTGCTATGAATGACTGAAAAAGTCATTTTTCATTTTATGAACTGAAAGAAAACTTGAGAAAACGCTTCTCTGTTGCGAAAAACATTAAAAAAAATAAATAAAAATGCTTACGATGAAATTGAAGTAAAAAGAGAAAAAAGAGTTATTGACCTTTGTATGTATAAAGACAAATTTATTCCTAATTTTCAAGTGAACAGAATGGAAGTACATACATTATTGGCCATTACAACCCTTTAGTCACGATTACGTCCTAGCTTCTCACACCACTCATGATGCGTGTATTAATTTTATAAATGAGAGGCGGGACGTACAATTTAAAGTCGATTCCGAACGACAGATTTATGAGAAACTTTTCATGGCAATTTTATATACTCTCAGAGTTTTTGTCAGAAATCTGCTGAGAGGAAGTCGCCTAAGAAATACTTTTTGTATTTTATTTTGATATCTGGCCTGGGGCTCGAACCCTGGCTTTACGTCTAATAAGCCAACACACTACCTACTAGACTACAGCGACTTTCTTTTCATGAATTATTAGAAAATGTGAGTACACTCTTTTCTGTTGGAAACAATATTAAAAAGTATGCAATTGTATAATTGAAGAAAATGTCGTACACTAAAATTAAGACAATAAATGAAATTATTTTTGTTTAAGCAGAATAAAAAAAACGGTGTTATACATACATTCATATATAAAAAGGCAAATTTTTCAATAATTTTCAAGTAAACACAATGGGACTGTCTGAGCGTATAATATTTTGAAATGTCGTAATTATGATTTATTAAATTTAATTATAAAAATCTGCAAAAAGAGTCCTTTTACCGTAAACACTTATGGCCATATACTGCGGAATCTTTATTAATAAACGTGTTAATTTATTTTATCAAAATTTTCAATTCAAATTCCCCATTGACGTTAACAACCGCTCAAAGCCCCCTGTTTGTGCCTAAACCTACAATACTACGTTGATATAATATCCAAGAGACATCATTTCGTTATTAACTTCAGAGAAAGTGAGACAGAGTGAACACACGTATTCATTGATTTCATTTGTATAAATTTGTAATGAAACTTTTAATTAAATTCTCATTGATGTCGATTATTTGCCTTCCTTTAACTTGTCCTTAACATGGTTATTGATGTCGTTGTTGTGAACCTCATATGCTCACGCACATACAAACTTATTTTATGAAGAATATGTGTATGTACATTATATATACATATGCCTTCTTATATTACATTTCCGCTGTGGCAGTCTTTAATTAACAAACTAAGGAATAATTGTGTTACAATACTTGAGGCAACAACAACACTGCAAGGACAAAGGTAAACAAAATACTCAAACAACCATAACGTAAACAACATGTATAGAGAATTCGCGAAGGCAGTCATTCTCCTTCAAGAGCATCCATCAGACTGTTTACCCAGCGCTATAAAAGGGAAGACAAAGCAGGCAACAGGATCACAAAGAATTCAGTCAGTCTTGCGTGAAGGCGCGTTGAGCGTGAAGAGAATAATCGTGGTTTAAAGATCTCCGTTACTAAGATCTAACGAATGAGTGTAAATAAGAATAACAATTAAACTAAATTGTTGTTGTTTAAAATCAAGTTGCCAAAGGTGTGTGAACAATAAAGAATTGATTTAAAACTAAAAACAAATTTATTTTTATTTTTATTTGCAATCTACGAACTCATATTTTGAACGTTTTTAAAAGAGTAACTTCCTCTAAGCAGTCTTCTGTTAAGAACTCTGAGAGTAAAATAAAACTGCCATATCTTCTCAAAGGTGGTGTGCGATGCTAGGTCGTAATCCTGCTTGACGGGTTGCATCGGCCAATTATGCATGCATAAAAGTGTATATGTGTGTGTATATAGTGACAGTGTTCACAAAAATGACCCGAAGCGTAGGGACAGGGTAACAATAAAGTTGCTTACTGAAAACAACCTCCAATATTTAGATTGGCCTGCATATTCGCCGGGTCTTAATCCAGTGGAAAATTTATGAAATATGCTGGAAAAGGAAATAACAATAATTCCATAACATCTCTAAGAGCTTTGGCAGTTTTAAAATTTTAAAAACAATTTGCCAAAAAGACTTATTAACCCTGGACGGTTACTATTCGTCGAATCGACGAATCTCATTTACTCTTTATCGTCCAAATCTTTTATGTTTGACCAAAATTTCGCTCTTTTTTCAACAACGTTAATTGATAATTAAAGGTTGCAGTCAGTAGACGAAAAAAACGTCGATTCAAAGATTCCAGGATTATAAAAATAGGTGGCCAGGGTACGTTTACTCACTACAAGCTTTCGTTATCAACCAACATTGTTGATAAAATTAGCGAAATTTGGTCAAATATAAAAGAATTATATAATAAAGAGTAAATGAGCCTCGTTGATTCGACGAACCAATTAGGTTAAACCAATTAGGTTAAAGTGTTCGTCGATTCAACGAAGAGTAACCTTATTGTACAAAAATGAAGAGTAAGCGTCCAGGGCTTAAGCAAAAGATGGCCACATTAAATACTAAAATTTTCTGTTTGAAAATCTGAGTATAATTAACATTGCGCGTAACGTAACGGAAGTGTCTACAATATATTGAATTTATTTCATGTCTTTTCTTTAAAAAGGATATATTTTTACTACGTGTTTTATTTACTATCAAGTAAGAAATATAATTCATGAAGAAGAAATAATTTTTATTAACAGTTGTGGTAGTCACTGTATACACGTTCTAGGAAATAAATTTATATGTGTATGAGTACATCAGGTTAACAACCCCGACATCAATAACCATGTAAAGAAGAAAGTGAAGGTAAATAATCGAAATTAATTACACATTTATTACAAATGAAATCAATAAATATTTGTATACACTCTATCTCATTTTCTCTGGAATTAATAATGTAATGGTGTTTCTTGGATATTATATCAACATTGACCTGTGTGTTTACACAATGAGACAAGCGGCTTTGGGCTTTGGGAAACTTTTGATAGAGTAAATTAACACGTCTATTAGTAGTGGTTCCACAGTATATGACCAAAAGTGTTTGCAGTACATTGATGTTTATCTTTAATTTAATTTTAAGAATCATCATTAATTAGGCTCATTCATTCACATTCTGTTAAACAGAATGAAACCATTTTGACAAATTTGGCAGAGGGGAACATATACGTAATTATAATATAAATATGTTCTGTGTTCGGTTTTTATATGATTTCTTGACATTTTAATGAGAGTTTTTCGCTGGAAAGATAAGTTTGTTCTGTTTCACACTTGATTTCTTCTTTATATTTCTATTCTATTCAATTTTCTTACAAAATAAGACATTATAAGGCACAACAAATTAGATTTGTAGTGGTGTAATAAAGGGAACATTTCTCCCAGCCTACCTTTAGTACCTATAGTTTCGATTTAAATGTATAAATTTTCATTACAATGTTCCCATCCCAGCATTTGTTAATGCGATGTGCAGCAATCGATTACACGATTTACTTTAATTATTTACTATATTTATTTAACATAAAATGGAGCTGTGAAATCAATTTTAAAACATTTCTTTGCGTTAAAATTGTTGCAACTTTATGATGGTTTTGAATTTTCAATGACACATTCTGAATTTTAATGACTGTTCCGCTCTTACTTCTCGAATTCATTTGTATCTGCATATTGCTATGTACATTGGCAGACACAAAAACACAAACACTTTTAAAAAGCATTATTAAAGAGTAAAATATCACGTGCTATAAACAAAGTTTGTGGTAGTTTCGCTCTTTCTTTTCACTTTTACTGACTTTGCCCCACATTTAAAGAACCAAATTGTTCTTCTCTTTTTGACGCTTTCTGCCGAGTTTTTGGCGGAAATGTATGTATGTTGATGATATCCACCACTCTTTTGTGGTACACCGTAATTTTTGTGTGCGTTTATTTGCGTTAGTTTTATTTTTTCTTTGTTTACCCACACAAGTAAATGTTGTGGTTTTAACTGTATTAATGGCTGATTTTTGTTGTCTTTAGTTGGTGGCAGCACCACGTAGGAAATATGTATGTTTTTATTTCAAGGTTATTAAACAGCACAGCTTATTTCCTTTAACGATGTTTTTTTCCTTGTATTAAATAAATTATAGGAGTAAAACTTTGGTTTAAAACATAATTATTGTTTAAATCAAAAAATGTCGTTATCTGAAAAAATTCTGAGATGAAGGTAATACTACTTGATTGGTCATTATAACCCTTTAGTAAATATTACAACTTAGCTTCTAAAGGCATTCAAGTAGTGTGTGTTAGTTTTTTCCCGCAGTGGATGGATCAATAGTTTAAAGTCGCCTCTGCGAGAGAGATTTGATAATCTTTTCATGACAATTTTATTTTATTCCCAAATTTCTTTTTCCAGAAGGCTGCTGAAAGAAATTTTTTCACATTTTGTTTTGTTTGAGATGTGTTGTACAGGGGTTGAAGCACGGGCTCCCGTTTACTAAGCTAACCCAATTCCTACTAGACTACAGCGTTTTGTTTTCAACAGCTTTTAATCTGCGTTTTCATTTCTAAACAACACTTCTTCTCCTTTTTGAATATTACTTTTAGATTTCGCCCAATTTTAATTACTTTATTTTCATTCTTATTTTGAGTGAATCATAAACACAGATTGTATTCTATCCAAAGAAACAAGAAAGCAAGCTCATAAATCTCTCTCATAAAAGTATGCTGCTACCACTGGCCACCGAGAACATGCGATTTGACATAATTAGACTTTTTCTAGAATTAGCCATAAACTAAAGTCGTACTCAAAACCAATATAACCCATGCTATCGGTCAAATACAGTCTGATATGTATGCTAGAGTCATAAAAAATTTGACATTTTGAGAAGTTTACCCTATAGCGAAATCGCGGCGGATATTGGGACGATGTTATGTTCCACACATACTGTCGTCAATATGTATAGTATGTACTTTACATATGTATAGAAAGTCGCCGTAGTCTAGTAGGCAGTGTGTGTCAAACCCCAGGTCAAACATCTCCAATAAAACGAAATATGAACAAATATTTCTTCGCCGACTTCCTCTCAGCAGATTTTTGGCAAAAACTCTGATAGTGTTTTCACACCGAGTGGTTTTAACGCAAAAGTTGGTTTTAACGTTAAAACCAAAAATAAAACCTGATTTTACCATACAAAATTATTGTGTTAAAACCAAAATAAAACCTTTTTTGAATTGGTTTTAAGTTGGTTTTATGAAATACAACCTTGTTTTGATGTACTAAATGTACTAAATCAGAGCTACCAGCTCTGAAAACCTGAAAACAGCTGATAAAACAAAAACAAATGTAAATAAATAAATAAATGTAAATTTTGTATTAAAAAAGGAAAATTTGGAATATTTTTAATTTCTTCAATCAAACTTTTAAAAATTTGTAAATATTTAATTATTAATCGAAATGTGTGTTGTTTCTGGTTACAATGAATATAGTTTCTTGTGCAAAAGGCAAGTGAAGTAAGGCGTATTGCTCATAAATTTTTTTTCTCGCAGTCATAAATGTCATGAATTTAAAACCAATTTTAATAAAACTTGCAGTGTGAACGCAAAATCAGCTGTTTATGGTTTTAATGCTAAAATCTGGTTTTAAATTTTGGTGTGAAAACACTATGAGAGTAAATAAAAAATCGCCATGAAAAGTTTCTCAAAAATTGTCGTTCGGAGTCGACTTTATACTTTAGGTCCCGCCACTCATGTATAAAAAAGCACATACAACATGCGTGGTGTAAAAAAGTAGGTCGTAATACTGACTGAATGGTTGTGGTTATGTATATATGTATTTCTACATGTATAGAAATTACACATGTATAGAATCTAAACACTGAAGGAGAGGTTTCCATTTCATTGTGTCTATATTTCTTAAAAATTGCTAGAATAGTAAAATCCGGTCTTTTGGGTTCACCATTTCGTCATTTAATTTCAGAAAGAAAATATATATAGTTAGTGAATAAAAACATACATATCTTGTGTTGAATAACACACCTTTGCATCTCTCGGAAATTCAGATCATTGCAAGATTTCTGGCTTTTATTCGTTTTAAACTTCTAAGGGTCATATATAAAAACCAAAGAATTCTTTATTTTTGTGAATAGAAAGTCACTTAATTGTAAAGACTTTATACAGAAAACTTTTTTATTCGTTAAAAAAGTTTAAAATTTTGTATGAAAAGTTCTATGCCTTGCAAAATAATTTCGTTAATGCCAAGATTTAATCGATTCTTTCAGCAAGCGAAAACTTTGACTGCCAATTTATTATGCTACGAAAAAGCTCTATACAAGCAGCATTTTTATTATTACACCATTTGAAATGGTTGTTTATATTCATATTCTTGGCAGGTAATTTATTGTAATAGTTATAGTCAAACAATCTGATCAGCGATAGCCAAAATGATTTGCCGTTCTGTTGGTGACCTATTAAGTTACCCTGCGAAAAATGAAATCAGTCCATCAAACGTTTTGTGGCTTTAGTCATTATCTAGTTTTTTATGGATCTCTATATATTAGTTGTATATAGAGGATACCATCAGTTGAGTTCGGGTGAAATCATTAGCATATGCCTTCGATTTCTGACCAAGCGATTGGGGCGAAAAGGTTTAATATTAATAACACACTCGCTTTCAATCTACAAGAACGATTTGAATTTAAAATCCGAATGATGTTTATTTATACACAAGCGTTATATTAATAGAATATTACTTGTAACTATGGGCAAGTCTAAACATATTAATATTCTGTACATGGGATATCAAAGAGCTGGTATTCGGTTCATTTTTTTATCTAAACACGGTACAAGATATGCTTACATCCGTCTAGTCACTTCAACTCTATTCCGACGCTTCTCGAACGCAAGCAGATGTAAGGTGCTCACTAGTCGTAATGGCTTATCTTATTTATTGCCGCATTATTGATAGATAGTTACTACTATGGATGGTGCTTTAGTTATATAAAGGAACTTGTTCTCTAAAATCAAATACCTCCGGATTAGTTGCCTTTATCCTAGAGCACATCTATTTATGGTCGTTTAGCATTAATCGTATGTGAAACTCTCTTACTGCAGAAGTTCTTCGTACAATTTTCTCCATTTGACAATTTGTCATTCAGACATAACACATGACTATTAAAAAGCCCTGGGGGCTAGTGAAGATATCAAAGCATTCATCCATATTTATCAACATGACAGGTTATTCTAAGGCACAGGCGTATGTATATACATACATACACTAATGGTCATTATACATTACATATATACATTATACAAAATTGGTCATTATAATCCTTTAGTCAGGATTATGATCTAGCTTCTCACGCTACTTATGTTGTGTGTGTTAATTTAATACATGAGTGATGGGACCTACAGTTTAAAGTCGATTCCAAATGACAGATTTTTGAGAAAATTTGCATGGCAATTTTATTTACTCTCAGAGTTATTGCCAGAAATCTGTTGTTGTCTTATATGTATCTAATAAGTCGACACACTACATTCTACCTACAGTTTAAAGTCGACTCCGAACGACAGATTTTCGATGTCCGACCTGGGGTTTTAACCGTGGCTTTACATCTAATAAGCCAACACATTACCTACTAGACTACGGCGACTTCAAATAGTTGCAAATATTCCCCTAACAATGTTCAATAAAATAATTCTAATCTATTATGTGTTTTACTCATATGGCGAAAGTTAAGTTTTTGATTAATACAACTTCCCACATCAGGTTCAGCATCCTTGTCAAGCATTAGAATTTTACGCTTATATCCCATGAGGATATTATGCCGTAGTTTGTGGTTTTGTTAAACAAACTGCGATATAAACGAGTTTTAAAACTTTTTCGACTCCATCAAATAAAATTTTTGGTGAAATTATCACAAAACAAATTTGAAGCCCATACTTGAAGATATCGTGTTACTTCTTACTAAGGAGAGTATACCACTACAGTGGTGTTTTCAGCACTGTAATGACTAAATAACATTTATGGGTTCTAGGATTGATTTCATAGTAATAACGTTAGTGTAATAGAGTAATCAAACGAGCAATACATTTGAAATTTTTTATGAGGTTTAAAATAAGTTTTAGTTGATGCAAAAACAAAAAAAATCTATAGATATGCTGTGTAATGTCCATTTAGACGTACTGAAACGTCGTTATTGCATTTGTGCCTAGTCGACAGTAAAAATTAATGGAAAATTCAACAAAATTCTTAAGCGGTTTTCTGTTTTTTCTATACGAATATATTTTATGCTAACTCTGCAATTAACCAATGGCTAATTGTGTGGTTAACGAAAAAAAATTTAAATCTCAATAAAAAAAAATTAAAATTTTATGCTGATTACTTTTCAAATATAATTAATTGCATGCATATATTTATTGCTGTTGTGTCAATATATATAAAATTTTTTTGAGACGAAATTATGAGAAAAAATTTCTTGGGCAACTTCCTCTCAGCAGATTTCTGGTAAAAACTCTGATAGTAAATAAAATTGCAATGAAAAGTTTCTCAAACATCCGTCAGAGTTGATTTTAAACTGTAGGTCTTGCTATAAAATTAAAGCACACAACATGAGTGGTGCGAGAAGTTAAGTCGTAATCGTGGCTGAAGGGCCGTACTGACCAATTATATATTTTTTCCATTACCCCTTTAGGGAGCATATGGCTTCCACAAAGCATTTCCATCTGACACGATTCTCCGCTGATGTCTTTGTGCCTTCCCATGTCAGGTCATTAAGCCTTAGATCTTGTAGGACCGTGCGTCTCCAGGTGTTTTGTGGTCTGTCACGGTTTCTTGAGCCCTGGGGATTCCACTCTAGCGCCATTCTTGTAATACTGTCGGGCTTCTTTCTCAATGTATGTATCCACCCCATTTTTTCTTTCTGATCTGTTTATGTACGGGTTCCTCCTCTGTGAGAGTCTAGAGATCTGCGTTGCTGACGGTGTTGGGCCAGAATATTCTACATATGATTCTTAGGCATTTATGAATGCCTGAAGTTTTTGCGCGATGGTGTTAGATATAAGCCAATTTTCGCTACTATATAGTAACGTTGACTTTACACAAACGTTGAATATTCTTAATTTGGTACGCGTAGATATATATGAGCTCCTCCATACGGAGTGCAGTCGCCCAACGTTGCGAGCCAATCTTTTTGGGTGTTAGAGTTTTGACTGCATATTGTGCGAGAGTAGATAAATATCATCTGCATAATCCAAATACTCGAGTTGGTGTGAGAGACTCCATGTTATTCCTCTTCTGTTTGAACAGACTTCGCTCATGATTTCATCCAGCACGAGGTGTATAACAGAGCTGGTGGTGGGCATCCTTGCTTGACTCTAGCGTTTGTTTGAAATGGTTGACTACTGCGGTCTGCTTTCTCGTACATAGCTATAATTATTTTGACTATTTTCTGGGGTACTCCTTTATTACTCAATGCTTTCCAATTGGTCTTCAATTTTATGTCGAAGTTTTCCCTGTATTATTATTGCTAAAATTTTGTATTAAAAATTGGTAATTCCTCTCCAGTTGTTACAGGCTTTCAAGTTGCTGCTTTTTGGTAACTTTACAATGATATAATTACAATTATGTAATTATGTGTATGTAATATTAAAACATTCCAACAAGGAGGCTTAGTCTCAAAATGGAATATAAATTCGCGTACACTGGTTCACTAAATGAACGGTCAAAAAAAACGCTAGCTGTATAATGTGCGCGATAATCCACAGTAGTTGATTTCGTTGATCGTTGACAGCGACGTTTTTTTGGGAACCCTTTAACAAAATATTTTAGAAAGGTTGTTTATCGCTGCCAACAGTCTGTAAGCTAACTATTCTACGACCTGCTGCAATAAACATTTCAAGTGTTTAGATGGATGAACTTGATTATCGAAATTGAATAATGAAAGCAAAGAATTTGTTTTCCTGTCCAAAAATAAATATAAAGAAAAAAATTAGGACTTCATCATCAAACAGATGTTATAACGAATACCAAATTGTACACTTTTACTTTTTTTCATTTAAAGCAGTGATGCTCAAAATCTAAATTTCCTATCACATGTGATAGGCAAAGAAAATTCTGCTGACGCTGCGTTGATACACGTACACTATAAGCTTACTTGTGTGCAGTGTTGCCAGTAATTTTTTTTTTACAAAAAAACTTGTTTTCTACAAAAGTATCAACATTTTTAAAGGAAACACCGGAGAACGGTGTCCTCTATTGGTGTTTATTTGCTACTTATGCCCGGGACGAATAAAATACACAATATTTTATATAAAAATGTAAATATTTCGTGTTATTGTTGAATTTATTGAAATTTTGAATTTTTCGAAAAAACTTGTTTTATTAAAAAACAATTTTAATGAAAACATTTTCGCACCTCAAAAAACTTGGAAAAAAAGGGAAAACTTATCAAATAGCAGCGCTGCTTGCGTGGTTTCTTATAATGATCGTGTGTTTGTTGCTTTGTTTGTTGTTTTGTGTTGAACTCAGAGAACAAAATCAATTCAGTTGATGTTTAGCACTTGATGAGGCAAGACCTCGCTACGCAACTTTTTTGGATGATTTTTTGTTTTTTGCAAATACACGCAGCAAAATGTTTGATGAAAATTGGGAATATGATTTCTTTTTTATAGAGAATATGGATGGTAATGCACAATGTATTGTGTGTTATCGCTCTTTATGTCGTAATTCTTTTATTTTATAAAAAGACATTACGAGGCTAGCCATGCATTTTTCGACAATATTAAAAGGAATGATAGGACTTTAAAATTATTGCAATTAAATGCAGAAATTTTTTTAAAATTCATGGTTGACGAAACAGACGTACTAAATTACAATAATTTACAATCAACACATACATACATACATCAATATGTTTTCAATACATACATACGTGCATACATACATCAATATATTCATCAATACATACATACATCAATATATTCATCAATACATACATACATACATACATATGTAAGTTCATTAACATAACGCAACACAATAAACCAATTTTTTTATTTTTTGTTATTTTCCCAGTGTACGATTCTCAAAAATTAAGATGAATTTTGGTCTCCGCTGCTTTACCAACACAACCAAAAACTATGATAGTATGTGTTTGAGCACCACTGATTTAAAGCCACCCCAAGGATTTATTCACCAGGAAAAAACTCTCTGAATAGCAAAATACATAACAAAAATCAGTAATGAACAGATGCCTGTTGCTGTTTTCTTTATCTTGTTTGTCCATCCCCGACGACGCCCTGATCTAACTGCTTTGTTTTGAAATTTTATTAAATTTTGCAAGTGGCGTGTTGTTCTCGTCCTTTACAGTGTGGAATTGACATGTGGTTTATTTCAAAACATTTTTATTACACCCACTTTTTTGCCATATAAACTGTCCTTTTACTGTTTCTGTATTGTTTGTGTGCATGTATGTTTGCACTTTCGAGTACCTTGCTTGATAGTAAACATGTACAGAATTGTGTTCAAAAATAGTAAAAGACATGCTTAATTAAAGTTTTTATAGTATCTGCTACATATGTATGTATATGGAGTCTTCTTCCAAACGCTACCTTAAATCAAATTATTAATTAAACAAGACCTATTGATCTCATTATATGTGGAATATAGTATCGTTCAACTGTTCGCCATAACTCTCACAGTAGAGAGCTTATGATGACTTTGAGAAGCACAGAGGTTTGTGTATTAGCATACAGCAGTGACTTAATAAAAGCCCACAAGAAAAAGTGTAATGGGACGAAATCGCGTTATCGTCATGAGCTGTGAGGCATGTAGCGAGGTGTATTGGACGGTAGTAGATCTCATGCGTATTGTTAGTGTTCCAAATTTGTCTATTTTGTTTATTGAGGTAATCATCCATTGCTAAAGACGATTTTTTAATGAAGATAAAGGTCCGTTGCATACGTCGTTGTCTGTCCTCATCAATAGTTAGAATTATTGAAAATGGTAGTTGAAAAAATATTTGCCTTTTTTTCGCTTCTTATTAATCCTTTTTCACTCTCTGAATATATAATTGTTGTTGTAGAATACCTTTTTACCATATTTTTTTAACAAACTTCGTCTAAACATTTGTGAAAAAGAAACAAAATTGGAAAAAAATATTATTAATTTTATATAGAATCCACATGTGTTTGTATGTTTGATTGATTTTTTGTTTATTTATTTTATTTTCTTTATATCGTTTTTGTTAATTGCCTGTCACTTATGTGTAAATGTAGTCTACGTGTCAAGAATAGTAAAACTTTCATAGAAATGTTTTGAAATGTGGATAAATTAAAAGAAAAATCCATTAAGAATTTTATTTAAGAAGAAACAGCAGCAGTTACTTCATGCTGTGTACAGAATTTGTATTCAAACTGTGGCATTGACTTTCCACTTTATAGGCTATAGACATTCATAATTATTCATTACAAGCCTTCTGTCAGGATTACAATCTAGCTTCCCACACTACCTATGTTGTGAGTGTTATTTATCCATAACTAACTGGACCTATAGTTTAAAGCCGTCTCCTAACGACAGAATTTTTTGATATACTTTTCATGGGAATTTTGATAACTTTCATAAAAACTTTTCATTTAAAAATTTAAATTTTAAAAATTTCATTAGAATTAACAGCCTAGCTTGTAAATGTTGAAATCCAAATTAGCGGTATACATACTCATACGCATAATATTACTTGCACTAAAAGAATTACTCTGAAAAGTATGCAATAAGAAAGCTTGGATTTTGTTGCGTATGAAACTAACAGAATTGAATATCACTCATACGACACATGTATGTCATTGTGAAGATTTCGTATTAAATTTTGTAAATGGGAGTGAATAGTTAAAATCAAATTTTACTAAAAGTTGGTATACATACATACATAGAATGTTATATCATTTTTGGTTAGTTTTCCTGGAAGACACCTAATTGGGTTATAAGGGCCATTGCCTTAACCCATTAGAGCGCAGAGTCCGTTATAAGGGACTCCCGAATTTTCTACTATACCATTTCCAAAAATTTTAATTTCTAAATAACAAACAAGATTTATTACATTGTTCAAAAAATGCGATCTTAAAAACGAAAATTCCGAACAGAGTAAATGAAACTAGAATATTTTAAATATTATGCTAATTATTATTAGTTTTTGTGTTTTATTATTTGTGAATAAGTATATGAGCTCAATTGATGGAAAATAATTATGATAAAATGTAATACCATGAGAGTAATTAACGTCCCTTAAAAGGGACACTGCGCACGTAGTGCAATTGTTGAACGATAATTGGGTAACAATTTTTTTATATATAGACCAACATTTTCCGAAATATTGTTTGAACTGGAAAACCTTAACGACGATGAGCTGAATGGCGTTCCAATTTATAAAATTCCCCCACTAGATGGATCCGATACTGATCATATAAAATGATGATGAGCATGAAGAAAATCGTATCTAGCTGTTTCAGACGAACGTCTGTTCTTAAGGAAAAAACAAACAATGAATATTCGTCTGAAACCGCTTGTCTTACAGAAACATCATATTAATCGTTTCGTTTTAAAAGTATTATTTACAGCATGTGAAGTAGTATAGGATGGCAATAAATGGGATCACAGTGACTGGGCATTAAATTTAACGGACGGTTTTATGATCCAGATTCATGTATGTGTACGTGGGAAAAATTGCATAATCCATTATTAAGGGATTTTGTGTAGTTGATGATGAAGTACTTGATCACCTTTTAAAATCAATATTCCACGCAATAAAGGATTCAACAATTCATAGAGCTGAACTCGCTATATGTCTTTCAAGTACATGTTCAGATACTTGATTTGTATCCGTTACTGCGGTACCTATTATCGATCGGAATATGTAGTCCAGGAACAATAGGTGAAGGGCGAACAGAAAATGGCCTCTTCGATCATTCCCGTTTATGAAAAAGGAGGAAAGGGCATCTGTAGATCTTTGATTTAGAAGTAATGGAAATACATACATTGCTCATACGATGGAAGGATAATAATGTTGTCACAAATGCAACAAATGTTGATGCCAATTAAATCGAACCAATGATTCGACGAAGGTTCTGGAGGAGGTTCTGTAACTATTTTCGAATCAAAAGTGGTTTTGATTAAAATATGGCATAAGATGGATTTATTAGCTGTAGTCTAGCGCTTGGGAATCAGACATAAGAAGTGATGGTGGCTAATATTTGCATATCTATTTGACGCCTCTAATTCTAATGCATGGCTGCTGCTAACAAAATATCATCCCAATGATCTGACATGTGCGTCACTGCAAACCACAGTTCAGATATTTCGAAGAAAGAAGAAATGTGAAAAAATATCTTCATAGACTTCCTCTCAGCAGTCTTCTGACCTCTCTAAGCTGTAGGTCTAGCCACTCATGAATAAAAATAACACACACAATATAAGTGCTATGAGAGGCTAGGTCATAATTCCGAGTGAAGGGCTGTAATGACCAATTATGGATGCATTTACATATTCGAATTATATTCTTTTGTATTTATTTCATATTTAAACTAAAATGTTGTAAGTTTTATAAAATCTAGATTATGTTTTCTAAAACAAATCAGTTTGAAAAGACACTTTTCTTATTCCAAAAATGTTCTTTATTGTTGGAGTTCAAAACTGTAATTTTCTTCCTCAAAATGTTATTCACGTAAAGATGTGATGAAAATAAAGACAGAATATGAAAATACAATCCACCCTTATGGCATAGAGAATAACATTTTGAATAAGAGAGAATTTGATACATTTTGCAGAGCATGATACACGAGTCGATAAAACAGTACAAATGGTAAAACCATAACACTAACTTATTTGATGTTTTCATTGAAACATTTGTATCAGTGTTACAGACAACATGGTCGCTAACGGTTCGGTTGGCTAACATAATAACGCAAATAGAAATTCACAACAAATTATAACACGCAACTAAAATCGCCGAGAGTTAAAGTAACAAGAAAAAACAGAAAAAAGTAATAAAAAGTTTTAAAAAATAATTAAAAATATAAAATAGCAAGAAGCAATAAACATAGGAAGAAATAATTGGTATTTTCATATGTAGAATAATTAGTGTACAGGATAATTATAATATGGTTTTAAAACGTAAAATTTTTAGTATCAAAAAGGTTGAATATCACTGGAGAGGGGTCAAATACAATAAAAGTGTAATAATTGCTCATAAAAAATTGATTAAAAAAAAAAAATTTAATTAATAAAATCGCATACAAATGTGAACATTCTGGTCCTTTCTTACAATAACCGTGAGAAAAGGAAATATGAACACAAGAAGTGAAATATTAACAGTCAAAGAGAAGAAAATAAAAACACGGTACTCTCATACTCTCTTGCACTTGTAATAGTGAGCAGCAATGTTTGTTAAAATGTTTACACGAAAACAAATGCAAGTGTTGACAATATTGAAGTTTGTTTACACGACTAAATGTGAATGTCCCATCAGTCAGGATTACGACATAGCTTCTCACACCACTATGTGTGCTGTGTGTGTTTATTTTATTCGGAAGTGGCGGTACCTACAGTGTAAAGTCGATTCCGAACGACAGGCTTCGGTGAAACTTTTCAATACAATTTTATTGGCTGTCAGGGTTATTGCCAGTAATCTACTGAGAATAAGTTGCAGTCGGAATATTTTTCACATATCGTTTTGTTCGTGATGTCTGACCAGGGGTTGAACCGATACCTCAAGCCTAAGAAGACTTGAAGTGTAACGTAAAGAAATGTTGAATGGAATGTAAATGTAAAATTCTTAACGCACAAACCAGCCTATTTTTTTCAAAATTTTTGGTTTTGAAGTCGCCGTAGTCTAGTAGGTAGTGTGTTGGTTTATTAGGGTTCGAGCCCCAGGCCAGACATCAAGATAAAAAGTATTTGTTCGGCGACTTCCTCTCAGCAGATTTCTGGCAAAAACCCTGAGAGTAAATAAAATTGCCATGAAAAGTTTCTCAAAAATCTGTCGTTCGGAGTCGACTTTAAACCGTAGGTCCCACCATTCATGTATAAAATTAACACACAACATAAATAGGTTGTAATGACGAATTATGTATGTATTTATGTATGTATGTATGTATGTACGTATAAAAGAATATTCATACTAATGCTATAAAAATAATAAAGGCATTGTAGCAATCTCTCAAAAATAGAATAATGGAAGTGATTATTTTAAAGATAACACGACAACATGCAATGATTCTACTGGTGTACTTTTAGACTAATTTCTATTTTTATTCGCAGCAATGAGAGAATTAGTGCTTACAGTGAGAGGATTTGTGCATACCACAAGAAGCAAGAAGAACTCTTATCTTCATAAAACGTTGGGCAAAATAATTTTCTGATCCATTTATTACGAGGCAGCTATACTTATCGTTTGTCAGACCAATTTTGAAGTATGGATCCATCGTATGGGATCCTCACTATAATTTTTACAGCGAACACATCGAATCTGTACATAAACAATTTCAACTCTTCTGTTTGCGTGGATATTAAAGATAAAAAATTCACAAATATGTTCGATTTTGTTTTCAAAACTTTGATCACGAATGCCCGCCATAATAATTCATAATCCTGTTATTACTATTAATTAATTAATTAATTAGTTAATTATTCATTTATTCATTTAGTTAATTAAATGACATTAAATACATAATAACGTTATTTTATATAATTTCCCACAGATGGTGATTTTTTGCACAGAATTGAGAGAGCAATTCTTTGTTTGACTTTCTACCACGATGGGAAATATTTCAATTTGTTCGATATTTTGTTGAATCATTTTTTATCATGTGTGAGTCACTGTGCACGTGTGGAGTTATATAGTGACCACACTCTATCACAAATATAATACATGTATTGGATTGCGCATTAAAAAATTGTGATTTTGGTATCAAATAACAAAGAGCGTCCGGTAGATTCAAAAAGTTTTGATGACCATAAATTAGAAACGTTACCCGATCAAATTTAATGTCAGACAAAAGAATAATCATTAGGCGTGACGTGAAGCAAGCACGAGAAATGGATTCCCTATGATGATCCTAAGAAGAAAAAATTTATACATATTTGAATCGAACATATTTGAACGAGCAGAATATCTATTTCGCAAAGGTAATGTTATTTATTTGGTAGAATCAAAAGAATGTAATCCATTATGATCTGCTAAAACCAGGCCAACTTATCTAAGGAGTCTTGTATAGGCAACGATTAACTCGTTTGAAGGAAGCTTTGGCTGGAAAACGCTCTTATGACGCAACAAGACGCAAGGCCGTAATATTCCATCATGTAACGCTTGGCTACATATTGCGACGCCTATCAAAAAAAAATTAAAAAAACTGAATGGGAAGTTTTACTTGAATAACACAGACCTATGCCCTTCTGACTAGCATTTGTTTTGACTCATTCATAATGCTATCTTTGAAATAAGCTTCACTTGAGTGTGGGGTATCGAAAATTGATTATTTCTATACTTTCTTTTTTTATTCTGTAAGTTAATATCCAACACTATTTCTACACTATGGTTAGTCTAATGCAAACAACAAATATCTGCTCACCATAATTACTAGACAAAAGTATAGATTGTATCAAACTAGTCTGACTTAAGAAAAGATTCTGCCTCTCTATACATTATCTCGGGAAGGGTAGAGTTTTCAAAATACATTTCCTGTAGTAGTCGTAGTCTAGTATGTACAATGTTAGCTTATTAGACGTCAGACCAAGTTTAAAACCTCAGGCTAAATATTTCCAGTTCACAAAGAAAAGTTGTAATGACCGATTAAATATGTACATATATATGTAATATTCCTACTACTGAAGATTCTGAAGAAGAAGAAAACAGAAGCTCCTCTTATGAACTGGCGCAAGTATTGACAACTGCAAACATGGCAATAGGATGTTAATCGAAAAAGATGATACTACTTGAAACAGAGAACAGTATGCCTTTACTAGTTTAGGAAGAGAAAAGATTACCAATTTACGTGCAGATTGCTAGCAGCTGTCACATGAAATGTTGTAGAGTTTTTCTTACTCCTCTTCTCATATTTATCTTCCGTGACAGACAAACATTAGAAAAAAGATATTACAGATGACAGTATTTCGGTGAAATATGTACGTATGAGATAACAGAATTATTCGTTTTGATAACGTGCTACTCGGAAGTGACGCTAAATTTACACCTATTACGCCTCTTCGAAAACTGAGCTGAAAGTCTTTCAGTTTTAATAATCCCAATAATTTTGTCGCTATAGATGACTAACTAATTGAATTTTATGGTCGTTATAAATTTCGTGGTCCACCGGAATCGAATTTGCAGTTTTGGATTCAAGTACATGTTACATGCGTAGCAACTACTTACAGCCGTATTTGGGGAAACTTGTATCCGGGACACCAAAGAGGAATGATAGAGAGAACATTGTTGTTGACATAATAGATGTTCTATTGCAACAGGAAACTTGTTTACCTCACATAACGTTGACAAAAAATTTTTCTAGCGAAATATAACAATGGTTTGTGTTATCAGGTTTCAGCCAGCCCTCGATTTGGAGCGTTACTGATGGGAGTGACAATTAGCTGCTCCATCTAAACATTTGGAAGCTTATAAACAGCCACAAAGCAAGGGTGCCAGATGTCAAATTGTTACCATTTAGAAAAAAATAAAACCAAGCTGACATGAAGTGTTTAATTACTTAAAAAACCATGCTGCAATGTACATCATGTCAAAAATGTTAGCGTAAATTTCATAAAAGTGATAATAAAATGTAATAATGTAAAATAATTTTATTAAAATGAATCAAAATAAAAAAACATTTAGGACCATTACTACAACTGGCCGTTAACTAAAGGGATGATTTTAACGGGCAGATAAATTGTTTTTCGTGATTATAAGTACCCAATAACATAGAAGTGATCGTTAAGCTAAAGGGAGGATCACTTTATGTTTGAACTTGCCATATAATATATTATTTTCATTATGACAACTTCAAATTTAAACAAAATGAACATATACAACAAAAAAACGAAGCCCGCGGTTGTCACTGCGTTAAAAAAAACCTGTATAATTGAGCAATTTTATGGACATTGCTCCGACACTGCCATATTTTTGAAAAATTTTATCTGTAAGTTGTAATAACGAATAATGGCCCATAAACTTTGTAACAAAATCCATCAATAATTACGAAAATTCTATGAAATAAAAGTACGTATCAAAAGTGATACAAACCTAGAATTATGAAGTTTTTTTAAGGATCGATCTACGGTTAATAAAGTATTTATTTCCAGTTTTTAGGTTAAACTACCAATATTAATAAAAAAATTGAATCTGACTCTCCTTCAAGGTTGTAATTTATAGAACAAAGTTCTACAAAATTAAGTTTTTTCCCAATTGCTTTTCATCAAATGTATTTCTTCAATCTTTACTTTCTTTTTTGGTAATTAAACATTTTTTTCTACTATTTCTGCCATGAAAAATTGTATCTGAATTTGATAGAATTTGAATGCAAAAGTTTTCTTAGGTTTTTGTTTTCTTTTGTATCTTGTTTAACTCATAATTTACACTCAATTACTCAACAATAATTAAGTGAAGAATTCAAACTTTTATGTTTTATAGCTCAAAGGCCTGAAATTTCTTATGAATTTTTGAATAAATTTACTTTTCATTAAAGCTGCCATAAAAAAGTAATGCAAGTATCTGCATAAGTAAACTATAATTTTAATTGCGAGAATTTAAAATAATTTGAAAAAAATATAATACAAAATTTCTGTTGTTGGAATTTGTAGAAATATATAAAATCAAGGCGTTAAGTGGTTAGTACGATCCAAATATATTTGTTGAAATATGTACAGTGAGCGTCAAAAGTGAGTAAACACCACTGAAATAATTCATTTTCTTAGGATAGCGAGAAAAGTAAATATGGTAAATAAAAGTAAATAGTCGAATAAACTTCCAAAAATAAAAACGTTTAAAATGTTAAAACAACAAAACAATTGATGATAAGGGAACTTTTTTTATACTTAAGAACATAATAGAAAATTTAAAATTATAGTAGCCTCACTTATGGCGCTCACTGTATGTACATGAAGTGTAAAAGTTTGTGAAAATGAGCATGCTGTGTGGTTTAAAGGCGATTCTCCGTGAAGAAAATATGAAAGGCAGTCTGCCTCCACTAATTGCGGCGTGGACGAACGCAATTAACTCTTTGGCAAAAATCTGAGAGATAAAAAAGATGAATTGCAGTAGAAATCTCTTACAGCCAAATCACTGAATGCACTAGTTCTTCCTGCATCTGCGCCTGCTCGTAAATCCAACCAATTAGCTTTAGCAGTGGTGTTAGAAGAGAGTGTCTGTACTAAAACTAGAGCATAATTTTGTTTGTTGCTTTCTTAAATTGTTAAGATAAATTACTACCTTCATCTTTGAAAATTCGTATACATACATAATTGTTCCTTACAACCCTTTAGTCAGGATTACGGCTTATATTGTTTGTGTTAGTTTTATATATGAGTGGTGGGACCTACAGCTTAAAGACGATTCCGAACGACAAATTGTTGAGCAACTTTTCATGGCAATTTTATTACTCTCAGAGTTTTTGTCAGAAATCAGCTGAGGTGAAGTTGCCGAAAAAACATTTTTCTAATTTCGTTTTGACGTGTGAGCTGGGGTTTGAACCGCGGCTTTACATCTAATAAAGCAAAACATTACCTACTAGATCACAGCGACTTTAAATTAGTATACATTCAAAAGAAAAAAGTGCATAAAAACAGTTTAGGAAACCAGATAATCTATCAAGAATCTTAAAACTCTTGATGCGGGAACTTATAAATATGGAAACCCGAAAACCCATTCATTATACGAAGTTAACACACGCAACATAAGTGGCGTGAGAAGCTAGGTCGGCTGAAGGGTGGTAATGAACAATTGTATGTATGTATGTATGTATCTCCAAGCAAGAACATATGGACCGGTGCCTCAA
This sequence comes from Sarcophaga subvicina, assembly GCA_936449025.2. NCBI lineage: Eukaryota > Metazoa > Arthropoda > Insecta > Diptera > Sarcophagidae > Sarcophaga > Sarcophaga subvicina. The sequence goes on from OW388080.2 coordinate 87,271,642, forward strand.
ACTCTATTTTGAGGCTTCTCGACAGCGTACAGAAAAGAAGGAAGTTGCTCATTAATGATGGTAGGGTAATACTATGTTCAGATATGCACTTTTACTGAGTCAATATTCGGTTAATTGAATACAATATTTTAAGTGTTCAGGCATAATAGTATATGCAGTTCAGCTGATTATTCAATATTTATTTGACAGCTGGTAAACAAAACAGCTGGTTGTTTCAACAATATTGTTTTTATTTTGTTTTGTTGTTTTTTTTTTTGTCGTTGTTGATATTTGAGTTGGCAAATATCAACAAAAAGTGTTCGATTAATTTTAATATCCTCACTAAACACACTTATGACAAAATTGCATTATAAGTTTTACTCAATATTATAACAATTTTAGTATTTATTGCGCAATTATTAATTGAAACTTTATATGAAATATTGCAATAAAGGTACATATCTAAACACCGTATAACCAACTCTATTGATTCAATGGAGCATCGTCGCAATGTGACTTGCGTTTCACTGTTCAAACGCTACTAATACGGGTTTTGCTCTCTAGCGAAATAAGGGAACTTTTTCCCAAATATCATGTATTCTTACGTAGCACCCGTCTTTCTCGCATGGCACATCCCTTTCTGGCCGATTGACCAGTAGATCGCACACTGCATTACAGAGAGAAATGGATTTTGTTGCAATAAAACCGGAAGATTTCGTCTCTACAAAAAAGATAACATATACCAGCCAATGAATCAGCGCTAACAACACTATATTTTATACTACCCATGAAGTAAATTGAATTCCAATACTTAAGATTATTTGAAATAAAATTAAAAGAAGTAAGAGTTAAAAAAACTAAAATCTTATAAATCAATTGTACTCTACTGCTTAAAGAGTGTATGACAAGTGCTATGGTAGATAACAACAAATAATAATAAATACATTTTACAAAAATAAAAATGAATTTTTTATTCAATGATCACAACAAAAAAGTAAGTATGAAAGTGTTCCTGAATGTTTAGAAATATACAAAAGGCCAAGATCTATCGGTCTGCTTTACATGACAGCATGACTGTCTAGATATCAAAGCAAATATAAAACTTTGATTATGTACTGCACCCCAGCTGTATTAATTTTTTTATTTTTTGTCGCATAGTGTCTTTCGTGTTCTACTTATTTTTGGAAATTTTTAAGTGTGAACTTAAAGACTTTAATTATCTCATCTGAATGTTTGTATTCCTGTATTCTTTTGGACATTCATTATTTTGCCCCACATAATACTCATATTGATTTTCCCTGAAAGTATAACAGTTTTTTATTGCCTTCACAGTTTTCTTCACAGTTTACTTCAATAGGACACTGTGCAAATGGAGTTGTGCATTCTACAGATACAACATTCAACACAGCGTGTGGTAAAATAAAAGTGCAACAGTGACTTTGAAAGTGTAATGTTATCGCAACAACAATTTTTTTCCTAGTTTTGAAAGTGAAATAACCCTTGTTTTATATTTTTTAATATATTTTTTACAACAATTTTATGTTTTACAACACAATAAATGTTGCAAACTTTTATTAAAAATACTTTTTTTCATCATATTAATGAATGTGTGTATTTGTTGTCAACATATTTTTTAAATAATTTATTACTATTTTTTTAACCGTAGACCGAGCTATGTATCAACAATGATACATTTAAATTTTTGAAACTATATAACTTGGTTAGTATTGTTTTCGCCATTATTTTAAACCAAATATAAAAAGAAAATTTTAAATAGGACTTAAAAAATTTAAAAACTTCATAATTCTGGCTTATGTATCATTATTGATACATATGACTATCCTAGAGATTCTTTGGTGTTGTAAATAATGCATTATTTATGGTATTTGAGTAGGGATTGATAGTTAATTGTTGGATGAAATTGAAAAGGTTGAATTTTATGTCCAGTATTTTTGAGATTGATTGAAGTAGTCTGGTGTTAAATTATTAGACGTCAGACCAAGGTTCACACCTTAGGTCAGACATTTCCAATCTACAACGAAGGTTGCTATGATAGATTTTGTATGTATGTCTGTAATTTTCATTCTGCTGAAGACTCTGAAAAAGAAGAAAACAGAAGATCGTCCTATGAACTGATGAAAGTATTGGCAGCACCTAACATGACAATAGGATATTTATCGCCAAAGATGGTACTACTTGGAACAGGGAACCGTATGGCTTTAGGATTTTGGGAAGAGAAAATATTACCAGTTTTCACGCAGATTGCTAGCAGCTGTTTCTTGAAATGTTGTAGAGTCTTACTTACTGCTCTTCTCAAGTGACTGACAGACATTTCAAGAAGTGTTTTGTCTTATGTTTAATTTCATAGATATTACAGATGATATTATTTCGGTCAACTACGTACGTGTAAGATAACAGAATTATTCGCTTTGATAACGTGCTACTCGGAAGTGATGATAAATTTACACTTATTAGGTCTTTTCGAAAAAGTTCAGTAACTAATTAGTAACTAATTATATTTTATGGTCGTTATAAATTTCATGGTCCACCGAAATCGAATTGGCTGTTTTAGATTCAAGTACATGCTACGTGCGTAGCAACTACTTACAACCGTATTTGGGGAAACCCGTATCCCGGAAGCCAGAGAGGAATCAAAGAGAGACCACTGTTACTGACATAATCGATGTTCTATTGCAACGGGAGACTTTTTACATCACATGTCGTTGACAACAAATATTTCGAAGGAAATATAACGATTGAGAGTGTTTCTGATTTGAGTGACAATAAGCTGCCTCATCTAAACAATTGGAAACTTATAAATCTCCACAAAGCAAGGGTGCTGCATGTCAAATTATTACCATTTAGAAAAAAATAAAACCAAGCTGAAATGAAGTGTTTGATTTTTCCGTAAAAAACAATGCTGTAATGTACATCATGTCAAAAATTTTGACGTAAATTTCATAAAAGTAATAAAAAAATGTAATAATATAAAATAATGTTATTTAAATGAATTAAAATAAATAAAAATATTTAATTTTTTTAACAATATTTATCAATAATTGCGAAAATACTATGTTACTACAAGTGTGCTAGAATTGTGAAGTTTTTTTAAGGCTCGATCTACAGTTAAAGGATATATTTTCTACACAAAATACCTTGTGAAAATGGGACGTAAAAATATGGATTTCCGCTTTTGAATAAAATACTTCAATATGTTGATATATACTGTGCACAGCAAAAGTATAGGTACCAGAATATATTTTAAACAATTTCATGAATTTTAAGCAATACTATGTACAAATAATTTATATTTATTATATTGTTACGAAAATGGAAATGGTGTTTTGTTTTAACATCGCTTAACATTAAAATTATAAACAAAAGCTACAAAAACAAAAACAATTAACTTGTTTACATGATAAACAAGTAAACAAAAATACAACAACAAACACTGCAAGAATAAATGTAAACAAAAACACACAAACAACAATAATGAAATAACGATGTTTACATTTATAGAGATCTCAACAAGCCGAAGCTCGAATATTCGACTTCAAGAACTTTCATCAGACTGTTTACTTTGGCATATAAAAGGCAAGATAAAACAGGCTACAGAGTTAGTAAAAATTCAGTGAGTCTTGTTTGAAGACTCCGTGTGTTTGAAGAGAATAATCGTGATTTGAAGATGTCCGTTACAAAGATCTGTCGAACAATTGTTATTGTTTACGCAAAAGAGCGTAAAGTGGAATAACAAACAAAGCAATTGTTTTTTTACATCAAGTTGTGAACAGTGGCACACAGAATTGTGCGAACAATACAGAAATTAATTAAAACTAAATACCAATTTATTTTTATTTTATTTGCAATCTACGAGCTCATATTTTAAACGTTTTTAAAAGCTAAAAACGTTATTACTTATTTCATTTGTTTATTTCCATTCTATTGTAAACAAATTTTAAAGTTTTTCACACACCATAAGAAAATAAAGAAAAGTATCTGGTTGCTCTATACCTTTGCATCGCATAAGTGTAGATGCCGGCAAGAAGAACTCATAGTAAATTTAAAATTCAAAAGCCCAATCGCCCTTATATCCCTTAAGGTGAGGTACTCCATTTAACATATTTGGCATTGAATGTACCAGTTTTTTCTAGTGTTTTCTGTTTACATTCGCTCATGTGCAAGTTTTTCAATCGACTCTTGTTTGAAGAATCGCAACTTCGTAACCGTTTTTCCAAATGATCTCCAAAATGCTCTCTTGGAGTCATATCAAGACTAATCACTATGGGCCTCTGTAGTAGTTAGCAATTGAGCCTAATTTTCATAGAAAAGTCATCGTCAACAATGATGCCCATTTCTGGGTGAGTGGGTATAAAGGCAACAAAATTGTCGAATTTCTGACGATTAAATTAGTAATTTCTTTGAGATTCAAGAGCTTTCAAGGTATCCCAAAAAGTCACTGCTTATGCCACATTTCATATTTTGCGGGAGTGATTTGAAATTGTGTGATTTGGCCTCGTTCGTTTTTTTCTTGTGGAATTTTTCGAAACAATAGGTGTATGGGAATAAGAAACAAATCACAGCAATTCTCAAAGCGAATCAAATTACGTCTGATTTATTTGTTCCAGTCAGCGAGGGCTTCCAACAAATAAACACAAAAAATCTGTGATATCTCATACTGTAGGTAATCTGTTGGCTAATTACATGAGAATCCGTGGTTTAATCTACGGCTTGAGCAAAACGGAAAGTGATAAAATATTTCTTTAGGTGATTTCCTCTGTACAGTGTTCTTGCAAACACAAAATTGCCATGAAAAGTTTTACAAATCTGTCTTTCGGAGTCGACATTAAGCACTGGTATGTACTCATTAAAAAAAAATTAACACACAAATGGATTGTGTGAGAAGCTATGTCGTCTAAATATTGACTAAGCGATTGTAATGGCCAATTAAGGAAGTACATAAGATATATCACCCACAATTTTGTTTTATTTAAATTTTCATTTCATTTAGTTTCTTAAAATATCAACAAAAAATTTATGTTCAGAAAAGAGCATGGCTACTGCATATATTTTTTTAATTTTATTTTTTGTATTTATTGTTTTACTATTTTCTAAATAAAGCTTCCAGTACACTTTTATGTCCTTTTTTATTTTACAAACTCACCATTAAAACTTTGTTTACCATGCTTCTAATTTTGTAATATTTAACATGACATCACTCACTCCTCCTTTAATTTGCACCGAAAATATTTATGCACAATTTTCTTAACTCCCGCCTCCAATTAGTAGGGCTTAAAAGCATTTTGTACTCCACATTTTTTTCTGACGTTATATGTTACTTTTTTCATATAATAACATTTATGCGCACCTTTCTTTTTATTGACATAAAACGAAGGAAAGATGAAGAAATAATCAAGTTAATGTTATGTAAAGTGGAAACACGAAAGCCATTCGCCACGAAAGAGTTCGTGCATGGATAAAATATTACACATACATACATACATTATTGGTCATTACAACCTTGCCGCCAGGATTACGGCCTTGCTTCTCACACCACCCATGTTTTATGTGTTAATTTTATACATGAGTGCCGGAACCTACAGTTTCAAGTCGTCTCTGAAAGACAGATTTCTGAGACAGTTTTCATGTCAATTTTTTGTTAATCTCAAAATTTTTGCAAGAAATCTGTAGGAGGAAATCGCCAAAGAATTATATTTTCATATTCGCTTTGTTGGAGCTGTCTAACATAAGATTATTTTACTACTTACATACAGAGGTTACCTGAATCCTACAATTTTTGAAATTAAACGCGTCTCTGCGTGAGACGATTAACCTCTTTTTAAATGAGGCCAGAGAGCATACATTTAGAAAGTTTCTAATGTTTCTGATGTATTACGTTTAAGTATTCCTTTTAACTACAAAATTTGATTGTTTGGCACAAGAAATATAATAAAAATTAATTCAGTAATCTCACAAAAATGGGAGAGAATTCTCTATTGTTTATCAAATTTTGACATAATTTAGAAATATATGTATATTCGGGTTCTTCGTATATCAGACATTATGCCAAAGCGTCAGTGTGAAAATTTACTTAGAAATCTTCATTTTTGCAACAATGGAGAGATTCAAGATGGGCATAAAAACCGGAAACAACAATATATGAATGAGCACATTGAACATTTGGAAATTGAAATTGAAAGGGCACAATGTAGTGAATAACATCGTTAGGCAATTAAATGGGGCTTCGGTCTGGTAGACAAAACATCGGATTCCACCAAAATGTTAAAATTTCATTACTTTACTATATCAAAAATTTAATTTGTACCTAAAATACTAGAAGCCATTACTTTTCACTTAATTTTCACTAATGAAAAACTTTAAATAAATTGTATGACCACGGGGACATATTTGTCCTAAGAAAAAATGGACAAGCCACTTATGGTTTTGGCAGTTTTATTTCAAAAATAGTTTTTGCTCATCTAATGAAACATTCAAAAATAAACAAAATGATACAATTATTGCAGCAAATGTAGAAACAATGACAATTCCCCGCCTAGCACCTGATATGTTCTTAGGTCTTTCCTGCCTATAAATTTCAAGAATGTGGTCCAATTATTGATTCCCAATGTCACAAAATTTACGCGTCGTTCTCGACGTAACCTTCATTTTCAATAAGTATACTTTTAGTCTAAAGTGATCTGTCAAATGACTTTTACCAATCTCAGGTTATTCCTGGATGATCTGACTCAGGTCTCCGCCGTATAATTTTGCAAAAAAAAATTTTGAAATCTGGCAATAAAAATAAACAACAAATATTAACACATGAAGATCTTTTTAAATTTTGGGATTTTCTGCCTATTAGTATTGACGGACAATATAGTTGTTAAGGCGGTATTGAAATATTTAACGTGGAAGTAAATACCAGCAAATATGAGGGTCAAAAATAACTGAGAAAATATTTACATTCGAACTTAAACTTCTTTTACCTTTTTGTTCAAGCATAATATTTTCAAAATTCGAAAAGAATAATAAAAAATGAAATTAAAATGTTGTTCTCATTTAATTCAATTACGCAAACTTTTTATAAATACTGGATTCCTCTGTACTGTAAATCCAGTACTCACATATTGCCTTCACATCGGACTTCTTTTCTCTTTTTTAATGTTTTCCTTCTTTCGGTTTACTTTAATTTTTCGTAAAAGCCCTTCCCAACAATATGATAGAGAGGTAAAATCTTACCGTACAAATTGCTTTTCATTGGAAATTTTTTAATACCATCGCCGGCAGAAACAAAAAAGTGAAAAATGAGATTAAAATATAATTTATGCTGCTGATGTACCAGATTTTCCAAACTTTATTGTCTTTCTACTGTCACATATGTTTGTTCATTCTGCTTGCTTGCCAATACACAGCTGACGTGTGCGATTTCCAAACAATGGAGGTAAGGTTGATGTTTGTCTTGTATTGGTTGTAGCCAACCATCGTTCAAAGTCGTTCTGATGTTTCGTAAATCCGATCAACAGAAAATACCCTTAAATTTCATACAAAGGATAATAATAAAACTTATCTAGCATTGTCTTTGGTAGCGAATAAAAATTTTCCTTATGAGAAAACTTTTTAACGTATTGTTTGAAATTAAATGACATTTGCTGTTATGCGTGTATGGTATTTGTATCAGCGCATCATATAACGAAGATAAGCTCATCAATTGTCCTTTTAACAATAAAATGAATATTTTTCTTTGCTTTTCAATAAAAAGTTTAATTAAACTTCTTCAATTATACCGATTATTGAGAATTTTTTCTGGTACAGTTTTCTCTGGCGGTATTACATTTTGAAGTTTTTTCATGACTATTATAAGCAGTTAAAGCATATCAAAGTTATTAAAATTAAATTAAAAAATACTTAATTGCATAGGCCGACAAAATTTTAGAAGGTTAACAGCCTAGAAACCAGGCCATACTCTTCTAAGGACTCAGAATCTGATCCGTATTGCTGAAACAATCCAATCGAGAGTCAACTATTAATGCCGTGAAGAGGTGTTTTAGCATTGCGAATATATGATCTATTACAGCTCCTTCAAATTTAATAGGCTATCACCATAATGTCTTCTGCAATCCTATTACCCTGACAAATTCCCCTCCTAGCACCTGATATATTCTCAGGTCCTTCCTGCACTTCAGGTCTTTCCTGCCCCTCAAGTCTTTCCTGCCCCTCATGTTTCAAGAATGTGGTCCCATGGTCCTTTCCAAACATTTACCCACACTCTATAGGTGGGTTCTGATGCCATAAACTGGAAGGAAGCTAAAGTCCTTGCAAGCTCATCTGTTTGCTCATAGCCGAAAATTTTCACATGGCATGTAACCTTATTTTTCTATTTAGTCGATCCAGCTTCCCAAACAGTTCCGCAGTATCTTCGACTTAACATCATATGAGCCGAGTCCTCCTATGTTGGCTTGCCTACACCTGTTCCAAGATCCGTACTTGCTCCATATTTGGCTATTATACCCTTCAGTCGGAATTGCAAGCTAGCTTCTGACACCACTTATGTTGTGTGTGTTAGTCTTACACATGAGCGGCAGGACCTACAGTTTAAAGGTCGACTCCGAACGACAAGTTTTTGAGAAATTTTTTCATTTTCTGTTACTCCCAGAGAGCTTTTGGCAGAAATAAGTATAAGCACATATATATATATATATACACTTGCACGAAAAAGGAAGCATCGTTTAGCATTGGCATGATTAACAAAAGCTACACTAACAAATACAACGAACTTGGTTGCATATACCAACAACAACAGTGTGAAAGAAAAGGAGACAGACAAGTAAGAAACAAGAAAACAACAATGCAGTCGCGATAGAATTCTTGAAAAGGCGAAAACAAGAACTTCTGCTTCAAGAACGTTCATCAGACTGATTTTGTGGACATATAAAAAGGCAAGACAAAGGAGGCAACGAGGCTGCAAGAATTCAGTCAGTCTTGTGTGAAGATGCGTTGCTTGTGAAGTAAACAGTCGTTGTTTGAAGATCGCCCTTATGGAGATCTACCGAACAAGTGTTGTTGCTTACGCAAAGGGTGTAAGCAGAGAGGAATCACGAATAAGGGAGATTATTGTTGTAAACAAAGTACTACGATAAAGAATTTAATTAACACTAAACACATATTTATTTTATTTTTGTTTCCAATGAACGGACTCATATTCTAAACGTTTTTTAAAAATGTAAAAACGTAACAGTATTGTGGTTTGTTGTTATGCATGAATACTTAAAGTAATTGGAGTTTTAGCAAAGACATTTTGTCTTTTCTTTTATGTAGGAATATTCGCAACTGAGTTCCGGTCTAACAAACACTTGATTGTTGGCAAGTGATTAAAAAAAAAATTTTTTTCAAGAAAAAATATTGTGATACGGTTTAGTACAGTAAATAATAATGGCAGATTGTGAATGGCTTAATCCAAGACAAATAAGAGAACAACAAGAATATATTCAGCAAAAGCTTCAAGTGTTACAAGAAAACAATACTGATTATGAATCAATTACATTTCAAGTTATTGCATAGGAAAGCGAAGTTGACGTTACTCCAGATTATTCCGACTTCGAAGAAATCCGTTTATTAAACTATAATCAAAATATATTGTTACGCAAATGGAAAAGGTGTTACATAGTTTAACATTAAAATGATAAAAAAAGCTACAAAAACAAAACAATGGACTTGTTTAAATTATCAGCAATAAACAAAAATATAGCAACAACATCAGTATAAAAAAGGATAAACAAGTAAACAAAGTGGCAACAAAAACATTGCAAGGACAAACGTAAACGAAATACACAGACAACAATAATGTATACATTTAAAGAGATTTCCCGAATTCAAAGTAATTCTCCTTCAAGGGAATTCATCAGACTGTTTACCCTGCAATGTAAAAGCAGGCAACATGATCAGTAAAAATTCAGTCAGTCTTCTGTGAAGACGCGTTGCGTGTGAAGAGAATAATCGTTATTTAAATCAAGTTACCAAAGGTGGCACACGAAATTGTTCGAACAATAAAGATTCTATCTAAAATTAAACACAAATTTATTTTTATTTTATTTGCCATCTATGAACTCATATTTTAAACGATTTTAAAAAGTCAAAACGTAACAATATAATATAAAAGAAGAAAGAAACTGAAGATGATGAAATAATTTATGAAAGTGAAACAGACTATGTGACCAAGAACGGAACAATTCGGCCTATCGTATCACAGCATACTGCTAAATTGCATGCTCATAATTCTTTAATTTTTTTAAAACTGTTAAATCCTATGAGGTAAACAAGCAACATTCCTTTACTTTCATTTGTTTTCATATAAATACCCAGGTATGCAGCTGTCGACGTAAGGAAAAGATATGAGAAAATGAGCACAACCATTACTTAATTTGACCAATTTTATACAATCATCACAGTATGGAAGTTTTAGGATAATATGAAAACCATTTTAGGAGATAAAGAATTTTTAAAATTAAAAATATATCCGGGCATGCAGTTGTTGACATTAAGTTTAAACTTCAATAATTGTGTGCTTTATTGCGTTGTTCTAAAATATTTTTGCTTTTGTTCTGTTAGGATTAAATATAATAATTATATGTGTTTGTTTATTCCAATATTAAAGAGCAATGCTAAAAATTTCACAAAATTTGTTTTTCTTCTTAAAACACTTTTAAGTAGATTTATATTGAACAAGAACATGGTTTTTCTTGTCAGCGTATGTAGGAGTGTTCATATTAATCTTCCATATAGAATGTTCATATTATTATTATATATAAAAGTGTATAAACTATATTCATGTGTCCCCAAAAATACACTAGGCTCAAAAAGTCCGCATATTCAACTTACCTTAGTAACTCTAAAATAAAATTAATAAAAAATTAAATGTTTTTAATTCATACAGTTTTTTTTTAATAAGAAAACATTTAATAAACTTGCGTAAAGAAGTCTACATACAATTTTAAACGAAAATTCGAAATTGAAATTGAAAATATAAGAATTGCTATCATCACTGTAGTCAGTGTTAGTAGGCTAGTAGGTAGAGTGTTGGCTTATTAGAGGTGAGGCCACGATTCAAACCACAGCTCAGACATCTACAACGAAATGGAGTATAAAAAAGATGTCTTCTACAACTGCCTCTCAGTGGATTTCTAATAAAAACTCTAAGGGGGAAAAAATTGCTACGAAAAAAAATTCTGTAAAATCTCTCTTTCGAAGTCAATTTTAAGCTCTAGGTCCAGCCACTCGTGTAAAAAATTAACACAAACAACATAAGTGATGTGAGTAGCTATATTGCAATAATGGCTTAAGGGTTATAATGACCAATGTATGTATGTGTCATCACAAAAAAATTAAATTTTTCAGAATTCTGGAGACTTGTTTATGTGCTCCTTCGTAAATGGTACTGGATTTCTTTTCCACAGCCGTGGTAATTATTGTTTGTTTAGTATTTTTTAAAAGTTTCGCCACTAAACGTTGATTTTCCATTTTAACACCTTTTGTAATCTTGGCAGCGATCACCTTAAGATCTTCTGTCAGTATAATGTACTCCTTTTTATATTATATAAGTTTGACACAAATTATTCTACTTTCCTGTAATTAATAATTAATTTTTGTATATATATAGAAGAGTGCGCTCTTCCTACTGCTTCTGAAACCTTTTTAACACCTTTTGCAATCTTGGCAGCGATCACCTTAAGATCTTCTGTCAGTATAATGTACTCCTTTTTATATTATATAAGTTTGACACAAATTATTCTACTTTCCTGTAATTAATAATTAATTTTTGTATATATATAGAAGAGTCCGCTCTTCCTACTGCTTCTGAAACCTTTTTAAACAAATTTAGAATAAAATTTCATTTTGCTGGATTTATTTATTTAAAGCCTCTCTTTTAATGTATAAAATAACACAAGAACATACATACACACATAACTCGTCATTACAACCCTTCAGTCAGGATTACAACACCACTTATGTTGTGTGCGTTAGATTTATACATGAGTGGCGGGATCTACAGTTTAAAGTCGACTCCGAACGACAGATGTCTATGAAACTTTTCATAGCAATTTTATTTTCTCTCAGAGTTTATGCCAAAAATCTGCTGAGAGGAAGTCCCCGAAGAATTTTTTTTTCATATTTTTCGTTTGGTATCTGACCTGGTGTTTGAACCGAGGCCTTCCGCCTAATATGCCAACACGCTACCTACTGGACCGCGGCGACTTCAAGAACACAAGAACTTACAACGTATTTCACCATAACAACTATCCACAGGACATTATTACTTTTTTATTGCGCAGATTTTTTCTAAATCGGGAAAAGATTTATTTTCTATTTTACAGCGATAAATTAATACTTCCGCTATACAGATGTGAATTAGCTTGCTACTATTACTACTACTACTATTAAATTGATTAAAATATTTGAATAGCTTGGGAAAATTTTGAAGATAAAGAAGAAAGTAAAAGATTATAATATAATAAATAAAATAATATATATAATATAATAAATAAAATAATAAAATAAAAGATAATAATATAATATATATTATATTATTATATTTTGGCAAAAAATAACAAAATAATTTCAGTTTGCTACTGTATTTGATATATTGATCATACGTAGTGCATGACTATGTAGAATATGCCTTCTGAGAAAATTTATTTTCTTTCTTATAAGAGCTATTGGCAAATTTATTATGATTAAACATAAGTTACATTATCTCTTGGCAACAGGGAAATGAATTGATTTTTTATTTTTCTTTTATTTTTGAATACAGTACGTACTTAATTCTGATGCGCTTTGTAGATATATTTTAATTATTATTTATGTTCTGAAAAACGCATACCGGCAAATTTTGCATTTTCGTTTAAAAACCCCGAAAGGATGTTCTGGCGAACGCAAATCGCTAAAAAAAAAAATTTACGATTCGTAATCGCCAAATAGATGGCACTTAACGCTAAAAGTTTGCGATTTCAAATCACAAGAGTATATTGCGGTGAACTGATGAAAATATGTTCATGCAGAACTTCTTAACAAAAAATTAAAACAATTTTACACTTTTCTAAATAAAAATACCAAGCTAAAAACTTGCTTCTTTTAACCAATTTTTTGTGTAAAAAAAAAGACTATTTAAATTCTTTCAACTATATTTCGTGCAGACGAGTGTCTTATATTAAATTTATGTTCCATTGAACCGAAAATAGGAGATTTTTATGGTACTAAAACATACGGCTTTAGGGCCGTATTCAGCATATGCTGAATCGGCCAGCAACCAGTAGCCACGATCTCCATTAGAATATTTTTCTTAGTAAAATTCATTGGCGTTACTTAAATTCCACACAAAAGCATCGTGACATGAATCAGGTCTAGATGCGTCAACAGCTCGTATCTTCATTTGGTGGTCACAAATCTACATGCACAGTAACCTATTTGGTTGTTTAAAATTCTAAAAATGACCTTCATATAGGAATACTTACAATTAACACATTTAAACTATAAAATCCGTTTCTGCAAAAATAAAGTTCAGAACCCGTTGGCGGTTTTAATATCCTCAATGGGTGCCGTCTACAGATCCAAATAATTCTGGAATTTTGAACCTTGGAAAGAAATGCACTTTTGATGCTTTCGTTTCTTCATCTGTCATGCCCAAATTGATCCATCCCATAACATTTTACACAATGAAGAACGTCCCATACTGAGATTTATGTCATTGGCAACCACGCCTTGGAAGGCACTGACTGAAAGAAATCTTAAAGCGCTCATCAAACGTATCGTGTCTGGAATAGTACTTTTACATATATGTCCAGCAGTTTCTTCATAAACCATCCTAAATGCAGTTTTATTCAGCCCGTAAAGCGCTATAAAACTTAATACAAAATCCTCATTTTCATTACTCCTTTATATGTAGATATGTTCCGATCTGCTCCGGAACGTCTAATGGGTTAGAATAATACCTCAGGACACGGCTTTTTAATTTTTCTTTTCTAGTTTGCAGTTTTTCTAAACAAATCATGCTTAATAAAAAATCTGTATTCATTTTTGCTCTTTATTTTTTTAGTTTTGATGTTTTGATTTTTATTTGTAATGCTAAAACATACGTTTTACTTTTTCGTAAAGGATTTCGAAAACTCGACGATCGCAAGTAAAACGTGTGAGTTTCAGAACAAACCTGAAATAAATTTGGGGTTTTTAAAAGCACTTGCGATTACAAATCGTGCGATTGTCAGAATATGCCTGAATACAGGCATAATTTATGGTCGTATGTTTTTATGAAATTTTATTTTATAATTCTCGATTGTATATTATGCTGCTTACTTAGTGCAGCGTACCTTCTAAACTCTAAATTTTCATAATTTTTTTTAATTAAGCCATCTAAACCCTCTCATAGGCTACCTGATCATTGTAGTATTTTTCAAGCAATCTTAAAGCGGTGCAATGCTTTTTGAAATCACTCGATTTACTCGGATAGTATCGAATGTAATTTCAATGCCCGTCCTTGTCCAATGATTTGTCGGAAAAATTTTTTTTCATTCAAAGGTAACTCTTATATGGGTTCAGGGCTACAGGGATATCGTTGGAAATAGCATTGCTAATGTGCTGATCAAAGTCGGTATGGACCTAGCAATTTCTGACATGTTACAGAGCAAAGTTATTTCTATTGCTTGGATATCAAGGTGGCTCAATCTCGTTGGCCGCAGGAAGTATATGCAATATTACCAGACTCTGCTGGACAAGAAAAATACTGATTCACTTCTGTCCTTAAATGTTATGGCCATCCATAGCGCTTTAGCCATTCTTACGGTCCATTGTCTTTTTGGAAGACATGTCGAAAAACTCGCGATTTCAACTACAGACTTCTGGAAAAGCCGTGTGAAGAAGAGACCGAGATTTCTGAACTCTCACTTTCTAACATCGTTGACCGAGCCTTCCAATATAAAGATTGCTGCAACGGCTTAATTTATTTTGAACTCGGGATGGTTTTCTTTAGGGAATGGTTGACTCCCGATTATTATTAATTGTTATATCACAATGGGCCTAAATGCCAGCCTAATTCGGACTTCTTCCTTTGGAAAAATCCGCCATCTAATCTAATCTACATTAAACCACACGTCATCAGTTTTTCCATTGATATCTTTGTAAATAGAGTGCTCTTTATGAGGAAAATGAGTTATTGTAGCACTTGTTCTATTTTTGAAAGCACAGTTCTAATATTCAGAATACTAAATTAATGTAGTAATGTAATGATTATCCTACACAGATGATTATTCATACAATTTTTGAACCGAATTCCGAATAAAAGTTTAATAAAGTCTTTCAGACGCATCTACTATGGACGGTAGGATTGAAAGCTCTTTTTCTTAGCTTGTCTAGTGACAGCGGAATGGTGTGATTTAATGGAATGCTAACATTAGATATACCAACTATTATTTCATTATAATTGGCTGAGTTTTCCTATCTTAAAGTCGTATTATGATGGTAAGCAGCACATAATTTTACAAACTTTTTTTATTTGTAATATTTAATTGGATTTTCTTCTAGCTAAAGATATTTCTATTATTTTGAAATAATTTAATACCCTGAAAGCATTTCTATAATTCCAACAAAGAGCTCAATGCAATTAAAACGAACATTTTACTTTTATTTGCTTACAGGTAAAATAATATACACCTTTGGTTGTATACATTTCCACAGGATTGATAGCAAAGATGATATAGATGATATACATTGGTTAAGAGATTTAACAGATTGTTTTCAGTTCAGCTTTAATTAAAATACTATGTGTTTGTATTCATTTCTTAAGATTTGAAGTTTTTGTTATTTGCTTTCGGTGACTAAATTTTATTTAAACAAAGTGCATAACAAGGATAATGAAAAGCAATCTGAATGTGGGTACCCGTAGAATGAAAATAGTAGTAGCGAATCTCTCATTAAGCACTTCTCATCTTTAAATAAAATGAAGTGTATAAGAGATATCATCTACATTATATTCGTTTGAAAATCCTATTGATGGCATTATGTGTGGAATATAACATCGATCAAATGCTTGTTACGAATGCCCTGAGTGAAGTCCTTCTAAAAGGTTACATTTTTATGACTCTGGCTATGGCATCTGTTACGTTAGCTTTTACGTTCTTTGCATTCAGCTATGACTTAAGAAAATCTCACAAAAAAGAGATAAAATCACACGATCCCAGTGTCCAGTTTACATCACCTCCACGTAAGATGATCACGCCTTCAAAGGTGACAAGAACTGCATGCTACATAGCGTCGTCCTGTTGAAATCATGTGCCCTTCCTATCCAGAGGGACAGAGAGTAATAATTACTTAAGACCTGAAAATGAACTCATTGTTTTTTTATACTCTTTATAAACATTTATATCCTCACGGGTTCTGGTAAGTATCAAAGTCAAATAGCATATAGAGGACCAAGAAAACTGTCACTACTGACCCCAAGGCGTACGAATACGCATTTGTGCAACAAGGTTTTTAAGGGAATAATAGCCTTGTCGAAATACTTGACAAGGAAGCATACTTCTTTACTTATACAGTAATCACCGTAGTCTAATAGGTAGTGTATTAACTTATTAGATTTGACCCAGGGTTTTAAACCACAGATCAGATGTAACCAAAAAAAATTTCTTCGGCGACTGACTTTCAGCAGGTTTCTGCCAAAAATTCTGAGGGTAAATAAAATTGTTGTGAAAAGTTTATCAAAAGTCTGTCGTTCGCAGTCCACTTAATCTGAAGGTTCCGTCACTCATTTACAAAAATTAACACACACACAACATAAGCGGTGTGAGTAGCTAAATCGTAATCCTAACTAAAGACTTCTAATGACCAATTATGTATATATGGATAGTATTTCTCTCTTGAGTTTATGGTTTCATTTTAAATAAATCATACCCTTCTATAAGATATAACGAAATCAATTTTTGTAAGAACAAAATTAAAAAATCTGTTATTTAACACTGGACCTATTATCGTCGAATCGACGAAGATTATTTAGTCTTTATTATATAACTCTTTTATTTTTGACCAAATTTCGCTCTATTTCTCAACAATGTTAGCTGATAATAGTTCACTTCAGCTAAAGTTATCTTTAACTAAACCCAACCTTAACAGGCAAGTTGTAATAATGCGCTTTAATATGTGAAATTAATAATAGCAAGTACATGTGTGACGTAAAAAATACAGGCAAATTGTAATAATGCCCTTTAATATGTGAAATTAATAATAGCAATGACATATGTGACGTAAAAAATACCATTAGTTTCATACATGACCAAATCAAACAATTTGTATTGCATACTTTTCAGAGTAATTATTGTAGTACATACATGTAATATGATGCGTATGAGTAATATATTTCAAATGCAATTAAATAGAAAGTATACCCATTAATTTCTATTGGATTTTTAAACATTTACAATTTTCGTATAAACCTGCAACCTGTACAATTTTTTTCTTCTTATAATCAAGCAATCTTACCGTTCAGAACGTTTTTTGGATCATTGCGTCACATTTTTTGTTGCGGAGATATCGTTGATTATCGAATGTTATTTTCTAAGGTTTTGTTTGGGGCGGCTTGTGGAGCGGCGGCTTCGTTGGACCATATTTCTTTGAAAATGAGGACGGCACAACCATTACGATCAATTCAGACACCTATCGGAGCATGATAACCGATATTTTTGTACCCGTTCTTCATGGTATTGAAAAGAACAATATTTGGTTTCAACAGGATTTATTGCGTTAAACGTTTCATGGCCGTTTGATGCTTTAATTAGCCGAAACAGTAATGCCAATTGGCCGCCAAGAAGCTGCGATTACTATTTTATGTGCGGGTGCCGTAAAAGACAAGTATTATGCCGAAAAACCAGAGAGTATTTGAGTATTTAAAAGCCAAAATTCGTGATGCCATTGACGAGATTCCACCTTTTAGACTCGAAAACATACATACACACTAGGGATGCCAAACGGGATTGGTTTTTAAAAATCCCGGGATTCGGGATTTTGACAATTCGGGATCGAAAAATCCCGAAATATCCCGGGATTTCGGGATCTTCTCTTAATAAAAAAAGCTAAAAACAATTTTTTATTAAAAATTTCATTAATTTTTGATCTTTATCACAATACACATGTTATAAAATAAAAAAACAGAACAAAATAAAAATAATTCATCTGTGTCTCCATACATACATATACATATTGATGCAAGCAAAAACATCCTTTCGCTGGAAAACATTTTTCGCAATCTACACTTGTGGGAAAAATGGTTTCAAGATAGCTATATTAGAGTAAACTATTTCTTTAGAAAGTTGATTGTTTAACCATCAGCTGTATTAACAGATTTTATCGGACTTCGAGGGCAACGTTTAACTTATTAACAATGGAAGTTGTTTTCTTATTCAGTTCGATGTCGAGTGATATAGAATATTCACTTCATTGTTGCATGATACACTTGAAAAACTACATGAGTGTTATTTAATGTAATAGTAAATAAAAAAACAATGCCGTAGACTAAATTTTTTTCTTACTTTATAAGGTGTATATGTATGAATTTACAATCCCGAAAATTCCCGGGATAAGTTTTAAAAAATCCCGGGATTCGGGATTTGGGAATCCCGAAAATCCCGGGATTCGGGATTTGGGAATCCCGAAAATCCCGGGATTTTGTGATTCGGGATTTCCCGATTGGCATCCCTAATACATACATAATTGGTCATTACAACACTTCAGTCAGGATTATGACCTAGTTTCTCACACCACTTATGTTGTGTGTGTTAATTTTATATATAAGTGGTGGGACCTACAGTTTCAAGTCGATTTCGAACGACAGATTTTTGAGAAATTTTTCATGGCAATTCTATTCACTCTCAGAGTTTTTGCCAGAAGTCTGCTGAGAGGGAGTCGCCGAAGAAGTAATTTTTGTATTTTTGTTTTGATGTCTGTCCTGGGGCTCGAACTCTGGCTTTACGTCTAATAAGCCAATAGACGGCGACTTACACTCGAAAAAGTGCACGAAATTGTTCCGATGGGATGAGGTACTATGAAGCCGGAGCAGCCATATGAATAAAATAATATTCCATTTCTAACCGGAATAATTGTACTTCACAACAAAAGATCAAATTTGGCAAATTTCAAACCGTTTTTCTTCCATTGCAAATTAAATTAAATATAAAAACAATTTACTACCGAATACTGATAAATTCAAATTGTGACTGATAATATCGTCAGATATTTGTTTTAATCACACATAAAATGTTTGCTTTAAGAATACACCAGATAGAGGAGATATATGAGAATTTTCGATGATATCTCACACACAATTTGTTTCATTTAGATTTACAAAAAGGAATTGTTTAAGGGTACACCAGATACAAGAGATCGATGAAAATTTTCGATGATATCTCATACACAATTTGTTTCATTTGGATTTTCAAGTAGGAAGGATCTGTATGCACCAGATGGAGGAAATCGATGAAAATTTTCGATGATATCTCACACACAATTTGTTTCATTTAGAATTATAAGTAGGAAGTGTTTAAGGATATACCATATAAAAGAGATTAATGAATATTTTCGATAATATCTCACACACAATTTGTTTCATTTAGATTTACAAAAAGAAGAATATGGATACACCAGATACAAAGTTGTAATATGTTTTGTGTCAGTGTGCCTATATTGTCCCTATAGTATTCTTATTTATTTGAAGAGACTCAGAATATTAGACGGCTCTATATCATGGCAAAATTAATTGCCGAAGTTTTTGAGAAATAAGAACAACTATATTTGAACTCAGAGTTATTTCTAATTTTATTCACAATTTTCTTCAGCTTATATACTATTTCTTATTCTATGTTTTCTTATAATAATCTTAAACTATTTGTTTCCCCTACTTATTTTTGTCTATGTTTTCTTTTTCTTTTCCCCTTAAATCTATTAATTGTTAATAGTTAAGTGACCTACAATAATATTAATATCGTATTCATTTGTATTGCATTTCTAGTGACCTATATTAATCAACACAAGCCACTTGATATTGCATACTCTGCATATTGCGATTATATTTTGTGAAGTCACTTTACATTTGTTTACATTTTATTTTTGTTTATTTTAGTTATTCTATATATGGGTGAATACATACATTACAAAGAGTTTTAAAGGACATAAAAAACTGATAATTCGAATTGATACGCTAACAATAAAAAAGAATTTAATTTATTGCAATAAAAAAGAATAAAAGGATATTTATTTATGGTAAACAGTTTGTAGATTTTTTAAGGCCAAACGTGGCAAAGATATTAAATCAAATATAAAAACAGATTATGATTAAAAACTTTACATTGATAAGGAATTATGTGTGCTTATTAGTGAAATAAATTTAAGAATAATATTGTAACAATTGTACATTTGAAATGCGTTTTGTTAAAAACAGAAAATTTATCTTGAACTCTTTTTTACACCAAACACATTTGACGGATAATTTTGTTTCAAATGTTCATGAAAGCACTTTAATTGCCATAAGAATGAAGATTAGATGGGTTAAAGTATTCGGCAAAGGTCTTTAAGATATTGTTAACAAAATGAAAAATCTAGAAACTGGTATTTTGCTTTTACATCGTTTAACATTAGAATTATAAACAAAACCTACAAAAACTAAACAATACAGTAAACAAACCTGCTTACAAATTATCGTACTGCTTAATATAAAAGCAAACACTAGCATAAAAAAATGGTATACAAGTAAACAAACAAGAATACAACAATAAATGTAAACAAAATACACAAACAACACAACAATTATAAATTTAAGCAATGATGTTTACATTTATAGATATTTCAAGATGGCGAAGTCGTGAACATTCGCCTTCAAGAACATTCATCAGACTGTTTACTCCGCCACATAAAATGCAAGGCAAAGCAGGAGACTTTCAAGTAGGAGCAGTTCAGTCAGTCTTGTGTGAACACGCATTGCGTTTGAAGAGAGTAATCGTGGTTTGAAGATCTCCGTTACAAATAATAATTTTCTAGTAATTTTTATTGCTTATGCAAAGGATATAAATAGAGGGATAACCAAAAAAGGCAATTGTTGTTTTTTACATCAAGTTGTGAACAGTGGCCCACAGAATTGTGCGAATAATAAAGAATTTTAATCAGAACTAAACACAAATGTATTTTTATTTATTTGCAATCTAGGAGCTTGTATTTTAAACGTTTTTAAAAGATAAAAACATAATTACAATACTGTACAAACTATCAAAAATTATGCTTTTGTGTTAATATTTACTATCCTATTAAATCTACAAATATCAAAGTAATTCAACTTTTTATGATTAAAAACGCATTTCTTTATAAAAAAGAAGGCAATTTGACTAAAAAATGTGTACAATTAAACGCCATTTGCATAAAATATAAGCTTATGGCAAAAAAAAACTTGTAAACAAAACAAGCAAAAAATCAACAAAATGTGATAAACGATCGAGATGGACACTGCGATGCCTTTAAACATAAACATATCATTCTTCAGCGTTTGAAATATATTTGTTTTCAAGATTATTGTATCCATGCATTTTAGTATTATAACACAAAGATGGTCTAAAATATTAGCTATTTCAAGAAACAAATTTTGATTTGATTGGTATAAGGAACTCGATAATGCCTTAGAAATTACCATTTAAAAATAAGTCTGTTATTTTTCGGATACTTAACTACTGGTGTTCAGTGATCGTCAAGATACAAATGTCTTCATATGGAACGGATATTGTGAACGAGCCTTAATATTTTTTGTGTTGGGAATCTGTCAATCACATGCAGTATACATCAAATCAGTGAGCAAAAAACATCATATTTTTCGTCGATTTAAAGCTGGCGAGTTTTGTACCAGAAAATGATGAACTTCGGGAAGCATTAAGTTTTTCATGAAGTCGCCGTAGTCTAGTAGGTAGTGTGCTTGCTTATTAGACGTAAAGCCAGGGTTCAAACCCTAAGTCAGACATCAAATCGAAAATATGTAAAAAATATTGCTTCGGCGACTTCCTCTCAGAAGAATTCTAGCAAAACCCCTGAGAGCAAATAAAATTGCCATGCAAAGTTTCTCAAAAATCTGTCCCTTCGGAGTCGTCTTTAAAATCTAGGTCCTGCCACTCACGTAAAATTAACGCACACAACATAAGTGGTGTGAGAAACTAGGTCGTAATCCTGACTGAAGGGTTGTAATGACCAATTATGTTAAGTTATAGATATGATATAGATAAGATCATATGCTGATCGTGCTTTCTCAGAGTTAACCTCCCGAAGAAGGCTTCAATGTTTGACAGATAAGGATTTTGATATGAAAAATGAAAAACGTGGAAGACAATCCAACTAGGTTAAAGACGCTGGCACTTTAAGTCTGAAACAAAACACAGAAATGCTTATTGTTGCACAACAAACAATTTACAACCATTTAAAAGCCATGGGAAAGATCAAAAAGTCTGAAAATTGGATGCTAATAAATTGATGGAAAACCGAAAAACCACTTAAAAAATTTTGCTTTGAAAACACGACAGAAAAATAGTGTTCCATCTAATTGTTACAGGCGATGAAACGTGAATTTAGAAAAAAATAAACGGAATAATTTACAGCTTTATCCAGGACAATCATCAATTCCGTCTGTAAAACTATATCGATTCGGCAGGAAGACAGTGCTTTGCTTCTGTTGGGACCAGACAGGTGAGGTGAATCTCTAAAATTGTTACGACAAATCGCTACCGACAACAAATGTTCAATTTTAAGCATGCATTTAATCGAAAAACGACTACAATGGGCGACAAGATTTAATTTTTAGGTTAGGCTCGTGTGGTAGCTTTGATACTAAAAGCTCACTTGAGCACGCATAGTGGCCCGTTGCGACGCCACAGGTGAACGAAGTCCCTGTACTGATCAAGTTCTTCCGAACCAGGGAGGGAGATGTTGGTCAGCGCAAGGGCTGTACATTTAAAGCACGACTACCTCACGCTGAAAAAACAGCCTGAAAACTTGATAAATGAGTCTTTCTCCTTCACATCAATGGACGATAGCTCCGTCAAGCTGACAAGGTTGGGAGAGACAAATAGCCTATATCTGCACCTCGCAAGAGATGGGCACTGACAAAGAAATGACAACAGTCTCCTCTTCATCAGCCGATCTGTACCCACAGCAGAGGTCGTTAAATGGGAGGAGCATACTTTCGGTGTGTCTATCCATAACACAGTTACCTGTAAGCATGGTCACTGTGAGCGAGATGATTTTACGACCAAGTCCAAGTAACTGATTGGTGCGCCTACTATGCATTGAAGGCCAAGTGTGCCTAGCGTTGGAGCAGGATTCCTCATTGATACAGGAAAGGTTGGCATCTCGGAAGAATTTCCACGCGATGGCTAGCTTGAAAGAGGTAAGTGGAATTCCTATGTTTGAACCTATGATTGAAGCGAATTACGGAAGTAGTGCACCAGCTCTGGGAAGCACGTCGGCTCTACAGTTTCCCGGAATGTTACAGTGCCCGGGGCCCTAGATAAGTGTGACACTGAAGCTCCCGGAAAATGGGCAACAAGACATGGCAAAGAAATTTTGACAAATTAATCGGTTTGTTTCAAACGACGAACATTTTGATTGACATGTAAACCAATAATTGCCTAAAAGATGGAAACAATTTGAATGAATGTTTTTTACTTTCCTATTATAAATTAGTGTTATTTTATCAAAAACACCAGCTAGTTTCTATTGTCGTAGTTACTATTAACACATATAACTACACGGCCATCTTCATGGCAGTTATATACTCTCTAAGGTTATAGCTGAAGACTGCTAAGTGTAGATTCCAGAGATTGTAGCTAAGGTCTGACAACTTATTCTTGGTCTTGTTAGCCATTACACCATTCACTTGACTGCGGTGAACAGAGTAATGTTCAATGAGCTAATTGTGAGAAAACTACTGGCAAAACAAATGAAGAAAATTTTAAAAGTCTAGAATGAAAAGTTTTGCACGTGATATACGTACATATGACTACTTTCGCCTAAAATCTCCACCTCTTATAGGCGAGCAGAAGAATTATAAGGTTTAGCCAAAGTTATTACAGAAAACATTATCAACATAGATTTCCAACCAATCAACAAAATAAAGCGACAAAATAGCAGTAAGCGTGCATGGATTTTGGCATCAGGCAAAAACCTAGAATAGTATAACACGATGACAATGCTTTAGAGAAGCCATATATGGTAGGGTACAAGTATATCTACAATAAAAAACTGTTTAGGCATATTTACACATGATTAAAATTGAAATGACAATAAACAGGCAAACAAAAAATGTAATAAACATTATTAAATTCAATGCATATTAATTGGTATGTAAATAATCATAAAGCATTAATTATTTTTATTTATGTTTTTATTACTTAAGTCACAATGTAAATTATTTATAAAAAAAACTCTTTTTTATAAAAAAGATATTTTATAATAAGATATTTTATTATAAATTGCAATTTTAAACTGAATTAACAATAATTATTTAAGTTTTAAAAATCCGGGAAAAGAATAATTTAATTACGATAAATATCAGAAATCAAATACTTACGTACTTACTTAATTAATCAGTACAGTCCTAAAGTTAGGATTACGACCTAGTTTCTCACACACACACAACCATTTCATGACAATTTTATTACACATACATGCACACATAATTGGCCATTACCACCCTTCAGTCAGGATTACTGCCTAGCATCTCACACCACTCAATTTATGTATATTAATTTTTATACATGAGTGGCGGGACCTACAGTTTAAAGATTTTTGAGAAAATTTTCATTGCATTTTTATTTATTCTCAGAATTTTAGCCAGAAATCTGCTTAACGGAAGTCGCCGAAGAAATATTTTTTCATTTTTTCGTTTGATGTCTGACCTGGGAGAAGATTGCTGTATACTTATTAAGCATTCTGATATTGAATATTTTTTATAGACCTTGTGAAAGAGACAAAATTCTTGGGGATTTTCCCTGAAAACCTTTTAATTTACTGGTCAGGACAGATAGACTGCGATGAAATTTCTAACGAATGTAATTTCAACGTTGGTCAACGAATGTCAGGGATTTCTTACCGAATTTCGGGCGACAGGGATAACGTTAAGAAGCTTGCAAATTTGGACATATCACAGGAAACAGGTCACCGTTTGCCTCAGTTGAAATGAATGTAATCCGCTCGTTTTATGGGAAGGCTCAATACCGTTTGCAGCATCTATTCCCTTCATATAAAAGCGAATTTCAAGAGCCAATGACTTTTTATAGGCATGCCGCAAATCTTGGCATTCTTGTGCAGCAGCTGTGGGTCTAAGAAGACGGAAGGGGCTGTCTTTCACATCATGTTTCTGTGTTCGAACATGTCTTCAACATGCATTCAAATAAAAGCCAATGAAATTTATTTTATTTTATAATTTTTATTTTCATTGTATTTTCCTTAAAACATTTTAAATCTCCCATAATTTTGGTTTTATTGAAATAGATAAAAATCAATACAAGATTTATTTAAATCTGAGAAACGTAAAAGAGAAAAAACAACAAAATTTTCCAACAACATTGAAAGTTTCAGGAGAAAATAAATTTTGACTGCATGTTAAAATGTTTTCGTTATCAACTGAAGAACATAACTTTTTATGTTTTCTTTTTTATCTTCTTTTTGTTGGTGTTGTAGGTACTTTTCTGCAAACAATTTGTAGAATAAATTATTTGACTAAAGTATGAAAAAGAAAATATTGTGCCAAGAAATATTAACAGCAACTTTAAGTTCTTCGAATTTTGTGTAGTTTTGTTGCAAAGAAATAAGCAGATTAGGATAACAAGGATGATTGGGTTTATAGACATGTTTAAATTTATAAGGAAAATTTTTAAAAGAACATTTAAATTTAGAAAGAACATTTTTAAAAGAAGTTTTAACACCACTTTTAATTTAAATATGTTACTTCAACATGACAAGTCATACAGAACTGGTCATACATAATACATACATAATTGGTCATTACAACCCTTCAGTCAGGATTACGACCTAGTTTCTCACACCACTTATGTTGGGTGTGTTAATTTTATATATGAGGGATGGTACCTACAATTTAAAGTCGACTCCGAACGACAGATTCTTGAGAAAAATTTTCATAGCAATTTTATTTACTCTCAGAGCTTTTGCTAGAAATCTGCTGAGAGGAAAAATACTTTTTACATTTTGTTTTGATGTCTGGCCTGGAGCTCGAACCCTGGGATCTAATTCTCGGAGTCGTGATCGAAATTGCGTTCGAATAGAAAATAATTTCGATTGCGAGAAATTTTCTGATGATGTTACTCGATAATTAATTAATTTCGTTTTACAGCACTGACATTTTGCTTTTGGTCAGCGTATACCTAAAGACATACATATATTTATACATTTATTATTTAAACTAAAACAAGAGTTTGTTAAACTACCTTGCTCTACATTTTTCATCTTTGATTGGTTGGTAGAAGCATTGAGCTTAGCTGTGAGCTGTTCCCATAGCTGATTAGCTCTTGCCTTTCCCTGAGAAGTAGTTGGTATAACACTTTGGTATATACCAATTCTGAATGCTTAACCATGAAATTTCCAAGAATTTCATTCTGGGTTTAATTAATTTTTGAAAGTTTTGACTTACAAATACTGGAATTAATTTTTTACTCATAAATTATTATAAATTTGTTACTTAAATTTTTTTATATTGTTCTTTACAGCAGAAAAACGTTAATTCGAAAGCTTTAGTGCTTACGAGTAAAAACTCGGAAGGTGGCATTCGAATGATCACACGTTATCGAATGCCATAATTAGAAATTTCGATACCTTTACTCGATAACGAATAAGAGATTCCCAAAACTAAATAAACTCGCACGTTCGAGTAAAAATTCGTTCGTATACGACTGCCAACACAATACCTACTAGACTACGGCGACAAGTCATAGAATTTACAAAAAGCTACAGGGGGTGTTCGAAATTTGACAGTTGATAAGAGCCATATTGCAAAAGCTATCAAATTTGTCTAATACAAAATCCCCTTTAAAATTTTCTCAAAAATCTATCATTTGGAGTTGGTTAAAATTAACAAACACTGCGTGAGTGTTGCGAGAAGCTAGATTGTAATCCTGACTGAAGGGTTGTAATTATTAGTTAAGTAAGTAAGATGTTAGTCCGACTGCACTCGATTTAGATCTTCCTCATATTGATCATTAGTACGATTGTATAGCAATTTTTGAGAATACATGATGTTGAGATATACTCAAACCGATGAGATTTAAGACCAACATCGCCTAAAGTCTGTTGTTATGTGGCCATGTAGTATGTCGGCAATTGTTTGTTGGATCAGTGCGAATAGGGTCTGAGAAATATGTTCCCATTTCACAACCTGTATTCGTTTCGAAACCTGCATTTTGCATCTGATTAATGTTCGCCTATAAGAATAATAGTTTTCATCGGTATTCCCTTGCTGTTTTTTGCATCTTACCAGAAGAGATATAAGCAATGGTTTTTTTCTAACTTTGTTTCTTTCACTTGTTCATGGTTCTTTCTTTTCCGAAAAATAAATAATTCCTGAGTTCTGATTTAATTCTTTGTTAGAGAAATGTGTTTAAAATTCATGCTCAAAATGTAAAAATTATAAAAAAAAATCCCTTAATTGAACAAAATTTTACTGTAAATGAAATTTTCTTAAAAACCCAAAAACACACCTCATTTTTAACTACATTTCCTTTTGGGGAAAAATTAAACTTTTTTATGTAATTTTTTTTTTCTCTTCCACCAAGTGTTGAAAGTAAAAACAAGTGATATTAAGCAAAGGGGAGCACAAAATTATCATCCAATTGCTACATTTAATTTTAATGTTAAAATTCAATTAAAAGGCTATCACTTAGTAACCTCATTAAGGAGGAAAGTAATTAATTTTTGTTACTGGGTTTTCAAACATATTAAATCCTAAAAAAAATTACAAAATGAAATAAGAAACATACGATGTGAGGCAATTTGAAACCAAGAGTACCAACTATATTTCCAACGATCTGCTACTACACTCGTACACATAACAGATTTCCTTTGCTATTCATTATCTGTAACGTTGAATTGGTAGATGATAGAATAAGAATTATATAAGAAAATAAATTTAAGAATAAAATAATAAAAACTTATTGTTCCCATTTAACCGGAAGAGTTAATGTTTTTTTCATTTTTAAAGGTATAAACACATGGACGACAGACAACAGTTCGGCAGTTCAACAGAAAATTCTGCCAACTGTTTTTTCTGCCATATGCCGACTGCTTAAATTTTTTGAAAGCGGGGCAGAAAAAAACGACCGACACAAAATAAAAACAATTGAATTTAAGTATATTTTTCAGTGTTGTCACTATCAGGTTTTTTGTACCCAAAAATAAACTCACTTATAAAAAAACCGCACACACAAAATATTTATCATATGAATTCAGATACAAAATTGAATCTATAATTCTATTTTATTTATTAGGAATGCATGGATTGCTTTTTATTTCTTAATTTTAAAATTCTTCTTTCTCTTCAATAATGTAAGTATTTTTAACTGTTTTTTATTATGATTTTATGTTGTATTGGCATCACTAATTTGCTTTTAGCTGCTCACAAAAATAGAAAATAGTTTAATTTGGGCAGCAACTGCTTAGGTTGTTGTTTTGGCCTTTTCTGTTCTGCCTTTAATATAATATGAATTTGAATAAAACTTCAGTTTTCACTGTCGGCACATTGATATTATTATGCATATTCAAGTTTCTAACATATCCACTGTCAGCTACCATAAGTTGTTGATATTTTAGGAGTTTAAATCAAATTAATTTCAAAAACATTTAACCTTGCATAACAGACGTTATTATTAACACGTTATTAAAAATGTTAGTCGATTCAACTACATACATACATACATTATAACCCTACAACCAGAAGTACGACCTAGTTTCTCACACCACTAAGGTTGCGCGTGTTAATCTTATCCACTACAGTATTTTGAAAAACTTTTTCATGACAATTTTATTTTCTCTCAGAGTTTTTGTCACAAATCTGCTGAGAGGAAATCGCCGAGGAAATATATCTTTCATATTTCGTTTTGCTACAGATGTCGAATAAGCAAGCAAACTACCTACTAAACCACAGCGACTTCAATGTACTTTTGTTAGAAAAATGTGACGGTATTCTCAAATTTTATACAAAACTGTGCCTGTAATGCATAAGTCGACAGCCTGCCAACGCATGTATGACTTCGTACGTCATTTGATTGGCTTTCTTGAGTGAGTGGGATAACAAACATAGGAAATCTTTATATTACTTTCGATTACTAGTTTTTCTTTTTGGTATATGAAGTAAAAATTACTCACAGATTTTCGATTAGATTTCGATTATAATAGTGCGACGTTTTTACCTTTTGAAAACGTTTAAAATATAAGCTCGTACATTGCAAATAAAAATCAAAATAAATTTATGTTAAGTTTTAATCAGTTTCTTTATTGTTCGCACAATTCAGTGTGCTATTGTTCACAACTTGATGTAAACAACAACAATTGCTTTGTTTGGTTATTCCTATTTATACTCTTTTGCGTAAACCATAACAATTACTAGCCAATTTGTTCGATAGATCTTTATAAAGGAGATCTTCAAACTACGAGTACTCTCTCCAAACACACCGCGCCTTCACACAAGGCTGACTGAACTTCACTGATTCAGTCGAATGCTTTACCTTGTCTTTTAGATTGCAAAGTAGACAGTCTAATGAATGTTCTTGAAGCAAACGTTCATGACTTCGTCTTCTCGAAATCTCTATAACTGTAAACATCGTTGTTTCCATTTATTATTGTAGTATTGTTGGTGTATTTTTTTGTCTACTTGTTTACCATTTTATTATGCTGGTGTTTGTTGTTATATTAAGCAGTACGATAATTTGAAAATAGGTTTGTTTACTGCATTGTTTATAATTTTAATGTTAAGCGATGTAAAAGCAAAACACCAGTATCTAGAATTTTTATTTTCGTAACAATATGATAATGATTTGCAATGGTTACGCATTTCGCTTTCACAATTTTCTTTCTTTATGTCTATGAGCATTAAATTCATTTACTACGTATTTGAATTTAAAAAAATTCTTCTTAGTCGTTATAATCTAAAGATTTTACCACAATATCATATTCATCCTCATCACTTGCTTTCCTTTTCCATTGTAAAAATAGCTTCAAGCATTTAAATAAAGAGAAGTTCAAAGGTTATGGGGATTTAGACTCCCTAACACACCAGCTTTTGTGCGCTTTAATTATATGAAAACTATTCTAATCTTTCACGCTGTAGAAACAATTTAATCGCAAAATGAAAAAATTTGAAAGCATTACAGAATTAATTGCACTAACTTTATCGAATTAGAACCGTTTACATGGTATCGCGTGGAAATTAAATACGTTTCTCCAATTTAGTTTTGGGGTAAAGAAATAAATATGGAAGTTGGTTATTAATATAAATGGATTTTAGTGGTTAAACATAACAATATATGTGAAACATAAGCACATGTTTTGATTGCCTTTTCATTTTAACAAATTAAAATGTAAATTTTGACACACAGTTTGATAACGCTAGCATAATTTTAATATAAACTACCATAAAAAATCGATCGATCACAAAGTTACATGGAACAACCTGGAAATACATACATAACATCAGTCATTACTACCCTTCAGAAAGGATTGCAACCTAGCTTCTCACATCACTTATGTTGAGTGTGCTAATTTTATACTTGTGTGGCGGCATCTACAGTTCAAAGTCGATTCCGAACGACAGATTTTTGAACAACTTTTCATGGAAATGTAATGTAGGAAATCGCCGTAGAAATATTTTTTCATATTTTGTTTGCTTGCAGATGTCTAACCTGTGGTTTGAAACGTGGCCTCTCTTCTAATAAGCCAACATACTACCCACTATGATATGGCGATTATAGAAAGAAAAAAAGAAAAAAATTAGAATTCAAGTTCTATCAGGTCTTCCAACAGTGCCTTACAACCATTTTGTCGAAGTAGTTGCCACTTATACAGTCAGTTTTACTAAATCCCCATGGACGGAATATCCCGCTTAACGCTGTTTCAATATTACGCGGTAGTACTTTCCCTTAAATCGCACACTGTATTGATACGTGTTGTATATGTGTGCAAATGAAACGGCCACGCACCAACCACAAGCTGTGCACTATACAGCAACGGTGTATACTATGTATCTTTTTCAACGCTCTTTTGTTAGTCTGTCCAGAATAAAGATTCCAACTGTATTATCCGAAGTCGCAATCACAGTACGGACGCTTAGCGCTGTTTCATTTAGTGCTGGAACTTATTGGAACGTATCTTACTAAGCTTCAACCATACATGCAAATAAGAAAATTATGTTACCAAATGGTATCATACGAAATACCATATTCGGTGATGAGAACAGCATTTGAAATGTCTCCGTTATTTGTTAAGATTTTATGGAACAGAGACAGTTACCACATTAATCTGGAAACAAATTTCAGAATGTTGCATCTGTCTGCGCTTGGAGCTATTTTTTTTTTTTTTTTTTGTTGAGCAAATAAAAGAAAAGGTGGCGTGTCATAAGGTCCAGTGTCATAATGTCCATTGACATTGTAACACACAAAAAAGTGACATAACGTCCATGGACGTTATGGCACTCCATAAAGTGTCGTAATGTCCATCGTCAAAGTGTCTTAATGTCCATGGACATTATGTCACTTTTTGAAAATGTCATAATGTCCACGGACTTTCGAATATTAAAAGAAATGAGGACTGCAATAATTGGTATCGTAAAATGTTAAGTTTGCCTTTAATAAGTCCAGATCATATAGAAGAAATGTGTCTTAACTTAAAAAAAGATTTGTTGAGTATGTCCAAAATTAACCAGGATTGTCTAAATATTTTTTTAAAATATTTTGAAAAGGAGTGAATGAAAAATGTAAGTACCAACAATTAAAAATAGTGTTGTGAAGAAAACTGTAATACTTAAACATTAAAATAGAAAAACCCGTATTAAACCGAGGAAAAAACACATAAGAAATTGTTTTGGATAGTTATTCAATTTCTTTTTTTTTCGGTATATCACCTAAGAAAATCAAAAATAAAATTATATTTCATATAATTTGTAATCCTTAATGCATTTCGCAAAGAGAAAAATGGAGTTTGAAGAAAGTTCAACAGAAAAAGTATAAAAAACGGCGCCGATTTTTTATACTTTTTCTGCGCCGATGTGAAGTCGTCGCCGATTTTTTCATACTTTTTCTGTTGATATTTTTAGATCACACCATCAGTATTTTCGGTTCACTTTGAATTTATTAGAACTACGAGTGCATTGAAAGGATTTAATTCAAAATTGTCGAAAAAAACTTGAAAAACAATAAATAAAAACGTCCATGGACATTATGTCACCGAAGTCACCGAAGAAATATTTTTTTCATATTTTCGTTTTGATGTCTGACCTGGGACTTGATCCGTGGCCTTACGTCTAATAAGCCAACACACTACAGCGACTTACGAATCTATAATTAATAACAGTTAGTATTCCAGCAACTTTACCTTTTTTATAAGACCACCCTCTTGTTTTAAATTATCAATCAAGCACTTTTCAGTGATATTTAATCCCTTGCTTGAGCTATTTCCAAGTCAATTAAAATTTTATTTTTATTCGCCATATTTTATTGTCTTCTATTATATTTTGGCAGCAATAGACTGCTTCTATTTATGTTTTAGAATTTAAGATTTCATCGAAATAACCCGGATATACTGGCAATAAAGTATATTTTATTATTATTTATGTTGTTATTATGACCATAATTATGTCCAGGATTTATTGTTGTAAGCGAATAAAATATTTACAAGTGGTATTACAACTTGCAGTCATTTAATTTAAATTTTATTTCTTTTTTATAACGTGATAATGCTATATAAGAGTAACTGCCATTAAAACATGAAATTTTCTATTCATTTTTGTCTAATAAAAATGAAATCAGCTTAAAATTATAGAACAAGATTTGCATTAAGATATACAATAGGGAATTTCGGCAAAATTTTTCTTTACTTTTCTGGATTTTGTCTGTGTTAGCAAAAACACATTATAAAATTATTTTTAAAAATTTCATGACTTGTTTTTCAATTACATTTAACCCTGGTCGGTTACTCTTCATTTTTGTACATTAAGGTTACTCTTCCTTGAATCGACGAACTATTTAACCCTGAATGGTTACTGTTTTTAGTATCGGCAAAGCTCATTTAATCTTTATCATATAATTCTTTTATGCTTGATCAAAATTTTGCTCTTTTCTTCAACAAAGTTAGTTGATAATGAAAGCCTGCAGCGAGTAAGCTTATGCTGGCCACCCATTTTTTTAACACTTCCTAATTATTAATTTAAATGAAGCAAATTGTGTGTGAGATACCACTGAAAATTTTCATCGACCTGTTGTTTCTGGTGTATAATTAAACACTTCCTATTTGAAAATCTAAATCAAACAAATTGTATGTAAGATATCATCGAAAATTTTCATCGATCTCTTGTATATTGTGTATCCTTAAACACTTCCTATTTTTAAATCTAAATGAAACACACCAATAACAATGGCCACGTGTTATTAAAGATAAAAAATACAGTGACAGCTGGTTTATTATTATTTTTTTTTTTGCACGTTTGCATAGAATGTCAAATGTTGCATACACTGTGTAGCATGCAATATTGTTATTTTGAAACCACATATTGTTTGTGTCCAGATCATCCGATTCCGGCCAGTAGTTGATAATCATTGACCCGCGACTGTGGCCAGCTATGTGATCGATGTCCCAAAATCCTCACCAATCAGTGTATTTTTCGGAATTCATTGAGTGTTGGATGCAAGTAATTTAAGTATGTACTCATATCAAAATTATTCTCGAATTTAAAAATTATTACTACTCTGTTCTTCTCAAATATATTTTAACCCTGGACGGTTACTCTCATTTTCGTATATTAGGGTTGCTCTTCGTTGAATCGACGAACAATTTAACCCTGAATGGTTACTGTTCGTCGAATTGACGAAGCTCATATAACTCCTTTATGTTTGACCAAATTTCACTCTTTGTCAACAATTTTGGTTGATAAAGAAAGCTTGTAGTTTGTTCATACAAGTAAAAAAAAGTTAATAATTTTTGTTTTTGTAGCTTTTGTTTACAATTTAAACGATTTAAAACGAAAAACCATATCCATATTCGTAACAATATATAGAGGTAGGTAGGTTGAGAATGAGGAAACCAATCAAAGGTCTCATGTCTATTGATACGCAAATAAGCCATCATGTAGGCTTGCTTTGCACTCACCATTAGAAAAACTATCTTACTTTATATTGGATTCCAGTCCATTAGTTATCACTAATTCCATACGTTTCAGGTGTACGATCATTAACGTTGCCCTTTTTTAGTTTTAAAATAGTCATGGTCCTCTCCCGATTAGGATAGCTCCAAAGTATTTTTATAATTCTTGCTACTGTATCATTATTCCACAATAGTCAACATGACGTTTCTGCCTACTATCTCAGATTGGTCTTTAATGCACTCAAAGGCATTGGGTTATCCAGGCTTATGGTATGTAATATTCCGATTCTATTAGCCAGAATATTCGCTTCCCCGTTTCCAATCACCCCATGATGACTACTAACGCATACGCATTATATTATATACCGTTCCTTGCCTACATACATACATAACATAGTTATCCATTACATCCACTCATGTTGTATGTGTTAATTTTATACTGAGTTGCGGGATCTACAGTTTAAAGTCAATGTTTTTTTATTGATTTGGCAACCCAATTGGTATCATAATGCGTAAAGTGGTAGTTTGGCAGTTGAAGCCAGGTCAGACATCTAAACGAAAATATGTATGTATGAAAAAATATTTTTCCTGCGACTTGCTGTCAGCAGATTTCTGGCAAAAACTCTGAGAGTAAATAAAATTGCCATGAAAAGTTTCTCAAAAACCTGTCGTTCCGAGTGGACATTAAACTGTAGGTCCCGCCACTCATGTGTAAAATTAACACACACAAATTGAGTGGTGTGAGAAGCTAGGCCTTAATCCTGGCCAATTATGTACGAATGATAGCCTGGCAGTGAACAGTCTTGGATTTCATGTGGATTGTGTAACGTCCGAAATACGACAATTTCTTGAAAGTTTGGGTCCAGAGTATATTCAGTGCGTATACTTCATTGCTTAGGGTCGTTTATATTCAGCTCATGAGTCACGAGGCAAATTTCACCACGTTATGGTTAACAAAAGGCTATGACTTCTGAGCGTGAATAGTACATTCAGACTTGATTGGCTTTAAACCAAACGGTATCACGTGATTGCGTAAATGTCACAATCATGAGATTTTAGCCCACAAGAATGGTTTTTCTGAGTATAAGTTGAGTCTCTCATATATAGCTTGCATTACAGATACACCATTTACAGTGCAACCAATATTTGCATTGAATAATCAAATATCGCCATAAACAAGTACTTCATTTACTTTCCTGATGATTCATAAATCAACCGCAACATATATTTGTAGAACTTTGTGCTTTTGTTTTGCTTATATTTCAATATATGTATGTGTGTAATTATAAAATGTTTGGGCTGCACTAAGCCTTCCAATTTTATGGTGGCTGGCCGAGTGTGCTATAAGCTTACAGAGAGCTGTATAAATTTTCTAATTTTTGTAAGAAATATGAAATTGAAAACATGTAAACAAAACTCATAATTCAAAAATTAAATTTAATGCTAATGGTCAACCCTTTGTGGCATACATTTTACCCCAAACATCAACCAGACATACTTATTGTTTCGTTTTTATTGCTAAAACGCTACTGCTATGGCTGACGACAGCACAAAGGCATTTCGAATAAAATGTTGTTGACAACATCTAGTGGTTTGGGTTCTGAAACACGTATAAGCTAAACAGACCACGTACGTAATGTACTTTTTGTCCGTCCGATAATTGTCCGTTATACGCAATATGTGGGTTTCCGCTGGAAAAAAATTAAAATAAATTACTATACAACGCATATGTAATTTAGATATTGATGTTTTGCTTACAATGTTGGTTTGTTGTGAGGTTTACACATCAACAAGTAAGTCAAGAAGCAGCAGCTCCCCACCATAATGCTGTAAACATATTTATGTATGACAGGAAAATGAAATTTCCCTTGAAAAATATCCTTTTGGCATATAGAATATTAAAGGTTAAATTATAAAAGACTTAAACGTTTCCGCCAGCCCACAATAAATAACCAACTGCCTGATAACGACATTAAATATTTATTGATTTTATTTAATGTTCATCACGTGCAAAGATTATCATCGCCATATATAATAGGTTTAATGAAATGCGATTTCATGAGGTCATGAAAATTGAATTCTTTTAAAAGAAATACCCTCGAAAATAATTACATATTTACTCAATATATGTATATAATTGGTCATTACGACTCTGTAGTCAGAATAACGACCTACTTTCTCAAACCCCTTATGTTGTTATGTTAATTTTATACACGAGTGGTGGGACCTACAGTTTAAAGTCGACCCCGAAAAACAGATTTTTGGCAATTGTTATTTTACTTAGCCAGAAATCTGCTAAGAGGGAGTCGTCAAAAGGCTACAGCTAATACGGATAAGCTCCAGGCGAACCATGCTCAGAAAATTATAAGCATGTGTAAAATCGACTATGTTATATGGAAGTGAAACCTGATTAGTATAAATATTCAAATTTATGTACACGTATTGATAAACAAGTGACTCAGAATCATATACAAAATATTCTGCACTAATAACTTCAGCACCATGGATCTCTAGAACCTTAACAACAAGGAAACCATAATAACGCAAATAAAACGTAGGAAATGGAGATGGTTTGGCCATACTATCCTTACGGCTCAAGCATGTACGTCTAAGGGCATCTGGAGATGTTCAATACACTATGACAGTACAACCTTACATGGGATGATGCAAAAATGTCAGCAGCCAACCGATTAAGAAGGAAATGCTTTGTTGAAGCCATGTACTGCCAAGACAGATAATGGAAAAAATTTGATGCCATTATTCTGCAATATAAAATCGTTCAAATGTCCGCTAGGATCTCTCTAGATTTCTCTAAATTTCATTTGATAGTCAAGATATTATAAATTATTAATTTCAAGGTGGGTATTAATTACTTAATTAATTGGCCATTAACAACCCGCTTAACGGATGCTTCTTGCGCGCTTAAGCCAGTTGATCACTCCAATCGATGACTCGGATTCCTCGATTTGGTCCTTCCAACGCATACAAGGCTGTCCTCTTCGCCGACTTCCGCAGATCCACGCATCCAATACCCGTCTCGCCGGAGCATCCTCCTCTATTAGAACGACATCGCTGAGCCAGCGCAGCCGGTGGATATTAATACGCAGCACAACGTCTATGTCGTTGAGGAACCCATACAGCTCACTGTTGGATTGGTCGTGGAAATCATCGCCAGCTCGTACTGGACTGAAAATCTTACTTAGCAATTCTCTCGAATACTTTCAAGGCTGCTGCATCAGTGCTTAAGAGCGTCCATGCCTCTACGCCATAAACAAGCACGGGTAGGATGAACTTCTTGTAGAGTATTAGCTTTGTCGTACAAGAGAAGTCTCTGCTACTCAATTGCCTATTGAGACCATAGTAGCACCTGATAGCAAGAGTGATCCTGCGCTTGATCTCCAGACTGACATTGCTTTTGGTGGTAACGGCGGTGCCTAGATAAATAAATTCCTTGACTGTATCAAAAGTATAGTTATCGGCCGTAATCTGAGAATCAATACGCCGCATGTCTCTACTTTTCGATAACATATACTTCGTTTTGCTCTCATTTACTGCCAGACCCATCTTAGTAGACTCCCGTTCAATAGCACTAAAGGCAGCAGTAACATCTCGCTTGGTACGCCCTATGATGTCAATGTCGTCAGCATACGCAAGCAACTGGACGCTCTTTTGAAAAATAGTGCCATTGCACTCCCGCCTTTCGCAGAACACTCTCCATGACGACGTTGAAGAGGTCAGATGATAAGGGATCGCCTTGTCTGAAACCTCGCACGGTATCAAAAAGTTCGGAGAGGACCATTCCTACGTCATTCTGCATAGCCTTATCAGCTTTGGAGGTATACCGAGCTCAGACATTGCGGCAAAAACACCATCCCTTATGGGGCTATCGAAGACTGTTTTATAGCCTTCAGTCGTTCACACAATACGCCTGTAAGAACTTTATATGCGATGGGGAGAAGGCTTAGTTGGCGCATATCGTAAGATCTCCCTTTTTCAGGACAGGATAGAGGACCTCAGTGTCCTCTAATCCAATCGTTGGGCTTACTTTCCTCTAGCCATATTTTGTTAATAAGCTGGTACATGCGCCTTACATCCAGTCTTAAAAAGGCGGTATTAGTATCGTCATCGCCTTGTAGCAGAGTAGAGAAGTGTTTCCTCCACAACCTCAGCATCCCCTGTGGATCGGTTACTAGGTGGGTACAGTTTCCTATTTTAATAAAAACAAAAATTTATTGGTGTTGAAAACAAAAAAATATTATAAACACTAAGGAAAGAAATTTGTATACTTACATACAGAGGTTATGATCCCTTACTATTACTATCATTCACTTCCTTTTGGTATTATAGATTACCTTTTCAGGGATCGCGATTTTATTAACCTCAACGAAATTGAGCACGTATTGATGGAAGATAATAGTGACGAGGGAGAGATATTTGTGTCATCGCGCTTTTGACTCAAATTGCTGACCAATTCGAATCTGCTGTTGGAATTAGAGATACGGAATTCTAATGACAAAAATCCCCCGAGCCTTTCATTTTTATAATTTAATCCTTCTTTCTGGTTTATCATATTTTCCCATAATTTAGAGATTCCTAGTCTAGAGAAATAGATACGGACGTACATTGTAAACGGTATTTTTTACAGAGGTATAGAACTTTAAGTTGGCATTACTTTTCAAGATGGCGACCGATTTAACAGCTGTCAAGTGATTTATTCTCAGTTTGGTTTGGCAATTCATCACGCCTGAACAACGCTTACAAATAGTGCAATTTTATTTCGAAAATAATGCTTCTGTGCGGAAAACGTATCGCGCACTACGTCCATTTTATCGTCGACAAAATCGTCCATCAGAGCAGTTAATTCGATTAACCATGGAACGTTTTCGGACCACGTTTACTCTTATTGATAGCTCGCATCCCCAAAGGCGCTGTACGGTGCGTACAGAAGAAGCTATTGCTGCTGTAGAGCGTAGCATTGAGGAAGACCCGAATGAGTCCATCCGCCATCGAGCACAGGAATTGGATCTGTGTCCATCCACTTTATGGAAGATTTTGCGGAAGGATCTTGGTTTGCGTGCTTACAAAATCCAACTCGTGCAAGATTTGAAGCCAAACGATCATCAAGTAAGGCGTAGATTCGTCGAATGGGCCCAAAACGAGATTACAGTTGTTCCCGATTTTCATAAGCGAATTTTGTTTAGCGATGAAGCGCACTTCTGGTTGAATGGCTACGTCAACAAACAAAACTGCCGCATTTGGAGTGAAGGTAATCCTCAAGTGTATGTGGAAACACCGTTACATCC
The DNA here is from genome assembly GCA_936449025.2 of Sarcophaga subvicina. Taxonomy (NCBI): domain Eukaryota; kingdom Metazoa; phylum Arthropoda; class Insecta; order Diptera; family Sarcophagidae; genus Sarcophaga; species Sarcophaga subvicina. The sequence goes on from OW388080.2 coordinate 87,311,334, forward strand.
AGAAAAACTGACTGTTTGGTGCGCTTTATGGGCTGGTGGAATCATTGGTCCGTACTTTTTCAAAAACGATGGTGGCCAGAACGTTACAGTCAATGGTGATCGGTATAGAGCCATGATTACTAACTTTTTCATTCCTGAATTGAATAACCATGATGTCCAGGAGATGTGGTTTCAACAAGACGGCGCAACATGTCACACAGCTCGTGCCACAATAGATTTATTGATAGACACGTTTGGTGACCGCCTAATTTCACGTTTTGGACCTGTGAGTTGGCCTCCAAGATCTTGTGATTTAACACCGCTAGACTACTTTCTGTGGGGCTATGTAAAGTGCACATTATGAAATGTAAGAGACAAAATGTAATAAAGCAGTACACAGGAACTGAGTAAGTCAAATGGTGGTTTAAGCTTTGGTGTCATTGCGATTCGAATACTGGTTACCTATTTAAATTGCATTGCTCTTAACGCTTTACATGCCATACTCAGATTCTTAAAAATTTTACGTATCTGTTTTGTATGTGAAAGGTTTAAATGATATTATGATATAGAATTCAGAAGATCTAAACCAACGTTAATACTATTATGTTTTTAACTTTTTAAAAACGTTTAAAATATGAGTTCGTAGATTGCAAATAAAAATAAAAACAAATTTGAGTTTAGTTTTAATTAAATTCTTTATTGTTCGCACAATTCCGTGTGTCACTGTTCGCAACTTGATTCAAACAACAACGATTTGCTTTATTTGTTATTCTTCTTTGCACTACTCCGCGTACACATTAACAATTGTTCGTTAGATCTTCACAACGGAGATCTTGAATCCACTATTATTCTCTTCACACAAGACTGACTGAATTTTTACTGATCCCGTTGCCTGCTTTGTCTTGCTTTTTATATCGCTGGGTAAACAATCTGATGATTGCTCTTGAAGTTGGATGACTGTACTTTTGCGAAACCTCTATAAATGTAAACATTTTGTTTACGTTATTTTAGTTTGTGTATTTTGTTTATGTTTGGCTTTGCGATGTTGTTATTGCCTGTTTGTTTACTTGATTATCCCCTTTTTATACTGATGTTGTTGCTATATTGTTGTTTATTCGTTGATCATGTAAACAAGTCCATTGTTTTTATTTTTGTAGCTTTTGTTTATTTTTGAATGTTAAACGAGAACACCATTTCAATTTTCGTAACAACACTTTTACCTCAAGTGTAAAATACTAAATTATATAGAAGTAAAGCGTTCATAACGTATTACACTTTTTGAATACATTTTTGTTAGTTTTTGTAAAAAAAACTTCAATTTCAAACAAAATAAAGAAAAAACATTAATTAAGGAAAAATATTTTATGTAGGCTTGGCACGGAATGCATCAATTCTCTAAGAGTTTATTGAAAAAAACTACTTCTTTATACAAGCATTGAAATTTTAAAATTTTTCTAACCTGGTGCTGTACAGTATTCAGGTGGTAGTCAAGGGTAATATTTGTAATACGTAATGTAACAATCTTTTTACAAATTTTGTTAAGAAAATTTGATAAAGATTTAAAAAAAAATAACCGCAACATTCGAGTCTAGTTAGAGAGAATTCTTTTCAATTCACAAATTTTCTCGGTTTTATACGTAATATTTTTACAAATAACATTTTAAACTACTCCATAAGGGAAAAGGTAGCTAGCATGTTATGTCGCCGCTTTTAGTTCTTAATGTACTTTCCTTGCCTTTAAATTGTTAGAGTAAATATTTTGCGAGTTTCTCTTTTGTTGTCGTTTATTTTGTAAAACTTCCTCATCACAGCAGAGTAACCAAGCGATTTAACTTGTTTTCAAAGATTTTTTTTAACGTCAGACTACAAATTTCAGGCTAAATTTACGACATACACAGTGCCTTAGGTAGGGTTTGGCAAATTTCATAACTGATGAAAATAAATGTAAAAAAAAATTTTTTTGAAACGCTCCTGACAATGCCAGAACAAAAAAAAAGTGAAAAAAGCAATGAAAACCTCCAAAGCAATTTCCAGATTCAAATACAACAAAAATGTGCGATCTTTATCATAACGGTGACCTGCCCCGAAAGCCATGTAGAAAATAAGCACATAAATGACCATGTATTACTGAAACCGTTTCATACTTACATGCATACATGCAGTGCGTATACGTATATTTATGATAAATACTTTTAGTCTGAATCTCGTAACAACCTCAATGTAATAAAGGGTAAGTAATTATTCACACATTCGCAATCATACTTGAATTGTTTATTTGCATTTGCCTGGTGGCGGAGTGCTTTAATATGTTCTCGCCAAATATTACGAAATAAAATCAAATACGATAGGATGCGCCCAATTGGCTTAAATAAACACCCAAGAAGGAAAGGGAATATTTTCCAGTGAAAAGAATTTTATGGATGCGTGTGTGTGGTATTTCTTTTACCAATGTGCCTGTATTAAATTTTTATAAAATAGTAAGTTTTGTTTTTGTGATTTTTTTTTAATTTTGTAACGTTTTCTAGAAATAACCTAAGTTTTTTCAAAACGGAAACCAGCACTCATGAATATGTAGTTGTCTTGTGGCACCACACAAAATGCTTGTGATAGAGATAGAGGATAGTCAGAAAAGTTTTAATTTCATTTCCAATAGCTGATCCAGAGTGTACCTAATAGTCTAGTGGAATATATCCTAGCTGTAACTGTTATTCCTAGAGCACGTAAGACAATAGTTAACATGCGAGATATTATTGTTAATCATGTGTTCTGGCAAGCAATTATCATACTACGTACATACATATATAATTGGTATTTACAACCCGTCGCCGTAGTCTATTATGTAGTGTGTTGGCTTATTAAACGTAAGGCCACGGTGCAAACCCCAGGTCAGACATCAAAACGAAAAAATTAAAAAATATTTCCTGGGTGACTTCCTCTCAGCAGGTTTCTGGAAAAACTTTGAGAGTAAATATAATTACCATTTAAAGTTTTTCAAGAAATTTATCGTTCGGAGTCGACTTTAAACTGTAGCTCCCGCCATTCATTTATAAAATTAAAGCACACAAAATAAGTGGCGTGAGAAACTAGTTCGTAATCCTGATTGAAGGGTTATAATCGCCAATTATGTATGTATGTAATTACAACCCTTCAGTCCGGATTACAACCTAGCTTTTCTCGCCAATTATATTGTGTGTGTTAATTTTATGTATAAGTGGCGGGACGTATAGTTTAAAGTCAAGTCCGAACGACCGAATTTTGGAAAACATTTCATGTTAGAGTAGATAAAATACCCTCTGACTTTTTGCCAGAAATTTGATGAGAGGAAGTCGCCGAAGAAATAATTTTTCATGTTTCGTTTTTATCGAGATGTCTGACCTCTGGACTATTAGACTTCTACAGAACAAATAATTGTAGTTGTAAAAGTTTCAAAAATAGAAGATATACTCTGCTAAAGGAACCGTGTCTCCATTTACATGACCTTCAATGTTTACTTGTTAGCTGTCAACATCTGGTGTAAGGGTTCATATTCAAAAAAAGATAATTTAGAGTTGGACCTTGGAAACCACAGGTAAAGTTGAAATATCATCACTTATAGTTAAAGTTTTGCATTGATTTAGCAACACTGTCATTATTCTTATTGGATTTAATTTATGAATATTATTTGTAAAAAGAACAAAATATATAAAACAAAAAATTTTAAAATTTTAAAACTGTTTGAAAAACATTTTTTCTACCTTTCAGGCAATTTTGGATTGCATATCAATAAAACTGTTCATATTTTAAAGCAAAGCAATTAGTCGCTCAATTTTCGACTTTCTAGTGTGTTCCATAGATGGAAACAAATAATAGTCGGAAAAAGCTAAGTCTGGTGAATACGGAGGATGTGGTAGTATCTCTCAGCCTAATGCATTGATTGATCCTGAACCGACTTTGCTTTGTGTGCAGGTGCATTGTAATAGTGAAAAATTACCTTTCCTTATTCTATGGCCCAATCGTGGTCGTTTTTCGATAAATTTATGGTTCAAACTGGTCATTTGTATGTATACATCTCCGATTTGTAATTACGGAGAGTTAAGAAGCTCATGGTATATTGTTCACCTGGAATAATTCGATGCAACACTGATTTCTTCACTTTCTTATCAAGTGTTTTGCGGTTCTCCACCTGTTTCCAGTAATTTCTAAACGCTCGGAAGTTATATGTAGTGCAACGTTTCATTCCTCACATCGAAAACGTTAACTCCATACCGTCGAAACCATATTTTGCATGTTGCCTCTGATAGAACAAGATCACCATATTCCTCGATAAACATTCGTTGCGACTTTTCTGCAAATGAAACCAAAGTTGATTTGATGTATACTGAATATGTTTGACAGAGATTACAGCCAAAGTTCGGAAATCGTTGTCGGAAGGCCCGATAGAATAGCGCTTGCTTATACTTTTGTGTGTTTTAATTCACCAAAAATAATACCCGCGATAAATTAAGCAAGTAAAGGACTAGAGCAATAATTTAACTGAGAAAGGCGGCTAAAAATGGTAAATGGAAAGCATACAATCTTTAACAGATTCTTGAAAAATTTATATGTCTGATAGAAATGTTTCCATTCCACTAAAAATAAAAAACGCACTGCTAACACCAAATCAATGGCACAAATCCACAAAAAGAATTAAAAAGAATAACAAAATATTGCGAAAAATGTAAACAAATAAAAAAAAAATAAAAATTATTACTTTATTGTGTCAGCGTAAAAGTTATAAACGAACATTGAAGCATTTGTTGAAAGAAAAATTATTCTGAGACAACATAGTAATACTCTTTACTTTTTTTTTTGTAAGTTTTGAATTTTTTTTTATATGTACTTGGTAGACTAAGTATATTTAAAGAGACTGCTCGAGCTCCTTATATTAGAAAATTGAAGTGATTTTAAATTTTCCGCAGTTTCATGTTTTAATAATAAATAAACGAATAAATCTGTCCTATCAAAAAATACACCAAAAAATTGAGAAGTTAAATTAAAATATTTCAATATTTTTTTCGGCTTTAAACTAACAGCAGCGTGAAGAATTTAAGTGTATCAGGGTACATGGTGATCTTCTACTGATGGGCATGAAGTGTGAAATATTATTACTCTTCTATAATGATAATACCTTTAAATATTTCAGGCGAAATTTCAGTTGCGATTTTTTTTACTATGATTGTAAATTTCTACTTGACTCCTCTCATTTAAAAGACGTTTTTGTACAATAGGTAATGTACTTGTCAAGCACACGTCCTCTAACCTAGCCTAACCTTCATTTATTATGGAGGTATGATCTCTTTAAATATTCTAAACGGTTTTATTCAGCCAAATCAGTGATACAACCTGTAACCTTGTTGTAGTTGGTTATTACTGGTTATCTATCTGGTATTTCATTAAGTATTTCCTATCTTTAAAACGAAGTGGGTGCCATATATCATCGAAATTTTCTACGCTTTTTTTTCGCTTAAAAAACCTATTGATGCCATTATACACACATAACCTACTACCGTAGGTGGTAAAATGTCAAATGTCAAATTTTCTATGAATACTTGCTTCTTTCTATGCTCCTTGCGCGCCTTCTTCAACCGATGACAGGGTGTCCCCGACTTGGTCCTTCCAATATAAACAAGGTCGTCCTCTTTGCCGAATTTCGCAAATCCACGCATCAAATATCCTTCTCGTCGGAGCATCCCTACGTCCACGTCGTTAGATAGAACGCGGTAATCATTGCCAACTCGTTCTGAACCGAAGATTTTACGTATTATTTTTCTCTCGAATACTCTCAAGGCTGCTGCATCAGTGCTTAATAGCGTCCATGCCTCTGATCCATAAAGAAGCACGGGTACGAGAGCGGTCTCTGCTACTTAATTGGCTATTGAGACCATAGTAGCACTTGTTGGCAAGAGTGATACAATGTTAACCTCCAGACTTACATCATTTTTGGTGGTAACGGCGGAGCCAAAATTAATTTTCTATTATTGTGTCACATAAATAAGATTGAATTTGCTTGATACGTTGGCTTTCAGGAGCGCAGTGGTTTACATGTACTTGCGACTTGGTGAAACTTTATTCTATTTAAGTCGACCACATTGCAACACTTGGGGGCATAAGTAATATTCAAACCAGAACTGTCTCCATACAGTCAGATTTATTGGAAATATTATTGATAAATGAAGTCGCCGTAGTCTAGTAGGTAGTGTGTTGGCTTGTTATTAGCAAGGCCACGGTTCAAACCCCAGGTCAGACATCAAAACTAAAATAAAAAATAAATATTTCTTCGGCGACTTCCTCTCAGCAGATTTCTGGCAATAACTCTGAGAGTAAATAAAATTGGCATTAAAAGTTTCTTAAATCATTATCAAACGCTCTTCACTTTATTCAATATTAAACAAGACGGCGTCTCTTGAGTCACAAATATGATAACGTGAAAGGAAATCTGTACTCAGAACAGTTAGCGGATCTACGCCAAACTTGGAAGTCGCCGTAGTCTAGTAGGTAGAGTGTTGGCTTATTAGACGTAAAACCAGATTTCGAGCCCCAGGCCAGACATTAAGACAAAATACAAAAATTATTTCTTCGGCGACTTCCTCTCAGTAGATTTCTGGCAAAAACTCTGAGAGTAAATAAAAATTGCCATAAAAAGTTTCTCAAAAATCTGTCGTTCGGAGCAGACTTTAAACTGTAGGTCCCGCCACTCATGTATAAAATTAACACACACAATATAAGTGGTGTGAGAAGCTAGGTCCATAATTCTGACTGAAAGGTTGTAATGAACAATTCTGTATATATTATTGAAAAATAATAGAAAGCGAATGAGTCCGTAACGCGCAGCAGTTACTACGAGATTTAACTCCCTTGTTATAAATGCTGCCTCATCTATTAAATAAAAAAAAAAACAAGTCGAAGCCACGATTAAAATGCGCAGTGATGGTTTTCGACACGTTAATGTTCGACGCAAAAAAGGTATAATTTCGATAGTCTATAGTTGTTATTGGTGTGATGTGGACACAACAAGCTGCGAAAATTTAAGCTAAATTAGTTAGTAGTGGGAGAAGCGTTGTCGTATAAGGAGTATTATATGTTAACATTAAGTTTCCTATTTATTTTGTTACCACCAGAATAAATTCGGCAAAAAATGCATCAAATACGAATAGGACGGGCAAAATTTTGACCGTAAATGATCTAAAAGTGAAAGGGAAGTAAAGTGAAGCGATATTCTACTAAATACTTTGTATAACGTTTTGATATTTTGGTCCTTTGGCTCTGAGGCTTCTTGGAGGCATCTACATTTTTTCGGTATTAATACGAAGTTCTCTTATTTCTTGTTTTATAATAAATGGAAATAAATAAATATAATAAATATAAAAAACATCATTTATTTGTTCATACTGTTACGTTTTTACCTTTTAAAACGTTTAAAATTTGAGGTCGAAGATTGCAAATAAAACAAAAATAAACTTGTGTTTAGTTTTGATTAAAATTCTTCATTATTCGCACAATTCTGTGTGCCAATGTTCACAACATGATGTACACAACAAAAATTGCTTTGTTTGTTATTCCTCTATTTACACACTTTGCATAAACAATAACAATTACTAGACAATTGTTCGACAGAACTTTGTAACGGAGATCTTCGAACCACGATTACTCCCTTCAAACGCACCGAGGCTTCACACTAGACTGACTGAATTTTTTCTAACCCACATGCTTTGCCTTGCCTTTTATATGGCAGGGTAAACAGTCTGATGAATGGTCTTGAAGGCAAATGTTCATGGCTTCGCCTTTTCGAGTACTCTATAAATGTGTTTCCATTTCATCATTGTATTTTGTGTATTTTGTTTACATTTATTATTGCATAGCTTGTTGTTGTGTTTTTGTTCACTTGTTTACAATTGTTTATGCTGGTGTTTTTTGGTATATTTTTGTTTACTTGTTTACCATTCTTTTATGCTGGTCTTTTTTGTTATATTACGCACTGCGATAATTTGTAAACAAGTTCAATATTTTGTTTTTGTGGCTTTTGTTCATAATTTAATGTTAAACGTTGTAAAAGCAAAACACCAGTATCTAGATTTTTACATTTTCGTAACAATAATACACACATAACATAATTGATCATTACAACCCTTCAGTCAGGATTACGACCTAGTTTCTCACACCACGTATGTTGTGTGGGTTAATTTTATACATGAGTTGCGGGATCTACAGTTTAACGTCGACGACAGATTTTTGAGAAACTTTTCATGGAAATTTTATTTACTCTCAGGGATTTTGCCAGAAATCTACTCAGGGAAGTCGCCGAAGAAATACTTTTTGTATTTTGTTTGATGTCTGGCCTGGGGTTTGAACCCTTGCTTTACGTCTAATAAGCCAACACACTACCTCCTAGACTACGGCGGCTTACAATATTCGTAACAATATTATTGCTTAAAATTTATGTAATTTGATACACATATTGGAGTACCTAGTACTAGACTTTTGCTATCCACTGTAAATATAGAAGTAGAGCCACTGCAATACCTAACAATAAGGCATCTATTCAAAAAACATAGTTTCCGCATGTGTGAAGATTATATTCAAATTCAAATACTAATCCAAATACCCCATGAAATCATTAACGCTGTAATAAAGTCCAGCATCCAATGGTTGATGCAACACAAAACTTTTCTTATCTTGTTTGAAACGTATAACGGCCTTCTCAATATGCCAATTACGAATGGAAATTTATACAAATACAAACTTTACTACAGATTATTGTGAAATATTTGGCTCAAGATTGTATTACAGAAATGTGGTTTGGATGATAACATAAACAAAGTCAAATTCAATGGACATTTACATAGAAACATGTGGGTATGTGGGTAATTAAAGAACGGTGTTATTTAAGGTTACATTAGTTCAGTATGTGTCTTAATATTGTACTCAAAATTTTTTGTTTTGTATCGTAGACACATGTGTGCACTGTAATTTGTATTTTAATAGAATTTAAAAGTTCGATTTAGTATTCCTCTCACTCTGTCTTATATGAGTATATCATTCAAATCTGGAAAAACAGTAATTTCGAGGGGAATGAATCCGAAAAACTTGGTTAAGCCTCCACAGTCGCTGTATGTTAATGGGCTGCACAGAGTCTATGTCATTGTGGAGTTAATACAGCTTATTGTTGTGTCGGAAGCTGCAATTATCCCGCATGGGAACAAAAATCTTACGATAGACTTTTCTTTCGAATACTCGGAAGTCAACTAATTCGGTACTTAATAGAGTCCATGCTTCTGCGCCATAGAGGAGCACGGGGAAGATGAGCTGCCTCTAGAGCCTATTGAGATCATAGTAGTACCCATTGGCAAGACTTATTCTATGCTTGATCTCCAGACTGACATAATTTTTGCTGGTAACGTTGGATCCAAGATAAACAAATAGCTTACAATTTCGAAGGTACAGTTATTAACTGTAATTTTGGATCTGATACACCGCATTTCCCTTATTTTACTTTAAATGGTATTGCTGTCATTTTCAGCGGCAACATCTCGCCTGGTATGAGACTTCTCCTTAACGAAGTTGAAGAGATTGAGTGATAAAGGATCGCCTTGTCTGAAACCATATCGACCCCTCCATTCTATAACGTTCTAAGTGTACTTAGAACGTTTTTAATGTTCTAGCATTTTTAAATTCTACGTACTCTAACTTAAATACTGTCAAAATTTGGTTAAGATGCGCCGATCCGTTCCGAAGTTATAGGGAAAAATCTTTTTAGAATACATATCGTATGGCGCGTGAAAACTTTGAGACCTCATAACTCAAAACACACTTTTTCGACTTAGAATGTTATAGAACGGAGACGTCGATATAGGATATGAAAAGTTGGGAAGAGATTCACTGTTCAGCTCCAGGCGAACATTGCGAAATACGAAAATGAAAATATTTTTGTCGGCGACTGCCCCCCAAACTGTGTTATTGCAAAAATTTTGAGAGTGAATCCCTCGTTTGGAGTCTACTTTGAACAGTAGTTCCCGCTAATCGTAGGTAATTATGATGTGATTTAAGCGAACTCCTGTGGATTGAAATCGACTGTCTGCAGATTTCCTCTTGAGGCGTTGTCTTTTTGATAAGCTGACAAATATGGCTTTTGATGCTATAAAAATTAAGAGCATATTACTCCTTTCGAAATATCTTCTAATATGCACTAAAACCCTTTAGTTAGGATTACTACCTAGCTTCTCACAACACTTATGTTGTGTGTGTTAATATTAAACATTTAAAGTCGAGGCCGAACGACAGATTTTTGGGAAGAATATCGTACAACTTTGTCAATGCGATTTTTTGCCTATTACACGAAATGGTTGACCGTCATAAGCTAGTATTTGGAGGCAAAATTCAATCGTGAAACAGGTGCTTATGTCTTGCTATGAATCCTTTCCAAAAATCACTAGATAGGACCAAAGAATTTTGGAAGTAGTTAAGTAAATATTATAGGGGAGCAGTTGTCAGCCACTTGAATCATCAGTTCATGATGTCATTTGATAAATTTCATGCTAAACTTTTCTTCCATTATACTAACCACAGTTGACATGGCTGATCTTCGCTACCCTATGTAACAGCCTCTAGCACCTCATACTCTAGCCCTGGAATCCAGGCCAATCTCTCACCGAACTTTTTGTGAATTCGATTTGTTTGCCAGAATGAGAGCATACAGTCGCAATTGGCGTAACCATATATACAAAATTCTTATAATGCAACCCCAACATTTAACTGTAAGCCTTCTGCTTATTATTATGGAAAGCTTAGTCCTCCTAAGTCGCCGTTGTCTACTAGGTAGCGTGTTGGCTTATTAGACACGATTCCATGGTTCAAACTCAAGCTCAGACATCTGTAAAAAACGAAATATTAAAACATATTTTTACAGCTGCTCCCTCGCAGCAGTCTTCTAGCAAAAACTCTGAGACTAAATAAAAACGCTATGAAAAGTTCTTTTAAAAATCTGTCGTTCGAAATCGACTTTACACTGCAGGTCCCTCCACTCATGGATAAAATTGACATAAGCAATATTGGTAGTGTGAGAAGCTAGGTCGTATCCTGACTAAAAGGTTGTAATGTTAAGTAAGTAAGTAAGTATTAAGTAAACTTATATACGTCAACTTATATTATATATACGTAATTCGGTTTACAGTCCAGGATTATTCCCAGACATTTATCCAATATTTTTCCAAGCATCTCTCTTTGGCTTAGTTTTAAGCAATGGAAACATTTTAAAATATGAAATTATACAGAAAATATGTCTTAAATCGTAAACTAAATGCATTGTACATTCACATGCAGTAAAACTATGAATGCGAGCACAATTTAATATTTAATATTTAATTCAATAAGGAAATCAAATAATAAAAGTATTTAAAATGTTTGCGGTTGAATCTCAATAGCAGTCATTTGTTTTCATATTTTCATACATATTTATAAATTTAAATTCTTTTCAATAAACAAATTTCATACACATCAAAGAGACCACATAAGTAGCCATCAATAAATTAAATAATAAAATAAAGTGTTATTAACCATTTAACAACCACTTGCCTAAGATTTTAATGTTTGTAGTAAAGGGGAAGACGAAGTCGCCGTACCCTAGTAGGTAGTGTGTTGGCTTATTAGACGTAAGGCCACGGTTCACACCCCAGGTCAGGTATCAAAACGAAATATGAAAATGAATTTCTACAGCGACTTCCTCTCACCAGATTTCTAGCAAAAATTCCGAGAGCAAATAAAATTGCAATGAAAAGTTTATCAAAAATCTTGTCATTCGGAGTCGACTTTAAACTGTAGGTTCCGCCACTCATGTATAAAATTAACACACACAACATGAGTGGTGTGAGAAGCTAGGCCGTAATCCTGACTGAAGGGTTGTAATGGCCAATTATGTATGTATGTAGTAAAGGGGAGTTCATGTGGGTTACGGCGGACGAGGAGCCATTATAGTAGGTAGGGTGCTAGCTTATTAGACCCTACAAAAACAAAAACTATTTCCTGTGGCGACTTATTCTCGACAGTTTTCTGGCAAAAGCTATGAGAGTAAAAAACAAAACCAAAATTAAATTTGATCTGCACCCGTACAAATTTCAACTTATCCAGGAACCAAAGACAAACGACCGTAGATATGACGTGTGTTTACTGAATAAGCTCTGTAGCAGTTAACAACTGATCCTAGCTTACATTGAAATCCTCTCCATTACTGGATGATCTCTCCTGCACGAACAATTTGAGGGCATCGTCATCTCATGTGGGAATGATGGAGAGTTGACTTCGTTAGACTTTTTTGTGGGGTTTGCGAATAATACTTGAAACGATACCTACCCCCACACCAAAGCCATGATGAATTTTATTTCCTACAAACTGACTCCTGGATTCCATTGGTTTCTAGTCCGGCATATGATTTGCTACGTTTAGAAATGAAACATTTATATTGTTGCGAAAATGGACACGGTGTACGTCTTTTAATATTAAAATGAGCAAAAGCTAACCAACAAACAAATACAACGAGTACAAGTAAATCAACAATATCAGTATGAAAGAAAATGGGATAGACAAGTAATAGAGAATGCAACAACAAGCAATGTGAACAAAATAAACAACAATGAAGACGCGATAGAGTTCTAGTGAAGGCCAAACCCCGAACGTTCGACTTGAAGAACCTTCATCAGACTGACTGCGTGGGCATATAAAAAGGCAAGACAAAGCAGGCAACGAGCAGTAATAATTCAGTCAGTCTTGTTTGAAGACGCGTTGCGTGCGAAGAACACAGTCGTTATTTGAAGATCGTCGTTGTACAGATCTGCCGAACATTTGTTAGTGTGTACGCGAACAAAAGTGTAAAGAAGAATAACGCATAAAGCAAATTATTGTTGGATTCATCAAGTTGTAAACACAAAAGTAGTGCGAAAAATAAAAAGTTTAATTGAAACTAAACACATATTTGCTTTTATTTTGTTTGCAATCAACGAACTAATATTTTAAACGTTTTTAAAAAGATAAAAACGTAACAATATGTTCTTTAAACGATTGTCAAGTTTTTTTAAGATTGTTCGTCTCCAAATTATCAGTCGTCATCTTGTGCTCGAACTTATTTAATGTTTCTATGTTGGTGTTTTGTGACCTATTTCATTGTACGATCTTCTGCGGATATGAGAAATCCTATTGTGAGGGGAATTTTTTTTTTTTTTGGTTAAGTTAACAATTTAATTTTCTCTACTTTGCAAGTTTAAATTGTGAAGTCTTATCCGCTGTATATTTTTTATTATAATAAAAAAGAAAATAACGTGCATATACATCAAATACCATTGAAACAGAAATAAATGCCATCCATGAATGACAGTTGGTACATACAGCGGTTTGTAAAACAATGCTAAGAATAATTAATGACGACATTCATTATGCGGACAGTGATAAACAACTTAGTGAAGCATGGAATGTTTATACAATGTAAGCAAACAAAAAACACACATACACATTAATATCAGCCATTGTAGTCTTTAAGTTTTGACCGATTTACCGATAGCATTTGGTCGCTTGTTATAAATCTATTAACTATTTCACACAAGTTCTTTTGGCAGAAAGATTTATTTATCTTCCTAATCTGAAAGCTTAAACTTAAAGGTTTAAATTAATTTTGAATATTTCCTTAGAAGGAAGCAACATATGTATATATGTATTTGCTTCTAGTTTAACAATTTCTTCAAATATTGCTGGGAAGAAAATTCCAGAATTGCATTTCATATTCAAAGTGGAATACATGTTATTGTACGGATTGAAGATCAAAAACCATTAATCACACAATGAAACTGGAGTAATATTATGCAGCAGATGCAGAACTTTTACTTAAGCTGCTGGAAGAGAACTGTTTGTCTATGTATTCATATATGTACATATACATTTTTGTATTACATTTTTCGGATTAAAATAATTCAAATTTTATTTTGAATTTTCTTATAAAGACTTACAGGCCATTTACACTACAGTGAAATCTAGTAGATTAGATTTCAAATCTTGCTCAAAATCTACATCGTTTACACTGGATTTATTTGACAGTAGCAAGATTTCATTTTAATAACAAAAACAGCTGACTGAAATTTAAAAGAAAATAATAATATTTTAGTTTAACTCGAATCAAGTCAGGAAAATTTTTTACAAATTCAGTCAAAATGTGTCTCAGAGGCACATACAAAAAATTTACGTATTAATTTTGTTAACTTATTTTTATTTTATTAAATTTTTTCTTCTCAGTTACATAAATGAAATATTATTTATTTATTTTCGCATTTTAAGCAAACTAGAACTTTTGAACAATGCTCGTTGCAAGTATTTTTGTGGTAAATACTGCAAGACTGCTTACACATTCTCCATATCTTCGGTGGGCACATATAACATCTACGTCGCATATCTGTCTGCCTTGGCTGGTTTGAGAATTCATCCTCGTGTTGTATGGACCGAACATTGGACAAATTATTTTTATTTAATTTTAGAAAACTACAGCAAATAATGAGTGCCAGAACTCTTCGTAACTCATTATACCTCATTATAACTCATTATTATATTTTATTTTTTTGTTCACCAACAATAGAAGTAATAGTTAGCGGTCCCCTTTTGACATGGTTAAGAACATTTTGGATTGAAACAAAATAAAAAATAAAAATAAATTAATTTATTACTTGAAATTTGTAAATTCTAAATAAAACAACTGAAAGTAGGAATTCAAGAAGCAGTAAGAACTAGAATCTATATTTAAGGAAGTTACAATGTGACCAAGTGAAATATGTGTCGGAGAGGCACATGTTGACTTGATTAGGGTTAAATTGAAATGATATTTTTTTTCCTGCTCAGCGTTGTATTTTTAAGTACTATTTGGCAAAACACATAGTTGCATTTCTATTTTTACTAGATTTTGAGTAGATTTTGCCGAAATCTACTATATAAGTAGATTTTGTTTTGTATGGGAAATCTAGTTAAAATCAACTTGATTTGGCTCGAAATCTCATAAGTACTATATTTCGCTGTAGTGTAAATGGCCTATTAGAAGCAAAAAGGGAGATTATAACAAAAATGAACTTATGGTTTGGAATTTGGAGATTCATGGGAATTTGAAGATTCATTTTTATATTATGTGTACACAGTTCAATACTTTAAAATTTATTTCATATTAATATGTTGCTAATTGCAGAATGCAGCAAAAAAGAAATATATAATGAAGTGATGTCGTCGTAGTCTACTAGATATTGTGTTGGTTTATTAGACTTGAGGCCATGGTTAAAACACCAGTTCAGACATCTCTAGCGTAAGAAAATATGAAAAAATATTTCTTCGGCGACTTCCTCCTAGCAGTCTTTTGTTGAAATCATTGAGAGTAAATAAAAATTGCCATGAAGAGTTTCTCAAAAAATCATAGTTCCGGTACTTCGTAATCCTGACTGAAGGGTTGCAATGTCAGTCCATAATAATAAGATGTACAGAACTAGGCCTTATAAGTATTTCCCATTATAGTACCACAGTCCTCATTTTCTCTAGACCTTGAGGCATCCAGAGCTTTTGATAAAACCACTTGGACTCCTAATGTTCATTACCGATATATAATATAAATCGCCTGCATAGTAGGCACCAAGATACTTTCTCCTTCTTCAATATACTGCTAGACGTATACTCCATAGGTGAGGAACAGTTTTCTCCATTCTTTTAATAATTCTCCTAATTTAGTGTCGTATTCACTCAGTTTTTTCATCAATCTTAGAAAGTCTTGTCTTCAAACGAGGAGTTTAAAAGGCTGAATTTGTTTTAATAAAACTTAGAACAGTTTGAAAAACTGTAATACTAGGTTGAGGGGTTACACATGCTCCATTATATCAGTTAAGAACATACAGTCATTAATCCATTAATTTTACCCCGGACAGTCTTTTTTTTTCTTCGAGGAAATTACTGATTGGTGCCATTAAATCAATGTTATAATGTTATATCTTGAGAATGACCTTCAACGTCCAACGTCTTCAAGAACGTTCTTGAATGCAAGCAATTAAGTGTTAAAAATTCTGGTATTCTTGGATCATTGTTTAACAGACTATAAGGCCTAAATTTTTTTCTAAGATTGCAGGTGCTCCGACTGTTGCTACACACACAATTTGAATAAATTATTAAATATGTATTATTTATTTTTTCATTTCTTTCAAAGAGCTGCAATTTGCCCATGCCTGGTATACTGTTTAATCACATGCAAATATAATTAAATATTGCACAACTATTATATGAGAAAGATTAGCATTTTTGTTCTTTAGTTTCTTTGTGTCGTGTGGTTGCTTGTTGTTTAATTTAATTAAAATTAAAAACGTGTATTAAAATTTTAAAAAATAAATTTAATATTAAAAAATAAAATACCAAAAATATGCAGTAATGGCGTATGAATAGATTTTAAACAAATATCACTCATACGCTAGGGGATACCGAAAAGCATTGATTTTCATATACAGTACATGTACATAAAGAGCAACCAATAAATAGCCTGTTAGGAAAATAAAATTAAAATTAAAAAAACCTTATTGAAAATGAAAATATTTTAAAAAATGAAATTCATTTCGAGTTCTTAAGACATGATTCGCCAAATTCGGACTTCTGCTTTAAGATTGTATTTTAACTTCATCGTTCATTTAAGCTAGTACAGCTAAAGCCTTGTAACCGTTTGGCAATCATTAAAGTATCTCAAGTTGCAGCTGAAACTCCATAGAGATTTTATTTGTAAAGCTTTTAAATCATAAGAGCAGAGAAAAATACTTCATCTATAATAGAAAATGTTGCAGCTTAAAATTATAAATATATACTTATTAATTTAGGTTTCATAAATTTCAAATAATAATGGAAAAATTATTCAATCGCAAGTTTATTTTTGTTTTTTAATAAAAATAACATGAAAATTTGTTGTTTTTTTGGTTCGCTTTTATTTTCATAATAATAAATTAGAATTTTTCGTAATTTTTTAGAAAATTGCGCAGAAATATTATAAATACAGAAAAAAAGTTTATTTCTCTTCATTGTCACAGAATTCCACTACAACTATTGTTATTAATTTGTATTCAAGCGTTGTATTATCTAAAAAATGTTGAATATATTTATAAAAAAAAAAAAATCATAAAATGAAAAGTTTTTTCATGGTTAGTAGAAATAGTAGAAGAGAAGAAAAAATTATTTAAAGAAATTTTTAATATACCAGAAATAGCTGTATGATGCAAGCATTTTGTTTGTTGAAATAAAATAATTACAATAATTCTTCTTTAAATAACAACTACGGTAACTTTTGTCTAATTTTATCAAACGAATTGTTAATCTCTTCAGAATAGAATGCACTTTCAGAATGTCGCCACTTATTTAAAATTTTTAATTAAATTTTGCAATTAATAATGGCCAAACTTGAAAAAAGAAAAAAAATTATATTTTCCAAGTTTACTCCATCAAGACTCATAACATATAAGTTTGAACAAATTGTTTATGGATACCATTTTAAAGGTTTTCTCTCTCTCCTCTCTAAAAAACTTTGGATTTTTAAAATTGGTTCAAACATATTTGGGTAATCAATAATTTTGTGTGAAAAGAGCAAAAACCACGTTTTTGTCATATAAAACAAGCTTAGAGCTTGCTTAAAAAAAAGCTTAAAAGGATTTTTGAGTTCTATTCAACTAAATGAACAACTTAAACTAGGTAATTACTCGGGTGTATTTAATTTTTTGTATTTTGTCGCATGGTTTTATTTTTATTGGGAAAGTAAAAACCATGTTATTTGATGTATTGGCCATTGCAGGCTACAAATTGTTTCCATCTTTCAGGTAATTTCTATACTTTACAGCAATAAAACTTTTCGTCTGCTACGTCAATGCATGTTCCATCAAAAACAAACAGCAGTCGTAGGGAATCAAGAGAAGAATACGGCGGTGGTAACCGCTTCCAATATCCCGTCACCAGTTTTGCTTTGTGTGCAGGTTCTTTGTCGTGTTGCAAAATTAACTTGCCATGTCTTGTCGTGTCAATACGGTCGTTTTTCGATCATAGTTCTAATTGAGCATTTTTCGTAGCTGTACTTGTCCTGGATTAACCCATGATTTTTTCCATTCAGAATTCTGAAAATAAATCCATTTTTCATCGCCAGTAACAATTTGATATGAAACTGTCATGTTTTTAAAGCAATTCATATGGCACCCATTTTCCAGACGTTTCCTTTAACATACATATATAACACAATTGGCTATTACAACCCTTCAGTCAGATTACGGCCTAGCTTCTCACACCACTCATGTTGTGTGTGTTAATTTTATACATGAGTAGCGGGAACTACAGTTTAAATTCGACTCAGAATGACAGATTTTTTGCCAGAAATTTGCTGAGAGGAAGGCGACGAAGAAATATTTTTTCATATTTTGTTTTGCACTCTGACCTGAGGTTTGAACCGAGTCCTCACGTCTAATAAGCCTACACACTAGCTACTAGACCACGGCGACTATTCTCATGAATACACAGAAGATAAAAAAATTAAGAAATAAACCGAATCGAGGTGGCAAAATATGGTTTGAACACATACAACATAGGTGGCGTGTAAGTTATGCAGTAAGAATTACCACAGCAGGTTACTCTTACCATTCTTCAAATTTGCGAGGGCAGCTAAATTTTCATCATAAGGGTGTGATCTAATGTAAATGTCAGTCTTAATTTGCAGTTACGAGTAAGCCACTGCTTTAAATGCATTAGATCCGCTGATAGTAACATCAAATAACCAAGAAATTAAGTTTTGCCCTTCATTTGGGCCAATGGTCAATCAATCAATCTGTTTTTACGTGTCATCTTCTGATGAATCTTAAGTGAAGTTTTGTAGAATAACCTGTAAACTCTACTGAACTGTAGGTTTGTGGAGTTAACAGTGACGAGCTTACGTTAGTATAACTGTGGCAATGAGAGTCTGTCATTTAACGATGCTGCAGATTATATTGCATTTAAGATATTTGTATAGGTAGGCACAACCAGAACTATGGTTACGTTAAGATAAGATAGTACCAGTAAAGTAATAAGAGCGCAAGCAGAGAGATCGTTCTGTGGTATACAGATTGGGCAAGGACTTATAGTGGACCAGAGTAAAATATCTAGATTATAGCTGCCTTCAAGCGAAGGTTTACACCATGCGAAGATTTACGCCTTTATTTACAAGTTTGACAAGAAGTATAGAGGACGGGACATAGCTGACGGTCAGTGCACTCAGTTTCTATTGGGTTGACTGGAGTTAAGAATGGAAAGCTGAACTGGGTAGACTATACTGAATTCCGGGTCATATAGAACAACGCGGTAATAAACATGTAGACCGGTTTGAGCTGGCCGCTGATGAGGCCAAAACTTTTCTGTGCAGTGAGAAGAGAAAGTTGTACAATTGAAAGGGTACGCTCAACGAAAGTTAAAGTGATTTGAATACTCTTTTCAACTTGAACAAGTTTGAAACAATCTTAACTTCTGCTGTGTAAGAGATTTGATTTGAGTTGTCCAACATATTATTGATAAGTAGCCTGAGGATTGTAATAAACATTTTACACGGTATAGTAGACCCAAAGAACAAACTTAATGTGCAGAGAGTTATTCTTACTGACGCTAAACTGTATCCTAAAGACGATGCGAAATACATGTAGGTTGAGGGCAGAATAATACATTGTATAGTCTAGATAATCTAGTGCCTATGTGATGCATTGCATTGAAGAAAAATTAAACATACTTTCGAAGTTGAATTAAACGAT
Organism: Sarcophaga subvicina; assembly: GCA_936449025.2. NCBI lineage: Eukaryota > Metazoa > Arthropoda > Insecta > Diptera > Sarcophagidae > Sarcophaga > Sarcophaga subvicina. The sequence goes on from OW388080.2 coordinate 87,331,118, forward strand.
GTAACAAGTTTTCCTCACTGTAATCTGTTCTGCTCTGCTTAGATGTTTCCCTTTTAACCAAATTTGTCCGTGCCTACAAGAGAAATTTGACTTGAATTCTAATTATTTCTTTCGTAATTCTGTCTAAATTGAAGAAAAAAAAATTGATTTAGGTGAATTTAGATTAGCGGGTAGCTTGCCATTCACAGGCAAGTTCATTCGGTGGACCTACATATGTGCCATTATATAAACCAATATGGCGGAAGCCTCCTTGTCATGGTACGTTAGTGGTGAGTTTGAACCACCCCGAGCCTCGAACGAGACCGGCCAGTTCACTTACATACATACATAATTGGTCATTACAACCCTTTAGTCAGGATTATGACGTAGGTTCACACCACTTATGTTGTGTGCGTTAATTTTATATATGAGTGGTGGGACCTACAGTTTAAAGTCGACTCCGAACGGTAGATTCTTGAGAAACTTTTCATGGCAATTTTATTTACTCTAAGAGTTTTTGCTAGAAATCTGCTGAGGAAGTCACCGAAGAAATATTTCTTCATATTTTCGTTTTGATGTCTGACCTGGGGTTTGGACCGTGGTTTTACGTCTAATAAGCCAGCACACTCCCTACTAGACTACGTTGACTTCAGTTCTTTTAGTGAATCTTAAAAACCGATGATGTCTCTTCTGAAGTGCATGGCACTCGCATAAAAGGCGTTGCACCGATTCGATTTCCTCCACATCAGTGCAGCTTCTGCAGAAATCCTACTGGGATGAACCGAGCTTGTCAGTGAAACTGCTAATAGCGTAGTGTCTGATTAGAATTCCTGTTCTCTGTCCACTGCTTCGGCTTGGTACAATGATTTGAATACACTTTATTTAAGTCGCTATAAGGTGTTGGATTATTAGGCACGAATCTGAGGTTCAACTCCTGGCTCTCGAACATCACGACATATGAAAAAATATTTCTTTCGACGAACTACTCTCAGCAGACTTCTGGCGAAAACTGTGAAAGAAAATAAAGTTGTTATGAAAGGTTTCTCAAAAATCTGTCCCTCGCTGTCGACTTTAAACAGGAGAGCTCGCAATTTAAGGATAAAAACAACACACACAACGTGGTGAGAAGCTTGGTCATAATCCTGACTAAGGGTTGTAATAAAAAATTTGAATTTAGATTTCTAAAGAACTTCTATTTAGTCAGTTCAATTTCTTTTCTTTAAAAAATCGCTGAAACAAACAACTTTTATTCCTCTATTCCAGTAGCAAAGAGAAAACATTCATTGAATTAAATCACTTGTTAAATCTTGCCTGCAAATGCAACTGTTTTACGTTTGAATCGTGTGTCATCTGTCTTATTGGTTTGTTTGTGCAAATTTTATTTAAACACACATACTCAATATATGAATATACTCGGATACATGCAAGTATAGATAGGAAAAGTAGGTGCCATTAGGTTTTTGTTGCGGTTGTGTGTTAACCAGAAAAGATTATAGTCTGTTACAAGTTTACATATTTCGAGTTTTCCTTGTTATTGTTACAAATAACAACGAGAAGATTACAACCCGAAACGCTAGTTGTTGCTTCATACACGTATGCACAGTATTAAGTTGTTTGCTGTGATTTGTAGTTTGGTAAGAGAAAATCAATTTGCATGTAGATTAGTGGCAATTGCTTTTTGAAATATTTTTGAGTCAGTCTTACTGCCTTTCTCGTACCCATCTCATGTTACAAACAAACATTTAAAAAGTGTTTAGCTTTATGTCTTATTTAATAGATATTACAGAAGGACAATATTTCAGCCTACTTTGTACATACATCTGTGAAAACGGAAACATTAGGTTTAATACTGTGTTCATTTGAAGTGATGAAAAATTTACACTTATTCTTCGTTTATGAAAAATGAACTGAAATTCTTCCTTATAATCCCAATGATATTGTTCTTGTAGATGAGTAATAAATTGAATTTCGTGGTCGTTATATATTTCGTCTTCTACCGAAATTGAATTGATAGTTTTAGATTCAAGTACATGCTAGGTGTGGTGCAAGTACATACAGACATATTTGGGAAAGTCTGTATCCCGCTAACCAGAATCAGAAAAAGGACTTTGTTATTGATATAGTCGATATTCAAAGGGAGTAAGTTTTTTACCTGTCATGACCTTAGCAAAAAAATTTTTACAACGAAATATAACAATCAGGTTTCAGTCAGCCCTCAATTGAGATCAGTTCTGATGCAAGTAACAATATGCTGCCCCATCTAAAAAATTGAAGACTTATAAATCGCAAATCAATGGTGCTAGATATCAAAATTTTACCATTTAGAAAAAATTGAAACCAATATGATAGAAGTCGCCGTAGTCTAATAGGTGTTGACTTATTAGACGTAATGCTCGGGTTCGTATCCCACTTCAGGCATCAAAACGAAAAATTAAAAAAAACTTTTTTAGGCGATTACGGTCAATGGAGACACCTATCGCACCATGATAACCGATTTTATGGTAACCGCTCCTTATAGCATTGATGTGAACGATGTTTGATTTCAACAGAATGGTGCACCTTGCCACACATTTCATGTCACTATCGATTTATTGCGTCAAACGTTTAATGGCCGTTTAATTTGCCACCAAGGAGTTGCGATGTGACACCGTTGGACTATTTTCTGTGAGGCGCCGTTAAAGTAAAGTATTATTCCGAGGAACCAGAGACAATTGAGTGATGCCATTGACGAGATACGACCCCATACACTCGAAAAAGCGCACAAAAATTGATTGAATGATGTATTGTAAGGGGAACCACGCAGCCATATGAATGAAATAATATTCAATTTCCTACCGGAACAGTTGTAATTTACAGCAAAACAATAAATTTATCAAAATTTCATACCGTTTTTGTTTTATTGCATTTTTAAATTTAAACTTTTAAATCACCCACCCATTATATTTACTCACATAATGTTCATATTTAATATGTAAAATTCATTCTTAACAAGTACATACGTGACGTATGAGTGATATTTAATTCCATTAGTTTCATACATGACAAAATCGAAAATTTTTTATTGCATACTTTTCAGAGTAACTATTGCAGTACATACATGTAATATGATGCGTATGACTAATATATTTCAAATTCAATTAAAAAGAAAGTATACCCCATTAATTTGGAGTTAAACTAAAGGGTCCGCCAAATAACATTATTTTGAAAATGCTAACTACTGCATACTTTCTCAAATTTATTTTTTTAATTGAAAGTACAATCCTTCCGGTTAATAATTTAAAATAACTTCATTGAAATGGCTGCCTCGGCTGGCCATGCAGTAGCCTTCACCAGAAGATGCGGATTTTGGCAAAAAAATCATCTTTTCAGATGAAGCTCATTTTGATCTTGACGGGTATGTAAATAAGCAAAATTGTCGCATTTGGGGCACAGAAAACCCCCACGCATACATTGAAAAGCCGGCGCACCCAAAACGAGTCACTGTTTGGTGAGAATTTTGGTCCAGAGGCATAATTGGGCCATATTTCTTCGAAAATGAGCAAGGAGTGGCCGTTACAGTCAGTGGCGATCGTTATCGGGCCATGTTGAACGAATTGTTTTTCACAAAAATTTAAGAGGAGGATATTGGCAACATTTGGGTTCAACAGGATGGCGCTACGTGCCACACAGACGAAGCTATACTCGATGTTTTGCGCCCTGTTTTTGAAGATCGCATTATCAGCCGCAGAGCTGATGTCGTTTGTCCACCTCGGAGCTGCGATTTGACATCGTTGGACTATTATTTGTGGGGTGCCATCAAAGATAAGTGTTACGCCGACAAGCCAGAGACAATTGACGCTTTAAGGTACAATATTCGTGAAGCCATTGTTGAAATACAGCTGCACACAATCGATAATGTGCTTAAAAATTGGACCGATCGTGTAGGCTACTGCATGGCCAGCCGAGGCAGCCATTCGAATGAAATTGTTTTCCATTATTAACCCGAAGGGTTGTACTTTCAAATAAAAAAGAAATTTTACAAAATTTTCAGTAGTTTTTTTTAAAGCATTTTCAAAAAAAAAAGTTATTTGACGGACCCTTTATGATATCAGAATTTTTGATCTATTTTTAAAATTTCTAATTTTTCGAGATATCCTAACCTAAAAGTAAATTTAAAAAACACAATACTAGGATATATTCCAGTAGGTATATATAGGTATATAGCCTGCGTCTTCATAATCTGTCTTTCACACATCTTCACAACAAAACAAAACAAAATTTGGCAAAATTTCAAACCCTTTTTGTTGTATTGCATTTTTAAATCTAAACTTTTAATGGCCCACCATTTTTGTTGCTACAGAAGTGCATTTTTTACTTTCTGCATAATTAATTTATCTTTAGCCAATTTACCTATCAATAGGTAGTAATCATTGTTCTAAACACAAATGCAAAATGTATGCATGTGAAGTGACAAATTTTCCTTACACAATACTACACTGAGTCCTGTTAAAAAATAAACCAAAAACAAAATCAGACTGTAGCATCGGAACAGTGACAAAAGAGCGTATATCTAAAATGAAATTGTGGTGATTGGTTTTTGCGGTGATGTTGAATATATACTGGTAAAATGTATTCGATTAATATTTAACTAGTTTGTCACTTACTGTCAAATGGTTTTCGATAATAGCTTTACTTGGTGTAGAGAAATTGAACAAAAAAGAAGAAAAAAAATACAACAGCAAGTAAAAAAAAATAAAAATAAAAAAGTTTGCTATCAGAGCAAGACACAGTAGAAAAATTGTAAATTTTACAATAATTACACACAAAATGTACAGTGATGAACAAAAATTAATTAACCATCTGCTGGCATCATTTAAATAAAATCTTGTAAATTGGAGAGTAACAAATGTTGGAAGCAATAATGCTAATTTGTTTTATTAAACTCACTGCCATTTTATTAATTAAGCTCATTTTAACTTATTCCATAAAATTGGCTTAACCATAGATCGTAGATGTAGTCGTATTAGTCTAGTAGTTAGTGAGTTGGCTTATTAATTATGAATAATTATTTCTTCGCCGACTTCCTCTCAGCAGATTTCTGACAAAAACAATTGAAATGAAAAGTTTTTTAAATATCTTGTCATTCGCAGTCGACTTTAAACTGTAGGTCCCACCACTCATGCATAAATTTAACACACACAACATAAGTAGTGTGAAACGCTAGGTCGTATGTATACATGGAAGTCCGTTTGTTTGATCAGCTGTTTTGTTAACACATCCAGTGTTCCATGATCTCGATATAATACCTTGATAATACCTCATTATCCGCGCTAGAAGTACCACATAGTCCTGGTAATCTTGGATCTGGTGTATACAGTTTTTAGTGGTTCAATGACCACTAAATGTAATGAGCTTTACTTGGTACCGGATTAACACAGCGGCGGTCTTTATATCCATTATTTCAGATTCTATTAATATAGAAAGCATATTTTTAATTGAGGCATCAGTTTCGTTAACTACCAAAATTTACCTTTTACTGCCTTCTTGATTGACGTAAACATAATTTCATTTGCATACTCCTATACTGGAAACTGGTCTATCATAGATTGCAGTCAGATATTCATCCTATATTTCATCAATTATTTTTCAAATTACAACTGTTTTAATACAATGTGACCCACAATTTCGTCTTCATTGGTACATTGGGAAAATTGTTTATTAACTGTCGTCATGTCTCATTAGAAATTAGAGAACTTTAAAGTTAAAAAAATATTCTCGCCCAGCGACCAATAGACGAGCTTTTCGTGGAGATTTTCGAAAAGAGTTTTTCTAGAAACTAGGTCGTACCTCTGACTAAAACAGTGTAATGACCAATTATGTTATGTATGTATGTTTTTTCTATCATTCTTCATAGTTCGCCTTAGTAAGCTTCTATCTATAGTGCGTAATGAAGCTTCTTATCTCCAAATTTAAATATATCACAGTTTGTGTGTGAGATATCATCGAAATTTTTTATTCATTTGCAGCACTAAATGACACAATTATATGATGAATATAATATTGGTCAAATATCCATCACGGCTTTCCTGTGTGGAATGCACGTGAAATGTAATTTTTTTTTATAACTTTGGTGCATAAATCTATTAGCTTTGTAAACCGCTGTGCTTTACGGCTTATTCACATACACCGATGACCTAAGGAAATCCCACAAACAAAGGCAAAATGGAATCGAAACACACGCTAGCTATGGCCAGTTCACATCACGTCTTACATGAGGTTACCACCTCTTCAAGTCGTTCGTGGATATTATCCAATGTGGCAAGAGCTGTCTGGCTCGTAGTGCCATTCGGTTAAAGCCACAAGTCGCAACCAAAAGAAATTATCGCCCTACAGTGGTTGACGTTGACATTGATGGCCTGCATGTGTGATTCCAAATTCAACATATGACGGCGGCCCACAGAAAATAGTCCAATGGTGTCAAATCACAGCTTCTTGGCGGCAAATTTACATCACCACTTCGGCAAATTAAATGGATATCACACGCAATAAATCAAATGTAGCTTGAGATGTGTGGCTAGTTGCACCATCCTCTTGAAACCACACATCATACATAACTGGTCATTATTACCCTTCAGTCAGTGTTACGACCTAGTTTCTCACACCACTTATATTGTGTGTGTTAATTTTTATACATGAATGGCGCGACCTACAGTTTAAAGTCAACAACGAACTACAGATTTTTTGAGAAACTTTTCATGGCAGTTTTTATTCACTCTCAGGGTTTTTGCCAGAAATCTGCTAAGAGGATGTCGCCGAAGAAATACTTTCTGTATTTTGTTGTGATGTCTGGCCTTTATGTCTAATAAGCCAACATACTACCTATTAGACCACGGCGACTTCCACACATCGCGCACATCAATACCTTGAAGAGCGGTTACAAAAAAGTCGGTTATCGCACCAAACAGCCACTCGTAATGGATGCATTGGACCACGTAAGGATTTTCTGAGCTTTAAATGCGGCAATTTTGCTTGTAACGTACACGCTAAGAGGAAAATCAGCTTCATTCGAAAAAATTATCATTGTGCAGTTTATCGTTGGCCCAACAAATCAAAACGTTACTCAAGCCTAAATTCATTCAATTCGTTCAGTGGAGATAATATAATGAATTTTGTCGCAGACTAGAATGACATAAGTATTGCCAAATTTGAAATAATTGAAACCTATAGGTGGCCCACCTGATACATATGTTTTTGAAAAGTGGTGGTCGAAATTCTTAGTACATTCTTAACACATGAGAACCGTTTCTCTAATAGTAGATATAATCTAATCAAAACTATTACCATGTCTGTCAAGATCAAATTAATATGATTTCTTGAAGTGAAACTGTTGTTAAAGATTGATGAGAGTTGTTGATCACAAATATAATCAGAACTAGAATAAATGTTGTTTTTCGAAAAGGAAGTATACAAGCGGGAAACCTTTAAGTTTTTAATTCCACCAAGTAAAAATTAAATTGATTAAGATGTGGCAGGAAAATTTATCAGAAATGTGGTTTTGAAGAAATTTGTACGATTTCTACAGCTTTCAGAGGAACTATTTTGTTATTTATTGACAGTTAAGGAAAGATATTTATGTAGTTGTCAATCTTCTCTAGGTCTCTTCTTATCACACAGGAATCATTTTATGCTTACAGATAAAGTTCCATTACAGCGAATTGGAGCTGACTTATTATGTCTAATATTGAATTATAAGATGCCATAAACCACAATCTCCTTTTTTAAAATGAGACAGTAATGGTATTAATATTCTATCAAATTTTCTCCTCCACTGATTTTTACCAATTTCGCTGCAAAATATTTATTTAAATCGTGTAGAAAAAAATTCAATACCTCGTAGAATATATTTCTCCTTATGTGAACGTCTATTGCGAATATGTATCGCATGCAAGTATGAAAAGAAGGATGCTTAGCAACCAATTTAATGTGTGTTTTACTTTTACATTAGGTTTACGCTTCACCCTGAAAATTATTTTTCAATTTTTCGCTTTTTTTCAGATGCTAGTCTTTTTAAATCGATTTTCTTTCATCGCCTTAATGGCATAATTTTAAAGTAATTTATTTTACATTTGTTTTTTCTATTTTTATGCTCTTTTTTAATATACAACGATAAGTCACTGGGTGTTGTTAACGTACATAGCACAGTCTCTTGTTATATTTTAAAAATCAAATAAATTTTTAAATGATTTTGCTGTTGTGGTAGACAACTTTGGAAGGTGGATTGTTTTTGTTTCATTATTTTCTTAAGTGCTTCAAGTACGAAACTACTTACAAATTCAAGGAAATTTATAATACGTTCTAGTGTTTATTAGTCTAAAGAAAATTAATTTAAAGAAAATTACGCAATAAAGTGAAATCTGGAGGCCCAAGTCTCTTCATTACTCTTGAACACATTCCATTGAAGTACAGCGAAACTCAAGAGACATTTCAAACACGTTCTAATGATACCCTATTTTCAATAATATACATCTTCCCTCTCTTCTGTAAGCAGTCGAGAAACCTTAAAGTAGACATTGAAACCCACCCAAAATGGTTTGGTTGTATATAGGTGGCATAAATACCAAGGAGATGGGCAGGAGTATTTTTTCAACATTTGAAGAAACCGAGGCAATTGAATGCTTCATTTGACAATTGGTAAATATGCTACTTCCAGTGAACATTACTTTAAATTTACAAGCCCAGAACATTGAGATCTTTTGGCTATCCAATATTTCCACCATCCATAGTTGTGGATGACATAATTTTACGACTAAAAATGAGCGAAATTTTCAAAACTGTGATTTAATCACGGTGATTGATAATTCACTGGTAACTAAAGTGATTGAAATTGCCAAATAACAGTTACTAATAATGTCGTTCTTTCAAAATTGTTACATACTCAAATTTATTTCACTTTATTTTGAGCGAGGCAGAATTATTATTAGATGATGCTGATTATTTACTTTTGTCTTTTATACATAAACTTTAGTGTAACTTAATTGTCAAACTTCATATAAAAATAAAATTACATTAAAAATAATAACATTGATGACACCACTTTGATTTTGTTTAGTAGTCTTTTCGTAGTATGTATCTAGTTGTCTTTTTCTTACGACTTAATGAAATACGTTATTGTCAGTATTGTTTTCTTTAGGAATACTGTGATCACAATCACTGTTTTAACGAACAGTGATTAACAAATCACGTTCACTGAGAACAACGTTCTTCAAAAATCACTGGATCGCTCATCTCTAATTACGAACCTTCAAACTCTTCAGTCAGGATTACGACCTAACTTCTCGCATCACTTATGTTGTGTGTGTTGATTTTATCGGCAAGAACCTACAGTTTAAATTCGACATGTTTTTGAAAAACTTTTAATGGTAATTTTATCTTAACTCAGAGTTTTTTGCCGAGAGGATGACGCTAAAAAAATTGTTCATATTTCGTTTCGACCGAGATGTCTGAGTTGGGGTTTGAATCGCTGCTCACGTATAATAAGTTAACTACTAGTCCAGGGCGACTTGGTATATTTCACATAAATCGAGCTGAATTTCATCGATGACATAGGTTATGTTGGGTAAGATATCCGCTGTGATATGTGCCTCATTCGCATTCATCTGCCACTTAAAAATCTCCACAAAAAAATGTCTAACAGAGTCAAATCGCGCGTACTCCTTGGCCAATTAACATCAGCTTCACATGAGATGATCGTTCCATCAAACCGCTCGTGCAGAATATGCAGCGCGCCATTAACTATGTGACATGTAGAGCTGACCCGTTGAAACCACATGCCGGTAGTATTCAGATCATTCAAGTCTGACCAAAAAATTTGGTAATAATTGTTCTGTAGAGCTCATCATTAAGAGTTATTGCTTGGCCAATACCGCTCTCAAAGAAATATGGTATTCCACAAACATTGACTTTTTCGAAATGCATTGGACACTTTTGGATGTCATTTGTATTGGTATCGTCAGAAATTCAACAAATTTGTTTAGAAATGGGTCTCATCGCTGAAGATATACAATTTCCGAAGACAATGTTGTAACTAGAAATACCCAATGAAGTGGAATGAAACCAAAGCATTATAGCAGTGAATTATTACGAGAGATGAAACGTAGATCAAATTCAACAATAATATGCGAAAAACATTGGTTTATTGGTTTCAAATATAAAATTAAAAAAAAACCGATAATAAATGCATGTGCTCCATTTGCTAACATGGTGTAGAGAAGAACGCCTTTAGTCTAAAAATTGTCACATTTCAACAGAAGCGCGATTAAAACGACATATCCAAAATAGTTAAGTTATCGACAAAGTTATAAACTGGTCAATATCTTAAACAGGTCAGGAGCTTTTATGAGTGCAAAAGTGATTGAATACTTGTGGACTATTTGAGATTTGTTCTTTATTTTTTTAATGTTTGTTTTATTAATAATTTTCTTAGGATTGGACGTGAAATTAATAAAAAAAACTTTTAATTTTACTGTTTTATTCCTTTCGTTCTTATTCATTAGTTAGTAGTTAAAGTACTGGCAAGTGTGTCTTACACATCTGAACAGTATGTCAAACGATGGTTAAAGTTACAGATGACCTACAACGAAGACCGTAACAACTACTTATATATGTATGTATGTAATGAAAATTTTAAAATGAAAACATATATAAACCACATTAACGACAATTAAGTTAAATGCTTCATTAACCCATTTACAGCCAAACAAAAACTACAAGTTAAATCTTTTAAATTTCAATGTTTATTTATTTTTAACAATGCAAAAAAAACAGAAACGTAAAAAAGTAAAAAAAAAATAAATTCAGGACATTAGAGGGGTGTACCCAAATTGGTGCAATGGCCACTTATGAGTGATATTTTGCAAAACAATTTTTTTCAACGCAGAGTGTATTTTACATTTTTTGCAGCTCCAGCGGCTTCTATTGTGGCAGATGACACAACGCACACGCTTATAAAGCTTGAGTAACTCAAAACTTGTAAAAAAATTATCAAAAAATATTTTGTGGTTGGCAGGATTCATGGTCAATTTTTGTAGCAGCATTTTCACAACCCTAGTACCCAATCGCTCAGAAACAGGTGTAGTTGATTTACCACAATAAATATCAAAGCAGTAACAATATCCAGAGGACCTTGCTGCAACCCAGTTTTTATAACCAAACCGAATAGATTTACCTCGAATATACTGTTTTGCTGAATGGCGACCGTAAAATTTCACCATGGATTCGTCGATAGAAATATGTTCGTGCAAAACACCCCATTGGTTAAATTTTCTGATAAGAATTTTAGCAAGTTGACGTACTTTAAACATTTTGTCACTAGTTTTTGCAGTGTCGTTAGTAGTATACTTGTGGCCATTGTACCCAAATTGGAACAGCATTATTGTATGTTTTCTAAAATCTTATACATTTGTTGTATGAAACGAAAATGCTTTTCAATGTTTCACTGTTTATTGATTTTATATTATAATATAAATTTCGACTATAAGCTTTGGGTAGAAAATATAACTTGACCGACCTTTACATGTGTATTGTTAATGAAGTGTAATAGATTATTACAACAATAACAATATATGTAGTTAAATTGCTTCATTTAATATTTATTCAGAGCACTTTCCACTATTCAATAATGCAAAAAAAAAATAAACTAGAGTAAACAGTTTTTTATACAGCCTTAATAATTAAGTGTTCTCAAATTGGCACAGTGACCGTAAATGTGTTAAAGATTATTTGTGCTCTGATGCTTGTTATGGAATTAATACTCTTGGATATTAAATCAACACACTCAGGTGTGTGAATATGAATGAGAAACTTTTCATTACATAAAGTTGAGCGCACATAGGATATCATTGTTGTCTTATAAAACTAGAAAATAAAAAGGTTAATCACTTTCTTTTAATTCCCTCTATGAACTGATGTTGCCGTAGTGTAGTAGGTAGTGTGTTGGCTTATTAGACGTGAGTCCTCGGTTCAAACCCCAGGTCAGGCATCTGCAACTGAACGACATATGAAAGAATATTTCTTCGGCCACTTCCACTCAGCAGATTTCTGTCAAAAATTCTGAGAATAAATAAAATTGCCATGAAAAACATTCCCAAAAATCTGTCATTTGGAGTCGACTTTAACAATTAACACACACAACATAAGTTGTGTGAGAAGGGACACACTAGACATCTGCTTATGGTCGAATTGAAGGAACAACGCATGGTATGGTGAGGAGTGTGCTATGATGGCGTTGCCAAGTGAAAATATCGAACATAGTATATCAACCATCTTGGAACTCATTCTGAAGCCTCTTAGCCAATCAATATTTATCAACAAGCTACGAACTTCCCAGAAAAACTCTACTCCAGCTCACAAAGCAAAGATGACTTCACTGTGCTCTTCATATTAACAAATGATTGGTCAGCTGGTAGTCCAACTAGAGGTCCGCATTAGAGGGCATGGCTTGATCTACTTCACACCCAAATATTGAATCGTTAAGGACAGCACTTGACCGTTTAGTGGACAATTTCCCCATGCATGAAGTGGGCCTCGCGATGGATGTATGACAACGTCACCTCAAGTAGTGCTGGAAGGCAAATGGGAATCATTTCGAATAAGTTGTTTCCAGTTTTGTAGTGATTGAATAATAAAAAAAAATTAATATTAATTCGTTTTCATTTGTCGTCGAAGATTGTGTTTCTGTGTATCAGTATTTTTGACTTGACAAGGTAAGTAAATTCTTTGCTATTGAATAACTATACATCGTGTTTTAACTGATTACAAAAAAAAAAAATACAATACAAAATTTAAACTTTATCATCAAACTTGAAATAAGGACAAAAAATAAGAAAATAAAATTTTTTTAACAATATTGAGGAATTTAGACAATAACATACAGACAAAGTATATTGTAACGAAAATGGAAATGGTGTAATATCGTTTAATATTAAAATGAGCAAAAGCTACACAAACTAATACAACGAACTTGTTACAAGTAAACCAACAACATCGGTATAAAAGAAAAGGGGATAGGCAAGTAAGCGAGAATGCAACAACAAGCAACTAGAACAAAATACACAGACAACAATGAAGTCACGATAGAGCTCTCGAGAAGGCGAACACACGAACATTCATCAGACTGATTACGTGGGCATATAAAAGGACAAGACAAAGCAGTCAACGAGGAGTAGTAAGAATTCAGTCAGTCTTGTGTGAAGACGCGTGTGAAGAAAACAGCCGTGGTTTGAAGATCGCCGTTGAAACTATTTGCGATGAAAACAAAGAACAAGGAACAATTTTTTAAACATTAAACGTAAAACTCTTCCGTGATGTTTACACATATGTGCGATATAAAAAACGAAATTGTCTAATGTAGATATACTCGTATATATAATGGCTTGATATAGGACTAATGTTCGGATGTACCTTACATCCATATTTAAGCAAACAATTACACTTAGTTATCACTCAATTAAAATTGTAAACACTTCTCTGCTTTCTTATAGTCGTGCTTAATTGTCTTTATTTATCTTTCTTTAAAATTATATAAAAATTTTAAGGCATTGAATGACGGAGGTAATTACCACTCTTACGTTATTTGCTGAGGGTATTTTTTGTTGGTTTAAAAACTCTGTTAATTATTGTCTGGTAAAGTAAAAAATCCACAACAGATGAGAATGTTGTGTAATTGTAACGTTGTTTGCAAACACATAAACGCTTAGTAGCGACTCTCCACATGAATAATTGTCTTTTTTTGTACATGCTCATGAACAACAATTGCATTCTGGTAACGATAATTATGTATGTTCCAAATGTAGTTACCTACATATATTACCAGAATTGAGAGTGATAAAGGCTTTTGGTCGTACCTAAAGATATTGTCACTTTGAGCATATTTAATGATGATGAAACCTTGTCTAATAAATCACAGTTTCTATGTAAAATTTATCTTCAAAATAATATGTCGGAAGAGCATTATACTGCCCACTAGAAACTGCAAATATTACGTTAAAAAAATAAATGCCTACAACCTACAATAAGCGCTGCCTATTATGCTGAAAAACAATTGTTTAAGTATTCTATAAGCAATGGATCCCATTCAATTTCGTAACTATAAGGAGTATGGACAAACGAATACTTTTTTCCAGCCAAATGACAGATATAAACACGAATTACTTCAAGAAAAAAATACTGTTAGTCTGGTAGATATGGACAAAAGAAAACTTGTTGTAAGTTTCCGACCATATGCATTTTGTTGGTTAACGAGCACAGTACACGTAAATGTGGCACATGTAAAAAAAATCCTGTTAGTCTGAGAGCAAACAGCATCCTACTCATGCTGATAATTATTCTTTAAACTGATGCTGATACATACGTAACGTAAGTACTCATTACAACCCTTCAATCAGCATTACGACTTAGCTTCTCACACCACTTATGTTGCGCATGTTAATTTTATACATACGGTTTAAAGACGACTCCGAAAGCCTGATTTTTGAGAAATTAATTAAATATTTGCCAGAAAACTGCTGAGAGGAAGTCTGCATACTTCGTTTTGTTGGAAATGTCTGACCTGGGGCTTGAACCGTGGAATCACGTCTAATTATCCAATACACTGCGGCGACTAAATCACCTTTATAAAATGCTGAGGGTTGTGCGTGAAGTATTTCTGAGAAAAGTGATTTGTCTGCTAACCATCTGAGATTCTTTTTATTCCGAATTTATACACCGCCTGTTGCTTTTGTTAACACTACTTCTACTACTTAAAGAAGAAGTTGTATTATTTACAACAATTTTACTTTCCTTCAACTTTCCAAACAATAAAGTGGCATGCAACCCGAGCACTTCTGGCTATTATTAGTAAATAAAAGACTCCAATTATAGCACCATAATTGAAAATGAGAAAGAATAATACGAAAATCCTTCTTATTTTCAATTGCTTTTTTATGCTTTTCTTTTGCGAATGTAGAAAAAAAAAGAAAAATCTCTGATTATTTTGCTTCTTAAGAACTGAAATAAAATTAAAAGGCTTCGCCTGGAATAGCATATGCTCTGGAAAGTACGTTATGACCATTAGTAACAGTAAGACATTCTTTTTCTCTACTATCCTTACAGCTCTTCCTTATTCAGTGTGTAAATGGAGACATGCATTACGAAAATATTCGTTTCATATCAAATGCACAAATGCACTTCCTTTTGGGAAGATAATACACGAGAATATTGCATATGTGTATGAAAAAAAAAATTAAATGGGCAAAAAGCTGAAAGAGACTAATTTAAAAACTTGTAAAGTAACTTTTAAATTCCAAATTTAATATGCGTTGTATATAGAGCCTGGAACAAATTGAAGTAGATGTAGTAGAAGCTGAAGCTCACGACGTAACGTGTAGCATGGCAAAAAAAAAGAGTGCGAACAGGATAATGAAGTTTTCTTTTAATGTTGCCAAATATCATTTTTACAAACTTCCACAATACTATGTGAATTTTCTAACGAAATAAATAAATACATTTATCGCTTCAGAAACATAAAATTTTGTGTTTAATGTTAAATCTCTTATGAAAACCCTCTTTATAATTTATATTTCGATGATTTCACTACAGCGACTATTCTGTTAACCACTTAAGCAAATTTCGTTTTAATTAATAAGCGTCGCCAGCAGAGTTTTTAGAAGACATTTTTGACTGCAAAATATATGACAGGACCTTAATAATACATAACATAATTGGTCATTATAACTCTTCAGTCAGGATTACAACCTACCTTCTCACACCACTTATGTTGTGTGTGTTAATTTTATATTACATTAGTGGCGGGACCTACAATTTAAAGTCGACTCCGAACGATAGATTTTTGAGAAACTTTTCATGGCAATTTTATTTACTCTCAGAGTTTTGCCAGAAACAGGCTGAGAGGCAGTCGCCTATGAAATATTTTTTTCATATTTTTGGTTTGGTTTCTGACCTGGGGTTTGAACCGTGGCCTTTCGGCTAATAAGCCAACACACTACCTACTAGACTACGGCTAAATTTTTACTCCAATTACTTATCTCTCAAACACAGTCTTTTCATAAACATGGACGTATAGTTTTTAAGCGGATTAAAGAAAGCCCTACGTTTCATAATTAAAAAGAATAACCTTCATGGACTACATTTAATTTAAGAAAATTCAATATTAGATGTCGAAGTCACCGTAGTCTAGTAGATAGTATGGCTGGCTCAGACATCCCGAACAAGATGAAATATGAAAAAGTACTTCTTTCTGCAACTTCCCAACTTCCCAGCAGTCTTCTGGAAAAAACAATTTTAAATACTTTCAGAGTTTTTGCCAGAAATCTGTTGAGGCTACTAGAATACGTCGGCTTCCCCTGCAAGTATACTTTTTCAAATTTGAAAAAGCAGCATGAAATTCAAGAAACAATAGGTGGTCCAGCATACTTATTTTTCCGAAAATCAAAACTGCTGTGGATAGCACTTGATTTCGACAAGATTGGCACAGATTCGCTGACAAGCTAGGTCTGACCCACGAGGAATACTGCAGAAGCTGCAAGTATGTATAAAACACGGAATCGGTACAACAGCTTTTATGCGAGTGCCCTTCAGATCTGGGCATAGTGGCGAATGTGACACTAGGGGGACCAGCCGGTTTCAACCGGAGAGAAGCTTCTCACACCATTTATGTTATGTGTTAATTTTTATACATAAGTGGCGGACCTACAGTTTAAAGTCTACACCGAACGACAGATTTTTTAGAAACTTTTTCATGGCAATTTTTTTTTCTCATAGTTTTTGCCAGAAATCTGCTGACAGGAAGACGTCGAAAAAATATTTTTTTTTCGATTTGCTGGAGATGACTTATTAAATACACTACCTACAGCGACTTTTTAATAACAGTCTGTTCTTGTCAATATAATTAATATTATGAACATTTGAACAAATTTAGTCGGATTTTTTTAGATAGTTGAGGATTAGTAGTGTAAATAAATAAGTAAAAATGAATGAAAATATCACAATGTATTGCCATCTAAACGCATGTTGCCTTACAAAACTTTATATATGAACTCGAAAACATTGTATACTTAATTAAGTTTGCATATTTTGTATAAAATTTTGGTTTCTGTGGCCAGCCTCTAACGTGTAATGAATATAATGATTTAGTTCGTTATTTTTTCTTTTTTTTTGGTTCAACAGTGTTTTGTTTCATAATGTTTACATAAATTTTCGTTAAGTTAAAATTTTTTTGGCATTAAATATTTAAATGGTTTATAATTAAATTTTTAATTTCATTTCTATAAACTCGCCACTGAAAGTGTTTGCTTAGATTTAAAAAAATGCGTGAATGGAAGAGAAAAATAAGTTATATGTGAATGTATATTCAATGAAATCGCCGTCGTTTACTAGTAAGGCCACAGTTCAAACACCAGATCAGACATCATAACGAAATATGAAAAAATATTTCTTCGGTGACTTCCTCTCAGCAGATTTCTGTCAAAAACTCTGAGAGTAAATAAAATAAAATTTAAATGAAAAGTTTCTCAAAAATCTGTGTATAAAATTAACACACGCAGCATGAGTGGTGTGAGACGCTAGGCCGTAATCCTGACTGAAGGATTGTAATGGACAATTATATGTATATAAGTATGCTGATCAAATTAATGTAAAATTTTTGTTTACACAAAGCAGTATACATTTGACCCTTCTACGGTAATTAATATATTGTGTTTGACTTCACTTAAATTTAATTTTATTTATTTAATTACTTATTAATTGCAATACAATTACAAATTATATGTAATTATTTACGAGCTGAGTAACTTTGACCATATGCTCGGTGTAGTGTAACAGACCAGAGTCTATTGTGGGAATCGAACCCACCACCCTCACGCTAATAGTCTAGCACATTATCCACTAGACCAGCAGGGCACCCAATTTAATTTATTATCTGTAGATTTAATAAAAATTAAGTCTCTGTGTTTATGGTATTGTACTTAAACTAGTGGACGAAAGTGCATTCAAATAAAAGGTTTTTAAATTTGATAAAAAAAACTTAAAAAATTTTTATGGCATTAAATTTCAGCATATTTCTTCAATAAAAAAAAAACTTTCATGCACTACAACGTACCTCTAAAAATTAAATAAAAAGGACTGCATATTATAAGAATTTTTAACCAGATTTCTTTTTTTTTTTTGTGATTGCATTTCGCCAAAAGTCCTTTGTCCCTTATCATAGATTTCATTACTTTAGGCATACCTTCCCCGTGATTTTTAGAAGTTTGATATGAAACTTTGGCCCATTCCGTTAAAACGCTTAATTATAGTTACACTAAATTGGAAAAGTTTTCTTTTTACAATTGCCTACAAATTTTAGATGGGGTATAAATCGGAGCTTTTTGGCTTTCCATTGTCTTACAGTTTTGTTCAGCAATTCGTTTTTGCATAATATTGGCAGTGTGCCTTTGGATCCTCGTTTTGCTTGAAAGTTATTTTTGTTGTAGGATAAAAAAATGTCGAATTATTCTGCAGATTACTTAAATTTTAATGCTCACGCCTTCCGTTTTACCAGAGGGCTAGATGGACCACCAAGCAAAATGTCTTCATATCATTAAACTCCTTTATTGTGTTTCACTGTCTACTTGGCATGTTGTCATTGAATTGTATCAGCGGGCGTCTTCCAACAATACTGCATTTCAACAGAGTGGAATGCTACGTCATTCCACTCGTTTCCAATTATTTGTTGTCCAGTTATTGCTGTGTTTTACAAAAATTAAACCGAGACTTCAAATTCTTGTCCATTAGAGAAGGCTTACAAAAAAAACACAAATCCAGGCTTGTGCAAGGTTCTGCTTACTATGCGGTTGCATAACCTTTTGTTCTAAACTTTGGCTGCCGTTTTATGTGTTCTGGCATTCCTCTCTATATTTGTTTTCGTCCACCACTGTACATGTGTACTTGTATGACAATGCGGATGTGTAAATTCAATTTTGTCCCATGAAATTGTAATATTTTCGGTTACAGGAATTTCTCATTTCCTCTCAAATAAATTGTATTCACATGGATTTAAAGCTTAATTACCAATCCTGATACTGATAAATATATACGGGCTTATGGAAGGAAATATTTTACTCTACAAAAATAATGAAAATGTACATTTGTTTGCGAATTTTGGTAAATATATCTGCAATATTGGTCTTACACTAGATAGTCTAAATATTTACTGTTGGGTTAAGACCTGAGGCTAACTCCATAATGTTAATCTTTTCCATTCGAGATCAAATTCTGAACAAAGATTATAAATACACAACGGTTATGAACATATTATGTTCGAATTAAAAAAAAAAATATTCTTAAAGGAAAATATGTAAACAAATGCTGGATGGGAAGAGCTTTTCTTAAATTATTAATTAAATTTTTTAATTTATATTTGGTTATTCGTACTAAGCAGGTAACTGGTCTGCTGTAGCAAGTCATATGATATCGTCGCCTAGAATCAACGCCTTCCGAATATGTGGTGTAGTGGTGGTAAATATAGCGGATCGTTGATTCCAGTCCTTTCAGTAGGTGACAGGTGAGTAGGTGCAATGTTATCGTCATGAAAAAGTTTCTCAAAATTCTGTCGTTTGGAGTCGACTTTAAAACTGTAGGTCACGCCACTCATGTATAAAATAAACACACACAACAAAAGTGATGTGAGAAACTAGGTCGTAACCCTGACTGAAGGGTTGTAATGACCAATTATGTATGTATGTATGTACATATGTATGTGAGGGGGCTTCTTAGAGGGACTGTATGGGAGAGGGATGAAGCCACTTAACTTAAAATTCGGAAACCATGAATAACCAGTTTTTATTTCTCCAGGGGTATTCCTGGGCTTTTTTCGAATACAATTAAAACCTGAGGTTTTTTCTTCTAAAATGTGGTTCGAACCTGGCCTTCTCGGCTTATACACACGCTTTTTGAGGTCGTTCGATATTATTGAAATTTTTTAATTGTTTCGAAGACCTATGTGAAATATGACATCGTTCAAATGTACGCCACGTCTTCTCTACGTAGAGCGCATCCAAAATATCAAATGTTCTATTACTCTGGCGTGTAAATGAAGCTCAATTTGACCGATGCACTATGTGGCATTTACCCTGAAAAGCTGGCCAAAAAGGCAATAATGAATTTAAAGAAATTTAAGAAACTGAATATGCAGTTCAATAGACAACAAAATTCTGCATTATATAGTGAATTTTCACGACTTTAAGTTGAGATTTGTAGATTTGAGACGATGTCAAAGTCAGGAAAGTGAAGAAAATTAAATGCGTTTTTGGTGTTTTTTTGAAATTTTAATAGGTTTATATGATATTTTTTTGTGGCTAAACGAATAGAGGTTTTTCATTTGAAAGGTATGAGCAACTGGTACTTTTAGTTTTTTTTTTTCATATATATATCTCATATATTAATGTTAAAATTATTTGTTAAAAATTTAAAAATAATAAAAATTTCACATTTTTTTACCCTACCCAAAAAAAGATAAGGATTTTAAAGGTGAAAGTAGTTTTTAGTAGTTTAATGTTATATACCACAAGAAAATATGAACTCTCTACATTCAGGAACACAAAAAAAAAGTTTG
This sequence comes from Sarcophaga subvicina, assembly GCA_936449025.2. NCBI lineage: Eukaryota > Metazoa > Arthropoda > Insecta > Diptera > Sarcophagidae > Sarcophaga > Sarcophaga subvicina. Next base: position 87,351,720 of record OW388080.2, read on the forward strand.
CGCAAATTTGCGCAATTTTTTTTTTTGGCGATTTTTTGAAAATTTTTCTTTTTTTTGAAAAATTAAAAAAATTAGACACAGTGTAATAAAGCCATAGCTATGCATAGGCAATAAAGCCATATAGCGTACGAATTATGCGAGGAAATTCAGTAGTAGCGATACCAATCGAGATGTGCTGAATAGGTTACTTTTAAGCAGTGACTTTTATAAGCTGCAGTACACAAAAATCGCGAAGGAATATAAAAGCATTTTCATCAGATACTATTTAATTACTCCTTCCTGACAGTGATGATGAAAATGATAAAGATTTTAACGATTGTAGTTAGTTTCACTTTTTAAGTATTTTTAAGTTAACTATTAAATAATGCAAAATAAATATTATGAATAAATATTGTTACGTTTTTACCTTTTTAAAAACGTTTAAATATGAGTTCGTTAATTGCAACAAAGTAAAAACAAATATGTCTTTAGTTTTTCTTAACTCTCTTTATTATTTACACTACTTTTGTGTGCCACCGTATAGAACTTAACGATACAACAATAATAATCTGTTTATTCACTTTATTAGTTCACACAATTATTCACTTTGCAACCGCGACTTGTTTTGTTCACACGCAACTTCACACAAGGCTGACTGAATTAACTCTGACTGCTGCTTGCTTTGTCCAGCCCTTTTATAGTCCGCACGCACCAGTGTTGCCACCTTGTGTGTAATTACACATATTGTGTGTAATTTTTCATTGTGTGTGTAGCGTGTGTGTAATTAGCTTCGTGTGTAATTTGTGTGTAATTTTATTTTTTGGTCACATTTTTCTTTAATCGCTAATTTTTAACAACATATTTGTTAACACTGATTTGTTTTGAAAATTTATTGTAATTTCCATCACTGGTTTGCAAAAATAAATACCTACATCTATCTCTTACTAATTTAAATACATGTAAGGATAATGTTTGATATATGCTGTTGAACTGTTTCTTAGTGTAGTACAAACACATTGTGAATTATTTTTTTTTTTGTTTAATCGAATTTTTAATGTTTACGAATATTACGTACTTGTTTTTTTATTATATATTTTATGAATTATACATAACATATATAATTAACCATTTCAACCAACCATTTAGTCAGGATTACGACCTAGTTTCTCACAGCACTTATGTTGTGTGTGTTAATTTTATACATGAGTGGCAGGACCTACAGTTTAACGTCGACTCCGAACGATAGATTTTTGAGAAAATTTTCATTGCAATTTTATTTACTCTCAGAGTTTTTGCCAGAAATCTGCTGAGATGAAGTCGCTGAAGAAATATTTTTTCATATTTTCGTTTTGATGTCTGACCTGGAGTTTCAACCGTGGCCTTACGTCTGATAAGCCAAAACACTGCCTACTATACTACGGCGACTTTATGAATTATATTTTGGTAAATTCAAAATTTTTATTGTTTACGTAAAACCTGTTGAAAATAATTACCATCAGTTGTTAATAAACCTCCACTAAGGCAATAAAGGCTAAGTTCAAACAAAACGCCTTCTTATTTTATTGGGGGATTTCCAGAAGAACATACGTATCCCATTCTTCAACTGATTTTTATAGACCCTAGGAGTTTAGTAGACTCCTAGAGCCCACATATGCATTTACATGTCTTTTGTTAGAAAAAGAGCAAAATACTTTTATTTGAGTTTTACGTTACATTTTTATTTATAAATACATACTTACACTTATGCATGCATAAATCTGCTGCTGCACTTTATTTAATACTGCACATTTACCAATTTTTCTGAACTCGATATACAATTAAATAGAAGCAAATCTTTAAAAGCTGGAAATGTTATAGGTATATTATTTTAAGTATGTATATGAATATGTAACTTTATTGTTTACATAATATATGTATGCAATATCTGTGACAACAGAATTTTGTGTGTAATTTTTTTTCATATGTGTAATTTCGATGCCAGTTGTATGTAATTCATAAAGCTGTTGGTGGCAACACTGGCACGCACGTATGATCAGTATCACAGGCAATACAGATACGAACGCTTTGACAGATGAAAAACCTTCATAACATAAAAGCATAGGTAAATTTAGAGGGAGAAAAAAAATGTTATAATGGTTTGCGAATCAAATGTGTAAGAAGCAACAGATATACCGAGTGAAAACTGGCGGATAAAGCAGAAAAATTAAATGTAAATAAACATTTATTTTGTGTTAAAAAAGGGAAAATTTGGAATATTTTTTAATTTCTTCAATGAAAAGTTTAAAAATTCTTAAATATTTAAATATTAATCGAAATGTGTGTGATTTTCGGTCACAATGAATATAGTTTCTTGTACAAGAGGTAATTAAGAAGCTAAATATTACAAGATCAAAATAGGACGTATTGCTCATAAAAAATGTTTCTTACTGAAAGTTGCCAATATTTTTTAATTTCTTGAAAGAAAAAGTAAAAAATTGTTATTGTTATTATTTGTTTTTATTATTTATTAATAGTTTTAGACAAAAATTAAATTTTTTATTAACTCTCGCCAATATAAAAAACCCACCTCAAAAACTAAAAAACATAAATAAACAAAACAGAGTTACAATCAGAGAGGGACAGAAATACTTTTTGGTAACATTTGCTGTCCCTTTCACGTTTGGCCTATGCGCTGTCAAATCGTCTTTCGTTACTGTTTATATTGTGATCAGTATGATGAACGTTCTCGATGTGGAAGGTTCTCGCTCGTGCCTTCTCGAGAATTCCATTGCTACTACATTGTTGTTTGTTTACTTTGCTTATGTTGTCCGTTACATATTTGTCGTAGCTGGTTTACTTGTTGTTGTTGTTGCAACCAGGTTCGTCATACATATGTGTGTGTGCAGCTTTAGATAATCAACAGGTTCATTATATACCTTGTGTTAGTGTGTATTTGTATCGTGTGACTTTGTGTTGGTGTAGCTGGTAGCTTTTGTTTATAGTTTTTGTTGTTAAACGATATTAGGTCGTTTCGATTTATGTAACAATATTTTCTTAAGGGGCCCTATTTTGGACCAAGGGGAAATTATGGACCGACCATAACAAAATTTGGTAATATGATTTAGATTTACAAAATACACGTTCATACCGAATTTCATCACGATACCGATGTTTTTAAGCCATTTATAAGCGCAAACGTGAATTTCTAAATTGGACTTTATATGGGGACAAGGGTCAAATGTTATCCGATTTTCACTAAACTTTGCACCATGATTTCTTAGTACACAAAACTAATCCATGCTAAATCTTATCAAGATTGTTTCATAATTACCATAGTTATGTGTAAATAAGTGCAATTTCGAGGGGAATTCGTATGGGAGCTAGGCGAAATCAAGGACCGATTTGAACCCAAATCAGTTGAGTTCATCCTTGGGCCTAATTATCACTAAGACTATCAAAAAATTCCAGCCACAAAGTCATAAAACACTTCTATTAATTTTGGCCAGGTTTTCAGGCAAAATGCCAAATAGTGCGATGTCATGGGTTATGTAGGTTTTGTAGACCATACAAATTGACATCTACCTATGATCTAATTAAATCCTAAGTAAAAGCCAAACGGGATCAAATCCCTCGATACGGTGACAAGTTTACCTTCATCTCCACGTACGATGACCACGATTTCTAACCGTTCGCGCAGTATTTTCAGTGTGGCATGAACTATGTGGCATGTAACTTCGCTCTGCTTTAAAACCACAAGCTACATCGAAAAGAAGTTAGTTATCATCAACCTACAGTGCTCGCCGTTGACAGTGATGGTCTGGCCAAGGATGTTCTCAATGATATATGACGCCAATGACGCTATCAACCCAAAATTCACAGCGAGCAGTGACTTTTTCAGGATGCATTGAATGTTTTTAGATCTCATGTGGATTGGAAACGTCCTAAACTTTATATAAATTTTTTTTGTTGTTGTTTACTTATCCATTCATCCAAAAAAGTACCTTACCGCTGAAAATGATTTGATAAGTTCGCTAAACAGACTGAATAAATAACAAAGAATTAAACAGAATTAGCTTGAACAAGTTGGCCGTTATTAACTACCGGACTTCATAAGTCTTGTGGAGTTACAAATAAATTATTTCCAATTTTGTAAGAAAAATTTCTAGTAAAAACAGTACTTAATGAAAACTTCATATTGGTTTCTGTGCTATCAAGCTTTATACCATGATTAAATGTTTTTAACAATAAATGGCAAACACTTCTTTGAAGTTATTCTAAAATTAATCTTTTATGATTTTCCGTTAAAACTGTTAAAACTGGAACTTCAAACTGTTAAAATTATTTCGAACAAAAGGAAACATTTGTAATATCCGTTCGTGATTACATATGTACCTATCAAACATATGACTCTAAGTGACCAACATATTTTGTTGTATTTAGTACTCACACTATTTATCTGTAGATACATATCAAAGAACAGCAAACCAAATTTCATGTCCGTTTATATACAAGATGTGACCACATTTCTGTAATACCACATCGAAACAAATATTTGCCAATATTCTGTATTTGTTTTTCGATTTATATTTGATACATTATGAAAGACCAATACAAGTATCCAACAAGATAACAGAGGTTTTGTATTTACACACAGAAGCTTACAACTGTAATTACATTGTTTAGTCCATTTGAGTCACTATTTGTGTTCTTGTGGAATGTATACAAATTTATGTGGGAGGCGAAATTTGTATATAAAACGTTATTAATAGATACAGCTGTAACTGTTGGTTGATTTTGTATTATTTGTAACTAATTTTAATTAAAGAAAATATTCCTTTGGGAATGAAATGAAAGTTAAGTGATGTAAGAAAGTGATAAGGTTGAATTTTCTGCTCTTGATATTCCTGCTCTGAAGACTCAGAAAAGAAGAAAACAGAAGCTCGTCTTATGAACTGATGACAAACTATTGGCAGCAATAAACATGACAAACCGCTACTTATCGTCGAATATGCTATTACATGTAACAGCGAACGAAATGCTTTTAGTAGTTTGGGCAGAGAAAATATTATCAATTTAAGTAGCAGATGTTTCTTGAAATATTGTAAAATCACTTTTACTGCTTTCTTCATATTTTCCTTATCACATGACAGACAAACATGCACAGAGCGAAAACTGCCTAATAAAATCAAGAAGATTTTCTCTTCGAAACGTTTTTGGAGTGAGGGGTATTACAGCAGAAAGAAACGAAGATTTTTTCGTAGCGATTTCTTATTATTTTTATGTGATAAATCTTTTTAATTTTTTCAAGACGTAAAACACATACATTTAAGAAGAAAACTTGTTATTTACCATTTTTTTTACTCAAATTCCGTCATTTTTGCCACAAAAAATACAATCCATAGAGAAAAACTTATTGATTCTATTGTGTTTTCGTCTAAATTGTATAAAACAAGAGTTTCTTATTAATTTCATTGGGCTACCTAATCAATTTTTTCAAAAAGTTTTTTCTTATAGATTTCATTAGGCTACTTAATAATTTTTTTAAGGAGTATTCCTTATTGATTTCATTAGGTTTCTATTTGATCATGTGTAAATTATCTTATTAATGTTTTAATAAGAACATCTTCTTGATTATTTCATGAATGCATACAAATAAACGTATAGACAATTCCTATGAACTTTTTGTTTTTGTACCATTATAATTTTTTTGAGTCTTTGCAATTACCATATTAAAATCAAATTTTTAGTTGAAATTGAACAAGTGGCAAGTAAAGAAGTGGATAAAAGTAATAAAAATATTCCGTCTTGAAAAAAAACAAAGTAAACTTAAATAAAAAAATTGAATTGTTTTAATTTCAAAAAAAGTGTTATAAAAAACAAATAAAATTTTGAGTAATGACCGATCAAAGGGGTTTAACAGAAAATGTAGATATTGTCCCAATTTTTAAATCCTGTGACCTCCGTGATGAAACGTGCAAGTTTTGGAATTACTTCAACGAACTTATTAAAAAAATGGAAATCGAAGACATTGAAAATTTATTCAAGAAGGCGGACCAAAAATATACTGGGGAGTTGATTAAATTGAAAGCAGGCCTAAGGGAGTGGAGAAGAAATATTGTTCGTGCACAATCATATTTATGAAAAAAGGTATATTTATTTTCATTTAATTTTGTCTTTATACGTCTATCTTTCTCTTTCAAAGATAAATATTTCGAGCAAAAGTGCTGGTTGCAGCACGATTGCAGTCCATGGGAACAGGTGCTTTCTTTCAGGAGGGAAACAAAGAAAAATAGAATTGATGATATACAAAATGCCAAATCTTTGACGAATATTTTTCAAGAGTGGCCACTATATAATGATTTCTTTGGTTATGAATTTGTAAGTATTGACATTTATTAATCTAATTCAATTTAACTTTTAATATCTGTTTTATTCTGAATAGGTGGAAATAGATTTTGATTTTTTAAACTCGGATAAAACTAATAATTTATTCTTGGAAACTTTTTATAAAAAGTTGCTTAAAATTTTTGACCTTGTAATTAAAGAGCGAGTATCAAGGGAATATTACAATATTTATGTAATGAAAATATTACAAAATTTACTACATTCTTTGAAATTTTGACATAAGCGATATTTTGATTTTACATTTATTTATGTATATTTCTATTTAAATTCCAAGTACTGTGTGTGTACAATACTGCTTCATGCTTTGTTACAGCCACAGCGACTTAATAAGGAATACAAGCCCTCGATAGCCGATGCCCAAGCAGATTTTGTCACCTTAGTATCAACTCTCAATGATATTGAACCAAGAATCATAGAAAATGTTAAAACGTATGCAGAAAAAAGAGAAAGACAGCCAAGAGTAATGGGTGTTGGACTGATTTTTCCAAAATTTCTGAGTTTGAATATTTCAATAAAAAATCTATAATAATATCAAGCAAAATCAAGAAGTATTATTTAAAAAATAAAGGGATAGTATTAGAAAATTATAAATAAAATTTTTTTGAAAAAAATAAAAAGAGGTCCAAATGAAATCAAGAAGAAAACCTTTTTGAAAAAATCAAAAAGAAAGCCTAATGAAATTAAGGAGAAAACCTTTTTAAAAAAATCAAGAAGACTATCTAGTAAAATCTCTAAGCTTTCTTCTTGATTTTTTCAAAAAGGTTTTAATTATAAAAATAATAAGAACCTCTTCTTGAAAAAAAACCATAGAGAAATCTTATAAACTTTGTTCTAATTTACTATGCATTTATTAGGTTCAGTTTTCTCTGTGTGAAGTCGTCGTAATCTAGTAGGTAGTGTGTTGGTTTTTTAGACCTGAGACCACGGTTCGAATCCCAGGTCAGATATGTGCAATAAAACAAAATATGAAAAAATATTACTTCGGCGACTTCCTCTTAGCAGATTTCTGGCAAAAACTCTGAGAATAAATAAAATTACAAAGAAAAGTTTCTGTAAAAATCTATAGTTCAGAATCGACGTTAAACTTTATGTGATGTCACTCATATATAGAATTAACACACACAACATAAGTGGTATCAGAAGTTAAGTCGTAATCCTTATTAAAGGGCTGTAATGACCATTTACGTATGTCTATATGTTATGTGACAGACACACATTTGAAAAACGTGTTTTATTCCATAGATATTACAGATGATAATATTTCGGTCAACTAATGTCTGAGATAATGGAATTATTTACTTTGATAATGTCCTACTCGGAAGTGGTAATGATCATCCAAAGCATTGAATTACGGCTGCCGAGATGAAATTTAAGAGATTTTGAAAATATTTGAAATACATACGCCAATATTATTCGGTTGAAATTTAATTAAAGACCGACTCAACTTCTTTTTCCATTTTATTCCACTAGGAACTACATTTATTAAATGCGAAAAATCTTTCAATTACATATACATACATACATAATTGGTCATTACAACCCTTCAGTCAGAATTACGACCTGCTTTTTCACACCACTTATTTTGAGTGTGTTAATTTTATACATGAGTGGCGGGACCTACAGTTTAAAGTAGACTCCGAACGATAGTTTTTTTAGAAACTTCTCATGGGAATTTTATTTGCTTTCAGATTTTTTACTAGAAATCTGCTGAGAGGAAGTCATCGAAGAAATACTTTATTTCGATATCTGGCCTGGTGCTCGAACCCTGGCTTTACGTCTAATAAGCCAACACAATACCTGCTAGACTATGGCGACTTCAATTAAAATGTTTAATTCAGTTAAAATAAAAATAAAATAAATTTTTTTTAAATAAATTCTGAAAACACTGTTCCAGGTACTCTTAATGTTTGGCATATTTTAAAGGAGTGGTTGCTACTCCGCATATATCAGCGTAACCCAGTAGTAGGTTGTGTGTCAGCTTATTAGACAGCCCCAGCTTAGATATCTCGAACGTAGGTTTAGGTTTAGGTCGGAGTGGTAGCTCTGATATCATAAAGCTCGTTGTGATTCCACGGGTGAATGTAGTCCCTGTACTGACCAAAATCAGGGAAGAGGAAGAAGTTGGTTAACCCAAGGGCTGCACATCAAAAGCACGACTACCCTACATTGGAAAAGCAGCCAGAAAGTTTGATGAACGAAGCCATATCCTTGATATTAATAGATGATAGCTCCGTCAAGCTGACAAGAAATGGGGAGCCAAATAACATATATCTACACCTAGCAAGAGACGGGCACTGACAAAGAAAGTGGATAACAGTTTCCTCTTCCTCAGCGGATCTGCAACCACGGCAGATATATTCCAAGGTTGTAAAGAACAATTTTACGTTGAAAATGTAACAATCTTACAATAATTGCCATTAATGCTCTTTTGACCGTAGACTAAGCCCTTTGGAGATAGAAGCGAAAAGGCTTAACATTAATGAATACGTTCGGTTTTAATAAACACGAGATCAAATGTTAATTGTTGACATATAAGCGCGATGGATAATATAAACATCGGGGAATCAAAAGCTCTTGAAGCATTCAAAAACAGTTGTTTAGAATGAAACTTTAAATTAACTTTAAAATTTGAAAGCCCTGACGAAAAATATACACATTATTGTACTCATAAGCCGATAGTAAATGGAAAACCGCTCCCATGTATGGGCCGGTATCTCGAAATTTTTATTTAAGTTTTTCGAAGAGATCGCAATGCCTTACAATACTGGAGAAAAATAAAATAAAAGAAAAATGTTATGTGACCGCTGTGGCAGTTATTTGAATTCAAGCAGAACACCATAGCGTATGAGTGATATTTGATTTTTTCAAGAATTCTTCAATACTCATATGTGAGTGAACCTCATAGTCATTTAGATGCAAGTAAATTTGTAAACAAGGCGTGGAACTCTCATACTACATAAATATTCACAATTTCGATGATATTACTCTTGCTATTTCTATTTTCCAAGTGTAATGCTGTTCTCGAATTTCGAAATTAAAAAATTCGTATACAATTTCTTCATACAAAATTCTTTAAAACAATATGGTGCTACTACATTACAAAAAAATTACTTTCTCTTGAAAGCCGAAAAGTAACCAATAATAACTCTCTATGAAGATTTCTCGTGTATTAAAAATAAACAAAAACCTAAATTATCGCACGAAAACACAAACCATAAGCAATTACAAACTGTCATTTAAGACTACTAAGAGTAAAAACTTTTTGTCATAAGAAACAACAGAGAAACAGCCGTACGTTATATACAGTGTACAGCGGAGTCTAGGTATTGCAATATATTTCAGCACTTTCATGATTTTAAGCAACAGTTTATAGAAATAATTGATGTTTTTTATATTTGTTTTATAAATTTGTTTTTCTTTTATTATAAAACAAAAAATTTAAGGTATTTCACAAACCATAAGAAAAATACAGAAAACTGTCGGGTGACTTCATAGTTCTGCACCGCAAAAGTGTAGGTACTCCCACAAAGAAAAGTAAATTTAATATTCAAAGACCCAATATATTGAAATATTATTCTTTATATTTAGTAGCATATCCCTTAAGGTTAAGTACTCCATTCAACCCATTTAGCCTTGAATGTATCAGTTTTGTTTAGCGTTTTCTGTTGATATTTGACGCATGCACTCATGATCAAGTTTTTCAGTTGAGTTTTGTTTAAGGTTTAGGCGCTACGAAACCGTTCTTCCAAAAAATCTTCGAACTATTACTCTTTTGGAGTCATATTAGGACTTTGTAGGAAATTATTAGCCCTGTGGGAACTTTTGTAGGCAAATCACATCTTCACATTAGCAGCAGTATGATTAGCTTCATTAACTTGTTGGTAATAATAACCTTATGAATTTTTAGTTCTTCCGACTTTTAGGTGAATTTGTTCTTTAGATTGTTTAAAGACTCTCTCCTATTCATTATTTCCTCAATAAATTCAGAAATGTCTACATCTGTTGCCGGCACACATCCCTTGACTTTTGCTGTCGCCTATATAGCATTCGAAAACAAATTATAAGAGAATATACACTTTACTGCAATGGGAAGAATATTGCGATGGATTTTCTTCAAATAAATTTGACCCAATATGGTGGCATTATAATGCAAGATATGTCGAGTGTCGAGTCATTTTTCGTCAAATGCTTAATTTAGATACCAAAAGCAATGAACTTACTTACACATATGCTGTCGAATTATTACAATATATAGAGACAAAACTGTAAGTCGCCGTTGTCTAGTAAGTAGTGTGTTGGCTTATTACACGTAAAGCCCGGGTTCGTATCCCAGTTCAGACATCAAAGTGAAATATGAAAAAAAAAATTTCTTCGGCGACTTACTCTCACCAGATTTCTGATAAAAACTCTGAGAGCAAATAAACCTGCAATGAAAAAGTTTCTCAAAAATCTGTCGTTCGGAGTCGACGTTAAACTGTATATCCCGCCACTCACGTATAAAATTAACGCACACAACATGAGTGGTGTGAGAAGCTAGGCCGTAATTATGACTGAAGGATTGTAATGGCCAATTATGTGTGTATGTAGAGACAAAACTGTGGCTGTTTTATTGGCGGAAAACAGAACATATTAACTTAACTTACTTAATTAGTTATACAATCACTTTTTCAGAATTACTACCAAGCTTTTCGCTCCAACTATGTTGTGTTCGATAAATTTTATACTCCCAACAGCAGATTTAAGAAGATTTAAAAAGTTATATCATCCACTTTCCAAAAAGTCTGAGTTACCAATAAATTTGTATGGAAAGTTTAATAAAAAAGCTAAAGGGAACTGTAAAGTTACCTTTAATTTATTTTCGTTATTACAACTTACAGATAAAATTTTTCAAAAATATGGCAGTGCCGTAGCAATGTCGATAAAACTGCTCAATTATACAAGTTTTTTTTAACGCAGTGGCAACCGCGGGCTTCGTTTTTTTTTTGTTGTGTATGCTCATTTTGTTTAAATATTAAGTTGCCAGTATGAAAATAATATATATATTATGGCAAGTTCAAACATAAAGTGACCTTTAAATGTTAAAGGTATGATGATCCTCCCTTTAGCTTAACGATCACTTCTATCTTATTGGGTACTCATAATAACGAAAAACAATTTTTCTGCCCGTTAAAATCCTCCTTTTAGTTAACGGCAAGTTGCAATAATGGCCCTAAATCTACAATTTACGCCTTGTCGTTATATACACCGTCACATCGTGTATTTTATTTTCGTCTTCTAAACTTTATATTTTTGTTAAATTTAAAGTTATCGATTTTAGATTTCAAAATGTTTTTCGGAATAAATTTTCAATCAAAGTAATGTATCATGTACATAAGTTTGACATGTGTTATCCTACCATTACAACAAACCCCCAAAAGCATTTGATGCTGTGACAGCTGATAATATTTTGAAATTGAAAACATTTCAATATGGGCGACTTATTCTGGCCATCTACAGCATTTACACTCTGTCAACAAACTAAAAGAAAGCAAGAAAAAGTAAGTGTAGGCTATGAAAAAAAAAAATAAAGAGCAGATTTTTATATGCCACATAAGATAGAAAAATTTAACGGCTTTAAGAGGAAAATAGTGTTGAAATAAAGAAGTGAAAATGAAAACTTAAACAATAAAAAAACTTTAACTAATGATCAATTATGTTTGTATATTTAACATACATAATTGGTCATTAAAACCCTTCAGCGAGGATTACCACCTAGCTTCTCATACCACTAATGTTGTGCGTGTTAATTTGATACATGAGCGGTGGATCTTACAGTTTAAAGTCAATTCCGAACGAAAGATTTTTGAAAAACTTTTTATGGCAATTTTATTTACTCTCAGAGTTTTTCCCAGAAATCTGCTGAGAGGCAGTCACCGACTGAAATATTTCTATAATTTGTATTGTTGAAGATGTCTGACTTGGGCTTTGACCCTTGGCCTCACGCCTAATAGGCCAACACACTACCTAATTGACTATGGTGACTATATTATTATTCAAAATTTGTTTTAAGTAATTTGCTTTGGCGAGTTTTACTCCGATTCAGCAACAATTTCTTCGATTAACGTCATTATAGATTGCGTTTGTACCGCATAATATACGCATTACACAACCGTAAATCTACATGCAACACAGTTGCAACATAAAGTAAATTGCCAATGAAGCATGACCCAGAAAATGGCCACGATAAAACACACACTTCAAGGCCGATTAAAGTTGTAATGGTGCACAGATATTGTTTCTAAGTGTACACGGATGAAAGTGATGTGGCCTTTAGAAAAATTTGTCACAATTCAAGCGAAGTAGGCTTGAATTGGTTTTGCTCAAAAGCTCAACCATAAATTAACATTTTTGTTTACATGGAGTGTGCATTAAAAAAAATGAGTTTCTGGGATCTATAGTCTCAATTACGATCGCAAGCTGAAATGTGTAATGAATCAGTAGTGAATACTTTTTGAAGCCACTGAAACAGCAATTAACCATTAATAATAAATAATAAAATAATAAAAATAATAAATAATAATAAATAATAAATTAATAATAAATTCCTCAATTCGAATTTTACATGCACATCTGATGCTTAAATATTTATATTTATTTTTAATTATCATTTGATAATTATAAGGCACATTAACTTTACAGTTAATTTTGTAGGGTCCAGTCAACGACGTTGGATTTTCATATCAATACTTTAGTAAATTAATTGATGTAATTAATAAACAAAAAAAAAAAAAAATTGAAAATATATGCAACGATAAATTAACACAGAGGATTACAGACAAATTAATAAAAAATAAACAATACTCAGTGCATGTTTAAATGATGTTACATGTAAGAGAAAAAACCATTTAAACCCAAGTAAAATTAAAATATTTGTCAAAGATTTTATCGAAATATTTAATAAGCTGTCTCAAATTGAAGATGAGCGTATATTGTGTGTTATTGCATGTATTTTAAAATATCAAGTACCGAATCTAAATAATACTATTTAAAAAGACTCTAAACGACAGATTTTTGAGAAATTTTTCATTGCAATTTTATTTACTCTCAGAGTTTTTCGCAGAAATCTGTTGGGAGGAAGTCGCGGAAGAAATATTTTTTTGTCATTTTTCTTTTTGTTAGGAGTGCCTGATCTGACTCTGATCTAGACTACGGCGACTACCTTTACGATTGCTACTACAGACTTTCAAATTAACAGACTATCTCATGAACAGATTGTCTATTTAACCAACAACATTGCTAAGCAATGAATGCCATTAAAACCAAAAGGCTTATGCACACCGCAACCGTGAAAGAATATGTAGATACAGTTGCTTTCAGCCTACTTACTTACTTACTTGCAGACGGTTCATCTAAAAAATTAGCATTTTCAACTTCCACCAGTTGAACGTGGTCGTCTCCTCTTGAGCTTAATTTTATGATGATTTAACTTATAACATTTCAGAAACCAGCTGTAATGTGGGAATTGTAGTTGGTTTACCCTTTACATGAAACACATACATACATAATTGGTCATACAACCCTTCAGGCAGGATTACGACATAGTTTCATACACCACTTATGTAGTGTGTGTTAATTTTATACATGAGTGGTGGGACCTACAATTTAAAGTCGAATCCAAACGTTAGATTTTTCAGAAACTTTTAATGGCAATTTTATTTATTCTCAGAGTTTTTGTTTGAAATCTGCTGAGAGAAAGTCGCTGAAGGAATACTTTTTCGTACTTTATTTTAATGGTGATGTTCGATATGGTGTTTGAACTGGGCCTCACGTATAATAAGCCTGCTAGATTATGGCGACTTCTCTTGAATTAGTTGTCGTTTATTCAGTCTGATTTACCAAATCACCACTGAACTACGAGTAATGCAGCTTATGCCGCATTGAAGATTTTATACGAACGATTTGAGAGCATACTCATCTCACGTGGTTATGATGTGAATTTGCACACACACTTTGTTTTGTTTAATACTGTACATATATGTATATGGGGATCATACATAGTATCATTGCTTTAGTAAGCTGTAATAAAGATATTGATGTTGTTTGATTTTGCCGTTGATGTTAGAATGTCACTAATATTACAAACAATAACAAATACATGTAAAATATCGATGTGTAAATGGCACTAAGAATTGTTTTTTTTAATTTATTATATTTTTCCGTCCGTTTTAACTTATATTTTGCGTATTTGATATTGGATGTTGGATATTGACATTGCTAAGGATTGCATGTTTAACACGCATGCTTTCCTAAAAACATATCATACATACTTTTTGCTAAATCGACGAAAAATTAAAAAAAAATTTTACATACTCACTGCAAGCTTTCGTTATCAACTAACGTTGTTGAAAAGAGAGCGAAATGTTGTCAAACATAAAAGAATTATATGATAAAGAGTAAATGAGCTTCGTCGATTCGACGAACAGTAACCGTCCAGGGTTAATTATTTTTGAATCTGAATTCATTCAAAGGCCCGCTAAAATTTTAGTTAAAGAAAAAAAAGCAGAAACAACGGGAAGAAAGAGATGCTTAAGAACACTATTTTTCCTAAAGTGATAAAATGGAAATTAAGGACTCATGGAGAATTGGCATGGATCATGCTTAGCCCGTCTGTATAGTGGGAGCGAATGTTTGGAAAGGGAAGATAAAGCAGTGGCTTAGATACATTAATGCAACCTGGAAGGAAACGTCCCTGTGCTTACCAGCTTCTGAGGAGAAAATTGGCATTGTATTAACAATTTGACATTAGCCAAGCATGATACTGAAGTTTTTCAGGGCAATGAGCCTGAAGAAGACGTTATAGGGATACTCTATAAAGTTAATCAATCAACTGCTTGAAACTGAAACAAGGCAAAGAAATAATAGGCAGGCAAAGAGTTACGATACTCCATGCTTCTTCTTGGAACTAAAACAAGTATATATAATACGCTTGTACAGTTTTTTCTTAAGGTAAAATGTTCTTTTAAAAACTTGTTTAACAATTAAAAATGATCTTTTATTTTAAATTACTTTCATTGCCAATGGCACAAAATTTATACATCAAATTCCAATGGCAGGTATTTAATGTTTTATTAACCATACTTAAGCACTTCGCCATAAACTCCTTTTATTTGCTATTTTCAAATCATTTATAAACGAACTAAAATAAAAATGGGTAAACTACAGGAAAAGCTAAGGAAACGTTTATGAATTCTAAATAATATGATTAATTGTTATCGCTTCCGGATTTATATGAGGCCTCCCCTTTTTTGATGAATGGTTTTAATTTACAAAGTTTGTGTTGGAAAAAAAAGAAATATAAAAAATAGAGTAAGAGTCACAATGTTAAAGTAAAAAAATATGAAAAAGTTTTGGAATGACAGCAATATCAGTTGTATTATAACGCAATGGGATTATCGGTTAACCCATTAGTGGATGAAGTTCCCTGGCCACTCTCCTTCTATAATTTTCATCAATTATTAATAAAAATGATGTGATTAAATAATCTAAAAAATATTTTATTCGAAAAAGTGTATAGTTTTGGAGTTATAGACCGTCCCTTATAACGGACATTGCGCACTAGGTACATTTGGCGTATGATAACTTTTAAAGAATTCTTAGGGATGAAAGCATCTTTCATGTTTGTTGCAAATAAAATTTGTTTTATTTCCACAATATCCACATCGATTTTCAATTTTAGAATATTTAATAAGATTGTTTCTGCCATCACATCGTGTATATGCCATTAATTTAATTATTCGCAAACCTCTTGTACATTGGAAACCATACGTTTCAAGTGTGAAGAGACACACATGTCAGACCATGTTTTATTAAAAACCATTTTTGGTTGGGAAGTAGTTACAGAACCTCTTCCTTCGTCGAATCTTTGGCACGATTTAATTAGCATCAGCATTTGTTGCATTTGTGACAACATTATTATCCTTCCATCAAATAAGCAATATATTTCCATTATTTCTAATTGAATTATCTACAGATGCCCTTTCCTCTTTTTTCATAATCGGGATTGAGCGAAGAGGCCATTTTTCTGTTCGCCCTTCACGTATTGTTCCTGAACTACATAGTCCGATCGATGATAGGTGCCGCAGTAATTTAGCGGATATAAAATAAGTATCTATGAATACCTGAGATACTTATAACGAGTTCTGATCTATAAATTTTTTAATTCTTTTATTACTTGGAACATTAGGTTTTAAAAGCTGATCAAGCACTTCATCATCAACTACACCAAATATCTTCATAATGGACCATGCAATTTTTCCCACATCTATATCAAACTGGATATATATAATCGTCCGTTAAATTTAAACCCCAGTCACTCTATATATGAAAAAAACGTTACATTGAAAGTCACATTACGCGCATTTTCTATTTTATCATAATTTTTGATATTCAAATTCAAATTTTTTGGAAGTGGTATAGTCGAAAATACGAGAGCCCCTTATAAGGGACTCTACGAACTAATTGGTTAATCAAAATTAGTGTTCCGTTCGAGTACAGTACCGCGCACTTCTTCCACGTAACAATCGCCATAATGGCTCAACCGAGAAAACTATTCAAAGTGGGGTGTATAAACTTAAGTTCACTGGTCCAATACACGATCGAGCAATACCCGTAGGTCGTCGCGATGTAAGCTCAGCCGAAAACATTATCACTGTAAGTGATACTGTTCAGGGCAATCGGATAAAGTCGATTTCTTGTCACTCACGAAAACGCGGCCAGGCGAAAGACACAACTAGGTGAATTTTGCACCGTTAAACACAGAATATTTATTCCGCGACTTCCTCTCAGCAGATTTCTTACAAAAACTCTGAGAGTAAATAAAATTGCCATGAAAAGTTTCTCAAAAATCTGTAGGTCCCTCCACTCACGTATAAAATTAACACAAACAATATGAGCGGTGTGAGAAGCGAAGCCGTAATCCTTACTGAAGGGTTGTAATGGCCAATTATGTATGTAAGCACAGAAACAGAACGAAACAACCATTGACAACGACGTGCGTTCGCTGAACGGGTTATGTAGCAGTTAGCAACTGATGCTAATTTTTTTTTATCGAAAAAACATCTTTAGTGTTGAGAGACTCATTTCGTTTGTTTGAAAAAAACAAATTCTTAAATTTGGTTATTAACTTCATGAAGACAGACATTGTAAATATTGAATACCGTATCCTGTCCTGAACCATTATATTCAACAGTCACCAGAGCTTGCGATTATGCTTATTTCCGTTTCAATTTACCTTTTGCAGATACGTTCCGGCCGTCACCTTTTTCGACAGCCATCCCTTTTGAAATCTCCTGAAAGCATGATTAAGCCATTACCGTGTTTGTTTTCTCATTTGAGTAGCTATTGATTGCTGATTGGAGTTTGCTCAGAATCTGTCGTTAGAACTAACATTCGACATTTATATGTCACGTAGGGTGAATTTTACATTGAGTTAAAGATGTTAAGATTCGCTATGATACTGAATATCATACAAGTTTTAATCGGGCGAATGCTTGTGTTGATCCATAAGTCTTTGATATTATATCAAATCTTTCATTAAAGATTCCTATTTTTAAATTTAAATAAAACCAAATGTGTAGGACATATCATCGAAATTTTGTATTCGTTTGAAAGACCCGGCATTATGAGTTGAATATAAAATAGTACAAATCATGACTATTGCTCCTCCATAACTATGGAACATAAATAAAACCGAATTTGACCAATGAAGAAGATCAACTTGGTTTTGAGGACTGCAGTTATTTGTGACACATACACATACACATAGTCTAGTAGGCAGTGTGTTGGCTTATTAGACGAAAAGCCAGAGTTCAGACCCCAGGCCAGACATCAAAACAAAATACAAAAAGTATTTCTTCGGCGACTTCCTCTCATCAGATTTATGGCAAAAACTCTGAAAGTAAATAAAATGGCATGAAAGGTTTCTCAAAAATCTGTCGTTCGTAGTCGACTTTAAACTGTAAGTGGTGTGAGAAACTAGGTCGTAATCCTGACTGAAGCGTTGTAATGACCAATTATGTTATGTAAGTAGAAGTCAACGGATGCAAATGGCACTAGCCCCAGATCATCTGTATTTGAGATGATAAAGCCCTTAAATCGCTCGTGGAAAATATCCAATGTGACACAAAGCACCATTCTGTTGTAGCCACATATCGTTGGTGTCTAGATTATCCAATTCAGTTTAAAAGAAGTGGGCAATCATGTCATTGACAGTGATGGCCTAGCCTACGTCGTTCTCAAAGGAATATAGGCAGTCGGCGCCTGCAGCCCAAAATCCATACCAAAAGTTAGGGTCAGGTGCCAAATACTCAACAGTCCATTCAGAGAACACACTCCGTTAGCTATGGTTGTCCATGGTAATGTGTGCAAAGCAGACTAAATAAATGACGACAAATTTGAGACATAAAGCTTCAACAAGATGGCTGTTATTAACTGTCCAGAACCTGTTTTAAAACCCATACAATTAACTGAAAATTAAGTTCTAAGTTAAATGCATCATTTCTAACTCTAATTTTATTATTTCCTGGAGTAAATTTCTAATTTAAATTAAATGTTATTGAATTGGATAAAATAATAAATTTTTACAGAATTTTTGAAATGCTGGACTACTTGAAAATTGTTCGAAACTCAATGTCGCTAATCTGTGTTGGATTCTATCTTGGAACAGTCATGTATAACTCAGAAAAATTCATCCTTAATCATTATCTGGAAACAAACAATTTTCTTTACTACTCTTGGAATTTTTGCAAATAGAATGACTTAAGTTACGCTCACTTAATTGTGAAATAATATTTTTGAAGTGAGGATTTTCTGTCCGTGTAATAATTGTTCTGTACATCCTGTACATCCTGTTGATATGAAAACTGTTTTTAAGACATCAGATATCACTTAGGGAATCATTCATCCATCCATCCATACAACCGGGGAAATCGCTTGCTTATATAGTAAATGCGACCGAACGAAGCACATCAATGTTGAGCAGTCAACCAAGCAACTGAATACAAGAATATTTAGGATGAACTCTATCCCCTTTTTTGCGTTGGAAAAGGGGGTTTAATATGCAAATTATTTAAAGCTAAAGCACTCAATTGCAAATACTGTAACTGTAGAATTTTTGGTTTCTCCCATACAGGATGTTTTAACAAATTGTAAAAAAAACCATTGTTAAGCTTAATAACAAATTGAGAAAAAATATGAGATATTGGAGAGGAGACAGGCTACTCTATCGACCATCTTTTCTCTTTTGTTGAAGAATAATAGTGATACTGCCTTAGAATGATATTCAAAATATTCAATATGACTTACCAGGAAATGTTGTCTAAAAGGATCGTATTTTTCAGTTTTTGAGGGACACCACAAGTAGGTGTACTCTCCACTTTATTCTACTGAAGACCATCAAAAGAACATGCTGCATAACTATCGTGCATACGCGTATGACCTGGCACTAGTGACTACAGGCAAAGATTGAAAGTTAATTTAAGAAATTCTGGAATCTACTGCGTTGTTGCGAATGTTGACTAGCAGTAAACCCAACCAAAACATAATAGCTCTAACTTTATCAAAGTGTGTGTTGGGATCATAATTGCAACTTGAATACACAATCTAGAACCACTAAGACAGCTACTGCACTTTTTTGTTGCTCGAACTGGGGCATCAACCCTAAAAATCACTATTGACTATCCAACTTTGTAATCAAATCAAAGGCAGCGGTTTGGTGGTTGAATCATCAAGCCCAGTTTCTGCGGATTATGAGAATGGTGGCAAGGACAATAACAGGTGTCTTTGGAACTACATCATCCAAAAGTATTTTTTACTACTCACAACTGGATACCACTTGATATATTGGCGAAACAAGTTGTTGCAAACATGGCAACGAGACTGACCGCCATAAGATCATGGATGCAGATCATGGATGAGATTTAAGGATGCATGATAGGGTGGGCTGTAGTATATTTATTTAGGATTCCGATTCTTTCTTATTGGATGCCTGACAACTGCAGCGTTTGCCGTTTGCGGCACAATATTCAAAGATAATTCTTGTACGGGTTCCGGAATATAGAAATGATGAATTGATGACATGGCTCGTGCCATGTTACAGCGCTTAGCAATTCCGATTATATAATTAGTCATTACACCACTTATGTTGTGTGCGTTAATTTTATACATGAGTGGTGGAACCTACAGTTTAAAGTTGACTCCGAACGACAGATTATTGAGAAACCCTTCATGGCAATCTTATTTACTCGCAGCGTTTTTGTCAGAAATCTGCCGAGAGGCAGTCGCCGAAGAAATATTAGTTTCATATTTTCGTTTTGATGCCTACCTGGGCTTTGAACCTTGGCCTTATGTCTAATAACCCAACACACTACCTACTAGGCGACATCGATTACCTCCATTAGATTGGCATTTTTCCACTCATTTTACAGGGAAGCTCAATGTTGTTGGCAGCATGAGGCTAAGAGAAGTATTACTACACTCTGGCGGATACTAATGGATAAAATGAGAACCGACCCACTTCTATTGTTAAATCGCATGATCAGCCATTGTTCTGCATATAACGATTCTCACGTGCTATTGTACTTTTGGTAGGCATGTCGAAAGACTTATAATTCTATCAATTTACTTCTGTGTCTGAGGAGAGGAAGAGACTGTTTACCATCTCAAATGTCATTGCCCTGCTTTTGTTATAAATAGGAAGGACATTTCCTTTAAAAACTCCATTAAATTATCTTAAAACTGCTGTGTACAAAGTTTACAAGAACAAAGGAATATTTTTTTTTGTATGACTTACAAAGCAATTTAGATCCGATGTAATTACCACGTGTGTTGGACACCTATTTTAGGCGTTTCATAAATATTTGAAGTTTCGTTTGCGTAGGTTTGGAATAAGATTCTCAAAATAATTGTACAAACTTAAATGTTTTTTTTTGCATGAAAGATTTTTATGTGAATGAATGTTCAACACTTGCCACAGAGGGCTTTTATTTAGAGCGGTTGTCAGTTATATATATGGTACGTACGGTTTTAACTCATATTTAAAAGCTACCCTTTAATGAAAATTTATACACACTCAGTCTTCATTTGAATGCTTCGTTAGAGAGATTTTGTTTGTGAAATGCTTGGTTTTTTTCTTTATTTACTGCCTGGTTGGTTTGGTTGTTGATGTTGCTTATGGCCAAAAAATTCAACCACTCTGTTTGTTTACGAGTATCTGATTCCGTTTGTTCTTTTTTTTTTTTGGTTTATTATTTTTGTATTTGAATGGTATTTTATAGTGTAAAGGCTATTAAATCAGCTTCGTTTGCATAGTTATTTGAGCCATTGTAATATGATTTAGTGTTTAATTTAGTTGTTGGCCAACTAAAATTCATAAACAACGATTGCAGAATTTTTTCTTTCTTATTTTGATCATAGGGGCAGAACTGAACAGCCGAAAGTCTCGAGCGTAACCTTATAGAAAATTTGTAGAAAGTGTTGTTTAGGTGAATGGGACAGCACAAAATATCTTCTACTAAAATAAAGTCTGTTTGGAACTGTGTAATGATGGAATTTAAAAAGTATTCGATGTGAATTTGATGAGAAATTGGTAAAAAGGATAAACATGTTTATGAAAAATATCATGGTATAAGAAATATAGAAGGTAGTTTCAATCAAAATATTTTTCATAAAATAAGGTTTTTTGAAGTTTTTTTCTCATAAACAATACATGTAGCGTTACCATATTTATAATTTTGTTGTATATTCTCAATAAATTATTTATAAAAAATGTGTAATTTATAATTTTGTATATTTATGTACGAAAAAATGTTCGTCCAAGATGAAACCTTTTAACAATTTTTATATCTAAATTTATATTAGTTAAGTGCAACAAGTTTAACACGTAATTTGGGGAAATTTAAAATTAATATGGTAGCATTATTTTAACGAAAACGTCATAATCCTTAAGCATGTCAGATAGTGAATTTTAAAAAATAAAGAGAGAATGAAACTACCTTCTATATTTCTTATACCATGGAAAAATATTAATGAAAACAACAAGCACGCGATAGTTGCCCTAGACAAATGTAAAACTGAGTATATGCTTTATATCCAATATTTATGTTGTTAACAATGAATACCATCGAAAAATTAGGCCGCTCCTCCTCTACATGTCTGCAAAGGATGTTGTTTCTAGTCAATTACAGATAAATTTATTGTTGCGGGAAAGATGGGTAAGAAAACCTATTAGATGGATTAATTTAACTAAATTAAAGCCTGTTAATTTTATTATATCGGAACCCATAATATGGTAAACAATTTGTCATCTCCTCTGTGGTTTGACCAGTATTGCTTGAGTTTGTAGTTCACAGCCTCTCTACGATTCAATCACAGTTTAATGTCTCGATTATGGATAGCAACTTAATCTCAGTTGTATTTCCAAATGCCAAAAATGTTATTACAAACGACAACTGACTACCAACATTTAAACATTTCACCTACAAAGGAATTTTATTCGGAATCCACAAATTTTTAGGGCTCAGTTGCCGACCTTAACGACCCATATATTCTCCCTATGAGTACTTGACTCAACGTCAGTCATTCCTGTCGCAAAGGATATATTTGCTCTTAATGAGTCGCCATGTTGTTACATTGACTTGGGCTCGATAGCATTTGTATCTTAACAGCAGCTATCGCCCCAATGTCCAATACTGAATGTTTGTCTAAAAATTATGGTCTACCATTATGCATCATCTGTTCCCTATGTTTAGGGCTGCTGAAATTGTGTTCTGGTTTAAACACTAAGAATAACTGCCAATCTAGATTTTGGCTCGTCAGAAGTATAAATATTTTCCCCCACCTCGAACGAGGCTTTTGCTTTGTCTTAAAATCTTTAGAAATATCGTAAGCAATCTGGTAAATGGTAAAGGCTTTATCGATTGGGCCCTCAATTGTCAAAATCGTTACACCAGGCTTAATGTTAGACTTGACAGGGTCACTGCCGTCGACTGTGACAACCACATTGAGTGTCTGAAATTTTTAAACATTTACGAGAAATATCTCGGAAACGTTAAAAGTTTGGTGTGTGTGTGTGCGAGGAAGAAGATAAAATGAATGAGATTTGTTATTAGCACAATTATTCTACTACGTATGAATGAACGTATGTCTGAGAATTCGAGCTATAAAGACTAAAAATATTATGGGATCAGTTTAGATGAAGAGTAAGGATTGTGAATGTTCTGCTCCATAAGAAACGGGATTGTGGCTATATTTGTGTAGTAGGATTTGATTGGTTCACATGGAATGTACGTAGAATTGTACGGTGGGGTGGAATTTCCATCGAATCACAACATGCTACAGTCACCCCGAAAGAAAACAAGCTTACAAGCAAAAGTAACTAAGAAATTTCGCAATTCCTACTACGTTATAGACAAAAATCAACTTACCAGCTGTACCTATACGAAATAAGCGTTTTTTTTTTTGTAAGAATAAAGAAAAATTTTTAATGGAAAAGTAGAAAATATTTTATTCCAAGTATTGGTCATTCCTGGTTGCATCTTTTTTTCATCTTTCAGGCAATTTCTGAATTCCATGCGAATAAAACTGCTCATTCTTTGAAGCAAAACAATAAGTTACCGATTCTCGACTTCCTCCTTGAAATCGAAGTGCTTCTTGGCCAATACGTGTCTCATCAATGAAAACAAATAGTAGTCCTTAGGAGGCAAGTCAAGCTATATAGCAGCTCCAAACTAAATGCTTTGATTGTTTGCTGAACCGATTTTGATTTGTGTGCAGATGCAATGTCATATTGAAAATTAATTTTGCCATGTATTGTGACACATTCTGGTCGTTTTCCGATCAGAGCATTTTTCAAATTGATAATAAGTTATCGGTAGCGATCTGTATTAACGGTCACATCAGACACACCCGGGATTTTTTTCATTTAGGAATCTGAAAATAAATCCATTCTTCAACGCCAGTAACAATTTCATGCAAATCGAATTTTCTATCGTGTCTTTGAAGCAAAATTTTTCAAGTGCTTTTTCAATTTTTCATCTGTCTGTCATTCAATACAAATGGCACCCATTTTTCTTTCTTTTTTCGAACCATTCCCATAGCTTTTATACGGCCTGAAATTACGTTTAACATTTCCGTCATTTGTTTCTGACTCAAACAGTCACCTTCATCTAATATTGTTTGCGATTCGGTGTCTTCAAATTTTTTCGTTCTTCATTTCTCACATCAACATCCTTGTCTCTGAACCGTTGAAGCAATCTTCTGTTTACTGCTTTCGATGGAGCGAGATTATCTTATGGCTATGCATTCTATGAGACTATCCGGCACTTTTCTTCAAATGAAAGGAATAAATTAATGCTTTTCGCAAATCATCATTTTGTGGTACAAAATTGGCGATCTTTAACAGAATAAAAAAATATGATTTGGTTTATTCACTGATTTGATGTGTGCTGAATAAATTCGACAGATTTCACGTGAAAAAAAATTAAGGCTCGTTCACAATAAATGTTCCCGATGGATGCATTTGTATCTTGATGCGCACTTTATACCTATACAGCTGGTAATATTTTAATGTAAATTACTTAATAATATAATACTATTTTGTGTCAAATAAACAAAAATATTAGACATAAGAGACCACTACTCTATGTGACACAAATTATTCGCTTATTTTAACTTTTTTTGCTTTCAGTTTTTATGATAAAGAAGAAGAAAAAATTTATTTAAATAAATAAACTGAAGTTATTAAAAAGTTGGCATTGAAATGGAAATAAAATAAAATAAAATAAAATAAAAAGTGCTTTAGCGACAGAAGAATACTAAATTGAAAGCGTGACAGCTGGAATAAAAATATGTATAGCCAATAGCACTTGAACTGATGTGGCACATAAAATACATTTTTAAATAATTAAAAATCACTGAATTCGTTTTAATTACAGCAAATCTTTTCATACAAATATCTTACTTGCAGTGGTTTCTCAACGTTTGCCATTTTAACAGACCTGGAAAATGTGTGACTGAAAGGCAAATACAGAAAGACGTTGAGAAAGCATACTCGTAATACCAGGAGTAAATTATTTAGATTCTCTATGGTGTAGGCAGTTATTTATGGTGCAAATGGGAAGAGTTTTTCTTCCTCTTTAAGTCCTTACACTTATTAAGACAAAATAAAATATAAAAAAAAAACGGATTAAAAGTCAAAAAATTTACTTGAACTGTGTGTTTTATTTTCTTTTGGGTTTTATGTTCATGTTCAAAAAATTCTGTACTAAAATGAAGATTATTACAAAAAAATGAAAGAATTTATTGAGAATTTTGCTCTCTATTTCTTCGAATAAATCCTCTCAGATGATTTCTGACAAAAACTCTGAGAGTAAATAAAAATTCCAGTGAAAAGTTACTCAAAAACCTGTCGTCCGAAGCCGATTTTAAACTGCAGGTCCTGCCATTCATGTATAAATTTAACACACACACATGAAAAACTAGGCCATCATCCTGACCGAAGAATTGTAATTACCAATTATGTATGTATGTATTTACTATAATTTTATTATCAACACATTGGTGTCTAAGGACAAAAATCTGCATTAGAATAAATATAATGCCAAGTGAAGCCAGTTGTGGATGGTTTAAAATTATTTTATTTGATGTAACAACTCAGTTTGAGTAACACTGAGAAATGTCTTAATCATAGGCGCACTAGGTCCTATTAAAAGTAAAATTATAATCCTATCGGACTTCTCTACCTTGATAGTTGATAAGGATTATTTTGTTGAAGCTACATCTGACAAATTTGTTGTCATTTCTTTAAAGGATACTTCGAAAATATATTTACAAACACGCATGTGTTTGTAGAGAATCTGAAAACTGTATTCGACTAATTGGTTTAATAAAAAACACAATAAAATAAAATTAAAAAACAAAAACGTTAGCATTTAATATCATTTCGTTTTAAAGCTCTTCTTTAATAGTAAAATTCACAACCTTTTGGTTTTAAGGGCCACTATTCCAACTTGCCGTTAAATAAAGTGAGGATTTTAAGGGACAGATAAATTGTTTTTCATTATTATAAGCGGACATTATTATAAGTGAGCATTAAACTAAAGGGAGGATCACTCTACCTTCAACTTTTAAAGTTTATGTTTGAACTTGCCATGTTATATATCAATATGTCAACTTCAAATATAAACAAAATGAGTAAATACAACAAAAAAAGAAGCCCATGCGACACCATACACAAGAGATCGATGAATATTTTCAATGATATCTCACACACAATTTGTTTTGTAATACTTCAAGAAAATATAATACTTTCAATAAAATATTATTTTATTAACAAATTAAAAAGGTTTAATTCAATATTGATTTATTAATAAATTAAAATAATTTGTTTTGCAGAGCACACTATATATGTAACTTAAAAAACCAAAGCATTCTAGACTTCAGTCAACTGTTGTTTTTACAGGTTGCTACATCCCTCCTATTTTTTCCAATTTCAACTTCATTATGGAGTCCCTTGGCTGATCGATTGGCGTCTCCTCTGAAGAAACTGCTGTTGACGTATTAGTTGATGTTGAAGATGTATCCTGCAAAGAAATAGAGTCTTCTACTGTTGTATTTTCTTGGATCGCTAAATTTGGTATCTTCTTAACATGGCTTATATTTTTTTGTATGTTTTTCCATTGGCCGTTATTTCTACTTCACTTCCATTTCTACCTATTACCTCGTATTCCGTCACATCAAAGATTGTTGTTAGTTTATTTGGAAATATAACATTTTTGAGCAACACTTTATCTCCAACATTTATATTTGATTCTTTAGCTTTGCGTCTTCTGTCGCCTCTTTCTTTCCCTTTTTGTTTATTTATACAGTCTAAATCTCTCGCTGACGAATCAATCATATATTTTATATATCTTGAATACTAGGAATTTTGTCCCGAATCATCCGGTTAAACATAAGCTCAGATGGGGTTGACCCTGTAGTGCCGTGAGGTGTTACGTTGTACATTAGAATAAACTTTTGTACTTCTTGTTTATAATTGCTTTTGTTAGCACTGGCTATTTTTAACCGTTTGACCAGAGACTTATTCATATTTTCAGCTTCTTCATTAGCTTGCGTCCAATAAGGTGTGATGTTGTTTATTTTACAAAAAGTTTCAAAATCAGCACTAATGTGTTGTCGGCCGTTATCTGTTCTTAGAGATTTCGGATACCCAAGCCTGCAAAATATCCTCCATGGCTTTGATGATTTTCTCAGAAGTAATATTTCGCAGGAAAACCACTTCCTGATACCGCGAATAATAACCTATTAAGACCAAGACATATTCGTTGTTGGGTAGGGGTCCCAACAAATCCGTAGCTACACATTGCCAAGGGCCATTCGGAAACACATGCCTTTGCATCGGGGCAGGATTCGATATTCGAGAAACAAGTAAACAGTCCCAACAATTCTTGACAAAATTTTCCGCATCTCTGTTTATTAGCGGCCACCACACTTTGGCTCTTAGTCGGCGTCACCGTGGTGACCCTCATGTGCAAGTTGAAGTATTTTTCCTCGTACCAATTTAGGTATTACAATGCGTGTGCCTCTTAGAAGAATATTGCCGATTGCAGATAGCTCAAAACGAAATGGATAATATTTACTTAATTTATCTGAATCCCACGAATCATTGTATGGGTTATGACATTGGAGATTTCTTCGTCCTTTGCACTTTGGTCAGCTATGACAGTAATTCCAACAGCCTGTGGTATTGAACTTGATACAATGTGGAAAATGTTGTCCTCACAGTTTCGATCAAAAGATGTGGTCTCAGAGATTTTGCAAAGCCTTGATACAGAATCTGCTATATTTTACTTTCCTGACCGATAGACTACTTTAAATTTACATGATTGCAAACGCAATAACCACCGTTCAATTCGAGCCGGAGGCTTGGAGGTCAGTTTAAAAATGGCCTCGAGTGGCTTGTGATCTGTCACCAATTCAAATTCTAGTCCTGCTAGATAATAATAAAATTTCTCCACAGACCAGACAGGCGCCAAACTCTTCTTCTCAGTCTGCGAGTATCTTTTCTTCACTTGCGACAAACTCTTACTAGCAAAAGATATTATTTTTGGATTACCGTCTGCATCGAATTGAAAACTGCCCCTAAAGCCACAGGACTAGCGTCTGCTACCACTCGAGTTCTCCTCTTTGGGTCAAAATATGACAAAGTTGGAATGTTAGACAACTGTGTTTTGAGATGTTGAAATGCATTCTCCTGATCGAGACTCCACACAAATATAATGTATGTCTTCAATAGAATCCTCAGTGGTTCTGTAATATCTGCCAAATGAGGTATAAATTTTCCAACGTAAGTGACCAAACCCAGAAAACTTCGAACCTCCTCTCTAGAGTTTGGAGCTCGAAAGTCCGCAATCACCTTAATTTTGTCTGGGTCTGCCGTGAAACCATTTTCAGAAAGAACATGACCTAAAAACTTCAATTTTTGAGTTTTCCAAATACATTTGCTTTCATTAAGAACCAGGTTGTTCTCCTTAAAGACTTTCATAACTTTGTTGACAGCCTCGTCATGTTCCTTTTCGGTGCAACCAAATACGATGACATCATCTACATAATTTAGGCAGTTATTACAAGGTGCTAGCAGACTCTCAAGCGTACGTTAAAATATTTCAGGAGCCGCATTTACTCCTTTGTGTAATAAAAGTACCTTGTGTGTAATAAAAGTAGTTATTTCCCGACTGCTCTCATGTAGTTCCAGCTGATGATAAGCGCTTTTAAGATCAAATCTAGAAAAATGTTTTGTTCCTCTCAACTTTGCCATGAAAGAGTCAAATGTAGGTAACGGGTAATTTTCTCTTAAAATGGCTTCGTTGGCTCGTCGCATATCAATACATAATCTTATTTCGCCATTTCCCTTAAATACGATCACAACTGGTGATATCCAGGGACTTGGCCCACAGACAGGTTCAATTATATCTAAATGAACAGCTTCCTCCAACTTAGCTGCCACTTTGTCCTCAAGTGCAATCGGTATTCGTCGAAGTGGTTGCTGTACCGTTTTCACTGAAGCATCTATCGATAATTGCACTTGTATGTTTTTCATTTTATGGAACGGATTTACATCTTCAATCTGGTTAATATTTAAACCAAGGCGACCCAATAGTGATTGGCTTCCATTTTCAATTACAAAAAACGTAGCAACAGTTTCTGGGCTTTTTCATATTGAAATTGGGGCATCAAATACACAAATTACATTAAGAGTTTGGTTTGACGCATATGCTTTGAATTGCTTTGATAAATTCGATCGTATATTCCACATGATTGCTTTACAACTTTTTAATGCAGTCCAATCTTTTTCACTTACCAGATTGAAACGCAACCCGGAGTTAATCACCATTAAGATAGCTTGTTCCCCAATGCACGCCTTTATAATTGTTTCACCTTCGCAGTTAACGTCAATTTTGAAACAGTCAAATTCGCGTAATGCGTCATCATCATCTATTGTCATTTTGTATGCAACGTATTTTTGTTGGCCTAGTATTTCGACGTTTTTCACCATTCCCCTCGTCATCGGTCAGTCTTCTTTTAATATTTTTAATTTTGCATTTAATAGCAAAGTGCACAATAAGGGAGCATTTGTTGCATTTAGCGTTCCGCGCCGGACAATTCATGAAGTTGCCTATATGACCACTACGACCGCACCTGTAGCATTCTGTATCAGCTTTTTGGGAGAAACGTTTCCCGGAAAAAATTTTGTTAACAGACTCTTTATATACTCCAGACAACATACTTCGAGAATTTTTATTAACTTGTTCGAACACTTGGCAATCTTCAATAACATCATTTAGGCTTTGCTCGTTCACCAACAACCTCTTTTTTAATTCTACGGCGGCCCAAGAATCTATTATTTTATCTTTGATACAAATTTCTTCTATCTCCGATTTTGTCGATCCAAAGGAACATTTCCCAACCTATTGTCTTAAGCGCAATAAAAATTTGTTAAATGTTTCCCCATCAGATGGTGTTAGAGTACTGTATAGGTGCCTTTCAAATGTCGAATTTCTTTTAGGTGAAAAGTACTCATTGAACTTGGCCATTATATACGTCGACGTTACTTCCTTCACCAGATTCAATCAACGCCCCAGGGATATTATAGACAACCTCTTGTAGTTGAGGTCCCCCCAAATGAAGTACCTTGTTCTTCTTTTTAACGGAATCGACAATTTCCTCTGATGCCAGATAAAGTTTAAATGACCGGAACCATTTTTCCCATTCTCCACGCAAAAGCGACCTTTCGATAACATCACAGAGAAATGGCTTTATTTCGGACATTGTTTTTCCTTAAAAAAACTCACGATCTGCAGTCACCTAAGCACAATTGAATGTGCCGCCAATTCCACAATTATATGTGTCGACAATTGCACAATTGAATGTGATATCACTCCCACAATTTAATGTGCAATTTAATATATTTCTCGATACTTTATAGCTCAAAAGTTAATTTGCAGTTTCAGTCGGCGGCCCACAGCTAAACACCACAATGCAGTTTAGAGCATTACAGTTTTTCTATTTCACACTTTAACGTTATCCCATCCTCGTCACCAATGTAATACTCCAAGAAAATATAATACTTTCAATAAAATATTATTTTGTTAACAAATTAAAAATGTTTAATTCAATATTGATTTATTAATAAATTAAAATAATTTGTTTTGCAGAGCACAGTATATAATATATGTAACTTAAAAAACCAAAGCATACTAGACTTCAATCAACTGTTGGTTTTACAGGTTGCTACATGTTTCATTTAGATTTACAAATAGGCAGTGTTTAACGATACACAAGATACAAGAGATCAATGAACATTTTCACACAATTTGTTTCATTTAGAATTATAAGTAGGAAGCGTTTAAGTATACACCAGATACAAGAGATCGATGAAAAGGGTAGCGGTCTTTTAGCCAGTATATACATCAACATAAAAGGAAATAGAATTTTGTAATTCAATTGAAACTCAAATGCCTAAATAAACAATTTAATAAAAAAAACGCACTAAAATAATATCGAAATTCAATATATTTTTTTTATTTCAAATGACAAAAATAAAAAATAAAAATTACCACTAAATTGCATGTCAAAGCAAACAAACTCTCAGAAAACTAGAACATGAAGTGATGAAAGAAGTAAACCAGCAGAGTAGAATACATGCAGTGCATGCACAATCTCAGAAAACCTTAAATTTTATGTAGAATATTTTACACATAATGACGGTTGGAATATTTAATGTTTACATACATAATTGGCCATTACAACCCTTCAGTCAGTATTACGACCTAGGTTCTCACATCACTTAGGTTATGTGCGTTAATTTCATACATGAGTGGCGGGACCTACAGTTTAAAGTCAATTCCGAACAACAAATTTTTTTAGGAACTTTGCATGGCATTTTATTTACTCTCAGAGTTTTTGCCAGAAATCTGCTGAGAAAAAGTCGCCGAAAAAATATTTTTTAAAATTTCGTTTTGATGGCTGACCTGGCGACTCATAAGCCAACACACTACTTACTAGACTACGTCGACTTCAAACCGAAAACCGAATAACCACTTGTGAAATATTGTTTCGAAAACACGACAGCAAATCCATGTTGCTTAGGATTAAAAATGAACTTATTTTCAGCATCCTAATCGAAAAAATTCTGAGTTTATCTAGGACAGCCATAAACTTCGACTGCTAAAGATCAATTGTGCAAGACGACAAAGCTGTAAAAAGGAAAACAAAATTATTTTTTGAAGGGACTGATAAAGGAAGGAAAACATTAAGATATTATTTCTATTATTAAACTTCTATTATAAGCAATACAGTGTTTAGCCTTGCAGAGCGTTATTTAACGCAGCCTGAAACTTTCGACTTTCTACTGCATCAATAAACTGAATAATGATAAAAACAATCGGCTAAAAAAAATTATAATAACAGCGTCAAATCTTACTTATGTGGACTCAAATTCTGTTTTTTTCTTTTGCTACAAATTTTTGCATTAAATGAACAGAATTTGTTTATATGTCACTTCTGTAGTTATGAATACGCCTATGTGAACAAAGAACTCAATATTATTTCTCCTTTCTATACGCATGAATTGATATGCGAGTGTATTGTTTAAAATATAAATATATGACAACTTACATAATGTATAATCTGATTATTAAATAAAATTGTACATTCGATAGAGGCTGACAAAAGGTACAAAAGTAGAATTCTTACACAAGTATAAATTATTATTGAAGAAAAAAAACAAGATTATTTCTTACGGCAATTTATTATGTTGCATTTATGCGGTCCTATGCGTGTGAAACTATTTTTATTGCAAAGAATTTAAGGATATTAAGAGAAATAATAATAAATAAATAAAAATGTTGAATACACTACGCAGTCCCTAAGGACGTTAAAGTATTTAAATCACTGCGATTTTTTTATGTAATGTTCTTCATAAAACAAGAGAAAAATAAGGAAAAGTTTCAGATGACTACATAGGTATCCCCAAATAGAACCCTGAGTAAATTTAAAATTCAAAGGCCTAATACATGGAAATGTTATACCTTATATTTACTAGAATATCCCTTAAGGTCAAGCACTCCATTTAACCCATTTGGAATTGAATGTACAAGTTTTGTTTAGTGTTTTCTGGTGGCACCATGAGCAAGTTTTTCGGTTGACTTTTGTTTGAGGTTTAGCGATTACGTAACAGTTCTTTCAAATGATCTCCTAACTACTCTGTTGAAGTTATATCGGGACTTTGTGCAAGAGTATTAAGTTTGTGGGGACTTTTTTTGTCAAAATATATTGCCGTACTAAGACTTTTGCTGTCCACTGTACATGTAAATAATGAATTTATTTTTGTTATTAAATGTGACGAAAATTCACATTTGAAATATATGCAATCAACTTTATCTTGTAAATATTTAAAACACTGAGGTTTAAATTATCGTCCGAATATATGAGATTGTGTAACAAACATGAAACTCAAATGCGTTTATGTCCTAATTTAAAATGCCCTTTTGAAATATAAAATAATAGATAAGGTGAGATAGAAATCGTTTTTTAAAGTTTCTTAGGTGCCCCTAGTTGGTAATACCGAGGCCGTGGGTTCGATACCCCCCAGAGACTCAGGGTGTTTTTGATTGTCTAATTGTTGTCTGACATTTAATGTGATTACTCACAATAAAAAAAAGAAAGTCAGAATTATAACGAGAAAGCAATTCTCGACAAAGAAAAGTAACGAAGGCAAATACAGGTTATTAAAAAAGGTCGCCGTAATCGAGAAGGTAGTGTGTTGGCTTATTAAACATCAGGCCTCGGTATAAATTCCAGAGCGCGGATATCTCCACCAAAATTAAATATAACAAAATATTTATTTGGCGCCTTTCTCTCAGCAGATTTTTGACAAAAACACTGAATGTAAAATAAATAAAATTACTATAAAAAGTTTATACCAAAACTGTCGTTCGGAGTTGTCTTTAAAATGTAGGTCGCGCAACTTATGTGTCGGTCTTATGTCAAATTAACATATAACAACATAAGTGGTGTGAGAAGCTATGTCGTTGCGTTAGAGACGTCAGATGTCTGGCCTTACGTCTAGTAAGCAAACTACTAAACAATTTTGTGGTTCAGTAACTTTTTTTTTGTTTCAGAAGAAAAAGAAAAAAATAATAAAAAACGGAATACTAGAAACATATTAAAGAGAAAGTAGAGTAGAAAATTAAATTCTAAAACTTCAGACAATTTTACGTTGAGTATAACAAAACAATTCAACGAAAAAAAAAAAAAATTTCGAACTACACATAAAAATGATATGTATTTTAAGTCTTACTTTCATATTCAAGTGATGCTATGTTGTATAATTCGTTTTGGCCAATTGCCTTCAAACCATTATTGTTTACTATCTTTCTTTTTATTGTTTTTCGAAGGTAAGTATGTTTTTTTGCATTTTGTCAATCTTATTTCAACAACACGCCATATGTTTGTGCCCTAAAAAGCCATGGTGAAATCATTAGTATATATTTCGTATTGTTTTCATCAAGAAAAATATTTGATCAGCATTTACATTCCTGAGAAATGAATTTATTTACAAATTTCTACAATAACATTTACATATGCGAGAGATGGAATAAGGACTAATTGAGTTTTAAAATCGTAATTCAAATATAAATTAGTTTTTTGCACCAATAGGAATGTTGAACAACTTACGGATTACAATTACAATTGCAAAATTTTCGTATTTTAACATACATCTGTCTTTAAATTTTGGGAAAGCGAACATTAAATTCGTAATTACTTACTACTCATCAGTAGTAGTCAGGATAACAGCCTAGCTTCTCACACCATTCATGTTGTGAGTGTTAATTATGTCCATAAACGACGGGACCTCCTGTTTAATGTTGACTCCGAACGATAGATTTGAAAAACTTCTCATGGCAATATTATTTGAGTCGTAGCATTTTTGTCAGAAGATTGCTGAGAAGAATCCGCAAAAGAAATATTTTTCAAATTTCCTTTAATTCAAGATGACTAAGTCAGTGTTTGAACAATTTTCTCTTGCCTAGTAAGGGCAATGTATTTCGCATTAAGGCCTACTGTTTTACAAGAGGAGGTATTATCTGTTTTTCTATTATTTTCGTTGATAAAGATATCCTCTTTGAGATATCGGTAGACAGGTGGTTAAATAGCTGAGCTGAATGGAGAGTGTATTTTGGTTCTCAGATAATCAATAACCCATGTACCTTTCCCAACTAACTTCCCCACCAAAGACCGTCGAAAAAGTGGCTTATAAGAATCTTAGTCGCCCAAATTGTTTGTCATAGAAAAAATGTTTAGGACATTTCGTTTTTGTATACGGAATTTAATTCCCTTCTAATTTGAAATATAGGAGATAAGAAAGATAATAAAGCCCGAGGTACGAATTCGTTTTCAGAGTATTTCGTGTGTTGATATACCCATATTTACCGACAGTAAATCCATAAATCCATATCACACCAAATTTTATTTCGCTAAAGAATGCCAGAGATAGCCAGACATTCGACGGTTATCCTCATATGGGATTCTGAAAACGGGGACATTGAAGATAACAACTTCAAATACAATTTCATTAATGCATAACATTGACACTTCTCAAAAGAGTACCCAACAAAGGATCTATCACAAACCATATTCATTTGGGAAAGAAACATGTAATAATGGGCCCACTTCTTTAAGGACAATGTATTATAACGAAATACTGATCTATGAATTCATAAGGCCGAACACTAGCAATACCTCACAACGACCTCAGAACATTTTCTCTGTAATTGTACGGCGCTTGAAAATCTATGAAGAAGAATTCTTGGCACTCAAAATTAATTTGCAGAACGTTTCTAGCTAAAAGGGATTTGAATAAAATTCACACAGTATGTGGCAGAATAGGTAATAACAGCATTACAATGGGGCCTTTTAGGTACCAAATGGAGTAATAAAATAGTTGAAACGATTGCTAATTTTACCTATCTTAAGAGTGT
This sequence comes from Sarcophaga subvicina, assembly GCA_936449025.2. Lineage (NCBI taxonomy): Eukaryota > Metazoa > Arthropoda > Insecta > Diptera > Sarcophagidae > Sarcophaga > Sarcophaga subvicina. The sequence continues at coordinate 87,387,656 of OW388080.2, forward strand.
GTGTTTTAGTGATGTTTTTATAAATAAAAGTGGCTTGGACAGTGAAAAAGATATCATGAATTAAGATAATGGAGATATAAACAATCTCAATGGATGGCGGTTTCAATCGCTGTAAATAAATAATAATTTTGCTAAAAAGTAGTGTGTTGGCTTATTAGACGTAAGGCCAAAGTTCAAACCCCAGGTCAGGCATCAAAACGAAATATGAAAAAATATATCTTCGGCGACTTCGTCTCAGCTGATTTCTGGCAAAAACCCTGGGAGAAGTTAAAATTGCCAATGAAAAGTTTATCAAAAACCTGTCGTTTCGGCGTCGACTTCAAACTGTGTAGGTCCCGCCACACATGTATAAAATTAACACACACAACCATGAGTGGTGTGAGAAACTAGGTATTAATCCTGACTGAAGTGTTGTAATGACCAATAATGTATGTCTGTAGTCTCCACTGTCAAAAGAATGTGCAAAATTTTATGTAAATCTACGTTTAAAACTACAAATGTTGTGTAACACCGATTCCATTATATGTGTATGTAGTGTATTAAACTAACTTCAAGCCTTGGCCACCTATCCATCAATCTATGCAGATTATAATTTAATGATATTAAAGAAAATAAAAGGAAAACTACAAATAATTAATGAAACGTTGTACGAATAAAACAACACAGACAATTTCCATTTTATTTTAGAAAGTTAGAAAGCAATTTATCAAAGTGTCCTGAAATATACGTCAGCTGCAATAATTTACATCAGCTACAATAACGCAAACAATACGCTTCAATACGCAAATAATTTAAATCAATAAATTAATGGTCAAGTTGAAGTTAAAATAATTATGTCATCCATGCTTCAGGTGAATTGAAAGAGTATTTGAAATATATATATATATATATATTGTTATATATATATATATATTGTTAAGTTTTTACCCTTTTAGAAACATTAAAAATATGAGTTCGTAAATTGCAATTATAATAAATTTGTTTAGTTTTAAATCAATTATATATTGTTCATACAATTCCGTGTGCCACCTTTCACAACTTGATGTAAACAAAAACAATTTGCTTTAATTGGTCTTCCGTGTACACAATAACAATTGTTCAATAAATCTTTATAACAGAGATCTTCAAACCACAATTATTCTCTTCACACGCAACGTGTCTTCACACAAGACTGACTGAATTCTTTCTGATCACGTTGCCTGCTTTGTCTTGCCTTTTATATCGCCGGGTAAACAGCCTGATGAATGTTCTTGAAGGATAATGAGTTTTGCCTTCGCGAAATATCTATAAATGTAAACATGTTGTCTTCGTTATTGTTGTTTGTGTATTTTGTTTACATTTGTCCTTGCAGACTTGTTGCTGCCTGTTTGTTTACTTTGTATATTCCCTTTTTTTGATACTGATGTTGTTGCTATATTTTTGTTTATTCGTTGATCATGTAAAAAATTGATTTGTTTTTGGAGCTTTTGTTTGTCATTTTAATAACACCATTTCCATTTTCTGAACAAAATATATCATAAATATGTCATTTGCTCAGCTTCGTAGAGCAATTACAATAAATTAGAAAAAAGGATTTTTTTTTACTGATGTTTTGTTACATCAGACTCCGGACTTCATAACGATTACTTTAACGTGTTAGAAAAGTTTGATTTTCTTCTCGACAGAGGATTTTCACACTTAAAACCGTATAATTTTTATATGCTTTGAGAGGTCATATAGCAAGGCTTGTGTGTGAAAAATTCCAATTAATTCAACGCAGTAGTTTTTGGTTGGTGCCCTTTTAAATATGGAAAGCGATCAGCCGCATTTTCGACATATCTTACTCTTTTACTACAGAAAGGATAAAAATGCTGTTCAATCCAGGGAGAAATTGACCGATGTGTATGGAGAAGGTGTGTTGACAGAACGCAAGTGCCAGAACTGGTTCGCTAAATTTTGATCCGGCAATTTTGATGTCGAAGATGCACCACGTTCGTAAAGGCCGGCTGAAGCTGATAAACACGCAAAAAAGGCATTAGTTGATGCGAACACGTGAGATCGAATTAAGGTTATATTTATTAAATTCAACAGTTGATTGATATTATACGAAAACTGTCTTTCATTTCCACAAAAAAAAAAAAACGAAATTACTTTCCGAACAATTCAATATTTGTATCTGTTTTGTATCTTTTTTGTATAATATTTCTGCGAATAAAATTTCCAATCAACTTAAAGTGGCAAGTGGAAGAATTTAAAGAGTATATTGAATGTATACATATGTATGTAATAATTAGCTTTTTTGAGAAAATGAAAAGAGTTTATAGCATATGCCCCTATTCATCTTCATACACTCAAACACAGGCAGTTTTTCCATGAAATGTAACTTCACTTTGCAAGTGTAAAAGAAATAATTACCGATGCTTGCGAATGCTTAATAACACACTAAGATGAGCAGTAGCTTCGGAAGCATAACCTCCGTTTAGCTATGTTGCAAATTCCATTTTGTTAAGTATAAAAGTGCAATGCTCTCATTTAATAATTTACAGACACAAAGAGCAGAGATACGAAATCAGTACAAATAAGTAATCAATAAGTCTACATAGGAGTATATTTTGTAGTACGAGTATATTGCTTTTATAAGCACAGGATAAAATGAAAAGTTTGAAACTACATTCGTCTGCTTGAACTGTGGAATAGTGAAATGGGAAATTTTATATTGGAAAAGAATTAATAATTTCGTTTTTACTTTAATAGTTTTCGATTAATCTGCATAATAAGTCTTTCAAAACAGTTAACGTTTTTCGCCATGAATAATTTGTATTCAAAAATAATTTCATTCGAAGTTAACGTTTACCAATGTAATCTTTGATTCGTGTGACATAAAAGCTCATCAAATTACAACTGTGGCAATAATATTTAACCCGACCATGACCTTTCCCACATCAATATTTCCTTGGCTTCTTTCTTTTTGCTTTTAAACTCCGTTATGTTCAAATCAATGTAAAAAGTATTTTCATTTATGGGCATATTTCCAGTCGATGTTCATTGCATTTTATTTTTTAACAGCAGCAGGTTGTGGTAGCACGTTGCACCACTTCCAATTGACTTTATTGTTATTATGGTTGTGACGTCCGCACATTCTTTCTATTGGAACATTCGCGTATTCAGGCATAATATTATTTATCGTTTAAACCCATCTATCGTCGTGGATGTTGGATTCATATCGCAAAGTGATATTCGTTTGAAATTCATTTTGTTATGCAAATATTCAAAACATACAAATATAGTCGTGGAATTGATTTTAGGTTTGGTTTTTTTTCATATGCAGGAGAAGCCCTCACGTCTGTTCATTATTTTACCAGATTGGGGTTTTTTTCTGTTACTCCCCTTCCCCAAAACATTTCCATCTTGTTCGGTTGATTGCTCTTAAGTTTTCGTCGTCCCATTTATGATTGCTTCGTCCTAGACTTTTGAGTATCGAACGTCTCCTGAAGTTTCTTGGCCGGGCACTGTTCCTTGAGGATTCCAATCGATTACCATTCCTGTTACATAGGGTGTGACATCTATCGGTTTAAATTTTGAATCATCAGTTACTTCGAATCTGCAAATATTACGTGGGACTGTTTGGCGGGTCTTGTGTGGCGTCGGCATCACTGTCCCATATTTCTTTGAAAATGAGGACGGCGCAACTATTACGGTCAATGCACCATGTTTTTGTACCCGCTCTTTGTATTGATGTAAAAGATGTTTGGTTACAACAGAATGGGGCAACTTGCCACACATCTCATGCCACAATGGATTTATTGCGCTTAACGTTTGATGGCCGTTTAATTAGCCGAAATGGTGAAGTAAATTAGCCGACAAGGAGCTGCAATTTGACACCGTAGGACTAGTTTCTGTGCTGCGCCGTTAAAGAAAATTGTTATGCCTACAAACCAGAGATAATTAAGCATTTGAAGACCAACATTCGTGATAGCATTGCCGAGATACAACCCCACACACTCGAAAAAGTGCACGAAAATCGGTCAAATTGCCGCAGCCATATTAATGAAATAATACTTCATTTTTAACCGGAACAATTGTACTTCACAACAAAAAAAATAAATAAATTTGGAAAAATTTCAAACCGTTTTTTAAATATAAATTTTTAATTGGTCCACCATATATTCTATTTGAACGTATAGCTCCGTGTACCACGTACGGCCTTTTTCTATGCGCTTGCTATCCACAAGTTGCAATGAAACAAAATTTGACATTTAAATTCTGCTTTCTTCATGTAATAAATGCCACAAGTAATATTAAATTATTATTAAACAATATCAATATTGAGGATACTCAGAACAAATTGTACTCGATTTTTATCAGACGTTTCTGTTTAATTTTAATATTATTAAGCTTCTGCAGAGTCACTATTGATAGCTTCTTGGTTTTCGAGAGAAAGGAAATTTTCTTTAATGCACTGTCGCCGTAATTACTTGTTTTAAAAAATTTTATATGACTTTTTATTCAGATAATCGATGAGCGCATTAGGCAATTCTTTTCATTACACTTGAAAGAAAGAAAAAAATAATAGGGAAAGCAATTTAATTGAAACTGAGAGTATTATACGTAGGTAGTATACGCATTGTTTACAATTTACTTACAACTAAATAACTACAATGTTCACTGACGTATGAGTAATATTAAACTACATATTAAAAATAACCTAATATCACTTATACGTCAGCGAGTTGTGTCTCAATTCAAATAACCGGTACAACTGCAGCATAACATTTTTTTTATTCGCCCAACAAAAAAAAAACAAAAAAAAAATGGCTTCAAGCACAGACAGATGCCACATTCCGAAATTTGTTTCCAGATTAATGTGGTAACCGTCTCTGTTCCATAAAATCTTAACAAATAACGCAGAAATTTCAAATGCTTTTACTGCTAACTTAGCGCAACTTAATCGAATGTTAATATCGAATTTAATAAATATAGGTTCTTCCTTAAGCGCTATCTGTTTTTAATTTTGTTAAAAAAGTGTGTGTGAGATATCATTTAAATTCGTTATGCGTTTGAAAGCCCTAAAGAAATTGGTAACCATCGACATATAGTGTTCGCCACTGACAATGTAGTTTTCAAACAAAAAGAGACAACGTCGCCAGAACATAATCCACACCAAATAGTGTTATTTTTTTCGTGATGCATTAGATTGATTGATAAACAGTTCTCATCACTGAATATGCTATTTCGCATGGTACCATTTGATAACATAATTTTCTTATTTGCATGTGTTGTTGAAGCTTACAGTAAGACCCCGCTTAACGCGAGGGATAAGTTCCAATAAGTTCCAGCGCTAAACTAAACAGCGCTAAGCGATACAGCGTTCGTACTGTGATTGCGACTTTGGATAATACAGTTGGAATCTTTATTTTGGACAGACTAACAAAAGAGTGTTGAAAAAGATACACAGCATACACCGCTGCTCTATAGTGCATCGCTTTTGGTTGGTGCGTGGCCGTTTCATTTGCACACATATACAACAAGTATCAATACAGTGTACGATTTAGGGGAATCCCAATACTACCGCGTAATACTGAAACAGCGTTAAGGGTAGCAACGGGTCCACGGGTATAGTAAGACTGACTGCATAAGTGGCAACTAATTTGACAGATGGAGCTTCAACAAAATAGTTAAAGGCACTGTTGGAAGACCTTATAAAACTTGCATTTTAATTTTTTTCTTGTTATCTTTTCTTTCTATATTGCCTCGCTTGTTATAATCGCCTTAGCATAGTAGGTAGTGTGTTGGCTTATTAGAGACGTTTCAAACCACAGGTCGGATATTTGCAAGCAAACAAAATATGAAAAAATATTTCTATGGCGACTTGCTATCACTACATTTTTGGTAAAAACTCTGAGAGTAAATTAAAATTCAGTGAAAAGTTTTTAAAAAATCTGCCGTTCGAAATCGACTTTAAACTGTAGATGCCGTCACTCATGTATAAAATTAACACACACAACATAAGTGATGTCGTAATCCTAACTGACTAATGTTATGTATGTATTTCCAGGTTGTTCCATGTAGCTTTGTTATCGATCGATTTTTTTATGGTCGTTTATTTTAAAATTATGCTGGCGTTAGTTGTTATTCAAAAAATTGATGGTAAATATCAAACTCTTTGTTAGTATTTAAATTTAAGTTCATTAAAATGAAAAGACAATGAAAACATATGCTTAAGTTTTGCATATATTGTTACGTTTAACCACTAAAATCCATTTATATTAATAACCAACTTCCATACCTATTTCTTTACCCGTAAACTAAATGGGAGAAACGTATTTAATTTCCACGCAATACCATGTAAACGCTTCTAATAAAATAAAGCGGTGCAATAAAGTTGGTGCAATTAATTTTTCATTTTACAATAACATTGTTTCCACAGCGTGAAAGATTAGAATATAATTAAAGCGCACAAAAACAAACATATCAGAGAGACTGAATCCCCATAACCTTTAAACTTCGTTTTATTTAAATGCCTGAAGCTATTTTTACAATGGTTTTGTTAACAAAATGAAGCAAGTGAAAGGGAATGAATATGATATTGTGGTAAAATTTTTAGATTATAACGACTAAAAAGAAATGTTTTAAATTCAAATACGTAATTAATGAATTTAATACTCATAGCCATACAGAAAAACAATTGTGGGAGCTTAAGGATAAAGTGAGAAAAAACGAAATTAAAGAAGAGCGAAATTCATTTCATGCCCTGAACAGCAAATTTTGAAGGTTTATGCAACGGTCCAAGTGCTCTGATTGAAATTGTGAAAGGAAAAGAATTAATTTCTTTTTTAGTTGGCTTTTACTTATGCAGTGCATTGTATTGGAGTTAAGAAAATAGGTTATGGGAAGGAGTACAAGGGAAGTGGTGTTTGCGGACATTAGATTTGAATATTTTTATATTATAAGTGGCTTGAAAGTCGCCGTAATCTAGTAGGTAGTGTGTTGCCTTATTAGTTAAAACCCCAAATTATACATCAAAATGAAATATGAAAAAATATTTTTTCGGCGACTTCCTCTCAGCAGATTTCTGGCAAAAACTCTGAAAATAATAAAATTGTCATGAAAAGTTTCACAAAAATCTGTCGTTCGGAGTCGACTTTAAACTGTAGATCCCACCACTCATGGATAAAATTTGACGCACTCAACATATGCGGTGTGAGAAACTTGATCGTAATCCTGACTAAAGGGTTGTAATGTCCAATTATGTTTGTATGTATGTATGTAATTAAAAGAAAATGCAATGCAATGCACGGATTTCCTTATATATTGTCATGCCTGGCTTAAATAAATTAGTAGGAGTTGACCACATTACAGTCTATTTCTGTGATTATATTCAATATTCATAATAAAGCATTCGAACCGTTCTCTGATACCAACACATAAGGCAACTCAATTCACTTCTCGCATCTGCAGCAATCTTAAAGTGTCACCTTGTAAGCGGTATCCATAATCTATTGTTTATTACCCATTCAAAGCCAAACCAATATGGAAAGGAAAACTTTAGAATTTTTTTATTCATATAAAATTAGAAATAGGGAGACAAAAAAGAAAAATTAAAAAATGTTTTCAGCACACACAAGAGGTGTACCCAAATTGCCACAATGGCCACTTATGAGTAAAATATTGAAAAACACACTTCGTGAATGGGTAGTGCTTTCTTGCATTTTTTTACAGCCGTAATGGATCCATTGTGACAGACGTCATAGCATGTGTGATTTGAAAGCTTTTAGGGCACATAATCAGTTCTGCCTAGATGTAAGCAAACAATATTTAATGACGAATTACGCAGCTACATCGTCTAGTTTTTATTTATCGAAATAATAACTGATTCATGCTGTATACCTCTATTACTGCATAAATACAAGCGCTAAGTATTTAACATACTCAAGTCTATAATTAGTTCGCAGAATGAAATATTCCGAGTTGAGGAATTAAACTAAAAGAAAATTTCGATCATACATCGGACTATGTAGGAATAATCTAAGGTTACGTTAGATTAGGTTAGGTTAGGTCGAAGTGGTCGCTTTGTTTACCAAAGCACACTTGAGCAGGCATAGCGGACCGTTGTGACGCTGTACTGAGCGAATTCCACCAAACTCGTCGAAGAAGTTGGTCAGCGCAAGGATTGCATATTAAAAGCAGGACTACCCTTCGCTGGAAACCAGACAGAAAGCTTAATAAACGATATAAATGGATGATAACTCAGTGAAGCTGACAAGGAATGAAGAGCCAAATAACCTCATATCGCAGAATATGGACATTGATAGAGAAAGTTAACTCCTCTCCAGCAGATCTACACCCAGGGCAAAAGTCGTTGGATGGAAGCTGCAGTCTGTAGATATGGCCATTGTGAGTCATTGAGGAGTCATTGTAGTCAAGTTTGAGTAGATGGTTGGTGCGCCTTTTACTTATCATAAAAAACACAGATTCTGTAGCAATGCAAATGAATCATCAGAACACATTCTTAGAACATTATTCCATTCCAGAACAAAACACTTGTGTGCTTAGCAAATGCTGGACAACGTATTTTCATTGTTGACATCGAGAAACATGCTGAAGTCCGTGTGGATCACAACAGATCGTATGAGCACAGTTCTATGGCACCTCTTCACGACATTATTTCTCCAACATTTTTTGATTTGAATAAAAATTTTATATAATGACACGAGTTATAGTCACCGTAGTCTACTAGGTAGTGTGTTGGTTTAAATACCAGGTCAGACATCTACAACAAAACTAACTGACAGATCTACACCCTTTTGCGTTTCTTCCCATAACGCAATGACCTGTAGATATGGCCATTGTGATTGAGGAGTAGAGTTAGGTTCGTTGGCTCTTTTGAGTGTTCGCTCTTTCTAGTTCAGCTCTCTGTAATGAACTAGTTCGTTCTTTTAGTTCAATAGTTCAGTTCTTTTTAACAACTCCGTTCTCTTCCTCAATTTGTGTAACTTCTTTATGGCAACACCACCATTCCAATAGGAATGTCACACATAAGAACGATAAACGAAATAATAGAACGAATAAGAATGAAATGAACGAATAAGAAACGAGAACTAAAAGAACTACTGAGCTAAAAGAACTACTGACCGAATAAGAATGAAATGAACGAATAAGAAACGAGAACTAAAAGAACTACGGAGCTAAAAGAACTCATTATAATGACCGGCTCTTTTAGTTCAATTGTGTGAATAGTTCAATTGAACTAGTTCATTCATGAACTACACAACTCTATCGAGGAGACATTGTAATCAAGTTTGAGTAGTTGGTTGGTGCGCCTTCTACTTATACTGAAGTACACTTGTTCTCGAACCAAACATTTAAATTATGTGGCAATGAAAATGAATCATCATAACACATTCTTAGAACCTGAGCGGTATTAATGCATCGCAGAACAAAACACTTGTGTGCTTAGCAAATGTATTTTCAGTGTTGACATTGAGAAGCATGCTGAAGTTTGTGGTGAGCACGACAGATGGTATGAGCACAGTACTATGTTACCTTTTCGCGACACTATTTCTCCAACATTTTTTGATATGAATTCAAAGTTTGTATAATGATATTGATTGATTGTAGTCTTCGTAGTTTAGTAGGTAGTGTGTTGGCTTATTAAACCTCCGGTCAGACATCTCCAACAAAACGAAATTATAAAAAATATTACTTCGGCGATTTAATCTCAGCAGATTTCTGGCAAAAACCCTGGAAGTAAATAAAATTGCTATGAAAAGTTTCTCAAAAATGTGTCGGTCGAAGTCGAATTCAAACTGTATTCCCAGCCACTAAGTCGTAACCCTCATGGAAAGGTTGTAATGAGCAATTAGATATGTATGATATGGATTGATGTATTATATAAACTACGCTCATGCTTGTATGTTTGAAAAATATTTGGAATACAGTCATGAGTTATTTCTATATTTAGAAACCCAATCTGTTACAAATCATGCTGATACATAATAATTATTGGTAGTAGCCTTTGTGTAAATGCTGTTGTCCTTACAACGGACTCGTATATTACAACTCGCTATTTTTATCAAACCTTTCAAAGTGTGCTCTTGCTTTTTTCATCATCTTCTTAACATTACTTATACGATTGCTTTTGTATCATGGGCCCCTAAATTACGTAAATAATCACGGCTTATAAAACAGTTATGAAAATAAACTTTTTGATTAACGTTTTAATTTTTTTTGATAACTAGTGCTTGGGAGACAGATTTAGTTGAGCTGATGCATTAAATATTAAAACACTTGCCCTATCCTTTAAAAAATATCAAACTGAAGTGTATTTACATATAATTTTTTTTTAACCTTTTCTCAAAGTCCAAAATCTTTTGATGAAGGACAAATGTTGGAATTGTGAAATCGAATATTTGCCAAAAAATTTTTACAATTGCAAATAAATTGTCAGGATTGTCAAAAACTTAACATCGTTCTCAAATCGAATGTATTTCAAGAAAAAGATAAAACTTACAAATTGCATTAAAATCTCTTCGTTGTTGTTGATTAACCTATTCACAGGTTTTTTTCTTAGTTTTCTTTGGAAAAAAGGCCTTTTCTTTACCTCTTGCATTTTTATCTCACATGTGCAAGAGTGGGGATGATTTTGAATATCGATTCAAGTGAAATGAAAAAATTAAGCAATATGTAGCCCAAAGCTGAAAAGAGAAAATAATAAAATAAACAAAGAATACAAAATAATAACCTGCCAATTTCGTTCATCAATTTCCAAGACACTTATTTACCAACTAAGTTACCACGTAAATGTCCACTGGCTTAAGAAGAAGTCCTTGAGAATTTTTTTGTTTTTATTTTCTTCTCCTTAATTCTTTAATTCTTTTGTTCTTGTCATTGATTTCTTTCTTGCTGTGTTCCCTTCACATTTTGAAAGCTGAAAATAAATTAAATTGTTCCATGGCCTTATTGAATATGTATTCGGCCATAATTTTTTTACTAGAGATCTGCTGTCACTTGAGCATATTGTTTGTATTAAAGTTGTTATTATAGATTAATTTATATTTTATTTCGTTTTTCGACAATTAGATGAATGGCTTTTATAATCAAAACAATACAAATGTCATCTGTATTATTTTCTTCATTTCCTTTTCTTTATTTCCTTTTTTTAACCCATTAATGCCCGAATTACTTTTTTTCTAACGGCTACCGTTTGGTTTTTACACTCAATTTCCTCTTAGATAAAAACTAAGACAACCTCTGCTGGCAACTTAAGTTGCCACTGGACACTAATGGGTTAATACAACTTCTTTTGGAAAGTGACATACTTTAAAATTTTGTCTACAACTCTGTGCAATATCTACTACAAAACTATGTTAGTATATGGTACTTTAGTGGCAATAGGTTACTACATAACTTTGTTACGATTAGATGTGGATGATATACCTTTTACTCGGAAATACGCCCAGGCCTCTCACACCACTTATGTAGTGTGTGTTAATTTTAACCATAAATGGCGTGACCGTCAATTTAAAGTCGGCTCCGAACAAAAGATTTTTGAGGAACTTTTCATCACAATTTAATTTACTCTCAGTGTTTTCGTCAGAATACTGTTAAAGAAATATTTCTTTTCTATTTAGTTTTTATCGAAATATCCTCAAATAATTAAACACACTACATACTAGACTATATAGTCGGCCATAAATTTAATAAAACGTTCAGTAAATACATTCTTCAAACCACATTAGGTGAAGTTGGTCAGATACAGAGACCTTTGGCCTTTATGTAACAGGTTTGCGTTGGTGTGGCAACCCTATAACAGAGATGAGGGTTCTGTTGTATTTAATCCCGTTGCATATTTTAATGAGGATGAGATCTATGGCGACTATGGTTAGATAATGGAAGACAAGTCTGGCAGAGTAATTGGCTTGCCGTTTCGTACTTAACTTATACATACATACATACATAATTGGTCATTACAACCCTTCAGTCAGGATTACGAACTAGCTTCTCACACCACTTATATTGTGTGCGTTAATCTCATACATGAGTCGCGGGACCTATAGTTTGAAGTCAATTCCGAACGACAAATTTTTTAGAAACTTTTCATGGCAATTTTATTTACTCTCAGAGTTTTTGCCAGAAATGTACTAAAAGAAAGTCACCGAAGAAAGATTTTTTCATATTTCATTTTGATGTGTGACCTGGGCTTTGAACCGTGGTCTTACGTCTAATAAGCCAACGCGCCACCTACTAGACCACGGCGACTTCGACTTAACTTAGACAGAACCAGTAAACTCTGCGATTTGGAGAATTATAAAATTGAAGTTATGGATTGGAAATTAATAAAAGTGAGTCCAACAATTTGGTTGCCGTACTTACTTACTTAATTGGTCAATCCATAACTTTAATCAAGAATATGACTTAGTTTTTCACACCACCCATGTTGTGTGTGTTAATTTTATCCATGAGTAACGAGATCAGGTTTTGTAGAAACTTGTTGTGTAATTTTATTTACGCCTAGAGTTTTTGCCTCAGAACTGCTGAGAGGAATTCATCGAAGAAATATTTTTTATGCTTTGTTTTGTTTGAAATGTCTGAGTCTACTAGACACCTGTTACTTGCTTATGTCGACCACCTTTAAATTATTGCGATATAATTGCTGGCATTATTTCTATAGAACGGGTGATTTGATGCCACACACAGTGGCACTTTTGATAACAGATTCTATTATGGCATGGACAAATAATAAGTAGTTGAGGTTAGTTTTGTGAAGAGAAATTTGAATTCTACCTGACGACAATTCTTCATTGTTTCCTCAATGGCACGAAAGGACTAACACTGTGAAAAATATCTGAAAAATGTTCGACGCGTGATCTTCGAGCCCCAAAAATTTGGAGATGATTTTCACATTCAAATCAAAAATTATCTAACGATGGCCAATTAAGTTGTATTGTACCCCTGTTACACACAATCTACACGAAGTTTAATAAAACTAAATTTAAGATTTTTAATTTCATAAAAAGCAGTAACAACAAAAAAAAAACTTCGAAATCTAAACGACAAAGTCTAAAAAGAAAAAAAAATCTGAAATAGGCCCTTGGTGAAGTAGTGTGGTAAAAGGACATTTCTTTCTGCTGCTTATATAGTTTGCTGTGCCATCTGTATTGCGGCTTACGTATATTTGCCTATTGGATTTCAGTGGCAGATAAGCGAATAACATTTTATATAAACAAGGATATGTATTTACATACACAAATAGAAACGGTTGTCCTCTTTTATAATAATAACACAAAAACTGTTGTAAGACGGGAGTTAAACTCGGTGGATGGTATACAGACGATAGGGACTTTTAGCCAACATACATACGAACATAAAATATTTTTAAATATCCCCTCTACAAAATTCTCAGCAAACTTTTTTATTTCTACTGGTAAAAGGTAGAAAACCGCTCGTGGCACTGCTAAAAAAATCCTTAACATTGTGTTGGTAACCAAATGAAACAACAAATAGAACATGAACCAGTATTAATAACACAGCCCTGCATGGGTTTTGCAAATAAGATTGCTCTAGGTGTTTCCGAAGGCATTTTGTGCGCTAAACACGAATCTGGTTTCAAAAATTTTCCATCACGTCAGGTTTTCGAGAAAAAGGGGGTTGAAAACCCTAAAAATAGCGTTTTGGGCCATTTTTGAAACATTGTAGAGCTCAACACTGACGTGCTAGAACCATCGCTATTGTTAGAAATTGACAATTGATCTTTGCTCTTTAAAATGAGCCCAAAGCCAAATTGTGTGCATACACCCTTAAAGTAGGGGGTGGGTTTATGTCAAGGGGTGCAAAAGAAAACGAAACACATTACGGAGGTCCTTAAAAATTAATCAGATTTACTTGAAAATTGTTACTAAGGGGTTTTTGGGGTCGCTGATTACAGATCTTCATTCAGATTTAAAAAATTCAAAAGGGCGGATCCAATATGGCGGTCAAGTAAATCTGATTAATTTTTATAAACCTCGTCCGCCATATTGGATCCGCCATTAGAAAAAAATTCAAACATATAGGTCCAGGACATCAATTTTTTAAATGAGAGTAAAATAAAATTGCCATGAAATTGGTATAATTGGTCCTTAATATCCTTCAGTCAGGATTACGACCTAACTCCTCAAACCACTTATGTTGTGTGCGTTAATTTTATACACGAGTGGCGGCACCTATAATTTTAAAGTCAATTCCGAACTAAAGATTTTTGGAAATTACTTCTCATGGCAATTTTATTTACTCCCAGAGTATTTGCCAGAAATTTACTGAGAGGCAGTCGCGGAAGAAATTTTGTTTTTCATATTTCGTTTTGTAGGAGATGTCTGACCAGGGGTTTGAACCGTGGCCTCACGTCTTATAAGCCACACACCTACCTACTTGATACACGACAAAGAGACGGTTAAACGATAACACCTCATCTATCTATGCGGTGAATTGTGGACTAGTGCGTTCGGAATCTACATTTTAATTGCCTTTAAGCCCTATTGAATATCCTTTTTCGATATTATAAAATTTTCGTTCAATAGAAACTTGGGAATTTTAAAAATATCAAAAACACTCGATCAATTTTTAGTGGCCACGTGTATATTTATATATTCTTTAACGCACTGTAAAATGTTTGCCAACAAAGTAAATTTCAAATTAACACACTGTGATGTTTATAACTGATATTAAAACCAACCATACATGCAAATGCAAAGAGGAAAAATTAAACTAAAACGGAAGGAAAATATGAAAAATGAAACAACAACGAAAGGCTGATTGCAAAAAGAAAAAAAAAACATGAAAAAATATATAAAATGTTAGGACTATAAACTATTTATGATATACGTAGCTATATATATGTTTTTTTTTTTTTTTTTATAGCTTTACGAGCTAAAGGTTGGGAATCTTCGAAAGACATTGGTAGCCCGGCCTACCAATGTGCACGATTCGCCGCAAGACTTACTCTCGGCTTGCTAAACGCATACGTACTAAACCCAACCTAGTTCGTCACACTTTCAACCATTTGCCCCCCCGGGACCACAATCAAGTATTACTTCGGGGGGGTGGAGATTCAGCGAGTGCTGCCTTCAAATTCTGCTGACCTTGCTCTCTCAGCCAATCTTTGTTGCGTCAACACCTTCCTTGCGAAAACACATACTGCGTTCCAATTGTCACTTGAGGTTAACATCAGGTTAACTATGTTATCGGGCGTTACCTGCAATCCTACTGTCCTCTCCAGGCAATTTCGTTGAACAACATATCGCGGGCAAGTGAAGAAAACGTGCTCCGCCGTCTCCCTTTCATTGGGGCATTCTGGGCATGCCTCGTCTACATCATGACCATACTTATAGAGATATGCTCTATAACATCCATGGCCGGTTAGTAACTGTGTCAGGTAGAAGTTCACCTGACCGTGTCTCCTTTTGGTCCATTCGCCTATGCTCG
This sequence comes from Sarcophaga subvicina, assembly GCA_936449025.2. Classification (NCBI taxonomy): domain Eukaryota; kingdom Metazoa; phylum Arthropoda; class Insecta; order Diptera; family Sarcophagidae; genus Sarcophaga; species Sarcophaga subvicina. Next base: position 87,403,094 of record OW388080.2, read on the forward strand.
GTATGAGTCTGTGGGTCCACCTTCCCTTGGTTGAATTGACCCAGTCATGCTGCCATCTATGCATAGCGTCATCCACTAACTGAACAGGACTGGGGAGATACATTCCCCTCCTTGTGTCATGTTTTCTCCGCTCTACATCCACTACTAGCCTCAGGGGCATCATCCCCGCAATCACCAATGCTGCATCAGTAGACACCGTGCGGAAGGCAGAAATCACCCTGAGAGCTGATCTTCTGTAGGTCGTTTCTATACCTGCTCTATAGGTCTTCTTATCCATGGCGCCGGCCCATATAGGGGCCGCATATATAGCGATCGAAGTCACTACCTTCATCAGTAACCGCCTCCTCTCCTGTTTTGGGCCTCCAAGGTTAGGCATTAATCGGGCAAGTGCACATGATGTCGCCGCACACTTTCCACCGACGTACGTCAGGTGTTCCCTAAACGTGAGCCTGTTATCAATCATTACTCCCAGATATTTAATCGCCTGCTTTGATGTTATGCGCTGGTCGCCTACTGTTATTGTAATAAATTCTATCTTCTTCCTACTGCTTACAAGTAGTACATCCGTCTTGTGATCAGCAAGTTTGAGACCTATTCCCGTGATCCAGTTCCTGACCATACCAACCGCAGTGTTACATGTTCTCACTAACTCATCTAAATGTTTTCCCCTTATCACCAGGGCAATATCGTCCGCAAAACCAATGATCTGTGTACCTCTAGGGAATCTAAGCCCCAGTACACCATCATACATGACATTCCATAGTATTGGGCCCAGCACGGAACCTTGCGGGACCCCCGCCGATACCGCATATGTCTTCCTGCCATCATCTGTGTCATATAAGAGCACTCTATCCTTAAAGTAGTCCTTAATAAGTTCCATCAAGTAGTTCGGTACATCCTTTCCATCTAGGGCTGTTAAAGTGGCATCCCAATCCGCAGAATTGAATGCGTTCTTGACGTCCAGGGTGATGATAGCGCAGTACTCCTTATCGCCCTCCAGCCAGCGCTCACCACTGATAGCATCCTTTGCTATTGTCATAACCATCTCTATTGCATCTATTGTGGAGCGGGCTTTTCGGAAACCAAATTGGCGATCCGACAAGCCTTCTGCCCCCAGGAATGCTTCCAGTCTCCTACAAATTATTCTCTCCAAAAGTTTTCCAGCTGTGTCGATCATACAGAGCGGGCGGTAGCCCGATGCATCCTGCGCGTTGTTACCCTTCGGAATTAGAACCAGTCCCTGTCTCTTCCATATCCTAGGGAACGTCCTCTCCTGAATACAAGCATTAAAAACTTGTCTAAACAGCTCAGTGTTACTTTCAATGGCCGCCTTAAGCGCAATGTTTGGGATCCCGTCGATCCCCGGTGCTTTGTTAAGTTTCATTTCCCCACAGACTGATTCCAATTCCTGCCTGCTGACTTCTGGGATTTCCTCCGGTGACCGCATATCCCGCACGCAGTATGTAATTTCGGCTTTGTGCGGAAAGAGGTCCGCAACGATAGATTGCAGCTTAGCTGCACATGACGTTGCTGGTGGTCGGAAGCAGTTTAGCTTTCTCATCACCACCTTATATCCAGTTCCCCAGGGATTCTCTTCCACATCGGCGCACATTTCCCTGTAGCATCTTCTCTTGCTGAGCGCAATGGCCCCATTAAGGCTGGTCCTACACCTTCTATATCTTTCACGCAGTTCTGCAAATTCATCCCGGCCTCTGGCCCTTTGGAATAGCCGCCGTGCGCGCTTGCATTTACGCCTCAGATCCGCTATATCCGCGTTCCACCAGTAGACGTGTTTCTTCCCAGACATATTACGCCTCCTTGCCATAGAAACGTTGCAAGCCTCCGTTATGGAGCGCATAAGTTCCATCGCCTTGTCATTCGCGTTCCCGAATAACCGAATATCCTCCAATGCAAGGACAAAGGTTTCCCTGTCAAAGGTGGAGTCCTTCCAAAGAGGGTTCGGCGGTGCGGCAGGAACGTTGTGTCCGGTAGAGCGTTCCCGGATCTCAAAAATGATAGCCTGATGATCGCTATGTGTGTAGATGTCAGACACCAACCAGGTAGATGAGGTCGCCAGTGAGTCGCTGACGAATGTCAGGTCAATTTTAGAGCAGCGTCCATTTCTCGAGAATGTATCCCTATCACCACTATTAAGTAAAACAACATCCAATGTTGCAAGTGCGTCGAGTAGGATTTCTCCTCTTGGATTAGTGAATGCCGAGCCCCATTCAACAGCCCAAGCATTGAAATCCCCGGCAATTACCACAGGTCTCACGTGCCTTGCTTCCTTAACGATGTCATCTAATCTGCGTCTATAGTCTTCTATTGATAGGCTAGGGGGAAGATAACAGCTGAAGAAATGTACCCCATTAACGGTGCATTTCACAAAGCTCTCCCACCTGTCGTCGACATTTCCCATTGCGAATTTACCACAGGACCACATCGAAGCCCTATTGCATTTGCTGGCTATCCAACGTTGGTTTTCAGGTGCTCTGTAGTGCTCGCTCAGTACTGCCAAGTCTATCCTCTGCTCCCGCACCGTCTGTTTAAGTAGCTCCTGCGCCGCTTCGCAATGGTTCAAGTTCAACTGCAGGACTCTCATTTACCTGAGTATGTCAACTTCCGTCGTGCCGCTAGATAGTGTGCGCACTTATGTCCTCCCGTGATATGATTCGCGTCCGCGTCCGGATCGCCTCTACAAAGAAGGCAGTGAGGGTCACGGTCGCAAGCCTTGGCAATGTGACCTTGCCCTCCGCATTTGAAGCAGTGTTTGGACCAGTCACTATTACTGCTACACTTTCCTGCTACATGCCCGAACTGCAAGCACTTGTAACATCTCCTTGGGGTTACCTTTCTCAGTAAGCGGCAAACTGTCCACCCTACACGCAGTTTACCAACTTCCTCTGCCCTGCCTGCCAGCTTCATAGGGATTGCGATTACCGCCGTCCTAGTACCTCCTGGAACGTTCCTGATCGTCTTGAGAGCCGACGGTTGTATTTCCCCGATTTGGTCCCTCCATGCGGCGATTATTTCCTCCTCAGTTGTTACTTCATCCAGGTATCTGAGTTCGAATGTAGCCTCCTCAGTTATTGTTCTGACCTCTATCTCTTCGGCCAATAAGCTCCTTAGCTTAGAACGGTGCATCTCCGTAGCCACCTCTGCCGATCTTCTAAACTCCAGAAGGATTTCGCCCCTTTGTGTCTTCTTCACAAGCTGGACATCCTCGCCAACTGATTTAAGCTCCGGGGCATTCCTTACCTTCCTTAGAATGTCCGCAAACGATAGTTTCTCGGTTGGCTTTATTATCACTGCGTCTGGTCTTGGAGGTTTTCTGCGCTTCCTAGTTTTCACGATCCACTCATTGTGCTCCTGGGTGTTTTCCTCTGTTGCTGCGGGCACTACCACAGTCAGGTTCGTAGCAGTTGCTGGTCGCCCAGGCGAGTCACTATTCCTAACCTCAGCGGCAGGCTTGACTAGTCCACGAGGACGGGTTGTCCTGGTCTTCTTTGGAGGTGTTCTCCTTGGTTTTTCCAATTCATCCCTCTGCCTTTTGGAAGCACAAGGTGTCCCTTGTTGCATGATCGTCTGTGTGCTTCTGTCATTGGTTCTGACCTTTACCTCCTGTTCCGCAACTTTATCCTTAGCGGCTTGCTGGTATAGTGACGATATAGAAGCTACTAAATCGCGCATCGCTTGGTGGATGGACCTCCTTCCTCCGCCCATCATCTCGACGAGTTCCGAGATTCTGTCGCCTAGCTTGGTGAAATCATCCACCTCCTTTTCAGGAGCTTTGCTCCTCTGTAACTCCGGTGGTGACGAGCGAGATCTCTCGCCGTTCTGCTTCAGCGGTGGTGAGTGGAGTAACCTCGAAGCCCTCCGGAAAGGATTCAGGAAAGGGCTGTCCTGCTGGGTCTCCTTTGCACCCTCGGTGCCGGCTGGAGAAGTAGCGCCTGTAAAGTTATATTGATTGTTGCTTGTATTAAATTCCATTTTATTGGGTCCCAACTTGGAGCCGTTATCTTGGATTCGTTGTGTAGTTACCCTTATTGTGGTCCCATGGTTATCTTTGCAATGCAGGGAGGCCATGCGAGGGTTGACACAAGTCCTCATGAGAGCTTGTGTTCAGAGCCAGACCGGGAGCTAAACAGAAGAAATTCTTAACTGCCCCTACACCCCAACTCAACGGGACGAGTCCAAGATCGTACTCCAAGGCTTGCCAGGTTTTAACGGGACGGAGACAGATGGTGTATTAGCCTGAAAGCCGTCTGTACCAGATTTCACTCCAGCACATATTGGTAACAGAATACCCCATCCGCCAGCCCATGTCATCAAATCCAAATAGTAGTGTAGTCCAGTATACCATAATCAGAATCTTACTGGAATCAATTCTGATGCCTATACGACTAGGCTCCGATCGTCCACATCCGTTGGGTGCGTGCTTGCACGCATGCTGGTATGTGATTCCCACGGTGCTATCGTGATACCACGGTAGTTCAATACTTTGAGCGGCATTGTTTCGCTTTAAAGCATCAGTGTCATTGGGTATATGCCAGACTTTTCATCCGCACCCTCTACCTTTGCCCTCCCATTTAGTCGCCTTTTACGACAAGCAGGGAACCACTATGGTAGTATTCTAATCCGCTACCACACGGGTATAGCTATATATATATATATATATATATATGTATGTATGTATGTATGTGTGTATGTATGTATGTATGTATGTATGTATGTATGTATGTATGTATGTATGTATTTATGTATGTATGTCTGTCTGTCTGTCTGTATGTATGCATGTATTTATAGCAAAGAGAATGATTCAGAACGTGTATGTATGTATTTAAATATAGAATGATTCATGAGAAACAAAACCGGACAAGAACTTGTATGTGTGCATATATTGTTCCTGAGAAATGTCTTTGAGCAAACCGTTACTAAAAGGCATTATAATTTGAAATAAGAACAACAATGCCAGGAGAAATAATATTTGTGTTGCAACTTCAGATCTCTCTGCAAATTTGTTTTGGTTGGTGTGTTTACTTATATACTATGGGACTTGTATGCCTGTCTGAAATAACATACAGTAAGACCCCGCTGGTCGCCGTGGTCTAGTAGGTAGTGTGTTGGCTTATTAGACGAAAAGCCAGGGTTCGAGCCCCAGGCCAGACATCAAAATAAAATACAAAAAGTATTTCTTCGGCGACTTCCTCTCAGAAGATTTCTGGCAAAAACTCTGAGGGTACATAAAATTGCCATGAAAAGTTTCTCAAAAATCTGTCGTTCGGAGTCAACTTTAAACTGTAGGTCCCGCCACTGATGTATAAAATTAACACACACAACATAAGTGGTGTGAGAAACTAGGTCGTAATCCTGACTAAAGGCTTGTAATGACCAATTATGTTATGTAAGACCCCGCTTAACGTGGGAGATAAGTTCCAATGAGTTCCAGCGCTAAACGAAAGAGCGTTAAACGAGGCAACTTAACACGTACTTAACTAAAAACGCACTTAACTAATAAATCAACTGTGACGTAGAAAAGATGCGTTCATACTGTGATTGCAATTTCGGAAAATACAGCTGGAGCCTTTATTCTGGACAGATTAACAAAAGAATGTTGAAAAAGATACATAGTATATACCATCGTTTTTGGTTGGCGCATAGCCATTTCATTTGCACGCATATACAACAAGTATCAATACAGTGTGCGATTTAGGGGAATCCCAATACTACCGTGTAATACTGAAACAGCGTTAAGCGGAGCAGCGTTAAGCGAGGTCTTACTGTAATAATTCTCAATTTTCAGATGCTTTCTTTATTTATTTCAATATTTTAACTTGCATTTCTACAGAAAGAAAACACACATAGAAGAAAATATTGTATACTCTTTTGAAAATGTGGCAAATTCTATGAAATAATACAATTGAGAAACTTATTCAGTAATATGAGCACAAATGTGCGAATGCAGTGCAAATATTAAGTTAGGTTTGCAATAGAATAAAGTAGTTGCAGCACAGCCTGAAACCGTAGTTGCTATAGTATAACGAAATGAATGAAATGAATGAAAGCAGTCAGAAGTTAAAAATGTTTCAGAAATTTTCTAAATAAAATACGCATCAAATTTTATTTAAAATGCATATCCAACTACATATTTCTCTACAGCAACAATTAATTCTCATTATTAGTTTAAAACTATAATGATGTGAGACATGATAAAAACGCTAACATCACAAAAATTTACTTCAACCTAACATCGTTGCAGAAAATGACCTCCAATAGCATATTAGCTAACATACTTTTTAGTCTAAACTAATATTATTAGGACTCCAAAAAGTTTTGGAGGTAATTTTGCAAATATGGTAACTTTACAAAAATGCATTGTAAAGAAATGTATTGTAAGAAAGTAACAGATTGCGTTGTAATATGATGAAATTACATGCGGGATAACGTCTTGAAATGTACTGCAAAGTGCGCTAAGAAATTGTCTAAAGACAGTCCGAAATATCTTCAGATCCAATTCCAATCGAGAATTTTTGGAATATACGAACAACAACAATCACAGGAAGCGTCCCACCAACTGCAGTAAGGTTTGAGAAGTAATTCAGACTACGTGGTATGGTGTATCGGTTTGGGTATGCATAAATCTGCGTAGTCTCTGCAAAATATTAACCGCTCTATAGCAAGATTAAAACTTAACACAATTTCTACCAAAGGCGTCAAAAGACACCTTTTAAAATTTTAACTTGAAATTTTTTTTCAAAATTTAATAATTTTTTCTCAGTTAATGTTTTCACTTTTCGTATAATAATTTTTAAATTTATTTAGCGTTATCACTTTCCTCCAGCTCATCCTGGATAAGTATATGCGTACATCATATACCTATTTCTACCATGAGGTGTCTTTTGACACCTTTACGATTTTTCTTACAGCAAGAAAATTATAAAGAAACTACACATACATACATAAAACATACATTTGGACTGAACTATAATTTGTTTTTGATTTTTTCCTCTTTGTATTATTATACCACGCCATGGAAATTCTGTGCAATTGCTAATTTTGCGAAATGCCGTGCCACAAAAATTCTGTGAAATCAACTTTACCCAGTTGATCCTGGCACTCATGGATAAAATTAACATACAAAACATAAGTGGCGTGAGAAGCTAGGTCGTAATCCTGATTGAAAAGTGAAAGACTCTTAAAGCTACGTTTTCGATTAATATCAGTACAATTTTTCGACCTTACCGTTATAAGCGAAATACAATGCCAACTCAAGATCGATTGAAGCAGAAGATCTATTGAATATTCACTGTTAGGTCTTAAATTTTATATTCGAATTTTTTGATAGGACGACTTCATTACCTTTTTCAGACATTAAGTGACTGTTTTTTTTTTTTAAGAAAATAAAAATCTAATTTCTAATGGGGAAGCAAAATTTTTCGAGGTGATACATTGCTGACTACCCATTTTTTTCATATTTTAGGCAATAAAATTCGTAGGAATCCAAGTGCTGCTCAGCCAATGCGTATCGATGGAAACAAATATAAGTCGGAAGCAGCCAAGTCTTTTGGTTTAGCATTTCTACCATTTGTTCCTGATTCAAACTGTCATCTTCATTCAATATTGTTTGCAATTCGGTATAGTTAAACTTTTTGGGTGGTCATCCAAATTCTTAATTTTTCACATCTAAATCATTATCTCTGAACCGTCGAAATCCTCTTCTGCATTTTGCTTCCGATAGAACATGATCACCATATACCTCGACAACAATACGATGCGACTCTTCAGCACTTTTCTTAAAATGATAACAACCAATTAATGTGTTCAACAAATACAAAATTGGCGATCTTCAACACGATGAAAGAATGAAATGTTGTTTTTCATGTGTGACACATCTAATCACCAACACAAAAAAGGGTAAGGGTAGTTCGCAATAAATATTCCCTATGGAGGCATTTGTATTTTGACGTTCTTTTCATACTGTTCGTACATACTTATATGCAAATATTACGGCAATTCAAAACTTTTTTGTATATCATTTCGGACAGCAGTTGCTACTTTAGTGGTCTTAGATCGGATATGTAAATATTACTTTACAAGGGTTTGAAAATCAATAGATTTTCTTTTTCCGAGTGTGGTTCAAACCCCGAGTGTGTTTTTTTACGTCTACTCATTGCAAGCTTTCGTTATCAACTAACGTTGTTGAAAAAGGAGCGAAATTTGATCAAAAATATAAGAATTGTATGATAAAGAGTATATAACATTCCAAGACGAAAAAGTGTGTTTTGAGTTTTGAGCTCTCAAAGTTTTCACGCGACATACGACCATATGTGTATTCTAAGGAGATTTTTCCCTATAACTTAGGAACGGATTGGCGTATCTTAACCAAATTTTGACAGTATTTAAGTTAGAGAACGTAGAATTTAGAAATGCAGGAACATTAAAAACGTTATAAGTACACTTGGAACGTTATAGAATGGAGGTGTCGAAATGAGCTTCGTCGATTCGACGAACATTAACCATCCAGGGTTAAGAAAATAATGAAAACTACCTTGCAGTTCTCTTTTAGAAATTGTCTCTTCTATTTTCTGCTTCTATAATAACAGCTTAATATCTTTCATGTTTCCAAATAAAATAAATTCTATTTAAACTTGGAACCCCTGTGCTATGAAGCCATACCCTTACAGGTTATTAAATTCTTTTTTTGCATGTTTTCAGCTTTTAAAGTACCATGTTGTAGTATGTGTATACATTGTACGTAAAACTTCGTGTTGCAAGTGTTTTTAACAACAACAAATACAACAAAAATTTAATTATTTTGTAAGCATAAAAGAATAAAAGTTAAACATTAAACTTTAATTGTTTTATTCTTCTATTTTTTTCTTTTTTTGTAAATAAAAGCAGGAAACGACCGCTATTAAACGAATTTAAACCAGGAAAACAAGGAACACAGGAAGACACATGTGGTGCATGATAACTTTTAATATCTTTGCCACTGTATACGATAAAAAAAAGTGCGAAATAGACAACATTTGGAAAAGTTGTTAAATATTTAGTTACTCGCATTTGAAAGTGCATAGAAACTAAACAAGGCACTGCCGTCAAATATTTAACGTTCGCCGAAAAAATTTGTTCATATTTTCGTTTTGATGTCTGACCTTACGTTTATAAGCCAACACACTATCTACTAGACTACGGCGACTTCATGTTTACATATATATTAATATGAACGTTATTCTTCGATGTTTTAAAAACACCCGATGTAATTTATCGATGCATGGAAACATAGAAGTTAGTAACAAGAGTGAAAATAATAATTTGGTCGGTACTTCCTCTTTTAAGAGTGCGATCACTCTGTGGTATACAAATGGGTCAAGGATATATAGTGAAGAGTTATATTTAGAGACCCTGTCGAAAACGCGAGCTACTCCCCAATCAACCATAAACTTGAACAGGAAACAAACTTGAATGAAAATCAGCACAGAAGGGCTGAAACCCTGGTTTTGTGGGAATTCGCAGACATTTGTAGACAATTCAGATTAAGAAGACTGCACGCCACTAATATCAAAAGAGCCGAAAAAAAAATAAGAAGAAACGGTAAATCTCCGTTTGAGACAATCTAGGCTTTTGTAATTACAATGGAAAAGTGAATTTAGTTATGCATCAGACTGTGGGGATTATACTGAAGTGACTAATTGGAATTTTGAAAGTCATCGTAAACTCAAAGAATACTTGTTTTAGAATAGATAAGCCTACTATGTAGAGTCTCTGAAGAGGAGAAAAAACTACTACAACCAGTACGGCGTTAATGCCTATCAGAAGGAAACACCTTGTTAGCCAATTCAATGTCGTGTAAATGATTTTTACTTACCTACTTGGTTAACAAACATGTGTTAACTGTTTCCATGAGTGGCGGCATCTATCGTTTACAATTGACTCTGAAGGATAGGTTTTTGAGAAAATTTGTTTACTCTCAGAGTTATTAATACCAGAAAATACATGAGAGGAGCGACCTGCAGTTTAGAATCGACTCCAAATGACATAGTTTAATTCCTGTGGCACCAATAGGCCTTTTAAAGAAATAAAATAAAGGAATTTTGGATGATATCCCACACACATTTTTTTTTATTTAAATTTGAAGATTGGTATTAGAGATGAGCGATCCAGTGATTTTTGAAGAACGTTGTTCTCAGTGAACGTGAGTTGTTAATCACTGTTCTTTAAAACAGTGATTGTGATCACAGTATTATATTCATACTGTAAATACAATAATGACAATAACGTATTTTATTAAGTCGTAAGAAAGAGACGACTAGATACATACTACGAAAAGACTACTAAACAAAATCAAAGTGGTGTCATCAATGTTATTATTTTTAATTTAATTTTTTTTTATATGAAGTTTGTGAATTAAGTTTCACAGAAAGTTCATGTATAAAAGACAAAAGTAAATAATCTGCATCCTCTAATAGTAATTCTGCCTCGCTCAAAATAAAATGAAATAAATTTGAGTATGTAACAATTTTGAAAGAACGACATTATTAGTAACTGTTATTTGGCAATTTCAATCACTGTAGTTACCAGTGAATTATCAATCACCGTGATTAAATCACAGTTTTAAAAATATCGCTCATCTCTAATTGGTATCACTATAAAAGGTCGTATAGTAAACGCCGCGTTCCAATACTGTTGGATCAAAATCTTTAACAAACATTTCCAGCACATTATGCGATACGAAAGTGCACTGAAAGAATTCAAGACAAGAGCACAGACTATAACCATTCATTTGAAAGCAGCCAATGAGGTATCTATTGATTACTTTTTGGCAGCTTTAGCTAGATTTTCTAGTCGAGGTTGCCATGCTCATATTGATTCGGATGGTGAAACTGCAAGGTAATGATGATAATGGAGCTTCACATATGGATGACCTCTAGAAAGCTAGCGTAAAAAGATTGAGATTGCCGGAAATATCGAAAATAGAAGTTTGTTTGAATTCTTCTCCCCTTAGCCACTTGACCAACAAACACTCGGTTATTAACCTCTTAACTCAAGAATAGTTTCTTCTTAGAAGTGCCATATTTTCATCTTCTGATCTCGATTTTTTTCAATAGAATCGCTAAATTGCATTAATAATTGGAGAAATTTAAAAATTACAGCGATAAAATCTCTTGCGATAAATTATTCGACATTTAACCCGTCATTAGTGTTCTAATGCAACATACTGTTGCTATTTTGAAGACGTGATTTGACTACCAAAGTTCAAAAAAAAACTTCAAAACCCTTTCACAAAGTCCTGACTCTAAGAGAGTATTTTGGGGATCATTTTGAAGCCTATACCACATTTGAACTAATTTTAGTGTAAATAAGCTCCAGCAGGCTGTAGGTCAGATTTGAGCACTATTTTCGCTATATCTCCGGTATACGTTTCAGCAGCTGCAGTAATAGTTTGTAATTGCCGCGAACGTTAAAAAATGTTCCGTTTATTGCAAATATTTGCCCTTATTCTTCTTGGTGAATACAATGGATGGGCAACAAAGGAGTGAGAGAGAGAGAGAGAGGAGAGGGCGTGAAAAAGGAATCAAGAGCATAACATCTCTCCATCCCATACTTATAAGCCAAAATTGTGGAGGATATGCCATTAAATTCAATTATGCGAACATGTTCTATTTTTCTTTTGTCCTTAAAGTAGGAAACGGAAACACAAAAAGAAAAGCGTCAAATAACAATGAGAAAAAGCAAGAGTTCACGCTGAAAGACTAAGAAGGTCTGAAATGAAAGTGTAATGCAACTTAGTATTATAAAATCTAAAGAAAGCTACAGTGTAAAGGAATTAAAATTAAAATTTAAATGAAATCTTTAAATTCCTTAACAATATAAACATGCAACACGTCCTACGCTTAGAAACTTGAAATTATTTTTATACGTAAGAAGTTTGCATTAAATTGTAGACTTTGCAACCAACAGGTGCGGACAGTTTGGAATTTATTGAGGAAATAATGGAAAAGGCGGAGTATTTAAACATTCTTAGTCTGTGTAACTCCTTCGCTTCCCATTCTCCCTTCCTACATCCGCTCCTTTTTCCTATTCCCTCTTTTATCCTGCCTTCTTAAGGACCTCCGGGTACTGTACTTGTCTAAATTGACAAGTACACGTCCTCTAACCTAACCTAACCTAAACATTCTTAAAAATAGTTTCGCCTAAAGTTTGGAAGAATTAAGAATTCGTAATGGTTACGACATCCAACAAGTTAATTAACCCCATCATACTGCTGCTAATGTGAAGATTTGGTACCTACCTACCAATGTCCCCATAGGCTTAGTACAAGGTCACGACATTACTCCAGGATATTATTTAGAAGGCCATTTGAAAGAACCATTACTTAGCCGATAAACCAGAAACAGTAGTCAATTGAAAAATTTACTCATGAGTGCATGGCGGCAAATATCAAATGCTTGATCTTGGCGTATATTCTACTAAATATTGGGTCTAACACTTTAGTATATTGACCCTTTGAGTTTTAAATTTACTTTGAGTTCTTCTTGGTGGTGCTTGCACTTTTGCGGTGCAAAAATATGGAGTCAGAACAGAAAGTTTTTCTTCTTTTTCTTATGGTTTGTGAAAAAGCGTAAAAATTTGTTTGTTTTATTATAAAAGAGAAATAAATAAATAAAATATATATAAAAACAATCAATTATTTGTACAGATTCTGGTGTAAAAGTCATAAAATTGCTTACACTTATTGGAGTGTCTAGACTTTTGTTGTACACTGTGTATAAAGTACTGCGGTTTATCTGTTATTTCTTATCACAAAAAGTTCCTACTCTCAGGGCCATTATTACAACTTGCAGTTAACTAAAGGCTGGATTTTAACTAGCAGATAACTTGATTTTCATTATTATGAGTACACAATAAGATAAAAGTGAGCGTTAAACTAAGGGGAAGATCATCCCGCCTTTAACATTTAAAGTCCACTTCATATTTGTGCTTGCCATATTATATATTGTTACGAAAATGGATATGGTGTTATTAAAATGATAAACAAAAGCTCCAAAAACAGTGAATTTGTTAACATGATCAAAGAATAAACAAAAGATACAAAAACAATGGACTCGTTTACATGATCAATGAATAAGCAAAAATATAGCAACGACATCAGTGTATAAAAAGGGATAAAAAGTAAACAAACAGGCAACAACAACACTGCAAGGACAAACGTAAACAAAATACACAAACAACATGTATACAGATTTCGTGAAACAAAAGTCATTATCCCACTACGGTATTCATCAGACTATTTACCCAGCGGTATAAAAGGCAAGACAAAGCGAGAAACGGGATCAGGAAGAATTCAGTCAGTCTTGTGTGAAGAGAACAATTGTGGTTTGAAGGTCTTTGTTATAAAGATCTATTGAACAAGTGTTACTGTGTACGCGGAAGAGTGTGAAAAAGAATAACAATTAAAACTAACTGCTGTTGTTTAAATCAAGTTGCCAAAGGTGGCACACGGAATTGTGCGAACAATAAAGAATTGATTTAAAACTAAACAAAAATTTTTTTTTTTATTTGCGATCTACGAACTCATTTTTTTACCGTTTTTAAAAGGGTAAAAACGTAACAATATATTATTTTCAATATGGCAACTTCAAATATAAACCTGAAAAATAAACTTTAATATATTAATAGTTTTTCAAATAAAAATGGATATTGGCATATTCATTTTATTTATTTATAAACAAAAAACACAAAAATAAAGAAGCTAAAACCGCAACAAACAAATTTTATAAGCAAAATGAATAAACATAACAAACAAGAAGGCACGTCGTTGCCACTGCGTTTTTAAAGCACTTGTTTAATTGAGCAGTGTTATAGACTTTGCTCCGGCACAGCAATTATTTTGAAAATGTTAACTTTATTTTATCTGTAGGTTGTAATAACGAATAGAAGTTAAAGGTGACTTTAACTTTAACCCAACTTTAACGGCAAGTTGCACTAATGGCCTTCAGTGTCCTTAAATGATATCTTGTAATTGCTTGTGTTAGTCCTTTTCGTGCGATAATTCGTGTATATTTCTGTAAGATTACAATCTATAGGTCTTTGAGTTGTGTGGTTATCGTTAGTATAAGGTATTAAATTTTGCTACTTCATATTTATGTTTCGAAAATTTACTTCTTTTACGAACTTTTATTAAAATTTTTTTTTAATAATTTGGACATGTAAGCTTAGTTTGGATGAGGAACGAACACTACTGCAAGAATTATAATTTTTTTCTATGATTATCCTTTCAAGTTTTTTTTACGCAAGCCTTAGGTGTCTAAATGCTTCCTATAATAAATTCAATGAATAATTTTATATCATTATTAAACAAAATCAGATGTGTATCAGCAGTTACATGAGTCATTAAGAACACAAAAAAACAAACTGTATTCTACTTTATATCAAATGTTTTTATTTATTTTCAATGTTCTCGTGTATTATAGATATTCATTATTGGTAACTTTGTTTTAATTGCATTTTCTATAATGCAGTCTCACCATCTTAAGTGTTTTAAAGAATTTTAATACGACTTTTTTAATTTCGAATATCGACGAGCGCATTATACAATCCTTTTCATTGCACCTTAAAGAAAAAAATAGCTTAAGGAATATATTGGAAATTCGAAGCATTATATAGAATAAGAGCACAAACAACTCACCATACGCCTTATTGATAAACTTACAGTAGCGGGGTCTAACTAACGCTGCTCTGCATAATGCTGTTTCAGTATTACACGGTGGTATTGGAATTCCCCTAACTAGCACACTGTATTGATACTTGTTGTATATGTGTGAAAATGATATGGCAATGCACCACCCAAAAGCCGTGTACTATATAGCGACGGTATCTACCTTTTTTTTTTTTTTTTTTTTTTTTATTATTATTAACATTTCATGTAAAACTTAAATCGAAATTCTAAAGGTCTCAGCGCCATTAAGGCATTATTGAGACAAGTTGGCAACAATTTCATGTACAATTGATTATTAAAATTATGAACATTTTTAAATAAAAAAAAAAATATTTTTAGATTAAAAAGTTTTACAATAGGAGTGTTTCAAGATTTTCTGATAAGTGTTTTTTAAGGCAATTTTTAAAAGTGGAAATTCTGTTACATGTTTTCAAAATTACAGGAAGGTTATTGTATTCAGCAACACCCATGTATTGAATACGTTGCTTAGTAGTCTCTAATCTGCACCTTGAAGTCCATAAGTTTTGCTGATTCCGAGTATTGAAAATTGTTTGGTTCTGATGAAATTGAACCGTACGATAACCAATGTTGTGCAATGATTTAAATATATACATCAAGACTTATACAACCCACGAATAGGCAAAATTGTTTTACAAATGTCACGATAGAGGGATAAAGATTGGAATCGAATGGGCAAATTATATACTGCTTTTAACGATTTATTTTGCATGCATTGCAGAGTTTTTAACGTTGTAGTGCTTTTGAAGCCATAAATTATAGCCATATAATTTAGGTGGCTTTGAATTAGAGCATGGTATAACAGAAGTTTAGTTTCCTCATTAAGTTTATATTTCATTTTATATAATATGCAAATAGCTGGAGATATTTTTGATTTCAGTTCGCCTATGTGCAAATCCCATCCAAGATTACTTTGAAGCGTTATTCCTAAATACTTTACAGAATCTGATTCATAAATTATATTACCATCAACATAAATATTAAAATTATTATTAACAGCATGTGGTCTAAATCTCACTAGTTTAGTTTTATCTGCATTTATTACTAATTTGTTTAGGCGAGCAAACTCAAAAATCAGAGATATATCCCGTTCCATATTTGCTTTCAACGATAAATCATATTTGTACGGATAAAAGAGGCACACATCGTTAGCAAACATATACAAACGTCCAGTTAGATCCAAATTACTAATATCATTTATATAAATTTTGAACAGTAGGGGACCTAAGCAGCTACCTTGTGGAACACCACATTCAACATTTGTCATATCACTCTTACTCTGATTAACTTCCACATACTGCTTCCGATTTTTGAAATAACTCTCAAACATGTTGAGCCCTCTTTCATACACACCATAATATTTCAGTTTTTGTAGCATAATATTATGATCAACTAGATCAAAAGCTTTGCTAAAATCTAGAAATAGGCCTGCTACACCATTAAAACCTGTATCTAACCCGTTACATATATCATTGGCTACATTCACAACTGCTTCATCTGTTCCGCAACCTTTTTTAAATCCAAACTGTTGATTGTAAATGTAATTATTATTTTCAATGTACAGAAAAAGTTGTTGGTATATAAGTTTTTCAAATATTTTGTCAATAATCGAAAGGAGAGCAACTGGACGAAACTTGTTCACCGTAGAAGCATTTGAAACTTTCGGGAAGGGTATAATCTTACTGATCTTTAAACAATCGGGAAAAATACCCGAAACGATGATTTTATTAAAAATGTTAAGTAGCATTGGCAAAATAACATCTTTACATTTAACTACTAATTTAGGTGAAATTCCATCATAGCCAGTAGACTTCTTGGTATCCATGTTGTTTATGATAATTTCCATATCTTCAACAGTGGCTGCTTTAAAAGAAAATCGATTAGAACTTCTGGATAGTATTCTAAGTTGATTACAATTATCATTAGGATATACTTGTATATGATCCCTCAAGTCTCTTACTGACTCTACAAAATAGTGGTTTAATTCATTAGCCTTAACCTGATCATCAAGAATCATCGTACCTGCCGACGTCATGAGGTTTATATTATTTTTGGACTCTCTACCAAGTATTTTATTTAAAAACTTCCAGCACTTCTTCGTATCTCCATCCGCTCTATTCAGACCGTCGTAATAGTAATCATTCCTTGCTAATTTGTTTGCAATTTTTATAATTTTACTTAACCTTTTCAGCAAATCGTCGAACTTACAGTCTTTGGACTTTCGTCGCTTAATTAGTAGTTTATGCTTGTATAATATCAAATTTTGCAAATTTTTATTCATCCATGGACAAAGTTCAAACCGAAGTTTAGTTTTGATTTTAGTACAGGTTGTTGATTTGATAACAGCATCTTTTATACAACTTATCATATTCTCGGCTAGGTCTGATGAATTGGAATTTACATCAATTTTTCGTAAATTGCATTGCAAATACTCGCTGATCTTATTGTAGTCGCATTGAATTTGATCAGTTTCAATGTATTTCTTTGGAACAAAGTTATTTTCTACCTTACAGCAAATAATATTATGATCAGTCAAAGAGCACTCCACTGAATCAACTGATATTTTCCCATAAATATTACTGAATACATGATCTATGCAGGTTCCACTTCTGGATCTCGTGACAAAAGAATGACAACTGTGACAATCATAATTTAGGCATAAGTTTTCCAATTCTGGATATTGCTGGTTGTGAAATGCGTCAATATTCATATCCCCAACCATTATGAGAGGATTTTGTGCATGAGCATCCATGAATTCTTCAATTTTATTTAGGAACTGATCAATCCTACATTTTTGCGAACGATATACAGATATTATCTTCAAAGGTTTGTTGTCAATTCGGAAATTTTGCAAGGAAATTGAAATAAAATCAATATAATTATCACTTTTGCATTGTTTTACGACAATCTGAAGGTTTTTGCTTACATATAATGATGTCCCACCATATCCATCACTCCTACAACAATGAATGGCAGAGTATCCAGAAATAGAAAAAAGCTGCGTTAAATTATCTTCAAACCAAGTCTCCTGAATCGCATTAACATCCGGTAATTTTGAAAGACTTGCAATTAGGGACTTAAATTTATTAAATTTAGTAATTGATGAAACACTTCTAATGTTTATGCAAATAATATTCAGAAAATAACTATTTAAATTGTATAAGTAATTATTATATTTAAAAAAAGTTTTAAAATATTGGTTATTAATCATAAAATAATTGAGAGAAAAAGAACAACATATTATATTTGGCTGACATATCATTAAGAGGGAGAAGCATATGATTCCTTATCATCATCATCAGTGCCATCACCATGTTGGACAGTAGCATTATTGTTGCCCATCGATCTACGTTTCCAGGGTTGAGAAGTTGCTACACTCAGAAGTAATTTATCTACGTCCTCTTCACATCTTACCACTTGTGCTCTGGATGTTTCACTCTTCTTATAAAAAATTCTTCCACCTCTTGCAAACACGAATGAATAACCTACATTCTTCAGCGCCCTAGCGTAGTACAGAAGGTCCAATGTTTCTTTACTTAGAAAATCATTTACAAAGACTCCACTTGAATCTTTGTTTTCTTTTAGTTTTGGCTTGACAGACATGAGTTTATCTTTTGACTGTTTGTTAGAAAATTTAACAACAACACTCTTTTTACCACTTGTGCCTTTTTTGCGAAGAAAATAAGCGTCATCAATATTTTCCGATCCCATGTTGACACCAACACTTTTTGCCAAATCCAACACCGAATCAACAGCTGTGGCATTGTCATTAACATTCAACCCACTCACAATACAATCATTCCTTACGCGAACATCGTTTAAAAGTTTTACTGATGATTTTAATTTTTTAATTTCTTTTTTCAGGGCATGATTTTCCTTTTCAACATCATTCAATCTTTTCTTATTATCGGCCTAACCCTTTAAAATATCATCATACTGCTGGGACATGAATTGTATTGTTTCTTGTA
This sequence comes from Sarcophaga subvicina, assembly GCA_936449025.2. NCBI lineage: Eukaryota > Metazoa > Arthropoda > Insecta > Diptera > Sarcophagidae > Sarcophaga > Sarcophaga subvicina. The sequence continues at coordinate 87,421,799 of OW388080.2, forward strand.
TGTTAGTCAATTGGTCAAGCTTATCCAATTTTGTTTTGATTACTTGCAGTTCAGTTTTTATTCCTTCCTTATCTGCATTTTCACAAAAACGACAAGTAAAAATCTCATCTTGATTATTTACAAAAAACTCAAACTCTCTTCTATTTAAACGAGGGCACTGAGAGTGTAATATTTTGTGACAATTATCACACTCAATAAAGTTGTCTTTTTCTTTTATTTGATTTCTACATTGCCCACAAGAAATTATATTTTTATTATTAACGCTTCTGCGACCTTTTCCACTCATACTTCACAATTTCCACAAACTTCAATATCAGCTATAAATTATTAGAATGTTTATTGTTTTTAAAAATGAAAATTACACGTCTATTAACTACCAGGGTTGCCAACTTCTTTTCATGTATCTTTTTCAACGCTCTTTTGTTAGTCTGTCCAGAATAAATATTCCAACTGTATTTTCCGAAGTGGTAAACACAGAGCGAACGCATCTTTCCTGCGTCACAGTTGATTTATTAGTTGCCTCGTTTAACGCTGTTTCGTTTATGTTGGAACTTATTGGAACATATCCTCCGGGTTAAGCGGGGTCTTACTGTACTTGCAACTAAATAACCACTAAGTACATGGACGTATGAGTAATGTTAAACGATTGAAATAAAAAATTAAATTAGAAATACTTTTTCAGAATGTATTTGATGCTCTTGGATCGTCCCAAATTCGAAAATTTCATACAGAAACGCGCCTCTTTGCTAAAAATGATTATTTGATGAAAATTAGGAAAATAAGAAAAAGGCACGTCGTTGTCTATGCACGTTTAACTTCAGTTCCAGGGTCTATTAAAATTTGTACAGGAAGTGACGACGTAAAATTTTACCAAGTTGTGATCTCCGAAAGACCATCTATTTATGAGTGACATGAAATCAACTATCCTCTACCCTCTGAGCTTTCAGGTTAGCTACTATAAATGTCTTCAATTTATTAAATTTACTTAAAATAAATACTTTAAAACCGATAATTTCTTAGAGAATAAAGGCAATCAATTCATAATTTTTATGGATTTGGTATTGTACGTAAGTACAATTGTTTTTAAGCCAAACTAAAGCACAATAATATCATGACAAATAACTATATGACTCCTAAACATTCAACATCTAATCCCAACACCTATTCAAGCAAACATTTACAGGAATTTTTCAAAGTTGACGCAACTTTCCCTACAGAAAACAGTTACATTCTTAAAATCATTTCCGTGGAACCATGCTCAAAATGTAAATAAACTGTCATCTGAATTGTAGAGCTTCTTGATACTATACATACGTGTACATTCACACACTTAAATGTCCTACAGATACGGCCAAGTATCACTTCCCCTAAAGACAACAGAATGTGTATGGGAATGTGTATGTATTCATTTACATTTAAATATGTTTGCGTGATAGGGAAAATGTGAAAGCAATTGTTTTTTTATCTTCAAAGTTTTTTCGATTCCCTTTCTATTTACAGTATTTTTTTTACAATATATTTTGTTTATCACCTTGCTTCCGTTCTATTCTTTTTGTTGACACATTAAAGACAATGCGATGTTTTCCTTTCTTTTAGACCACATGTGGATTGTTTGCTCATGACTTGTACGCTCATGTACACGTATGCTGACAACATCTTAAAATGTATTTTTACTTGTCGTCTCTTTAAAAGACACTTAAACAGGGTGTATAATATTTTTACATTTTTACCATTTAAAAACGTTTAAAATATGACCTCCTAGATTGCAAATAAAATAAAAATAAATCTGTGTTTAGTTTTAAATAAATTCTTTATTGTTCGCACAATTCTGTGTGCCACTGTTCACAACTTGATGTAAATAACAACAATTGCTTTGTTTGTTATTCCTCTTTACACCCTTTGCATAAACAATAAAATTACTAGACAATTATTCGACAGATCTTTATAACGAAGATCTTCAAACCACGATCACTAACTTCAAACACACCGGGTCTTCACACAAGACTGACTGAACTTTACTAACTCACTCGCCTGCTTTATACTGACATTTAGTTGGCAGTGCAAATAGTTTGATATTGATATTCTTGAAGGCGTTCGTGACTTCGCCTTCTCGAAATCTCTTGAATGCAAATATCATTGTTTACATTGATTATTTTTGTTTGTAGATTTTTGTTTTATGCCGGTGTTTGTTGTTGTATTTTTGTTTACTTGTTTACCATATTTTTAAAGGATGTAAAAGCAAAACACCAGTATTTTGATTTTTTATTTTGGTAATAAAATAGATTAGAACTAATGATATAAAAATCCCTATATTTAGGAATTTCCAAAGTTACTAGAACACAGGGAAATTCCAGACAATTGCCGAGAAGATGAACTGTCCGGACATGGCACAAACAATGAACTCATCGACGATTTCCCGAATTTGGCAGTTCCTCTTAAAACCTGCAAGTTTATAGTTGGCAAAACGATCGTCGATTCCGTCAACAATTGTGGGGTAGCTTTGGATACTGGCAGTGCGGTACATAAAATTTGGCCAAAGCTGGATGCAGGTCGCACAACTACATACATTCATAATTTGTCTTTGCAATCCTACAGTCAGGATGACGACCTAGTTTCTCACACCACTTATGTTGTGTGTATTAAATTTATACATAAGTGGCGGGACCGACAGTTTAAAGTCGACTACGAATGATAGATTTTTGAGGACTTATCGTGGTAATTTTATTTACTCTCAGAGTTTTTGAAAGATATCTGCTGAGAGAAAGTCGCCGAAGAGATATTTTTTCATATTTCGTTTTGTTGGAGATGTCATAAGCCAACACTGTATTTACCAGACTATGGCGACTTCATGTCACATGACTAGACTACTTAAACTCCAAAGGACTACACTCTGTGTGGTTGTCAGGATAATTACGAGACATCGTATATGACGGAACCGTCACGCATTGACGTTGGCAGCCTGAGTCACATTGTAAGAAGCTCAGAGTTGTTGGAAAAATAAGATATTACAATGGGCTCTATGAGGCGTAAGAATGCCTTGGATGGACAGTCACTACTACCTACCTACCTAATGAATATAGTATTAGTCCAGTCTATTTGAACGGAAACCTGATTATTCAGCACAGAGATGTTTTTATTGTATTACAAAGCCTTCGCTGTATTATGAGTGCCAGGGTCTTGTGCTTGATGTTAAGCCGAGTAATAACTTTCATGTTGTTCCCCAATAACACCTTTTTATGTTGATGGCAGAGTAGTTGTATCTACAGTAACGTTACAAATTTCTTAGGAATTTAATCTTCATATTCTCATCTGTACATCATTGTTTGTTACAATGAACATCAACTTTATAGAAATTCCGCAGAATATTTCTTTGTAAAGGTTTCAGAACGTCACCCGTTTTTCACTCAAATACAAGGTATTTAAACGTGTTACTTGTTACATACAATTTATTTTAAATTAAGTATTTTCCTAAAGGATACTCGAAAATAGTACTCGAAAATAGTACTATATTAGTTTGTAGAGAGTCTGAAAACTGTATTCGACTAATTGGTTTAATAAAAAACACAATAAAATAAAATTAAGAAACAATAACAAAAACATTGGCATTTAATATCTTTTCGTATCAAAGCTCTTCCTTAATAGTAAAATTCACAACCTTTTGGTTTTAAGGGCCACTATTCCAAATTGCTGTTAACTAAAGGGAGGATTTTAACGGGCAAATAAATTGTTTTTCATTATTATAAGTGGACAATAAGGTAGAACTGAGCGTTCAGGGTTCAGGTGAGGGGTCAGGAAGGACCATTTTACTTTTAACTTTTAATGTCAAGTTTATGTATGAACTTGCCATGTTATATATCATTTTCAATATGACAACTTCAAAAATAAACAAAATGAGGAAATACAGCAAAAAAAAGAAGCCCGTGCTACAGGAGATGGATGAATATTTTCAATGATATCTCACACACAACTTGATCATTTAGATTTACAAATAGGAAGTTGCTAAGGATACACCATATACAAGAGATCGATGAATATTTTCGATAATATCTCACACACAATTTATTTTATTTAGATTTACAAATAGGAAGTATTCAAAGACACACCATATACAAGAGATCGAGGAATATTTAATTATGTCACACACAATTTGTTTCATTTAGATTTACACTCAGCTACAAAAGTATACATAATCCGTTTTCGTTGAAAATCACAATATGTTTCATTTAGGTTTACACATAGGTAGTGTTTAAGGATTCACCAGATACAAAAGATCGATGAAAATTTTCGATGATATCTCACACACAATTTGTTTCATTCAGATTTTGAAATAGAAAGTGCTTCAAGATACACCATATACAAGAGATCGATTAAACTGTTCGATAATATCTCACACAGAATTTGTTGCATTAAGATTTACACATAGTAAGTGTTTAAGGATACATCATATACAAGAAATAGATGAATATTTTCGATAATATCTCACACACAATTTGTTTCATTAAGACTTATAAATAGGAAGTATTCAAGGACACATCATATACTAGAGATCAATGAATACTTTCGATAATATTTCACATACAAGTTGTTTCATTAAGATTTACAAGACAGAAGTGTTTAGTGATACACCATATACTAGAGATAAATGAAAATTTTCGATAATATCTCACATACAATTTGTTTCATTTAGATTTACAAATAGGAAGTGTTTAAGGATACCCCAGATACTAGAGGTCAATGAATATTTTCGATAATATCTCACACGCAATTTGTTTCATTTGGATTTAGAAATAGGAAGTGTTTAAGGATACCCCAGATACAAGAAATCGATGAAAATTTTCGATGATATCCCACACACAATTTGTTTCATTTGGATTTACAAACAGGAAGTGTCTAAGGATACACCATACGCAAGAGATCAATGAAAATTTTCGATAATATTTCAGACACAGTTGTTTCATTTGGAATTATAAATAATTCCAGAAATGGGCCTCATCACTGAAGATGATTTTCGATGAAAATTAGGATCATTGCCAACTGCTCCAGAAACCATTCAGGGAATACACGTCGTTGTGTATGTATCGTTTACTTTCAGTCCTTAGTTGACCTGCTTTTTGTAATAGTCTACGACCATCAACATCAAAGTGTTACAAAAGCAAACTTACATTTCTTACAAATTTATCACCCATGTTGTAACCGTAGATCGTGCTTTGTATCAAAAATGATACATTTCAATTTTTGAGACGATATAACTTTAATTCAGAAAAAGTTAGATGACTAATATTTTTTGAATTCGTTAGTATTGTGGTTGTCGTTGTTTTAAACCAAATAAAAAAAGAAAATTTTGAGCAGTACTTAAAAAATTCAGAAACTTCATAATTCTATCTTATGTATCATTTTTGATACATACGACATTCCCAGGGATACTTTGCTGTTGTGTTTGAATTTTTTTTAAGTTTTCAAAAGATTTTGTGTAGTTTTATCGGGAATAATGCATTATTTACGATATTTGATAAGGAATTGAAAGTTAAGTGTTGGATAAAAGTGAAAAAATCTTTCAGCTTTTAATAATCCCAACAATTTTGTCACTATAGATTAGTAACTAATTGAATTTTATGGTCGTTATAAATTTCGTGTTCCACCGGAGTCGAATTGGCAGTCTTAGATTCAAGTACATGCTATGTGCATAGCAACTACTTACAGCCGTATTTGGGGAAACCTGTATTCGGGAAACCAGAGAGGCATCAAAGAGAGCGCATTGTTATTAACATAATCGAAGTTTCATTTGCAACAGAAAACTTTTTTACTTCACAGGACGTTAACAACAAATATTTCTAGCGAAATATAACAATGGTTTGCGCCATCAGGTTTCAGCTAGCCCTCGATTGGGAGCATTACTGATGGGAGTGGCAATAAGCTGCCCCATCTAAACATTTTGTAACATATAAATCGCCACAAAGCATGATGTAAAATTTTTACCATTTATATAAAAATAAAACCAAACTGATATGAAGTATTTAATTTTTATTTAAAAAACCATGCAGCAATGCATATCATGTCAAAAATTTTGGCGTAAATTTCATAAAAGTGATAATAAAATGTAATAATGTAAAATAGTTTTATTAAAGTGAATTGAAATAAATAAAAATATTTAAATTTTGTAGCAAAATCTATCAATAATTGCGAAAATTCTATGAAATTCAAGTATGTATCAAAAGTGATACATAGATAGAAAAGTGATACATAGATAGAAAAGTGATACGTAGATAGAATTATGAAGGATCGATCTACGGTTAAGACGTAAAACAGTAAGTTTTATTCGTTTTCTTGGTTAAACAATGTGAAATAAAGTTGTGTTAAAAGCCTTACACTAACAGGATTAAGTCACTCAAAGGAGAAGAACGAAGGTAAAGAGTGATGACAAATAAAAACAGTTTTCCGGTACACAGAAAAAAATATGAACAATTTTTTTCCTAACAATCGTTTGTTTAAAATTAAAATCTACTTTTAAAAACAATTTTATTTGGTTTTATAAATGTATTTGTTTGATTTTGACATTTCTAAATTTTTTTAGCTATTGCTAGTGTTGACTACTGTTAATAAGTATAAATTGAATTATAAGTTTAAAATTTTTACAAATATTTACATAAAATATCAACAGCGTTTTTATTTAGTGTATAAATAATAAATAATTAGCAACACTTCATCATTTCTAAAACTTAAGGTGTAACAAATATCCGCACACTAATTATATGCAATTTTTTAATTTTATTTTCAATTGTTTCTGCGAACAATAAAAATAAATATAAATAAATTTATTTCATAAGTTATGATCATACATGCCTAAAAACAATCAAAATACGATAAATTTTTGTTTTCGAATTTCCAAAAATGTTTTTAGTATTTTCAAATTTATATTTGAAATACCCTAATATAAGATATTTATAAAAGAAAATTATTTAAAAATCCTCTCTTCTCTTTTGTACTTTACTCTATCTGTATTAACAAAAACATATGTATTTGTTTTTGTAAATTTGTTCTGAAAGCAGAATAAAGAAAAAATATATAAAATAACAAAGAGTGCCTTGACTTCTTCCTTCAAGTAATTGTTGTTGTTTTTTATTGAAAAAGAAAAAGAGCCGTGAGAGAAGTAAGAGAGTTGCTCAGAGTTACCAAACTCTATATAATAACTTGCTTTGTGTGAAAGATACATTTTAATGAATACTCTGTTTAATATAGGTAAGTATAAGAATGTGTAGATTTTTGTTGAGCCATGTGTAATTTTTTAATTTCCAATAAATGGGAACATTGTTCCTAGTTAATGTTTGAAAGCGATCAGAATTGTGGCTGTAAACGCGGAACGACATATAATGTTGCAAGGAATATGCTCGAAATTTATTTTAGTCGCCTGCATCCTCCGTTCTATTTTATTACATTTTTTTTTTTTATAACTTGAAGAAAACTAACGGTTAAAAAATGTATGTATATCAACTTCAGTTTGAAGAAATAAATTTGAAAATTTTTGTTTACTTGTATTTTGACCAGCGGAAGCAATAAACTGGTAAATATTATTTAAATAAATTAAAGTGTTAAATTGTGTGCCTAAATTAAAGTGTTAAATTGTGTGTGTGAAAGTGGTGAAATAAATAAAGAAAAAAGGTTAAGTATAAGAGGAATAAAACATTTGATGAAATATAGTGCTGGACAATTCAATGGAAACTTTTTTGAGATTTAGTTTTCAATTGTTAGAAGTCGAAAACCAAAAACAATTTCTGAAGAAACTGAAAAATTATTTAGGAATTTTATTTTACACATTCTGTTTGATGTATTAAAAAACAAAAAATTATTTAAAAAATAACTTTCTTCTAAAATTATAAAGAAAAGTAAAAGTATTCAATTTTGAGGTATTGACAAAACAATGGAAACTTTCTTTATAATTTTAAAACAATGTTATTTTTATGCAATCCTTTTTTTTTTTTGTTAATACATCAAACAGAATGTTTAAAATAAAGCTCCTAAATAACTGTTAAATTCTTCAGAAATTGTTTTTGTTTTTCGAATTCTTACAATGAATAAGTACATTTTAAGAAAAGTTTCCATTGAATTGTCTAGCACTGTATATACAGGCCTATAGCATAATAAGGTAAAACTGGAAATGTTAACCATTGCAAGCCTCTATATAATTTCAACTTTCTTAATGTGGAATCGTAAGACTAGTCTATAGATTACATAAAATTAGTGATGTTTTAATGTTTAAAATTTTTAGCTTGTAATTGACTCGCGTTCATCTTATTAAGATGGAAATTAAATGCTTTTTATGTGGAAGTACATTTAATTCTCCACAGAAATTATTTACTCATTTATGCAAATGTGGTCAACCTTCAAAAATATTCTTTGAGTGTACGGTTAAGGATTGTTTCCAAAAATTTCAACATAAACGTTCTTACCAACGACATGTTATTAAACATTTTAATGACAACATCGCAATTTGTCAAAAAGAAATCAACTTACCCGAAAAAAATGAATCTCAAAATATGGAATATGATTCTGAGCAGAATCAAACATATTTCGAAAATATGGTACACATGAATGAAGAATGTGGTGTAGAATCAGTTTCATTTCCAAAAAGGAAACTTTCTGATATTAACGACAATATATTGAAATTTGTTCTCAAATTACATTCGTTTAATAATTTGTCTCGATCAGATGTATATACTATACTATCTTTAATAGGCGATTTATTAAATCCGGTATTTGACATTATTGAACAAACCACAGTTAATAATGGAAAATCAATTTCTAATTTATTAAATGAAATTAAACTACTATTTAATGATTTTAAATCTGATTTCAAATTTAATAAAAAATTAATAGATGAAGGACTTATAGGAAATGTTAGATCATTTGAAATAAATAACAATCCTAAATCTAACGGAATAATTATGCCGCTCGAATTTCAGCTAAAAAAACACTTTGAACAAAAGGGTTATCTTAAAGAAACGTTGTCAAATATTGAAAACATGTCAAAGGTACAAAGTCTGACTAATTTTGTACAAGGAAAACTGTGGAAACAGAAAAAAAGTTTGAATCCAAACAAAACTTTAATACCCTACTTTATTTACACTGATGACTTCGGAATCAATAATCCTTTAGGATCTAAATCAAATAAACATTCCGTGTGCAATTTCTACTACAGTTTTCCTTGTAATTCTAAAAATTCCTCAAAGTTGGATGAAGTTTTTTTGGCTTATTCAATTAAATCTTCTGATATAAAACAATATGGAAAAGATTGCTTTATAGAGCTAGTAAATACCTTAAAAAATATTGAAATAAATGGAATTGAAATTAACACAGAAGATGGTCCTAAAAATGTACATTTCATAATGGGATTACTGCTTGGAGATAACCTCGGACTAAATATCACTCTCGGCTTTTCAAAATCATTTTCCGCAAACTATTATTGTAGGTTTTGCTTAATGAAAAAATCAGAAGCTCAACATGAATCATCAGAACATAGAAACTTGTTAAGAAATCGCATAAACTACAGAGAGGCAATTGATCGAGGTTCCGAAACTGGAATACATACGTCATGTATTTTTAATGAAATACCCTCTTTCCATTGTACGGAAAACTTTTCGGTAGATGTTATGCACGATATATTTGAAGGTGTATGCCATCACGTTTTCAGCGAATCTCTTCAGTATTTTATAAAAAAGATGAAGTATTTCTCTCTGGAAATATTAAATAATAGACTTAAAGGTTTTAAGTATGATGAACATGAAAGAGGAAATGAAAAACCAGCAATTACTTTATATGAAATTGAGAATCATAAATTTAAAATTTCAGCAAGGCAAATGATGGCATTTTGTTATTATTTTACCATTTTAATAGGAGATTTGATTCCAAATGGGGATCAGGTCTGGATATTTATTTTACGTTTTTTGGAATTGATCGATGATATTTTATGCTACGAGCTCTGTGAATCAAAAATATGCAAAATCGATTCTAATATTAAATACGTGACTGAAAATTACCAGGTTTTATTTAAGAAAACCCTCACCCCAAAATTCCACTTTCTTATTCATTACGCAAACGTTATGAGACAATCTGGCCCATTAAGGCAGTTATGGAGCTTCAAATATGAAGCTAAACATAAAGAGTTTAAAATATACTCACATGTTATTACATCAAGGAAAAATATAACCAAAACTTTTTCGACCAAACAACAGATGAATTTTGCAAACCTTTTACTTGAAACCACAAACAGAACCAACAAAGATATTTGTGTAACAAAGCCATTTCATGATATCAATGTAAAGAAAAAAATCGCAAATCAATTAAAAATAAATTTGGAATCGTTTTCACTCCATAAAGGGGCTGAAATGTGGGGTTACAAATACAATGAAAACAAAATTGTATCTAAGTTTGAAAACGATTATGCATTATACAAAGTTTCTATAATTATCAAAGTGGCAAATGAAACACTTCTTTGCTGCAATAAACTTTCAACTATCTATAACATTCATTTCAATGCCTTTGAATTTGTAAAATATTGTGACACATACAGCATCATTAACATAAAAGACCTAGTCGGACCACCAATTGAACAAATACAAAGCCCAAAAAATATATATTTTTTCAAAATTAAAGAATATTATAAAAATATTTATAGGAATTAAAATGGATGACTATGATTTAGAACTCAAAAACCTTTTAATTAAATGGAAATTGGAACATTTTTATAGTAAATTTAAAGGTAAGTATATAAAGTATACTGAAGGTTTCAACTTTTTTAAAATTTTACGAATTTTTTTAATTTAATGTAATTTTTATAATATTTCTTATAGAACAAAATATCACAATGTATACGTTATATATTTTAACACCTACCCACATTGAAAAACTTTTGGCGGATTTCACAATAGGAGATCAAGCAACATTTGAAAATAATTTAAAAAAATTGAAAAATCAACCATTAGTTGATTCAGAATCTCCAAATATTTCCTTTTCAACCACTGAATCAATTGGAACTAACAATAATATAATTTCTGTAATGGAAATTCTTTCCAATACATATAATGGAAAAGAAATACTTAATTTTTATGCAAAGAATAAGATTCTGCATGAAGAACAAAGAAACCTTTTAATTTGTACAGTTACCAAATTTCTGGAGGCAAGAGGCCGCGATTTCAGCATTTCAGAGTGCTCTGAAATTGAAAAGCAAATCTGCTCTATTTTTCCTACAGAACATTTGGTATGTTTTAATGTATGAAATTGTATATAAAACATGTTTACATTTATTTATATATACTTCAATAGGAATTTTATGGGAATGGAAAACGGGGAAAAATATACAACAAGCTTGCCTATTTAAAAAGGCTTACAAAGCACATTTTTAAGAAGGAAGAATCTACATCTCCTGACAATATAGCGCCAGGTTCGTTTGAAATTTTTCCAACAAAATTAATAAATAAATAACATTCTTTTATTTATAGATTTAGAAGACGATTGTACTTTTTATATTCAGCAAATTAAAAGTGGCTCCATTACTGCGGATGAATTCGATTTGTATTGGAGAAAATGTGCATCATTCCGATTTAAACAAATAATCGAATCTAAGAGCACATCAGAAATATTTAATCTTTGGCCGGAATATATTAAACCTTCCGGATTTCTGCTGGTAAGTGTAAATTCAATTTTAAATTATATATTACTTTTTAAACACGTAAATATTCATATATTTTCAGATCGATATTGATTTTTCATTAAAATTCCCAAATGCCAAATCGCTTCAGGAAAGATGGTCCCAATTTGGTGACAAAATTATTTTTTTATTAAAAACAAAAATAACAAATGCGTCTGTTTCCAAACAACTACAAATGACAGAAACAATAGATAATGGTATGTATGATTGTATTCATATTTAAGTTTTGTACATAATTTATTATTTAATTAATTTGTAGTTGGTAATAATTTAAAAATAAATGTGTTTTTGTATAAACATTTTTTTCAGAATCAAAAATTTTTTTAACTTTTTTAAATATGCATCACCTTTTCCCTCCACCACAAAAAGTGCAGACAGATGGAAGTGGTGCCAAAATAAGAAAAAAGCATTCAATCGCTGACTCCCAAGATGGCTTTGTAATGATGGCTGGATCTAAAGAAGAACTGGAGGCTAAAATTAGCCTACTAAAATTGCAAGGAAGAAACATTCAGCCAAAATTAATGATTATTGGAGAAATGTATAAAATACAACAAATACATATATATATTGATGATATAAAGTATCCAATATTAAGAATTTTAAATGCTATAGATATATTATTTAAAATATTTTTTGTATTCAATTTGAAATATCCTGAAGAATCAGAGATTTTTTACATTTTTATAGAAAATTTTTTTTATGATTTAAACACATCAAAAAAATATTCAAAAGTATTAACAGTGAAACACGATATTTTAAATAACTGAACGCAACTTTTCAATTAGTTTATATTGTATTTAAATATATAAATATTTATTTTAAAATTCCAAAAATGGTATTAAAAAATTGTAAAAATTTGTAACTTAAAAATATTTCTATTCAAAATAAACATTTTTTAATATTAATTTTAAAATATATAAAAGTTTCTTTTAATATTTTAATATTGTAAAATGTAATGTAAAAATATGTATTTATAAATGCCAATTTTTTAATGAAATATTAGATTTTATTTATAAATAGAAATAATTTTGTAAATTTTATATTTATTTTCATCAATAAAAAAATTTATTGAAAATAACAAAGCAACTTTTTACTTGTTTTATTATAAATTTTTATTGTTTTAAAGGATATTTTTAATAATTTTATTATTTGATTTTATAAAACAAATTGTTTGAATTATGGCTAATTAAAAAAAGTATTTGTCTGAATCAAAAAACAAGTTGTTTGAATATGAATATAAAACCATTTATTTTGATGTTAGATTTTAACAAATATTTTAATAGAAATTTGTGTAGATTTCCAAACACTATTTTTATAAGTTATATCTACCAAGCTCTGTAATTTTATTATTTGATTTTATAAAAGAATTTGATTAAAATTACGATTAATTTACAAACAACGATTTGTTTGACTCAAAAAACAATATGTTTGAATATGAAAATAAAATCAATTACTTTTGTTCTTAATTTTTAACAAATATGTTGTTAAAATTTTTTGTAAATGTTTAACACAATTTTTAGTAAATAGTATATTATTTTAATAAGAAAAATTTTAAAATTTTTTCAATAAACAATTTACGAATTTGAGTACTTGATTTTACGAATTTCGTAATAGGTCCTATTTTAGTTAAAAAAATACTTGAGTTTGTGAATTTTTTGTTTGATTTTGAATTTCAGTTTTTTCTGTGTAGATTTATGGATTTTGTTTTTCATATGTGGACCTTTTCATAGTTACGAACATTATAAATGGAAAGAGATAGAAATTATGAACTTGCTATATGGGGCCATGGTGAAGCCAGTCCTGATCTACGGAGTACATGTTTGGTGGACTTTACATAGTATGCAATGCTTCTGTCGACTGTATTTAATATACTTAACTGGCTGCCCTCCGACCACCTATTAAGACAAAGGGCTGAGTTGGTGGCAGCAAGATTCAATGCTGTAAAATTCTGCCTCAATCTGGACTATGGACATGCTGCTATTCTGGGAAGTCATAAACGACTCTAGTATCGTTTATAATAAGGGTCCTTATAATTTACTGAATAGAACATTCGTTTTTAGAATTCCGTCTAGGGATTTCGTCTGAAGAACCGAAGGTTCCTACTAGGCCCTTGAAGTTTAGACTGCTTGCTTAAATATGAGTGACAGAATGAACCATGGTGCTGATATTAAACTTTGTTGTACGCTACCTGATCGCTGCAGTATTTTTCAAGCAGAGGTCATGGCAATGCTTATTCCCTGAAAATCGCTTGATTGTCTCGGATAGCCAGGCTGCGATTAAGTTCCTAACGAACGTAGTTTTATTGTCGGCCCTTGTCAATAGGTGCCAAGGTTTTATCGATGAAATTTCGTCTCATTCAAAGATAACTCTTATATGGGTTCCGGGACACTGAGATATCGTGGGAAATTGCATTCCTGATGAGCTGACCTGAGCCCTGTACGTTAGCTCGAGATCCCCATACATACAGCTATACAAGACATAACTCATATCAGAGAAGTGCACTGGAAGAAATTAAGGAAGCTGGTACAAGATACACACTTTCTATATAAAGTAAGTAGTCTACAAGATGGTTTAAGTGTAGCTACATCAGACTTAAACGTGAGTGCAATGCATATTTAAATTTAATTATAGCTCAAGACTCAGACTACGATTTTCTTGTAAATATTTATTCAAGGACAAATAATTCTCATAGACTTGCTCGAAATTTTTTCCTTTTCTTCGTAAAATTTTAAAAACTGATTGTCTTTGAAAATTAAGTTTACTAGAATGGTCTGGTAAGGACGATCGTTATTATTGAAAAACGCTAGTTGCAACAGGCCTTCGTGTATGTACTAATTGTGGTCGAATTGATCCCTAATAATGTCTAATTAGTGGTGGTTTTGATTTTAAATGAAATCATGGTAGTCTAGAGTTGATTTATTAAACATGAGGTTACCCTTCAAACTCCAATTCAGACATCTCGAACAAAACGAAAGTTTTCTGGTAAAAACTGTGAGAATAAACAAAATTACCTTGAAAATCTGTCTTTCGGAGAAGACTTTAAACTGTAGAAGATAGGTCGGGATCCTGACTAAAGGGTTGTAATGACCGCTTAAGTAAGTAAGCTGATTTTGGTTCGTTTCGAAATAATGTGCGAAGTTAAAGCAAATTTTAATTTGTTGCAATTTTACCATGATACACAAAAAAGTTTTAAATTGTTAATTAAAAAATTCACAGGTAGTAGATAAAAAAGTGCATAAGAAGTATAATTCATCTACAAAATTTTGAAGTTTATAAATAAAAATGATTCGTAAGAGAAGAACAAAAGTAAACCAAATTCTGAAAAAATTCATTCTTTTCGCGTTTTTCGTTTTTTTTATAAAAAATTTTTTTTCTTCTTCTGCATACACATAGTTACATAGGCAGCATAAAAAATATATGAATTATGTATAATAAAAGGAGTAGGAGGAGTAGTAGAGGAAAATTTATTGTGTATAAAACTATTTAAAACAACTTGCTTTTCACTGAATTTCTCTTACTGCTGGTAGCTGATGTTATGACGACCTTAAGAATAAAAATATTTTACAAAACATGTTTTTGCAATTAATTTAAACATTTTCTTTCTGTGTTGCATTTCACTTCTTTCACTTTAAATTATTGTATAAATTTTATGAAGAGTACCGGTTAATTATATATACACTCAATCGAACAACTATCTCAGTGCTTAGGTTAACAAATATAAAAGTCTAGTCTTAGTCATTTCAATATTTGATTATTTCGTTATTGAAAGTTTATTTACAACTACAATTCATACATTCATAACATACACACATATTTGGTCATTATATCCCTTTAGTCAGGATTACGACCTAGCTTCTCACACCGCCCATGTTATGGGTATTAATTTTTATACACGAGTGGAGGGACGATTCGCTGTGGTCTAGTAGGTAGTGTATTGGCTTATTAGACGTGAGGTCTTGGGTCAAACCACAGGTCAGACATTTCCAACTCAAGGAAATATGAAAAATATTTCTTCGGCGGCAAGAGTAAATAAATGAAAAGTATCTCAAAAATCTGTAGTTCGGAGTCGAATTAAAACTGTAGGTCCCGCCAGTCATGTATAAAAATTAACGCACACAACATATGCGGTGTGAGAAACTAGGTCGAAATCCTGACTAAAGGGTTGTAATGACCAATTAGGTATGTATGAGTGGAGCGCCATACAGTGTAAAGTCGATTCCGAAAGTCAATTTTTTTTAGAAACTGTTCATGGTTTTTGCCAGAAATCTGCTGAGAGGAAGTCACTGAAAAAATATTTTTTTCATACTTCGTTTTAATCTAGACGTCTGACCTGGTGTTTGAACCCTGGCCTTACGCATAATAAGCCAACACAGTACCTACTAAACTACGACTACTACAATTATAATTTAACGTTATCGACGTTATCCTTTATTTAATAAATTTTACAACTTTTTTGAACTTAGTTTCCTGTATAGCCTCCTGTGGCAGAAAATATAGCTTCTATACAGCGCGGCACACCGTCCACTAACGTTTCACAGATTTTGGGTCTCTGCCATTCCATGTCCACAATTCTTGCAAAGGAGTACAGGCAACATCTTGTTTGAAAACTTTCCAGCATTGTTCGATGGATTTTATATTGGCTAATTGGGGCCGGCAATCAAGACCTTTCTAGAGGGTGTCAAAGAACCATTTTGTTGTAAGCTCATCGGTATGCTTAAGGTGATTATTGTGTTAGGAAACGGTATCCTCCGTTAATAATAACTCTTCAGAGGCGTTTGATGGAGTTGAAATTGGTTCGGCCGATTATGAACCTTCTAGCGGTATCGATTTAATTATTTTTTTATAGGTCATCGGTAAGCTTATATTGTCACTTACATATTGGAAATTAGAATCCGTAGTCAATATTTCTGAATATTTCTACAGCACAAGTAAGTTAGTGCTTAAAATGAGTACAGTCATCGTGCCAACTATTCTGTGGATGGTTCCCACTTCTTTAATTCTTACGTTAGCCCATACTAACATGGATATCCCAGCAATCTGTTAAGCTGATCAGACATCTTTCTCTTGCAAAGTTTTTTCGGTTTCCCAAAGCCTATTTTGAATTCCCTGGACTGTGTAAAGGTGAGGGTGAAGTTGCTCAGTAAATAAAGATATAAGATATAATCACATAATTCTGGATTAAATTAAGAAATTAAATGTGATTCGCATGAGTTGTGTATATATATTATCTTTTTGGCAACACTGATTTAAACAGCTCTTGCACGTTTCGTGTTTTGTTTCACTGTCAAATATCTTCAGTTCGGTCTATAATTTAACCATGAATCGTCTTACAAACGAACAACGCTTGCAAATCATTGAATTTTATTTTTAAAAATGCGTGCTCTGTTAAGAAAGTTTATCGCGCGCTTCTTCCATTTTATGGTCAGTTTAATCGACCTACTGAAGCCTCTATTCGGGCTATTGTGACTAGATTTCCCACCAAATTTACATTGTTGGGCATTAAACCACCAACACGCCTACGTAGAGTGCGAACTGAAGAAAATATCGCAGCTGTATCGGCCAGTGTTAATGATGACCATCAATTATCGATTCGTCGCCGTTCGCAGCAATTGGACCTCTGTTACTTAACAACGTGGAAAATTTTGCGGAAGGATTTAGGTGTGAAGGCTTTCAAAATACAGCTGGTGCAAGAATTGAAGTTGAACGACCTACCGCAATGCAGAATTTTTTGTGAATGGGCTCTTGGAAAGTTGGCCGAAGATCCACTTCTTTATCGAAAAATTATGTTCAGCGACGAAGCTCATTTTTGGCTCAATGGATACGTAAATAAGCAGAATTGTCGATTTTGGAGTGAAGATCAGCCAGATGCATTGCAGAAGCTACCAATGCATCCAGAAAAAGTCACAGTTTGGTGCGGTTTATGGGCTGGTGGCACCATTGGACCGTACTTCTACAACGATGCTTCGAATCGTAATGTAACTGTGAATGGTGAGCGCTACCAACTTTTTTTTTGCCCAAATTGCAAGAGCTTAACTTGCATGACATGTGGTTTCAGCAAGACGGTGCCACATGCCACACAGCACGCGTAACAATGGACTTATTGAGAGGCGAGTTCGGTGAACATTTTATTTCACGTTCGGGACCGGTCAATTGGCCGCCTAGATCGTGCGATTTAACGCCTTTAGACTATATTTTGTGGGGCTATGTTAAAGCTCATGTCTATACAGAAAAGCCCGCTTCAATAGACGCATTGGAAAACAACATTGAAGCATTTATTTATTAAATTATATGGACCGTACTATCGATTTAAATAAAGACTTCATGCATTTTTCTGAATTTTATGTGTTTTCTTTTTTTTTGAAAATTTTTTCTAAAGCTCTTAAAAAATCACCCATTATATGAATGTCCTGACTAATGGTCTTCTAGACATAATTGAATTGTTTTAAAACAAAATAACTTATAAGGTCCTAGATCCCAATCGATTATGGTCTTAATTAATGGTAAAGGACTGCAGCAAACATACACACAGTTACTAAATTATACGTACGGTTAAAGAATTGCCGAAATTTTTTAACTAATCCGTTTTCGTTGAAAATCTTTATAGTTTCCTTGATGTTAAGATGGTCTTTTGCATTGGTTAAAAAATTTCTGAAATTGAACTGAATTGTGGCCCACAGGCCCACAAAGGTATGCATCCGATTTACAAATTTCACAAATTTCTATACCAAAGCAAAAGACCGTCTTAAAATCGAAGAAAGATGTCAGACAATTATAAAGACTTTCAAAAAAAACGGATTGGTTAAAAAATTTCTGAAATTTGTTAACTTTTGTGGGCCTGTGCAGGTGTATATCAAGTATGATGTATGCAAAAGTTAACAAATTTCAGAAATTTTTTAACCAGGACCGTCTTAAAATCGAAGAAAGTTGTCAGACAATTACAAAGATTTTCAACGAAAACGAATTAGTTAAAAATTTTCTGAAATTTGTTATCCGTATGGCTATGTGTATATAGTATATATTCAGCAAACATATATAATATACATATCTTCCTTTGGTTACTTCACAAGACAAAAAGGTCTTTGTAGACTGAATTGAATGAAATTTTAATTCTAATTCATTCCATATTTGTTGCGTTATTTCATAATTAAACCCTGTCTTGTTTTTTCTTTCTAACATACTAGTTTGTTGTATACATTGTTGTTGTGCATAATGATGCAATAACGTTAATGAGCGTGTAAAAAGTGTAATACTCGTACTCATACTCGTACTTTTGAATTTTATTAAAAAAATGCTGTAATAATTGTTTCGAAAACATAATAAAAAACGAACAGAAAAGAAAACAATGACAACAACAACAGGGAAGGTAGAATAACAGAAAATGTACAGAGGAAAAGTATGAGCATGACATGGTTGACAAAGCGTAAAAATTTTTAATGTTGAGTGTGATTATTGTTTGCTTACACAAACATATTAAATATTTACAAACATTTGCACTTTCATATTTACAAAAGTAGTCATTTCCATACGTAATATTTGCATTTATGTAGACGTAGACAAACATTACAGGTGATTTTCTACAATGAAGACTTTAAAGCTTTAAAATAAAACTTATTTTTCCCTTAAAAATATTTAAAATTTTAAATTTTAAATTGCTTTGGAATTGTTTAAGATAAACATTTTTTATCGTTTTTATAGGAATTTTGTTTTAATGTTAACGGCTTAATAAATAACTTTAAAAAGCTTTAATAAAAAATATAAGTCTGTAGTATAAACTGAATCAACATAACGAAACGTCTGAGTAAGAATTTTGCACATACAGTTACTTAAAACCTGTCTCATATACAAAATCAACAACAAAACTATGGTCTTAATCACTCTGATATTTGGCATATTTGCTAATAGAACTTCAGTTTACAATTACGCGTTAAAATATAAGTTGAGGTATGTATGTAATTTATCAACAAAGAATCAAAATATTATTGGGGTATGGATTTTTGAGTTCACTTAGGATTTTGTATTGCCTTCTTTGACAATAATTACAGCTGCTGTATGACGTAGCATACGGTCCACATTGTGAAAATTTTTGAATTTTTACCATTCCATGTTGTTCGCACAAATGCCTACAATTTTTTCAAAATCCAGGAAGAGTAGACAACATCTCTTTTAATAATTCCCACAGAGTTATTCGATAGTGTTCAGATTGGGTGACTGTGGTAGCGTATAAAAAAGTTGGTGCGTCGCGTTTTGGTGCTGTCCATTTGCCATCAAAATCATTTTTGTGTGGATTTGTGACTCTTCTCACAACGCAAATGCAAATCAGCCTCAAGCAAGAAGACAATACAGTACAATCTCGATAATCGAGACAATTAAAAACCATGTAGTGGCCGAAATATCGAAATGTCCGAATTTCCGAAACAAAAGAAAAAATTTAGAAAAGACATGTAAAATTTTATTTATTTACAAGATATTCACTTTAAATTGAAATGTTTACATTCAAATTAATATACCAGTAGATTAAAATCATTTTTATAAAATAATTTCTTTATTTTCTGCACAAATAGTCAGACATTTTCATCTGACGAAGTTTAGTTTCATTTTGTTTTTTGTACGCAATATCACTGAGGCTTAAGAGTTTTAAAATATCCCCAGCAGGAAGTTCCTGTCATTCGCAATATTTTATACAAATATTAAGGGCAGATATGGCTTGAGTTTCTCAAAAGTCTGTCGTTCGGAGTTGACTTTAAACTATAGGTCCCGCCACTAATGTATAAAATTATTACACACAACATAAGTGGTGTGAAAAACTAGGTCGTAAACCATGACTGAAGGATTGTAATGACCAATTATGTACGTATGTATGTAAAGGCAACTTAACAACAATATCGAGGACCATAAATAAGCAGCATAAATTTCATTTTCATGAAATGAAGTGCTAAATTTTGTAAAGATTAAAGCTGATGTATGGACGGACAATTATATTTGTTTACTTTTGACGTCACTTGAAAAATACTATATTTTGGAAGAAAACTCGTCATCCTATTAATAGTCATGGAATGTATAAAAGGCGAGATCTTTAGAGGTGATAGTTAAACGAATTCTGTTTTAGTTGGTGTGTGCAATGCATAATATAATCGATTAGCGTATCAACACTATGAAAATATTTTGTAGAGTTTTGAATAATTTTGGCTGTGAATGCAATGTAGACAATCTAATTATTGTCACAACTAGAGGTTTCAATATGATTAAGGCTTTCCGCAAAATATCTATTATCAATGGAAATGTCTACTCGCTGGAATACATCTTTTTATTCACTATACATCATACATACATATATGCTCATTACAACACTTCAGTCAGGGTTAGAACTTAGCTTCTCATACCACTTATGTTGCGTGTTTTAATTTTATACATGAGTAGCGGGACCTTCAGTTTAAAGTCAACTCCGAGCGCCAGATTTTTTTGGGAAAGTGTTCATGGCAGTTTTATTTACTCTCAGAGTTTTTGCCAGAAATCTGCAGAGAGGCAGTCGCCGAGGAAATGTTTTTTCATACTTTGATTTGTTGAGTATGTTTGGCCTGCGGCTTAAAGCTTAGCTTGACGTCTAATAAGCCTAGACTACACCATTCTGTTATATACAACAAAAGCGAAATTGAGTGTTTTTCCATGAACATAACAGACGTGAAAGTGTGAAACCATTCATCTTACAGAAAAAGGGTATAAATTTGTATACTAAAAATGGTGTAATTCAGTGCAGTAGTCGAGTAGGTAGTTTGTTGAATTAAAAAAGCCCCTAGTTTAGTATTCATCACTTTTCTGCCAAGAGCTCTGCAATTAAAAATCTCATAAAGCCAAGGCATAGTTTTGTCAAAAGGGATTATAAAAACCAATAATATATCTGGGTACATATTTTCATATCATCTACTTGCATAAAACTTGTGTCAACGAATTACTTTACTGTTCATCTAATATTTGATAGAATGAAATGGAATCAGAAAAATTTATTGCATTCGTATGCATTATTTTAACCCTTTGCGCTCGGCACCGTTTCGGACATTACCTAACTGCAATTCGACTTGATTATATAATAAAAGATTTTGATTATATAATAAAAGAAAGGGCAAAAAATACTTTGGAAATAACTAATGGTAAATTACGAAAACACAACACTGTCTTATTACTGCAGAGATCTTTTCTATTCGACGCTTCAGAACGAACTGAGATCTTGTACATTTCTTCTCTCGGTTATCGGATTTCTTTATTATCGTATCAAGTTTCCCACTTCATTGAGCCATACCCTTGAAGCTTTGAACGCCTAATCCACTATATCTACAAAGTTCGTAAATTTTTTGCGCCCTCCTCACCCAGTAAATAATGAAGCCAATTTGTCTGTTTTTCAAAAGAAATTTTTCTTTTTAATGAATTTTTAAAACAAATGATCTCATAAAGAGCACTTTTTTTAGCACACATGATACCTTTTCAAATTTTCATTCCGATATACAGATCAGACTTGATATGGAATAAAAGGTATGATGTTCAACTCTTTAATTGCTTAGTACTTTGAAAAAGCTTCAGTAAAAATAAAAGTTGGCAGTCGTGTTTGATGATGAATTAGAAGAGTAAATTAAACAGTCAACACATGTCAAATGTAAATAATGTATGTATGCATATGACTTTTGTAAAAAATAAATGTTTTCGCATTTATTTTCAAAATTAAATCATAATATTGTTACGTACGTTTTGCTTTTCTTAATGATACAAGAATTTTTTGTTCTTGTTTTTAGATTTAACATAATAATATTAATGATAAACGGAATGATAAGAACAAATACAATTCAAAATAATTGAGCATCATTTTTCGTTACCGTAAAGATTATGAAAAGCTATCAGTTAAGGCAGTTGAGAACCTGTCGGAAAGCAGAAGTGAAACAAACAGTTTTATTAACACAGCAAAATGAAACACTTTTCTTGTCGGTTAAAGTCTGCTTTTAACCGTATATAGTACCGCATATATTAAGATTGGAATTATTGAATAAAGCTTATTTTTTTTTGCTGTAGGATCAACATTGCCCTATTTAGCGCTATTGATCGGGAGTTATTCGAAGTCGCTGTAGTCTAGTAGGAAGTGTGTTGGATTATTTGACGTAAAGCCATAGTTCGAGCCCCAGGCCAGACATCAAGACAAAATACAAAAAGTATTTCTTCGGCGACTTCCTCTCAGCAGATTTCTGGCAAAAACTCTGAGAGTAATTAAAATTGCTATAAAAAAGTTTCGTTCGTAGCTCCCACCACTCATTTATAAAATTAATACACACAACATAAGTGGTGTGAGAAACTAGGACGTTGTACAATGAGTCAATTCGACCGCCGGGTACTGTACTTGTCTTAATTGACAAGTACATGTCCTCTAACCTAACCTAACCTAACCTTGATACTCTCGGTAAAAGATTTATAAAATCTAATAGGCATTGTCCTAATAAATAAATATACATACATACATACATAATTGGTCATTACTACCCTTTAGTCAGGATTAGGACCTAGTTTTTCAATTTTTATACATGAGTGGTGGGACGTACAGTTTAAAGTCGAAATTTTTCATGGCAATTTCATTTACTCTCAGAGTTTTTGCCATGTAATCTGCTGAGAGGAAGTCGCCGATAACATATTTCGTTTAGTTGGAGATGCCTGACCTGGGGTTTGAACCGAGGCCTCACATCTAATAAGCCAACACACTACCTACTAGACCAGGGTGACGTACAATAAATAAATAAATATTCGAATATAAAATTGCATTCTTAAATAAATTTTCAACCTTTTCTTTTGGGGGAAAACAATTTTCATTCATATATTGAAATACTTTTTTAAAACGAACTTCATCTTGAAACATATTGTGCATTATGCAGACGACCGCCCCTGATGTTTTGGTTTATTTTTGGTTAGAAATTTATGCACATGTTAAGTTATTGTGGTTCATAACAAAAAAAAAATTAATTCACATACGGGTGAACATGCAGACGTTATGAATGGCACATATATTTCAGCATTATTCCTCTAAACATTGACAACGTGGCATAATTTTTAATTTTTTTAAAGGAATTTTTATTCGTATGAAAGCCTTATCGATGCCATTATGATTCCACACGTCGTTCAAATATATGCCAAGGCTCCTCTGAGTGCGAAAAGCATCAGAAGTGAAAATGTGTCTACGACTCTGGTTCGTAAACCAGGCCGAATTTGAACGAAGGCATGGGTTATATCACCTTTGAGGAACGCTGTGTTCGCATACACCTGCGACTTAAGGAAGCCCCATAAGCAGAAGTCCAACGTGGTTAATCGCATTGTGGTGGCCAGTTCAAATAATTTCCGCGTGAGACGATCATGCCCATGCTGATTGTACATGCAGAATATATAATGTAGCATGATTTGTGTGACACTTAGGGCCTTCCTGTTGAAACTAAATGTTGTAAGTATCAAAATCAATCAATTTAGGCCAAACAAATTGATAATTATAAACTTGTAGTGCTCTCCCTTAACAGTAAGGGCCTTGTCAAACTCGTGCTCAAAGAAGTATGAGCCGATGATGTCGCCAGACTAAAATCCGTATTAAACAGTGACATTTTCCGTACACATTTTTTGTTTAAGTTGCATAGTACCATTCCAAGTTTGACAATTTTGTTTGATCACGTACTCATTCATCTGGAAATTGGTCTCATAGCTGAAGCTGTGAAGTGCACTGTATGCTGTATGTTCCAACAAAACACGCGTTTTAATACAAATATTTGCATTTGTTGTTGAAAACTATATGCGTGCATTGTGGTTTGACAGAACGGACTGAATAAATAGCAACTAATTTGAGAGATGCGGCTTTAACAAGTTGTTCGTTATCAACCGTCAAAGTTTAGAAGTCGCTGTTGGAAGACTCGACATAAAACCAATAAAATACGAGTAGAACTTTAACCGGCAATTATAAATTAACCCACGGGTCTGAACACTTTCATACATCCGTGTGCCTATATGTCCACCCATATGGTTGGCTATGTGTGAAAATTTGTGCACTTAAACACAATATTTTGTTGGCCGTTTTTGTGTATGAGCGTTTTAGTTTATATGTGTTGTATTCAGATGCACACATACTCGTATGTACATATGTATGTGAATATATTATATTTGCTTATATGCCCAGCATATATTTGGTTAATTTATGCATGTAAAGTTCAAATAAAATTTCAACAAAATATTTCCTATTTATGCCTTATTCCGTAGCAGATTTTAAAGGAGCAGGATTTCAAATTGCATCAATGCTTATGTACACTCAGTAGTCAAATGTGTGAGTTTTAAACAATGTAAACAAGTTGGAATACAAAGAAGAATCCACAGCTGATAATCACCGACTTTATTGAATCTTACAATGCATGTTCGTTTAAGTACAAGAGCGAAGCAAGAAGTCCATATCTTTTGCATATTCCACACCTTAACTCAAGATAAAAGCCCAAATTGGAAAAAATGCGTCACTTTATTTGTGTTAGGTCTACTATCAGCCTATAGAATAAATTGAAAAGATTCAATCACCTTATTTTATTTATTTTTGAGATCTAAGCTCTGTTTGCTGTTTCCAACTGTGATGAAACTATTCAGCGATAAATGATTGAACCCACCCATGAAATGGATGAAAAACTCGTATTTCTTGGAACTCGATTCCTTACCAAATTCGTCATGGAGAGCATTTAACAGAAGGCGGGAGTGCATTGCAATTGCACTACTTTCCATTAGAGTGACCAGTGGATTGCGTATGTTGACGGAATTCGCATCAAAAGGCGTACTAAGCGAGATATTACTGCCGTGTTTAGCGCTATTGAACGGGACTTATTCGAAGTCGCCGTAGTCTAGTAGGTAGTGTGTAGTAGGCTTATTAGACGTCAAGCCCGTGTTCTTATCCCAGGTCAGACATCAAAACGAAATATGAAAAAATATTTCTTCGGCGACTTCCTGTCAGCAGATTTCTGGCAAAAACTCTGAGAGTAAATATACCTGCCATGAAAAACTTTCTCAAAAATCTGTCGTTCGGAGTCGACTTTAAACTTTAGGTCCCGCCACTCACGTATAAAATTAACGCACACAACATGAGTGGTGTGAGTAGCTAGGCCGTAATCCTGAATGAAGGGTTGTAATGGCCAAATATGTATGCATGTATGTGAACGGGAGTTATTTAAGATGGATCTGGTAGTAAATGGGGTCAAAACGAAGGATATTTTGTCGACAAGCAGGAAGATGCGGCGTATCGGATCGCAGATAGCGATCAATAACTTTACTTTCGATGTTTTCAGTGAATTTATTTATGCAGCAAAAGAATGCAGTATTGAAAGTATTCGAGAGTAAAATTCTTACGTAATATAGGTCTTTGTCCCAGCGAGAGTTAACAATGATTTCCGCTGCTCTGGCTCTGACGTAACGTTCGTATGAAAGAGGATACTTCGGCAATACGGATATTTAATACGGGGATTGGCGAAAGTCGATGTCTGCATTAGAGTGAACAAATTGAGAAAGCCCTGTCATCGATTGGTGTAACCAAGTGATGAAGACTCACAAGAAGCAGAGACGCCTGGAAGGATGTGTTAAAACATGCTGAAATCGGATAAACTGGTTATTAAAGGCTAGTGAGTTAGTAAGATATATTGAGCTAAGCACTCTGATTTGTAAGCCATAAGAATTAATATCGCCAGACTTTAGAAAGTGTTTTCTTATTAATTTCATTTCAATCAGACCTTGATCATATAAACAAACGTGTTTTCCATGACGACATGCACTGCAATTGTAGTAACAGTCTTAAAAAGGAAAAGAAAATATAGCAACATGTGTCTTTAAAAGGAAATATTTTATGTATAAAACAAAAATAAAAAAATGTTTTGGACAATCAGACACTTTCCGACTGAAAAAAAAAAATTTTGCATGCGCATTCATATGCGATTGTGTTTAGAAATTCAATCAGACACAAGCACGCATGTTGTTGATCTGTCTGACGTATGAATATAAAATTTAAAATTTTTATATGTTGTGGTTCATAGACTCATATAAAAATATTTAAATGGGATATAATTCAAATAAAATTTTGAATATTTAAGGCATCTAAATAAATATAAAAAGATGTGAAGACGGTCAGTCTAACCGCAATATTGTTCCGAAAAGAGAATAAATAAAGAAAAAAATTGTTAAAACAACCAACAAATTGCGATATCAAAGAATTGTCACAACAAAACAGCAAACAAATTACTAGACTAAGAAAAAACAAAGATCAAATTACTACAACAAGACTACATTGAAAGATGGCGAAAGATAAAACAGAAATAATTTACTATAACAACTCAATAATCAGATTCTAGAAGTTGCATGATCTAAATTAATTTAGTCGCAGCTCTCTGAAGATATTGTCGTATATAAATACTTTTTTATTACCTTCTCCTTTTCCCAAAAAGCTTCAAGGATTTACTCATAGACACCTTGAAAAACGGAATGAATATGTCTACTTATTGGTGTATCTTAGGTTAGGTGTGACGCCACAGGTGAACGCAGTCTCTGTACTGACCAAGTACCTCCGAACCAACGAGGGAGAAGTTGGTCAGCGTAAGGGCTGCACATTCCATAACGTTCCAGAAACCGTTGACATCTGTCTTCAACACTCACATAAAAGATTTACCGACTGCGTTTCTTCAAGATCCTGATGGGCAGGCCGAGCTTGTCAGCGAAACTGCCAATAGCACAGTGTACCGTTAAAATTCCTGTTAGACTGCTAATCGATCTCTTGTTTAACTCAAGAAGTTAACTGGTATTCCAATGCCCAATACCAGACCACCTTTGGTTTGACGAATTCCACTATTTGAAAACATATTTTTGTTGAAGCGAATCCCCTCTATCGTCCCTTCCGCAGTCATCTCCCTTCCGTCCCTTCGTATACCTCTTCGTTTTCCTTTATGTCACATTGGTCCGGAACCCAGTAGATGTTGTGTCGACTCCATGCTCTGATTTAACGAGGTAGGATCCCAGCTCTTTGATTTGGTTTGCCTCCAAAAGTCTCCACAGCCTTAATACTCTTGTACAAAGCTCCGATATGTCTTCAAGGGAGTCATTTGGAAGAAAGGTTATGTAGTCGCTGAACCTCAAAAAAAGTCAACTGAAAACCTTCATCAAGAGTGCATTGCAGCAAATATCAACAGCAAACGTTAAACAAAACTGTTACATGAAATAACATATAGGTTATATGAAGTGCTTGACTTTAAGAGATGTCCTAAAAAATATTGAAAATAACACTTTAATTTATTTGATAATTTCAAATTTTCTCTGAGATCTTCTTGGCGGTACCTACACTTTTGCGGTGCAAAAGCATGGAGACACCAGAAATTTTTCTTATTTTTCTTATGGTTTGTAAAACAACTTAAACATTTCTTTGTTTCATTATAAAATAGAAGCAAATAAATGAAATAAATATGAAAAACATCAATTATTTGTACATATTATTGATTAGATTGCAAATAAAATAAAAATATATTTGTGTTTAGTTTTAATTAAATTCTTTATTGTCCGCACAATTCTGGGTCCCACTGTTCACAACTTGATCTAAACACCAACAATTGCTTTGTTTGTTATTCTTCTTTGCGTAAACAATAACAATTGTTCGACAGA
The DNA here is from genome assembly GCA_936449025.2 of Sarcophaga subvicina. NCBI lineage: Eukaryota > Metazoa > Arthropoda > Insecta > Diptera > Sarcophagidae > Sarcophaga > Sarcophaga subvicina. The sequence goes on from OW388080.2 coordinate 87,450,174, forward strand.
TCTTTATAACGGACATCTTCAAACCACGGTTATTCTCTTGAAACACACTCGTCTTCACAAAAGACTGACTGAATTTTTACTGACTCCATTGCCTGCTTTGCCTTATCTTTTATATCGCAGAGTAAACAGTCAGATGCTCTTAAAGGCGAAGTCATTCCATTAATGTAAACATCGTTGTTTCATTATTGTTGCTTGTGTATTTTTGTTTTGTTTGTTGTTGCATTTTTGTTTACTTGTTCATCATTTTTTAAGCTTATATTTTTGTTTGTATTTTTGTTTACTAGTTTATCATGTAAACAATTTCATTATTTTTGTTTTTGTAGCTTTTGTTTACAATTTAAACGATGTAAAAGCAAAACACAATTGAGGTACCGTACCGCAACAATATTGAGGTACCTAGACATTTGCTGTTCACTGTATATGTTATACGTTTTCATTATTTTTCTTTGTTTCGTTTTTTAGCACTTTATATATCGACTTCATCATTATAACAGATTTTTCTAATGACATATTGACCTTCTTTAATGTCAAAAGCTACCGAAATGGACGTACAGAGAAAATAACTAAAATCACCAGACAGTAAATAAAATAAAACAAAAATTTAATTCAGCAGACATTTGCGAATTAGATGAAATATAACGCAAAATTTATAAATATTTCGCTATTATTTTCAAGTACAGTTTCTAGGAATAATAGGAATAATTGTACATGGGTTCATTCAAATATGTTGCAGTTTCAGTGAGACATTTTTGTTTTCTAATGAAATGTAATCTCAATCAAAAGTTAGAATCATAAAGGTTTACCTTTAACAAGCGACTGTTAAACCAGTCGCCTTTTTATGAAGATTAAAACGAAAATTGGAAACCATCACTAGTTACAATAAAATGTGAGATGTAGGCAAATATGAAAATTAAAGTTTTAATAACCCTTTCGATTAAAATTAACTTGTTTTTGTAGCCTAAGTAGTCTAGTAGATTATTTTTTTTTATTCGTTTGAAAGAGCTATTGATGGCATTATGTGTGCAATATAATATGTTTTTGCCAGAAATCTGCTGAGAGGAAGTCGCCGAAGAAATATTTTTTTATATTTCGTTTAGTTGAAGATGACTGACCGGGGATTTGAACCAAAACCTCACGTCTAATAAGCCATCACACAAGCTACTAGACTACGGCCGCTTCAAATCACACGATCATCAGCATGAGCTGTGTGATATGTAGCATCGTATTGTTGAAATCACCTTTCGTTGGTGTCCATATCATACCACTCAATCCAAAAGATGTTGGTAATCAGCAACCTACAGTGATGGCCGTTGAAAGTAGTAGCTTTCACAATGTTGTTCTCAAAGAAAAATGGAACGATGACTTCGTCAGCAGAAAATCCATACCAAACAGTAACTTTTTTTGGCATGCATAAAACGATTTTAAGTTTCATCAGAATTCGTATCGTCAAAAATTCGTCAATTTTGTTTGTCTTATTTTTTTATATTGAAAATTGTTAAAAAAAAACATGATTTTGTTGAATACTAAACTCGTTAAAGTGATATACTTTAAAAAGTTTAACGTTGGCATAATGGCAAGAATAAAAGTGAAAACTGTTTGGAAAACATTTGTATTCAAATGTCAGAAGAAAATGTAAGAAGACAATAAAAGTTTATTTTGTATGTTCTTTGTTCTTTCTTTCATTTAAATTCTCAGAAAAGTTTTCGAGTAGTAAACTGAATGCAATTGTTGATAAGGTAACAATGTTGTTTTTGTTGTTTTATTGTTGTTACATATTAAAGAAAAATGTACGTATTTTTAAACTTTAGTTTTAAGTGGTGCGTTAAAAATTTAATACACTGATATTTTTTCTTTAATACACAATACATACATACATACATCATTGGTCGTTACAATCCTTCAGCCAGGATTATGACGTAGATTCTCACTCCACTTATGTTGTGTGTGTTAATTTTATATATGAATGGCGGACCCTACAGTTTAAAATCGACACCGAATGACAGATTTCTTGAGAAACTCTTTCATGCAGTTTTATTTACTCTCAGGGTTTTTACCAGTAATCTGCTGAGAGAAAGCCGCCGAAGAAATATTTTTTCATATTTTCATTTTATTGGAGATTTCTGACCTGTGGTTTATACCGAGGCTTCACGTCTAATAAGCCACACTATTGACTAAGCTACGGCGGCTAAATGGTGCTACAAGGATTTTCAATTGACTATAATGCTCGCACAAAGACGTACAAGGCGTTTCTCCTACTGGATATCTATTTCGATTTTCATCATCCTAAGTTTTTTCTAGCTTCTTTGAGCTTAGTGGTATCCAAGAGTCTTTCGATACCACATCCAACATGGCGCCCAAAAAGATTTCTCTTTTCAAAAATAGCAATGGAGAAAGCATGCATGTACCAACAACATATTTGGTAAACTGGTACTGGCTCAGAATTCTACTCCTCCGTGATAGTATTATAGTTCGATGTTACCGTCTGAACCCGTCATTTCATGACTATCCTTCAGTTTATCGCTATTTCTTATGTTTGTCCAATAAGTCTAATTACAGTGGGGGTGTTACCTTTCGTAGAAAACTTCATTTTTGCAGCAGTCTGCGTGGTTGATGGTAACTCATAGCCAACGTTTTGAAATTTCTGTAGTAAAAGAATCATTTTTCGGCAACAATAAATTTATGTTTGCTAGGTAGCACCACAAGTGAAGACCGATTTCCATTCGTAACCGACCAATAAATACTTTAATATATCTCCATTGATTTTATAGTTCCAAGCACGCACTTATTTTGTATTTATTTGATAAAATTTTTTCATTCAGTTGTTGCTCCAATAGCTACGAACGCGCATTCAATTGAGCGGTAATAGTGCAATGTAGAGAAACTTTAGAAACATTGTCACAAGCAAAACGAAAGATTTTGATTGAAATGCAAGAGCAGTTTCCAAGTAGAGTAGTTTTACGTTTTGACGCTGTTAATTGGCACCAGTATCATTTAATTAAACACCGTTAGACCTTTTTTATAGGGTTTCACGGTATTATATTTTATTTTCCTTTTTATATTAAATTTGTCCCTCGTATGATTTTATTTATTTACAGTTATATACCACTAAGTAGAAGTTATTACTAATACGCCAAAATTTTTACTAATATTCTTACATAAAACGTTCATTATATTAACATCAAATATTACTTAACAATTAGCCATGGCTTTAGAATGTCTACAATATTTTAAATTTTTTGCTTTTTTAAATATCTCGTGTTATACAGTGGCCATTTGTGGTTTAACATTCTACTAGTCCGGCCAAGGCTTAAGTAATTATAAATAAAATAATTATAGAAAACGAATACAAAATTATTAAATAACGTCAGTTTTTTTATCATGTATGTATATGGGGTAGGTCATAAGTAAGTGAAAAAAATATTAATTTTAAATTTTAATTTTAAATTGCATTAAAGAAAAGCAAGTGTTTATAACACAATATTTTCTGTTTCATTTCACTTTTAAACAAAGTATGTGTGAGATATCTTAGAAGTTGTTTACTCGTTTTAAATACCTATTGATTGATTTATAAATGAACATCACGGCTTCTCTGGGTGAAGTGCATACGTAATATCCTATTTTTCACGACTCTGGCGCATAAATAAAATTTTAATTTGATAGCATGGGTTGGCTTTGAAAGCCGTAGTAGTTTATTTTCATACAGACCTATTTAAGAAAACCCCATCATGTGAAACAACTATGCCCTCAATTCGCTCGTGTAGAATATCCAATTTGGCGTGAGCTGCGAGGCACAATTGCAGTCCTGTTGAAAGCACACCTCCATTCAGTTAACGGCAAGTTGTAATAATGGCCCTCACTGTTTTCCCAGTTACCAGTTCCTTTTTGTTAAAATACAAGACACACAAATGTTTAACAGGAAAATAAAAATTTTCATCAAGTCAACGAAATCAATCATACTGCTGCTTATGTAGAGACGTGATTTGCCTACCAAAGTTCCCACACAGACTTAAAAGTTTTGCACAAAGTCCCGAAATATGACTCCAAGAGAGTATTTAAGAGATCATTTGGAAAAACAGTTACGTAATCGCTTAACCTTAAACAAAAGTCAACTGAAAAACTTTCTCATGAGTGCATGGCGGCAAATGCCAACAGAAAAAGTTAAACAAAACTGGTACGTTCAGTTCCACATGGGTTTCACCTTAGGGATATCCTACTTAATATTAAATATAACATTTTAAACATTGTGCCTTTGAATTTTAAATTTACTCAGAGTTTTTTTGGGAGCCCTTATAATAGATAGATGAATAGAAAAAATATCAATTACTTTTATAAATTATGACTTAAAATTTATAAAAATTGCTAAAATATATTGGTGTACCTAGACATTTGCTGCCCACTCTATATAATTTTAACAAAGATTTTTAAACACTTCCTATTTGTAAATCTAAATCAAACAAATTATGTGTGAGATATCATCGTAAATTTTAATCGATCTCTTGTATCTGGTGTATCCTTAAACACTTCTTATTTGAAAATCTAAATGAAACAAATTGTGTGAGAGATAACATAGTTTTTTTTTTTTTTTTTTTTTTTTTTTTAAATATTCATTTATTTGCAATCTATTTTACAATAATAAGCAAATGTGATAATCTTAAAAAATAACATATTTACTTATTTCCATTGAAAAAGTAATTTAAATTACATATTAACATGAGTCATATACATATAGGGATAAATATGAGTTATTATAATGTTCTACTATTATTACAATATTTTAAAGTTGTTAAATAAAAGGAAGATCTAAAATATGTTTACGTTTAAGCCTTCGGACTTCGTCAGTTTCGTCTAAAATGTAATCGCTAACACATTTGTATGATTGCTAAGTCTTCCTAAGTAAATACTGCTCCTTATTTATTCTTTTATAAAAGGAATTTTTAAGTCCTTATGTAAATTTTCGTTAGTCATGTAAAGAGAAGCTTTTGTAACTGAGCGCAGGACCTTAGATTAAATCTCTGTAAAATTTCTATGTTAGAATTACTAGCAGTTCCCCATAGTTCTATTCCGTAAGTCCAAATAGGTTTTAAGATGGTTTTATAAAGTAACAGTTTATTCTCCAAGGAAAGTTGGGATTTAGGTCCAAAAAGCCAGTGCATTTTTTTAAATTTCATGTCGTGTTGTTTCCTTTTAGCACTTATATGTGCTTTCCATGTAAGCCTTCTGTCAAGATGAAGTCCCAAATACTTTACAATGTTGCCGTTAGGGATAGCAATACCATTGAGGAATACCGATGGGCAATTACCTCTTCTTGTTGTACAAGTGACATGGCTGGATTTTTGGGTGTTGACTTTAATATTCCATTTAGTTAGCCAGTGATGAAAACAATCGAGTTGTTGTTGTATGCATCCTGAAGCTTCTGAAGGAGTTTCAGAGGAACTAAAAAAAGCCGTGTCGTCTGCATATGTTGCAATAGTTACGTCGTCTCTTGTTGGCAAATGGTGTGTGAATAAGGTGTATAAAACTGGGCCAAGTACGCTTCCCTGTGGAATTCTTGCTAATATTGTACAAATTTTAGAAAAATCAGTATTAACCTTCACATAAAAACATCTATTTTTAAGATACGACAGGAAAAACTAGTAAAATGTAGATGGAAGTAACTTTTTTAACTTATATAACAATCCTTCGTGCCAAACTTCATCGAACGCTTGCTGTATGTCCTAAAATACAGCAGAACAGTATCTTTTGTTTTCAAAGGAATCAGTTATCACCTTAATAATTCTATGACATTGTTCAGGCGTTCCGTGCTTGTCTCTGAAGGCGAATTGATGATTAGGAACTATATTGTATTTTTGGAGATAAGGTTTTAAGCGCTTTAAAAGTAACTTTTCAAATATTTTGGAAAGTATGGGCGGCAGACTTATGGGTCTGTAAGATGATACCAAGTTTTTAGATTATTAGATTTTAAAATCATTATAATTTCTGCACACTTCCATTGTGAGGGAAAGTATTGCAGTCGTAAAATAGAATTGTAAATTTGAGTTAAGAATAAAACAGCTTTAGGAGATAGTAATTTAATTGTATGTGCATCACTCTTGTCGTAACCTGGAGATTTTTTGTTGTTAAGGGCACTTATTTCTATTTTTGTTTCCTTTGGCGTTATATGTTTAATAGGCAGATCCATTTGACATGCTACGCACAAGAAACTTATCATGTCGTCTGAATAGTTATTAGTGCAATGTGGTTTAAAAGTTGATTCCAAATGATCAGCAAACGCTGTTGATTTTTCTTTATCTGTCCTTAACCAAGTGTTATTGCTATTTTTAATGGGAAAATTTCTTTTTACTGGTCGTTTTAGAAACTTAGTTGCATTATACAGTTCATATTCTTTATTTTTATTTTGTGGCTTTAGTTCTCTTAGATAAGAATTAATATTTTCATTTCTCTCTCTTCCTAACATTTCCGAGCATAATGCAATTGCTAAATTCTAGTTTGTTTTATCCCTTGGCTTCCTAGTTCGTTGCCCAATTCTTCTTAGTCGTCTAGATTGCCTTATCATGTCTCTAACTATAGCCGAGGATTTAACTTTGCGACCTAAAACATCGGTACGAACTGGTGATGGAGTAGACAGTGACGCAGCTTCATGTATCATTAAAGTAAATAATTCCACAGTATCGTCAAGGTTTTCGCCTATTTGTGTATCACAATTAAGGTTCAAATTATTTTCAATGAATTCATTAAAAAGTCTATATTAGAGTTTTTTGTAATTAGTTTAATATTTTTAGGATGTTAACAAGAATGGGTGTGTGGTCGGAGCTTAGACTTTCGTCATTTAATATGTCCAATGAGTGCCTAGAAATGCCACTAAACACAACAAAATCAAGAAGATCTGGTATCCTAGTTGGATCAGTGGGCCAATATGTTGGACTTCCCCCGGATAACGTATGAAAATTATATGCCGATATGGTTTTATATAGCTCTCTTCCTTTTGGGTTAATAAGTCTAGAGCCCCACCAGGGGTGTTTTGCGTTGAAGTCACCTCCAACAAGAAAACGTGGACCCAAAGTTTTAAAAAAGTTTTCATAGTCAGCACACTTTACAGCATGTTTTGGAGGAAAATATATAGAGTAGATGCTGATAGATTTATTATTGCATGTAACGCTAACGCCAGCAGATTTTCTTGCCACTCTTTTGCAATTTGATAACAAATTGAAGACTTTATAAATAGTCCGGCTCCGATGTGGGCTTTTCCATCTGGATGATTGGTACAGATAAAATCATAACCTCTAACTTTTATATGAGATTTCGTCGTTAATCGTGTTTCTGAGATAAGGAAAATATCAATAAATTTTTCTTTCATAAAATATTCGACTTCATTAATTTTATTCTTTCTTTATTCTTAGATTTACTTGCATAACTTGTTAATAAGAAGCGACATCATATTCATAACTGTGTCAGTTAGTTCTATTGGCTTATTTAATAAGTTTTCTATATTTTTTTGCATTATATTGTTACTCGTAGCCTGACTTGCTATATTAGCGTATGATTCACCTGACAATGGATTTTCGTATCTGTTATTGAATAGGGAGTTACGATTTAATGGGGGAAAATCGCTTCTGGAAGTGGAAAACTGTGGGTACGAATTTTGTCGTCTTTCTGAAAGTTTTTACTTCAGTATATTTTGATACACTTCACAACCCCTATTGTTGGCAGTGTGTTATTTCAACCAGTGAACACATTTAGGAGGCGCTTCTGAATTGTTTGGATGGTTGGTTGTAGGATGACCAAGTCCACATTCACACAAGCAAAAGGTTTCCTACAATAGGTTTTCGTGTGGCCGAATTGCTGACATCGGTGACATTGCACAATATCGATTGTACTTCTAGGGGCTTCAATTTGTACCGCACAATGGTTTATTTAACGTTATTCGAAGACCTTTTTATTGTTTGGCTGTGGATCAATATCAACGTAGAACATAGGCAGTGGCTGTTTGGTGAATCTGCTTTTAACATTAGCAATTTGTCTAACAAGATGACCTTTATATAAAAGGTCTGCTTTAATATCTTCTATTCTAGTAGAATAATGAAGACCTTTAATCACAAATCTATAAGAGCGTTCGTTTTTTAACTGATATGTGTGGTAACTTATTAGCATCGAAATATTTAACTAATTTTAGATATGAGTCAACTGATTTTATATTTAATTCAACTCAGCCATCATATAAAGCTCTATAATTAAAGTCAGAATTATCAATTACACTACATATACATTTAATCATTTTATCAACACTGCTAACATTTTTAATGAATATTTTCGGTGGTTTTGCTACAGTAGCTCCAGCTTCATCTTCGTTTTCTTCAACATCAGAATTTTCCTTATTTTTATTATCGTGACTGTTATCAAGTTCAGCATATTTATTTATATTTGAGCAGCTTGCAATATCATCTAAACTTTTTTATTTCTTTGCAATGCTTGTAATATTTGTTGTTTTTTACGTTTTGTTGTAACAACTTGCCAATTTAGTAAGCTCTCATCTTGACTTTCTTCACTTCCTGAAGACATACTTGTTATTGTTTGTCAAGGCAATGCATATTGTTGTTTAACGAGACCGTTATTTTCGAAACTGATCAATACAATTTTTGTAATTTTTTTTTCTTTTTTTTTAAATTGAAATGCACTTGTAAATTTGTTTTTGTCTATGTTTGATTTTAAGATAAGAAGATCACAAACTAAGTAAACAGAATACGTCTTGTTACATTGAAAAACTCAGCGCGACTGAGAGATATCATAGTAAATTTAAGTCGATCTCTTGTATGTGGTGTATCCTGAAACAATTCCTATTTATAAATCTAAATGAAACAAATTGTGTGTGAGATATCACACCTTAAACACTCCATATTCATAAATCTAAATGAAACAAATTGTGTGTGAAATATCATCGAAAATTTTCATCGATCTCTTTTATCTGGTGTATTCTGAAACACTTTCTATTTGTAAATCTAAATGAAACAAATTGTGTGTGAGATATCATCGAAAATTTTCAGTCAGTCAGTCCTTTTCTTGTCCAGTAGTACCTGGTAATACCAACCACATGGAAGCTCCTCTTAAAACAAGTGGAAAGTGTCCAATTTAACCAAGGCGATAGGAATAGCTACGCCCTATATTGCGAGCTCTATACCGGCCATAACCAGTGCATTTTGCAGCGATGTGTCTCGGAACCCACATAAGCGTTACCTTTGAATGAATCGAATTCGATTTTTGCTCTGTACTGTATGTCTTTTGGACATCTATGGAATAAATAGACAAAATGATAACTTTGCCTCTCATAATCTTACGGTCGTGAAAGGGTTAAAAACTTTTGTTTTGCAATAATTGGATACAAAGTGTTCTATAATTATTTTGTATTTCGTAAACAGACATTCAGTAGCCTGCATTCGCTATGCAAGTGTATTTCGTTTATTATATTTGTGAAGGAAGTCGTTACATGCTTCCTTGGAACGCTGCTAGTATTATTTGACTATGTAAAATGAAATAAGGAAAAAACAATAATTACTTTTAAGAAAGAGTGCATAATTATTAATAACAAGGTTTTCTAAAAGAAAAATATTTAAAGAAGTTCTTGATAGTTCCCTTCCTTTCTTCTCTAAAGAAAGCTCAAAAAATTAAAAGAAATTCAAATTTAGAGTCAAAGAAAAGGAATTAAAACACTTTTTCATGACACTTTATTTGAGAAGCAGTGCCTTTTTTATTGTTTATACTGTAAATATTGAAGTCGTAGCATTAAGAGGAGTTGGTTGTTTATAATTATATAAACATAATACCTCAATATAATTGGTTGGCGCTGAATGTAAAAATTTAAATTGGTTCACTTAAAATGCCACGAGTTCGAAAATAAACAGCAGAAACGATAAAAAATGATGTAGCATTTATGCACTAGTTTTAGAACTCCTGTTTGAATTCTGTTTATAGTCCGATAAACGCGGTAACACACTTGAAGTATACAAACACACATTTTTTAAATAGTTTTAATTCATTTGAAGTCGCCGTAATCTGGTAGGTAGTGTGTTTTGGCTACGGTTCAAACCTAAGGTCAGACTTCTCTAGCTAAACGTAAAGTAAAATATGAAATATATCTTCTTCGACTACAACTCAGCAGATTTCTGGCAAAAAGACTACGAGTAAATAAAATTGGCATGAAAAGTTTCTCAAAAATCAGTTGTTTGGAGTCTACTTTAAATTGTTTGTTCTCGCCACTTATGAATAAAATTAACACACAATATGGGTGGTGTGAGAAACTAGATTGTAATTCTGACTAAAGGGTTATAATAACCAATTATGTGCTTAACTTATTGAAGAAAAAAAAATATGGGAAAATGTCTTCACGGCTCTAATGATCAGGTATTACAATTTTTATAAAATTTTCCTTGATATGAGTCCATACACCGGTAACGCGTTGTATCTATGATTTGAGCTCAGAAATTCGCATAAATCAAAAATTTTCGCTAGGCTTTAAATCACATGATATTGATGTGTAGTCGACACTAGAATTTTTTGAGATAATATGCTCTGGAAATTTTTAATGCAATATATCGAATACAGGACGCGTATTGTGGCAAGTGAACCACATATCGTTCAGTTGAGGCACCATGAACTCCGTTATAACGTTCCTGTAACATAAAACTTTTTAATCTTTATTTAACAGTCGATTGACGCTTTCAAAAAGAATCTGCATTCTTGGCGCATTATCTGGCGCATATTTTTGACTCATATGCATATTAGATTGGGTTTACTAACTTAGGATTTTTAAACTTTGAAAATTTGCTAAAAAGATATCTGTTTTGTTACACGGGTACATCACGTGACAATAATGAAATTGTTTTATCAAAATGATGGTTCTGTTCGGTCACGTACCGCACGTTTCGCCGTGGACAAATTTAAGTCCACTGGTACAATAAACTATCGACCAAAACCTGTACGAAGATGAAATGTAATATTTACCGAAAACATCGCCGCTGGCCATGAGAGCTTATAGAAAATCTGAATGAACCGTTTTTCCATCACTCACTCAACTAGGCCTTTCGCCGATCACATCTTTGCCCTTTTTCCGTCGTGACTTAGGTCTGCAGCCGCTTAAGATTTAACTGACGCAAAAATTGAATGAAAATGATAGTAGACAACGAGTGGACTCTAAAGCAGTTAATCAAAAATCATCTTAGCGGCGAAGCCTATTTCTGGGGGAATTGATACGTGAACAACAAAATTGTTGAATTAAGGAAATTACATGATAGCCAAGAGCGTCTAATACCTTCAGAAATAGTCTTGATGTGGATTTTAAGCTAGTTTCGTTGGTTCGTATATCTTTGAGAACACCATCAAAGGTTAGCACTGCAGGTCGATGATCACATCCATACATAAATGGTTATTACAACCCTTCAGTCAGGATTACGACCTAGCTTCTAAAACCACTTACGCTTAATTTTATACATGAGTGGCGGGACCTACAGTTTAAAGTCGACTCAGATCGACAAATCTGACCAACATGTGGTTTCCGTAAGGCGGAGCTACGTGATTGATTGAATAGAATTTTTGATAGGTATCGAACCCACATACTCGAGTCACACAGTTCATGACACATTGGATATTCAGCATAAGCGATTTGAGGGCATGGCCATCTCAAGTGGGGGTGATGTGAACTGTACCACCAAAATCGTGAGATTTGAGCTCATTATACTAAGAATAAGTCATAAACCGCAGCTATCCTCAAAGGCAACACTACTTATGCCTTCGGTCAAATTCAGAAAAGCGTTGGCGGGTATTTGAATTTCGCTATATAATCAGTAGGTGTTTTAAGGGTTAGAAAATGATAATGAAATCTCACACATACTTTAAAATTTAAAGATAGGAAGTGTAAAAAGTACTCTGGAGGATTTGATTCAACTATTGTCCATATATATTTTTTTTTCATGAATAGTCTCAAATACAAATTTGTTACCTTAAATCACATTGCATGTCGATGGCAATATTTTTTTATTGTAATTTTTTGCATATTGTTACAAAAGTTGAAAAAAAATTTCTTCCTCATTGTTTAAATTATAAACAAAAGCTACAAGAGCAAAACAATGAACTTGTTTACATACAAACTTGTTTACATACAAATATAGCAACAAAACACCAGTATAAAAAAGTGATAAACAATTAAACAAAAATCCAACAACTAACACTGCAAGAATAAATGTAAACAAAAAAAAAATACAAAAACAACAATAATGAAAGAATATAGAGATCTCACAAACATTCGATTTCAAGACCATTCATCAGACTGTTTACGTTACCGTATAAAAACCAAGGCAACGGTGTCAGTAAAAATTCAGTAAGTCTTGTGTAAAGACGCGTGTTATTTGAAAAGAATAAGCGTGGTTTGAAGATCTTCGTTATAAAGATCTGTCGAACAATTGTTATTTAAGCAATTGTTGTTGCTTACAACATGTTGTGAACAGTAGCACATAGAATTGTGCAAACAATAAAGAATTTAATTAAAACCAAACACAAATTTATTTTTATTTTATTTGCAATCTACGAACTCATATTTTAAACGTTTTTAAAAGGTTAAAACGTAACAATATTTTTTAAGACTTTTTTATGTGCAAAGAAATGTTTACAATGTTAATCAAAAACAATTTAGATTTACACAAGTTCACTTGTCTTACCATATAAAACATTGTTTTGATGTTCGATTCAAACTATTTTCTTTTTTGGAAATGACTCGTAAAACTACAGGTTTATACGCGTATATTAATTTGAAAACATTTCCGTTCGAAGAAATTTTATTAAAAAATGTGTTAACGGAAATCTGTGGCAGTAAACGCCAGAGGAAATGGTGACCATAAAAGAAACCAGGAAATATGGAAATGTTTATAAAAGTATTTAAATTTTATATGTCGTGTATATTTATATGTTGCAATAGAAAATAATATTTCATGTTGTGGATAATTATTGAATAATAAAATCTACTTACACATGGTACTTTTGTAAATAAAATCCAAAATTAGGCTGTTAAATTTAATAAACAGTAAAGGGAAAACGTTAGTTGAAAATGAAAGCTTGCAGTTAGAGGACGTAAAAATTTTTTTTCTTTTAACTGTTCGTCGATTCAACGAAGAGTAACCTTACTCTGCAAAAATTAACATCCAGGATTAAGAAAATGGGTGGCCAGGGTACGTTTACTCAATGCAAATTTTCGCTATCAAATAAATTTGTCGAAAAAAAGAGCGAAACTTGGCCAAAAATAAAAGAATTATATGATAAAGAGTAAATGTTCTTCGCCGATTTGATGAACGATTGATTCAACGAAGATTAACCTTAATGTACAAAAATGAAGAGGACCGTCCAATGTTAAATAGTTCAATTCAGACCATGTTTTCTGCTACTTGGGAATAATAATTTAAAAATTGTGTAAATAACTACTCATCTTTAATGCGCGTATCGATATTTTCAAACCATATGTTCAAATGGCAATTCCAAATAAAAATTTCGTGCAACACAAACAATTTGGTACGGAAAACAAAACCCTTCCTGCTGCTACTATTGCTGAAGTGTTTTAAGCTGTATTTGTTTATGGCGTGTACGTGAATCGACAGACAGACAATAGAGTTAAAGGCAATATACTACTTGAATAGAAAAGAAGGGTTTAGAATTTTCATATTTGTTGAACGATTATGTTGTTAATACCGTACAAAAGTGTATTCCCTTAGAGACATATTTTTCATTGTTCACAATAATTTAAATGTCTCACCTTCAATTTGTTAAAAAGCTATCTAAAAACAGTTGAATGATTGCACATACTCGTATATGTATGCACATACACATGTATGCATCTTGAAAAAGAAAACATTCATTTGCTAGACAATATTCATATAAGAATACGATAATATCCCCCAAAACATTATTTGGTATTTTTCACAAACCTCGAAGTATTTTAAATCGAGAAAGTAGCTCCTATTTGTCAAGCCTTCAAATCTGGGCAAGAAATGTTAAACAGTTAGGTCAGTTATGGTTAGTTCGGCTCTCTTGGGTCAACATTGCTGCTGTAAATGGGAGTGTCACTGAAAACCTGAAAATACCATGAAAACCAACAGAAGTTAATCCCAATTTTTCGAAACAAGTTATCTGCTGCCATGATATCCATCCATCTTAATGGCTGAGCGAATACACAAAATTGTTGAAGTGGGAGCTTAAAATGCAATCCAAACAAAATACACTCGTAACGAGTATATGGTAGAGAGTTTTGTCAAACACTTTATTGGAAATTACTGTGAATGGCATTCGTACAGTAATATCATAACGGAATTCTTGTAACCTCAATTAAACGACATGGGTCTGAACGATATGTGTGGAACCAACTGCCATATCGCACCTGCAGCAATCGAATTATTGTACCAACGATTTACAGAACAAATTATCTCAAACGATTCTGGTGGCAACTAACCAGGTTTTTGTTTTTTTTTCTTCGTAGAAAGAAAAAAATATAAAAAAGTCTCAAAAACTCCAATCCTACATTAAACGCATAGTAGGTGAGTAACTCTGCGAAAAAGTCGTGGAAATTTTACAGAAAAGGCCTGCAAGAAATACGATGGAACGTTGTTAGCAAAGCTAACATTTGTTATAGCAGTTGTGGTACGAAGCCATGAGTTTGGATTCGCATTGTGGTCAACTAGTTGTACTTGTAGACGGAAGTCATTAATTAAACAAGCGATGATTGCTAACATCGATCAGATCACCACTTTAATTCAGCCAAGGCATGTACGTGAGAAACGTATCAACTATATCTTAATGTATACATACATACATGCATAATTGGTTGTTACAACCCTTCATTCAGGATTACGACTTAGATTCCAACACCCAGCATGTTGTGTGTATTAATTTTATACATAAGTGGCGGGACCTACAGTTTAAAGTCGATTCGGAACGCCTTATTTTTGAAAAACTTTTTCATGGCAATTTCATCGACTCGCATAGTTTTTACCAGAAATCTGCTGCGAGTAACTCGCTATTGAAATGTTTTTTGTATATTTAGTTTTGTTGGGGATGTCTGACCTGGGGTTTGAACCGAGGCTTCATGTCTAATAAGCCCACTACCGATACGATTGTATTTTGAAATACACTCAGCTCGACGGGTAGATGGAACTCATTAATTCAGCCTGGTAAACGCACAATGGAAACGTTGTGTTCATATCGATTCAAATCACCACTTTGATTCAATCAAGGAACTCATGCGATTAAGTATCAGGACAGACGTTCCAAGATGCTAATGTGCCCATTCAATATGGCCGATATATTGCTGACACCATTCAAATTTCTGCAAAAGTTTTACTTCCCCGATAAACACGTGATATGACCAGTAGTATTGCAACAATACAGAAATACTTTTCCAAAGCTTTAAAATTAACTTATTTCTTAAAAGAAATCTGTTGTTTGAAATCGAAATTAAATTCAAGGTACCGCCACTTTATCAATGAGTTAATACTTGACTATTTCAATGGTTAATTGGTTATCGCAGCTGAAGTAAGTCTCTTATTTAGGATTCTCCTATTCAGGATGAAGTCGCCGTGGTCCCGTAAGTAGTGTGTTGACCTATTAGACGTAAGGCCACGATTTTAACTCTAGATCAGACATCTCGAACAAAACAGAATATAAAAAAAGTATTTCCTAGGCGGCTTCCTTTCAGTATAAAATTTCCATGAAAAGTTTCTTAAAAATCTGTCAACATTAAACTATTGGTCCCGCCACTTATTTATAAAATTAATACAAAACATAAATGGTAAGAGAAACTAGGCCGTAATCCTGACTGAAGGATAGTATTAACCAAAAATATTGCGTATGTATGTTTTAACCATTTAATCTTTACATAATTCTTTAATTTTCAGTCACTTTTATATTTTCGTTGTTCCCCTTAGTGCTTCTTTAATTATTTCATCATCTATGAAAAGGACAAACCCACAGCAGTGTGAATCAGAGATCAGCAATGAATCGCTTTTTCGCTACTCATGAGAACTCATGCAATTTTGCGTATGAGTGAGTCAACAGTATTGAAATCCAACTACTCTGATTCGTTCGTACTCAGTACAACATTGATTTATAAGTACAAGTTGCAATGAGTATGAGTACAACGTTGACATCAAACTCATAACATTCGAACTGTGTCTGATTCATAGGCCTACTCATTCAGATTCATAAATTTAAAAAAATACTTATAATACTTATAAATGATTCGAGTGATTCGAATCATTCGTCAAAATTTACAGTCGTAGTTGTTGTTGCATTTACAAAGAAAGAAGAAAGAAACAAACAAAAAAGACAAAGACAGCAAGCAAAGCAAACACACAGTGTTTGTTCGTACGCGAATTATACTTATTTTGTGATTCGTGTATACGAAGAGTCATGGAGAGTCGTTATTGATTTCGACTCTCCATGACTCTTCGTATACACTTCGTATATCATGCGAATTGTTAAGTATGTGTACCATGAGTATTTCAAACTTTGAATATAAGTAGTATGAGGATGACATTCAAATAATTATAAAAGATTATAAGTATGATTCGAATCTACTCATCGTTTTGAATACTCATTGCTGACCTCTGGTGTGAATGTAATCACGTGCACACAAACACGCTCTTATAAATACGCTCACCACTAGAGATTTTCTCT
Source organism: Sarcophaga subvicina (assembly GCA_936449025.2). NCBI lineage: Eukaryota > Metazoa > Arthropoda > Insecta > Diptera > Sarcophagidae > Sarcophaga > Sarcophaga subvicina. Next base: position 87,466,875 of record OW388080.2, read on the forward strand.
TTTTTGGAAATGTGGCTGTAAAAGTTCATCTTTAGAATTTTCCCCCTATGCTTTAACATACACCATAACCATAAAATAATCTTAATTTTTTAAAAGAAAATTAAAAAAGAAAATTTAGTTTCTCAAAAAAGAGGTACTTTTTACTGTTTCTTATTAATTTTCTTTTTTACAGAATTTAATGTTTTAATTTATTAGGAAATAAGATTAAGAAAATTAATTACATTTCCTCTGAATGCGTTTACTTAACCCTTTAATGGACACAGGGTTACTTACAGTGAGCGTCAAAAGTGAGTAAACACCAATGAAATAATTAATTTTCTTAGGATATCGAGAAAAGTAAATATAGTAACTAAAAGTAAATATATAAAATAAATAGTCAATATTTGCAGAGTATATTTCCGATACTTCCGCCTGTGATTATGCATCCTTATCCGTTCAATTTAGAGTCATCAGTAGATAGATGTACATTGTTTTTACCAGGGTCGCAACAACCTTACTTTTTCCCGACCTCTTTATTCGGAATGAATGTCATGAATATCAGAGGAGCCATATCGAAGCCTGAAATGCTTTCAGACTCCTTACGTTACCAGTCTTTAAAATATTTTAAGTCGCCTTTCTCACTTTTAAAAATCTCCCACTGTTTATAATTTATCCTCTCCTATCAATTTCTATACTTCCATTTACTAATTGCTTCCCGTTATTTTATTGTTAATGGGTTTTATTGTTAAATGGGTACGGTTAATCATTTGCTCTTTGAATATTTTTTAAATATCGATTGTGTAGTGTGGCAATAATTATTTGCAAAAAAGACCAAACGAAAGTAAATATTACAGTTGTTAACTTGTTTCTAAAATCAACTTATGTTTGAGTATTTGTGTGTGACTAAAGTAGCTGTTATTTGTATAACTCTTCTACAAACTGAATTAAATGTGAGTTTTTTGTTTTCCTTTGTTTACACAACGGGTGTGTCAAATGAAATGTTTGTCTCCTGCTTCGTGAATATTCAGGCAATAATCAGACTTACTGCGTTATTAGCTAATCAATCAAAAATTTCAATTGTTTGTTTTCATGCTAACAAGGTACTACAAGCATATATAATATTTCTCTATTAGCTATTCATTTATAAACTAGTGTTTGTGACAAGTTTATTAATTATGCGTTATTTTTTGACCTCAAGCAGAGCTATTATAGGAAATCTTGCTGTGTTTATAAATTTAATTAAAAATGTCATGTCATCAATGGTAGGTATGGTTTCTAAATTAAATATTAATTTAAAAAAAGAAAATTTATTTTTTTTAGTTGATTTCATCTTTTGTAATATCATAACTGTCTAATAAATAAATTAACGCACACAACGTAAGTGGTGTGAAAAGCTAGATCGTAAACCTGACTTTAGGGTTGTAATGACCAATTATGAGTGTATATATATTAAAGATTTACTAATTAATAGAAATAAATTAACGAATTAATTGAAGTCGCAGCTGCTTAGTATGTAGTGTGTTGGCTTGTTGGATATGAGAGCACGATTCAACCCTCAGGTCAAACATCTCCAACAAAACGAAATATGAAAAAATATTTCTTCGGCCTCTCAGCAGATTTCTGGCAAAAACAATGGAGGTAAAATCTGTTTCAAAAATCTGTCATTCGAAGTCAACTGTAAGTCCAGCCACTCATGTATAAATTTAACACACACAGCATAAATGTCGTGAGAAGCTAAGTCGTAGTCCTGACTGAAAGGTTGAAATGACCAATTATGTATGTACGTCTGTAGGTATGATTTGCTTTTAAGTAATATCACATGTAAAATATTGACATACTTACACTGCGGGACATCCAATAACAAAGTCAAAATCTCCTTTCAGAAATTTTATCACATTTGCATGGTAATACTGTCCATCCAAATAAAATTCTAGAAATGGCCAGATGACATCAGGCTAAAAATATCTGCTGTATGCTTATATTTATAAAAACGTTTCTTTAACTCAAACGAGAAATTAAACTTATTATGGTAGGTGTGTTAAGAAGTGCGTGAGTTTTAAGTGAATCTGTCATTTGGTGGTCTAATGACCTGTAAACAAAATAACGAAAACGACTTTAATGACTGCATTTCACATAAACAGGACATTAAAAGAAATTAACAACAGAATATTATACGTCTTCGTTTCTAGCTATTTTCAGTAAAGCATTAAAATGGAATTTAATAGGAAAACGGAAACCACAAAAACTAAGGAATTCTATGCAAGCAGCGTATCAAGTGATTGATAAGATAAGAATGATTTTATACAAGAATACATTAGTTTGTTTGCTCTTGTATATGCTCTTTTAAGCAATTATAGTTAATTTTTATAAATTTGCTGTGTGCTTTGTGTTTATGGTTATGAGCTTCAATATTTTGTTACCATTTCGTTCAGGCCAATTAATTCCATTTTTTTTGTTTGTTTTCTATTTTTGGTCATATTGATTTCCTAGTGGCTGTCTAAGCATTATTTCGTTTTTCTAACCGAAATAATAAAAGTGTGCATGGCCTTAAATAGGTTAATAGTGTCAATTTGGATACACTTGCATATTTAGTTGGTTGAACATGTAAAAGTGAATGATGACTTTACAAAGAAAATAATTGCCAGCAGTGAGATACACTTTCACCTCAGCGGATTCGTTAGCATGCAAAATTACCGCATTTGGGCAAATGAGAATCTACGAACGACTATATCGGGTGGGCCATCTATCGGTTTAAATTTGAACCATCGGTTATTTAGAATCTGGTAAAACTTACATACATACATATTACATAATTGGTCACCACAAACCTTTAGTCAGGATTATGGACCTAGTTTCTCACACCACTTATGTTGTGTGCTTTAATTGCATACATTAGTGGCGGGACCTACAGTTTAAAGTCAACTCCGAAAGACAGATTTTTGAGAAACTTTTAGTGGCAATTTTATTTACTCTCAGGGTTTTTGTCAGAGAGCTGCTGAGAGGCAGTCGCCGAAGAAATATTTTTCATATTCCGTTCAGTTGGAGATGCCTGACCTGGACCGAGGCCTCACGTCTAATAAGCCAACACACTACCTACTAGACCACGGCGACTTCTGGCAATACTTATATCATTCTATTCTATCACAACATTCAGTATATCATCTCCACTGAACGTAATTAACCGATTTACGCTTGACGTTGGGATTTACTCGGCCAACGAGAAAAATCGTGATGATTTTCCAAAATAGAAAGAAATCATCTTTTCATCGGGATAGTGCAACTTGTCATACATCTCATGCCACAATTCATTTATTGCGTCAAACGTTTCGTAATGTCAATTGGCCGCCAAGAATTTGACACCATTGGACTTTTTATTCTGCGGCTCCATTAAAGAAAAGTATTAGGCCGACAAACCAGAGACAATTTGAAGGCCAACATTAGTTATGCTATATACGAGATACTTGCCCATACACTCGAAAAAGTGCACGAAAATTGGTCCGATCGACTTAGGTACTGTCAGGCCAGCCGCAGCAGCTGTATGAAGTAAATAATATTCCATTTATAACCGAAACAAATGTACTTCACAACAAAAAATAAATTTGGCAAAATCGTTTTTGTTTTGTTAAATTTTTAAATTTAAACTTTTAAATGGCCCACCTGACATATCCACAAAGTTATACTTTGGTGCGGTTTGAAAATAAGTTCGACCAAGCAGTTATGCAGTTGAATGGTGTTCGCTATCGCGAGATGTAAGCAGACTTCTTAAAGCCAAAAACAAAATGAAAAACTATTTTGCCGTCAACAGCCTCTCAGCAGATCTCTATCTAAAACTCTGAGAGTAAATAAAATTGCCACGAAAAGTTTATCAAAAATCTGTCGTTCGATTTTAACTGCTGGTCCCGCCACTCATATATATAAACACACACAACATAAGTGAGAGAAGCTTGGTCGTAATCCTGACCGAAGATTTGTAATGACCAATTATGTATGTATGTGAAACAAGGCAAAGAAATGCGCCTTAAAAAACGAACAGGAACGTATAATTTCATAAAGTAAATCTATAAAAATTGTATTCATTTTTAAACCATCAGTGATAGGCTAATTATGAAAAATTCTAAAATCAATCAATAAACTTCTACCCTCATTACTAATTCACTTACGTATTCATACAGACACTTAATAATACTGAAAATCTGGCTATTACGTTTACAGTACCTTGAACCTTTGCCACATAGCTTCCAATATGGTGCTTAAATCGTAAAGTTTTATTATTCCCTTACAGTTGTAATGGCTTTAATTTTTTATTTGCTTGTAAGTGTCCTTACTGCCTCTTTTAAGCACTATTATGTTACGTTATTATGTGCTGTTATTCGTATGATTTATTGGCATATTGCCAATCAGTAAATGCTGCGTTTTCCTTCATCGCAACTCTAATTTTGGGTAGCACGTTGCAATATTACTTCCACTTGATTTTATTAGTTCTGGTCATACTGATGACATAAATACTGATGACATAAACTTGCCAGCTGAGTGTTGTACGCTTTGGAGTCGGATGATCGTTTTAATTTTGGTTCCATTTTTCATCTACAGACGCATAAATGTTTCCCTCTGCTGTCATCTAAAATAAATGACAACTTTTTCATGTTTACATTGCTAGTAGGGTTTTCACAGCGCCAACTTTGTGTAGCGGCCTCGGTGCTTAGTTTGTTTCATTGAATCATGGCAAATCACTTTTAAAGTCCAAATTATGTTTATCTATTCAAGCCTTGGCTTGTAATTTATTTACTAAAGGGTTTGCTATTTCCGAACATGGATCATTTAGCAACTAATCGCCATTTTTGGAGGGTTAAGGGATGAGTATGGTCGTCAGAGTCGACTTACTGCTCAAGGTAAAATTAAAAAAAAATTATTTAAAAGATTAAGCCTTATGCATTATCGCCTAAAATGTACTGCCGAAAATATCTCTTCTGTTATAGGAAGTGTGACGGATCATTCTAGTTTGCCGAATATTCAGGTTATTTTTACTTATGACTTATTATGACGTATATTGTCTAACTCACATAACAATTAAATCCGGCAGATAATTCACAACGCTGTACAAGTGCTGATCGGGAGCGACAGCATACTTTTAGTGCTAATTTTGTGAACAAAATTCCTTCAGCCATGGTTCGGACATCATACAGATGAGATCGTGGGAATATCATTGAGCCCCTTTTTATTTTTTAATGCCTCTGGATGAACCGATTCCGTCAATTTAGACTTTCTTTTATGAACATTCGGAACTTAAAAGAATGTATTTCAATAACACTATATTCCTCGATATACAAAAAGGAGCTATTAGAAGATTCTTGAAAGATTAATTTAACATTTTTTTTACTTACTTTAGGTCATTAGAACCCTTTAGTCTAGATTACAAACTAGCTTCTCACATTTAAGATTTTGGAGATTTCAATTAGCTGACAATATCCAGATTTGATGCCGTTAGACTTTCTCTATGCTTTCTCATTGTAATCCAAACGCAATGTGGGTTTTCTTTAACTTTATTTATTTTATTATTATTAACTTTGAAAGCAAATTATGGTGAGTACTTTAGAAAGTCTTTACTTTAGAAGTCGTCCTAATTTAGTGGGTAGTGTGTTGGCTTATTAGACGTAAGGCACGAGTTCAAACCACAGATCAGACATCAAAACGAAAATTTGAAAAAATATTTCTTCGGGGACTTCCTCTCAGCAGATTTCTGGCAAAAACTCTGAGAGAAAATAAAATTGCCGTGTAAAGTTTCTCAAAAAAATTTGTCGTTCGGAACTGTAGGTCCTCATGTATGAAATTAACACACACAATATGAATGGTGTGAGAACCTACGCCGTTATCCTTACTGAAGGGTTGTAATGGCCAATTATTTATGTATGTATGTATGCATATTCATTTAAAAAAATGAATTAATAACTGATTAATAAATAAATATTAAGCAAATTCGTTTAGGAATATGGGCTGTATACCCAGAATCGTCAAACTCTTTCTGTCAACTGCAATATATCGTAGTTCATTAAATGATTTTCCACAATCCTATAAGATGTTCTTTGATCCGTCTTTTACCATTGCACTCCATGGATTCCATATTCCATATTTATTTGTAATAAAAGCATATGACATTAAGCTCTCCCCTAATATAATTTCAATTTTTGTTTATAATTTCTATGATAAAAGAAAAATGTAAAGCCACAAATAAAAGAAATAATGAAACAATTTCGCTTTAACTGATTGTAGACATTTAAAGTGTTTGTCGAAATCGTTTTCCATTAACAAGTTTTTCTTTATTTATTGCAACAAATCAATTAAATGTCAAACACAAATATATGGAATGAAAATCGATTTTCAATAGACCACCAATGATGTGTATAAATTAAATTAATTAATTAATTAATTAATTAATTAAATTAAATTATCATCTATGAATAATATTAAACCTTAGTCATCTTTCTAATATAATAATTTTTAAATAGTAACGTAGTTTTTGTGGCGTCCTTTTTACTGCACAGATCAGAATGATACTGCCATCTCCCATATCGCGCTTACAACAATCCAAATACTGCAGCAACGATTTTCACAACAAAAATATCTCCAGAAACATTGGTGTAAATGGACAGTAAAATCATTGTCATTTTTCCATTTCAAATTCGAGCCCATTGAAATTATTGGTGAAATACACTTGCTTCTCTGTGAAAAAATCATGAAAAGAGTAATGGCCTCTCAACGTCATTGTGGATAATTTATTCCATACTTAAACGGAATAAGTCTTACTTACAATCCAACAAAAAAAATTGCACATAAAAAAGTATGCGATTTAATTTGAAAATAAAGAATTGTATTCTTAATGCCACACTCTTTATTTAAGATAAGCATCGGTTAGAAAGCCCAGTACTTCAGTTAAACTTTGTTTAGTAGAAAATCAACAATTCTGAAGAAGAAAATTTTTTGTCGGCAAACATTTGATTCAGTAGCCATGTAAGATTAAATGGCATGTATGTTTGAGATCGCCATATTTCAGTAGGTAGGGTATCCCTTATAAAATATATCCTGCAAATCGAATATATTACATCAATATATACAAAATTGGTGATTTACAACCCTTCAGGCAGGAGAAGCAAGGTCTTACACCACTTATGTTATGTGTGTTAAATTTATACATGAGTGACGGGACCAACAGTTTAAAGTCGACTCCGAACGACAGATTTTTGATAAACTTTTCATGGACATTTTTTTTACTCCCAGAGTTTTTGCCAGAAATCTGCTGAGAGGAAGTCTCCAAAAAAATATTTTTTTTTAAATTTCGTTTTGAACGAGATATCTGATCTGTGGTAAAAAGTGATGTAAAAAGTGATGATAATGGAAAAACTTATTCCAGCAATTGAAATTTATAACAAACATTCAAATAAAAGAATCTTTTAAAACTATCTATGTATATATAAACCAGATCTGTAAGGCTGTTATTATGCTGGCAAATAGAAAATGTTAACAAATAAAATCAAGGAGAAGTTGAAACAACAAAAAATATTTATAAAAACCAAAACAACTTCTTATCGCAGTAAACTTAAGAAAACTGAAAATAAAACAATTAAAAAAGTTTTATTTTCGGCACTGTATCCATAAGATAAACTTTAAGTTGGAAATTTTGTTATTCGTAAATACACAGAAATAAAAAGAGTTAAAAAATAAAAGGTCTTAGAAAACATAGCATCTGTCTGTACTACTACCACTTTGACAGAATAAAACATAAGAACTGGACAGAGGCTTCTTTCTTGTAACTAAATTGTCTTTAAACACAATTAATTAAAATTAATTGATTATATCGATTTTTTTTAAATGCATATATTGCATACTTAATGTAGTTAACAAATTTAAAATGCTCGAAAGTTTACCTCTCGAGTTCACTCAGACGCTCCATGGCCCATTTTGATTTCACAAAAATTATATATTTACAGTTGGCCCAGGTTAAAAGCCGACCAGTATTCTTTTTTATAAGACCCCAATCAGTGCAATCTGTATGAATTAAGAATATAAAAAGTCCTTCCTCCTTATTCTAACTACTAAGCCCAGACTTACATATCTCCAATCACACAGGGCCCAATATTACTGCTGTAAGGAATCTGATTAAATTATCATCAAGAACTTCATCTATATACTGAAGGCAGCAATATCAAACCACCTGCCTCTCGTTCTCCTCTCTTTAAAAACTCAAAACCGGAAAGTATAATCCACGTAATCCTCGCGAAATCCAACCAGTGCCGTTGACATAATTTATCTCCCAATTACACATATTTGAGACAGTCCAGATAATGGAATAGACAAACACCTAGGTCAATGACAGGAGTGCTCTCAAAAAAAGGCATTGTACTGATTCCTCTCTCTAAAAATTAAAACAAGCAGTTGGCAACTGACCTTTATTTCCATAGACAAATCATCTTCAGCGATGAGATTGATTCCGGAACGAATGGATACGTGAACAAACAAAATTGTAGAAATTGGCGTCCAATGAATCCCGAAAAAGTCACTTCTTAGTGTGGATTTTTGGCCGGCGGCATCATCGGTTCGTATTTCTTTAAAAACGACATTGTCAATGGCGAATGCCACAAGTCGATGATAACCAAATTTCTTTCGACCTGCATTAGATGATGTGGACAACGACATCTTTTGTTTTCATTGCCGCTGTATGCCACACAACTCATGCCACATTTGATATTCTACACGCGTGATTTGAGGGCATGGTTATCATGAAACGGTCACAGAGATCGTGCCATATGACCCCATTATCAAAATGCCATCCTGCCATCGTTTGTGTTATAAGATTTCCCCAAATCGGAGCTGATGTGCAAATAAGCCACAAACCACAGCGGTACTCAAGGTCTCTATAATCGATGCCATCAATCTACACGCGTCATTTGAGGGCATGGTTATCATAACCCAGCCACCGAGATTGTGCCATATGACCCCATTAGATTTTGTCTCAATGTAGCAAATAAGCCGCAAACCACAGTGGTACTCAAGGCCTCCATAATCGATTTAGCCTAATTCATGCGCCAGAGTAGTGGAAAATTGGACATTTCGAATGCGCTTCACTTAGGGATGTCATGACGGACATTCGAACGATGTTATATTCCCCTCATAATGACATCAACCCATACATACATAATCGGTCATTACAACCCTTCAGTCAGGATAACGACCTACCTTCTCACACCACTTATATTGTGTGTGTTAATTTTATACATGAGTGGCGGGACCCACAGTTTAATGTCGACTCCGAACGAGAGATTTTTGAGAAGCTTTTCATGGCAATTTTATTTACTCTCAGAGCTTTTGGCAGAAATATGCTGAGAGGAAGTTGTCGAAGAAATATTTTTTCATATTTTCGTTTCGATGTCTGACCTGGGGTTTGAACCGTAGCGTTACGTCTAATAAGCCAACAAACTACCTACTGAACTACGGCGAATTCATGACATCAATAGGCTTCTCAAACAAATAAAAAAGTCTGCGTGATTTCTTATACATATGTATGTGAAGTTTTCGCATACTCAGACATTTCGAACAAAACGAAATATGAAATTATTTTTCTTCGACGGCTTATCCCTCAGCAGTCTGCTGGCAAATACTTTTCCATAAAAAGGCATCAAAAATCTATCGATCGGAGTCGGCTTTAAACTGTAGGGTCTGCCATAAATGGATAAAATTTACACACACAACATGGATAGTGTGAGGAGTTATATCGTAATCGTGATTAAAGAGTTTTAGAGATCAACTAAGTAAGTAAGTAAGATATCGCACGCATATTTAATTTTTTTTTTAATTTGAAAATAGAAAGCGCATAACGAAGGAACCAAAATAATTACATTTAGTTATGTAACCATTTTACATTTATTTGCTGTTCAACAACGTTAAATTAAGCCAACACTCTTATAATACTTCTACAGAAGGAATAATATGCAGAACCGTTGCCCCCTCTCTTATTTCTTATTACTTTCAGTTTGAAGTATGTGTTGAAAGTTACTTGCCAGGCTGCAGTCGTTAAGTAACTTTCTTTATGGCTTTGTATTCACTTAATAACAGTGTATAGAACAATGCATTTTAGAGGGTGTATGTACATGACAGTTTTTTCCGTTCTACTTAAAATGTATTTTAAATTAGAATATACGGTTGTAAAGTGTTTCAGGTGAAATTAGTACGGTACTGAATTCCGGCCTTTACTTCGAATACATCATTTATTACAGATGTATTTCAAAGATACAGGGATGGGCACTTATATAGCACGTCGACATCTTTCAGTGTTGATATAACACTGAAAAAATAGTTGGGATACTTTAGAAATTCAAACAGTTTCTTAGGTTTTATTTACCGTTACTTAGTACTCAATTTTTAAGCCATGCTTGAGTTTATGTAGCAGCTTCTAGTAGGTTCCATGATAGCATCTTTGCATCTTTGTAATACTCAATACATTCTGTGAAAATTTGTCTGATTTACTATATTGGATTTACTGTATTGGTTGTTGAATTTACTATATTGGTGAAGAACCTTGCCTACTGCTACTCTTTCCCCAGAGTTTTTCTTAGGTCTGGGTCTTCAAAATGAATTCTGATGCATAATTTACAAGGATTTGCAGCGCTTGAAACATCACTACTTCAAGAAACTTCTTATGTTGTTTTAGCATCTTATATCCTGCTCGAACCTGAACTATGGACATGCCGTAAATCAGGAAGACCACGAACACATCGCCTCGATTACCAGTGTGGTACCATATAACTTTGCGAGTACATCATTTGAATTAAGAATTCCAACTAGAAACTTCTGGTCCACAGTTCCGGAGGTTCCAACTGGAATCCCTTTAAGTTTATGCCCTTGGCTTAAAGATGCATTAAGAGTTCTGATATTAAACTTTCTTATGGACTACAGATATTACTGCAGTATGTTTCACCTCATTCCCATTTTGAAAGCGGCGCAATGCCTGTTGGGTGGCGGGATATTCTCTGAAAACAGCTTGATTTACTCTAGCAGCCAGGTTGGTTGGAAATTCCGAATCGTTCAAAGGTAACTTATATATGTGTTCCTGGACATAGAATATCTTTGGAAATTGCTGATGAGCTGGTCAGGTTGATAGGGAGTTCGCTATCACCGATATGTTACGGGGCATATATATTCCGATTTTATCAGCTAAATTGCATATTAACCGCTCCTCCACAGAGGCTTAATCTTGTTAACAGTAAAAAAGTACGTGTAATATCGATGCGTATGGATAATAAAAGAACCGACTCAATTCTATGGTTAAATTACTTGGCCATCCATCGCTCAGTAGAGATTCTGACATCACACAAGTTTTGGCATTCCATTAAATGTTTTTTGCAGGATCTGTGGGTCTGACGAGTCAGCGCCCTGTCCTTGTCATACAAAGACGGAGGTTTTCGACCTCTCAAGATTTATTTTGGATATGGGTTGGATTTCTCTAAGGAATGTGTGATCCTCGCGTTCAATAATGATTGTGGTATCGTAATGATCCTTAGTGATGGCCTTAGTTGGACATTTTACTTCAAGGATTGCCGTCCACTTTATCTAACCTAACCTTGTAGCTTTATATGGAATCGTATAGATTATAAAGTCTCTGCAGATTTCTGGCAAAAACTCAGAGAACAAATAAAATTACCATGAAGAGTTTCTCAAAAAATCTGCCATTCGGAGACGACTTTAAACAGTAGGTCCCGCCACTCGTGCATAAAAATAATACACGCGACGTGAGTGATGTGAGGAACTAGGTCGTAATACTGACTGAAGGGTTGTAATGACCAATTATGTATGCACGTATAGATTATAAACAATGACGACGAAGAACTCACCATCATAATCAATGAATCTACCACCACCGGGTTTGAGGGTCTGTGTACCAATTAATACGATGTATTGCATAAATCTTGAGCCTCTGCTGATATTATTCCATAAAATTGCGTTACTGCCAAAGAAAATCATGATGACTATGAAAAGTGTTAAAAAAGTCAGCAAAATATTAAACGCTCTTCAATTACTTCAAACGCGACCGATTTTCCTCGATATTCGATATCACTGACAATGAGTTCCAATTTCAATTCCGTTTACAATAGCGTGCCAACCACACCGAATTAACTCAGATCACCATTGGGTTTAGGTGTACATAATAATAATAATCTTACTGCCGACTTCGATTCTGATTCAGCCTGTTACTCAAATAATTTCGATAGACTGCCTTTTTCTGGTGTATAGATTTCTATTTTAATATTCCTTCTATTATACTTAATGAATTAAAAATTTTTGTTTTATTTTAATTTTGTTTTAATACGTATAATTCTGTGTTTCTACTACTAAATAAATATTTTGCTTTTATGAAAAACACCACCTGTTGAAATGCCTTGCAATAGACGTGTTCTTAAAATTAACCATAATGTTGACACTGCTCGAAGGGTTTTTAATTACATCAGTTGTGACGTGCAGGTTACAGTGTTCCCAGCTTTGGTTAATGACGATAATGAAAATGGTTACTTTGATAATCAGCATAGCCCTGGCTGTATGTGACGGTTATGGTAGTTTAAAATGAAAAATAAAGAGCAACAACATTATGAGATTATAATTGTGTTATAATTATATGCATGTATACATATGTACATATACTTTACTTTTTGAAATTAAAAGCATATTTGAAAATCTTTTCATGTCCTTTATAAATTTTTGTTTGTTAGAACACTCTTGAGTTTGAATAAACAAAATTCCTTAAACATACAAATGTCAAATATAATTTTGTTTTTTGCTTTAGGTTGCCGGTTAAAATTGTGTAAAATCACCAAAAAGTGTTTTTAATCCAGCTTAACTGTTTAAACACAATTTTAGTGCAGTTTTTACTTCAAAAAATTTAATGGCAGTCCGTAATCCAGCCATAAAAATTAATCATGTTGCTGCCACATTTTACTGCTAAAAATATTTACGATTTATGTTATGACATTACGTCAAATGCTTTTTTACGACATTGGCATTGATGCAATCATTTAATCATGTGGCTGCAACTTAATCACTCATAAGCTTACTGAAGTCGAGGACTGTAAACAAATTAAGAAAGTAGTTTGACAGGGTAGTAAAATATGGAAATGTGTTTGATTTTAAATAAAAAAGAAAGTTGTTATAGAATTAATTATTTGTTTGTAATTATCTGAATTAATGCCTCGTATTTAATATACATTTAGAACTGAGTGATGGGATCTACAGTTTAAAGCCTACTGCAAACAGCAGATTTTTGAGAAATTCTTCATGGCGGTTTTTATTTACTCTCAGAGTTTTTGCCAGAAATATGCTGAGAAGAAGTCGACGAAGAAATATTTTTCATATTTCGTTCTGTCAGAGACGTCTGACCTAGGATTTGAATCCCGGCCTAATAGACTACGGCTACTTTACTTCGTGATTTGTTCCAACAAAAAATTGCTCATACGTATTATATTACATTTTTACCTTTTTAAAAACGTTTAAAATATGAGTTCGTTGATTAATTTAATTAATTTAATTTCAATTATTATTTTATTTATTATTTATTTATTTATTTATTTATTTATATTATATTTAATTAATTTAATTTCAATTAAACTCTTTATAGCTCACACTACTTTTGTGTACCACCGTATACTACTTGACGATAAAACAACTATTTGTTTATTCGCTATTCTTCTTTGCTTACACATGCAACGCGCCTTCACGCAAGACTGACTGAATTCTTACTGCCCGTTGTCTGCTTTGTTTTGCCTTTTTATATGCTCGCGTAATCAGTCCAATGAAGGCTCTAGAAGCAGAACGTTCGGGGTTTCGCTTTCTCGAGAACTCTATCTCGACTTCATTGTTAATTGTGAATTTTGCTTACGTTGTTTGTTGTTGCTTTCCTTCTTACTTGTCTGTCTCCCTTTCCCTCATACTGATGTTGTTCGCATATGCAAACAAGTTCGTTGTATGTATTTGTGTGGCTTTTGTTTATCGTTTTAATGTTAAACGATGATACACCGTTTCCATTTTCGTAACAATATATTACTTTTTATGAGCTTAACGAGTTCTACCTGTTGCACTTTTTTATGTCACTAAGCATTGCGTGCACGAGATGACAAGTTGTTAGTATAGGAGCACTTTTATACAGCACAATTTTCCGCAGAATCATAAAATGTTGGTTATTGTTGCGAATTTTTTATAAACATTTATTGACCACCAGTGTTCTGCGTCGCCAAATACATGAATTTGCATGTGAAACACCAGTAGTATACGTCGTTAAATAAATGAAATTGTTTGTCGTCAGACATACGTCACTATACATCAAATTAGTGAACAAACGACAGAAAATTTTTTTCATCGTGTTAAAGATGGCGTATTTTGTATCCGAATGATTTTCGGAAAACATTTTCCTTTAAAGAAAACTACTGGAGAGTTGCAGCGAATACTTGTCGAGGCATATGATGATCATGCTCTATCAGAAGCAACATACAGAAAGTGGTTTCGATAGTTCAGAGATAACGATGCGAAAAATCCAGAACGTGAGAGACCAACAACCAAATTTAAAGACAACGAATTGCAAACAATGAAGATGATACGTTGAGTCAGAAGCAATGTTAATATTGCTCAACAAACAGTTTTGGACTGTTTAAAAACTATGGAAGGATCTAAGAGTTTCGAAAATAAATGCCACATGAGTTGAATGATGGTAAACTGAAGAACCATTTATGAAATTTTCAACGAAATGATAGAAAATCAATGTTGCATCGAATTGCTACTGGAGATTTAAAATTGATTTATTTTCAGAATATTAAACAAACATAAACCATATCGGTTAAACCAAGACGATCATAAACTTCGGCGGCCAAGTCAGATCGATTCAGCAAGAAGGTAATGTGAAGTGTGTCTGATGGGACCAGAAAGTTGTGCTGTACTGCGAGCTTCTAAAAACTTGTGAAACCTTTAATACAGAACTTTACCAACAATTAATAATCAATTTGAACCATGCATTGATCCTAAAACATCCTAGATTGGAGCACAAGGTACGACCAAGAAATGTTGCACACTTGACAATGCAGACAAAAAAAAATTCGTTCAGGATACAATCAAAGCACTAGACTGGAAGTTACCACACTATTCGCCGTATTCACCAGACTTGAGTACTTTCTATTTTTCATCGATAGGACACTCAATAGCTAAACAGCAATTCGATAACTACGAGGAAGTCGAAAATTGGTTGCTTCAAAGGACGAACCGTTTTTTTTTTGTCGTGGAAACAACAAATTACGTGAAAATTAAAAATAAATTTGTAGCCAAACATGGCCAATACTTTGAATAAAATATTTTTCACTTTCCTATGTAAATTTAAACGACTGTAAATATCTCCAGGAAAAATATATTACAAGAGATCTATGTTTTCAATTTTTAATCTGTGAAATATTTATTTCGTGTATTCTTAAGGAATATATTTAATTAACTTGCTTTTCGATTTATTTCTTTGAATTTTTAACTTTAACTCAATCTTATTTTAATGTTTCCTTTGCTGACTTAATCAAATTTAATTTAATTTTTTTTTTCTTTTTTGTTACAAAATCAGCAATTATTTATTAATTTATTGTGTTTATCTTTTGCGGTTTTGCCATTTTCAATCATTGTCATATCATCATAATACTGAACAATAAGTATGGTTTACAATCATTTATAATTGGACTTAAATAACAGAGAAAATAAGATGTTAAGACTTCAAATTTAAAAGTCTTCAATCATAATGAATTGACGCTAATGCCTGAAGCAGGCAAAGCAGAATGTTGTGGATCATTAAGGTTTAAGAATTTTTTATCAACTGAATTAAGTGTCCAATTTCTTAATAACAATGAAGGGAGATGTTTACTATTTGACGTATTATCGGCCTTATTTAAGACAATTTGAATAGAAATTTTTTTAGAAAAAAAAAAACAAAATAAATGTATGTGCAATGGTAACAATGTTAAAATGTATGGAACTTATTGAGGAAATAATAAATAACAGAGAGAGAGAGAGAGAGAGAGAGAGAGAGAGAGAGAGAGAGAGTGTAAGAGAGAGTAAACATTGAACCCAATCATATTGTTGCTAACGTGAAGATGTGATTTGCCTACCACAGTCCCCACAGTCGTAATATATACTCTTGAAAAAGTTCACAATATGATTCCAAGAAAGTATTTAAGAGATTATTTGAAAGAACGTTTACAGCAGTCGCTGAAGCTCAAATAAAAGTCAACTGATAAACTTGCTCATGAGTGCATAGATCCAAATATCAATGGAAAACGCTAAGAAAAATTGATAAATTCAATGTCAAATGGGTTAAATGGATTGTAAACATTTCAATATATTTGGTCATTGATTTTAAATTTGCTCTGAGTTTTTCCTGGGGCTGCCCACACTTTTGCAATGAAGTCTCCAGTAAGTTCCTTATGGTTTTTGAAAACCCTATAAACATTTTATTGTTTTATAATAAAATAGAAACAAATTAATAAAATGAATATAAAAATATCAATGATTTGTACATATTACATACAATGCTTCTGTCTGGATTACAATCTAGCTTCTCACACCTTTTATGTTATGTATGTTAATTTTTATAGATGAGTGACAGTTTGTAAGCAACTTCTCATGGCAATTTTTTATTCTCTGAGTTTTTGCCAGAAATCTGCTGACAGTAATTCGACGAAGAAATACATATACATACTCCCCAACAGGATATAGGCTTGGGTGGGTATAGAGGCGTTGATTCCTAATAATACCTAGCAATCTCTCTGCTGACCTTAATTAGTCATTTCCATAGTGTTTTTTTCTTTTTCTCATTTCCAAGGATAGCCGAATGGCGGCTTTTCCAAAGTATGGTTATCTGGTTAAGTTATTTCCAGACATATCAGGGAGTCTATAATAATTTGTATGTAACTTTCAGTTAGCTTTAAGTAGACAAGAACCTCCCACTCGACTAAAGCTAGTGATCAATGGCTCCCTTGTCTAACTCAGATACATGGGAACTTTCCACACATTTACAAGCGATAAAAATAAAAATACCCAAGCAGTACCATCAGCCTATTTTGTGCTTTACTGGTTTTGTGATTTGAATAAATCATAAACTACAGAATATAAATAAAAAAATATTATAAAAAATATTACATAAAATAATTCGTCATTACAACCCTTCCGTCAGGATTACGAACTAGATTTAAACCACTTACTTTGTGTGTGTTAATTTTATATGCGAGTGGCGGGACCTGCAGTCTAAAGTCGACTCCGAACGACAGATTTTTTGAGAAACATTTCATGGCAATTTTATTTACTCTCAGAGTTTTTGCCAGAAATTTTCTGAGAGGAAGCCGCCGAAGAAATATTTTTTCATATTTCGTTTTGATGTCTGACCTGGAATTTGAACTGTGGTCTTGCTTCCAATAAGCCAACACACTTCCTACTAGACTACGGAGACTTCCAATAGATATTATTGCTTATAAATCATGAAACTGCTAGATATACCCAGACTTAGGTACACAGATTTATGCTGTCTACTGTATGTGTGCTTGAGTTTGTATTTCTTGATGGAAAACTAGAGCAGTTGTACAGACTATACTAAAATATTATGACAAAAGAAGATAGTATTTGATAAATATTTCTTTTTTCAAATTGCAAAACTGAATTCCCATTCAAAATTTCGAAACGATTAGTTATCAAGTTTTCAAAGAAAAATTGTAAGAATATTCAATTTCAGTAATATATTCACAATAATTCAAATTTCCGCATTTAAATTTTTCTTCATCCTATCTTACATACATCAATATTTGTTGTAACACAACATCGTTCCATTTCAAAAAACTTTTTGGATGAAAATCGAATTTAGAAATTTTAAATGCTTAGAAATAATTTGTTTAAAATATCTTTATATTGAAACAGATTGAATTTCAATGCAGAAATAAATTACTAAAATGGCTAAAAAAATAGCAATAACACTTCAACATCACCACTAATTTGTTTACAAAAAATAGAAAAAAGGCAATTCACGCAAAAATAATAAAAGCAAACTAGAACGGATGTCAATCAAATGATCAGCATCACCGGAAATGAATGCAATTTTGCTATTTAGTGCCACATCTAGTGATTTCGATGACACACAAAATTATATATAAATAACTAAACATTTTCAGCGTTATATGTGTGCATGTGTAGTGATACAAATTGGGAAATATACAGTAAACAGCAAAAGTCTTAGTTCGGCAATGTATTTTGACAAAAAAAGTCTCCACAGGCTTAATACTCTTGCACAAAGTCCCGATATGACTTTAGGACATCATTTGAAAGAACGGTTACGTAATGACTAAACCTTAAACAAAAGTCAACTGAAAAACTTGCTCATAATGCCGCCAGAAAACACTAAACAAGACTTGTACATTCAATTACATATGGGTTAAATGGAGTGCTTGACCTTAAGGGATATTCTACTAAATACAAGGGATGCAATTTTCATATATTAAGCCTTTACTCAGGGTTCTGCTGGGGTACTTATGATGTCATCATCTTGTTTATGAAAAACATTAAAAAAAATTTTTGTTTTATAATAAAACAGAAATAAATTAATAAAATAAATATACACTGCGGTTCATCAGGATAGAACCAACATATTTTAAAGTAAAAAAACTGTATAAATTGCAAATACAGATTTAATAAAAAAAAGTTTGTTTTGCAGAAAGATAGTTGATACTGTAAATGATAATTTAAGCACAAAAAATTTTTTAAAAATTAATCATAACGGTACTTTTTTCACTTTCTTTGTAGTCAAGTATAAAATTTTTCATTTATTTTTTGGTTCAACAGAATAGAACCACGTGCATTTTTAACGTAAATCAGTAGGCTGTTGTAATAAAGCTTTATAAAAACCAAATATAATTAAAATCACAGTTTGTGGCTGCAGTTATCTAAATCCATATGTGAAGAAAGAGTTCTTTAAATTCGTCGGAAATGGTAAAAATTGATCACATGCCATATGATCTTTGGCAAACTGAAGGCGCTATTGTTGACGGATTGCATTTAATGGAGGTTTTTTCTTTAGTTTTCGGAGTTGTAAATGCTCAAAATAGCGCGACGAACAGTTGATGTACTTGCTTAAACTCCTGCTAAATGCTTAATTTTAGAGGTAGAATGGGCTGAATTTGAGGCAATTCGAAGAATTTTTCACTTGTCCTGTGGTGTTAGAGCTATCTGAGTACCTCCTTTGTAATTTTTATTACATGTTTCATGATGTTTTATGTAATTCATTACCACATTATGACTTCGTCCTATTTGTCTATCGATTTCGCGATAAGAATAATTTTCAGGGTGGTAAACATCAACTTTTACCATTTCCCACGAATTTAAAAGACTCTTTCTTCACATATTGATTTAGACAACTGCAGTCACAAACTGTGATTTTAATTTTATTTGGTTTTTATAAAGATTTATTACAACCGCCTACTGATTTAAGTTAAAAATGCACGTGGTTCTATTCTGTTGAACCAAAAAATAAATGAAAAATTTTATACTTGGCTACAAAGAAAGTGAAAAAGTACCGTTATAATTCATTTTTATAAAATTTTTTGTGCTTAAATTATCATTTACAGTATCAACTATCTTTCTGCAAAACAAAATTTTTTTATTAAATCTGTATTTGCAATTTATACAGTTTTTTTACTTTAAAATATGTTAGTTCTATTTTGATGAACCGCAGTGTATAAACTATAAGTTTTTATACAAACTTTTATATAAAATTCATGAAATTGCTGTAATATATTGCCGTGCTATGACTTTTGCTGTATACTGTATATACTATATAGTATACAGACAATGTTTGCTAATTTATCTATGTTTCTATAGTTCCTGCAATGAACAAAAAGTTTTAGTATAATTGAATAATTTTTATAAATTTTATACATGTGGTATTGAAAGTGGAAACATTGTCTTGATCCACCATTTTCCACCAAACTACTACAGATAACTATTTCTCAGGTTGAGAACCCTCATAACCCTTCTATTACCCTCTTTAATTTTGGTTATATTATTGTTTTTCTTTAAGCATTTTTCGTTATGTAATATCTATAATCACCTGTTATCCGCTTCTATGCAATACACCAATGCATACAGACATAATTTATTATTACAACACGTCAGTTAGGATTACAACCCAGCTTCTTACACCACTTACATTGTGTGTGTTAATTTTATACATGAGTGAAGTTACTTACAGTTTGGAGTCTACTCCGAACGACAGATTTTTGAGAAACTTTTCATGGCAATTTACTCACAGAGTTTTTGCAAGAAATCTGCTGAGAGGAAATCGCCGAAGAAATACTTTTTGTATTTTGTTTGAAGTCTGACCTGGGATTTAAACCCTGGCTTTACATCTAATAAGCCAACACACTACTTACTAGACTACGGCGACTTCACCGTATGAAATCACCATTGCACCAACCAAATGTAACCTTGGTGCGGCAATCATGTTACTGCTGAGCAGCTATTGAAGAACACAATATGTGAGTATTCGGTTTTATTCAAATTCTATCGGATCTTTTATTAAGCCCTTCATATATTCAAATTTATTTAAAATAAAGTGTTTGTAGGACATCATCGATAATTTTTATTTTAAATGACTCTGGTTCCATAAATCAGGCTGAATTTGATCGATGGCATGGGGTATGCTGCTTTAAGAGCCGCATTAGTGTGTGGCTTAATCGCATGCACTTGCGAAAGAAAACTCTACAAGGAAGAGTTCAAATCACCTCTATATGAGATGACTGGACCTAGGCTACCACAGCCATATGTCAAGAAGCACCGTCCTGTTCAAACCACATTGCGTTAATATTGGTAATCAAATACCTATAGCGCTGGATGTTGGCATTGATGCACTGGTCAACGTCGTTCTTAAAGAAATATGGACCGATGTCGCTCCTAGCCCAAAATCTACAACAATCTACAATCTATGTAGACTGGTATCCATTACAAATTTGGAAAATTTGTTTCTTGATGTATCCATTCACTCAAAAATAGCCCGCTTTAGTGAAGATGATTTTTAGATTAAAATTGGGATCAGAACATTAAGTGAACACACATCGTTTGTTATGGTTGCTTAATTTGGATGCCTGGAGCAATTGAGCACAGTTGTAGGTCCAAGTCATGATGCAAAATTCGTTAAATTGTGGTCTACGAGAGACCGATTTCTTGTGAACAATGCGAAAAGGACTGTCTCGGATTATCCTACACACTCTCTCGGACAGCAGCGATGTTTCCGGCAGATTCTAAGCTCTGTCGACATTCGGGCATTAGTTGTTCGCTTAATGAACCTCTCAGTGGGACTATTATGACGACTGAAATGTACAGTACACACATTTTGCAAGAGCAATTTATTATTCACTCGTGTTGTTGAATGCTCTAACCTTATATGGAGATTTGGCAAAATAGACTGTATAAATGACAACGAAATTGACAGTTGAGTTAGTAGATGATCGATGATGATATATAAGATTACAACATTAAATTAATGAAATCATGTGATCAAAATTACCATTTATGATCTTTGTACTGAATTGAACATGTGGTTCCAAATTGTTTCAATTATGGCGTTCGCTCTGTTAATATAATAAAGTTCGATCCAAAGTTAAACAACTAATGCTTCAATTAATGCTACAAAAATTTCACAGCAGGCCACCAAATTTAAATTTATACTAGAAAATCATAAATACTTATAACAATTGTTTGATATAAGTATGTGTGTACATAGATGTTATATTGTGTTGAAATTACATGTAGCATTGTGTATGATAAATATGATATAAATATGATATAAAAATGTAAATATGATATAAAATGTTTTGTCTATAAACATAACTGTTATATAAATGTGTATGCTTTGAATGATAAAATGTTTGTACATTGTCATACAGATGTAAGTGTGTGAAGAATACTTGTTATTTTAACACTTTTATCAGATGCTGTTTACGATAGCATCAGTGTAAGAACATAACATGTATAAATGTTGACAGTAACATGTGACATGATAGAAATCAATAGAAATGTACACCAACACGTGTGAGCCTAAAAAAATATTTCTATCCAATTAATCTTCATTTCTTAAATTTAAAAATGCCTGAAGTAGTCTAACATTATTTTAACATGGGTCGACTCATCTTTTACCAAGGTAAGTGCAGTTTTAAATGTTTTACCTTTAAATTAATATGAAGTACTGAATATTTAACCCTGCTGTTAGGTTAAAAAAAACTTTCGAATCTTAGGTAAAGTACCATTTTGGTCTACTTGGTATTTTTCATAAAATAATTCGATATAAAACTCTTTGGCCGAACATTTTAAATAATTTAAATTGTTACAAAAGTTCTGAAATTTCCCATTTCTATACGGATATGTACGAGTATGTATACCACGACTATAGGTTTTTCTTCAGTTCGTCTTTATTCCGATCTATTATGAGCGAGGATAATTTTCAAGTGCTGTCCGCTTCGATGATGTTATCAACAGAAGACAACAAAAAAGTAGTGACAAGTTTGCTCTAATTCGTGAGTTATGGGACAATTGGGAAGCACTTCTTTCAATGTTTTATAACTGTCATGAAAATGTCACTATTGATGAACAGCTAGTGGGTTTTAGAGTATGATTTTCTTTTAGGCCTGCAAAGCCAGCCAAATATGGGATTAAATTTTGGTTAGCTGTAGACTCCAATTCAGAATACATATTGAAAATACAACCGTACCTTGGAAAACCAAAGAGAGCGTGTCGTGTTGGAGTTGACAGAAGGATTGAGTTGGGACAAATATTACAGCTGATAGCTTTTTTCATCTTTTGAGTTGGGGAAAAAACTTTTACAAAGGAAACTGACATACATATGTGGGAAGAGTTTGAAAAAAAAAATAAAACTTTTATCCCACCGAAATTGCTTATGTACATCCACCTTTGCTTTCAGTGCAATCTCAACATTTGTTTCGTATATCGGTCATACAAATAAACGCACAAAATAGATGTAATTGATTTCAGTAATCATAAGAAGAAATCTGCAATCGTTTCTTGTTATAAATCTACTAAAATCTCTAAAAAATCTGTAAAAATAATTTCCTTTATCTTAAGAGGCGTTGATACTGCTGATTGAATGATTAGCTACTACAGCACTGAAAGAAAAACAAATACATGGCCAAAGGTTGTGTTTTAAAATATAGTTGATATATGCGCATTGAATGCATTTATTATATATTCAAAAATTGATTCTTCGTGGACTGCAAATAATTCAAATCGCAGAAGTTTTATGAAGAAAAAAGTTGAGTTTTTACGCCAGCTAGCTATGTGCCTATCAGAAGAATACATGTTGAAAAGGACAGTCAAACCTAAAAATCAATTTGCTGCAGAGCTATTGACTCAACTACAAGCATCGTCATCAAATAGTGTATCCTTTACAACTGTTGATACACAAAAGTCAGCTCCGAGAAAATGGGGAATTTTCAATTGCTGTAGGTCCATGCATTGCTTTATATGCAAAAATTTTTTATGCAAATTGAAGCGAAAAACTACTTGTTCATTTTGCTGCGAAAATAGCAATAAGCCACAATTAAAAATTTGTCGAAAAAGGGTCCAAACCTAACAGCAGGGTTAAAACCTATACACTTAAGTTCGGAGTCGGTATTTTTTTTTGGTACCAGAATTTCTTATCTGAGGAAAATTCTGACTCTTAATTACAGAGTTTTTATCGTGTGCATATTTATTTATTTATTTATTTAAGTCAATGGACAAATTCCTTACTGACTAATAACAACAATAGGTACGAATAAAATTAAATAGAATTATAATTAGTCTCAACAAAAATACAAGCAATTGTTACAATGAAAATATGAAAAGTTATGTATTAAGAAAAACAATAATGTTCCGTTTTACAACGCAAGAATTTAAAGAAAAGTCGATAATGTCTGACAAATTATTAAATTGACGGCAAATTCTAGTTAACGGATCAGCAACAGCATAATTAGTTCTGCAGAATTGAATATAAATAGGATTATAACAGCGGAAGTTACGACAAGGAACATTGAATTTAACAGATCTTAACAAAAATTCACAGCATATATTACCATTGATTAGATTAATCATGAAGGATATATTTAACATTGTTCGACGACTCTTTAGGGTAGGCAGTTTTATTAATGCCAGTCTGCTAGTGTATGAAGGCATGTCCAAATAATTCCATCCAAAGCCACGCAAACAGAAGAGTAAAAATTGTTTCTGCACAGATTCGATGTGATCGCTGTAAACAGTATAGTGAGGATCCCATACAATGGATCCATACTCTAAAATTGGTCTGACAAGTGA
The DNA here is from genome assembly GCA_936449025.2 of Sarcophaga subvicina. Classification (NCBI taxonomy): domain Eukaryota; kingdom Metazoa; phylum Arthropoda; class Insecta; order Diptera; family Sarcophagidae; genus Sarcophaga; species Sarcophaga subvicina. Next base: position 87,491,253 of record OW388080.2, read on the forward strand.
TACATAGAGCTGTTTCGTAATATATGGATCAGAAAATTCTTTTGGCCAACGTTTTATGAAGCCAAGAGTGCTTCTAGCCTTATTTACAGTCAAAGTGACATGATCATTAAAGTTTAATTTTGTGTCCAATAGGATCCCCAGATCAAGAAAAGAGTCCACTATCTGCAATTGATGACCACCAAGCAAATAATTAACCGCAATAAAATTATTTCTTGAGAACCGCATACATTTGCATTTTTTAATATTCAGCTCCATCATGTTGTACTCGCACCACGAAAATAAATTATTGAGATCATTTTGAAGATAAATATGTTCGATGAAATTATTAAACGAGAGAAAAACTTTTACATCGTCAGCATACATCAAGATATTGGCAAAATTAATTATGTTAGGAAGATCATTTATAAACAGCGAAAAAAGAAGTGGACCAAGATGGCTGCCCTGAGGGACACCAGATGGCACATAAATATGCTTAGATAAGCTATTGTTCACACATACTGTCTGCTTTCTACCAGTCAAATACGATTCAAGCCATCTTAAACTCCTATAATTTACACCCATTAAATCCAATTTTGTTAACAGAAGTTTGTGATTCACTTTATCGAACGCTTTGCTAAAATCCGTAAAAATTACATCAGTTTGCTTCTGTTGAGAAAAGGCCGCATTTATCATGGATGTTAACTAAAGTACATTGGTCGTTGTTGAACAGCCCTTTCGGAAACCGTGTTGATGAGGTGATAATAACGATGAAGTATGATGAACCAAAAAATCGGCAATCAGCTTCTCGAACATTTTTGGAATAGCACTCAGTTTTGCAATGCCCCTATAATTTGTAACATCAGACTTATTGCCAGATTTAAAAAGCGGTAAGATATATGAGTATATGATGAGTGTGACGAATGACTCTGCACATCGATTTAAAATACAACTTGGAACCCCATCAGGACCAGGACGAAAAGACATCTTTAAATTTTTCAGGTTCACGAAAATATCATAGTCATTAAATGTTGGAATACATATTACTTGAGCTGATGTCAGAGAGTAAGGGTAAATATTTGTATCATTGTAAGCAGAATTAGAATAAGTACTGGCGAAGAAATCAGCAAACATATCACATATGACATCCTCACTACCAGATTCTTTATCATCAAATTTCATATTGGATGGAAAACCAGCTGATTTTCTCTTGGAATTTACAAACGTATAGAAGGATCTTGGATTGTTAATAAAATTATTTTTCATTCTATCCATATATGTTTTATATAATATGTGATTTAGAATGTTATATTCAGACCTGCTAATAGAATATTTTCCATAATCAGTAATAGAGCCAGAACTTTGGTATTTCTTGTAACACTTGTTCTTTCGATTTTTCAGTCGTGTCAGTTGTTTAGAATTCCATGGTGGACCAATCATAGTATGCGAAGGTTTTAAGGGAACACAAATTTCAATTATTGAATGCACTTTCTTATAAAAGTTAGAAATCATCAAGTCAATATCTGAAACATTGTTAACAGGAATAGATAAAATTTCATTCCAACAAGTATTACTCATCGTGTCATTAAATAAATTGTAGTTGGTTTGATTAAAACAGTAGACTTTACTAACTTTAGAAGGTTTAGGATTTAAATTAGTTGGAAGGAAAAAATTAGTTTTTAAAGTTGGATGATATCGATCCTCAGGCAACGTTACAGGTTCAGAACGTAAAACATGACAGTAATTGACATCATTAACAAATACAAGATCCAATATTTTTCCAAAGTCATTACAAAGTGAGTTTATTTGATACAGTGATAGTCCAAAAATATCATTCAGGAATTCGTCATGGCAAGTCTTATTCTTAATCGGAATTAAATGAGGCATATCAGGTACCTGTTTCCATACGATTGAGGGTAGATTAAAATCACCCATCACAAAAACAGAATCATTTTTTTTAGCACATTGGACAACAGATGTTATTGCGTCAATATGATCAGAGTAAACAGCATAGTCAGAATCAGGAGGAACATATGAACAAGAAAAGTAGACTCTAGACGTTTTCAATTTTACAACAACAGCAACAAATTCAATATTAGAAGTCTTGGTAATAAACTGTTCAGAAGGATATAATGAAGAGACAGCAACTAATACACCACCTCCTCTGTGCGTATTACGATTGTATCTATAAATTTGATATTTGTTACAAAGAATTTCCGCATTAAAAACACTGTCATTAAGCCAGGTCTCAGTAAAGACAATCACATCATACATAAAATCATGACTATTAACGAAGAGATTAGACAATTTAGTATTTAATCCACGAACATTTTGATAAACTATTGATAAACTATTACTATGGATATTTAGTTTTTTGGAATTTGAGGTGTAGGTAGACGAACAGTATTTTTTTGTCTTTCAGAGGGAACATATTCTCGGACATATGTATTAGCAGGCCAAAAATTAAAATCCTTAATTTTTTCAAAGTATTCGTCCGAAACTGTAATTTTAAAGGACGATATTGTTCTCGGCTGGGAATAAACAAATTTATGAATTGATAAATTACAGCCATCACCTATTTTAGAGCGTATATAAAATTCAACGTCCTTTATGGCAGTATCCGAAGCTAGACGTGAAATAAAAATGCTTCTAGAAGGTGGTATTACTCTTAACGGCTTAGGTGAGGTAACCAGGATGTTATTAATATCAGCGACATTAGCAACAGCTTTCGAGTAGCTTGATGTAGGTTGTAAATTATTAAAATTATTAGTGATTGACGAAATATCAGCAGCAGGAGGTAATGGTGACATTGATTTGGTAGACGGTGATGTAGGATTATTATCCAAAGGATATGATGGATTCAATTCACCAGATGAAGTCAACACAACTTCTTCATTCGGATCAGCAGCAGGTGGTAATAATGGAGAAACATTATGAGTTGAAGCAGATCTTAAACCATCCCTTTTACGTTTAGGTGATGCAGTATGTTGATTGCTAACAAATTTATCCAAATTACGATATTTACCAAATAACTCTGTGAACTTCTTTTGTAATTCCATGAGATCATTATTAATTGCGTTAAATTTTACCTTAGAATCCTTAAATAGATTGTAGAATTCAATATTGACTTTTCTACAATCAGGACAAGTCCATTGAAGGAACTTCTGTGGATCAGCCAACGCATCCGCATCACGAGCCTTAAGACCACTACAGGTTATATGATAGAGGCTCATACATAGCCAACATGAGACCATCCTAAGATTCCCAGCATTTGAGCAATTAACTTTTGAACACTCCATTTAATCAATTTAAAAAATAACGTTCGCAGTATAACCAATGGCAACGCTCCCTTTTAAATGTATACGGTATTGCCAGCACAGAAAGTAAAGATCGGAGAAACAAGAATGGTAATGCCTTCCAATAAATTTAATTATCAACACGATAATTGCCAACACGAAACAGTAAGCTCGACGAAAGGAGATCAAAAAAAAATACGCAATAAATTAGGTATAGAACCAAAACACCAAAAGAATTATAATATTGTTGATGTATTGTTGTTGTCTATCAGTGTACTCGCAATAAAAATATTTAATTATTGCGGTATTAAAACAAAACTCCAGATGAACTTCTATTACAACTCACAGTCAATTATTTAATCAACGCAAAAAACGCAATAGACCATAGAACGAACATTTATTTCGCACAAAATCCACTTATTTAAGACGAAAAACGCACAGCTTAAAAATTCGCGACAGAGTTGCCAATATATATTGTAACCTAACACGTACATTGTAACCTACACGTACGTAACAGTAACCTTAGAAGTATCTTGACATACACAAAAAAGAAAAATAAAAGCTAAAAAAAAAAATAAATAAATTAAATCAATTGTACTATGTTTGAAGCACTTGCATTGACATCTGTCAACATATCCATTACAAATGTACAATTTTGTATTTTGTTATTTTAAGTCAATAATTTTATTGACTTAAAATAACTTTTTCTAAAACTATTTGTGAATGAAAATTGCAAAAGAAATGGAAAAACATGATAAACCATTTTTGATAAAATTTAATTAATTTGCTATTGTGTTTTTATTTGTTCATGTTTAAAGATGACTCTGGTTTTCCGTTTTCAGTTAAAGTGGGTGTTTTGACACTTTTTTAACGTTTGTCTCAGTTTCGTTAATTTCAAAGTTTTTCTTCCCTTTTCTCACTCGTAATAAAAAAAAAAAGAAATGAAAACTTTATTTAAATTGTTAACTAAAATATATAGGATTTCCCAACAGGAACTTGCGAATTTTAAAAGTTTATTTTGCTGAAGCTTACTTACATACTTAATTGGTCAAGTATTGGTCAGGAATGGGAACCTAGTTGCTCACATCACTTATGTTGTGTGTGTTATTTGTATACATAATTGGCGGGACCTACAGTTTAAATTCGACTTCGAACGGCCGATTTTTTTGACAAAATTTTTACTGCAATTTTTTATTTACTCTTAGAGCTTTTGCCAGAAATATACTGAGAGGAAGTCGCCGAAAGAAATATTTTCTCAAATTTTGTTTTGTTTGAGATGTCTGAGTTGGGTTTGAACCACTCGGTTTCAACATGACGGCGCTACGTGCATCACAACTAATGCTTGTGTATTGAATATTCTTTTCGAATTGGAGGACTTGGTTATCTTATGTCGAGGTGAAGCGAACTAGCTACCAAGATCATAGGATTTGACCTCATTGGACTTTTGCTTATGGAGTTTTCTTTAGTTGCATGTGATTAAGCCACAAATCATAGCGGTCCTTAAAGCCAGCACAACCCTTGCCGTAGGTCAAATTCAGCCCGACTTATGCAACAAAATTATGGAAAATTTCACACATCGCATCCGCTACACCCACTAAACGAACGAACATTTATTTCGCACAAAATCCACTTATTTAAGACGAAAAACGCACAGCTTAAAAATTCGCGACAGAGTTGCCAATATATATTGTAACCTAACACGTACATTGTAACCTACACGTACGTAACAGTAACCTTAGAAGTATCTTGACATACACAAAAAAGAAAAATAAAAGCTAAAAAAAAAAATAAATAAATTAAATCAATTGTACTATGTTTGAAGCACTTGCATTGACATCTGTCAACATATCCATTACAAATGTACAATTTTGTATTTTGTTATTTTAAGTCAATAATTTTATTGACTTAAAATAACTTTTTCTAAAACTATTTGTGAATGAAAATTGCAAAAGAAATGGAAAAACATGATAAACCATTTTTGATAAAATTTAATTAATTTGCTATTGTGTTTTTATTTGTTCATGTTTAAAGATGACTCTGGTTTTCCGTTTTCAGTTAAAGTGGGTGTTTTGACACTTTTTTAACGTTTGTCTCAGTTTCGTTAATTTCAAAGTTTTTCTTCCCTTTTCTCACTCGTAATAAAAAAAAAAAGAAATGAAAACTTTATTTAAATTGTTAACTAAAATATATAGGATTTCCCAACAGGAACTTGCGAATTTTAAAAGTTTATTTTGCTGAAGCTTACTTACATACTTAATTGGTCAAGTATTGGTCAGGAATGGGAACCTAGTTGCTCACATCACTTATGTTGTGTGTGTTATTTGTATACATAATTGGCGGGACCTACAGTTTAAATTCGACTTCGAACGGCCGATTTTTTTGACAAAATTTTTACTGCAATTTTTTATTTACTCTTAGAGCTTTTGCCAGAAATATACTGAGAGGAAGTCGCCGAAAGAAATATTTTCTCAAATTTTGTTTTGTTTGAGATGTCTGAGTTGGGTTTGAACCACTCGGTTTCAACATGACGGCGCTACGTGCATCACAACTAATGCTTGTGTATTGAATATTCTTTTCGAATTGGAGGACTTGGTTATCTTATGTCGAGGTGAAGCGAACTAGCTACCAAGATCATAGGATTTGACCTCATTGGACTTTTGCTTATGGAGTTTTCTTTAGTTGCATGTGATTAAGCCACAAATCATAGCGGTCCTTAAAGCCAGCACAACCCTTGCCGTAGGTCAAATTCAGCCCGACTTATGCAACAAAATTATGGAAAATTTCACACATCGCATCCGCTACACCCACTAAAAATATAGTGGACATTTTAAAGATGGTAAGTTCCCTATATAATGACATAATATGTTTCGAACAAATAAAAAACTTGCAGATATGAAACACTTAAAAACAGACCGTATAATTTATTTTTAAATTTTTATTATTATTTATTTTTATTCTAGAAAACAAAATTTCTGGACCCATAAAAGGAATTTTAATTTATTTCCTGTTGTAAATGTCACTGCAGACACAAGCAACTAATGTTGTTGAAAATACTTGACATTTATTATTGTTCTAGAAAGAAATACATATGTATGCATTTAATAAAATTTTATTAAAAAAAAAATTACGTTAAATTACTGTGGTATTTTGCAGAAAAGAAATTTGGTATTTAATATATTGTATATGGGTACATTATATATTTGTAAATGTAACCTACATCTGCACCAAAAATTGTATTGTAATTTTAGAATAATTTCAATATTTTATACAAGAAAAAGAATTTAAAAAATTTTCTGTGTCTGGTTATAACAACAGATTCGGAAATCTTTTATTTACTTCGAAAAACAGAATATAATATAGTTTCCCTTGAGGTCTATACATATGTACATATGTATATCCAACGTTTATCCAATTTTTTTTATTACCATTCCATAAATATGATTTGTTGAGGTTGCCAAACTGTAAGGTCAGACGATTTCATTCCTGGAGGCAAATCTGTTTCAACCAAACCATGTTTTCACAGTTGGAAGCTATAAATAGTCATTTAATTCACGCATTTTTATTGTGGAAACTTCACCCGTGTGGCTCGATTTGTATTTTGCTGATGAAAAAAAATTTGTTTTTTTCTGTTTTGACCAAATGCAAATTTTTTGTATTTATATGCAAATTAAACACTTCCTATTTATAAATCTAAATGAAACAAATCGTGTGTGAGATATTATCGAAAATTTTAATCGATCTCTTGTATCTGGTGTATCCTGAAACACGTCCTATGTGTAAACCTAAATGAAACAAATTGTGTGTGAGACATCATTGAAAATTCTAATCGATCTCTTGTACATGGTGTATCCTGAAACACATCCTATTTGTAAATCTAAATGAGACAAATTGTGTGTGAGATATGTATTATCGAAAATTCTAATCGATCTCTAGTATATGGTATATCCTGCAATACTTCTTATTTGTAAACCTGAATGAAACAAATTGTGTGTGAGATTTCATTGATCTCTTGTATATGCTGTATCCTTAAATGCTTTCTATTTTTAAATCTAAATGAAAAAATTGTGTGTGGGATATCATTGAAAATTCTTATTGATCTTTTGTACATGGTGTATCCTGAAACACTTCCTATTTGTAAATCTAAATGAAACAAATTGTGTGTGAGATATTTGTAATATAATTTTATATATAAGAAATAGCTATCTAATATCCTTTGGACAATTTTTGCTAGGACCAATAGGTGGTTTTAAAAAAACCATGTATGACCAAAATGTCCAACTTTGACCCCCTCTAACTCCGGCAGTTTTTGACTGATAGAGCTGAAAATTCGTGTCTGGCCTACTATCCAATAGTACTAACCTTGGTGCAAATGGGAAGCCATCGATTTTAAAAATTGGGTCCCTTGACACGAAATTGCCCATATATAAATATAAATGAAGAAAAGGAAAAAATTAGTCACCGATCCCAAAAATAGAATATGCGTATAATATATTGGTGCATAGATTCTGCCTTAGATAATAGTTGGTTACTGTATCGCCGTGAATTATAAAGCTCCTGTGAAACTAGGCACATGACACTCTTAAACTTTTAGTTCGATATTGCTAAGGAATTATTAAACTCTAGTAATGAAGTAACTTTAACACGAAAGAGAGGCCGCCGTTCAACACTGCAGACAACAACTGAAAAAGTCTCACAATCATCAGATGCGTTACCATCAACATCTACCAAAAGAAAATACGTAGCTGATCCACCAAAAGCCGTACGTTTTGATGACAAAAGTCATTGAATAGAATGGGAAGCAAAAGGCTGATGTCGACTATGTTAAACCGGAATTTCAAGATCCAAATGTACTAAGTGTAATGTACATTTCTGCTCTAGTCTATAAAAAAAACTGTTTTCTTTTACATTCATGCATTTTTACTGTGCAAACTTCACCGGTGTGGCTCCATTTGCATTTTTCTGATGAAAAAAATTTTGTTCTTTCTGTTTTGACCAAATGCGAATTTTTTGTATTTAAATGCAAGTTAAATTAAAGTAATACATACATAACGTACATAATTGCTCATTGCAACCTTTTAATTAGGATTACGACTAATAAATATTTTTGCGTACTTCGTTTTGTGGGTGAATTTTTATTATAAAATTTACAAATAAAAATTTTTTAATAAGCCTCCTATGGTAGCTAAGATTTCTCGTTCATTGATACTCTGGACTTCAAATGCTGCCGATGCCAATAAATCAAAATAAATGCCTCTGCATCACAGACATATATGTAACATATTCTTTATATTTAATAAAAAACTGCTTCAGTGTTTCACTAGTTTTGACAAATTTAAGCACAAACAACAAAATTACTACTACTATGGTTTCAATAGGCAATTGAGTAGCAGAGACCTCTCTCGTATGACAAAACTAATACTCTATAGGATGCTCATCCTCCCCGTGCTTCTTTATGGCGCAGAACCATGGACCTTATGAAGCACTGATGCAGCAGCCTGTAGAGTGTTCGAGAGAAAGTACTGCGTAAGATCTTCGGTCCAGTGCGAGTTGGCGATGATTACCGCATCCGATACAATAGTGAGCTGTACGAGCTCTTCAACGACATGGACGTTGTGCAGCGTATTAACATCCAGCGGCTGCGCTGGTTCCGCCATGTCGTTCGTATGGAGGAGTATGCTCCGGCGAGACGGGTATTTGATGCAGTGATCTACTGAATTCGGCGAAGAGGACGATCTTGTATCCGTTGGAAGGACCAAATAGAGGAAGCCCTGTTATCAATTAGTGTGATCAACTGGCATAGGCGCGCAAGAAGCAGAGGCGCCTGGAAAGATGTGTTGCGGCAGTCCGAAATCCGTTAATCGGGTTGTTAATGGCCAATTAAGTAAGTAAGTAAGTAACAAAATTACAGTCACAGGCATTCTGATATTTAATCTATTGACTATTTGTTGATTTTTAAGGATATTTTCGCAGCATGTTAAAGCCAAATATTTTTCCTTTGTAAAAAAAATTAAAACTGAATGATACACAATAAATTATTTTTAAAATTTTTTATCTATTACAGTGCGAGTCGTAGGTTTGATTTCCACACAGGGTCTGGTCTATTACGCTACACCGAGCATTAAGAAATTTATTTGTATGTGTACACATTTATATGGTTTGTATGCATGTATCTTCAGAACAAATTTTTGAAATATGAAACAAAATTTCTAAAGATTTTTTCAATAAATTATACCAATATTCGTGCTGAAGGGCAAAATAATATATAAACCAGACAACATAGAGTCATAAATTTATTTTACTTTTATTTTTGGGATTATAACCACATATCTTGACAAACATTTATAAGCAAATGTAAACATGCAAATAAAAGTTTAAGAAAGGAGTATAGAGATGGCGTTTTTTTTATAAAACGTTCACAATAGGTTGTAAATATATTTTAAAATAAAACACATGTTAAGCCGACAGCATAAAGGCATAAAGGACAATGAAGGAAATGCTGAAGCTTAGAAAGTAAACAAACGCCTCTATTTGGGGTGGAAAAATGCTATTGAGAGAAATGCAAAAATTTTGAGTTATTGAATTTAATTGTAGCAATACTTACAAATATAAGTCGCCGTAGTTTAGTAGGTAGTGTGTTGACTTATTTGACATAAGGCCTTGGTTCAAATCCCAGGTCTGACATTTCCAGCGGAACGGAATAGAAAAAATATTTTTTCGGCAACTGCATCGCAGCAAATTTCTATATGAAACTCTGGTAGTAAATAAAATTGACATGAAAAAGTTTCTCAGATATGGCCAGAAAGCATATATTAAGAACGATCTACCGGTTTGTTTTAACTACAAAGTTCAATAGCTTTGCACAAGAAATATTAGAAAAATTAATTCGGAAATCTCATAAAAATGGTCGAGAATTCTTTGTTGGTCAATAAATGGTTATGATAAGGATAACTATGGTTTGATAGTATCAAACTATGTTGACATTACGTTTAAGTAAGGTTTTGCAAAATCACAGACATTCTTTCATGTGGTATCCTACTGGTCTACTAAATCAATTTCGAAAAAATTGCCACTCCATTCTATCCTTTAAAATTAGCGAATTATTAGGTTTGTAGTGTTTTTATTGAAAGAAAAAAATATGAACAATTTAAATAATATAAAAAATATGAACAATTTATATATAAATAACGGTTGGAAAAATTTTAAAAAAAAATAAATTTAAAAATTAATCTAAAAGTTATTGACAAGTTTAAATGATTGAAAAAGCAGAAAAAATTTTACAATCAAACTATGTATCTTTGATAATTTAGTTTTTTCTTTTTTTTTAATAAAATTTGTTATAAACAAAAAAACGGATGTGTCATTTAACATCTGCTATTTTTTTAATTAAACTGAATGAAAAACAACAGACCCTGCCAGACAAAAAAAGTTGCTAATTATTTCAATTTTTTTTTTTTGATATAAAAAATAGAACAACAGAAGAATTGAAAAGGGTTTGCATTATTGTAAAAGCATTGTTGTTAATTAAATTCAGTAAATTTTATATTTTTTGAAAGCATACAGCAAAAAAATTAAAAAAAAATTTCTAAATCTGCTTTTATGGTATGTTCATCATGCCGATGAAATCTATACCAAGTTCATCAAGCAATGTTCACATAAAAGTTGGTCACCTCAAGTATTTAACCTGTCACATAGAAAAGATTATGAGAGGCAGAGCTATCATTTTGTCTATTTACGATGATTCATTAGATGTCCAAAGGACATGTTTTAAAGCCAAATTACCAAAACCAATAGTGGCTTGTAAAGTCGCCGTGATCTAGTAGGTAGTGTGTTGACTTATTAGACGTGAGTGTTCGGCTCAAAACCCAGGTCAGGCATCGCCAACTAAACGAAATATGACAAAATATTTCATCGGCGACTTCCTCTCAGCAGATGTCTGGCAAAAACTCTGTGCGTAAATAAAATTACCATGAAAAGTTTCTCAAAAATCTGTCGTTAGAAGTCGACTTTAAACTGTAGGTCCCACCACTTATGTTTATAAATTAACGCACACAACATAAGTGGTGTGAGAAACTAGGTCGTAATCCTGACTAAGGGTTGTAATGACCAATTATGTATGTATGTATGTATGTTATAATGGCTTCTCCGTTTTTACTTGGAACATGTGTGTTCCTATGGTCCTAAATTTAAAATAAAAATTTTTGTTTATGAAAATTAACAAAAAAGTAATTGCTGAACTGAAACAGATATTTTAGGTACTATTATCGTGATATTTAAAAATTTTATTGACATTCGATGCTTTGTCCACCAGTCTGAAGCCTCACCTGACATGCTAATTTTATTTTGCTTACTACTTCATTAGATTGTAACTCTTAAATTTTGTCAAAATGAACGTTTCTACTGAGGCTTTGGCATAATGTCTGATATACAACTTACCCCCATATTTATTTCTGACGGCCAGCACTCTCCAAATTATAGCAAAATGTCAGAACCGATAGAGAATTCTTCATAATTTTTATGAGATTATCGAATTACTAATTTAATACTTCTTCTGTCAAGCTATCAAACTTTGTAGTTAAAATAAAAAAACTTGAAAAATAACACTGAAACAGAAAAAACTTGCGGAATGTAAATATGCTCTCTGGCGCCATTTAAAAACAGCTTAATCGTGTCTTAGTAGTTGCACAGAGACGCGTTTAATAGTAATGTTGACTGCTCATGCTATTTTTGCTATTAGCATGTCGGGTCTTTAGTTTCAACATCAGATACGCCTTGCTCATCGTCTTTGATTTATTTATCTTTGTCGACACCATTGTCTTATAAAAATATACCAAATAAAAAAAAAACTAAATTTAATTTTCGATGAGTTTAATAACTTCACATCCTCTACGAAGCTAATCTACAATGCCAAAAGTAAGTAAATGATGGTTATATTAAGAAATCTTAATCCCCGTATGTAGAAGAAAATGAATTAATAATAAAATAAATAAATAAAATAAAATTTTTTACTACTTCAACACTAACTCACCTAACAATAAATTATTTATAACCCGTATGTATAGTGACAAATGAGATTTACAAATCAAAACACTTTCGTAATTAATTATAAATTGACGCGCAAAAACTTGTCAAGTTTTAGTGCCTGTATCTAAAGAATAACTGTTCGTATACATCCGGCTATAGATAGGAAAAATAAATACGTGTCTTTAAAAATAAATAAAAGTAATATAACGCCCAATCGGTTTTTAGTTATATAGATTTTTGAAATTTTTATTTTGGTCGTTTTTCGTTTACGGTCGTCAAAGGGTTAATAAGATTTCTGTAGGCGAAACAGTTGTAAATTTTGTAATTTCTATACTTTCAGCATGATCACGAACCTGACTATCCATAAGTCGATTTATGGAATAATTTGTCGCTGAAATGTATTTCTAGGTAAAATCTAGGAAATTTATATAATTAACCCTCATATAACGCGGTGAGCGAGTACTGCGTTGTATGGAAACCGCGCAATAAGAAACTCGGAATTAGTTCAAATCACATCATTCGTACCGCGTTATATGGAGACCAAGAAATACTAAAGACAAGATAAATTATAATCTCTATAGGGATCTAAGCAATTTCTTAACTCTCTTTTAAACTTTGCTCACCGTTTAACGGATCGGTATGAATGTTTTTCACATTTTAAAAATTGAGATTTGGCACCCATTTGTTTTCCTTGTTTTCGTTTACCAATGAATTTGAGGTTGGTGCATCAATTAATCCCGTCAGTTCTTACTCTTCCCTGAGTACTACTTCTCTTAAGTCCTGATGCTTTACTGCAAATTCTTCACCCTTAAAGGAGAAGCAATGTTTGCTATTTTTGTAACCGAAAGTGAAATTTCGACGCCAGCTGATGATACGGTTCTAACACAGTCTAAAATAGAAAATTCTAACACCTGAAGAGTTTTATTTGCACTATTTTCTAATCTGTCAAAAAAAAAACTTATATTAAACTCTCTTAAAATATTTAGTTAATGTAGTCATTCATAGGCTGTGCGGAAGGAACTTATATGATGTTGTTTAACGGAAACCGCGTAAGAGTACCGCGTTATAGGAAGGCTGTCGCAATTTCCACTCCGCGTTATATGGGAACCCCGTTCTGAGAGTACCGCGTTATAGGAGTGTTGCTGTATTCACAAAACCCGTGTCAATGATAGGACACTGGGTGAATTTAAGGCAACAAAGTTGCTATTTCATCATTGCTTCAAACTAGCATAACAATATTGTTACGAAAATGAAAATGATGTCATCGTTTAACATTAAGATAATAAACAAAAGCTACAGAAACAAAAACTATGTTTACATGATCAACAAATAAACAAAAATATTACAACACCATCAGTATAAAAAAGGGATAAGCAAGTAAACAAACATGCAACAACAACACAGCAAGGACAAACGAAAACAAAATACACAAACAACAATAACGTAAACAACATGTTTACATAAATAGAGATTTCGTGAAGGCAAAGTCATTCTCCTTCAAGAGCGTTCATCAGACTGTTTACCCAGAGATATAAAAGGCAAGATAAAGTAGGAACGGTTTCATTAAAAATTTAGTCAGTCTTGTTTGAGGACGCGTTGCATGTGAAGAGAATAACCATTGTTTGAAGATCTCCGTTGAAGAGATCTAACGAACAATTGTTAGCGTGTACGCGGAAGAGTTTAAAGAAGAATAACAAACAAAGCAAACTGTTGTTGTTTAAATTTAAATCGAGTTGCGAACAGTGGCACACAGAATTGCGCGTACGATAAAGAATTTATTTAAAACCAAACACAAATTAATTTTTATTTTTATTTGCAATCTACAAACTCATATTTTGAACGTTTTTAAAAGGATAAAAACGTAACTATATATTATTGACACGCTAATAAACTATTTTTAGGCATTTCGAAGGAGATGCAATAAATTTTGCTACTAATTATTCCAAAATAACGGGAGATTTTTTAGTTATTATCTTTTTGGCAACACTGGTTTAAACAGCTCACGCACGTTTCGTGTTTTGTTTCACTGTCAAACATCTTCAGTTTGGTCTATAATTTAACCATGAATCGTCTTACAAACGACCAACGCTTGCAAATCATTGAATTTTATTATCTAAATTAATTATAAATTCTGTGAAGAAAGTTCATCGCAGCTGTATCGGCCAGTGTTAATGATGACCATCAATTATCGATTCGTCGCCGTTCGCAGCAATTGGGCCTCTGTTACTCAGCAACGTGGAAAATTTTGCAGAAGGATTTAGGCGTGAAGGCTTTCAAAATACAGCTGGTGCAAGAATTGAAGTTGAACGACCTACCGCAACGCAGAATGTTTGGTGAATGGGCTCTTGGAAAGTTGGCCGAAGATCCACTTCTTTATCGAAAAATTGTGTTCAGCGATGAAGCTCATTTATGGCTCAAAGGATACGTAAATAAGCACAATTGTCGATTTGGAGTGAAGGTCAGCCAGAACCATTGCAAAAGCTATCAATGCATCCAGAAAAAGTCAGAGTTTGGTGCGGTTTATGGGTTGGTGGCATCATTGGACCGTACTTCTTCAAAGATGCTGCGAATCGTTACGTAACTGTGAATGGTGAGCGCTACCGTGAGATGATATCCAACTTTTTTTGCCCAAAATGCAAGAGCTTGAGTTGCATGACGTGTGGTTTCAACAAGACGGAGCCACATGCCACACAGCACGCGTAACAATGGACTTATTGAAAGGCGCGTTCGGTGAACATTTTATTTCACATTCCGGATCGGTCAATTGGCCGCCTAGATCGTGCGATTTAACGCCTTTAGACTATTTTTTGTGGGGTTATGTTAAAGCTCATGTCTATACAGACAAGCCCGCTTCAATTGACGCATTGGAAGACAACATTGAAGCATTTATTCGGGAGATACCGGCCGAAATGTTGGAAAGAGTATGCCAAAATTGGACTAAGCGGATGGACCATTCGAGGCGCAGTCGCGATCAACATATGCATAAAATAATCTTCAAACATTAAAATATATGGACCGTACTATCCATTCAAATAAACATTTCATTCATTTTTCTGAATTATATGTGTTTTTTTTTGAAAAATTTTCCTATAGCTCTTAAAAACTCACCCATTATATGAAATATTGTCGGGAGTAAAGTGTCATCGTCACATTACTTTCATTTATTGTCCTGTGCTTTCATATCTGCCTTCTCTTATAAATGTAATATCTTTCAAACGTGTAAAAAGAAACATTATGTCTTACACTTATTTATAGCACTTTATATATCGAATATACATATATTTTTATGGGTGATTAAATTTATGATATATTTCCGTGCCTATTAATAAAGAAATAAAAAGAGAATAATTGGCCAAAAGTGTAAACATACTCATACATTTTCTTCAACATGATATACATACATACGCTTAAAGGCACAAGAATCTTCTGGAGGGCAAAATTATTTTGATAAGTTTAAGGGATTGGTCATAAATAATAAAAAAACATACAAATTATGTTTGGAAATATTTTTGAAGAATTTTGACATTTATAGGCGGACAATGATGATTGGTGGCAAAGATTTCTCAACAAGGCGTAGTTAATACGGTTAGACCGTATGTGAGGGTTCTGTTGAATTAAGTTTTCAGATTTTTTCCTATTTTGACAAACATAATAGGTTGATAATTAAATTTCATGACATTGAGTTCTCAATTCACCATAGTTTTAGTAGGTAGTGTGTTGGCTTATTAGACGTAAGGCCACGGTTCAAACCCCAGGTCAAACATCAAATCACTTCCTCTCAGCAGATTTCCGGCAAAAACTCTGAGAGGAAATAAAATTGCCATGAAAAGTTTCTCAAAAAAAAAAATTTGTCGTTCGGAGTTGACTTTAAACAGTAGGTCCCATCACTCATGTATAAAATTAACGCACACAACATAAGTGATGTTAGAAGTTGTGATGTTGTCAAAAAATGGTAAACATTTTTTTGCTTGAAATCAAAGACTCTTAGCTATTGTTATTATTATTAAAGAAATATTTCTGAACTTTTGTTTTAAAACAATAAACAAGAGAAAAAATTCTGAAATTTCCATAATTTTTATTGTTTTATTATGCCTCTAGTTTTTATTATTGTTTTTATTTTTCGCACACAAAAACAACAACAAAAATATGTAAATATATAAAAATAAAACAATTTATTTATACAAGTTTTATTTATGATTCCACTTCATTGCCTATGGGCACAATAGTAGGCGTTTATTCTGTGGAATATAAATGTGTAGACGGATATAAAATAATTCCTACATAAACCATCGTTTCTAAGTATTCAATAATAAATAAACATGAACGTTTCATTGTTCCTATAGTAAATCTTGCCATAACTATACAGCAGAAATATAAAGGAATGTTATCTTCTAAAGAAATGATAACAAATTAGTTACAGCTGAATATGGGCGGCGAGTTAATCTTGTATAATAAGGAAGTCATTACCAAACGCATCTGAATTTCGTAAATGCTTTCTGCTTTGTTCTATAGCTGTATAAACCGTTGATTGTTTGGCATAAAAATATTTATTTTATATTTGTCGTCAAGTGTGCTGATTTGTGGTTACACTAAAATTTTTTATTGCAACAATTTTTTTTTCTCCTTTTTTGTAAAATATTCTTCTTTAGAACATTTTTTTTTTTTGTTGTTTTATATTTTCTTTTATTATTCCTTTGGAGAACATAAACCATATTATATGAACAAAATTATTTTGTCTAAGAATTTGCCAGGAAAATCAAGTCTGACATACGATACTTTTAAAGCAATTTCATATTTTACACGATTTATACATACATACACAATTGGTCATTACAACCCTTCAACCGAGTTACAGTTTTTGCCAGAAATCTGGTAAGAGGCAGTCGCCGAAGAAATATTTTTTATTTCGTTTTGTTGAAGATGTCTGATTTTGAGTTTGAAACGTGGCCTCACGTCTAATAAGCCAACACACTACCTTCGGCGACTTCATAATTATTTTATTGGTATTGGCAAGTCAATTTAACTTTATATGTACAATATTATCCATTGGCAGCTCAGTTCAAGTTTATCCGGACAAAATATAAAATTAAACCAAATCGAGCTGAGAATTGTTCGTAAAAAAGCCGTATATTCCCTCTCCTCTCTCTCTCAGGGAAATAGCTGTCAAGTATAAATAAACAAGCATTGTTTGGACAAATATTTTGTTTGAACAACATTGTTGAATCCAGCTTTAGGGTTACAACAAAGCCCTTTCTCCGAACTTTATATAAAATTAACGCTTTGGCTTTCAAGTTCTATGTAGTTTGGTAACTTGGGAGTATGTTATTGTTTTCAATGTGTTGGGAGAGCGAATTATGAACAAATCTTTCAAGTGCTTCCGAAAGGAATGGTAGAATTGCTATTGACCTGTATTCAAAGTTAGATTTCTTTACTGGGATAATCTACGCCCGTTTCCATGTTTTAAGGTAACAATTCGTCGTAAATATTTTGTTGAAAACAAACTTTATGAAGGAAACAACACATATCAGTGTCTTAAGCACTTTGAATCAATTCCATCATTTCCTATAGCATTGGATTTAATTGACAACAGCCTAGAGATCACATCATCACGGATGACATTAGTGAAATAAAAATTATTGTCCAGAGAACCGTTAGCGAAGCAATAGAGGGTGTAACCATAGCGATATTTAAAAATTGATTATTAAGAGCAGCTACATTGATTCCACAATAGAAAGAAAGAATAGAAAAAAGAAGATTTCCTATTTCCGAAATTTCGCGAACCGCTTTCCACATTTGTTTTCCACATTTCTTTAGGCTAAGTTTTCGCCCCAAAGACTTAAAATTTCGACCAGACAAGGTGCATCCCGGGGATTCCAGTCTCACCAGTTTTGTATTCATACTTGGTACACAGTCCCTTCAGCTTTCTTGTTTACCTTCTCCACCATTTTCTTTTCAAATGCTGTAAGTTTCGATTCCTTATGTCCTTTTTTGTTAGTTTTGCTCATTTTTCTTCATCACTGCTGCAAAGTCTGCGTTTGTCTCCATTGTGCACACAGTACAGAATTATTTTTCGCAGCATTTTCGAACTCACAACTAAAGATGCCGATAGCTCGAGGCTGAGAGTCCTCTATAAATGTTATTTGTATTACTCCTTGTGAAGTCGCCGTAGTCTGGTAGGTAGGCTTATTAGACATAAGGCCGCGGTACAAATTCCAGGTTAGACATCTCCAACAAAACGGAATATTTCTAGCAAAAACTCTGAGAATAAATAAAATAGCAATAAAAAAGTTTCTCAAAAGTCTGTCGTTCAGAGTCGACTGTAAACTTTAGGTCCCATCAGTCTTGTATAAAATTAACACACACAACATAAGTGGTGTGAGAAACTAGGTCATAATCCTGACTGAAGGTTTGTTATGACCAATTATGTAATGTATGTATTTTTCCTTGTACCTGCTAGCCGTCATTTTACTAGGTCTACTTATTGAACCATTTTTACCTTTTAAACACGATTTACTGCTGCAGAATTGCAACTATTAAGTCAAAAAACTAGTTTGTGTTTCAATGTTGTTCTTTTTCTATTTAAATAAACCGTTGTTGATTTGTTCAAACTTCATAGAGTATAATACAACAGTGTTTATATGCTTCACTATCCTCTGTAGCTTCTTTATTTATCACGGTTTCATTATCATCCTATCTACGTAGTTCTATTATTGTACAGAGTTTTGTAATAAGGTCTTCTAAAACCTTGGCAGTTGGCAAAGTCCATCTTGTTGAAGCTACATCTGTCAAATTAATTGTCCTTTATTCAGTCTATTTTTCCAAATTACCATGGACAACTATAGACAACAACGTATATTCGCTGAATTGGCTCTGATCCAGGTTTCATTGAAAAATCATCTTCAACGTTGAGTCCATTTTAAAGAAAGGTTAGGTAGGTCAACAAACAAAATCGTGGAATGTGGGATGGTACCACATGAGACCCAAGAGTATCCAGTGTCTCCCTAAAAATTTGGAGTGGATTTTAGGGTTTTTTTTGTTTGTGTTAGAGCGATGTTGGCCCGGTCAACTGCTAGCGCTATAGGTCGACGATTACCAATTTCACTTAGTGCAATTAGATAGTCTGGATACAAACAAAGGTGGTTTCAACAGAACGGCGCAATGCGCCACACGTTTCATGCCACATTGGATATTCTGCACGAGCGATTTGTAGGCATGGTCATCTCACTTGGAGATGATATAAATTGGCCACAGCAATCGCTAGAGTTGATCTCGTTAGACTTTTTTGTAGGGTTCTCACACGCACGTGTTAGCAAATAGGTTGTCAAATTTTTGCAAGCTGCTGACGAACCAGATTAAATTTAAGTTTTATTAAATAAATTAGTTAGAAAATAATGACATTGGTTTTCGGTGATGTTACTACCCCACAAGGTCTTAAGGAATTCAACAATTTCTTGGCCGACTGAACCAACTAAATCTGAATTATCTGTGTTCGAAGCTTTGGGCAAGGCCCCCACTGGTGATGTAGCCCACGTTCAACGTTGGTACCGTCACATTGCCTCCTTCGAGGCCAGCCATCAGCTGCTGGTGCTAAGCCCACCGTATCTGCTCCTGCTGCCGCTGCCGCCGATGATGATGACGATGTTGATCTCTTCGGTTCCGATGAAGAAGAAGATGAGGAAGCTGCCAGAATACGTGAGGAACGCGTAGCTGCCTATGCTGCCAAGAAATCCAAGAAACCCGCCTTAATTGCCAAATCCTCTGTCTTGATCGATGTCAAACGCTGGGATGATGAGACTGACATGAAGGAAATGGAAAATGCTGTACGCACCATCGAAATGGACGGTCTTTTGTGGGGTGCCTCCAAATTGGTGCCAGTCGGTTATGGTATCAACAAATTGCAAATCATGTGCGTTATCGAAGACGAGAAAGTTTCCATTGATTTGTTGACTGAAAAGATTCAAGAATTCGAAGATTTTGTACAATCTGTCGATAATGCTGCCTTCAACAAGATCTAAACTGAAGGAATACAGGAATGGGAACACCCTAGAAAATAGATTAAATATGGAAATTGTGTAGCTTCTTGAATGAATAATAATTGCAACGTCATCAGCAATTGTTCCATAATAAAGTTTTGATAAATTGATTTTTATAATTTATGAGCAGAAATAAGCTACAAAACACAGTGGTGCCTGAAGCCAACCTAACCCATGTCGTCAATCAATTTTGGAATGTATTCCAACCAGAGAAGCCACGGCAGATACTTAAATGATAATAAATTGCAGACATCAATAACACTTTAAAAATCGTTCATGATATCTCAAACATATTTTGTTTAATTTAGATTTAAAGATGGGAAGCGCTTAAAAGAGCTTAAAGTCAACATTAGTTAGATTCCACAATTGGGTTTATTTGAGTTAAGTATCTCACACGCCATATACATTGCAAGCGGTAGAGAATTGTTTCATTAAAATGTTTCCTTAAGTACACAACGCGCATATTCTTCTTTGTTGAAATACTTTCCACTTTAATATTCCAAACTTTAATATTCGCAACTTGAATATAACTTCTCATACACTTTCAGGTAGCAAAAGAAAATAATTCCTTTCTTTATTGATATTGTTTGGCAGCGTTTTCGTTAATAATTTGTTTTTAATACTTTTATTTTTATTTATATTTGCTTTGCTTTACCGTAAACTATATTTATCTTCGATGTTCACATTTTTGAAATACTTACTTACTTAAATAGTGGCCATAATCGCTGTTTCCATCATAAATGAGGGCAAAATATATTTGCCCTGGAATTTATAGCCTGAAAACGAAATTTAAAAACAAAATCGCTTGTTTAGACTGCAATGGAATAGAAGTTTTGCAAAGTAAACTGGGAAAATTTTGTACAGGAAGAATTTTAAAAATTAGAAAGTAATAGACGACTAAGAACAACCCTAGATATGATATGTATTTTTGTTACAGAATTAACGGAACACTGAAAAAATTAGTTTTTTTAAGTTAAATTTTCAAACCATCTTAGTGTGGCAGTTGAACATAAAATTCAAGAATAATTTTCCTGTTTTTGCAGATGACATGTAAAACGTATCATGGGACCTTACAATATTAAAATACATTTTTAGCATACACTAAACGTGATGTTAGCATGCATGGAATATTTGTACAAACCAGATATACCATCATCCATGAGTAGTTGTGTTTTGTTATTAAAACTTTCTATGTATACCACCTGTATGCTAGTTTTTCTTTTGTATTTTAACACCTAGAATATGTATGTGAATTAATGCATTTCGTGCCAAAAGAACATAAACTATTTCGCTTTCATTTTAAATTTTTCACTTTAAATTTTTTAATCAAGATTTCTGTGGTGGTAAAAATGTGATAACGAATTTAGGGTTTATTAATCTTTTTAAAGAGAAAAATTTTACTTTTAAAATGTTGTATGATTTCAGCTTTAAGTATACAACATCCAAAAGATTTAATTGAAAAATATTAAGGTTGATTTAAACCATCTATTTAAGTCGCCGTAGTAGTGTGTTGGCTTATTAGATATGAGACAGCGGTTCAAACCCAAGTTCAGACATATCCAGCAAAACGAAATATGAAAATATATTCCTACAGCCACCTCCTCTTAGCAGATTTCTGGAAAAAAACACTGAGAGTAAATTGCAGTGAAAAATTTCTCAAAATTATGTCGTTCGGAATCGACACTCATGTATAAAATTAACACACACAATACAAGCGGTGTGAGAAGCTAGGCCGTTATCTTAACTGAAGGGTTATTGTAATGTAGCACCACAGTAGGATAATGAGCTCCAAACAGTAATATTACCGCCACCATGAAGACGGTGAAGGTCAATATTGGATTTTATTTGCTGTAGAATTAAACAGACGAGGTTCAAGAGCTGTCAATGCCTTCTGGAGGATATACTATCCAGAGCAGTTTGTGCTGTGTTGGCATAATCGAAGCCTAATTTTGATAGAACAATGAAAATCTTGTCTGCCGTATTTAAAATACCGCTGTATATTTACGCGATGTCAGCCGCCGGCACAATCAAGGGTTGTAAACCTGACTAAAGGACTGTAATAACCAAATAATTACGTAAATAATGCTACTTGTGTGGGGAATTGCTAGCCATGCCATTACAGCTGACATAAGTGAGCTGACATTAGCGGCTGAAATGTTGGAAAGAGTATTCCAAAATTGGAACTTACGGATGTATCATCTACGGCGCGATTGTGGGCAGCATGTACGTGAAATATTTTTTTAAAAAGAAATGTAAAGTTCATACACTTCGCTAATTTTCTGTTTTTCAATTTTCATAAACAAAAAAGATCAAAATTCTCTTAACCATTCCACATGAAACTAAACACTTAACGAAATACAATTAAACAGGGTAGACAACAATTCTAAACGATTTGCGTTTCTCGCATAGTATATGCTTTCCTTCTTGGCTTTTAGTAAATACAGTATTTAGTTGTAATAAATAATTTTTACTACATACATAAAAATGATTACTTTTTCTCATATACTATTTTGTTTTTATTTGTTATTTTTCTTTTTTAATATCATCTGTTTGCTCGTATATTAAATAAGATTTAAAAATCCATGTATATCTTAACAATACAGACGGTCCGCAAGAATGGATAAATGTATGAGAAAGGAGAGGGAGTATTCCCATACAACACTATATACACTGTCTCAAACAATTGTCCGTACACCAGGCAGGCAGTCTCAATATTACTAGGTTTGAATGAAATGAAAATGTTTTAAAAATACATTTTGTGCATATAATAATTTGGTACAAAAATTTGTATAAAAAAGCTTTCATTTATATTTCATACAACAACCTCAGAAAAGAGTTTTTGTCAAAAAACTGCTGAGAGGAAGTCGCCGAGAAAATTTGTTTTTAATTTATCGTTTTGCTGAAAATGTTCAGTCTGGGATAAGAAGAAGCCCACTCTTGTCTAATAAGGCACCCCAGTAGCTACTAGATTATGGCGACTTTTGCAATTATGTTATTTTTTATAACCTATTTTGTAGTGTAAATTATTATTGTTTATTTATGGTGCTTGAATCTGTGATGTCGGTATTATTTCTTTAACATTGTATAGAAGTTATTCTATTCTACCACAAACTTGGGTGAATGGTTTTGGAAGGAATCGAAATTGGTATTGTATGGTGAAAGTTATGCCGCTCGTTTATAATTTTCTTCTAAAAAGATTTAAGTAAAGAAACTTGGTCATTTTATTTCCACACACTTAAAATACCTCCATATTGCTTTTAAGTTCTTTAACCCTGGACGGTTACTCTTCATTTTTGTACATTCATTATCAACTAACGTTGTTGAAAAAAAGAGCGAAATTTGGTCAAACATAAAAGATTTATATGATAAAGAGTAAGTGAGCTTCGTCTATTCGACGAACAATAACCGTTCAGGGTTATCTACATTGCACTGTTTCCACTCCGCCCTACAAATCATTTGAACTAAAAGTATTAAAACTTACTTTTGTCTGTAAATACGACTAGACTAGAAGCCATTTGACTTATGAAAATATTTTGTGGAGCAATATAAAAGTAGCTTTTCATCATTGTATGATGGAAAAAGCTTCCTACGTACTTTCATTCGCTCATAGGAAGAAATTCGAATAATTTTTTCTTACAAAGCATGGGTTTTTTTTAAGTCGCCGTAGTCTAGTAGGTAGTGTGTTGGCTTATTAGACGTAAAGCCAGGGTTCGAGCCCCAGGCCAGACATCAAGACAGCAGATTTCTGGCAAAAACTCTGAGAGTAAATAAATTTGCCATGAAAAAGTTTCTCATAAAATCTGTCGTTCGGTGTCGACTTTAAACTGTAGGGCCCACCACTCATGTATAAAATTAACACACAACGTATGCGGTGTGAGAAACTAGGACGTTGTACAATATCAATATCAATTCTTAATTGATAAGTACACATCCTCTAACCTAACCTATGGGTTTTTTTTAATCAAGCTATCCATTCGATTTTCCATGCTTTTCTTGACAATTTCCTATGGAAATTAAGACACTCACTATTGAGTTACTTTTCTGTCATATAATGAACAGATGCTCTGGGTCTTATTTTTTCAATAAGTTCCTGTTAATTTCTGCCATCTTTTTTCAGTTTGACTATTAACTCTCTGACATCAATACGATATTTTTGTAATTTTAGTTATTTGTGCTCAGTTTGATGTTATTTTTAATGTTACATTAAATCGAATAAATAATAATAACGTAGAATTCTTAGATTTTCTTAAACAATCATTATGTCACAAAATTTACGTAGTCTGGAAGGTAGTATATTGGATCATAAGACATCTCGAACAAAAAGAAAAATATTAAAAAATATATCTTCAATATTCTATCAAAGAATTCTGAGAGTAAAATAAAATTGCCTTGAAATGTTTCGCAAACATCTTATCATTCGGAGTCGACCTTAAACTGAAAGATATCTACCATTCATGTATAAAAATTAACACACAAATCATGGGTGGTGTGAGAAGCTAGGTTGTAATTGTAACTGAAGGCATATAATGACCAATTAAGTAAGTAAGTAAGTGTATTCAAAAGCACTTGCTTATAATTAGGCAGTGAATTGTCAATGTTAACACTGAGAATACTGAAATTCATCAACATTTTGTATTAGTTGTTTGTAGTTTTTTTATCTCTTTTGGAAAGAAATTTAATTCACTAAAATTGTGTTGGAATCTTTTTAAATACAATGTAATATACCATTACAATACCATGGTGTACGGACAATTGTTTGAGGCAGTGTAATTGCATATACCACGTACTATATCTGTCTCCATATAGTGAGAGAGGCTCTCATCATAATGTGATTTTATTAAATAAGCTTAAAGGATAATCCTATTGTGTTACAATACAACGAGTATTGTTTATCAATCTCAATTTTATAGGAAAAACTTTTCATGCCAAATGTTATTTACTCTCTTATTATTTACTCTGTTTACACTTTATATATTTCATAACTTTTCTAAATACCAAAACAAAGGATTTGAAGATTGAAAATATGAGCAATTTTTATTTGAAAGTATTTAAGCTCATACAATATAAATGAAATTAAAATGAAGTCGATTCCCAACGACAGATTTATTGAGAAACTTTCCATGTAAATTTTATTTTATTCTTACAGTTTGTGCCAGAAATCTGTTGAATATGCCATTAATTACGATTTCAGATTTATTATAAAACTGATTAAGGAATGATTTAATGAAAGCTGGCTTAGAAAAACAATTTTGTTTTTGAAAGTTCGACATAGAGCAGTACATCTCATCTTTATAGAAACCCAATAATTGTGAAAAAATGCGGTATATATTCCGAGTGAGTTCATCTTTATCGACGTCAGCTGAAAGGTGAAATGTACTGAAGGTGGTGGAAAATACGGGAATAGCTAGAGCCTCAGTCAAATCGCACGATTAGGGTGGCCAGTTAACATTACCTCCATTGGAGACGTCGATGCCCTCAAATCGTTTGTAAAGAAAATCCACTGCAGTGGGAGCTATTTGGCACGTAGTACCGATTATACAATTATACAATGTATTATTAAACGATTATACAATGTAGCCAAATTATACAATTCAAAAAAATTTAACAATTTTATTTGATCATGTACACAATCATCCAAAAATAGGCCACTTGGGTGTCACATGTCAACTAACATTTCTATAAAATGTTTCAATTATTTGCCCATGTTGATGACGTGGTGGTTTGATAAAAGAGACTGAATAAATGTTCGGAAGTCCCTGTTGTAGGATTCGTTTCTTATCATGGCTGCATATTGTATGTCGACGTAGTCTAGCAGGTAGTGTGTTGGCTTATTAGACGTGAGGAGTCGGTTCAAACCACACACAGGTCAGACATCTCCAACTAAACGAAATATGAAAAAATATGTTTTCTTCGACTTCGTCTCAGCAGATTTCTGGCAAAGTCTCTGAGAGTATATAAAATTGTCATGAAATGTTTTTCAAAAAAAAAAAAAAAAAACGGTTGTTCGGAGTCGACTTTAAACTGTAGGTCCCGCCACTCATGTATAAAAAAAGTAACGCACGCAACATAAGTGGTGTGAGAAACTAAAATATTGTAATGACTAATTATGTATGTACGTATCTTACTCACTTAAGTGACCATTACAAGCCTTTAGTTAGGATTACGAACTAGCTCCTCACACCACCTATGTTGTGTGTTAATTTTATCCATAAGTGGCGATATGATCAGATTTCTGGCAAAAGTCGGAGTCGACTTATATGGATAAAAATAACATACACAACGTAAGTGGTGAAAGAAACTAGGTCGTAGTCCTAACTAAAGGGTTGTAATGACCAATTATGACTATATGTATTGATATTGTATGTTGTTCCTTAGGAATTTAGGGGAATGTCTTATAACAATATAATTGGTCAATTCACACAAGTCGTTGTATCGTTGTGTTCATTGTATTGTTGGAGGACTATACAACAGTGTATGCTTATTGTTGATAATTTTCATGTAAGAATTCATATGTTTTTAAAAGTTGTATTGGTTTCGTGATTTCAAATTGTTTGAATTACAAACAACCAACCGTATTCAATACAACATACACGATACAAAATCGTGTGAATTGGCCAAATGTGTAATCGGAAAATCGTGCAAAGTTCGTAAAATTTATTTCTTTTAAACTTTTCGTTTGCTTTAGTGAATCTAAAATTTTGTTTAATTTTTTTTTTGCCGTTTAAAATATTTAAGATTAGAAGTTAGCCAAAGAACTGGTTGTAATAAAATTATTTTAAATTGGTTTAAAATAAAAAGAAAAACTTGAGGTATTCGTTTTGCTAATCTATTGTGTACAAGGAATGTTGTCACTATTAAAGTTTCTTGTGCCACTAACTTTACTTAAGTGTTTATCTGAAAAGAGGAAATTGTTTTGTATATAGAGATTTGCAAACAAGAATGGTAAACAGGCAAGAGAGGAATTTGATTTTGTTTTCTTCGAGTATTAAAAATTTTTTGTTGTGAGTTTGTGGAATTTTAGAATGCAAGATTTTAGGTCAGATTAAATATTTAAAATTGTTCCTTTTCTTTTAATGTTAAAATGGGTTAAAAATTTGTTTTATGAAGGACAATAAGGACAATCTTTTTTTTGTAGAATGTTTCCTGTTAAATAATGCAAATTAAATAATGAAAGGTAGCAAATGAAATAAAAGCATTCGAATCTACCTGAGTACAATGGAAGAAATTTAAGGAATTCCTTTATTTCGTAGAAAACTGAAACAAATATTTATTTTCAAAATGAAATATAAAAAAATATTTCTTTGCCGAGGGTACCCTGGTAGTCTAGTGGGTACTGTGCTAGACTATTAGCGTGAGGGTCGTGGGTTCGATTCCCACCAGAGACTCTGGTCTGTGACACTACACCGAGCAAATAGTCAAGTTACTTCGCTCGTATATAATTAGGATATAATTTGTAATTGTATTGTAATTAATAAATAAATAAATTTCTTTGCCGACTGTGCCTCAGTGTGAAATTAACACGCACAACATAAGTGATAAGAAAAGTTTAGGTTAGGTTAGAGGACGTGTACTTGTCAATTAAGACAAATACAGTACCCGGAGGTCGAATTGACCCATTGTACAACGTACAATGCTGAGGGAAGTCGCCGAAGAAATACTTTTTGTATTTTGTCTTGATGTCTGGCCTGGGGCTCGTACCCTGGCTTTACGTCTAATAAGCCAACACACTACCTACTAGACTACGGCGACTTCAAGTGATGTGAGAAGCTAGGTGGTAATTCTGGCTGAAGACTTGTGATGACTAGTTATGTATGTATGTATGTATAGTACACGTAAGAGTGTACAATTCGATATTTAAAAAAATTGCTTTAGAAATCTTTAGTTATCGTATCATGAATACTGTCTAAATCAGTAATTCCTTGCAGTAGCCTCCGTATCCATTGAACCACGTATCCATTTAACCCACCCCTGAACCATCGGTATTTTGGAAATTGCCAAATATTTATTTATCATTCTATTCTGTCACAAAATTCAGTATCATTATCTCCACTGACCGTAATGAATCGATTGAAGCTTGAGAACGGTGGGATTTATTGTGCCAACAAGAAACTGCACGATGATGTCGATTTCGCCAGAAAAAAATCACCTTTTCATATGATGCGCATTTCCATACGGATACGATGGGTACATTAATAAGCAAAATTGACGTATTTGGGGCTAGCGGTTTTACAGAAGCCAATACGGTTTGTGCAGCGGTGGCAGCATTTTGCATGTATTCCTTTGAAAATGTGGACAACACAATCATTGCGGTCAATGAGGACACTTATCGCGATATTTTTGTACCCGTTCTTCATGATATTGATGTGAACTATGTTTGGTTTCAATTGGATGGTGCAACTTCAAACGCATGTTATGCCACAATAGATTTATTGCGTCAACCGTTTGATGGCCGTTTAGTTAGACGAAATGGTGATGGCAATTGACAGCCAAGAAGCTAAGATTTGACACCGTTAGACTATTTACTATGGGGCGCAGTTAAGGCAAAGTCTTATGGCGACTAATCAGACGCAATTGAGCAACATTCGTAATGCCATTGCCGAAATATGAAAAACACTCGAAAAAGTACACGAAAAATGATGCGATGGTACTGTGAAATTTGTTACGTCAGTCATATAGATGAAATAATATTCCATTTCTAACTGGAACAATTGTAATTCAGAACAAAAAACAATAAATTTGGCAAAATTTCAAACGGTTTTTAATTATATTGCCATTTTAAATTAAAACTTTTAAATTTTTCACCCTATAAAAATATTATTTACCGATTAAATCAAAAACACTCGATACCAAGGGAAATATAACTTTTCTTTAAAATAAAAGATCATTATACTACTGAATGTCAACCCTACCGACTTGAATTTTTATTTGAAATTTTTTCTAAAGATATTAGAAGTCTGCTTTATTCGAAACACTAATGGGATGGATAAACATTCTCCCTTCAACCTTTTTTTTTTAAAGATGTAATGACAGTGACAGGTGAAAAATCTTCTTATATATAAAAATGAATGTGTGTTTATTTGTTTGTGGGCTTTTTTGTTTCTTTGAAGTATGTACACGGCTGGACGTTTTCTTGAAATTTTTTCTTATCTTCCTGTATGTCTGGAAGGAACTATAGGCTTTATTTTAAAATTTCTAGTAGGCGAGGTGCCACGCCCACATACCCAATAAGTATTTAATGTCGCATATCACATAAACTGCAGCAGCTAGAGTCCTCAAATTTTGTATGGACGACTGCGACGTATATATGAACAAAATGGGCGGATTGGCTATATTGGGCGTGTCACCTCCCATAGTCTCTATATATAAAAACGAATGTTTCTTTGTATGTACCTTATAGAATCGTAAACTATGCATTTGATCATGTTATGATATTTAGCAAAGTTGTTGCGCATGAGCCGACGAAGGTTTCTAAGTTGGTATGACCAATTTCCGACAGGTGGTGCCACTGAAAATTACTCAAAATGAATTAAGTCGTAAACAAAATCGTTAACAAAGTTGTTGCGCATGAGTCGACGGAGGTTGGTGCGATTAATTTCCGATGGTTGGCGTCACTGAAAATTCTTCAAAATGAATGGCAAGCAATTGGTCGACCTACACCTCAAACACGGACGAAAAGAGCATCTTCGAGTATATGCCGCTGAGACCCGTTCGCTTGAACTCCTTGAACAACGAGAAGTGAGATTAGAAAGTGATCGAATGCGTACTCCTCAGGCCCGTTCATCTGAATCATCAGGACAACGGAAAACAAAATCAACAAAATGATTCAAAATTAATTGGACATTTGTGTAATGTCTTTTCTTCAAATTAATTTTAGTTGGTGGCGCAACAACACTCGCAGGGTGCTGCTAGTTTAAATATAAAACGAAATAAAAAGAATTGGCTAGAGTTTATCAAACAATAAATATAGTGAACCAGGCAGTGGGATAACGAACATACGAGTACATACATAATTGGTCATTACAACCCTTTAGTCAGGATTACGACCTAGTTTCTCACATCACTCATAATTTGTATACATGAGTGGCGGGACTTACAGTTTAAAGTCGACGACAGATTTTGGAGAAACTTTTCATGGCAATTTTTATTTACTCTCAAGAGCTTTTGCCCGAAATCTGCTGAGAGGAAATCGCCGAAGAAATATTTTTTCATATGTCGTTGCGTTGGAGATGCTGACCTGTGGTTTAAACCGAGGCCTCACGTCTAATAATCCAACACACTACCTACTAGACCTCTGCGATAAATAATTATATATAAATAATTTATGATAGTCGTATTTGTGTTGTCTTAATTTTCAACACTTTTATTTATTTATTTATGCTGTGCAAATAATTGAAAATTGTATTACGTAGCCAATGTTTGTGGCTTGACAAAACCATTTTGATTTTGCATATCTTCCATATAAGGTCGTCCAATATTTTAGAAATGAAATGCATCATCTAAACATTTAACGATGCGTGGTTTATCATACATATCCAGTTATTGCTTTTTATAAAATACAATTATTTTCTCTGATCTTACGTGGTATTTTTATTTCCAATTGTCTATCATTATCCGTATGTATAAAAGTGCATAAAAAAATATAAATTGATTCAGTCAGTTTCCCACTACATTTCTGTGGTATAATTCAATTTTCAATTCGAGTGGTTCTTTTATAGCTTTTTTGTAGTTAAGGTAACCAAAGCTATCAACATACCATAAGAGTTGTTCTCTTCATATTGGTATACAAATTTGTTCAATTCTTATTCAAGTTTATATTAAATTTTTAAAAAAATTATGGTACAAAATTTATTTGATGAATTCTATGGGACACTTATAAAATATATACCATAGCCGGAGTACATGGAACTGGTCTATTTCGATAAACTGGCATTGAACGGTTCATACAGACTACGTAAGCAAGTCATCATATTTCCGGCACAGATTTTTGTTTATTAAACACATTGCACGCATGTTTGAAACCAGGGAACCAGCGAACTTGATCATATGTGCGGGCAGACAGGCAGCAATCACAACACCAGATCCTTCCACGTAAAATTAAATAACATCAGAACTTACATGGACTCTCTGCACCGTATACGACGACTCAACATCTGCCTCCACTGGGTTCCGGGCCACTGTAGCATAAGGGAAACGAAAAGGCGGACAAACTGGCATTAAAGGGATCGCAGATGTCTGAGTATGAGTAGGATGAGTGAGATGAATAGGAGACGATATAGTGGATATATAAGACCCTACAAGAATATAAAAAGTAGGTGGTCCAACATACCTGGTTACTGAATTTCAAAACTGCTGCGTCCAACAGTGGCCAGCAGGAAAACCAAGAAACTTCTTGAGTTCGATAAGAGAACGGTTCGCACTCTAACAGGAATTCTAACGGATCACCGTGCTATTGGCAATTTTGTTAACAACCTCGGTCTGCCCCTGTCGGATTACTGCAGAAGCTGTTAGTATGTGGAAGAAACGGAAATGCTACAATATCTTTTATGTGAGTACCATGCATTTCGAAACAGACGCCATCGGTTTTTGAATGGCAGCACGTTTGAAGATATGGGCATGATTGCGAACGTGCCATTAAGGGAACTGGACGGTTTCACCCGGAGCTCGGGGTGTTTCAAACCTCTCTCGTCCCATCAGACATACGTTTTTGTTTAAATGCCGAATCGAATTGATTTTGCAGTCGAAGTTAATGGTTGTCCCGGATTAACCCATGCTTCTGTCCCTATGGAATTCTGAAAATAAACTCATTTATTATCGCCAACAACAACAACGATTCGTTGCATCAATAATATATACGTATCTTTGTAGCAAAATTTCACAACTGATTTTTCGGTTTTCCGTTTGTCTATCATTTAAATCATATGGCATCCATTTTCCAGGTTTTACGATCTTACTCATAGTTTTTTAACGGTAAGAAATTGTTTGTTGGGCAAATTTAATGCTTCTGCTACTGATTTCTGATTCAGTGTCCTGTTGTTTGCAATATTGCCATCTTCACACTTTATTTCTGGTCTTCCAATCATTGTCTTTAAATCGTCGAAATAATCCTCTGTACGTCGCTTCTAATAGCGATGATCATCATGCATTCGATGCCAATCACCAGAGCTTTTCTACAAATGAAAACAAAGAGTTAATGCACTCGGCAAATCATCATTGGCCACCCTAATACGATAAAAAAGGTATGATGTTGTTTGAAGTCGCCGTGGTCTAGTAGGTAGTGTGTTGGCTTATTAGACGAAAAGCCAGGGTTCGAGCCCCAGGCCAGACATCAAAATAAAATACAAAAAGGATTTCTTCGGCTACTTCCTCTCAGCAGATTTCTGGCAAACACTCTGAATGTAAATAAAATTGTCATGAAAGGTTTCTCAAAAAATCTGTCGTTCGGAGTCGACTTTAAACTGTAGGTCCCGCCACTCATGTAGGGTTGTAATGACCAATTATGTATGTATGTTCGTTGTTTGTTTATTAATTTGATGTTTACTGAATATGTTGTACAGATGTCATCGCCATCAAACATTTGACGCAATAATTCAATCGTTTGGCATGATATGTTTTTTTTTCATCGTTTACTTATTTAAATTTTTTATAAAAATTAAACTACATAAAAACTAATTAACGATATAAATTCTAATTATACAATGTCTCGTACAAGATTTCTCTAGTATAAATAATATGTATTAACAATAATTATTTTTATGAGTATATATTATATATTTTATGTACTTCAAATGAAGAATATATTTTTTTATTTATTTGTAATGAAAAATTTAAAAAATCGTCACACTTTTTTTTAGATTTGATTTAAGTTTGTCAAAAGAATAAAAGAAAAATAGTATAACAATTTATACATTTAGCCACCAAAATTTTTTAATTTTTATTCTTTGAATAGTACGAGATACGTTCTTACCTGTAATTGTATTGTTAGAGATATTCTTTACATAATTGCTTTCAGAAGATCTAAATTTATAGATACAAGCCCTAAGACATTTTCTTTCGAACACTATTAGTTTTTACATGTAAGATGGAGAAATATTGAACCAAATAGGTACCGTAGGTAATTTTTGATCTAATTAATGTTTGGTGCATAATGACTTTGACTCTTGGCTTAACATATTTTGAGTAAATTAAGAATTTGAATTTGAAAAAGCTTTCCTTGCTTTATTTAATATCTCTTTTATATGATTATTAAAATATAAAAAATTATTCAAATAGATACCTAAGTATTTTACTGTATCCTTATTTGGGATATTAATGTTATTTAAATTAGATTTGATTCCAAATTGCTTCCAATTTCTATAGATGCAGCCACTCATATACATATAAAATTAACACACACAACATGAGTGGTGTGAGAAGCTATGCCGTAATCCTTACTGAAGGCTTGTAATAGCCAATTGTGTATATATACGTTATGTAATTGTTCTAAGATGTGTTAGGGCCAAATGTGCCAGCATGGGCTTACATATCACCGTCAAGTTCATAGTGAGAGATCGATCATGGAAGTACGCTGTTTTTCATTGAATGTGTTCTTGCTCACATAGCAGCATAAAATATACATTAACCAACAAGTAACCATAAACAGGTAAAAAAAAAATGACAAAAAATACTCAGCGGCTATTTTCTTACAGGCATTCCACTTCTGTAGTAAACTATTTGTAATTGTAAACAAAATATTAAAAACAAAACTAACGCGGGGAATTCGTTATGATCTCAATTAAATACTTTAACATTCGTAATTTTGATTATATATTTGATTTGGTGTAGTTTTTAGAATTCAATATGTTTGTATTATTTTGCCATTTATGTCAATTGTGTTTTCACTTTAATAATTGTATCATATACGATTGGTGGCTCAATTTACATTTGCAGCCATTTAGTGCCAGGCAAAAAATATTCCCTTTATTTATCCTATGTTTCACTAAATTATTTTTGTATTTTTATTACAGAAAAATGTTAGAAAATTGTCAAAATTCATATAAATAAGTGCGCGCATATGGCATACGCATGTACATATTTGCAGTGGACAACAAAAGTCTAGGTGCCCCAATATATTCTAGAAATTACATGAATTTTAAGAAATAATATATTGTAGTTAAAAATTTAATTTAATTTGTTAAAATTTAATAATGCAATAAAACGAAATTATGAAATTTTTCCAAATTTAATTTTTTTGTAGTGAAGATGTGGAAGATACAGACTCGAATCTCGAAATATCTCGAAAAATTTAAAATTTTTAAAAATCCGTCAGGATTGTTATATCATTAGCTTAATTCTAAATTAATTCCAAATTCATGGGGTATACTTTCTTTTTAATTGAATTTGAAATATATTACTCATACGCATCATATTACATATATTACTCTGAAGAGTATGCAATAAAATATCTTAATTTTTTCATGTATGAAACTAATGGAATTAAATATCCCTCATACGTCACATATGTACTTAACATGAATGAATTTTACATATCAAATATGAGCATAATTTGAGTAAATATTTATAATGGGTGGGTGATTTAAATGTTTATATTTAAAAATGCAGCAAAACAAAAATGGTTTGAAATTTTGATAAATTTATTGTTTTGCTGTGAACTACAACTCTTCCGGTTGGAAATGGATTTTTATTTCACTATATGGCTGCCGCGGTTGGCGTCACAATTCCTAATTCGATCGAACCAATTTTCGTGCACTGTTTCGAGTGTACGGGGTCGTATCTCGTCAATGGCACCACAAAAGTTGGCCTTCAAATGTTCAATTGGCTCTGGTTTGTCGGCATAACATTTTTCTTTGACTGCGACCTACATAAAATAGTCGAATGGTGTCAAATCACAGCTGTTTAGCGGCCAATTGACATCACCATTTCGGATAATTAAACGGCCACCAAACGTTCAACGCAATAAGTCGATTGTGCCATAAGATGTGTGGGCAGTTGCACCATCCTGTTGAAACCAAACATTGTTTACATCAATACCATGGAGAACGGGTACAAACAAATCGGTTATCATGGTGCGATAGGTGTCTCCAAAGACCGTTGTGGTTGCTCCGTTCTCATTTTAAAACAAATGGGGTCCAATGATGCCTCCTCTCTACAAGCCACACCATACAATCAGTCGTAATGGGTGCATTGGCGTCTGTAAAACCACGTGTGGGATTTCTGAGCCCCAAATACAACAATTTTGATTATTAACGTACCAACCAGAATGAAAATGAGTTTCATCCGAAACATGCTTTTTTTGTCTAAATCGACATCACCGTGCAGTTTCTCGTCGGCCCAATAAATCCCAAAGTTGCTCAAGAGTAAATCGATTCATTACGTTCAGTGAAGATAATATACTGAATTTTGAGATAGAATAGAATGACATAAGTATTGCCAGATTTGAAATAACCGATGGTTCTAATTTAAACCCACCCGATATAATAACTCAATTTTTTTATCATTGTATTTACATAGTTAGCCAAGCAACATTGTCAGCCCTTAAGCTTTTTATGAAGTTTTTCAATTTATAAAATTTCTTAACCATAAATCTACTGATTGCAAATTGTTACAATTGTTGGTACAACAACAATGAGTTACACAAAATGTTAAATTTAATACAAGAAATTATTACATTTACACGATACATACATATATTTAAATTGTAACATTATTTAACCAATAATAACAACATATTCTTATTATTAAATTGCGGTAAAAATTGTGTAATAAATTTAATCTATCATAAGTTGTGTGCATATTTATACGCACGTACGTATGTATAGTACATAAGTATGTATGCACATGCTTCTTTTGGTTACAAAGTGAAACATATGATACTGAAATTAAATCTGAAATTAAATTAAATCGTTTGATTTAATAAAACAATTAAAACAATTAAACGCATAATTAAGTACAATTGATGTCGTTTAATAAATTATTAAAGGAGTTAAAGCAGAAAGGATAAGTAGAAGATATGATTAAACTGTTTGTTTGCCTGTGGTTATTGCTCTTAATTGATTTTTAAGGCCAGGCCAGGCCAGTTCTAGTGAACTGCTTAATAAAATAAAGCCATAGGCTTTATAGTCAATTTGCTTCTTTTGTAAACGAATGATAGTTGAAAAAAAATAGGCACAAGAAAAATTCTATTTTCACCAACGGCTCGGTTTGAGATTAATTGACATACATCTGCAACTTAAGAAAACCCTACAAGAAAAAGTCTAAAGGGGTCGTGGTGACCAGTTCACATTACCTCCTCTAGAAATAACCATGTACTCAAGCCCTTAAGACGCAGTTTCGGAATATTCCATATGGCATCAGCTGTGTGGCACATAATGCCGTCCTGTTGAAACCATATGACGTTGATGTTCAGATCTTTCAATTCAGGCTAAAAGAGATTGGTATAGACCTATAGACCTCGCTATAGACAGATATAATCTAGCCAATATCGTTCTCAAAGGCTTATAGACAGTTGAATTCTTCGGGATGCATTGGGCTTCGTTACTGAAGATAGTTATTCTCTTCAAAGTAAACTCGTCGTTGTCTATGGTCGTTTACCTTAAATTTTTCGATCAGATGAGATTTTTTGTACGTGTTCTGGCCCAAGTCATGACTTAAAATTCGTCAAGTTGTGGTTTGTGAAAGGCCGCCTTTTCGTTTCTTTAATGAACGGAAAATGGTCAGTTGTATACTGAACAGAGATCAACAGTGAATCGTTTTTTCGCTACTCATAAGTAGTCATGAAATTTTCAGTATGAATGAGTCAACAGTATTGAAATTTAACTACTCTCATTTATACGTTGATTTATAATAAAGGTCTGCACAAATGTATTTGACTTCAAAAAGTACATAAGATCTATCATACACGCACACTTATCCGAAGTATCCAAAGAAGAAAAGTACTTGTTTTTGAGAACAACAAAATTATCGAATAACTTCTGGTTCTTATTTGACTGCGTTCGCTTCATACAAACTCATGTTCAACTTTCTTTCCTACTCGAAAATACCGATACAAAACATGTCGACTACAATGAGTACCACCAATCTTCACGTAGTACTACAAATACCAATGAGTGCTGCAAATACCACAAAGAAGTTTGGCAAAGAAATAATATATAACCAACAATTCCATATAGTGTTTTGGCAGATTTTGATTTTTTTTGATCTTACTTCTTACATACTTTTATCATTTTAAATAATCTCTGAAAATATGAAATATGTATAAACTATGTTTTTTACGTTTTAGTAATTTTATGTGATTTTTTTGTTATTTGAATTGTTTTTAGTTCATTAAAAATGAAGACTTTTTAAATCAAAAAGCCAAAAAAAATATTTTCCAAAAAAATTTGACTATTTTTGATATATATTTTTTTATTTCAATGATTAGTAAATAAATGCCTAACAAGTCGTTTTTAAGTTTGTTCATACACATAGGCATTTATGTATAAAAAACATGTGTTATGTGGTTTTTATGCTGCGAGTATTTGAAGTACCACATGAAGTGAACATAATTTTAGGAGTACTTGTTTTTGCGGATATATTTTTCAATGAGTACTCTTTTTACGGAACATAGGCAGCTTCGGATAAATTCTTACTCGTATTTGTCTTGCACACATTCTCTTCTCTTCACTGCTTGCGTTAATAGAGGGAGAGTAAGTACTCTATTTATCCGACAACACACATATGACGCAAAAAAGTTATTCGTTGCAGACCTTTAATTTATAAGTACAGATTCCAATGAGTATGAGCACAGCGTTGACATCAAACTCATAACATTCGAACTAAATTTGATTCATACGGCTACTCATTCAGATTCATAAATTTAACAAACTACTTATAATACTCATAAATGATTCGTGTGATTCGAATAATTCATCAAAATTTACAGTCTTAGTTGTTGTTGCATTTGCAAAATAAGAAGAAAGAAAAAGACAAAGGTAGCAAGCAAAGCAAATACACAACACTCTAGTAAGTAGTGTTGTGTTCTTACGTGAAGCATACTTATTTTGTGGTTCTTGTAAATGTTGAGCAAAGGAGAGTGGAAATCAACAACATCATGCATTTTGTTAAGTACGAGTACGATGAGTACTTCAAACTTTGAATATGAGTAGTGTGAGTATGCTGTTAAAAAAAGTATGAATGCGTATAAGTATCAGAAATTATGAGTATGATTCGAATCTTCTCATCTTTTTGAATACTCATTGCTGATCTCTGATGCTGAATTAATGGACTCGAATTATTGTCAACATTGCGAATAGTCTTCTCTGTAGGACGATTATATAATTGGAACATTACAATCCTTTGGTTAGGATTACGACCTAGCTTCTCACACGACTTATGTTGTATATGTTAATTTTTTATATGAGTGGCGAAATATAAAGTTTAAAGTCGAGCCCGAAAGCCATAGTTTTGGGAAACTTTTCGTGGCAATTTTTTTGTTTTATTTCAATTTGTTGGAGATGTCTGACCTGGAATTTGAACCGTGGGCTGAAGTTGAATAAGCTGATGTACTACTTACTAGACTATGGCAACTATAACGATTGTAAAATGGGCGAAATTAAGCAATATGATGCCCGAAGAGAACAACTATTTTGTTTGAACAGTTTTATTATTTACAAGAGTGTTGTTAACTTGTAACAGAACAGGGGAAAAGCAACTACTGTATGGGGTCGAACTCGTATCTGTTTATATTTTAAATATTATGTATGCTGTTAAACTCTATACAACTATTGTGTTTAATCTCATCTTATTTCCAAAACTTTCTTGTTTTCAATATTCATTGTTCTGTCTTTCAAAATACATACGATACATTTTTTTCGTTGCCCTCAAAGTAAGCTATTTTTGCTTTTCAAAATCATTTCTTGTCCCTACACATTCCCAATGCAACATCAATCATATGCAATACAAAGCACAGCATGTAATAAAAAATATGAGAATTTTTTTCATTGGCATGGCTGTGTAGTTACATACACGAGGGCGAGTATGTTTTTCGCCTACACAGTTGGTAGTAATGTGTACTTCTTTCATAATTTTATTGCGCTCTGTTTATAACCATTTTTTTTTGGTTTTTAGTTTTTTATTTCGAAATTCAATAATTTTTACTTATTTCATGTTTTACATCACAATAAATGTTGGAGAAAAGTTGAATTTTTTTCCTCTGTCGATGCGTTTCTTTTTTTACAGCAGATAAATGCGGCCATAAATTTATGGAAATTTTTTTACCATGTAATGACAATTCTGGAAACAAAAATAATTGAATTTATATTTTTGGAATGCTATTGCATTATACATCCTTGTTTTCTACAGCTTAATCACACTTGCGTAACATAATTGGCCATTAAAACCCTTCAGTTAGGATTACGACCTAGGTTCTCACACCACTTATGTTGCGTATGTTAATTTTATACATCAGTGGCACGACCTGCAGTTTAAAGTCGACTCCGAACAACAGTTTTTTTTGAGAAACGTTTCATGGCAAATTTTGTTTACTCTACTGCGTAATCATTCGATTATCATTTTACAGTCCAATGGCAACGACCTTTATTACTACTGTTATTGCCACACTATATTCCTCAATAGAAACGTTAAAAATTGTGTAAGCATTTCTATATCTGCTGAAAGGTCATGCAATTTAGTTATTGACTTACTTACTTGCTTAATTGGCCATTAACTCCCCGATTAACGGATTTCGGCCTGTCCCAACACATCCTTCCAGGCGCCTCTGCTTCTTGCGCGCATACGAAAGTTGGTCACACCAAACGATGACGTGGCTTCCTCGATTAAGTCCTTCCAATGCATACATATCGTCCTCTTCCGCAACTTCCGCAGATCCCCGCGTCAAACACCCGTCTCCCCGAAGCATCCTCCTCTTTTCGAACGACATGACCGAGCCAGCGCACTGTGATTGCACTTGTATGGGAAGGAGCGACAAAAATAATGATATTAAAGAAAATTTCACAGTACATTTCGGATATAATAACCGCAATTTTCTAAAAAAATGGGCGCGGTCACTTGCCCCTACCGCCCAATTTTTCATTTTTTTCTGATAAAATATTCAGAATAAATTTTCCGTTTTCCAGAAATCTTTCAAATACGTGTTTTTCTGCAAATTAAATTTAGTACTTTATTGTTTTCAAAAAAATATCAAACATATAAAAAAAAGCTACTTTTGCAACAATTCAATTGTAGATTTTAGTGGCGTACTTTTCTTTTTAGGTGGTAACTATATTTAGTAAATCCGTGTTTGTTGAAATTCTAGAAATTTTTCGTGAGTGTTGTAGCCTACACTTTTTAAACTCTTTATTTTTTGCTTCTGCAGCTTCCTCTGAAAGCTCTCCAGTTGAAACTCTGTCGTCTTCAATTACAGTAGAAGCGCGCAAAAGAATCTTGTGTACTCCTCTACAAGCTACTTACCTTCTTCGCATTCAAAATTAATTAATTTGATTACTTCGTCATAAACTTACTGTGATTTCGCCGAATTTGACCACCAAATCTCGAAAATTGTCGTTCGTGAAAATAGGCATTGATTCTATTATGCAGAATAAAAAAAAAACTATCAATAACAACAAAAATTTCAGTATTATTAAATCAAACGAGATACACAACAAATTTTAAAAACACAATAAACACAGAGGTTAAGCCAGTATATTAAATATATAGAAAAAACCTGCAAAAAACGGCACTTGAACTAAACTCAATTTTTTACTATAGATGTTTATCAATATTTACAAATTAATTTGGTCATTGGCTTTCATTGGGAAACTAACTAAAACTCTAATTATTTTTTACAAAGAATTTCAAACGGTGTTAATAAAAACACTTCTTAAAAATCAGTACTTTACGAAAACTATAACACAATTTATTAAGTTATTATTTCTTAAAAATAATGTCAATATCATTCACATTAATTTCCATTTTAATTATTTTAATTGGGCATTTTAATTAAATGTATTTTAATAATTTGATATTCACTTTGTTTTCACAGTCGCTTAGTCAACTTTCTTCTTCTATATAAAATCGCACTTTAATTGTTTGCATTTAAAAATTAGCGTTAGATATTATTATAACAAATTCAGAAGAGTGAAATTTGATGACATTAGCGACTATTTACTTCGCTACAAACCCAATATAGAAATTTTTTTTTTTATTTTTGTCGTGTATATTAATAAGCTGCACAACGTCTATGTCGTTTAGGAGCTCATACACCTCACTGTTTGATCGGATACGGAAATCATCGCCAACTCGCACTGAACCGAAGGTCTTATATAGGACTTTTGTCTCGAATACTCTAAAGGCTGCTGCATCAGTGCTTAATAGGGTCTATGCCTCTGCGCCATAAAGAAGCACGGGTTGGATGAGCGTCTTGTAGAGTGTTAGTTTTGTCGTACGAGACGGGTCTCTGCTACTCAATTGCCTATTGAGACTATAGTAGCACCTGTTGGCAAAAGTGATCCTGCGCTTGATCTCCAGACTGACATCATTTTTAGTGGTAACGGAGCCAAGGTAAATAAATTGCTTGACTGTATCAAAAGTATAGTTACTAGCCATAATCTGAGAATCAGTACGCCGCACGTCTCTACTTGTCGATAACATATACTTTGTTTTGGCAAACCCATCTTAGTAGACTACTGTTCAATAGCACTAAAGGCAGCAGTAAGATCTCGCTTGGTACGCCCTATGATGTCAATGTCGTAAGCGTACGCCAGCAACTGGACACTTTTTTGAAAAATAGTGTCATTGCAATGCACTCCCGCCTTTCGCAGAACACTCACCTTGTCTAAAACCTCACACGGTCTCAAATGGTTCCGAGAGGTCCATTCCTACATTGAAGGAGCCGCAGGAATTTCTCAACGCCATTCTGCATAGCTTTATCAGCTTCTTATGTATACCGAGCTCAGTCATTGTGGCAAAAACATGATCCCTTATGGGACTATTGAAGGCTGCCTTATAGTCGGCAAAGAGATGGTGTGTGTCGACTTGTTTTTCGTGGGCCTTTTCCAGGATTTGGCGTAGTATGAAGATCTGGTCGATGATGGACTTGCCAGGTCTGAAGCCTCGCTGATAAGGTCCAATCAGTGTTTTGACGAGTGGCTTTAGTCGTTCACACAATACGCCTGTAAGAACCTTATATGCGATAGGGAAAAGGCTTATACTCCTGTAGTTGAGGCATATCGTAGGGTCTCTCTTTTTCAGGACAGGACAGGGGACACTGAGTTTCCAATCGTTGGGTTAACTTCCTCTAGCCATATTTTGTAAATAAGCTGCGCCCTACCAACTCATTCTATTCGGTCTTAAACAATTTCAGCGGGCAGGCTATCAGGACCTGCCGCTTTATTTAGTCATTGACACATCAAATAATACCACGTACAAAAAAGTGCAACAAAAATATTTCTTCTTCTGCATTTTGCATGAAATTTTTAGTTGGCTATAATAGCGAATAGAAAAACAAGTCACAGCTGTTGCAATTAACCTGTATTACATTATTTTGAATTTATTTTATTCTCTGTTATTTTGTGCTGCAAATTGCATTTTGTTTTGTTTTAATAAATATTCACAGAAAACAATTTTTTTTTCAAATTTTTGACATTCAGCCACAGATCTGAGTTTGATAGCAGTTTGTCCTTTATTTAGATTTGTTTCAAATAAAATTTAAAATTCATTCTAGTGGTACAGAAGGAAATTAGAAATTTTAAATTATAAGATAATGTTGCCTACACCATAATCCTTCCTCCATCAAAATTTCATGAGATCATGCCAACCTCAACTGTCAAGAGTCTATATCATGCAAATTATAATCATTATTTCGAAAAAACTCTCCGTAGTCTAGTAGGTAGTGTGTTGGCTTATTAAAAAATACGAAAATATGAAAAAAATATTTCTTCGGCGACTTCCTCTCAGCAGATTTCTGGCAAAATCTCTGAGAGTAAATAAAATTGCCATGAAAAGTTTCTCAAAAATCTGTCGTTCGGAGCCGACTTTAAACTGGGACGTACAGTACCCAGTATGTACTCTCATGTATACAATTATAAACACACAACATGAGTGGTTTGAGAAGCTAGGTCGTAATGCTGACTGAAGAGTTGTAATGACCAATTATGTATGTATGTATATGTATTTTGAAAAAATATTACTCTAACATTCTTTATTACTATTTGATTAAATATAAGACGTTTCTAACTGTATATCTTAGATAAGGATTTGATATAAGGACTTGCTTTCGTAAAGTCAAAGAAAAAGTACTACAGAATACCACCCGCGTTTTTGGAAAATTTCAAAAAACGAAGAGAGCCGTACAACTGCCAAATTTCAATCCATATTTCTTGTCAATGTCGATACGATACTATCCACCTTAGTACCTGTTTAATTGGTCACTACAAACCCATTCGCTGGGTTACAATCTAGCTTCTCACACCACTTATGTCGCGGGTGTTAATTGTATACAAGAGTGGCGGTATCAACTGTTTAGAGTTAATTCGAATGACAGATTTTTTGAGAAACTTTTTATAGCAATTTTATTTACTTACGAAATATTTGTTCATTTTTCGTTTTGTTCAAGATGTGCGGGCTGTGGTTTGCATCACGGACTCTTGTCTAATAAGGCAACAATCTAGACTACAAACTAGACTACGAAGACTTTATCATCTGTATGCCACATTTATTGAAATCGACGTAGTTTAGTAGTCAGTACAGAAAGAACCCGCTTAACGCGGGGGATATGTTCCAATAAGTTCCAGCGCTAAACGAAACAGCGTTCGTACTGTGATTGCGACTTCGGAAAATTCAGTTGGAATCTTTATTTTGGACAGACTAACAAAAAAGCGTTGAAAAAGATACATAGTATACACCGTCGCGTGCACCACTTTTGGTTGGTGCATGGCCGTTTCATTTGCACACATACAACAAGTAATAATACAGTGTGCGATTTAGGGGAATCCCAATACTGAACCAGCGTTAAGTGGAGTCTTACTGTATGTTGGCTTATTAGACGTGAAGCAACTGTTCAGACACCGTTTGACCTGGTGTCTCCAACAAAACGCAATCTGAAAAATATTCCTTCGGTGATTGCCTCTTGGCAGATTTCTGGCATAAACTCTGAGAGTAAATAAAATTGTCATGAAAAGTTTCTCAAAAAAATCTGTCATTCGGATTCGACTTTAAAATGTAGGTCGCGCCACTCATGTATAAAATTAACACTCAACAGAAGTGGTATAAGAAGATAGGTCGTTAACCTAGCTGAAGCGTGGTGATGACTAATTATGTATGTCGGCATAAAGACATATATACTAGTAA
This sequence comes from Sarcophaga subvicina, assembly GCA_936449025.2. Lineage (NCBI taxonomy): Eukaryota > Metazoa > Arthropoda > Insecta > Diptera > Sarcophagidae > Sarcophaga > Sarcophaga subvicina. The sequence goes on from OW388080.2 coordinate 87,535,897, forward strand.
CTCGTAAAATTATGTTTACACAGTAAAAGTATGTTTACACACAGTAGAAGCAAGTTAAAAAAAGTATGGTAGAATCTGCGAATGTCCTGTCCAGACTTACCAACATTTTTGTATAAATTTTCAATGCATTTAATTATACCATGGTTTTATACGATTTTACAAAGTGGGGGAACCTTATTATTTCGTATTTTTGTCTGTCCCCTTAGTAACATTACAACGTTTATTTTGTAGGTTTGCTTGATATCTTATAAATTAATACAATCATATTAAGTTATTGGTTTATTTTATTTTTACACTAATGTCAACAAAACTTGACAGCATGTGTGTAATTTTAAGATGTTTGTTTATTTATTTATTCAATATACGTATATAGAAGTATGAACAAGAGTGATAAATATTTTATGCTGTTATTAGATTTTAAGATCAGAAGTAATGTTTAATTATAGGATTTATTAATAACTTAAGAAGTATTATGTATATTAAAATGCACATAATAAGTAAAGAAAATCTAGGAATAGATCAAGGATTATAAAAGAAAAATAAATAAAATTCTATTGAAAATAAATGATGAGGTTACAAATCAAAGGGGAAAGTAAAGAGAATTAAATTCGTACACTCCACGAAACACATTCAAGAAGAACATTCGCTAAGAAAATTAAATTTTTACGTGCAACTCTAAGAAGAGGTTGAAGGTTTCAAGGAAATATGTAAACATGCTCAGTGCACTGTTAAATAGTAGGACGAACTAAGGAATCCAAAAAACCGAATATATATTGTTACGTGGACATGACGCAGTTGTCTAGAAGGTATTGTGTTGTTGACGTGATTTCATGATTCACATACTAGCCCAGATATCTCGAATAAAACGAAATATTGAAAAAAATATTTCTTCGGCGGCCTCCTCTCAGCAGTCTTATAGCAAAAACTCTGAAAATAAATAAAAAATTGGCATGAAAAATTTCTCAAAAAATCTGTCTTTGCAATACATGTATAAAATGAACACACACAACACCGGTGGTGTAGAAGCTAGGTCGTAATCCTGACTAAAGGGTTACTATGCCTAACCTAAAACTAACTAATAAAATAAAAAAGCATCAGAAAGTACGAGAGTTGGAACGAAACAGTGTTCAAAAATAATAGAACAACACTACACAGAAAGATCACGAATTTGCTACACATAAAATAATATAATAAAGGATACAGTTGCCAATCACAGTTTACTTGTAATATAGGGATTCCTATCTTAAAAGTATGCGTCAGATATCATACAAATTTTTTATTCGTATGAAAGGCTTATTGATGCCATTATCTGTGGAATATAACTTCGTACAAATGTCCGTCTTGACTTCTATAGGTGGAGCGCATTCGAAATGTTAAATTTTCAATAACTGTGGTGGTCAAATCATGTTGAATTTCACCGATGAAATAGATTATGTTGGCTTTAAGAGCCACTGTGTCTTGTGAGCTATTCGCATACACCTGTGACTTAAGAAAACTGTACGTAAGAATGTCTGGATGACTTGGTAGACTAATGTGTAGTTGCCTAGTCAATCTAGAGACTCTGATCTGTGGCATTACGCCGATCATATGGTCGAAGTTAGTTTCGTGTATAATTAAATATAATTTGTAATTTTATTGTAATTAATAAATAAAAAAAGTTGACGTAATCAAATCGCACGATCTCGGTGGCCAACATCGAATCTCAAAGCTTTCATCCAGAATTTCCAATTTGCTATGAACTATGTGACACATAGTGACGTCTTTTTGAAACCACATGTCCTTACAGTCCAGATCATCCTATACACACCAAAATAAAGTTGATAATTATCGGTCTATAGTGTTTGCCTGGCCAAAGTCGTTTTCAAATATATATGTACCGATGACTCGGCCAGCACAAAACCCACACAAAATAATAGACGGTCTTTTTACTCTACTGTGCCAATTTGGGTATGCTCCTTTTACGTGCTGAAAAAAAAAAACTTTTGTTAACTGTTTTTGATTTTCTGTAAAAAAAAATTTCAAAGTTTCCCTTGCCGTTTTCGTTTGGTATTAAATACGTTAAAAGAAAATACATTTGATCTGTATCGAATTTTCCTCTTTGTAGAGTAGGAAAACAATACACTATTGGCCTTCAGTTAAGATTACAACCTAGGTTCTCACATCACACACCTTATATACATACATCATTGGTCATTATAACACGTCAGTCAAGATTACTACGTAGCTTCTCACACCACTTATGTTGCGTGTGTTAATTTTATACATGAGTGGCGGGACCTACAATTTAAAGTCGACTCTAAACGATAGATTTTTTTGAGAAACTTTTCATGACATGTACTCTCAGAGTTTTTGCCAGAAATCTCTTGATGGGAAATCGCCAATGAAATATATTTTCGTATTTCGTTTTGTTGGAGATGTCTGACTTGGAGTATGGACCGTGGCCTCAAGTCTAATAAACCAACACTTTACCTACTAGACTGCGGCGGTATATGTACAATATCTAGCCATGATAAGAAACGGGTCTTTCAACAGGGATTCCAATAGGCGGCATTTGATCATCCTGTTGGAACTACGTATATCTTTCAAAATTGTTGCCAATCCACAATACCAACAACAGGAGCAAATAATGAAATCGTCTTATAAAAATGGCATTTGGCAACTGACACGAAAAATCAACTTTAGTCATGGCGGCTATTTCTGGATGTGTGCATGTACTCATAAAATTGTTGAATTTGGAACAACACCAAACACTACCTATTTGCAAATCCAAATGAAACAAATTGTGTGTGAGATATCACCAATAATTCTCATCGATCTCTTGTATCTGGTGTATCCTTGAATACGTCTTATTTATAAATCTAAATGAAACAAATTGTATGTGAGATATTATCGAAAATATTGATTGATCTCTAGAATATGGTATATCCTTAAACACTTCCTATTTGTAAATCCAAATAAAACAAATTGTGTATGAGATATCATAGACAATTGTCATCGATCTCTTGTATCTGGTTTATCCTTAAACACTTCCTATTTGTAAATCTAAATAAAACAAATTGTGGGTCAGATATCATCGATAATTGTATCTGGTGTATCCTTAAACATTTCCTATTTGTAAATCTAACTAAAACAAATTGTGGGTCAGATATCATCGATAATTGTCAACGATCTCTTGTATCTGGTGTATCCTTAAACACTTTTAAATCCAAATGGAACATATTGTGTGTGAGATATCATCGATAATTGTCATTGACTTCTTGTATCTGCTGTATCCTTATACACTTCCTTTTTCTAAATCTAAATAAAACCAAACTGTGTGTGAGAAATTATCGATAATTGTCATCGCCTGACCCTAGAATCCTTGGTGCGATTGCAGAGAAATTTGGCACAAATAGTATTTGGAGTATTTGTATTGATATAAATATTTTTATTATTTTTTAAGTGTCGTGGGGGGCCTCTGTAGGGCATTGGTATTTTTCTACCCGCTTCGGCATAAGTGTGTTCTGAAATAAAAATTTTTTCTCTTTATTATATGACGGCTAAATAGCATAGTTAAACTATATTTGAGAGTTTTATTGAAAATGTGCCTTAAAAATGAAATGGCATATTTTTTCATAAACTTTCTGTGGATGAACAGATGATCGCATATTATGGTAGCCATTACCTAAAGATGTACATAAAGGGCAAGCCAATACGATTTGTCTACAAATACTGGGTGTTAGCTTCTATGATAGGATATTGTTATTCCTTTATCCCATATGCTGACGCTTCTGCTAATAAAAATGCTGACTACGGCCTTGGAGAAAAGGTGGTACTACGACTATTAGAGAATATTTCAGATCCAAGCCAATATAATGTTACGTTCGACAACTTTTTTACAATCCATAATTTATTATTTTATTATTATTGTCCCGAAAAGGTTATTTGGCAACGGGTACCTCGGGGTTCATCAGAATTTTGCTTTGACAAAAATAACAATATTATCGCAGTTCGCTGGATCGATAATACGGTAATTACCTGCACACATGTTTATGATCATGTTATACCTACATATCGACGCCTCCATTCTATAACGTTCCAAGTACACTTAGAATTTAATGTTCTTACATTTTTAAATTCTACGTTCTCTAACTTAAATACTGTCAAAATTTGGTTAAGATACGCCGATCCGTTCCGAAGTTATAGGGAAAAATCTAATTAGAATACACATATAGTCGTATGTCGCGCCAAAACTTTGAGAGCTCATAACTCAAAACACACTTTTTCGACTTAGAATGTTATAGAACGGAGGCGTCGATATATATATATACATTAAATCTTTCTGAAGGTGGTGACTGTTATGTCTAATTTTTTGGGTGTTGAGCCGATGTGTAAAACTAAAAGATATGACCGTAAACATCACAAGACGACCATATATTATTATATTATATGTGTCCGAGTCCGCGAAATAAGTGGTATTGACCATTACTCACTAACGCTTTTGACGCAACAATGATAGCTACGCTGCTTGTGCAGGGGGTGTGAAGGTTTGCCACCTATGAGCCAACTCGATTTTTGGGTTAGAGTTGTTGTTGAAGCGTTGGTACAAATTCGTGAAAATCGACGCCGTGATGGAAAAGTTGTCACAAATGCGCAGCAAATAGCAAAACGCACTGACAAATTTGACCACATGTTTGATAAAATTGAAAAACGCGGTCGCTTTGCGCAATTTGGTGGGAAAACAGAGTACGTTTGTAGAAAATACATACGGTTTGAATGTGCATCAATGACATTGTTTTGTACAATTTAATGCTCCCAAAAATATAGAAAAAATAAAGAAAAATAAATGATTTGAAATTTCTATTTGAAATTATTTTTTAAAATTTTTATAATAAAATGAATTGAAGTCGCCGTAGTCTAGTAGCTCATTAGACGAAAGGCCAGGGTTCAAACCCCAGGTCAGACATCAAACGGCAAAAACTCTGAGAGTAAATAAATATGCCATGAAAAATTTCTCAAAAATCTGTCGTTCGCAGTCGATTTTAAACTGTAAGTACCGTCACTCATGTATAAAATTAATACACCCAACATGAGTGGTGTGAGAAGCTAGACTGTAATCCTGACTGAAGGGTTGTAAGGACCAATAATGTTATGTTATGTCGTCCAGTAAGCTATGTCACACAACCTTGTGATATATCGATTTAAAAATATAACAAAGAAAAGAATCGATCAGAAAGCTTATTAGCAAGGTCAGATGTTACTGAAATAAAGCTGTCTTATATCATGAAGTTCGGTAATTTAGAATCTGTGGTACACTAGTTATGGAATCCACAAAAATGTAATTGAAATGCAATACAATACAATGACATATTTCCAGAAGACATAAATCATTATTTGCTACCCAATGTTCAAAATATTTCAAGTTATTAAAAAAGTATACATATACTATTTTGCTTCTTGAACTTCTCGTGGTAAAATTTTTATTTTTTGGTAGGAAAATTTGTTTTAAAATTTACTTTATTTTTTAGTTCTTTTTTTTTTTTTTTGACGACAAGTAAAACTTTTATCGAAAGTTGTTTGTCAATAAGTGACAAACTTGTTAAATATTAATCAAATATATGGTAAATATATGGTTGGTACCATGATACAGACAGGCAACATCATCACACCACCGCAAAAGCCAATCATCATCCATCCGCCTTTGCTCTAGAAATGTTGGTTCAAAAACTTTTTCTATTTTTTAAATGGAACTCTGTATGGAACTCTGTACTTCTGTTGTGCACACAAGTGTTATATTTCTGATAGAGTTTGTTACTTTACATGTACATAAAAAGAGCATGAAAGTTACAACACAGATAAATTCAAATAAATTATTTAAAAAAAACAAGAAAACATACATAAAAATCAAAATGCACAGCTGGGTTCTTTTCCTATGAGTAACTGAAGTGTCACACTTCTTCCAGAGAACAATTCATTGACTTTAATAGCTTCATTTAATTCAATTAGTTATGCAAAATCAATAGGTTTTGGGCTTGATGGATAAGGTTTTTTTATGTTTTTCATAAGCATTGTATTCAGAGTGTCAATAGAATTAGCAATTAAGACCTTGTGATGCCATATTATGTTACTCTTCAGTTTTTCCTTAACTAATCTGTAGTCGTCGTAGTTCAGTAGTCAGCGTGTTGGCTTATTAGACGTGAGGCCACGGTTTAAACCTCAGGTCAGGCATCGCCAACTAAACGAAATATGACAAAATATTTCTTCGACGACTTCCTCTTAGCAGATGTCTGGCAAAAACTCTGAGAGTAAATAAAATTGCCATGAAAAAGTTACTCAAAAATCTGTCGTCCGGAATCGACTTTGAATTGTACGTCCCACCACGCATGTTTAAAAATAACACACAATATGAGTATGTCGTAATTCTGACAAAAGAGTTGTAAAGACCAATTATGTGAAAACAATAAGGAAGTTAGTTCCTAATTAGTAACAAGATGTAGTATTAATGCCAAAAGTGTCAATTAGGAATTGTTACAAACGAATTAAAGAGCTTGTTTCATATGCCTCCTCAATACGTATCAATCTAATCTAAAAAATTACTTTAAAATCTATCTTTTAGTTACAAAGAATGAAATGCTATATTTTCTGGTGCATAATTTCAAGTGCTCACTTCATAGGAAAACCACTAACAGAGTTTCTCTGGGGATTGCAAAGTGATTTAAAGTAAAACCAAAAACATGAATTACTTAACGTATTTAATTGGTCATTACAACCCTTTAAGCAGGATTACGATCCAGCTAGAACGACAGATTTTTGTGGATTTCATGCCAATTTTATATATTTACAGAGTTTTGAGCTTTGAAGAAACTCTAGTTTCTTTCGTATGTCGGGGTTGGAGTTTCAACCCTGGCCTCATGTCTAAGAAGTTCGCAAACACTTATATGAACAATGAAGGAATGTTATAAATTCATTAAATTTTTACTACTGCGGTCAAATGAAATTTTACAAGAAACAGCAACAGTTACATTGCTACTCATCGTTAGACTGAAAATACTAACAGCAATAAATTAAGTGCGGTCGAACGGTTGTATACGTCTTCGAAACTAAATTCAGCATTCCCTTTACTATGGGGGTTACATAAATACTGGGAATAGTAGTGCAGTGTTTAAGAAATTTAAAAAAATAATGCTTTAAAGCCTACCGTAGGTACGACGCCGTAGTCTAGTAGGTAGTGTGTTGGCTTATTAGACGTAAAGCCAGGGTTCTAGCCCCAGGCCAGACGTCAAAATAAAATACAAAAAGTATTTCTTCGGCGACTCCATCTCAGCAGATTTCTGGCAAAAAATCTGAGAGCAAATAAAATTGCCATGAAAAGTATCTCAAAAATCTCTGATTCGGAGTCGATTACTCCCGTCTCACCACTCATGTATTAAAATTAACGCACACAACATGAGTGGTGTGAGAAGCTAGGTCGTAATCCTGACTAAAGGATTGTAATGACCAATTATGTTATGTTATGCACTTTTAAGACTTATGATTGTCGTTAACATCTTTTTAAACCCATGATTCTATTCTGATTTTTTGTATATAAGTTCTGCATTATAGTTTGTAAAAATTTCACAGCCGTATAAAAGTTATACTTAGCAAGATGCATGCGAATGTCAAAAGCAGTTGTACCAGGTTTCGAAACATACTCTAAACTCTCTCGAACAGGCGTAAGAATTTCAACGTGCTGTCGTCAAGTAGTTATTCAATCCATATCATTTGACTTGCAAAATGGAATAACACCAGTAAGTTGAGCGTAAGTTAAAAATGTTCCTTTAAGGTTAAAATATGAACACTTGTTATTGATTCAATATTAAATTGAATATTTAATACACAAAATGAATATTAGATTATTCTAAATAATTCTTGTCATGAAATCGCATCAATGTTAGGTTAGGCTAGGTTAGGGGGGAACTTGCAGACATGTTCACTCGATACCCCATATGGTCCTTTTTGGTAATCAGTGTGAGATAAGTCCCCTTGTCATGATTCCTTAGTGGTAAGTTTAAACCACCCCAAACTCCGGATGACACCGATCAGTTCCCTCAGTCTAGATCTTCAAACATTCTATCACCCGAAAACAGATGACTACTGTTCTGATGTGCAGATCACATTAAAATCAATTTATTTATTTTTTTTTTTTTTTGGCTTCAAAGATTGGAATACTCAATGAAATTCTACATTTTCTAGTGCAGAATTAAAAGCGCCTTTTCCTGTATGATAACCGCTAAAGGAGTTGACATTTGTTCTGAAGTGCAGGGTATAAGAGGTTTTACAATGGTTCCATTTCATAAACTTCATGGCAATTTCTGCAGTAAGCGTGGTTGGACAGACAGTGCCTGTCAGCGAAACTGCCAATACGCAGTGTTAGAATTCCTGCTAGATTGACAACGGTTTTGTCGAACTCAAGCAGTGAACTGGTTGTCCCGTTTTCCATTGCTGTTCGTTTCCCTCTATACCACAGTGGCCCAAACTGCAGTAGAGACGGCTATTGTGTTGACGCATACGGTCTGTGCAACCTCTGACGCCCTTTAATTTAACGCTTTGATTGTTGCTCGACTGTCCACATCAAGTTCGATGGTGGTAGGTCTCCGGTTTCAACCATATCTGCAGCTTGTTCAATACCAAAAATCTCCGCCTGAAATACGGTGACCACGTTAGGTATTTGTAAGAGCCGTTCAGTGTCATTATATCGGAATAGATCCCAGATTCAATTCCACATACCGTTTTGAAGTCATCGGTGAAGATCGTTATATCACCATTACCGTTGACAGTTTCAGCAATCCATTCTTCCCTTGCTGGAGTGTGAGTATCCATCAGTGTTAGTAGTAGAGTATGAGTAGAAAATCTATTATTTCAAGGAGAAAAAGAATCTTTTTTCCATGTATCGTTATTCAACAAAAGTTATACAATCTGAAATAAAAATTTCTAAAGTATTCTATTTGGAAAAATATCACTATGTGCCAAAATAAAAAAATAACATAACATTGACACAGTCTAAGTTGTGAGTTTTGTTTTATTTGACAAAAACTGTTTTCTTTTGGACTTTACACAAAAAATGTATTGATTATACAAACATTTCTGAACCGATGTCCAAAATTTGAACCTTTTTAGAAAGCAGAGGGATGCACCTTTAGAACAATATACATATATAATATATATTGTATTATTTGACTTAATATGTTATGAGGTTTGATAAGGTAAACTTGACAAATCCAATTTTTTTTGTTATTTTTTCAAGTTTAGCCATTCTTAATTGCAAACTTCAATTAAAAATATGAAATAAGTGATAACATTCTGAAAGTGCATTACCTTGTGAAGAGATTGATACTTCGTTTGATCAAATCGAATAAAAATTACCTAGAGTTATTGCTTAAAGACTCTAATAGTCGAGTTATATTTTTCATATATATATTTTTCCAAAAGAGCGTTTAGTGCAAAAATTTTCAGAATTTTTAATGGATCTTGATTGTTTATTGGAAATTGTGTCATTTTCAATTTTGAGCGACCATCAGAAGTTGGCCATTATTTGCGCAAAGAGAAATAATATTATTTGTAAAAAGAACAAATATTAGCCGACTTCTGGTAGTGGTGCAAACGTGAAATTGACACATTTTCTGATAAACAATTAAGATCCATCAAAACTTTTGAACATTTTTGAACTGAAAGTTCATTTGATAAGATGACATATATAAAAAATATTACACGACTGTTATATTATTTAAGTAATAACTACGGTAATTTTTGTCCGATTTGATCGAACGAAGCTTCAATCTCTTCACAAGATAATGCACTTTCAGAATATCATCAACTATTTTATCGTTTTTAATTAAATTTAGCAATTAAGAATAGCTAAACTTGAAAAAATTAGAATAAAATCATATTCTCCAAGTTTACCCGATCAAAACCCATAAAACGCAAGTTTGAACCATATGTTTATGTACACCATTTTAAAGGCTCATCTGTAACCTTTTCAAAAAATTTGGAGTCTGAAAATAGGTTGAAAAATATTTGGGTAATCAATAATTTTGTGTGAAAAGATCAATAAATACAGTTTTTGTCAAATAAAACAAGTTTGGAGGGTTCGAGAAATATAAAAAAAAATATATTTGAGTTCTACTCAACAAAATTCACAACCTACACTATGTCATTAGCTGGGTGTATTTTGACTGTCGCATCGCGTAATTGGTTTCTATTGTAATACAATATTCGACTCTCGATTTAAATATGTGAACTCAAATGGACTCAAATTGACAGCATTAATATAATAAATATCACATACTTGTATATATGTATGTATATATAAATGTATTTCAATTAATTATATATGCAAGCCTGTGAATACTGTATGCAATTATTAAGATTTATTTTATATTAATTAATGACAACAACCCAAGCAACTTAATGTCAATGAAAATCATTAAAAAATAAATAAAAAAATAAATATTAAAAATAAATCTTTGCAGTTGGTTGACGTTGAAACAAAAATTTAATTTGTTTTTAAAAGCTTACATAATAAAAGTTTCAGATTGGATGTAAAATGTGCAAAATTAATTTAAATATTGTGAAGTTTTCTATAGAGTATATCGCATTTTTAAAGTTACGTATTTATGGGTCATGTTAAGTTAAATATTTAGGGTAGTTCTTTGAGAATCAAACAAGTCCAAGAACCACTCGGAGCTTCCGATGAAGCGACTCAGACTGCCAATGTCAATACATGACAGTTAATCCAGATCCTACATGCAGTAGGCACCCAAGTGTCATTTTTCCCCATTTGATTGTTTCTTGCGGGATTTTCTTAAGTCGCAGTTGTATGCGAAGACATCAAAAACTGTGGTTCTTAAAATCAACACATACCATGCATATATACATCACAGCCCTTTAGTCAGAATTATGCGTGTTAGTTTAGACACGAGTGGCAGAACTTACAGTTAAAGTCGATTCTGAACGACAGATTTTTGAGAAACTATTCAGGGAAATTTTATTTTTCTCAGAGTTTTTAACAGAAATCTGCTGAGAGGATGTCGCCGATGAAGATGTCAACATAATACCGAATACATAACCCATGTCATCGGTTTTCAGGGTCATGAAAAATTAAACATTTCGGATACGGTCCACAGCGAGAAGCCAAGACGGACAGTTGTACGATATGTTCCACAAATAATGGCATCAAAAGGCCTTTCAAACTAGTGAAGAGTTTGGATAATAGTACATACATACATATATTGTATTATGATAAGAAACGCCTAGTAAAAGACGCGTGGAATGTTACCAAATCAGCGCAATAAAACATAAGTTTACGTCTTGTATTTGTAAGAAAAAACATTTCGGAACGGAATATTAAAAAAAATTCATTAAAATTTTCCTAAAATTTATTTGCATTTCTTTTTTCTTTTCATATGCAATTTTAAGTCACTTTAATTCATCAGAAAGACATACAAAGTTCATGAACGTACATGATTTTTTATTTATATTTTAAATATTTATGCATGCATGAGCATATTTCTTGCATAAGTTATTGCTAAACGTCGGAATGTTTATACTATTCGTGTATTCATAGTTTATCTGCACATTTTTTTACTCAAAATGATTCCTTTTGTCGACATATGTTTCTTAGTTACGTTTCCTTTTGTATGCCATATACTACCGAAAAATGTTTCAGTATTTTTTGTTAGTCTTTCGTTTTGTCTCAACATTTGTTTCAACTTACCATGGACGAAAGTCCATTCCTACCGAAAGGACTTTATCCTAATTCAAGTGGATAAACCAACACTCACGCATCGACGAAATGCAGGATTTGCCAAAAACATTGCTGATGTCCGATGGTTATTACAACCCTTCGGTCAGGATTACGACCTAGCTTCTCACACTACTTCTGTTGTGTGCGTTAATTTTAAATACGAGTGACGGAATCTACATTTTAAAGTCGACTCTGAACGACAGATTTTTGAGAAAATTTGCATGGCAATTTTATTTACTCTCAGAGTTCTTATCAGAAATTTGCTGAGAGAAATATGATTTCATATTTAGTTTTGATGGAGATGTCTGAGCTATTGTTTAAACCTCGCATCTAATAAGCCAACACACTACCTATTAAGTTTTGTGAATTTTTTATCGTGACTTGGGCCTTTACAATAATAAATTCAACTGGCCGGGATCCGAATTAGTATTGAAACCGACGTTGGCTCACTGAATTTACTCTGGAGCAGACAACAGACACTAACATTCAGCAAAAAATCATTTTGAGTGTGTGTATGTGAACTCCCAAAATTGTCGAATTTGTGACCGCACCAAACGCCATGAGGTCCAAGAGATTCCAATGTTTGGTATTGATTTTGGGATGGCAGAATCATGGAATATGGAATCTATTTACCACGTCCCTTCACTGTCAATAGCAAGCAGTACATGATTTTAAATGAAATTTTAAAAGAAGGTAGAGGTAGATGTAAAGCGACTATTACTCATTAATTTGTTTATTTTATTTCTTCCGCATAGTCAGTGTAGCAAAATTATACGTAGCAACCGTAAAATCTAATTGAAATATGTTCTATATTTGACAGCTAAATTTCGACAAGAAGAGCGTTCCATGTACTTATAGAGCGGCTAAGGAGCGAATTATCTCTTTATTGTTTTACGTTATCCTTTCACTAATCCTTTATTAATGAATATTTTTTACAAGACAGAGGAGTATTACATAAAAATCTACAATTTTTGGTCATTAGCAATACGTTTATCGGATTTTGGGTATGCCTTAACACATCCTTTCAGGCGCCTATGCCTTTTGCGCGCTTTTTCCAGTTGATCGCAACAACAGTGTTTCCTTGATTTGGTCCTTCCAACTCTGACAAGGTCGTCCTCTATGACTCGCAAGCAACCCTTTCTGTCCGAACTACTACCCAGCCACCGCAGTCGCTGGATATCAACACGCTGCACAAAATTTATGTCGTTGTTATATCAAATGAGGAAATCATCGCCAACTTGCACTGGGCCGAAGATCTTACATAGGACTTTTCTCTCAGATACTCTCAAGCCTGCTATATCGGTACTTTATAGCATCCATGCTTCTGCACCGTAAAGAATCACGCTAGGACGAGCGATATGTACAATATTAGTTCCATGGTACAAGAGAGGTCTCTGCTGCTCAATTCTTTATTAAGACCATTATTATTAAGACATATACTGGCATAAGTGACCCTTCGCTTGATATCTAAACTGACATCATTTTTGCTGGCAACGGCAGAGCCAAGATAAACAAATTCACTACCAACATCGAAAGTATAGTTATCGACCGTAATCTGAAGTCTAATGTAGCCTATGTTTCTACAACATTTTGTCACCATTAATTCCAGACTTTCCTGATCGACTCCCATTCAATCCCACGTGTCTGCCCGTGACCTTTACGAATGGCGACTGTGATCGAGAAGACAGTGAGATCGAGTTTATGTAGTTAAGATGGTTGGTACGCCTTCTATTCATCGAGGGCGAACCATGCTGAGAGATTCCTCGTTGACCCAGGATAGGTTGAAGTTCCGGAAGAATTTTTTTTGCCTAATGGCCAATTTCACTGAGGTAGGTGGAATACCAAATTCGATTGGCGAGGTTTCGGGAAGGAGTGCATCTGCTCTGGTGAGTTCGTCGGTCCAGAGAGTGTCGAGACAACTACGGCTCGTTGTAACGAGTTTAGAGTTCACCGTAACTCTCGAAAGGCATCTAATAGTAGTTTGGTTATCAAAAAAGATATAGATAGGGGTGAAAGCAGCACCAAAGATCCATTGAGCAGCCTGAAGCAAGCTGCATTGATCCGGCAGTCGAAGGGAAATGTACAGGTCAAATTTCACAGAATACACACTGCTACCGACCCTATTATCGAGGGTATACATACATCCAAGGATTCCAGGGAGATGATCATTTTAGAATTGGTACTAATTTTCACGGTGCTTCGTTAGATTTTCGAAATTGCGTTGTTTTGGGTTCGAGTCATTAAATTTTTTTAAATTTAAAATTTTTTTTTTTTTCTTAAAGATGGCACGACTTTTGTTTCTAAATGCGTCATGCCATCAAAACTCAGGGATTATCTTTCTATTGCAACTGGAATTGCAAATTGTAAATGAAGAAGATCACAGTGACCGTTCAATAGTAATCTCCGAAGAACAAAATTTAACTTCCAAACAAATTTCCAAAAGCGATGTGATTGATTGACGAAGTTATGAAGATTTTTTTAAAAAACGCGGACAGAGTTTTTAAGTATTCTAGGCAGTAGCTACGAATATCAATTGCTACAAGGACATTTTTTTTACGTTGATAAAGGCTGTTTAGCAATTTGACCGACAGTGAATAATTTTTATTTTGTTTTGGTATTTCTTTTTAAAAGAAGTATTTTCGTAACTCTGGAACCTGTCTTTGATCTTTACATGGTTTGCTATAGAAAATCATAATTCACTTTTTGTCATTTCAATTTGCGTTGTGTTTTTTTAGAACGCAACTACAACGCAAACTGAGGTATTGGTCTACTAGATTCATTAACTTACTATTTTTTTTTAATCCTCTCATGCCCGATGTTGCGTATATGCAACATTGTGTTTATGAGCGTCTAAGAACCTCTATTTTAAATACTTTTTTTAACCTTTTGCAAAAATATAGTCTCATGCATTGTTCAAGCTTACAGCTAATTGGTTGATAGTCAGTTATGCACCTGCCAAGTTAGTATTCTCCTGAAAACGAAGTCGACAAATTCATCTTACAAAAAAAGAGTTGTTTTAAAAAAGGGCTAAAAAACACTAATTTATTTAATTCATCCTAAAACCAAGTTCAAGAACTAAATAAAGAAAGGTAAGTGAGTAATTTAAAAAACCGGCATGAAAATATTATTTCGTTTGTCTGTAATAATTTTGTAAATGTAGTGTTGCGTATATGGAACATTGGTCTATTGTAGTAATTTTCGAAATATAAATTTTTTTTGTACGCACACTCTAGTGTACTGGTGAACAAACTCGAGGTTAGTAAACAGTTACCGAGCTTTTGAAGGCAGGTCAGACCACAGTTGTCGCAAAAAAGAGAGATCATCCATCATCACTTCTTTTGACAATGAATTCAGGATCTTCATCACCCTTTTCATCGGCTCCGTTAACACCAGCTCTATCATCACCAGCTCCTTCTACGGGTTCTGAATCAAACCCATATAAAAAAGCATATCTTGCAGAGCCTACAAAATCCCTACGATTTGGTGGTTATAATCATTGGCCGGAATGGGGAACAAGGGGCAATTGTAAACTATATAACAGTCGGTTTCCAAGCTGTAAATGCAGCAAATATGGCTCAATAAGCCCAACGTAAGACTGGTATCTTCGAAGTCGCCGTAGCATAGCAGGTAGTGTGTTCGCTTATTAAACGCCCGGGTTCCCGCCCCAGGTCAGACATCAAAACGAAATATGAAAATAAAAAAAATATTTCTTCGGCGACTTCCTCTCAACAGACTTCTGACAAAAACTCTGAGAGTAAATAAATCTGCCATTAAAAAGTTTCTCAAAAATCTGTCGTTCGGAGTCGACGTTAAACTGGAGGTCCCGCCAATCACGTATAAAATTAAGGCACACAACATGAGTGGTGTGAGAAGCTAGGCCGTAATCCTGTCTGAAGGGTTGTAATGGCCAATTATGTATGTATGTATGTATGTAAATTCATAATTAAATTGAGGTCAACTCTATCTTATATGTCTACTCAAAAAAATTTTAGACACGCCAATTTTTAATCGGGCATGAGAGGGTTAATATAATGAATTTCATTTATTGCAGTCAAATGTGCCAGACTTTTATGAACTTAATTAAATATTTTTCCTTAAAATTCAGCTGATATCAATTAAAACTTTCAAAGTATTGTTTGGCATGCATTTTAAATTTTTCTTATTGTTTTTTCAATGACACCTTATGCTAATTAAGTTATATTTTAGGAAATGTTGAAACAAACTTTACCACAGTGTTAAACTATTTAAAGGCTTGTAGACAAATTTCGTTTCTGCCGGCAAAATTAGAATACATTTTGGTAAGTAAGTGAGAATTTTAATTTTATTCACAAGAAGTCTTATTGTTCCTATTTCCATTTCATATTCCGTTGCTAAATAATTCAAAAAAAATCGTAATTTTTAAGGACAAACAAATTAAATGTGTTAAGGTGGTAAACTTTTGTTTTGTCAATTTAGAATTTCAAATTTCTAGGAAAACAATTAGAAAAAAAGGCGCAAATTGAAGGTGTGCTAAATAATAATTAATTGCGGTGAAATAAGTTTAAAACTTACTCTGTATTGTCATGCAAATATTGAAGGAAGACAAAATGGATAAACTGTTTTTAAAAAAATTATTTTGGTAGTAAAACTAAGCGTCTTGTATGTTTACGTCTGCCATAATCAAATTACATAAAGTAGTCTGCATTGATTGACACTTAAGTGAAAATTTTTTAACGAAATTACAATAACAGGGGTTGAAAAAAGTAGTACGTTTGAAGTATAAAAATAAAAATTCATTGACAAAAACAAAAAAAAAATTATCGTCCTTGCTGTGTCTTCGCAAGAAGGATTTTAAGCAATCTCGACCTAGAAGTCTTTTGGCAGAAGCCAACTATGAGTTACTTTGCACTTTGACAAGCTTTAAGAAAGTTGCGATATGCAAGAATATATACAAGAAGTCGCCGTAGCGTAGTAGGTAGTGTTTTGGCTTATTAGACGTGAGGCAATGATTCAAACCCCAGGTCAGACATCTCCAACTGAACGAAATATAAAAAAATATTTATTCGGCGACTTCCTCTCAGCAGATTTCTGGCAAAAACTCTGAGAGTTAATAAAATTTCCATGAAAAGTTTCTCAAAAATCTATCGTTCGGAGTCGACATTAAACTGGAGGTCCCGCCACTCATGTATAAAAAATTGACGCACACAACATAAGTGGTGTAAGAAACTAGGTCCATAATCCTGACTGAAGGGTTGTAATGGCCAATTATGTATGTAAGTATGTTATGTATGTAGTCTAGTTCAAACCCCAGCTCTCGTACAAAGCGAAATATGAAAAAATATTTCTTTAGTAACTTATTCCTAGCGGTCTTCTGGCAAAAACTTTGTAAGTAAAATAAAATTGTTATTAAATGTTTCTCAAAAATCTGTAGTTCGTAGTCTATTGTAAATCCACTCAATAATAAAATAATTTTAAGTAACTTCTTTATAATAAACGAACATAATAATACGTTTTTGTTTTTAACTGTATGTTTCTGTTTGCACGGTAAAAAACCTTTCTTCTCTACGTTGTTTTTAAAGACTTGTAATAAATTAAGGAATTGTTCTCTAACGCTGCAGCAAACGCTGTATTAAAGGCAGCATAATTTCTGGTACTAGAGTGGGTGTGATGATGAATCAGAAAAATAATTTTAACAGACAGCAAATGTCAAATGTATGTCTGCATGAAAATAAATGTTCTTAGATTTGTCGTCTTTCTTTTCTTGGTCTCTAATGGTATATAATTTTCTCTCTTGCTTTATGAAACAATATTTAACTTTTTTAATGAGCATCATCACAATAAGGCAGAAAAAGGGTTTTGCTAGAGTACATGCACAGAACTCAAAGTGAAAGGTAATATTTGCCTTGGTTTTCGTTTTTCTTCTTTTTCTAGAAACAGCAATGAGCACGTAGAAATCAAAAATTTTTATAACAAAAGCCATAAAGACAAAGTTTTAAGAGTTTCATTAAGACAAAAACCCCTTTCTTGTTTTAAACTTAATTTTAATCATCCCCCACTTTTTGCTGTTGTCTTCTGTTAAATTTGTATGTCGTTTATAGTCTGTTTATTTTTATGCCTTACAATTTCAGATTTTATAGAGCTTTACCGCATTTTTATCATAAAAAAATATACGAAGAGGTTTCAAAAAGTTTCCAAGTTTTTAAATAAGAAATAGATTTATGCTCAAAAAAAACATTTTTTTTCAAAACTGTGTGCTTTTAAAGAAAACCAACCTTTCTCTGAAGTAAACCTTTCTGAAGCTATCAAAATTTTTAGGTGATTCCCTCGTAAGTGTCAAATCTTTTTCTGCTGGGCTAATATTAGAAAACATGAAGTAGTCACTCTGAACAAAATATGGAGCACATGGTGGATGAGGAAACAATTCTGTGACTATTTCTTACTTATTAAGTTATTTAATTGGCCATTAACAAGCCGTTTAAAGGATTTTCGCTCGCCTTAACACATCCTTCCAGGCGCCTCTGCTTCCGCCGTTCCTATGCCAGTTGGTCATACCAATCGATGACAGGGCGTCCACGATTTGGTTCTTCCAACGAAAACAAGGTCGTCTTATTCCGCCGAAGCATCCTCCTCAGTTCGAAAGGCATGGCCGATCCAGCGCATCCGCTGGATATTAATACGCTGCACAACGTCCATGTCGTTGACCGAAGATCTAACGTAGGACTTTTCTCTTGAATACTCTCAAGGCTGCCGCATCAGTGCTTAATGATATCCATCCGCGCCATAAAGAAGCACGGGGAGGATGAGCGTCTTCTATAGTATTAGTTTTGTCGTACGAGAGAAGTCTCTGCTATTCAATTGCCTATTGAAACCATAGTAGTAACTGTTAGCAAGAGTGATCCTAAGCGTTATCTCCAAACAGAAATAATTTTTTTTCGAACAAACAAATTCCTTGCCTATATCGAAAGTATAGTTATCGGCAATAATCTGAGATCCAATACTCCGTATGTCCCTGCTAGTGCTTGTCGACAACATACATTTCATTTTGCCCTCATTTACTGCCGGACCCATCTTGATCCCGTTCGATAGTATTAAAAGTACTCAAGCAACTGTACGCTTCTTTGAGAAATTGTGCCATTGCGTTGCACTCCTGTCTTCCGCAGAAAACTCTCCATGATGAAGTTGAGAGGTCGCATGATAAGGGATCGACTTGTCTGTATCAAAAGGTTTCACACATTCCTTGGGTCCATTCCTACCTTGACGGAGTTGTATGAGTTGTTCAACGATATTCTGCATAGCCTTATTAGCTTTGCAGTTATACCGAGCTCAGACATTGCGGCAAAAAACGATTTTTGACGTGGCTATCGAAGCCGCCTTGTAATCGACAAACAAATGGTGTGTGTCTACTTGTTTTCCTTAAGTTTTCTCCCGGATTAGACGTAGTTTGGAGATCTGATCAATGATGGACTTGCGTTTGTTGCAATTATGTACATCGAGGAAAATGAAGTGTCTAGAAGTCGACATAGTCTAATAAGAAGTCTGTTGGCTTATAAGATTCTTACAAGAATTAAGTGGCTTGTTCCCAAGAGTTGCTTATTTTATTTAACCCTGGACGGTTACTCTTCATTTTTGTACATTAAGGCTATCTTCGTTGAATTGACGAACACTTTAACCTTGGATACTTTTATGTTTGACCAAATTACGGTCTTTTTATCAACAAAGTTAGTTAATATCGAAAGTTTGCAGTGAGTTGTGTGCTGGAGTTTGCAGTGCTGGCCAGCGTACATTTGCTCACTGCAAGCTTTCAACAAACAGTAACCATCCAGGACATCAATTCGTAAACGCATTACGAAAAGAATTCTTTCTCTAGTAGCGGTGTATGTTTTTGTATTAAAATATAAAAAATTATCAGATCACCATTACTGTCTTCCTACACCCGCCATAATATCTTTACTAGTTCTAGCACCATGCATTGCATGAGGCGTATCTGTTCCCCGATTGTTGGCTGTAAATAAAAAAAATCAATCTGCAACATCCTTATTTATCCACCCTCGTGTATAAGTATGTATGTATGTATGTTGTGTTGTTATAATAATAATTTTGTAATCAGACTTTTATATGTATGTGCTTGTGTAGTATATGTTAACAAGTAAAGTTTTCAAATGTTTATTTATGTTCATTTTCACATTTACTTGGAAAAGGTTTGTTTAAATAAAACATAAAAATCTTTCAATTATAATTTCAAGATAATGAGTTGTAAGAATAGTTCATTAAACTGTTCTTAAAAGATAATAATTTTTCAGAATTTATTGGTTTCTTTTAACAAAAGTCATAAAAATTAAACGAAATGTCAATAATTGAATTAAGTTTCTGTGTGGGTTGTGATTTGCATTAAGAAAACATGACGAATTAGGTGTGAAACCGTATATGAAATCGTATTTTAAGTGAAGTGTAAGAATACAGTCTGGGTAAGTGTGCAAAAATTTAAACAAATTTTTTTTTAGCCTCAAAGAAAATAGCAATGAACCCGAAGTCATCATCAACGCAACAAGTCCAACAGGCAATGGCAGAAACTTTATTATAAAAAACATTCAGCTGAAAATCACGCAAAAGAATCCTTTTAATGGAAAAGTTTGCGAGAAAGTGTACGTTAATCCAATAGAACTTTCTCTTATATTAGGTATACCAGTATGAAGAGAGCGTTTTTTGTGAAAATAAAACCATTGCTGGCTACATATTTTCTGCACCTTTCAGGCAATATGTGGATTCCACGCCGACGAAACTGGTCGTCTTTTAAATCAAACCCAATTTTTGACTTTCTTGTTGCAATCGAATAGCTGCTCAAGCCAATGACTGTCCCATTGATGAACACAAATAGTAGTCGCAAGGAACCAAGTCTTGCGAATACGGCGGTTGGGGTATCGGCTCTCAATCTAATGCTTTGTTTGTGTCCTGAGCCGGGATAGCTTTGCGTGCTGGTGCATTGTCA
The DNA here is from genome assembly GCA_936449025.2 of Sarcophaga subvicina. Lineage (NCBI taxonomy): Eukaryota > Metazoa > Arthropoda > Insecta > Diptera > Sarcophagidae > Sarcophaga > Sarcophaga subvicina. Next base: position 87,556,623 of record OW388080.2, read on the forward strand.
TATTGCCATAGAGATGAGCGATATTTTCAAAACTGTGATTTAATCACGCTGATTGATAATTCACTGGTAATTACAGTGATTGAAATTGCCAAATAACAGTTACTAATAATGTCGTTCTTTCAAAATTGTTATTTACTCAAATTTATTTCATTTTATTTTGAGCGAGGAAGAATTACTATTAGATGATGCTGATTATTTACTTATGTCTTTCATACATGAACTTTCTGTGAAACTTAATTCACAAACTTCATATAAAAAAAAAAAATTACATTAAAAATAATAGGATTGATGACACCATTTTGATTTTGTTTAGTAGTCTTTTCGTAGTAGATACATACTGTCTCTTTCTTACGACTTAATAAAATACGTTATTGTCATTATTGTTTTCTTTTGGAATACTGTGATCGCAATCACTGTTTTAAAGAACAGTGATTAACAAATCACTTTCACTGAGAACAACGTTCTTCAAAAATCACTGGATCGCTCATCTCTATATTGCCATATTATCTCTATATTGCCAATGTTGCTTGCACACGACGTCTTCAAACTTTTTTGGTGGTCCAACACATGATCACCGTATAACTCGCCGAGCGTTTAATGCGACTGTCCAGCACTTTTCCTCCAATGAAAACAAAAGAAAAAAATAATGCTTTCCTCAAACCATCATTTTCATTGAAGTCTTTTAATTTTTAAAATTCGAAAACTACGATAAGAATCTTTTCTCCTTCTTTGCGAGAGGGAATCTTTTTCCCTCTGTATTTTATCCTTTAATTCTATCACTTTAAAATTGAACAATTCTATCTCGTTTTAAGTTATCGTTTTCATCTTTTAAAGTATTTTTCTGAGTAAATTTTCAATTCAACAATACATACGTACGTCATAACATGCCAATATGTTTAACATATGTTAACCTACAACTACAACAAACGCACAAAAGGATTTCATGTTTTGACGGCTGATAAAACATTTCAAATCCGATACATTTCAATCTCTGAGAATTATTCTCTTAATACCTTAAAGCCTTTACACAGCCTTAACAGATTTAAAGGTTTTTATTCAATGCATTCATGTACATATCTACGTGATGTGAAGAGAATGATTTGTGAAAATTTTAGATTTTTACTACAAAAAAAATGTTTGTATATAATTTTCCTAAAACTTTAAGGCAACAAAGTAGAAGATAATTATGGTAAATTTTCGTGTTAAATACATACATAACATAATTTGGTCATTACAACCCTTCAGACAGAATTACGACCCAGCTTCTCACACCCCTTATGTGTGTTAATTTTATACATAACTGGCGGTCTACAATTTTCAGTCGGCTACGAACGACAGATTTTTGAGAAACTTTTCAGAGTTATTGCCAGAAATCTGCTGAGAGGTAGTCCCGAAGAAATATTTTTTCACGTTTCGTTTTGTTGGAGATGTCTGACCTGGGGTTGTGCCGTGGCCTTAGGTCTAATAAGCGAACACACTACCTACTAGACTATGGGGACTACCTGTTAAATACACATCAGACAATTGGGCCATATGCCTCAGAAAAATTTAGGAAACTTGTAGAAATTTTTAGAAAATAAAAATGTTTTAAAATTATTTTTTAAATTAAATTGTTCAATCCTCGCAAAACGCTATTGACGCTTTTCACCAGGCGATTTTTGTCTTACCGATCAATCTGTTGGCAGCAAGAGCGTACATGCAATATTGCCAGACTCTGCTGGACAGGTATAGACAAGAAGAGGACTGATCCACTTCTGCCCTTAAATCGTCTGGCAATGCATCGCACAATAGCGATTCTTATGGGTCAATGACCTTTTAGTAGGCATGTCGAAAGACTCGATGTTCCAACTAACGATTTCTGCAGTAGCTGTAGGTCTGAGGAGGAGGAAGATACTGTCTTTCAACTCATGTGTCAGTGCCCTGATATTGGCATGAAAAGGCGGACGTTTCTTGCTTCTAATTTTCTTACATCATTGACCAAATCTCTAATGTAAAGATTATTCCAATAGCAAGACTTATTTTGTACTTGGGGTGGTTTTTTCAAGGAAATGTTGGATCCACGGGTAGAACAATGGGCCTACATCATCTCCTATATGGAACCTCTCCCTTCGAGGGGGTCCGCCACCTTCATAAAAAACTACATAACCTAACCTAAATTAAAACCTTTAAACTTTTGTTTTAAATTTAAAATTATGAATTATTTTTGGATCGAATTTTATCTTAAAATATCATGTGCTGCTCATATCTATTGGTATGTTAATTAAGTACTAATTGCGTTCTCTTCTAAATAATACTAGGTTTGACACCACCTTTGTCCAATAAATTATTGCAAACTTCATACAAAAGCAGTGCAGTTATAATGCAGGAACTCTATTCAATTATTTCCAATTAGCCCACTAGCAGGAATACTTTCGTATACAGATATTGATCTCCGAACATACATATGTATGTGTATGTGTATATGTGAAAATTTCTATCACTAAAATGTTGTTGTCCACTTAATGATATCGGTCTGTGTAGGTGTGTATTTATGTGAGAAAAATTTGTTTGTTCATATTTCCGGCTTATAATTGTTTAATTTATTGAGATAAAGTGCAAACAAATTTTAACGGAACAACAGATATAATATTCATAGACAAAAGTCTCTCTGATCTCCATTTTTTTAGTATTAATAAGATACGCAACATAGCAAGGTTTAAAACATGTTGTCTTAGTATGCAATCATATTCTTCTTCTCATTCTTTTTGAAATACAAACATAAAATCAAATTGCAAAATCAATTTCATACGTCTGTTTCTGCTTTAAAATGATTACGTTTTTATGATGTTTTTTAATTCTCGATGACACGTAAAATTTGAATTATCAAGACTATTGGAGTGTAACTGTAATGACAGTTGTTGAGGTTATATCTGCTACTACAGATAGCGATGATACTAATGCTGCTTCTAACATGCAGGATACACATGCACAATCTTTTGATGAAATAACAACTTATTTTCATGTGCTTTTGAATACCGGTAAAAACAACTCTCAGCAAAGGGTGAAAGGTCACGTAAACAAAATAAAATCATTGCTGCTCATATCCTTTGACATTTATGAACCTGTCGCTACACACAGTTCCTTTCTTCTTTGTACTCCTCAATGTTTATCAGGGTGCCAATACTAATGGTATTCATCTGTCTTGCTTAATATTATTGGATGTGTTTGATGCGTTTGTTTTGTGGTTTCTATTATTTGGTATTTTTTGTACTCAAATACAACAGTATTAACATATTTAGTCAACGTCACGTAGTACATTTTTATAATCGCCTTTTTAAAGAAGTTGGTTTTCTGATTTCCCAATCACACTTTTAAATAAATTGGAAATAAAATTTGTAAACAAAAGTTCTATGAAAACATTACACCGCGTGAATTTTCAAAATAAAGAAATTTTCTTAATAAAAGAGCGGGGAACTTGTAAGCCTATAACAACTCGCAGGGACTTCAAAGCGGAGACATATGCCATCGAAAGAACTGCTCAATCCTATTTGCGTAAAAGATACAAAAGACGACATAGCAACACTATCAAATAGTTAGGACGTCATTCGAGCACTTACGGGTTAAATGTAAGTTAGTATAGCCTGAAGTCGCTGCAGTCTAGTATGTAGTGTGTTGACTTATTAAATGTTTGGCCACGGTTCAAACCCCAGTGTAGACATATCGAACAAAATGAGATACAAAAATATTTCTTCGGCGACTATATTTCTTGAGACGACAGTTTGTAATCCTGATTAAACGATTGTAATGGCCAATTATAGATATTTTAAATATTTTTTAACAGTTTTTCATGTCTGCTTCATGATATTGCAAAATCTTGTAAAAAATTCACTGAGGTGTGAACGGATGAAATTTCTCAAAAATCTGTCGTTCGGAGTCGACTTTAAACTGTAGGTCCCAAGGATCATGTAAAAAATTAACACACACAACATAAGTCGTGTGAAAAGCTGGGTCGTAATCCTTACTGAATGGTTGTAATGACCAATTATGTACATATGTATGTAAACAGATAATCGAATCGGATCTTTTTGTTTCCTTAAAACTCTAAGAATTTTTTCTAAGGTCCTTTAATAATTTCTTGTCTTTAAAATTTTTTTAGAACTTAAATCATAAGAAAATTGTGGTCATGACTGAAATTTAAAACTTTTAAAATAAGAATTTAAATAAAATTTGTATTTCGATTTTTCTGGGTAGTTACGTTTTATTCGTGATCAGATTATCCTGGAATAATCTGAGGTTTATAAACGGACTTTTGATAGCGGAATGTAGACTCAAACAACCCTTGTTCCAAATGAAGAGCGCCTCAAATAGTTTATGTAATGATCAGATTAGTCAATAGAACACAATTTTGAACCAATGAAACATTAATGAATTCTAAAAGGAAACACTTGGATGCAATCAAATTAGGGGCACGGAATTGTGTTTCTTGACATCAAGCAGCAATGGTATAGGTTCGGAAAAGACATAATAAGGACACTCTATATAGCATCTATATGGCATCTCTACATGAAAATAATAATAGGTTGGTTAACTAGACGTTAGCTTGAGAGTTCAACACTCAGCTTTATAGTCTTAAAAAATGTTGATATGGTTTCCCCTTCTATTATTGCCGTTGAGCAGCATCCTACAGTTAGTCTGTGCAATGGGCTTGCAGAAGACATTATAGGCATTCTCTATAACATATAAGGAAAGTAAAATAGATCGTATGGTATCTCTTTACAAAAATAATACAAGAAATAAAACGGACACCTTAAGATTTTTATGGATATTATCTGCATTGGATTTCCATTGAATAAATTTATTTATTTCCAGAAATATTAAAATATTAGGCTGAGTCAGTTTTTGTGCTTCCAAGTAAAAATTTCAAACGTAAAAGCTTCTATCAGGAGACAAATATTTCAATAAAAAATCTGCATACATATCAATGTTGGAAAAGGCAGCAACAAATTTATGATGCGCACATTAGGTTTTGTATGATCAGGCAGCTTTCACGTTCAACCTTGCTCGTAAAATAATTGGAAATAAATTCTACACGCTGGATACAAATATATATGTATATATATACATTATTATTATCCGTCAATCAGGATAATTTAACATATGCTCTATTAACTATTTCAGGGTTTTGTAGCTTTAGTTGATATTGTTACGAAAATTGAAATGGTGTTGCATCGTTTAACATTCAAATGATAAACAAAAGCTACAAAAACAAAAAGTAAGGACTTGTTTACCTGATCAATGCATAAACAAAAATATAGCAACAACATCAGTATAAAAAAGAGATAAATAAGTAAACAAAAAGGCAACAACAACACTGCAAGGACAAACGTAAACTAAATACATACATACATAATTGGCCATTACAACCCTTCAGTCAGGATTACGGCCTAGCTTCTCACACCACTCATGTTGTGTGCGTTAATTTTATACGTGAGTGGCGGGACCTACAGTTTAACGTCGACTCCGAACGACAGATTTTTGAGAAACTTTTCATGGCAATTTTATTTACTCTCAGAGTTTTTGCCAGAAATCTGCTGAGAGGAAGTCGCCGAAGAAATATTTTTTTTTTCATATTTCATTTTTGATGTCTGACCTGGGATACGAACCCGGGCTTTACGAATAGTAAGCCAACACACTACCTACTACACCACGGCGACTACTAAATACACAAACAACAATAACGTAAGCAACATCTGCCATATAAAAATCAAGACAAAACAGACAACGGGATCAGTAAAAATTCAATCAGTCTTGTATGAAGACGCGTTGCGTGTGAAGAGAATAATCGTGGTTTGAAAATCCCCGTTATAAAGATCTATTGAACCATTGTTATTGCTTGCGCAAAAGAAGAATAACCAATAAAACAATTGTTGTTGTTTACATCAAGTTGTGAATTGTGAGAACAATAAATAATTTATTTAAAAGTAAACACAAATTTATTTTTATTTTTATTTGCAATCTATGAACTCATATTTAACACGTTTTTAAAAGATAAAAACGTAACAATAAGTACGGATAGTTACAACTTTAACCAAACATTATATTCTTTACTTGGAAAACTTTGAAAGTACTTGCGTGTAGTGCTGTATTTAAATGCGAAGGTATCTTAATCTTAGATGACATAAAAAAACCTCATAACAATAGGTACACAACCAACTTTGAACAAATATCAAGGAGAACTTCCAAGTATTTGAAGAGCTTTATCATTATTTATTTATTTCTTGCGTACACTGTCACCAATATATTAGACTTTCCGAAAGGAAAATTTTCGCAACGTGAATTAACTTTATTTATACACTCCTTTCTGTCCATTAATTGTATGCTTTTGTGGTCTTTGGTTATTTGTTTCCTATACAATTATCCGCTTATTTTCTTTGTACGATTTTTATTAAATTTTCCTGTAAAACTTATTGGTTTGGTCTTGAATAACTTTATTAAACTTTATGTTCGCTGTGCGACCTTATAAATATTGTACATAAACGGCAACAATGAGCAGTGAATTCAAGAATTCATTTTAAAAATCTTTGGGGTTGGCACATATTTCGTATACAGTTTGTCTTTTGTTTTCTTTTCAGTCTTCTGATTAATCAAGGGATTTAAATAAATGAGACGATAAATTGGTATTTATTTCACATTAATAAAAAAAAGCTTTCTTTCTTTCTTTGCTGTTTTTTTGCGGTTGATTTAAATAAAATTGTTGTAAATATTTTATTTAAGACCGCACAATAACACTTTAAGACGACATTTGGCTTTGATTTTGGAAGAAAAGTAATCATACCAAAGCATTTTCTTTAAATATGTGCCATGGTGGAGTGGTTATAGCGCTAAACAACAAACGGCGCATAATTTTGGCTCCTTTTCTGAGAAGCATATAAAATAGAACCACGACATTCGAATTTATAAAGTTCACAGGCCTCTTGAAAAAGAGTGATCGTCTGATTCGATAAGTACCATTCTCTCAAACGATTTCAGTTTGGTGTTACTATTCACTGATGTCCAAATAAGATCAATTCTTGCCCATTTTAGCTATCCTTGGCTAAAAGCATTCGATTGTATTCATTTCCTTGTGAGAAAAAAGGCAAAACTCATCACTGATTATTTTATATTTATAATTTCCTGTCAATTCACACGCGAGAGCTACCACTCCGACCTAAACCTAAACCTTCCTGTCAATTCTCGACAACTGACTCCACTGAGCATACTTTTGTATTGCATTGGTTTCTTTTGTTTTTAGTGCCAATAAGAAAAATAGACATCGGGGCACCGGCCCATATAGGAGAATTAAACTCCATTTACAGCTTATATAAGTGGTGTGAACAATAAGGAATTCAGATAAAAACATCAAATACTTCCAAAATAAGTGGTTGACATATTCAAATTATTCTGTTTCCAGTTAATATCGTATTGACCTCCAAAGGACTTGATAGATATGTACATACATATGTACGTACATAATTAGTCACTACAACACTTCAGCCAGGATTATGACCTAGTTTCTCACACCACTTATGTTGCGTGTGTTAATTTTATAATTTTTAATGTCCACAGTATAAATTCGGCTACGAAAGACAAATTATTGTAAAAAAATTTCATGGCTATTAACAACAGGTCTCATCACTAACTGACTATTTATTCATGACTAATAACTTTCATAACTGTCGATGGGATTATGACTTATAATTTCAACTTTTATTTTGTTCATGTTTTCGTAAATTCCTGTATGTTTGTTTGTGTAATACTGTGTACCATTCGATGTGTGTATTTTGTTATTATCTGTTTGCTTCTAATAAAATTTGAAATCGTTTTTGTTTTTTGCTGCATTTTTAAATTTAAACTTTTAAATCACCCACCCATTATATATACTCACTTTATGCTCATATTTAATATGTTAATACATATGTAAAATTCATAATGACAAGCGTAGTACATATGTAACGTATGAGTGATGTCCATACCATTAGTTTGATTCAGTTGCCAAATTTATTTTTTTGTTGTGGAGATGAGGAAGATAAGGACTATGAAGATACAGGCCATGATGTAGCACCTACTAGAATATAGTCTAGAATTGTGGTTTTTGTATTTACTTTTAAGTTAGGATATCTCGAAATTTCAAAATTTTTAAAAATCCATCAAAAATTCTTATATCATAGCTTACTTCGAAATTAATTCAAAATTATTGGGGTATACTATCTTTTTAATTGAATTTAAAATATATTACTCATACGCATCATATTACATGTACTGGTATAGTTACTCTGAAAAGTATCTTTAATTTTGTCACGTATGAAACCAATGGAATTAAATATCACTCATACGTCACATACACTGCGGTTCATCAGGATAGAACCAACACATTTTAAATTAAAAAAACTGTATAAATTGCAAATACAGATTGCATAAAAAAATTTTGTTTTGCAGAAAAATAGTTGATACTGTAAATGATTATTTAAACACAAAAAATTTTATAAAAATTAATTATAACGGTACTTTTTCACTTTCTTTGTAGTCAAGTATAAAATTTTTCATTTATTTTTTGGTTCAACAGAATAGAACCACCTGCATTTTTAACTTAAATCAGTTGGCGGTTGTAATAAAGCTTTATAAAAACCAAATAAACTTAAAATCACAGTTTGTGACTGCAGTTATCTAAATCAATATGTGAAGAAAGAGTCCTTTATATTCGTCGGAAATGGTAAAAATTGATGTTTACCATCCTGAAAATTATTTTTATCGCGAAATCGGTAGACAAATAGCACGAAGTCATAATGTGGTAATGAATTACATAAAACATCGTGAAACACGTAATAAAAATTACAAAGGAGGTACTTAGACAGCTCTAACACCAAAGGACAAGCGAAAATTTTTTCGAATTGCCTCAAATTCAACAGTTCTTCGCGCTATTTTAAGCAGTGAACATTTACAACTCCGAAAACTAAAGAAAAAGCCTTCATTAAATGCAATTAGTCAACAATAGCGCCTTCAGTTTGCCAAAGATCAAATGGCATGGGTTGTCAAAGCCAATTAAGCGAAAACGATTGGCGAAAAGTAATTTTTTCGGATGAAATAAATTTCATTTGGATGGCTATAACTTCTATTTTCATTATTTCTGTTGAACCAAAAAATAAATGAAAAATTTTATACTTGGCTACAAAGAAAGTGAAAAAGTACCGTTATAATTCATTTTTATAAAATTTTTTGTGCTTAAATTATCATTTACAGTATCAACTATCTTTCTGCAAAACAAAATTTTTTTATTAAATCTGTATTTGCAATTTATACAGTTTTTTTACTTTAAAATATGTTAGTTCTATTTTGATGAACCGCAGTGTATAAACTATAAGTTTTTATACAAACTTTTATATAAAATTCATGAAATTGCTGTAATATATTGCCGTGCTATGACTTTTGCTGTATACTGTATATACTATATAGTATACAGACAATGTTTGCTAATTTATCTATGTTTCTATAGTTCCTGCAATGAACAAAAAGTTTTAGTATAATTGAATAATTTTTATAAATTTTATACATGTGGTATTGAAAGTGGAAACATTGTCTTGATCCACCATTTTCCACCAAACTACTACAGATAACTATTTCTCAGGTTGAGAACCCTCATAACCCTTCTATTACCCTCTTTAATTTTGGTTATATTATTGTTTTTCTTTAAGCATTTTTCGTTATGTAATATCTATAATCACCTGTTATCCGCTTCTATGCAATACACCAATGCATACAGACATAATTTATTATTACAACACGTCAGTTAGGATTACAACCCAGCTTCTTACACCACTTACATTGTGTGTGTTAATTTTATACATGAGTGAAGTTACTTACAGTTTGGAGTCTACTCCGAACGATAGATTTTTGAGAAACTTTTCATGGCAATTTACTCACAGAGTTTTTGCAAGAAATCTGCTGAGAGGAAATCGCCGAAGAAATACTTTTTGTATTTTGTTTGAAGTCTGACCTGGGATTTAAACCCTGGCTTTACATCTAATAAGCCAACACACTACTTACTAGACTACGGCGACTTCACCGTATGAAATCACCATTGCACCAACCAAATGTAACCTTGGTGCGGCAATCATGTTACTGCTGAGCAGCTATTGAAGAACACAATATGTGAGTATTCGGTTTTATTCAAATTCTATCGGATCTTTTATTAAGCCCTTCATATATTCAAATTTATTTAAAATAAAGTGTTTGTAGGACATCATCGATAATTTTTATTTTAAATGACTCTGGTTCCATAAATCAGGCTGAATTTGATCGATGGCATGGGGTATGCTGCTTTAAGAGCCGCATTAGTGTGTGGCTTAATCGCATGCACTTGCGAAAGAAAACTCTACAAGGAAGAGTTCAAATCACCTCTATATGAGATGACTGGACCTAGGCTACCACAGCCATATGTCAAACAGCACCGTCCTGTCCAAACCACATTGCGTTAATATTGGTAATCAAATACCTATAGCGCTGGATGTTGGCATTGATGCACTGGTCAACGTCGTTCTTAAAGAAATATGGACCGATGTCGCTCCTAGCCCAAAATCTACAACAATCTACAATCTATGTAGACTGGTATCCATTACAAATTTGGAAAATTTGTTTCTTGATGTATCCATTCACTCAAAAATAGCCCGCTTTAGTGAAGATGATTTTTAGATTAAAATTGGGATCAGAACATTAAGTGAACACACATCGTTTGTTATGGTTGCTTAATTTGGTTGCCTGGAGCAATTGAGCACAGTTGTAGGTCCAAGTCATGACGCAAAATTCGTTAAATTGTGGTCTACGAGAGACCGATTTCTTGTGAACAATGCGAAAAGGACTGTCTCGGATTATCCTACACACTCTCTCGGACAGCAGCGATGTTTCCGGCAGATTCTAAGCTCTGTCGACATTCGGGCATTGGTTGTTCGCTTAATGAACCTCTCAGTGGGACTATTATTACGACTGAAATGTACAGTACACACATTTTGCAAGAGCAATTTATTATTCACTCGTGTTGTTGAATGCTCTAACCTTATATGGTGATTTGGCAAAATAGACTGTATAAATGACAACGAAATTGACAGTTGAGTTAGTAGATGATCGATGATGATATATAAGATTACAACATTAAATTAATGAAATCATGTGATCAAAATTACCATTTATGATCTTTGTACTGAATTGAACATGTGGTTCCAAATTGTTTCAATTATGGCGTTCGCTCTGTTAATATAATAAAGTTCGATCCAAAGTTAAACAACTAATGCTTCAATTAATGCTACAAAAATTTCACAGCAGGCCACCAAATTTAAATTTATACTAGAAAATCATAAATACTTATAACAATTGTTTGATATAAGTATGTGTGTACATAGATGTTATATTGTGTTGAAATTACATGTAGCATTGTGTATGATAAATATGATATAAATATGATATAAAAATGTAAATATGATATAAAATGTTTTGTCTATAAACATAACTGTTATATAAATGTGTATGCTTTGAATGATAAAATGTTTGTACATTGTCATACAGATGTAAGTGTGTGAAGAATACTTGTTATTTTAACACTTTTATCAGATGCTGTTTACGATAGCATCAGTGTAAGAACATAACATGTATACATGTTGACAGTAACATGTGACATGATAGAAATCAATAGAAATGTACACCAACACGTGTGAGCCTAAAAAAATATTTCTATCCAATTAATCTTCATTTCTTAAATTTAAAAATGCCTGAAGTAGTCTAACATTATTTTAACATGGGTCGACTCATCTTTTACCAAGGTAAGTGCAGTTTTAAATGTTTTACCTTTAAATTAATATGAAGTACTGAATATTTAACCCTGCTGTTAGGTTAAAAAAAACTTTCGAATCTTAGGTAAAGTACCATTTTGGTCTACTTGGTATTTTTCATAAAATAATTCGATATAAAACTCTTTGGCCGAACATTTTAAATAATTTAAATTGTTACAAAAGTTCTGAAATTTCCCATTTCTATACGGATATGTACGAGTATGTATACCACGACTATAGGTTTTTCTTCAGTTCGTCTTTATTCCGATCTATTATGAGCGAGGATAATTTTCAAGTGCTGTCCGCTTCGATGATGTTATCAACAGAAGACAACAAAAAAGTAGTGACAAGTTTGCTCTAATTCGTGAGTTATGGGACAATTGGGAAGCACTTCTTTCAATGTTTTATAACTGTCATGAAAATGTCACTATTGATGAACAGCTAGTGGGTTTTAGAGTATGATTTTCTTTTAGGCCTGCAAAGCCAGCCAAATATGGGATTAAATTTTGGTTAGCTGTAGACTCCAATTCAGAATACATATTGAAAATACAACCGTACCTTGGAAAACCAAAGAGAGCGTGTCGTGTTGGAGTTGACAGAAGGATTGAGTTGGGACAAATATTACAGCTGATAGCTTTTTTCATCTTTTGAGTTGGGGAAAAAACTTTTACAAAGGAAACCGCCTACTGATTTAAGTTAAAAATGCACGTGGTTCTATTCTGTTGAACCAAAAAATAAATGAAAAATTTTATACTTGGCTACAAAGAAAGTGAAAAAGTACCGTTATAATTCATTTTTATAAAATTTTTTGTGTTTAAATAATCATTTACAGTATCAACTATTTTTCTGCAAAACAAAATTTTTTTATTCAATCTGTATTTGCAATTTATACAGTTTTTTTAATTTAAAATGTGTTGGTTCTATCCTGATGAACCGCAGTGTATGTATGTTCTTGTCATGAATGAATTTTACATATTAAATATGAGTATAATTTGTTTTAAATTAAAACAAAAATAGTTTTTGTTATTGTTTTGCTTTGAAATACAACTCTTCCGGTTGGACATGGAATATTATTTCATTCATATGGCTTCCGCGGTTGGCCTCACAATACCTAATTCGAACGGACCAAATTTCGAGCACTTTTTCGAGTGTTTGTGGTCGTATCTCGGCAATGTCATCACAAATGTTGGCCTTCTAATGCTCAGTTTTGTCTGGTTTGTCGGCATAACACTTTTCTTTAAAGGCGCCCCACAGATAATAGACCAATGTTTTCAAATTACAGTTTTTTGGCGGCCAATTGACATTACCATTTCGGCTAACTAAACGACCATCATGAGATGTATGGCAAGTTGCATCATCCTGTTGAAACCACACATTGCTCACGTCAATACAATAAGAGCGGGCACAAAAAATCGTTTATCATGGTGTGACAGGTGTCTCCATTGACCGTAATGGTTGTGCCGTCCTTATTTTCAAAGAAATATGACGCAAAGCTGCACCAAACAGTCACTCGTAATGGGGGCATTGGCCAAGACCAAGAGACCAAGACCAAGTGTTGGCTTTCTGAACCAAGATGAAAATGAGCTTCATTGGTAGATGATTTTTATTTTTTGGAAAATAGACATCATCGAGCAGTTCATCGTTGGTCCAACAATTTCCAACGTTCAAGCGTAAATCGATTCGTTACGTTCAGTGGAGATAATATACTGAATTTTGTGTAGGAATAAAATGACATAAGTATTGCCAGATTCGAAATAACTGATGGTTTAAATTTATATATATCCGGGTTAACATTTGAATCAAAAGCAAAGAAACATCTTGACGTTTAGAATCTTGTTGATAAGATTTTCAAACTAAACTGCTACGTCTTCGTATACTTTTTATACACTTTGGTCACTACGGCAGTTTGCTGGGTGTTACCTAGAAGGACATTGTTTCTTACAATGTAGTTTGAACGTTGAATCATAGCGACATATTTGAGAAAATTTTTATACTCAAAATTTTCTTTTCAAAACAATATATATGAGTATACATTCTTAATCCAATGCGTCTATTTAAATTATGTGTCTATGTTTACTGGTAATAAATTTCGAATTATCGTCCTGGAATTCAAGAAAAGCTAATAAAAAATTTAATAAAATAAACCAATAATGATTATAACAGCATTAGAGAGTCATTCATCAATTTGTCGGGATATAAAATATAAATTAATCTACGACAGTCACAATAAAATAAAGAATATGCCAACTCTGGTCAAAGAATTCTGAGTTACATACACAACGAGTGGATGAACAAACACTTCAGTTTTTCAATTCATTCCTCGTAACATGAAAACAACGTGGCAAGTGGAGATGAATGTAAAACACAAAGACGTATTGCAAGTGAAATAAAAAAAGACAATAAAAATATAAGAATTTGGTAATTAAAATACGAAAATACTTCTTCGACATCTTTGTCACATTTACTTAGTAATTCAAGTGGATAATAAATGTCTTAGAAGTCGATAGAAGAAATTGGCAGGTTATTTTCATTTATATTCTTCGAATTCATTATTTTTATGCTTAGCTACGGGCTATAGTTTGCTTGAATTATTTCATTTGCTTTAATCGATTTTTAAAACAAGAATCGAAAACTAATCTGTTGAACAAAGCATAGAAAATAAATTGAATTTTAAATTAAAATCGAAAGTTGAATAAAAGTCCTCAGCAATTATTTCTTTGAAAAGCGTTTTGTAACAAGAAATTTCAGTAATTATAAGTAAATATGAAAATTTTCTGTTTTTTTTTGTTTTTCTTCAATTTTTGATTTTCACACAGTTTTTGTTTCTTGGGTTTATAAAAACAAAAGAATTTTAATTTGAATTGCAATCCAATTAATTTAATACAGAGTTACTGAAGACCTTATAGTGTTTGTAGCTGGTTTAAGTTTCAGTCGTAAATGTATTGGCCTTCAATATGACTAGTTAAACCAGAAATAAGAAAGAAAAAAAATTGGAATTAATGAAGACATAAAAGAAAACGGCTGAAAAAACTAAGTAGAGATTAGTGACAGAAATAAAAGATAAGAGAAGCACAATCCACGCGTACTAATTTGAGAGTGGTCTCAATAATTCATAGATTTTAATGACATTTTTCAGACATCTGGGCATATGTTACAAAAAGTTTCCAATTAATTCACTTGAAGTATTCAAGATTCGAAAGCTGCTCTGCCTCTGACTTGACTTGATCTGGTTATAACAATCGTCTCTGCAATATACCCGTTGTTCCCGTATAAACTAGACATTTATTGAGAATACGTCTTAATTTTTTTTTTTTGGCGATGACATCTGTCGCCGTAGTCTAGTAGTAGGTAGTGTGTTGTGTTACTAGACGTGAGGCTACTTCAATCAATGTCAAGAACAGAAAATTCAACTTTTTCACTTTCATCCAACACTTAACCTTCAATTCCTTATCAAATATCATAAATAATGTATTTTTATTTTATTTATTTTATTTACTATCATTATTACAAGTTAAAAAATATATAAAATTTGTCTATATATATACATAGCTTGAGATTCTACTAGTAAGTATTGCAGCAAATAAAAACTTATTTTAGAGTGAATTTAAATTAACTATAAATATATTTATTACATTAAAGAAAAAAAGATAGTAAAAACCTTATTGAAATTTAAAGAAATTTTTATATCAACACTTCTGTCAACTTCGTACTGAAATTGAAGAAGTTGGTGATATTACAAATTCCTTACTAAAGTGTAACTTGAAAACCTGTTGCGATTTTCAAAGCTTTGTGTAATATTACGGGTTACAGTCATAAATATATCTTGGTTGTATTTTTCAGTCTCCTAGTTGAATATCGCCTAGGGAAGTTAAAAATAATCTTTAAATTTTTATTTTGTATGACCTTAAGTTTTTTAATGTGTGTTTTGGCACATCTGTCTGACCAAACTTGACAGCCGTAGGACATTATTGGACGTATGCACATTTTGTAGAGTAAAATCTTGTTTTTCCACTTCAAAGAAGACTTTGGGTTCAACAAAGGATATAGAGTTCTACCACACCGAATAGCTTTCTCACACGTTTGCAGAACATGCTGTCTAAATGTTAACTTTTTATCTAAAACAATACCCATATATTTGATTGTCTCATTGAGAGAAATTTGAGTTCCACCAATAGTCAGAGGAATCGTAGGAATTCTTCTTGGTGACTTGTTAAAAGGGAAAATTATAGCTTTTTTTGCTTCGTTAATTTTAATTTTCCATTTGGAGAAATATTTTTGAGAATATAGAAAACTTTTTTTCAAGTTGTTGACTATGGCTTTTGATACTTTGCCCGTTGCCATCTGCATACAATGCTGCCGATTGGTTTCTTAATATTTTAAAGTCAGCAATATAAATTGAATACAGTATAGGGCATAATACTGACCCTTGTGGCACCCCGGCCAGGATATTTCGCTGCGAAGAGTATTCGTTACCAATATTGATGACAAATGATCTCACAGCTAAAAAACTTTGAACAATCTTTTGTAGATACACTGGGTAGCCAAACGAATTAAGTTTATATATGAGAGCATTGTGCCATACAGAGTCAAAAGCCTTTTCTATGTCTTAACAAAGCATTCCACTGCTCTTACGCTGGTTTTTATTATTAGTTATAAACTTAACAATACATTCTACTTGGTGGATTGTGGAATGTTTTTATTATTTTTTTATTATTGTCTTCAGTAAATTCATTTAATCTGCTTAGTATAATTTTTTAAATACCTTATCAAGACAACTTAGCATGCTAATTGGCCGGTAGCTATTAGGTGATTTAACATCCTTATTTTGCTTCAGTATTGGTATTATTTTTGCAGTTTTGAATTCTTTTGGGAAATAGCCATTACTTAAGCACAAATTGAAAATTTTTGTAAGTAATGTGAAACACAAATCAGTCATATTTTTCAACATTATAAAGTTTATACCATCTAAACCAGGAGCTTTGGAATTTTTTAACGACTTAACCAGCATTATAATTTCTTCCTTTGTTGTTAAATATTGTTGTACAATATTCTTCCTTGTTGTTAGGTGAAATCTGTCTTTTTAACCATTCCATACGTTTCTTAACTACATTATCCTTTGTAGATAACATATGGTTACGTTTTTACCTTTTTAAAAACGTTTAAATATGAGTTCGTTAATTGCAAACAAAGTAAAAACAAATATGTGTTTAATTTCAGTTAAACTCTCTTTATTCTTTACACTACTTTTGTGTGCCACCGTATATAATTTAGCGATACAACAATAATAATCTGTTTTATTCACTAGTTCACACAACTATTAGCTAGATCTTTACAACCACGACTTATTTTGTTCACACGAAACTTCAGACAAGGCTGACTGAATTCTTACTGACTGACTGCTGGCCTTGTCTTGTCCTTTTATATACGCACGTAATCAGTATGATGAACGTTCTCGATGCGGAATGTTCTTGTTCTCGCCTTCTCGAGAGTTCTATAGCGACCGCATTGTTGCTTGTGTATTTTGCACACTTGTCCATCCCACATGCTTGTTGTTGTTGGAATACTTGTAACGTGTTCGATATATTTATTAGTGTGTATTTGTGCCGTGTGTGTTGTGTTGGTGTAGCTGGTAGCTATTGTTTATCGTTTTTATTGTTAAACGATATTAGGTCGTTTCGATTTATGTAACAATATTAAATGTTGTTTGGTGATAGTTTTCGAATACTTCGGATATAATGTTTGCCTTTTCTTTAACATCATATTCGTTAGCGCCATCTACTGTTAAGTGGCTAAACTCGTTTTTGTCCCCTTTGATTGCCTTTGCTAGTTTCCAAAATTTTTTGCTACCAGTTGGCAAGTTTCGTATAAATTGATTCCATTGTTTTTATTAATCAACATCGTAATCTGTTTTAATAGGCACTTGCTGAGAGAAATCTTATCTCTCAGCTGTATCACTACTTCTTTGTAATTTACGTCTATAACGATTTCTCTGGCCAAGCAAGAATAAAGTTTGATGTGAGAGCCTTTTTTGCCAACAAAAACTGATAATGACAGGAATTTTTTTGAAGCTTCTTGTAAAATATATATAACTTTAGACAAAACTGCTTCTATGTTTGCATTAGTGAGTACAACAGCTGGCAGGTTGTTATTTTTAATCTAATTTTCAACCCATTTTTTTATTTCTTTCCAGTTAGCTTGCCTATATTGTGGAATCTGTTTAAAATTTTCAGGGAAAATGCAATAAATTTTACGATTGACTAGCGTGTGATCCGAATTAAGTAATTCGGGATGGGTTTCAAGGGGTGAAAAATTTAAATTTGAATTCGATAGTAAGATATCAACTACAGATGGTTGCGTTGGAGCTATGTTTTGACTGAATCGAGTGAAAGAGTTTGGATAGTAAATGTAGTAAGCTGAATTGAGCTGTTGGTTATAAAGGCTGTTACCGGCTGTATTATTTTGGAGACAGTTCCAGCTCGTGCGATGGGCGTTGAAATCATCAAAAATAAAATAATCTATTGTAGATGTAGTTATAATATTAAGACCATCAATAAAATTGTTTGTGTATGAAGGGCAATATACTGACGTAAATCTAACAGGCCTGTTTGATATTTTAATAATAATAGAAACGTTTTCCATACTCGTTGTTGGAAATTTTGAAATTTGTTCATGGGGAATATTATTTCTAACTGCTATTAGCCTACCTCTACCACGTGTGTTGCGATCTCCCTGTTGGCTTTAAAATTTCTGAGCTTAAATTTATATTTTGGTTTAAGGAATGTTTCATTTATTAATAGTACATCAATTTGTTTTAGATTTAAGATATGCTCTAATTCTGTAATTGCATTTGGGTTTGTTAAGCTCTGAGCATTCCAATGCAAAATATTTAATTTAGCCATGAATTTAATATGATTTTATATAACATGCCTAAGCATGTTACACAATACTCTGAGTTTATCATATTTAGTTTTATACTTTTCCAAAGCATCGATGGCTTCGAAATAAATATCTAACAGTTGCTCATTTGACAAGTCACTATTGTCTGGTGCTTTCTGACTTTTACGAGCTATTTCGGCATATGTAAAGTTATTATTTTTACCTGAATTTTCATTGATAATGCTTGGTACTTCGGGTTTCACATTACATAGTTCTTCCTCTGACGAATAAATTTCAGTGCGATAACGTTGTCTTGAAGTTTTTGGCTGACTCCTAGTATTTACTTTGCGTCGAATCTCCAAATACTCTTTCCTTGCCGGACAATGAGGGTCATCTGAGCGATGGTTAACATACTTCAAATTTCTTTTTATGCATTTTTTGATCACAGGACCTTTCGTTGGTAATTTATTTAGTTGTCGAGTATAATGATCTAGAACAGTTTGATGCACACTTGGAGCATTGTGTGGGTCCTCTAGAGTGTCTAAAGGATTTTTCCAATGAGCAGCAATACCATACAAATATCTAATTTTGATCACCTCCCTCTTAGTAATCTGATCACGATTAAATTCTAGCAGGTACAATGCATCGTCTAGGATAGATCAAGTAGTTTTAATTTATTTAATGTTTACAGATTCGATGTTAATAGCGTTCTTGAATTCTTCTTTGATAGTATCCACACTCAGTTGTGGTAAACCAAATAACACAAGCTTAAATTTTTTGTTGTCTGCTACCGGATGGATGAAGAATTTCATGTTGTTTGATTTTAACTTTTCCGTAACACTCTCATAATCATGCATTGAGTTGGTTATGATCTTTGTGCATAATTTGTTCGAAAACTGTTGTGAAATTATGGCCGATATCTACTATTATTGGAGGGATCATAGAACTTTTTCCTTAAAAGCATCGTTGTCTATGGATGAGGCATCCTCATCTTCCATGTCGGATAGCAATTGGAATCTGTTATTCGAGACAGTTTTTGGCACTTTGTCTTCGGGGCATCTTCCCCAGAATTTTTTGCGTTTTGCGGACATTTAGAAATTTGTAATTTATAGAAATAAAATAGATTTGAGTTTGTTGTATATATTAAAGAAAAAACAGCTGATAAAATGATTTCTCTAGCCTACATGCGCGCACTTTGGCGTTCGAACACAAAACTATAAATAATGTATTGTTCCCGATAAAACTTCACAAAATCTTTTGAAAACTTAAAAAATACATACACAACACCAAAGAATCCCTAGGAAAGTCGTATGTATCAAAAATGATACATAAGCCAGAATTATGAAGTTTTTGAATTTTTTAAGTCCTGTTCAAAATTTTCTTTTTTTATTTGGTTTAAAATAACGACAATCACAATACTAACATATTCAAAAAATATCAGGCATCTAGCTTTTTCTGAATAAAAGTTATAATGTCTCAAAAATTGAAATGTATCATTTTTGATACAAAGCTCTATGTACGGTTAAGTCATCAAATATCCACAAAAACATACTCAGCGCTTATATTTTAAGTGGCTTAAAGCACTTTCTTTCTAATTTCAATTCCTATATAACAGCAGCTTTTTCCACATCGGTTTAAACTCATTTTTTTAAATACTGAGACAAACGAGAAAATGATACGTGAAACGAAAAAATGTTAACATGCGCTAGACATCCACAATGTATTCGCATATTGTAGACTTCTGTTGGAGTTTTAAGTTTACGATTTTACCTTTTTTGGTTTCGTGTAACACCTATCAGATAGAATCAGTAAAATACTACCGGTTGTCATCTAATTTGATATAAAATTATTCGTTGTTTTTATTGTAAATTTTTTTATTTTAAAATGATAATTTTAATATTGAACACTTTTTTCATTTTAAATTCATTCATGGTTTTCTCGGTCTTATTAGCATTTGAACAGACTTCAATGAATATCCATAACCATGAAATGTATTTCAAGTAATGCCACGACGATCTTCAGAGAAATCAGCATTAAATTTTGTTGGATCTTGATAGTATTTGCCATTTAAATTGCTAAAAACAATACAAAAGAAGTAATAATAATTATAAATACAAAAATTAAATAATTTATTAACTGACCTGTAACAACAATTTAAATACCACCAGGCACCAGTTTTAATTACAGCACAATTTTCATCAGCAGTATCATTATCACGATCTTTTGTGGTAAAATTATAACCCACATGCCCACTTAATGAATCCCCAGCATCGCCTGTATATGATCCGACTTTAATCAGTTTGTAATTTTCAGTCTCATTCCCCACTTGGAAATCGTCATACTTGGCGTATTTCGTAACATTATCGAAATCCTCCAAAAGTATGAGCAACTCCACGGGCTTAAGACTGGTGGTTAGGGCGTGCAATTTGTCTAATCCTATAAAGAATTCACCTTCTAAATTGCCAAAACCAGATTTATACTCTGTCCAATTCAGGTAAAAGTCCACCGCTCCATTGATACGTCGTTGAATAACCGTCCAACCGCCATCCTCTACGCTGTTATTACAAGCAACGTAAAATGGTGCAGGACCATACAGAGGATTCGTAATGAGGCACTTATTTATTACACAATAATTGTCATTGATATCCGCACAACTGGTGGGATATGATTGATTGCTGCTTAAAAGTAATTGAAGAAAAGTTTGAAATGAAGACATTGCAGTTGAGAGCAATTCATGAATTTTAAAAGCCTTCTAAAAATGAAAAAATTGCATTAGTTTAGTAGGAGGGATTATGCATCACCTACAGTAATGTTAACAACTGACAGAAATTTATTTGCCCATAATGAATTCTTTTCTTCCCCGTTTTTTTTTTAATTTTCCGAAAGTGTGTGCTTTAAAAATAGAATCAATTTCTGTCACTGCCTTTTTTTCTTTTTTCGCTTAAACCTGAATTATATTAAAAATATTTTTTTCAATTACTTACGCAATTAAACCGTGAAGCTCCCCCTTCACACATTTTTCAGTGGCATCTGAAATATTAAAAATTTTTTTTAATAATATTGAAGTTGAACAATTTTAAAAATAATTCTTACTTAAGTGTTGCTGAATATCATGATAAAATTTCAATTGATCCTTTTTAGGTATTGCATTATTGCCTATAATCGTAAGATTCTCGTCTATTTTCTGCATCAAATTGAATTTATCGGATATTGTAGTCTTCAAGGTCTTGGTATGACCTTCCAAATTCATTTCTTTCAGAAGATTTTGAATATTATTCTGGTTGTTAATAATATCTCTTGAGATATTCTTTGGCATTAAATTGCTTTCTATGTCGGTTATCTTTGCATCGATTTTCTGTAATGCAATCATTTTGTCGGAAATTGTATTCTTCAAGGTCTGAGTATGATCTTTCAAATCAATTTTTTTACAAAGTTCTTGCGTGTCATTTTGCGTATTTAGAATTTTCGCCAACATATTATCATGCTCTTTTAGTTTTTCTCTAATGTCAGTCATAACTAAGAATTTATCATTGACTGGTGGTGGGACTAATGGAATTTGGCGTTAAGCTTCGTGTTTTTCTAATAATTTTGCTTCTATTCCCCTTATTTGTAAAGACAATACATCCATTTCATTAAAGAGTTCCATTTGTTGCCGTAGTAGAGCATCATGATTGATTTTCGCTTGTAGATTCAGTCGTTCCAGTTGAGTTTCGAAGCGTGTATAATCACACTAATGAATCTCTTCATAGATATCATCATTAATGGACTGTATTGATGCAGAAACATATAAAATATTTTTTATTTAATTCTCTTGTTTAAAATCAACGACAGAAAATACTTACTTTTGTTTCGCCCACTACAAACCACTGCACACTCCAAATACACAGCAAATATAAAAGCTCTACACAGTATTTCATGTTTGCGATGAAAGTCTTGCATTTTATGAGCTTCATTAAAAAGCGTTGGTTTTTATATAATACTGAAGACACAGCGATTTGAAGAAAATACTGAAATATTATGCTAAAAATAAACCATTGACATCATTTGCACATAGCGCCTGGTGCATTGATGTTTCATCAGCTTTGTTCTTTAATTACTGATAACAAATGTATGTATACCGTTGGCGCATAAAGTATGCATCCATTGTTAACTTTTTCAATTAAATACGCTTACAAAAACGTCAATAATTTTAAAAGCCTCTCATTTTAATTGCTATTGTTATAGCTTACAGGTCTGAAATAAAATGTTTAGATTTCAACGCAAAATATTTCATTTCAATATTTATTTATTTCTTGTTTCAATCATTATAGTTTTTATTAATTTATTGCAAGCTTCAGATAATGAGGCAACAGACATTGATAAGAATTTGAAATAAAATCTATTTTAGCTTCAAACCTTATAATATTCTTTTGAACTATCTGAACAATATTTTATGATTATTATTTTTATCTGATTATTTTATTTTTTTCTTAATACGATTATACGTGGTAATCCAACACCTCAAATATATAATAATCTCCTATCAATCATTGGATGTTAACTCTAACAGTGATTAATGCAGATGTAATGCAGACAAAATACAGACAAAAATAATTTGCTAAGTATACCACATAAAGTGACTAAAATGTTGACAACACTATTCCTAGAAAACGAAAATTGACAACGATAGTCAAGAATACACACTCCAAGTATTAAATGTATTAAAAATACGAATTAAAAATTTACATTTTTAAGTTAAAAATAAAATTGTTCAACAAATTATTGATTGTTTATTGAAGTATTGAACAATTTTACATTATTTCAGGCAATATTTGTCATGATTGTCATTGCATAAGTGGTCATGGATATCATCACCAATGGAGAAAGCCACTCAATATAACACTCAATATAACACTCAGATGAGCAGAAGACTTCCAACATTTTCAATGACAAGTTGAACTCTTCCATTGTATTCTTTATACATTTTTGGTCATCAGCTTTCCTTTCGCGGAGAAGCAGTATGCATACGAACTTTGAGCCAAACAAATTGATTTTCTTTCCGATAAAGCAAACCGCGACGTTTCATTTCAATGCAAGTTTTGCTTGGGTGACTATCACGATAAAATTAGGAACCAAGATGGCAACATCCCCAAACAGCGATCTTATACATATGGAAATAAGTGTGGGAGACAATTTGCAGTCAATTGGTTCTGTCATTACAAATTCAGAGATATACCATATAAAGTTAATAATACCCTACGGTATAGGCACTAGGACACCATCAAATAGTATCAGAAAAAAATAAAATGTTTCAGTTTGTGGTCATGTCATGATCCACTTAATTGGAAAAAGAAAACAACAACTCAATTTGCTGTTAAAAACTATTGACATCCTTATAAACACAAACAGGAGGTCCGGCGATAGAAACCGGCGGTAATAGATAAGGCAATTAACAGACACAGATATTCCTTCACATTCACTACAAGCAAGGATTGTTCACATTTGTTGGCGCTAAACTTCACCGAACGCCGCCTAAAAGTTAACCAGAACAAAATATTTCCTTCCAACCCTACACTATAAACCAGAAATTTGGAATTCAGGCAGTTTGATATTCAATTTTAATGGAATCTCAGTCTAGTCTAATAAATTCACAGAACTAACCGAGAGATTCGAAAATAGAAGGGCCCTTCAGATAATTATTGAAATAATAAAATAGTTTTATTGCAATATCTGTAAATCGTATACTGTTTTTATGGCTGTAAAGTAACCCAATTGTGTTTTCAATGTATTATTTTCAGGGCAGATTTACAAAAAATTTCGTATGTCGGCAGTATCAGCAGCTTCAAAATAAAATACATACTTTGTTGTATTGTGTAGTATTCAATGGTGAATAAAAATTTAAGAAAATGTTTGCAGCATTTTCTACCTCCCTATTATTTCCTCCACCACTGTATATAACATTTGAGTATATTTTTTTTATTTATTTTTTAATGAAGTTGTCAAACATCCACACCAAACTTATTAATGCAACAAATACAAAAATATTAAATTTTTTAATAATTTTTATTAATTAAAGACACGAGCTGACTGTTTTATCATCATCCATGAAAGAATTAACCCATTAATCATTACAGAAAATTTAATTTTTAAAAAACTTTTTATAAAATTCTAAATGTTTTTATGAATAAAAGGGGTATTCATAGTCAGCCACATGATATAACAGCAGATCTCAATTATTAAACTAAAATATCAGTGTGGCATAAGAGGTGTTGGAGAATTTTATCTCGTTTAGTTCTTCTGATGATTTATTATCAAAATTCAAAGAAAAATATACAAAAAAGTATTGTTTTTTAAAACATGGGGACACACGGCCACACATATATGTAGATATGACGGTAGTGCTTCTGCGTTTAACTTGTCTGTATTCACTTTGGGCTGATAATATTCATAAAATTGCTAAACGATCACATACGAATACAAAAGACTTAGTATTCTACAGAATTTAAAATTCAAAACAACACAATATTACATACAAACACTGGCATACAATAACATTTTTTTTCTGTATTTGAAGCCGAAGTGCATTTCCTTTTCTTATCTCAAGTAGTATAAGAAGAAATTATTTGTCAGCTTGAGGAGCGTGATTCATATTAAAATTGCTTTGTTTGATAAGCGATACTAGTGGCTGAACTTCAAAATCTTCAAAAAGTTATCGCTTTAATGAATAAGAGAATGCCTTAACCTTATTCGTGTTGGGCATGGTTGTGGTTGAGTTTTTGTTTAAACATATGTTTCCAGTATTTTGTATACATACAGTTGGCTTATAAAGTAAATGCTCATTCTTATTTTCCATGAATCTAATACAAGTAATTATGTATATATACATACATACATACATAATTGGCCATTACAACCCTTCAGTCAGGATTACGGCCTAGTTTCTCACACCACTTATGTTTTGTGTGTTAATTTTATACATGAGTGGCGGGACCTACAGTTTAAAGTCGACTCCGAACGACAGATTTTTTGAGAAACTTTCCATCACAATTTTTATTTACTCTCAGAGTTTTTGCCAGAAATCTGCTGAGAGGAAGTCGCTGAAGAAATACTTTTTGTATTTTATTTTATGTCTGGCCTGGGGCTCGAACTCTGGCTTTTCGTCTAATAAGCCAACACACTATCTACTAGACCACCATATATACTACAGACAAATGTATTGAAATTACTCTTCCACTCAATTGCAGAACTGCACTTGAAATGAATTCAAATATTTTCATTTTTAAAATCCATTAATCATCAGATGCTAAATTGTCACTTCTTAACTTACTTCTTATTTTTCGTCTTTTAGCGTTTGTCAATGTAACTCCCAGCCTTCGTGGAACAACTCAGTTTTATAGCTTCAAACAAAGTTATCTGACTTTCCTTGAACTCCTTTCATTACTTGCTTTATTGTATTATCTTTTACAAATTTACTGAACGTTCTCCTCTTCTAAATAATTTATTCTTTATTGTAGATTGAAATTCTTTTGTTTACCCAAATATTTTCTTCACAATTATTCAAATTCTTTCAATCTGGTTTATCTGGTTACATGCTACAGTTTAATAGTCTTTAGTCTTTAATATGTTATTAGGAAGGAATGGCTAGATTTCGACAGAGAAATACTTTCTACTGCATAGGAAAATGTTTGTCTTTTTAAAAATCCTTTTCGCACACTTCGTTTGATTTTCCCGACATGGAATTTGTCATCCTCAGTATTGATAATTCTTTTTTCTCTCTTCAATTTCCATGTTTTCTTTTCATAATCAAAAGCTGTTGTTATCTTTCCAAAAGCAATGAGACAGCTTTTATGTTAATACCCGCGATTTTAGCTTTTGTTTTTCGAGCACGAAGCCAGTTTTTATTGAAAACTTTAAACATTATTTTACGCGAGTCTTCTTCGGCACCCACACTCAGAAAAAATTTATAAAAATTTTGTTATTGAAATTAAACTTTTCACATGATTACAGATGCAGCTTATAAGGAAGGCACACTAGCGGAAGACAAAAGCAAGACTATGTAATGTGAACTCCTTGCATTCGAACCACGATTCTTTTAGCATTCTTCGTAATCACCTGTGAACAAATATTTGCAGACGCCACATACAGTTGTTACATATGAGATGAAAACACGGAACTTAACTTTCAGTTGGATTTCCATGCCTTCCATGGCTTTCGTAAAACAGTTTATAAGCATGAGTAGCCAGCGTTGAGTAAATGATCTACTGATAGCAAAACTGAACAGGTTTAATTTCACATTGTTGACACTGAAGCTAGAAGGATATCCTTAGAATTGATGATAATACGGACGTGCTACATAATGTTTTCAATCACATTCATTAGATCTCCTTGCGTTGGTTTTCCGTAGATTTTTTAAAAGAATAATTACACTTCACAAACAAAAAGTTTATTGTCACAGACAAGCGATTTTAAGACATCAGAAAACATGAAATGTAAAACGACTGCAGCAGGTGATCATACCGGTCAGTAAAATGTAGTCATGAATCTCAAATCAATATTTTTATTGCACTACGAGGAGTAGTAATTTTGTTTACATTTAGCAGCAGACATAACTTTTTGCACAAATTACAAATGAAGGTGGTATTCTATTTGACATCATTTACGTCCACGGATGTTAAAAATTCAATTTATTACATCATATTGTTGTGCTATTTCTCCTGAAATATTATATTCAGAAATAAGTTATGAAACTAGATGTGGCAACTGCTTATTTATTACAGTCAGTATCACTTTACAGAACTGATTACAGAATATCGAAAGGCTTATCAAATAATTGGACATGGCAACCATAATCCTTTTCATTAGTAGTAGAAAATATGAAACAAACTGCAAAATGCCATTCAACAACTGATATAGTGAAATAGGTAAAGGTGAAGTAGGAAATCTCTTCGTTTTATCACTTTCAGTAAATCTTGTGTAACCATCTAAAATTCTTTAGTTAAGATGGCTGCAACGTACTTTTTGTATTTATTAACCCTCGTTTACAACTGATATCAATAAGAGAAATTACTCTTATACACGGATTTCATTTTAAATATTTTTTTTCTCACAGGCTTTTAATTAATTTTAAAATTTAAATGATTTGTAAAACAATTTTCCAAAAATAAACGCAATGGTTAAGGGGCTTATCATTCGCTAACTGAATAGACTGGATCTTTTTGTTAATATCCAAGAGGAATTGGGCAAAATTTTATTAATAAAAAAATAAATAAATAAATTTATGGCATCGCACAGGAAGATACTTGAGCCTTTCTTAATTATTAAAAAAAATCATTTTATTTCAGGGGTTACCAAAAATATCACTGAAAATTGTTGAAAATTCTAGCAATTTCAGGTTAAATGATCCTGCAAGCATTGATAGAGTTAATGGCAAAGGCAGTTACCACACACATACATTCCCTCCGCTTTAAGATCTCTGTGGACATTTCGTGTGTTATGACGCAGTCACGAAAATGAATTGGGGCAGAGGATGAAGCCCCATCAGAGCGAATTCACGCCATGTGGCGATTTAGTTTTTATTTTTTAGAAATATTCAATATAATCGGAGTATATAATAGAATAAGAGATTGTAAGATTACAAAAGAATAATAAATAAAATCAATAGATTATGAGGGAACTAATCAATAATAATCTGTGTTTCTAGTCATGGTATTTGCTTATTAAATTTCTGTGAAGAATTTAAACAAAAAATAACATCAATATTGAGAACATTTGAAACAATTAAATTAACACACATATCTTCTGATGATGATGACGATGTTTCATTTCATGGGTACTTTTTTAAACTTGTTTTGATTCCTTCCATACTAAATTGCGTAAAGACAATAACACTCATGATTGATCAGTGCAACTAAAGTGAATGAAAATGTTAAGACACTCTCAGAAATTTTACACACAAGTTCAAGAAAAAGTTTACAAATATTATAGCCTTTACCGTTCTATATCCATATAGGTTATGTAAATTAGGATTCGCGATTTGTTCACTGACAATAGACTTCAGAAAGCATTTTCAGTAAATTTTAAAATAAACGAATTCATGCTGAATCCTTTAAAAACAAATCGCATCGACGACAAAATTGTCATCTGACAAGAGCAGCTGTATTCTTCTATTTAATTCTCAAAATAATTCAATTTAGGTTATTGTTGATTTTGCATTTTATTTTAATACTAAGATTTAATCATGGCCGTTCAAAGATTCCAAATAGATTTTTTCTTTTAACTGAGATCGGCCCTTTTTAAAATAATCAGGGGGACTATACCTAACCGTCTGACGATAGTTACTTCTAAATTCATATTTAGGATCGAAAACAATTCCAATTTTTCACTGAGAAAATATTTTTATAAGTCGACTGCAACCAGCCAGCAGCATTTTAAATAAAATACAACATCACTAGTGCAGATAAAGAAGAAATGTTGTGTAATTTTTACAGTCAATATGTATACGTTACACACACATACATTAATACGTCTAAGTATACTTTATAGTCAACGTGCATTTCCTTATTGCTTATACTTCAGCTTTGTTTTCTTATCGCAGTTTCATTTTCAACACTGACTGTATTAAATTAATTAAAGTCACAGCAAAATTTCAATTCATTGTCAGTTGACTTTAACCTTTAATTAGAAGTGCACTTAAAAGAATTATGACAACACCAGCTTGAAGAGATGAAAATGAAATTTTACAAACTAACATTTTTGTTATTGTGTATGTGGTACTATGCACAGGCTGCGATCAAAGTAAGTACCTTATATAAATCAGTATTACAATCAGAATAAGTTCGTATATTCGTTATAAATGCAGCCAAACAGTGATAATATTTCGGGCGTAATTGGTTCGTTTGATTACACACGATTTGATAATCAATTAATAAAATAACAAAATGGAAGCGATACACTACAAAATAGTATATCGAATATTCAAAAGGACTTACACAGGCTTAGTGTCTTGGGACGAAACATTAGAAGTCTGTCACAACAAATGGAAACAACGCAAGAGCTGCTGCTACACAATAGTAGACCCAAAGCCGAAGATTTAAATATAAGTTTAAAGTAAAGTTTTTACATAGAAAAGAAAGTCTGAACGAAATATACCTTTGAAGAGTATTCATGAATTAAATTTTACTTTAATAATTGTTTCGGAATTGCTAAAGATACCATAAAGAATTGTTTCACGCTAAAAATATATGCATTAATGACTATAAAAATAAAAAAACGCACACAGTCATAGAAGTTCGTTTCATCGAATCAGACGAATTCGCACTAAACGCGTTGCTACAGACGGGATATCATCAGACGAACTCAAAGGTACCGCAATGTTCTGTTCTATCTCCAACATACATACATAATTCGCCATTACAATCCTTCAGTCATGATTACGACATAGCTTCTCACACCACTTATGTTGCCTGCATTAATTTCATGCATGAGTCACCGGACCTACAGTTTAAAGTCGACTCTGAACCACAGAATTTTGAGAAAATTTTTCATGGTAATTCTATTTACACTCAGAGTTTTTGCCAGAAATCTATTTTCGTTTTTATGTCTGACACGGGGTATTGAATCGTGGCCTTACCTCTTATAAGTCAACACACTACTTACTAAACTACGGCGGCTTTTATATCCAATCTATATTTCATTTTCATTAAAGATATTTCTGCCTTTAACTTCTAAGCCTATCTATTCTTTTGCAGATGACAGTAAAATTTGCCAATCATATTATTTTAATGGTAGGTCCAGCCCTTTGAAGATTGAGGGAAAAGGGCTTAATATAAATGACACTATCACATTCGACCTACAGTCATTCCCCGAATGTCTTCTTATAAATGGTGCTGATGTTAAGGGGCGACAAAAACGCAATGCTTTTTATTAAAACACAAGCGCAGCAATAATATTGCCTCATCTGAAGTTATGGGTGGTGAAAACATACATAAGTCAGACGCTCTTAATGTTCTGCGCATGAAAATTCAGTGTCATGTTCACTGGAGACAACACATTTTGCAAGTGTGGAAAGAAGCATTCCAGAGCCTCAGTTTCCTAAGGCTTTGGGAGAAATACTACAGTTCATCTAATCTCTTTACTATTTCCATCACTTATATCCGACCGAGAATGGAATACAACTTGCATGTACGGGCAGGTGCCTCAAAATCATTTTGAAGCTTCTCAACTGCATACAGAAGAATGCGAATGTGCTCATTAATAACGGTAGGGTATCCAACTCTATTGATTCATTGGAACATCGTAATGTGTCTAGCGTTTCATTGTTCTACCGCTACAACAACGGATTTTTCTCTATCGAGATAAAGAAACAAGTTCACGAAAATCGTTTCCGTCTTTTTCACACGACGTGTCAGTTTGTTTGTTGGCAATTGGCCAGTAGAACTGCTTTACAGACAGAATTCGTTCTTTCGCCCCTATCAGGGTGCCTTTTCAACTGGTTCTGGAGAAGTCATGGAGAAGATTCATGAAAACCAAGTCAACACACATCATTATGCGTAACTGAAAAAGCTGTGTAGAATGATGTTGAGCAACTACTGAAGCTCTCGGAATCTTTTGATAACGCGAGATGTTTCTGATAAGGCAAATGACACTGTTTTCGGCAAAAGTGCCCAGTTGCTTATCTTCGCTACCAAACGGGATGCTACAGCTGGTTTCAGCGTTATTGAATGGGAGTCTATCAAAATGGGTCTGGATGTAAATGGCGAAAAAACAATCGCAGATTACGGTCGACAACTATTCTTTCGATGGATAATGGCTTTATCTTGGCTCTGTCTTCTCAATGACATGTACGTTGTGTACCACATTAATATGCAACTGCTGCGGTGACCCGAATATGATTTTACAAAATAATGCTCCACTTAGCATAACACTTCCTGCACCAATATCTCGCTTGAAACATATGCTTGCTCTTAGTTTATATTAGCTAATCGTGCCTTTGTTCTACTTTGTTCTTATTTAAATCATGGGCTTTTTGATTGTGTATTGAAATTAAAATTCTTCAAAACCTTCTAAACTCCATGGAAAGCTTAAACAATTATTAATTTTGCAACAATTTGCACCTGATGCAACCCAACCAAATCAAAGTGAACTTCATAATATTGAATATTTCCTTATCGAATTTACATTTAAAGTCATCATTATATGTGCTACACAACGAAGTCATAAAAATTGGGACTCCAATGTACATGAATTCTTTTTTTATTTTATAATCAGAACAAACTCAAGCACTTGGTATTATGGCGCGCGGCGACACATAAAATTTAACTGATTAAATTTGCATATATATTGGTAATATGTATTTTGATTAGCACAGCAACACATCAACATTGTACCTTCAAACTACATTGTATTATGCAACACAGGTAGTAAAAATCAGAAGTATTTTGATATTCTTCAAACTCACCTCAGCCTATAACATAATTGGTCATTACAATAATTTAGTCAGGATTACAGCCTAGCTCTCACACCAGTTATGTTGTCTGCATTAATTTTATACATGAGTGGCTGGACCTACAGTTTAAGAATGACAGAACTTTGAGAAACCTTTTTATTTACTCTCAGAATTTTTGCAAAGAAGTCTTCTGAGAGGAAGTGGCCGAAGAAATATTTTTTCATATTTGTTTGTTTGTTTTTGTTTTGATGTCTGACGTGGAGTTTAAACCGTGGCCTCACGTCTAATAAACCAACACAGTACCTACTACACTACGGCGACTCGGCCTATACGTATGAGTATTTTTTACGTTAAAACAAAAAGACGAGTTTTATCCATTATTTGATGTACGGTCGGGCAACTGTAGACAATTCAAAAATCTGTTTCGGATAGGATTTTTGATATTTGTTGGTTATCAATAACTTCTAAAAAAAGTTGGTATTTGGTATTCGGAATGAATGAATTATCTGAATAGAAATACTTTAAAAACAAGCCAAGCAAACAGTGTGCTAACAATACGTCCATTCGTAATAATTTCTATGGAATATATACATTTATACATAACCATTACAATCCTTTAGTCTGGTCTACCTTCTCATACGACCCATAAGAAATTTATTCTTGTAGAGTTTATTCCAAATTCAGCAACTTAATCAACAATTCTGAATTATCAAATACGGCTTTGTGTTCCGATTAATCGCTCTAAAAGTTCATCGCGTTATTCTTGCGTCGTTGAATACTCAACTACAAAAAAGAAAACAACAACAACAAAAAAACTTGTCAAATAAAGGAAGTAAAAATAATTTTTCTTTTATTTTACAACTTCGTACTTTAAAATCATTTCGTTAACATCAATCGATTTCAATTAAATATTTATAATTTCCTTGGCCGGATTAACATTTGCGCAAACTTTAGAGAGTAATTAAAGCCATGAAAATCATACCAAGTTATTCCCTTTTCTTTTAAAGCCTTTGCTGGATATTGATAGTATTTGCCATTTAAATTGCTAAAAATAATACAAAAGAGACAATAATAATTATAAACACAAAAATTAATTAATTTATTAACTGACCTACTATAACACTTATAGTACCACCAGGCACCAGTTTTAAGTTCCGCACAATTAAACTTTTCGGAAATATCATTATCACGATCTTTTGTGGTAAAATTATAACTCACATGGAGACTAAGTGAATCCCCAGCATCGCCCACATATGATCCGATTTTAATAAGTTTGTAATTTTCAGTCGCATTCCCCACTTGGAAATCGTCATACTTGGCGTGTTTCGTCACATTTTCGAAATCTTCCAAAAGTATGAGCAACTCTACAGGTTTAAGACTGGAGGTTAGGGCGTGCAATTTGTCTAATCCTATAAAGAATTCACCATCTTAATTGCCAAAACCAGATTTATACTCTGTCCAAGTGCGGTAGAAGTCCACCGCGCCATTGATACGTCGTTGAACAACCGTCCAACCGCCACCCTCTACGCTATTATTACAAGCGACGTAAAATGGTGCAGGTCCATACAGATGATTCGTAATGAGGCACTTATTTATTACACAATAATTGGCATTGATATCCGCACAACTGGTGGGATATGATTGATTGCTGCTTAAAAGTAATTGAAGAAAAGTTTGAAATGAAGACATTGCAGTTGAGAGTAATTCATGAATTTTAAAAGCCTTTTAAAAATGAAAAAATTACGTTAGTTTAGTAGGAGGGATTATGCATCACCTACAGTAATGTTAACAACTGACATAAATTTATTTGCCCATAATGAATTCTTTTCTTCCCCGTTTTTTTTTTAATTTTCCGAAAGTGTGTGCTTTAAAAATAGAATCAATTTCTGTCACTGCCTTTTTTTCTTTTTTCGCTTAAACCTGAATTATATTAAAAATAGTTTTTTCAATTACTTACGCAATTAGACCGTGAAGCTCCCCCTTCAAACATTTTTCAGTGGCATCTGAAATATTAAAAATTGTTTTTTAATAATATTGAAGTTGAATAATTTTAAAAATAATTCTTACTTAAGTGTTGCTGAATATCATGATAAAATTTCAATTGATCCTTTTTAGTTATTGCATTATTGCCAATAATCGTAAGGTTCTCGTCTATTTTCTGCATCAAATTGAATTTATCGGATGTTGTAGTCTTCAAGGTCTTGGTATGACCTTCCGAATTCATTTCTTTCAGAAGATTTTGAATATTATTCTGGTTGTTAATAATATCTCTTGAGATATTCTTTGGCATTAAATTGCTTTCTATGTCGGTTATCTTTGCATCGATTTTCTGTAACGCAATCATTTTGTCGGAAATTGTATTCTTCAAGGTCTGAGTATGATCTTTCAAATCAATTTTTTTGCAAAGTACTTGCATGTCATTTTGCTTATTTAGAGTTTTCGCCAACATATTATCATGCTCTTTTAGTTTTTCTCTAATGTCAGTCATAACTAAGATTTTATCATTGACTGGTGGTGGGACTAATGGAACTTGGCGTTCAGCTTCGTGTTTTTCTAATAATTTTGTTTCTATTCCCCTTATTTGTAAAGACTACATCCATTTTATTAAAGAGTTCCATTTGTTGCCGTAGTAGAGCATCATGATTGATTTTCACTTGTAGATTCAGTCGTTCCAGTTGAGTTTCGAAGCGTGTATAATCACACGAATGAATCTCTTCATAGATATCATCATTAATGGACTGTATTGATGCAGAAACATGAAATATTTTTTATTTAATTCTCTTGTTTAAAATCAACGACAGAAAATACTTACTTTTGTTTCGCCCACTACAAAAGATTGTGCTTTCAAAATGCACAATAAATATAAAAGATCTACCCAGTGCTTCATATTTGCTATGAAAGTCTTGTAATGATAAGCTTCGTTAATAAGCGTGGGCTTTTATAGGATTCTGCAGACACTGCGATAAGTAGAAAATAATCATTGTTATGCTAAAAATAAATATCTGACCTCACTCGAACATTGTCCAACTTCGTTCTTTAATTACTGATAAGAAATGCATGTATACAGTTGGCGCATAAAGTATGCATCAGTTGTTAATTTTTTCAATTAAATACACTTACGAAATCGTTAACAATTTTAAAGGCTTCTCGTTTTAATTGCTTTTTTTATAGCTTACAGGTGTGAAACAAAATTTTTAGATTTCAACGCTAAATATTTCATTTCAATATTTATCTATTTCTTATCCATTCCAATTCCAATCTATTTCCAATCCTTTTGTTTTATTAATTCATGGCAGCTTTAGAAAATCAGGCAACAGAGTTTGATAAATACATGAAAGCAAATTTATTTTATCTTCAGACGTTATAATATTCTTGGGTACTATCTGAACTGCTGATTATTTTTTTTTTCTTAATACGAGGTTCCGAAGCACACACCTTTGAATAAATGTTTACTTGATAATCCCACATCCCAAATTGATTTTAACTTCCTATCAATCATTATATATTTACTCGAACTGTAATTTATGCAGAAATATTAAAAATTAAAACTTACAGGAAAATATTATTTGCTAAGCATACCATATGAAGTGACTAAAATGTTGACAACACTACTCTTACAAAACGAAAAGTGACAATGACTGTCAAGAATACACACCAAGTATTAAATTTATTTTTTCAGAAAATAATCGAATCCCAAATTTTTATTCCAAAGTTAAAAATAAAATTGTTCAACTATTTATTGATTACTTATTGAAGTATTGAAAAAAAAATAATACCTAGAATACTTTAATAAACTACTTACCTAGATTAATTATACTAAGTTTCCATCACAATATAACTGTGCATATATCAGACAAGAATGAGCATTTACTTTATGAACCAACTGTATGCATATAAAATGCAAGAAACAAACAATTGTTTAAGCATCCCTTTCAATATCGACGACAACCTTAACGAAATCGTTAATGATGAATGATGCTCTTTCCTATCGCTGACAAATTATTGCTTATTTTCACATAATAAGTGTGACAAGAATGGAAATTCTATTCGGCATTGATAGTTTATAAATTAAAAATTTTGTATGCATGTATGTGCGTGTTTAATCTTGTTTCATTTATACTTTTTTATTCTGTTGCGTTCTTTAGTTATCATTTTGAGTTGAAAATTTTTATTATCATTTTAAGGCACAT
Organism: Sarcophaga subvicina; assembly: GCA_936449025.2. Lineage (NCBI taxonomy): Eukaryota > Metazoa > Arthropoda > Insecta > Diptera > Sarcophagidae > Sarcophaga > Sarcophaga subvicina. The sequence goes on from OW388080.2 coordinate 87,592,946, forward strand.
ATTCATAGCATCACTGTAGTCATCTATGTGAGTGTGTTTATGTTATAAAAAATACATTCTTCGTTTAAAAAATAAAACGTTGAATTTCATATTTCAATTGTGTTTTCAATGTAGTATTTTCAGGGCAGATTTATAAAAAAAAATTTCTTATGCCGGCAATGTCAGCAATTTCCATATAAAACACATACATTGTTGTATTGCGTTGTATTCAATGGCAAATAAAAATATTAGAAAACTTTTTTCTACCCTCCCTATTATTTTGTCCACTACTGTATATTATTTATTTATTTTTAAATGAAATTGTTTTTAGTTTTTTCTTCGGAAATATTTTTAAATCTTTACTCAAACATTCACACCAGACATACTTGTATTAACACAACAAATACAAAAATATTAAATTCTTTGATAATTTTTCATAATTAAAGACAAGCGCTGACCGTTATATTAGCATCCATGGTAGAATTAACCCATTAGTCATCACAGAAAATTTAATTTTTATAAAATTTTAAATTTTTTTATGAATAATTCTTTGTAGGTTTTCAATTGAAATTAATTTAAAAATTCTATTTTGTTTAAAAGGAAAGTTTTTCTATGATTTGGTTTTAAAAGGAACTCAAATTAGTACTTTTAATGGTTGTGCCATAAAAGCTACAGCGTACGTGCAAGGGCTTTACTTAAAACATAAATTATAAAATTGATTATCGAAATTAAAAGAAAAATTATACAAAAAATCGTCATACTTTTAAAAACATTATGACACACAGGCACATGTATGTATATATGACATCCATAGTTTCTCCATGCTAGCGCCTGACGAGGGGTTGGGGTCACAGTCCGATACAGGTTCAGGAACGAGATCGTTTTCATCTTCACTTGATGTGTCCGGGGACTTTCATCGCCTGAGTCTGATAGCATAAGAAAAGTTGTTATCTCTCCAAAATAAGTAATGATTTTGTCACTTGTGTTCAATTCAAAAACACATAAACGGATGAAATATTTACACTACTTATTCTCTTTTTTTGGTTTTGTTGCAGTTCGTAATACCGTTATAAAAAACAAAAACAACAAATAAGAATTGTGCGTTATTATCACATATTTTTTGTTTTGCTGCTAGTTATGATGTTGTCAAGGCCCACAAAATTGTTACGAAACTCGTATCATATGCGTAAATTGATTTTGTTCCATTGGACAATTTTGACCCAAAAGTACCAATTGCGTAAGTTTTTTTACATACGCTTTGTTAAACGATCTACAAAAATTATATTTTAAATTTTAATAGTATTCACTAAAAAATAATTGTACAAAAGTTTAAAAAAAATCCGATGAGTATTTAAAGAATAAATGAGCAATAAAAACTGTTTGGGCAATTTTGACACATTAATACAAGCAAAGGGTTAAAAACATTGGGACACACAGACACACAAATATGTATATATGATGGTAGTGCTTCTGCGTTCAACTTATCTGTATTCACTTTGGGCTGATAATATTCATAAAATAGCAAAACGATCAACATACTGAGTATCAACAAAAATAAAAATTCAAAAAAACAATACATTATTACAAACATACACAGGCATTCAACAGATTTCAAATTTATAATCTGTATTCTGAGACCGAAGTGAATTTCTGTTTCTTATCTCAAGTAGTATAAGAAGAAATTATTTGTCAGCTTTAGGAGCATGATTCATATTAAAATTGTTTGATGAGCGATGTTAGTGGCTGACATTGAAATTCTTCAAAATATTATCGCTTTAATGAATAATAGAATGCGTCAACCATATTTGTGTTGGGGAAGGTTGTGGTTGAAATTAAATTGTTGTTTAAACAAATGTTTCCAGTGTTTTGCATATATGTATACAGTTGGCTTATAAAGTAAATGCTCATTCTTATCTTGCATGAATATAATGCAAGTACAGTAGAGAATTGAATTTATATTGAAGTTACTCCTCTACTCAATTGCAGAACTGCAGTTGAAATGAATTCAAATATTTTCATATTTAAATACATAGAAAAGAAATTTTTAAAAACAATTTCGTTTTTAACAACATCAGATGCTAAATTATAACTTCTTAACTCTTTTCTTGAGTGCAAAACACAGTATATGTTATCGAAAGCATATTGATTCTCAGATTACGGCCGATAACTATACTTTTGATACAGTCAAGAAATTTATTTATCTTGGCTCCGCCGTTACCACCAAAAACGATGTCAGTCTGGAAATCAAGCACAGGATCATTATTGCCAACAGGTGCTACTATAGTCTCAATAGGCAATTGAGTAGCAGAGACCCGTCTCGTACGACAAAACTAATACTCTACAAGAAGCTCATCCTACCCGTACTTCTTTATGGCGCAAAGGCATTGACCCTATTAAGCACTGATGCAGCAGTCTTGAGAGTATTCGAGAGAAAAGTACTACGTAAGATCTTTGGTCCAGTGCGATTTGGCGATGATTACCGCATCCGATCCAACAGTGAGCTGTATGAGCTCCTCAACGACATAGACGTTGTGCAGCGTATTAATATCCAGCGTCTGTGCTGGCTCGGCCATGTCGTTCGAATGGAATAGGATGCTCCGGCGAGACGGGTATTTGATGCGGGTATCTGCGAAAGTCGGCGAAGATGACGATCTGTTGGAAGGACCAAATCGAGGAAGCCCTGTCATCGATTGATGTGACCAACTGGCGTAGTCGCGCAGGAAGCAGAGGCGTATGGAAGGATGTGGTCCTGGCAGGCCTAAATCCGTTAATCGGGTTGTTAATGGCCAATTAAGTAAGTAAGCAGGTTTTATTTGTCTTTCAGCGTTTGTCGATGTAACACCCAGCCTTCGTGGTATACTTTGAGATGGTATAATTGCCAGTTTTATAGTTTCAAATAAATAATTTATTTTTTATTTTTTATTGAAATTCTTTTGTTTTTTCAAATATCTTCTTTAAAAATATTCAAATTTTTTTAATCTGGATTACCTGGTTACATGCTATGCTCTAATAGTCTTTCTTATATGTGGCAAGATCTGGACAGAGACACGCTTCCTACTATATAAGAAAACTGTTTTATATTTTAAAAACGCTTTCCGCATTTGATACAGCCTTATGTAGATTACTGTTTATAGTTCCGCATACACAATAACAAAAATGTTAGTTAATAAAATTTCATTTTCATCTCTTTAACCTTGTATTTTCACAATTCTTTTAAAAGCAATTCTATTAAAAGGTTAAAATCAACTGACAATGAATTGAAATTTTGCTATGATTTAAAAGCGTTTAATTCAGCCAGTGAATGAAATGAAAATGCGATAGGAGGGCATCATTTGTATTAAAATTGTTTTGTTTTATTAGCGCTGCTGTGGGCTATACTTGAAATTCTTCAAAATATGTTTGCCTTTGTAAGGTAGTGATTCTGTAAACCTTTGTGGTATTTTTCAAGCTTGTCGTCGATATTGAAAGGGATGTTTCAACAATTGTTTGTTTCCTGCATTTTATATGCATACAGTTGGTGCATAAAGTAAATTCTCACTCTTATCTGATATATGCACCGTTATGTTGTGATGGAAAATTATTTGAATTAAACTAGGATAATTAGTTTATTAAAGTATTGTAAGTATTAGACAGGAAGTATTGCAGTTACTTCTACAGGACTTTAAAACTACGCACGAAATTATTTATTTTTTTTTCAATACTTCAATAAGTAATCAATAAATAGTTGAACAATTTTATTTTTAACTTTAGAACTTAGACTGATAGGAAGTTAAAATCAATTTGGAGTGTTGGATTATCACGTAACTATTTATTCAAAGGCGTGTGCTTCGGAACCTCGTATTAAGAACAAATTAAAAAAAAAATCAGTTGTTTCTAAAATAGGTTTTCTTTCAAATTTTTAACCAACTATGTTCCCTGATTCTCTAAAGCTGACATGAATTAATAAAACGATAAGAATTGGTACAAGAAATAAATAAATATTGAAATGAAATATTTAGCGTTGAAATCTAAAAGTTTTGTTTCAGACCTGTTAGCTATAAAAAAGCAATTAAAACGAGAAGCCTTTAAAATTGTTAACGATTTTGTAAGTGTATTTAATTGAAAAAATTAACAATGGATGCATACTTTATGCGCCAACTGTATACATGCATTTGTTATCAGTAATTAAAGAACGAAGTTGAGCAATGTTCATGATATTTATTTTTAGCATAACAATTGAGTATTTTCTACTTATCGCAGTGTCTGCAGAATCCTATAAAAACAAACGTTTTTTAGCGAAGCTCATCAATATATGACTTTCATAGCAAACATGAAGTACTGGCTAGATCTTTTATATTTATTGTGCATTTTGAAAGCACAATCTTTTGTAGTGGGCGAAACAAAAGTAAGTATTTTTTGTCGTTGATTTTAAAAATGAAAATGAAAAAATTAAAGAAATATTTCATATATATTCTGCATCAATACAGTCCATTAATGATGATAGCTATGAAGAGATTCATTCGTGTGATTATACACGCTTCGAAACTCAACTGGAACGACTGAATCTACAAGCGAAAATCAATCATGAGACTCTACTACGGCAACAAATGGAACTCTTTAATAAAATGGATGCATTGTCTTTACAAATAAGGGGAATGGAAGCAAAATTATTAGAAAAACACAAAGCTGAACGCCAGGTTCCATTAGTCCCACCACCAGCCAATGATAAAGTCTTAGTTATGACTGACATTAGAGAAAAACTGAAAGAGCATGATAATATGTTGGTGAAAATTCTAAATAAGCAAAATGACACGCAAGAACTTTGCAAAAAAAATGATTTGAAAGATCATACTCAGACCTTGAAGAATACAATTTCCGACAAAATGATTGCGTTACAGAAAATCGATGCAAAGATAACCAACTTAGAAAGCAATTTAATGCCAATGAATATTTCCAAAGAGATTATTAAAAATCAGAATAATATTCAAAATCATTTGAAAGAAATAAATTTGGAAGATCATATCCAGACATTAAAGACAACAATATCCGATAAATTCAATTTGATGCAGAAAATAGACGAGAAACTTACGATTATTGGCAATAATGCAATACCTAAAAAGGATAAATTGAAATTTTATCAGGATGTTCAGCAACACTTAAGTAAGAATTATTTTTAAAATCTTTCAACTTTAATCCCATTTAAAAAAAATTATTTTTAATACTTCAGATGCCACTGAAAAATGTTTGAAGGGTCTAATTGCGTAAGTAAGAGAAAAAAAATATTTTTAATATAATTCAGGTTAAAGCGAAAAAACACGCAAGAATTCTTTAGAAGCATTGACAGAAATTGATTCTATTTTTAAAGCACACTCTATCGGAAAATTAAAAAAAATATGGGCATATAAATTTCTGTCAGTTGTTAACATTACTTTAGGTGATGCATAATCGCTCCTACTAAACTAATGTAATTTTTTCATTTTTAAAAGGCTTTTAAAATTCATGAATTACTCTAAAATAAATTATCTTAATTTAAAACTTTTCTTCAATTACTTTTAAGCAGCAATCAATCATATCCCACCAGTTGTGCGGATACCAATGCCAATTATTGTGAAATAAATAAGTGACTCATTATAAATCATCTATATGGTCCTGCACCATTTTACGTCGCTTGTAATAACAGCGTAGAGGATGGTGGTTGGATGGTTATTCAACGACGTATCAATGGCGCGGTGGACTTTTACCTCAATTGGACAGAGTATAAATCTGGTTTTGGCAATTTAGATGGTGAATTCTTTATAGGATTAGACAAATTGCACGCCCTAACCTCCAGTCTTAAACCTGTAGAGTTGCTCATACTTTTGGAAGATTTCGAAAATGTGACGAAACACGCCAAGTATGACGATTTCCAAGTGGGGAATGCGACTGAAAATTACAAACTTATTAAAATCGGATCATATGTGGGCGATGCTGGGGATTCACTTAGTCTCCATGTGAGTTATAATTTTACCACAAAAGATCGTGATAATGATATTTCCGAAAAGTTTAATTGTGCGGAACTTAAAACTGGTGCCTGGTGGTACTATAAGTGTTATAGTAGGTCAGTTAATAAATTAATTAATTTTTGTGTTTATAATTATTATTGTCTCTTTTGTATTATTTTTAGCAATTTAAATGGCAAATACTATCAATATCCAGCAAAGGCTTTAAAAGAAAAGGGAATAACTTGGTATGATTTTCATGGCTTTAATTACTCTCTAAAGTTTGCGCAAATGTTAATCCGGCCAAGGAAATTATAAATATTTAATTGAAATCGATTGATGTTAACAAAATTTTATAATAAAAAATAAGGATTTTTACTTCGTATTAAATCATAATTGTTGTATTACTGCCTTTATCTGACAGGTTATTTGTTTTGTTTCCTTTTATGTGTTTGAGTGTACATCGATGCAACAATGGCGCGGTGAACTTTTACCGCGATTTATCAGAATACAAAGCCGTTTTCGGTAATAACTTCGACTCTTAAGTCGAAGTGGATTGTTGATTCAGTTGCAAGATTTCGATTATGTCTACAAGAAAAAATTTCTGGTGCGTGGTATAAGAAGATATAGCGACGGTTACTCTGACTAAATGATTTTCATGGTTATGTAAGCATATATATGTATTTTATTTATTACAAATACTTCCATATTGCATTAAATTTTTAAGAACGGACTATATCATAAGAATCGAACCTAGACTCATCACACTGATTAGCACACTATTTGCCTGACTTGTTTTCAAAATATTTCTTTTGAGATAATTTATCAATGCATTCGAATACCAATTGAGAATACATGATCAAAACTTTAGATTATGTGGAATGTAGATTGTAGTGTATATGTCTAAGAAAAAACAATACATTCCCAATAAATATGAAAATCTTATTCGAAGCAGGTATGGCCCTTTTTGAATTGTTTTAAGATGTGGTCCTGACACACATAAAATAATGGATCAAATTCGTCTTTTTTGTTATTGTTTTGTTGTGTCGCCTTAGTCGGTTCAAGCCCCAGATCAGACATTAAAACGAAAATATGAAAAATATTTCTGTGGCACTTCCTCTCAGCAGATTTCTGGCAAAAACCATGGAAGCAAATGAAATGATTGCCATGAAAAGTTTCTCAAACATTTGTTGTTCGGAGTCGACTTTGAACTATAAACTTAGCATATAAAATATATATAAAATATATAAAATTAGCATACACAACATAGGTGGTGTGAGAGACTAGGTCGTAATCCTGACTGAAGGATGACCAATTATGTAATGTATGTTACAAAAGAAAAAAAATAATCACACGTATAGGCCGAGATGAGTTTGGAAAATATGAAAATACTTTTGCTTTTTACTACCTGGATTGCATAAAACATATGTTCGCTTCTTTTTCACAACAGCTATTATTCTTTCTGTAATGCAGTTTGCGATCCACTGGCCAATCGAGAGAAAGACGGGTGCTACGTTAGAATATACGAGAACTTGTCCCTTTATCTCGCTAGAGCAAAATCCGGAATCCGTTGGAATAGTGTAATGCTTCAATAGAGCTGGATACCCTACCGTTATTAATGAGCACTTTCGCCCGCGTTTGTACATAAAGGAGCGTTGTATTCCAACCTCGATCAGCTAAAACTGATGTAAATAATAAAGAGGTTAGATGAAGTGAAGTATTTCTTGCACCATCTTAAGAAACCAATGCTTTTGAACGTTTTTTTCGACACTTGCAAATGTGCTGTCAGCAGCAAACATCACACTGAATTTTAATGCGCAGGTCATACAGAGCGTTTGACTTATGAATGCTTCCACCATCCATAACTACTACAGATGAGGCAATATTATTGCTGCCTTTATGTGTTTGTCGCGCGTTAAAATCAATCCTATTCATACGGCTATATTCGAATATTGACTGTAGGTCGAATGTGAGAATGTTATTCGTATTAAGCCCTTTCGTATAATTCTCCAAAGGGCTCGACCTACCATCGGTGATCTGCAAAAATTAGAAGTTAAAGTTTAATGAAAATATTATATAGAGTTGGAGATAGAAGTCGCCGCAGTCTAGTAGGTAGTGTGTTGGCTTATTAGAAGGAAGGCCTCGGTTTAAACCCCAGGTCAAACATCAAAACGAAATACGAAAAAATATTTCTTTGGCGACTTCCTCTCAGCAGATTTCGGGCAAAAATTCTGAGAGTAACTAAAATTGCGATGAAAAGTTTTTCAATCTGTCGTTCGGAGTCGGCTTTATAGTCTAGGTCCCGCCACTCATATATAAAATTAACGCACACAACATAAGTGGTGTGAGAAGCTAAGTGATAATCCTGACTGACAGGTTGTAATTAGAGTTTGGGGTCATTTTTTGGCTCATTCATCCGAGATAGTTTTTCTAGACTGAATATGCCATTACCAAATAATGAAAACGACGTAAAAATTATAATTTTGAAATATTACAAAAATGTGGCAGACAACTTTATAAAAGGAATTTCAATTGCAATTTCAAAAAATGGAAGATTTTCGTTAGTATTAGATGAATAGACAAACGTTTCACAACGTTTCTAAATATATGTTTACACGGTATGGATCATTTTACAATTTGGGATTATTACCTATAACAGGAAGCTGTAACGCAGATAATATAAGAATGTTGGTGGAAAAACGTCTAGGAGATTTCAATTTATGTTTTGAAAGTCACATTGTAGAACTATTTATAATGTAGATTTACATTTATAATCTTTGTTTGTTGAAGATTATGTCCTACACTTGGAAATATTGGTAAACTGTTTGAACCCCATAAAAGGTGCAGTGGAAGCATTAGGCAGGCGTGAAACCAATTTGATAACAGGTGATGCTATTATGAATACACTTTAGGAACAGTTATCATCTGTTGATTTTTGGAAAAATGGTTCACACAATTAAAAGTAAAGTAAATGAAATATAAATTGATGTCATTTGTAAATTATCTAAACACTTCACAACACAATAATATTAACATAACAAAGATAATGTTAAAATCCTATGCAGAGCAAATGTACAAACGCCTATTCCAAGGTACTGAAATAACAGCGGCTGAAAGTGATGAAGATATTTCCGTTGCACAAGTATATCAATGTTTTAAAGAAAAATTGGAAAACGCCATTAATGGGGCCAAAGAAAAACAAGAAATCTGAAATTAAAAACAAACAACTTATTTAAAAGAGAGCTACCTTTATTGGAAGCTAGTACAAACAGAACCAAAAATTTAGACATACTTTTTAATGCATTGTTAATTCTAAAGATCACTTCTGTAGAAAGCGAACGTGTTTTTTTGGTAGCTGGTAAATTATCAAAAATAGAATGTCTGATGAGTTATTAAATGCAGTAATATTTTTAAAAACCCATTTTTTTAAACCTTAGTTCTTCGAAAATTTTTTATATTTTTATTTTTAAATAATATTTTTAATTAATTATTAATAATAACTGATCTCAAAATGATATCATTAATCTGTTTGTTTTTGTTTATACAGCATGAATTTAAATGTATTGTGTTCTTTTTGTTAATAAAATAACATTTTAATAAAAATCTTAAGCATTTTACCAGTATTGTGTTTTTTAAAAGATTTCGAATATCGAATATTTAATTTCCGTTTCCCGGGAAATGAAAAAGTTGTATGTAGAAATTAGAAATTTGGAATTCATTATTAACGTAAAACTAAATTCATGAATGCTCTTCAGAGGTATGTTTCTTATTGATTTAAAAACTCTGCTTATATTTAAATCACTGTTTATACACGCAATATGTATTTACTTAACTTCTCGTAAACGTTTTTAGACTTAGAAATAGAAATGCGATAGATTCGAATGCTTACAAAATATATTTTTACACTTTGCAAAACTCAACCCTTGTTTTTAATTAATAACCACAGCTTTGTTTCAGCTCACAATATTTAAGAATTAATATGAAATACGTTTCTATTTCTGGTTACCGAAATTAAAGACAACAAATAAACGCAGTTGTTAAAAATGGGGGAAACATCAAATGCTACAACAACAATTAGACAAAAGGAAATATCGTATGTTCATGTTAATGGCAAACAAAAAACATGAAAATGAACAAAACTTGAAATTGAAAATGTCAGAGCATACAAAAGGACAAAGCAAAATACACATCCTTTTGTAAACCTAATATTATCTTATCGTAGAATAAGATGACATGGTCTTTGTGTGGAAGTCTATATTGTTTTAATTTTTTTTTTGTGTTACATAATGTTCTATTGTCATAGCTAACATAGAGTAGCCTCTCTCTGTTCCCATGTAATTTATGGCCTTTTTTGAATTGGTCCCATTTACATCAAATGTAGTCACAGAAATTGTCTTTTTATTCCATTTGTTTTTAAATTTTGTCGCTATTTCTCCATTTCTGCTTGAAACGCACGCACTTTAAAAAGTTAAACGCATGACTTGAGATAAATAATAGGAAATATATATGAGGATACCGAAAGTAAAAGTCGCCGTAGTCTAGTAGGTAGTGTGTTGGCTTATTAGACGTAAGTCCACGGTTCCAAACCCAGGTCAGACATCAAAACGAAAATATGAAAAAAACATATTTCTTCGGCGACTTCCTCTCAGCAGATTTCTGGCAAATCTCTGAGAGTAAATGAAATTGTTATGCAAAGTTTTTCAAAAAATCAGTCGTTCGGAGTCGACTTTAAACTGTAGGTTCAACCAAGAATTCTTTAACGAAAATGATGAAATTAAAGAATTTCTTGGTATGAATTTTTTTCAGTCATTGACACTCGACACTGTTCAAGGAACCAAAATAGCGCACTTTTGTAATGACGAATTACATGGCCACAAATGTTACTTCTGTGACAGGAAGTTTTGGATAGGTTTGGATAGAGTCAATAGTGGTGGAGCTATTTTCACGAAATCTAGACTCTACGGTACTAGTCAAGAAATATAAACCAAAGAATTTTGAGAGCATTTGTGTTTAATTCACATCTGGTCCGATAGTGTAAAAGACTGGTAAGCAATCCTTTATCGGATTAGCAATTTAGAATATGCTGCTTACGTGACAATTGCAAAGTCACTGGCAGCGGACAAACTGGCTAGGGAATTGTCAATAGGAGAGAGGTCTACAAAAACAAAAAAGATGCAATTCTTCTACCAATCATACATTGAAAAGTAGATTGGATTGTAGAATTGGAAGACCCTTCTGGCTAAATCCTAACAGATCCTAACATCACAAAACTAGTCCTAAGCATGAGTAGAAGTGAGATGAGACCTATTATAGGAGCCTTAAAGCGGCATGATTACTTTTGATACATGAAAAATAGATGGAGCGCGAATATCTCTTATTCCAGCAGTCTATATGAAGATGTTTAATATACAGGAGCAGATGCTTGCCCGCAGGTAAAAAAGTAAAAATGACTACGGCGTTCGATTTGTTGAGGAAGCGGTAAATCTGTAGGACTTTAAGGTTATGGGTAAAAGGGGATCGTAACCGGGATTAACTGTATACGTGAATATCTTTGGGACAAGAAGTAGAAAAACCCCGAGAATTTATGAAACTAAAGAAAGTCGTCATAGTCTAGTAGGCAGTGTCTTGTCTTATGAGACGTGAGGCTATGGTTCAAACCGCAAGGCAAACACAGACAAAATATTTAAAATCATTTCTTCAGTGACTTCATCTTAACAGTTTTCTGCCAAAAAAAATCTCTGTGAGAAATCATAATTGCCATGAACAATTTTGTCTCCAAAATCTTGCGTGCGGAGTTGACTGAAAACTGTAGGCCCTGCCACTCATGTATAAAATTAACACACACAACATAAGGACTGTGATAAGAGAATGGTCAATTATGTATGTATGTCTGTACAGTTATAGATGACTATTCATTCATTTAAAACCCACTCCTGTTTGGATAAATCATTCCAATTTTACTCATTCAACAAAGTTCTACTCATTCATAAAAATTAACAAAAAAAAAGTTCATAAATTAATTTTGATAATTGATTTGAATTCATTTCTAGTTTTCATATTTCTCAACGTGTCACTTAAGTCATCTGGGGTTTGACTTATATTACATGTCGTTTAATGCTGATTAATTGCCACTTCAATAGCGAGTTAAATCATGCGACTAAGTATGTAAGCCGACATGTTACATTTTATTTTTGATTCTTTTTATTCTAATCTACAACGACAGTCTCCACAAAAATTGTATTTTTAGCCAGACGCATATACAATGGCTACACGTCCATTATGTTGTTGTTTTTGCACAAGAGTTGAAAAGAATAGGGACTACCTTTCGTTTTGAATGAGAATGTGGGTCAAATATTGACTGATTCTAATCAAACTGTATGAGAGTAAAGTAATAAAAATTGGGAATTGCATGATGTTTTAATATTAATATCAAGACATACTACTCCTAATTATATTATGCATACGCATTACACATACAATACAAAACCATATACAATACAAAGCATTTCCCTTATAATCCTCATATAAACACTTCCATGTTTTGTGTTTGTTTTCATAGTCACCATTGGTTATGTCTACCTTCTAGTGGTCAGAGGTTTCCGTTTAACACATTTTCCAATAAAACGTTTTATATACCACGAATATATATTTTACATTCAACTTCAAATTGTTTTATGACACCACAACAGCAATAGCTTCAATATACATGTTTTATTATTGAATAATTATTTGACATTGACATTTGATTGCTTACTGGACAAGGAAAAACTAAAAATTGTGCTCAAGAAGAAAAGCAGAAATGTGCTACTGACGTGTGCGAAATGATATGGTGTTCTGGTATACAGGGGCTTCCCATCTCTATGGAAAACCCTATTCCATATGCATGAATGGCCAAGCCAGCACAGACGGTAGATGTTAATACGTTGCATATCGCTGAGGAGCACATACAATGGTAAGTTCTTAGTTCGAATGCGGAAATAATCGCCAACTCGCTGTTGACCGAATATATTACATACAAAGTGGTGGGATATTCAGAACATCGGGGACTTATTGACCGTCCATCATAGCGTAAACATTCATGTCATTTAAATTAAACTAAAATAGTTTTTTTACAATAGTTACGTTTTTACATTTTAAAAACGTTTAAAATAGGAGTTCGTTGATTACAAACAAAATAGACACAAATATATGTTTAATTTCAATTAAACTTTTGTGTGCCACTGTTTACAACTTCACGATACAAAACAATTTGTTATATTCGTTATAACTTCGTTATAATTCGTTATAAATTCGTTACACTTCTGTTCGCGTACACACTAAGAAATGTTCGGTCGGTTTTTACAACGATGATCTTCAAACCACGACTGTTCTCTTCAAACGCAATGCGCCTTCACACAAGACTGACTGAGTTCTTACTACTCGTTGCCTGATTTGTCTAGCCTTTTTATATGCTCACGTAAACAGTCTTATGAAGTTTCTTGAAGATGAATGTTCGTTTTTGGGCCTTCTCAAGAACTCTATTTGTTCACATTGCTTGTTGTTGCGTTCTCGCTTACTTGTCTATCCCCTTTTCTTTCATACTGATGTTGTTGGTTTACTTGTAACAAGATCGTTGTATTTGTTTATGTAGCTTTTGCTCATTTTAATGTTAAACGATGTACACCGTTTCCATTTTCGTAAAAGTATTAATAAAAAACTCTGAAGAAATCGCCAACAAGCACTGGACCGAAGATCTAACATAGGACTTTTCTCTGGAATACTCTCATGGCATCAGTGCTTAATAGCGTCTGTGCTTCTGCAATATAAAAATGCAAGGGGAGGTTGAACGAATTGTAGAGTATTAGTTTTGTCGTACGCTAGAGTTCCCTGCTATGCAATTGCCTATTGAGACCATACTAGCATCTGTTGGCAAAAGTGTTCCTACGCTTGATCTCCAAACAGACATCATTTGTGTTGGTTTTGTGCAGGCAATATAAACAAATTCATTGATAATATTTAAAGCATCGTTATCGACTACAAACTGGGACTTTTCCCCACTTGACGAAAACGTATACTTCGTTTTGCACTCGTTTAGTGTCTGATCCTTCGTGATAGACTCCCCCGTTCAATAGCGGTAAAGGCAGCAGTAAAATCTCGGTTGTGCACCCGATGATGTCGATGTACTCAGCATACACAAGGAACTGGACAGTTTTGTGGAAAATTGTGGCCTCTTGCCTTCGGAAGAACACCCTACATTATGAAGTTAAAGATGGCACATGATAAACTTTCAGCTTGTCTGAAACCTCCTAACCTATCTTGACGGATTTGCTGGAATTGTCTAGCATTCCGCATTCAGAACCTTTATTCAGTGATTAGTAACCGACGGCATTGCTTGTTTTATTCTGACTATACGCAGGTGATGCAGTGAATTGTGCTGGAATTATGAAACAAGGCAAGTGAAAGCAGTTTTTATTAACATTTGTTTTCAACCATGACATTTGGAGTAAACTGTACAGTTTTTTCCCCAGCAAACCTTTCTCTTGTCGAACTCAAGTAGATGAGTACATAGCCTAGAATAAAGCACACTTTTACATGGATAAAAACTTGTTATGCCCGACTAATTATAAAAGATCTCGTATCTCATGAATTTTTGACTTTTTAATACTTCTTATACGAGACTTACTCCATTGCAAGTTATTAAGTTATTGCGTTAATATTTGTGTTAACAAAGTCTATGAATACAACTAAAAGATTATTTTTATTCCACTTAGTTTACTAGAATATTATAAATGTATTTCCGCTTCAGAAGAAAACTGACATCCTTAATATTCATTATTGAAATATGTTGGAATGGAAGTGCAAAAGTTATATCACGCCACACGTACATTTTATTATTTTAAGTTTCAAATATTACGCATCATTCTTTTCGGTTACAGTTGTCTGTGTGTTATCTTTTATTATGAGCTTGTTTTCGCTTAATGAGAGTGCATCAAATGGTGCATTTAAGACTGTATGCATGTATATCTTCATGATGCACGATATTAAAAGTGTATGAAATTATTCTATAAAAATTTAACAGGGTTATGTATAGTATGAATATTTGTGGAAAGTAGTAAAATAAAAATAATATTGCACCGATGTACTATGTAAAATAAGAGAAACTCTAATGTGTGATAACCATCACCTCAGATCGTTCTTGTGGAATATTGCGTGCAGCATATGATGTATGGTATATAGCAAAGTCCTGTCGTCCAATACAGATCATCCAATACAGGCCAAACGAATTTGGTAATCATCCATATATAGTGCTAGTCACGGGCAGTATTGGCCAATGATCTTTTAAAAGAAAATTCGACCGATAACACCGCCAGCCCAAAATCCACACCAAAGACGGAATGGCATCGCTCCATTCAGCCAGAATTTGTCTTTACTAAAGAGAATGATTTTTTGATGAAAATTAGTGTTATTTGCCAACTGCTGCAAAGACCATTCAGCGAACACATGTCATTTTGTCTCATCAGTTACAAGGTCCGTTGAATTCTGTATGATCAAACTATGATCTGTCAAAGGCCAGACGCAATATCAACTGCCTCAAATTCTCCTGGGGTCTCTTATGGGCAACGACAGTGTTTGAGTAGACCTTACGTTTCGTCGATAGTTAGGTGTTGGTCAATCGTTTACTGCATCCACTAGAATTTATTGAGAATAGCCCTCTTGATAGGACAATAATGACAATCGTAAAATGGGCTGTATGTTGTCCAAATGGAACTGTTAAACTTCGACAGTGGCTATTGGAAGACCCGATAGTTAAAAAATTTCTATATTCACAACTTCTTTCAAATACGAATGCATTTTGTAAATTGAAGGAGTTTCAATGGACGTTCAGAACTAAAGTGGAGTGGAGAATCCTTCTTTTTTAATGCAGATGTGTATTTAACTCAAGATCAAGATTTTGTTTATCTACTGCTGCAAGTTGAGAGCATCAACTGATTGGTGATTCGATAATTAGTCGATACTCTTTTTAACTAGGCTTGTACCTCGAAAATACATGAGTTTCTAGTTTTCTAAAATATTGGCAGGTCATTTTTTTCAGTTTAATCCGGTGTAGTCAGATGCAATTATCTATTAAAATTATAGATATTCACAAAACCATTTAACTACGGTGTCACTACCTCTCTGACTTTCTCTTCGCCATAATTTTATAATCTCCTGTTTCTACTCTACAGAAATCTTCAGGGCCCATAAGCAGAGTGAGAATCTCTCCCTTAGAGCGATAGGCAGGCTCTAAAATCATTTATATCCAGAAAAGGGTGACTACTTCTAACTTAATTAGCCTCTCCAGAGAGTCTTATATACTAATCTCAAGTGAAGCTAAAAACAGCTAAATGCTCGAATAGTGTCCACATTGGCGGTTAGTATTACATCAAATAAATACATCTTTTGATGGTGTCAATTAGAGATCAACAATGAATCGTTTTTTCGCTACTCATAAGCACTCATGAAATTTTGAATATATATAAGTGAGTCAACAATATTGAAATTTAATTACTTTGATTCATTCGTACTCAGTACAACGTTGGTTTATAAGTATGAGTACAACGTTGACATCGAACGTTTGATTCATAAGATTTATAACTTTCGAAGAATACTTATAATACTTATAGATGATTCGAGTGACTCGAATCATTCATCAAAATTTATAGTCTTAGAAAAAGACAAAGACAGCAAGAAAAACAAACAACCTTCTAGTGAGTATCGTAGTGTTCCTACGCGAATCATACTTATTGTGATTCTTGTAAATGTTGAGTCATGGAGAGTCGAAATTAACAACATCAAACGTTTTGTTAAATATGAGTATAATATTAGATAAGTATGAAGCGTATAAGTGTCAGAAATTATGAGTATGATTCGATTCTACTAACCTTTTTGAATACTCATTGCTGATCTCTGGTGTTAACTTCCGCTCGAAGGTATATTTCAGTTTATCCATGGGTTCTTGAAGTTTCAATTCTGTTTTTCATCCATCTATATACTACAGAAAGGTTCCTTTTTTAATCGATTGCTTCATTCACTTTTATTACGCTGGCTCAAAAGTTAAGATTAAAGCAGACATGCACTTCAATTACTACAATGCCATAGGGTTGTACGTAGACTTGCAGAGACTACTAAATACTGTGTCACCAATAGTATCCAAACTCGAGAAGGTATCTAATAGACGGATCTTCATAATCAATTCATAGTTTTTTATTTTATCAAAACAATCAAACACTAATTTTGATACTGTTTGTAGGGATTTTAAGATGTAAAAGCCATTTATGACAAGGACATATGTGACGTATGAATGATATTTAATATTTAATTTCATTTGTTTCATATTTTAATGCATACTTTTCAGAGTAACTAAGTATTCCAGTACATGTACTATGATGCGTCTAAGTAATATATTTCAAATTCAGTTATAAAGAAAGTACACCCCATTAATTTGGAATTAAGCTATAATATCAGAAGTTTTGAAGATTTTTAAAAATTTTGAATTTTTCTAGATATCCTAACCTAAAGTAAAAATGAATGCTGATAATGGCATATTACTTTATGTTTACGGGAGTTTAAATTTTAAAAGGAAAAACAGTATTGTTTACATAAAAAAATGTCCTTATTTCACAACTTCTTCAAACAATACGATAGTAAATAAAGCTTCTATTATTTTCGTAATAATTAATTAAAAGCCATTTGTTACTATGACACTTAAAGGATTAATATGGTCTTGCAATCAAATACAACTTCTCTTAGGCATATACAAATTTGTTAAGATTTGGTCAATATTGTTTTAATAATTTGAAAAAATGAATGTAATAAATGCATATACATCATCTAGTCTTCAATATAATATCATATAGTCTGCTTGAGAACTAACCACGGCACCACACAATTCCAATCAAAATCGATTTTGGCACTTTAGTTCAGTTTTCAGTAGATGTGCATAGTTTGGACACACAGAAATCCTTATAGTGCCTTATAGTTAGACATATGTTTAAGCATACAGTGTCCATAATCTGCAGTACCTATGAGAGCTCTGGTTATTCTTCTTACTGAAGTAGGAAATTCAGCCAGTAGGGACATCAGGTTACCTAATTTCCATTTTTTCTACGTGAAAACCTTTAGTTAAATCTTAATAGTTCTTGAAGTGGCGTCTGCCTAAATTAAATAGATTTGTCAGTGACATAACTTTCAACTGAAGTCAATGTAGTCTAGTACAACCTTTTAGTCAGGATTGTGATCTAGCTCCTCACATCACTTGAAGTCGCCGTAGTCTAGTAAGTAGTGTGTTGGCTTATTAGACGTAAAGCCAGGGTTTGACCCCCAGGCCAGGCATCAAGACAAAATACAAAAAGCATTTCTTCGGCGACTTCCTCTCAGCAGATTTCAGGCAACAACTCTGAGAGTAAATAAAATTGCCATGAAAAAGTTTCTCAAAAATCTGTCGTTCGGAGACGACTTTAAACTGTCGGTCCCACCACTCATGTATAAAATTAACACACACAACATAAGTGGTGTGAGAAACTACGTTGTACAATGGGCCAATTCGACCGCTGGGTACTGTACTTATCTTAATTGACAAGTGCACGTCCTCTAACCTAACCTAACCTAAAATTAAATATATTACTAAGCTATTGGCAGAGCATATTATCTTCTCATTCTACTTTGAATTTTTGCAAAATTATGTTTGAAATGTTGCAAGCATTAGAAGCCGCACACCACCAATTTCATAAAGTATTCGCATGTATCTTGAAAATTAATTTTCTGTACGGTTTTTCAACGTTTAATAGTTTTTCGCAGAAGCTTTTATGGAGTGATAAACAATGTCTAAATAAGACACTAGAGCTTTGCAACAACATAAGTAATAAAAAAATATTTTATTTTATCTTGATATTTTTATAGGAAAAAATTATTAATATTGTATCGTGAATATTTAATGGCAAAATTTTATGTTTAAAACATTAAAAGAAGAAGTGTACGGCATAATGAATATGTACACTATCTTTGGCGAAATTGAAAATAAGAGAGAATATTTTTCTTGAGAACTTAAAATGGTACTACAAAACAGAACTGTTGCTGGAATAACATTTTTTTAGCTAAAAACTGGTAAATATGATGGATGGTGTAAGTTTTATGTGATTCAAAAGTTGCTGGTTTGTCCCCATAAAAATTAATCTAAAGGCATTAAATCGAACGAAAAAAGGTCCTGTAAACAGGAACAATTTGTTCAAAAAAAGGTCTTCATCAAATTGTTTATTCAATAAATCGGTTGTTCGATGCCTTGTATGGCCAGTTGCACCATCTTGTTGGAGCCTAATGTAAAGGACGTTGGGCTGATTAACTGCGTTAAAAAAAATGCAGTCAGCATGGCTCAATACCGATCGTAATTCACCTTAACACCAGCTTCTTGCTTATTTCCAAAGAACGATTATGCCGCCATCAGGTAAATCGCAGGAAAAATAAAATTTGCATCGATAATAACTTAAGGTTTTAAGATGATGCCCTAAATGCGGAAAATTTGTTTATTGACGAAGTTATTTAAACAAAAGTTAGTTTTAGTCAAGTCAAGTCAAGTCTTGGATAAAGCTGCTCATTTTCGATTAGTTTTAAATGAGTCTAATTAGCAAAAAGAAGTCGCCGTAGTCTAGTATGTAGTGTGGTGGCTTATAAGGGGTGAGGCCTCGCTTCAAACCCCAGGTCAGACATCTTCAACAAAACAAAATATGAGAATTAATAAAATCGCCATGAAAGGTTTCTCAAAAATTTGTCGTTCGGAGTCGACTTTAAACTGTAGGTCCGGCCACTCATTCATAAAATTAACACACACAGCAGAGGTGGTATGAGAAACTAGATTGTAAACCTGACTGAAAGATTCTAGAGATAAAAATAGAGATTGAAATAACATCCATTAAATGAATGATCAAAAACCCTTAATTTTTACCCTTTTTATCGGAAAGGGTCGTACAGCATGGTAACTCTATAATTTTTTATTATTTTCTCACAAGTTTCTTTCTTATATTTATGACTGGCTTAGACGTTTAAAGCAGAATTATTTTCCATTTTTTCCGTCATTTCAAAACATCTTTTCTGTCATTGACAACCTGAGGCATGGGATCCTAAGGCACGCAAAATATACTGACAGAACGTGTCTAGTCTAAAATGATTTGAATAGAATCCAAGCTTACAAAAAGCTATGTTAAGTTACAACAATTTCGTCCAAAACTTTTAGTTGAAGGATGGATGGTTAGAGCAATGGGACCTTATAGAATGTAAGTAGACAAGGCTTTATCATTCTAGCTTAACATAACGCAACAAACATCCTTACGACTGTTATTATTTATTATATATTTCTCCTTCGAGGTAATTAAGTAAGGGCGATTGGAACAAACTGTAACTTTACAGACACATTTCCCCTTTTTGTAACAAGTACGATTTCAGAAGACCGACAATTTGTTTGAAAACAACTTAAATTTGGGCTGAGGGCTTATCGGTCCATATTTCTTTGAGTACAAAGTTCGCCAACCCACCACTAATCGCGCACACTGTACCTCAATGACTATCAACTTCTTTTGGCTTAAACTAAATGATCTGAACACCAACACAATGTGGTTTCAACAAAACTGCGTTACATGCCACATAGCTCATGCCACATTGGATGTTTTGCACGAGCGAGGATATGTCCATCGTACGTTGATGTAATGTAATTGAGAATATTAGACTTTTTATTGTGAGGTTTTCTTACGTCTTCTGGTGTAAGCGAATAAACTACAATCTACAGCGGTCCTTAAGGCAGACATAACCCATGTCATCGCTTACAATCAAGCAGATTTGTGCGCCAGATATATAAATAATTTGACATTTCAGATGTCAATGCTCAGATGTCCCTAGAGAAGCCTTTGAGGCACATGTTAACAAAATAATTTTTAAATTCATTTAAATTCTTTTAATTAAGTTTTTGTGAAAAAAATTTATTTTCTTCATTTGAAAGAACTCTGAAATTTAAAAGAACTTTGACAAGCCCATTTAATATTTTGATTTCTTTAATAAAAAATCTTCCATACGAACTGCTTAAAAATTCTGAACATGAAAAATACATGTCAGAGATCTTGCAACAAATGTTTGATTGGAATGGTGATTTTAGTTATTTTTTGCACAATTTTAATGTTATTAACGCACCCAATGAAATGATATTCTTTTTCTTGCTGGGAAGCCTAAAAAACTTAAAAAATACTTATGAAGACATTGACAAAAATATCACGAGCGACAGTGATTGCGTATTTGTAATATAGCCAATATTGTCTTCCTTTTTTTGTTCTTCTATAACAGTTTTCTTATCTTAATTTGAGTCATTCGTTTCCTTACGTTATTCTTGATTTGTTTTGTTATGACAAAAATTTGACATTTATTTGCTTTAAGCATTTTGGTTCGCACACGATAAGAGATTAACGGAAGGAATACAAATTCTTAAACGTGCATCTTGAGGCAGTGCAACACATAATGTAATACGTTATTTACAAAGCATGTGCGACAGGAGGAGTTTGTGGCATGAGTATTGGATATGGTGGTAGGAAATGTGTCACACATCGAAATAAGAGATGTGAATTGAGGTCACAGTATAATTTTCCAGGGCAGATGTTGTTGGATGTCAAAAGGAACAACATTTTATGGACGCGGATGTGATTAATAGATAGCAAATAGTTTTTAAGGCAATTCTTTGTATTAGCTACACTGAATAATTCTGCTAAAAATGTTTGAAAGAATTCTTTGGGAATGCGATCCTAAGGAGGAAAGTCGAGGAAACGAAATCTATGAATAATTTTTATGACTTGAAAATATGAATGGTTGTGGGTTTGAGATCATCACCCAAACGGAATCTCTTATTCACTAGCAGTACACACCTATGCGATCGTGTTAGGCAGACCAACCGCGTAATTTCATATGAAATTGGTATCAGTATAGCCAACATTGTTTTCCAATCAGCATTGCTAATATCACTGCAGTTTGTATCATTGGATAAGACAAATAAAATATTTCGTATCCCTGGAAGTTTCTCATACTATTCGCCGCATCTATGCGGTTCAATGAATATGTAAAGTTTGGTGCTTCTTAACCGTAGATCGAGCCTTAAAAAAACTTCCTAATTCTAGCTTATGTATCACTTTTGATACATACTTGTATTTCATAGAATTTTCGTAATTATTTATAGATTTTGTTAAAAAATTTAAATATATTTATTTATTTTAATTAAAAAAAAATAATATTTTATATTCTGCCATTTTATTATCAATTTTATTAAATTTATGCCAAAAGTTTTGACATGATATGCATTGCTGCATGGTTTTCACGTAAAAATCAAACACTTCATGCTTGGTTTTATTGTTTTATAATGGGTAATTATTTGATATCTAGCACCATTGCTTTGTGCCGATTTATAAGTTTCCAATTTTTTAGATGGGACAGCTTATTGTCACTCGCATCAGTAACGCTCTCAATTGAGGGTAAAACCTGATGATACAAACCATTGTTATATTTGGTTAGAAAAATTTGTTGTCAACGTCATGTGATGTAAAAACTTTCCCGTTGCAATATAACATTAATTATGCCAGTAACAATGTTCTCTCTTTGATTCCTTTATGGTATCCCGGATACAGGTTTCCCCCAATATGGCTGTAAGTAGTTGCTACGCACGTAACATGTACTGGAATCTTAAACTGCAAATTCGATTCCGGTGGCCCAAGAAATTTATAAAGAAAATAAAATTCAATTACTTACAAATCTACAGCGACAAAATTATATGGATTATTAAAGCTGAAAGATTTTCAGCTCAGTTTTCGAAATTTATCATCATTTCCAAGTAGCACGTTATCAAAGCGAATAATTCTGTTATCTCATACGTACGTAGTTGACCAAAATACTATCATCTGTAATATATATGAGATAAAACATAGGACGAAATACTATTTTCTAATGTTTGTCTGTCACGTGAGATAAATATGAGAAGAGCAGTAAGAAAGACTCCACAACATTTCAAATAATAGCTGCTAGCAATCTGCGTGAATACGGTTCTCCATTTCAAGTAGTACTATATTCTTTCGTCAGTTCATAAGACGAGCTTCTGTTTTCTTCTTCTTCAGAGTCTTCAGTAGCAGGAATATTATATACATACATACATACATAATCGGTCATTACAACCTTTCGTTGTAAAATGGAAATGTCTGTCCTGAGTTTCAAACCTTGGTCTAATATCTAATAAGCTAACATGATAGATGCTAGACTACGACTGCTTCACTCAATATCAAGAACAGAAAATACAACCTTTTCACTTTCATCAACACTTAACTTTCAATTCCGTCTCAAAAATGTATTATTTACGATGAAACTTCACAAAATCATTGAAAACTTGAAAAAATTTCAAACAAAACACCAAAGAATCTCCAGGAAAGTCGTATGTATCAAAAATGATACATAAGCTAGAATTAGAACTTTTTGAATTTTTTAAGTCCTGTTTGAAATTTTCTTTTTTTATTTGGTTAACGGCCTAAGTTCTCACATCAATCTTGTTGTGTGCGTTCATATCATATTTGAGTGACAGGAATTAAAGTTCAAAGTCCAATCAAAGCGATAAGTTTGAGCAGTGTTTTTATAGGAAATAGTTTAATCTAACAGTTTTTACACAAACTGAAGAGAGAGGGTCTATGGATGAAAAAAGCTTTTTTTCATAAAGTTGAACACCAAAGGATTACTTATCTTTAAATTTTAATAAAAAAAAAAGAAATTAGTGAGAAATTTTTAATTCGTTTGAAAGACCTAGTGTAACATCGTTCAAACGTTCAACACTGTTTCTCTGAGTGCAAAGCATCTGGAATATCAATTTTTCTGTGATTCTTTTGCAATAAATCAGGCTGCATTTGATCAATGTCGGCTTTGAGGACCGCTGTGATTTGTGGTTTATTCGCATAACGTGATCAAACTGCATTACCTCGGTGGCCAGTTCACATTACCTCTACGTACGATGAACATGCGCTTAAATTGTTCGCGCAGAACAACCAATATGTCATGAGCTCAGTGGCACGTTACACCGGCAAGTTGGAACTACATGTCGTAAGTGCCCAGATCGTCTATTTTTGGTCAAAGAAACTTGATAACAATTGATGTGAATGACATGGCGCACGTCGTCCACAAAGAAATATAAGCTGATGACACAGTTCAAAATTAAGGTGTTTGTGTCATCCCGAATTCGCACAAGAAAGGTAAAATTTTCATAATCCTGAGCTATAAATTAGCCCGAATTTATCGTTAATGTGGATAATCTTGTCTGTTAGGCTTTGGGGATCGTTTTGGCTTGTGGCTTGTTGGTATACACCTGAGGATTCAGAAAATTTTAAATTTAATTTTAAATGCCTAGCGAGATTAAATGTGGCGTGAGCTGTACGACTCGTGGTGCCGTCATGATTCCCCGTAAAGCATTGGTGCACAGATCATCCAATTAAGGTCGAAAGATATTGATAGCCATCGACCAATAGCGCTCGTCGATGACAGTGATGGCCTGACCATAGGCTTTCTTAAAGAAATATGAACCGACAATGCCGACAGCCTAAATTCCACCCCCAACAATGACTTTTTCGTAATGCAGTAGGCGCTCTTGGATCTCATAGGGATTGTTATCGTCCAAAATAGGGCAATATTGTTTGTTGACGTACCTATTCATTCACAAGTAGGCCTCATTGCTGATTTTTCGATGAAAATTTGGGTCAGTTGGCAAATGATTTTTTGGTAAAACATTTTTATTAGTAGCATGTGTTGTTGAATGATATATCCATCTGCGGTGATTTGCCGAAACAGGCTGAAACTACATTTGATAGATGTACCTTCAACAAAAGACCGTCATCAAATGTCAACATGCGGTAGTCTCTGTTGGCAGAAAAGGACGACTTTACTTATATTTTCTTATAATCTCCTTGTGCCACGTTCAAAGCTTATGCGAAATTCATTTTTTAGTTCAAAACGACTCAAGGGGTGAATGCTTTTCTTTTATTTTCTTTATATAGCGACCCCGTATTGTTAGTCTGTATTGATATCGTTCTGGTGTGGAACTTCACATATGTTTTTTGTTTGGTATATTTGTGTTTGTAAGATTTAAATTCGTTCTTTTCTTATTTATTCGTTTCACTTGTATGTGACTGGCATACAATTTTCTTAAACAAATATATACACTAAAAGAATTTAATTTTTGTCGAAATGCTTTTTGAAATATTTTCAAAGAATTCGTTAGCAAAAGAAAAAGAGAACAAAACGAAAATAAAAGAATACACGAAGTTGTGTTTAACAGAAATTCTTTAAAGTTCATTCTCTCCTTTTTGGATTCATTCATATTTTCTTTCCGCTATTTCAAACCAGTTCACTGTCTAACAACGCCATTTGATTTTTTTATTTAAACATCAAATTTACATTGAGATCAACTTTCCATAACGGTACACGTATGCCGCAGCTTGTACACGGTTATATTGTATTTTCAGAATATTAAATTTCAGCATTTAATATCCAGTGCCATGCTGTCCTTAGCCTCTCTGATGGTCGATCCACAGAATTCAAGTCCAATGTCTTTTTGTTGAGTTATGGTCAACGCACAATTCTATGTATTTCCGACGCCGCATTAATATTCGATATTAATTTTCTTCAATATATTTCCAGTAATTGTATCAGGTGTATAAATACTTGGAATTTATTAAAAAACTATTAAGAAACCCAGATTTCACGTTCAATTTAAAAATTCATAATTTCGTCACACATTTTACTCTGATGAACAAAAAAGCTGCATTGAACATAGTCCTCGAGTGTGAGTAACTAACCTGAACACTGCTACAGACGTGGTTTTGGTCCTGATACGTTTATTTGTCAGAATTGCACTTTGAAGTCGTTATTTCGAAAGCGACATTTTTTGGTGTGCGCGTCACATTGCTCATGCCACATTTCATGCTCAAACACATTTTATCGGTCAAATTCTAACTAAGTAATTGAAAATCAGACATTTTGGATACTCCGCCACACATTATGGTATCATGGCATTGTTCAAAGGAAAAGTTTGATGATTCTCTTACATTCAGGATTACGACCTAGCTTCCCACACCACGTACGTTGCGAGGACAGATTAGCATATAATCTGATTATCTAATTCAGGCCCAAAAGAAGTTAGTAATTTGTAGTGGAAGACTTGGTTGTTCATTTGTTTTTAGTTACCAGTTATGTTTAGTTACCATGTTAGTTACATAGTTAAAATGTCATAGTAAGAAAAGTGTGTTGACGCATGTTGACGTTTGTTGACGCATGTTAAAGCATGTTGACGCAGGTTGACGTATGGTGACGCATCTACCAATTCGAATTTTCCAAAGTGTATTAAGTCGAGCTTAAAGAATTATTACGTATTTCTTCTTAATTTGAGCTGTTTACCAAAAAATTAACATTAAAATATTTAATACAAATGCAAAATAAAGATGATCAAATGATTTAAAGTGGATTCTTTTGAATAAAATACATAGTTTTATGGTGCACATTTTGTATTACATACATATATATTTGGTCAGGTTTAAGACCTAGTTTCTCACACTACTTATGTTGTGTATGTTGATTTTACACATGAGTGACTGGACATACAGTTTAAAGTCGATTTCGAACGACTGATTTTTATAAACTTTTCATGGCAATTTTATTTAATGTGAGAGTTTTATCCTTTTTTAATTTCATTTTCTTGGAGATATTTGTCTTGCGGTTTGAGCAGTAGCCTCACGTCTAATAAGTTAATAAGTCAACACACTACCTACTAGACTATGACGATTTCGATAGATAAGACATTAAATTTCTAATTTCTCATATCATCTAAGTTGTGTGCGGGACCTAGCCTGCGACGACTTCTTCGTATATCCACTTCGTTTTATTTAAATTTAAAGAGAGAAACATCCAATATCTCACCAACAGCGAATATAGTCATTCATGAAATTACATCTGAATATCCATATTCATGGGAATGGGCTTCTGTACATTTGCATTTTGAATGAGAAAGCTAAATCCACATGGACGAATTTTCAGAAGGTTATGCGTAAAAAAGATATTCGAAGCACTGCATATATTTGAAACAGTTTGAGCATTAATTTTGCACAATAAATAAATTCTAGTTCATTCTTGCCAATTCTAACGGCTGCTGCACCAACGGCAGCTCACCAAAGTGACTCCATCTTCTTGTAACCGCATGTCGACCCAGTCCAATTCGTTCATTTTAGACCAAAAAATCAGCAATTCTTTCACATTAATTGACTGTTACGAATAGATTTTCATCGCCCTTTAAAAAATTTATTTTTAAACTTCACGTAGGCAGCTTTCTAATTGCCTGGATGACCTTTTGTCAATTTCTCACACATCACAAACGCTGATAATTAAATTCGATTTTAAATTTATTGCCTCAACACGAAGCGCTCATAAGTGCCGTTAATTTAATTCAGCACAGACTTACTATAGCGTTACCATCTATGGGGTGATATGGGAAATAAATGTGACAAAATTCTGTACCATGACCTCAAGTGATTGACTGTTTGGAATGTTAAATTTCTTTAATACGTGACACAGATTTCACTTTGTCCTTTTGCTTGTTCTTTTCTTTCATTGCTTTGAATTTGTCATGTCTTTATATTTGTCATTATACTTGCCATTTAAATACAAATCTTTGTTGTTGCCGTCGTTTATATATTCAGGTTCACTAGAATTCTAAAAAACGAATGGAAATGAAAAAAAGTGAATTTTGTTTTTGTTGGTATTGGCATTGAATTTCTGATGTTGCCTACTTAAAGTTAAAAATGTTTTTAAATAATAAATGAAAATGATTGAAATTCAAGCGCACGTTACAATAAAACTGACTGCGAAAATATGTGGTGGTCATGTTGACCTTAACCCTGGACGGTTATTGTTCGTCGAATCGTCGAAGCTCATTTACTCTTTATGATATAGCTCTTTTATGTTTGATCAAATATCGCTTTTTTTAACAACGTTAGTAGATAATGAAAGCTTGCAGTCAGTAGACGAAAAAATTTTTTTGTTCGTCGATTCAACGAAGAGTAATCTTACTGTACTAAAATTACCATCCAGGGTTAAAAAATGTGTGGCCAGGGAACGTTTACTCACTACAAGATTTCGTTATCAACCAACATTGTTGATAAAATGAGCGAAATTTGAAAAAAAATTAAAAAAAAAAGAATAATATGATAAAGAGTAAATGAGCTTCGTCGATTCGACGGACAGTAACCAATTAGGGTTAAAAAGTTCGTCGATTCAACGAAGAGTAACCTTAATGTACTTAATGAAGAGTAACCGTAAAGGGTTAATATTCTAGACTTTACATGATCACATTTACGATTATTCTCTGTTACTCTGCTTAGATTGATATTCTATAGTAGGGAAGTGCGTTTCTGTAGGTCTAAAATCGGTGAGCCACCTATCCGTTTAAATTTGGATCTGGCAATACTTAGGTCATTCTATTCTCTCACGAAATTCGGTATATTATCCCCACTGAACGTAATGAATGGATTTCTGCTTGGGCAACGTTGGAGTTTATTGGAAATTTATTTCCAAAACAAAGACAATTGGTCGGAATTGCACGAAAATGTTCTTCAAAATTTGGTCGCAGAGGAGGACTAACGGTCCCGGTAGAGGTAGGTTTATTGCTAAAGTTCATGAAACTGGTTTCATTGTTGATGCGCCAAGACGCGAGAGTGCTCATACAGTGCTTTGTTTGAGTGTGAGTGACTGGTTATCGTTCTCAACAATTGAACATTTCACGCAACAGTTTACGTTGAATTTTGTGAAAAGTTCACGGTATGACACTCTTCAATTGATTCACGAGTTAAAAGCGCTTGGTCTCCCGCTTCGTTTTCGCTGCCCTAGACGGGCCAACGAGAAATTGCACGATGATGTCGACTTTTCCAAAAAAATCGTCTTTTGGAATGAAACTCATTTTTATCGTGGTGGGTACGTTAATAAAACCCGCATTTGGTACTCAAAAAACCCCCACATGTGGTCTTGCAAAAGTGAATGCCCCATTGTGAGTGACTGTTTGGTGCAGCTTGTGAAATGGAGGCATCCTTGGGCAATATTTCTTTGAAAATAAGGGCGGCGCCACCATTACTATCAATGGAGACACCTATCGCTCCATGATAAACGATTTTTTGTACTCGTTCTTCATGGTATTAATTTGAACAATGTCTGGTTTTAACAGGATGATGAAACATGCCTTACATCTTATGCAACAATAGATTTTTTGCGCCAAACGTTTGATGGCCGTTTAATTATCAGAAATGTTGATGTCAATTGGCCGCCAAGAATCTGTTACTGGACACCCTTGGACTATTTTTTGTGGGGCGCCGTTAAATGAAACTCTCATGCCGACAAACAAGAAACAATTGAACATTTGAAGGCCAATATTCGTGATTCGTGCCGTAATCCGACCCCACACACTGATTGAAGTGTTGTAATTAGCTGCTTATTTATTAATTCTGCGCATTATCATGGGTCTGCGTTGTCATTGTTATTTTGGAATAATAATGCTACAGACTGTTAAACCATATCGCTTAGTTTGTAAGATGTTAATCTCTATTAAATTGAACGAATGTCTGGTTCTGCTTGCCATGTTATTTTTTTTTTTTTTTTAATTACAATTTCCCCAGAAATCGTTGTGAGCCACATTCATTCTCCGCTCGTTACAACCCAGACACCAATATGTTGTGTAACTGCTTTAAGCTTCCAAAATTAGCGAAACTTTCTTGCTGCATATATCCATATCGAATCTTTATTGTCTTCCAGCAAGTGGATTTAGTATCCCATCTTTTTCAGTTAAGTGAAATTTGTGTGACATCATTTGTTCACTCCTGTGCAGAGGAATGGCAATCTCATATAAGAATTCAATTGCAAATACGTCGGGTTCGTTGTTGTATTCAATGCTCTTATGTCCATATAGTATAAACGATTTCTCGAGACTTAATGACCTCTTTACTGTCTCCAAATATGCGTATAATAGATAGATAGGTAGATAGAATCTGTTACGGAATTTTCATAGCGGCAATGTTAATAGCCAGTATTTCAGCCTGATTAGTACCACATTAATCGAATAATGCAAGGGCAAACCTAATATACAGTCGTAGTGTGGTCACTAGCTATATTGCAAGACTCTAGTGAAACGTATTACATTAATTAAAAAGGAAACAAGTAATTTGTTAAATAAAAATATTTTCATAAATTTTTCATTCTATTTGAAAATTGTTGAGTACGCTCAATTCTCTCCAGCCTTTAATCCTATTCAGTAATATGATTTAACAAAGGCCAAGAATACCTTCCCGCCCGACCTTGGCATTAAAATCTCCGAGGACGATTTTGGCGCCATAGGCCGGGCACTTATCATGTATGTACGTTCTCGAGTTTAGCGTAGAAGGCATTTTTAACCACATCGTCCTTTTCTTCCGTCGGGGCATGAGCACAAATATGGCTGATGTTAAAGAATTTTGCCCTGATGCGGATTGTGGCTATTGTTTCGTTCACAGGCGTGTACCCAGAGACAAGGTGACGACGTCTCTTATTAACCACAAATCCACATCCAAATTCGTGGTTGTCTTCATGGCAGCAGTAGTATACATCGCAAAATGCCAGCCTTTTCCATCCTTGTCCTATCCATTACATTTCCTGTATGACAGTGATATCTGTCCTACATTTCATGAGGGCACCCGCTAGCTGGGCGGAAGCACCTTCCCTATGAAGGTTGCGGACTTTCCATGTGCCTGTTCTTAAATCGTTGTCCTTTAAATGTTTGGCGTGGTCGTCAACTTTTGAGGGGATCTTTTGAAAGGCTTTTGTCTTGGTTTTCATTGAAGGCAATTTTTACGCACAAACCCAAATTTAACGTCCAGAGAATTGCGCTTCGCTGCACGCATTAGTTAACATCTAGAGGGTGTTAGAATGCCATCCAAGAGGGGCCGCGAGGAGGCTGCGTGTCAACTTGAATACAGCAAGACAAGGATCGTCCTGGTGGTCGCCACGTTGACCACAGTCAGAAACCTTACCTTGTTTGAATGCATTCTATCTCTTCCATTATTTTTATTTGTATTTTCCAATTAAGCTACGATAGTGGTTTCTAACTATTACAGTCCAAAAAACAGTTCAATACATTTTTCTAGAAGGCATTGTTATATAACAATGACATAATGGAACCTGATATGCCAATCATTTGTTTCCAAGGAAACAAACAGACTGAAACAAAGTTAAGAAATAAGGAGAGTATTTTACAGAGATGCCTCATTATTTAGAAAAAGAAAAAAAAATGAGCTTATTTTTCTTTTTCCATTCGTTGATTTGTTTTTTTCAATTTTGATTACTTTTCAATCACTCATCAACTTTTTTGTCATTTCCTATTATTTGTCATCATTTATCGTCAAACCAAACAAAAAGAAAATTAATTCACAATTTGGTCAATAAGAGTTGGAAGATAAAATCTTAATGCACGCCTGGAATCATAATAAATTGATGTTAATGCCCAAAGTTGACAAAAGAATATGAGATGAGCCATTGAAGATTTGTGAAAAATTTATAAACTGAATCAAATTGATTATTCAGTTGATGTTGAATGGAATTTGTGTTAATCTTTAGGATTTTTTAACTTTATTTTATAATTTCTGGCTGTAGACTTTGTAAAGACAAATAATTTAAACAGGAAATAGAATCTGTGAATTATAAGGATGGATATATAATAGTATTTAAATTTTTATTCCAAATATTTCATCCGAAATTAAAACCTTCATTTCAAATTCGCGATTATGCTCCAAAAAACAGTAAAACTGCCGCTCCTGATAGCCTTCCCGCCGAATTGTTTAAGACCGGATGTAATGAGTTGGTAGGACGCACGCACCAGCTTATGTACAAAATATGGCTAGAGGACAGTATGCCCAACGATTGGAACCTCAGTGTCCTCTGTTCTGTCCTGAAAAAGGGAGACCCTACTATATGCGCCAACTACAGGGGTATAAGCCTTCTCCTTATCGCATATAAGGTTCTTACAGGCGTATTGTGTGAACGTCTGAAGCCAATCGTCCAAACACTGATTGGACAATATGAGTGTGACTTCAGATCTGGCAAGTCCAACATCGACCAGATCTTCCCACTACGTCAAATCCTGGAAAAGACCCGCGAAAAACAAGTCGACACACACCATCTTTTTGTCGCCTATAAGGCAGTCCTCGATAGCCTCATAAGGGACCGTGTTTTTACCGCAATGTGTGAGCTCGGTATACCTGCGAAGCTGATCAGGCTTAGCAGAATGACATTGAGCAACACCTGCAGCTTCGTCAAGGTAGGAATGGACCTCTCCGAAAATTTTGATACCGTGAGAGGTTTCACACAAGGCGTTAATTTAACATGCGATGGCACTATTACTGCTGCCTTTAGTGCTATCGGACGGGAGTCTACTAAGATGGGTCTGGCAGTAAATGAGGGCAAACAACGTATATGTTATCGACAAGTAGAGACGCGCGGCGTATTGATTCTCAGATTACGGCCGTTAACTATACTTTTGATACGGACAAGGAATTCATCTATCTTGGCTCCGCCGTCACCACCAGAAATGATGTCAGTCTGGAGATCAAGCGCAGGATCACTCTTGCCAACAGGTGCTACTATGGTCTCAATAGGCAATTAAGTAGCAGAGACCTGTCTCGTACGACAAAACTAACACTCTACCAGACAATCATCCTACCCGTGCTTCTTTATGGCGCAGAGGCATGGAACCTATTAAGCACTGATGCAGCAGCCTTGAGAGTATTCGAGAGCAAGGTCGTACCTAAGATTTTCGGTCCAGTGCGAGTTGGCGATTATTTCCGCATCCAATCCAACAGTGAGTTGTATGAGCTCCTCAACGATATACACGTTGTGCAGCGTATTAACATCCAGCGGTAATGTCGTTCAAATGGAGGAGGATGGTCCGGCGAGACGGGTATTTGATGCGGGAATCTGCGGAAGTCGGCGAAGAGGACGACCTTGTATCCGTTGGAAGGAGCAAATCGAAGAAGCCCTGTCATCGATTGGTGTGGCCAACTGGCGTAGGTGCACAAGAAGTAGAGGGATCTGGAAGGATGTGTTAAGTCAGGCCGAAATCTGTTAATCGGGTTTTTAACGGCCAATTATTAAATAAGTAAATATTTACAGTAGACAATATCTCTCTTAGATCGAATTAATTTGTTTTAAATTAATTTTGTTACACACATACATAATCGGTCATTGCCTCATTCAGAATTACTAAAAACACACTAATGTTGTGTGTGTTAATTTTATTGATAAGTGACAGTACCTACAGATTAAAGCCGAGTCCAAACGACAGATTTTTAAGAAACTTTTCATGACAATTTTATTTGAGTATCAGAGTTTTTACCAGAAATCTGCTATTTTGCCAGACATATCTGTCCTGGGGTTTGAACCGTATGCTTACGTCTAATAAGCCAACACACTACCTACTGGAGTACGACGACTTTATATGACCCTAATCCAGGAAATATTCTGTATTATTCCTTAAACTTTAAATTCATAAATTCTTCCTAAACTTAAAAACCATGATGAGTATATTTACGTATACGTATAATTTTCTATTCCATGTACTCACATACATTAAATGATATTCTCATGTATTTCGTAATTTATTTTGGAACACGACATAAAATATTTGAAATAAAGTGTAAGTGCGATATTAATTTAAATGTGTCTACGATAGGTAATATACATGTTATGTGATGTGATGTGATGTACATATTTTAATGGTTTCAGATGCTGTCATTGATATCTTCAATGTACAAAAATAAATGTTTATGTCAACATATGACATTTCATGTATGTAATGTTAGAATTATCGACATGTATGCTTGCATGTACTATATATAAAATATACCTGATTTATATGCCTCAAAATGCTTTGAAAATAAATAAATAATAAAAAAATCTTCGTAGGCAATAGACAAACAAATAAATTCCTATATGTATGTATGTGTATCAGAAAAGTTTGTGTTAATAGGACAAAAATAACGTATAAAAGTTCCTGTCACTTCAGCTATCTCACTTACCTTCACACAACAATTTTTCAGTATCAATTTGTGAATATCCCTAACTATCCAGGAAACAACATGATTTAGACCTGAAAAATTCAATATCTTACAGTTAGGATTCCAACTTAGTTTCTTACACCACTTATGTTGTGTGTGTTAATTTTATACAATAATGGCGGGACTTACAGTTTAAAGTTGACTCCGAACGACAGATTTTTGACAAACTTTTCCTGGCAATTTTTATTTACTCACAGAGTTTTAGGCAGAAATGTGCTGAGAGGAAGACGCCGAAAAAATTTTTTTTTTTTATTTAAGTTTGTTGGAGATGTTCTGCATGGGGTTGGAACCGTGGCCTCACGTCTCCAACACATTACTGACTAGAGTACGGGTACTTCACTACCAATGCCTTACGTTCCATTGTGAACCAAAATAACTAGAACACTATGAGGCAACGCTTCTGTAAAAACAATCATGAACTTGTCAATCGGGCTAAATGATAGGTACCCTAATGAGCCATACAACTACAAGTATGAATTTCAGCTGCATAAGTGGCTATTAAAGTCGCCGTAGTCTAATAGTGTTGGCTTATTAGACATAAAGCACGGGTTCGTCATGCATCGAAAACGAAATATGAAAAAAGATTTCTTCGGCGATTTCCTCTCAGCAGATTTCTGGCAAAAAATCTGAGAGTAAATCAGACCTGGCATGAAAAAGTTTCTCAAAAATCTGTCATTCTGAGTCGACTTTAAACTGTAGGTCCCGCCACTCACGTATAAAATTAACGCACACAACATGGATGGTGTGAGAAGCTAGGCCGTAATCCTAACTGAAGGGTTGTGTATGTTTTTTTTTATAGCTTTACGAGCTAAAGGTTGGGAATATTCGAAAGACATTGTTAGCCCGGCCTACCAATGTGCACGATTCGCCGGAAGACTTACACCTCGGCTTGCTAAACGCATACGTACTAAACCCAACCTAGTTCGTCACACTTTCAACCATTTGTCCCCCCGGGACCACAATCAAGTATTGCTTCGGGGGGGGGGGGGGTGGAAATTCAGCGAGTGCTGCCTTCAAATTCTGCTGACCTTGCTCTCTCAGTCAATCTTTGCTGCGTCAACACCTTCCTTGCGAAAACACATACTGCGTTCCAATTGTCACATGAGGTTAACATCAGGTTAACTATGCTATCGGGCGTTACTTGGAATCCTACTGTCCTCTCCAGGCAATTTCGTTGAACAACATATCGCGGGCAAGTAAAGAAAACCTGCTCCGCCGTCTCTCTTTCATTGCGGCATTCTGGGCATGCCTCGTCTACATCATGACCATACTTATAGAGATATGCGCTATAACATCCATGGCCGGTTAGTAACTGTGTCAGGTAGAAGTTCACCTACCGTGTCTCCTTTTGGTCCATTCGCCTATGCTCGATATGAGTCTGTGGGTCCACCTTCCATTGGTTGAATTGGACCAGTGATGCTGCCATCTATGCATAGCGTTATCCACTAACTGAACAGGACTGGAGAGATGTATTCCCCTCCTTGTGTCATGTTTCCTCCTCTCTACATCCACTACTAGCCTCAGGCGCATCATCCCCGCAATCACCAATGCTGCATCAGTAGACACCGTGCGGAAGGCAGAAATCACCTGAGAGCCGATCTCCTGTAGACCGCTTCTATACCTGCTCTATAGGTCCTCTTATCCATGGCCCCGGCCTATATAGGGGCCGCATATATTGCGATCGATGTCACTACCTTCATCAGTAACCGCCTCCTCTCCTGTTTTGGGTCCCCAAGGTTAGGCATTATTCAGGCAAGTGCACATGATGTCGCCGCACACTTTCCACCGATGTACGTCAGGTGTTCCCTAAACGTGAGCCTGTTATCAATCATTACTCCTAGATATTTAATCGCCTGCTTTGATGTTCTGCGCTGGTCACCTACTGTTATTGTACTAAATTCCATCTTCTTCCTACTGCTTACAAGTAGTACATCCGTCTTGTGATCAGCAAGTTTGAGACCTATTGCCGTGATCCAGTTCCTGCCTATGCCAACCGCAGTGTTACACGTTCTCACTAATTCATCTGTTTTCCCCTTATCAGCAGGGCAATATCGTCCGCAAAACCAATGATCTGTGTACCTCTAGGGAATCTAAGCCCCAGTACACCATCATACATGACATTCCATAATATTGTTCCCAGCACGGAACATTGCGGGACCCCCGCCGAAACAGCATATGTCTTCCTGCCATCATCCGTGTCATATAAGAGCACTATATCCTTAAAGTAGTCCTTAATAAGTTCCATCAAGTAGTTCGGTACGTCCTTTCTATCTAGGGCTGTTAAAGTGGCATCCCAATCCGCAGAGTTGAATGCGCTTTTGACGTCCAGGGTGATGATAGCGCAGTACTCCTTATTGCCCTCCAGCCAGCGCTCACCACTGATAGCATCCTTTGCTATCGTCATATCCATCTCTATCGCATCTATTGTGGAACGGGCTTTTCGGAAACCAAATTGGCGATCCGACAACCCTTTTTCCCCCAGGAATGCTTCCAGTGTCCTACAAATTATCCTCTCCAAAAGTTTTCCAGCTTTGTCGATCATACAGAGCGGGCGGTATCCCGATGCATCCTGCGCGTTGTCACCCTTCGGAATTAAAACCAGTCTCTGTCTCTTCCATATCCTAGGGAACGTCCTCTCCTGAATACAAGCATTAAAAACTTGTCGAAACAGCTCAGTATTACTTTCAATGGCCGCCTTAAGCGCAATGTTTGGGATCCCGTCGATCCCCGGTGTTTTGTTAAGTTTCATTTCCCCACAGACTGATTCCAATTCCTGCCTGCTGACTTCTGGGATTGATTTCCTCCGGTGATCGCATATCCCTCACGCAGTATGTAATTTCGGCTTTGCGCGGAAAAAGGTCCGCGACGATTGATTGCAGCTTAGCTGCACATGACGTTGCTGGTGGTTGGAAGCAGTTCAGCTTTCTCATCACCACCTTATATCCAGTTCCCCAGGGATTCTCGTCCACATCGGCGCACATTTCCCTGTAGCATTTTCTCTTGCTCAATGGCCCCATTAAGGCTGTTCCTACACCTTCTATACCTTTCCCGCAGTTCTGCAAGTTCATCCCGGCCTCTGGCCCTTTGGAATAGCCGCCACCCTACACGCAGTTTACCAACTTCCTCTGCCCTGCCTGCCAGCTGCATAGGGATTGCGATTACCGCCGTCCTAGTACCTCCTGGAACGTTCCTGATCGTCTTGAGAGCCGACCCCGATTTGGTCCCTCCAGGCGGCGATTATTTCCTCCTCAGTTGTTACTTCATCCAGGTATCTTAGTTCGAATATAGCCCCCTCACTTATTGTTCTGACCTCTATCTCTTCGGCCAATAAGCTCCTTAGCTTAGAATGGTGCATCTCCGTAGCCACCTCGGCCGATCTTCTAAACTCCAGAAGGATTTCGCCCCTTTGTGTCTTCTTCACAAGCTGGACATCCACGCCAACTTATTTAAGCTCCGGGGCATACCTTACCTTCCTTAGGATGTCCGCAAACGATAGTTTCTCGGTTGGCTTTATTATCATTGCGTCTGGTTTTGGAGGTTTTCTGCGTTTCCTAGTTTTCACGATCCAATCATTGTGCTCCTGAGCGTCTTCTTCTGTTGCTGCGGGCATTGCCACAGTCTGGTTCGTAGCAGTTGCTGGTCTCCCTGTCGAGTCACTATTCCTAACCTCAGCGGCAGGCTTAACTAGTCCACGAGGACGAATTGTCCTGGTCTTCTTTGGTGGTGTTCTCCTTGGTTTTTCCAATTCATCCCTCTGCCTTTTGGAAGCACAAGGTGTCCCTTGTTGCATGATCGTCTGTGTGCTTCTGTCATTGGTTCTGACCCTTGACTCCTGTTCCGCAACTTTATCCTTAGCGGCTTGCTGGTATAGTGATGATATAGAAGCTACTAAATCCGCCCATCACGAGTTCCGAGATTCTGTCGCCCAGCTTGGTGAAATCATCCACCTCCTTTCCAGGAGCTTAGCTCCTCTGTAACTCCGGTGGTGACGAGCGAGATCTCTCGCCGTTCTGCTTCAGCGGTGGTGAGTGGAGTAACCTCGAAGCCCTCCGGAAAGGATTCAGGAAAGGGCTGTCCTGCTGGGTCTCCTTTGCACCCTCGGTGCTGGCTGGAGAAGTAGCGCCTGTGAATTTATATGAATTGTTGTTTGCGTTGAATTCCATTCTATTGGGTCCCAACTTGGAGCCGTTATCTTGGATTCGTTGTGTAGTTACCCTTATTGTGGTCCCATGGTTATCTTTGCAATGCAGGGAGGCCATGCGAGGGTTGACACAAGTTGTTGTGTATGTATGTATGTATGTATGTAAGTGGCTATCAACACGATAGAACATTTTACAAGTTACTGACGAGTTCTTCGATTTTGGGTAAGGATTGCTCATATGAGGAAAGAAGGAATTGAAGGAATTTTAGTACACGTATCGACTTCTTATTAACCAATGTCGTTGGTATTACATGTTGGGTAAAGTTCAACAAACCCACGGCTCCAAAGAAAAATTAAAACACATAACATGGTACCTTGAAACTTTTTTTTTTTTGTATGAGGTTGCCACCTTTGACCAAAGAAAACTTTTTCAAACTTGTAGAAATCGTGACGTAAATTATGTTGGTAAATCTATGTAGGATTTGCTTCTAAGAATTATTTTTCAGTTACTTATTCTAGTCAAAATTGTTTGACGCCGAATAATTTTCTTCTGTCTGCTTGAATTTTTTTTCGTCGACAGTGTCGCCCACCTCATCATATGCTACAGTATGGTTTTCTTTTGATTGTGCCCACTTGGCATGTGGTTTATTTTAAGGATTATTTATTACACATTCAATTTGTTCCTGTTCCCTTGCCAGCTGTTGTAAAGGTTTTGCTTGGTTTGAGTGTGTCCTTTGTTCTGCTTATCTATATCAACCTAATGCGAATGTAGTTGTGAGTGTACGGTTTTGCTATTTGACATTTATTTGCATGTATGTACATGTATAGATATGCTTATAGAAAATTATTATATAAATATACTGACAACAATGAAATTTGGGAAAAATTACAATCTTATGCTACATGGGTCAACATACTTATGTATAAAGTTATTGTCTTTCAAAACCTTTGAATACATACTAACGAACGAAACCTTTTTATAAATTTTATATACATACATATGTATATAAAATGTTTTTCTTTACCTTGTCGTCAGATTAATTTCAACTTTTTCTGTGGCTTGCTGATCCACTAACATCAAATGATCTATAATGATAGAGCATTTAGGTAATTTCGGGAATGTATTACTCCTGCTGGTTAAACCGCTACGTCATTAGCTAATACCCCCAATCACAGTAGTCGTGATAAAAAGAGCATTACATACATACATAATTGACCATTACAATACTTCAGTCAGCATTACGACCTAGTTTCTCACACCACTTATGTTATGTGCGTTAATTTTATACGTGGGTTGGGGGGCCTACAGTTTAACGTCGACTCCGCACGACAGATTATTGAGAAACTTTTCATGGCAATTATATTTATTTTTGCCAGAAATGTGCTGAGAAGAAGTCGCCGAAGAAATAATATTTTTTCATATTTCGTTTTTGATGCCCGGCCTGGGATACGAACCCGGGGTTTACGTCTAATAAGCCAACACACTACCTATTAGACTACGGCGACTTCTTTTCTTCTTCTATATGCCTCATGTTGCAGTAAATATTCGGCGCTAGCGATTGAAATGCATAACCATTTCACGTGAAGGTGATGTGAATAGGCCACTGAAATCGTGCGATTTGATTTGTGTTGTTTTCTTATGGGACAACACTACCAACAACCAACAGTACCCATATCATCGATTATTTAGCCTGATTTATGCCCCAGAGTCATGAAAATCTGGCATTTCCTATACGCTTCGCCCCGAGAAGGCATTGGAACAATGTTATTTATGTTCTACACATGATGACGTTAAATGAATTTTTATTTAAAATTTAAAACTACTGAGCTATGTTTTCTTTAATAAAAACTATTTTCAATTGATTGTGTTTGTTATGTATGGTCTGTTGATTTCCCTTAAATAAATAATTTATTATTTTCGAACAGATGCGAAATGGCATTTCCGTATTACTAATTCATAAATTAAATTCTATTTAAAATAATAGAAAATATTACGTTGTTATACATTTAACTCTGATTTAAATCAATCAGCAGCACAATTTAGGCGTTTTGATTGTTTAACTTTCTCTGTCGGTCGCACATACACACATAAATTACACAGCCCTGCATGGGTTTTGCAAATAAGATTGCTCCAGGTGTTTCCGAAGGCATTTTGTGTGCTGAACACGAATCTGGTTTCAAAAATTGTCCATCACGTCAGTTTTTCGAGAAAAAGGGG
The DNA here is from genome assembly GCA_936449025.2 of Sarcophaga subvicina. Taxonomy (NCBI): domain Eukaryota; kingdom Metazoa; phylum Arthropoda; class Insecta; order Diptera; family Sarcophagidae; genus Sarcophaga; species Sarcophaga subvicina. The sequence goes on from OW388080.2 coordinate 87,633,428, forward strand.
GGTTGAAACCCCTAAAAATAGCGTTTTTGGCCATTTTTGCAACATTGTAGAGCTAAACACTGACGTGCTAGAACCATCGCTTTTACCAGAAATTGACAATTGATCTTTGCTCTTTAAAATGAGCCCAAAGCCAAATTGTTTGCATGTACCCTTAAAGTAGGGGGTGGGTTTATGTCAAGGGGTGCAAGGGAAAAAGAAACACATTACGGAGGTCCTTAAAAATTAATCAGATTTACTTGAAAATTGTTACTCAGGGGTTTTTGGGGTCGCTGATTACAGATCTTCATTCAGATTTAAAAAATTCAAAATGGTGGATCCAATATAGGCGTCGAGATTTATAAAAATTAATCAGATTTACTTGACCGCCATATTGGATCCGCCATTTTGAAGATCTGTAATCAGCGACCCCAAAAACCCCTGAGTAACAATTTTCAAGTAAATCTGATTAATTTTTAAGGACCTCCGTAATGTGTTTCTTTTTCCCTTGCACCCCTTGACATAAACCCACCCCCTGCTTTAAGGGTACATGCAAACAATTTGGCTTTGGGCTCATTTTAAAGAGCAAAGATCAATTGTCAATTTCTGATAAAAGCGATGGTTCTAGCACGTCAGTGTTTAGATCTACAATGTTTCAAAAATGGGCAAAAACGCTATTTTTAGGGGTTTCAACCCCCTTTTTCTAGAAAACCTGACGTGATGGAAAGTTTATGAAACCAGATTCGTGTTCAGCGCGCAAAATGCCTTCGAAAACACCTGAAGCCATCTTATTTGCACAAAAAAAGTCAAAATTTGCAGGGCTGTGTTATCAACAAATATATTCAAATGAAATATGTATGTTTCATTGTAATAATAATTTATTACATATACAATATACTCTAATGATTTTTGTGATTTGTGTACTTACATATGTATACAGTTGATGGCAAAAGTCTAGGTACACCAATATGTCTAATAAGTTTTATAAATTTTTTTTTGGACTTCTGTGTAGGAATCAGATGTAGGCATTTTGGTATTTATTAGCGAAATAGTGACTAAGAGAGAGTATCTAAGCTTTCTAAAAAACAAATTCGCAGAAAGTTCGAAATAATTAAAAATTCGTGATGGTTATTACATCCAACAAGTCAATGAACAGAATCATACTGCTGCTAATGTGAAGATAACATTTGCGTATCAGAAGTACCCATAGGCTTAATACTCTTGCAGAAAGTATCAATATGACTACAAAAGCATATTTAAGAGATCATCTGTAAGAAGGATTAGGTATGTAGGTAGAAGTGGCTGTCCCCTCGATGGAGTCAGGAGCGGACACACTTAGGCCGCACAAAGGGCTCATTGTGATACCACAGTTTCTCATTTCGCCTTTATTCCAGGAACCATTCGGAGCTTGCGATGAAGCGACTCCGACTGCCAATATCCATACACGACAGTTTATCTATATCCTCCATGTAATAGGCACCCAGGTACCTCTTTCTCCTCCGACCAAGTGCCGGACATGTGCACAATAAGTGAAGAATGGTTTCATCTTCCTCTTCATCTCCACAGCTTCTGCAGAAATCATTTGCAAGTTGTCCAAGATCAATACGCCTCGCATGCGTTCCTATAATACAATGCCCCGTAATAGCCACGATAACTGTTTTCCTACTTCTTTGGAGTTTAAGCAGAGTCGCCGGACGACTCCTATCTAGCCCCGGCCAGATATTTTGCGCCGCTCTGCCCTTATCCGGAGTTGCCCACATTCTGTTGACAAGATCTACGGTTGCATTGTCAATTATAAGTTTGCAGGTCCCCAAAGGGATCCCCAACGAAGAGAGTTCATCAGAAAATTCGATGGTCGTGCCCCTTCTGGCCAGTTCAACCGCTCTGCAGTTGCCAGGATAATCATTATGTCCCGGTACCCATGTGATGCAAACATCATGTCGGTTCGCCACCTCATTGAGATATCTGCGACAGTCGTATACCGTCTTGGAGTTTACTACATTGGAATCCAATACCGTGATAGCCGCTTGGCTATCGGAAAGTATGATGATTTTCCGTCCGTGAACATTTTTGTCCACAATAATTTTCACCGCAGCCTGAATTGGTGACACCTCCGCCCGAAAGACGCTGCAATGATCTGGTAGCCTTATAGACTTAGATATTCCGATTGATCAAAGGATTACGCAGTAACTGCACCTCAGACAAAAGTCAACTGAAAAACTTGCTCACGAATGCATGGCAGCAACATTCGTAATGCCATTGACGAGATACGACCCCATACTCTAGAAAAAGTGCATAAAAATTGGTCCGATCGTATTAGGTATTGTGAGGCCAACCGCGGTAGCCATATAAATGAAATAATAATCCATTTCCAACCGGAACAGTTGTAGTTCACAGCCGAACAAAACTATATTTGGTTTGTTGCGTTTTTAAATTTAAACTTTTAAATCGCTGACCCATTAATTACTTACATTATGTTCGTATTTAATATGTAAAATTCATTCATGACAAGTACATATGTGACGTATGAGTGATTATTAGTTTCATACATGACAAAATCGAATATTTTTTATTGCATACTTTTCAGAGTAACTATACCAGAACATAAATGTAATATGATGCGTATGACTAATGTATTTCAAATTCAATTAAAAAGAATTAATTTGGAATTAATATGGAATTAAGCTATTATATCTGAATTTTTGATGGATTTTTAAAAATTTATGAATTTTTTAAAAAAATTTACAAAAACCACAATTCTAGGCTATATTCTAGTTGGTACTACATCATGCCCTGTATCTTTATAGCCTGTATCTTCGACATCCTTCACAAAAAAAAAATTAATTTGGCAAAATTCCATACCGTTGTCGTTTTATTGCATTATTAAATTTAAACGTTTAAATCACCCACAATATATTATTGCTTGAAATTCTTGAAATCTCTAAAATATATTGGTGTACCTAGACTTTTGTTGTATACCATATGCTCACACTTATTCATATGAATTTTGGCAATTTTCTAACATAATTTTTTTTTTTTGTAATAAAAATACAAAAATAATTTAGTGGAATATAGGAAAAAAAGAAATATTGTTTGCCTGTCAATAAATGAAATCAATTAATTTTATCAAGTATTGACATAAATGGCAAAATAATACAAACATATTGAATTCTAAAAACTACACCATGTAACAACCAATTTTTTTTATTTTAATTTTTATTCGAAAAACAAAATAGCGAATGTTAAATATTTAATTGAGAACATAACCATTTTCCCGCGTTAGTTTAGTTTTAAATATTTTGTTTACAATTAAGTCTTCGGCATAGATGTAATTACGATTTATTATGCTAGTAATTCTTTACATAATAGATCATTAATTAATGACCATCTAAACTTCTTGAGACCTTAAGTATATCCTTTAGTAGGTCCTGATATATTAAGGCCGTTGCTGTTTATTTATTTGTTTTCTTCATAATATTTAGCTTCATTAAATAGATGGCAACGTTCTCATTTTCAGCTCTTATTTTTTACTTGAATTGTCTGGCATTGTTATCCAAGACGTGTTTCTCCATTTATGCAAAAGAAAAAAAAATGGTAAAATGAATACATCAAGTTCAAAATGCCCGGATAGAATAGATTTATATGATCGATAAATAGTTTACTATAGAAGTGGAATGCGTGGTAGAAAATAGCTGCTGAGTATTTTTGTCATTTTTTGTTTGTTTATTTATTGGCCTATTTATGGTTATTTGTTGGTTAATGTATATCCTCTGCTATGTGCAAGAAAGACAGCGTACTTCCATGATCGATCTCCAAGTATGTATGTAAGCCCATGGTGGCACATTTGGCCCCAACAAATCATAGAACAATTACATAAAATATATATCGCCGTGGTCTAGTAGGTAGTGTGTTGGCTTATTAGACGTGAGGCCTCGGTTCAAACACCAGGTCAGACATCTCCAACTGACCGAAATATAAAAAAAAATTCTTCGGCTACTTCCTCTCAGCAGATTTCTAGCAGAAACTCTGAGAACAAATAAAATTGCCATGAAGAGCTTCTCAAAAATCGTTCGGATTCGAATTTAAACTGTAGGTCTCGCCACTCATGTATAAAATTAACACACACAACATGATTGGAGTGAGAAGCTAGGTTGTAATCCTGACTAAAGGGTTGTAATGAATGGAATGTATGAAAGCCGTATTTTGTCCGAGAATTTAGTAATAATTATCACTTTCTTTTTTTCATTAGTAAGTACTCATATATAATATCAGACAAAAAATTACACAATTACAAACATTCAACTCTGGTGGGATTAGAAGCCTCAGCCTTGGCAGTTTATAACAAGACCAACTAGACCATCGTGCCGATCTCCTTAAATTTTTTTATGTACTGCTATTTACGAGAATTATTTATAATTATTTTATAATGTTATAATAATGTTAGCATTTTGATTTAATATTTACATAAATACTTAATATTTACATAAGTACTTAAAAAGACTGCTTCAAAGTCTACCATACTTTTAAATCCTTTAGTTTTTATTATCAAATTTCTATGTATTGTGCATATTAGCTTGCGTTTTAACTGGCTAAGGAAGGGAAGCACCCCTTACTTTTAGAGTAACTTGTACAGCCCAGTTAGCTTATTAGGAAATAAGGGATCTACAGAATTTTAATAAAATTATGTAATGAAAATATCTTCCAGAAGTCCAATACATTTTGGTGGTAATTAACCAAAAAGGAAGGTTGAACTTATGTTCTTTCAGTCAAGATTTCACGAGCAACATTAGCTTGGACCAAATCACACAAATCCAAATGACACTTTTTTCGTTGGAAGAAAACTCGTTTTCAACTCACCAGTCCATTGCAAGTGAATTAAAAGGAACGACATCTCTCACTGTGCGTATAAATTATTCGTGGCTAAGTCTTCTTGTTTGTTCATTAAATAGACGGGGTAGCTTTTAAATCACGGTTGCAATGGGAGATCCCGGTTTTCTTTAATTCTCGACATATCATGTCGATATTTTAATTACTTTTATTGAACCTATTTGAGAATTTATCCTCTCTCCAGATTTTTTGTTTTGAAATTGCCTTTCATTGGAGCTTCATATTTCATAATTTTTTTAAAGAGTTAGAAAACGTCTGATTACTCTTTCAAAACGCATTAATATTCCAGCAATTTTTCCTCTTAAAACATATTTTTTTCCTTTATATTATTACAAAAATGGAAATGGTGTTATTAAAATGATAAACAAAAGTTACAAAAACAAAACAATGGACTTGTTTACATGATCAACAATAAACAAAATATGGCAACAACGTCAGTTAAAAAAAGGGATAAACAAAGTAAACAAACAGGCAACAAGAACGCTGCAAGGACAAACATAAACAAAATACACAAACAACAATAACGAAAGCAACATGTTTACATTTATAGAGATTTCGCGAAGGCAGAAGTCATTCTCCTTCAAGAGCATCCATCAGACTGTTTACCGTGCGATATAAAAGTCAAGACAAACGGGATCAACGGGATCAGTAAAAATTCAGTCAGTCTTGTGTGAAGAAGCGTTGCGTGCGAGAATAATTGTGGTTTGAAGAACTCCGTGTGTAAAGATCTAATAAACAATTGTTAGTGTGTATGCTGAAGAGTGTAAAGAAGAATAACAAATAAAGCAAATTGTTGTTGTTTAAATCAAATTGCCAAAGGTGGCACACAGAATTGTGCGAACAATAAAGAATTTATTTCAAACTAAACACAAATTAAATTTTTTTTATTTGCAATCTACGACCTCATATTTTAAACGTTTTTAAAAAGGTAAAGACGTAACAATATTATACGTTAACATGACATTCGACAATAATAAATTAAAGCTAAATCCACTATTCAATAAATACCAAAATATTAAACAAATTTATTTACAAAATACTAACTTAAATAAAAATAAAACGAAAGCGCAGTAACTATCCTACATAGATAATGCAATTGTTTAACAAATTTTATTAAATAACCAAAATAAATGGTTGTTTTTATAGCCACATATTAAACACAGCATTTATTATGTGTTGTTCACATCAACGATGTTAACAAGCTTTAAGACAGAAATCAATTTGCGGCTTTCATTTTAATGGTGAAGAAATTTTTCACTTTCAAAAATAAATGATGATAAATTGATGTTTCTTTTGTTCACTGTTAACACACAATTCTATTAAGATTGAAAGCTTCAAGCTAGAAAATATTGTTTAAAAAATATTTGAGAAAATATTTCACTCAATTAAAGATATGTGCGTACGTAGTACGGACTGTGTAGTACTTGTGGCGTAGGAGTGAAATATATTTGAAACATTATTTCGATGAAATTCATTATTCAAGACAGAAAGCATTACTAATACATTATATCGGGTATTAAAACCCGCAATGAACTAAAGTCTGATTAAAAACAATTTAACTTTCATTCAGTTCTAATACATACATATATGCATACATACATACACAATTGATCGTTAAAACCCTTTAGTCAGGATTACGACCTAGTTTCTCACACCACTTATGTTGTGTGCGTTATTTTTTATATATGAGTGGCGGGACCTACAGTTTAAAGTCGACTCCGAACAACACATTTTTGAGTAGCTTTTCATGGCAATTTCAATCACTCTCAGAGTTTTTGCCAGAAATCTGCTGAGAGAAAGTCGCCAAAGAAATATTTTTTCATATTTCGTTCAGTTGGAAATGCCTGACCTGGGGTTTGAACTGAGGCCTCACATCTAATAAGCCAACACACCGCCTACTAAACCACGGCGATTCATTTCTAATAGAAAGATTTATTATGTGTTCGAAACTTTATGAATTTAACACTGACAATAACGTTGTAACACTGATTCTAGCTACTCTGTCATATAATTATAGATTCTAAATGGCATCTCCCAACCATATCGAGAATTCGTTTACACAATATGCCGGTAAGAACCTTATATGCGATAGGGAGAAAGCTTATACCCATGTAGGTGGCGTATATCGTAGGGTCTCCCTACAGGACAGGACACAAGACACTGAGGTTTTTAATCGTTGGCCATATTTTATAAATAAGCTAGTGCATGAGTTGAAGGGTTGTAATGTCCGCTAATGTATGTATGTATGTATGTACAACAATTTCTGCAATCAATTTATAGCTTATTGGATTAAATCGTATTTAGTAAACAGAAAGCAGTGCGTTAAATTCAGGAATACGCAATCTAACTTTATTGATGTGTTAGCAGGCGTACCACAAGGTAGTCATCTTGGGGTGCTCCTATTTACTCTTTTTATAAATGATCTCCCTTTAGTTATAAAAAATTCAAACACATTAATGTATGCATAAGAAGTTAAAATTGTTTTAGCATTTAACAACATCGAAGACCAAATACTTTTACAAGAAAATATTAACTACTTAACCTCTTGATGTAGTACTAATTTAATGGAGCTGAATGTTAAAAAATAAAAATATATGTGCTTCACTAGAACATCTCCAACCAAAGGATTTTCCTTTAACGATTTAGGAATCATTTTCCATTGTAAATTGGACTTCAGAAATCATAGATATTACATCAACTGTTAGCAAAGTTATATGTATCCTGGTATTTATCAAACGATGGGCAAAGAGTTTTCTGACCCTTATGTTACCAAACAATTGCTTACCACACTGGTTCGACCAATTCTCAATACGCTGTACACTCTGACAAAATCGAAACAGTTCAAATACAGTTCTTATTATTTTCTGTTCTTGGTTTAGGGAATGGATGGGATCCTAATAAAATGTTACCATCTTATGAAAAACGCCTAGCACTCATTAAAGTACCGCCTTTAAAAAGCTTTATCCTGAAGCTGATTAATGGTGTTATCAACTCTCAATTTCTTCTCAACTTTCCATAAAAGTACCTGTTCGTCCAACAAGATACTATAATTTCATAAATATAAAATATTACACAATTGACTATGCGAACTTCGATCCATTTCGTAGAATCTGTAATGATTTTAATAATCTTTACCTCCATATAGATTTTAACAAAAATTGGAATCCATTAAAAAGGCTATAATTTTGCAATTAAACTCACTTAATTAATAAGTTCAATGTTGTTTTCTTTTTTAACTTATTTTTTAACTTTTTTTGTATTGAAATCATAATAATAATATGTAATAATAATAATAATTTTGTATTGAAATATAAAATTTAATAGTCTGTAAGGATTTTCCATAGACTTGAAATAAAATAAATTAAAAAGTATAAAAGCCGTTAATAACAATAAGTTTTAAAGTTTCTAGTAGCGGGTGTGTTGGTTTGTTAGACACGAACGTTCGGCTATCAAGCGAACGAAACTGTTCTGTGAAAGGGATAATAAATATTAAAAAAAAATTAAATGAACTTAAAATATTGTGGTTATTCATGCACAAATTAGTATAAATTAGAAATGCAAGCAAATTGTTTTATTAAATAAATTAATTTTTAAATAAATAAACTGTAACGATTAATATTTGTGATTATTAATCCTGTCAAATGAATAATTCATAGGGCCATGTCTGTATTTAAATCTTAACATATAAATCATCAACTAAATAGAGTTTAACTAGCAATTTTAATATAACTAAGAGCAGAGCACTGAAGAGCAAAGAGAAAATAAAATTAATATAAATAATACAAATAAAAGGAAAGAAAATTAAACTACAGATGCACTTAACACTTGGAAAATGTCATTAAAATGTCATTCAATATTTGTAGATTTATTTGATTCGTTTACAAATAAATAATGCTTATAAAACAATTGTTTTTCTCAAATGCCTACCATATTACACAAACAAATTAATACCATTTTAGGTCATATTATAATAATAAATATCCCTCATGGGCACAACAGTGCTCTGTTTTGTGTACAACTATGTTGTAATACTCATTAAGGATATGTGAGGTATAATTTAAACAGATTTGAGTAATTATTATCACATATTTTTCTACATCTCGAATGATATAATTTCAATATTAGACCTTTAATCGATAGTAAAGGGTATACATTAAGATAAAAAATTAAAAAAAGTAGGACACGATAAGGATGATAATTAGTTACGCGCAATCAAATAAAAATGCTTATAACGTTAATTGTATTATTAGAAGATTGGATTTTAGAAGTTAATAAGTATGGTTTAAAATATATATGTACGTATTCACAGACTGAAACCTTAAATAACGTTTGTCATAATAAGATTAAAATCAACTGTGCCTCTCATTAAGAACTATTACCTGACAAGCATTTGATATACATACCTTCCGGAATTTTTTATATGATGCGTTAATGCTCTACATCTTACATCAATCCTCTTCTGTTGAATTGGGTATGTCACTTGCCTCGGTCAAGTTGACCATTGCGCGGAGGTTCTTTTGGGACGCCAACCTATCCTGGGTCAATGAGGAGTCCTGCTCCACCGCTAGAGTCACCTGGCAGAAGATGGATAGAAGGCGTACCAACCGATTACTTGGTCTTGGTCGTGATGTCATCTCGACTACAGTGGCCGTGCTTACAGGTCATTGCGTCATGGGTAGACACGCGGAAAGAATGAGGCTCTCTTTCAACGACTTCTGCCGTGGATGCAGGTCCACTGAGGAAGAGGAGACTGTTGTTCACTTTCTTTGCCAGTGCCCGTCTCTTGCTAGGTGTAGATATATGTTATTTAGCTCCCCATTCCTTGTTAGCTTAACGGAGCTATCATCTATTGATATCAAGGATATAGCTTCGTTCATCACACTTTCTGGCTGGTTTTCCAGTGCGGGGTAGTCGTGCTTTTGTTGTGCAGCCCTTGCGCTGACCAACTTCTTCCTTTTCCCTGTTTTTGGTGGAACTTGGTTAGTAAAGGGACTGCGTTCACACATTGGCATCACAACGGGCCGCTATGCGTGCTCAAATGAGCCTTGTGATAACAGAGCTACCACTCCGACCTAACCTAACCTAATGCTTTAAGAATGTGTTCTGCCGCTCTATTTTCATCATTACAGTATCTACAGGTTAAGTTATACACGATCTCCATACAGATATATTCCAAGTGGAAGTTTATTCCATCGAAGGAAATTCTCAATTCTATTTGGATGGAAGACAGAAGATAAAAGACGACATAGCAATATTATCAGACAGTTAGATCGCCATTCGAGAACTTGGGGGTTGAATAGAAGTTAGTATCTTCTGTCGCCTAAGAAATATTTCTTCAGCTACTTCTTTTCTGCAGATTTCTGGCATAAACTCTGAAATTGCCATAAAAAGATTCTCAAAAAAGCCTGTCCTTCGTAGTCGATTTTAAAGAGTAAGTACCGCCACTTATTGATAAAATTAACACACACAACATAATTAGTGTGATTACCTAGGTCGTAATTCTGTCTGAAGGATTGTAGTAACCAATTACGTATGTATGTAGTCTGATGTGGGACTCATTATTATATTATGCCAATAACATAATTGCCTTAAATTCATTTGATGCTTGAAGAGTCTTTGACTCTCTTTGTCTTCCGTTTCATTATATATGCATGCATACATACACACACAATTGATCATTTTGCGATTGTCATGGTCTAGTAGGTAGTGTGTTGGCCTATTAGATGTGAGTTTTTGGTTCAAAACCCAGGCCAGATATTTCCAACTAAAGGAAATATGAAAAAATATTTCTTCGGCGACTTCCTCTCAGAAGATCTCTGGCAAAAATTCTGAGAGTAAAAAAAAATTGCCATGAAAAGCTTCTCAAAAATCTGTCGTTCAGAGTCGACTTTAAACTGTAGGTCCCGTCACTCATGTATAAAAATAACACACGCAACATAAGTGGTGTGAGAAACTAGGTCGTAATCCTAACCAAAGGGTTGTAATGATCAATTACGTTATTTATGTATGTTTTGTTCGTTGTCACTGTTAACCAATACAAGCTTGTTTCTATGTCTTGGCGACACAATAACAAACTATCATGGCATTTACACAGTTCATCTCCCAGATTTCCCTTCAAGACTACTGCATATCATCTAACCTTTGCTGAGAAGCCCTCTATAGGAGCAATTCTTATTAATTTACTATCCAGTAATGTTCTTAGATATTTTACATACAATTTGTCTAACATTGTCTCACCAGGAGTTCAATATTCATCCATTTAATTTTCTTCTTCTTGTAAATGGTAATTTTTTAGTTTAGTCCTAGGTTACCTTCAAGCTCTGCCACTGGATGGTACATTGGTGAGGAACACGTTTCTCCTCTTCCCCATATTTTCAACTCCCGCAGAAGTCGTTGACTAGAATATAATGGCACTTTTATTGTTAGAGTATAATTTCGAAGCTTGGCTTATCTAGGTTAGGTTAGGTTAGAGGATCTGTACTTGTCCGATTGACCGGAGGTCGAATTGACCCATTGTACAACGTCCTAGTTTCTCAAACCACTTATGTTGTGTGTTAATTTTATACATGATATACAGTTTAAAGTCGACTCCGAATGACAGATTTTTGAGAAACTTTTTCATGGCAATTTTATTTACTCTCAGAGTTATTGTCAGAAATATGCTGAGTCGAAGTCGCCGAAGAAATACTTTTTGTATTTTGTCTTGATGTCTGGCCTGAGGCACACACTACCTACTAGACTACGGCTTATCTAACCTTGGCTTGTACATATTTGGGGGCGTCAGTGCGCCATTAACGTTTTCTTCCAATCCCATGTCGTCAATCCTAAGCTTGCAGTCCTTACTATAATTATAAATACAGAGAATTTAACTACTGTTCCCCGGAATGCCACTGTTGTATCGCGCGGTGTGAATGTAGTTCTGCTTTGCCATCCCAGCAGCAGAGCATCATCGAAAACTATGCTATTCCAATATCTTTTCCAAAATTCTCATTTTAACAATAATCATCGCAGCTCATAGGACCGACAATTCCGCTTTGACTACCTATATTTGACGAATACCAACTATTGAGTCACTAAGCATCGACGTAGATGCAACACATGGTATAATGATCTGCCGTATCAAGTAGTTATTAGTCGTTTCGGTAACCAATTTTCACATTAACATGTATGCAGACCCAGCCATTCATCTTTGATCTTACGTCCCATATTCTCGACAATATTTCTTTACAAGCATAAAGAGTTGAGTATATTTGGTATCCAGTATCACAGATAAGTCCGCCTTGAATGGACGATTTAATACAAGGCTTGACAAGATTTTCTTCAACAAGAAGGAGAAAAGAGGAGAAGTCTATAATCTATGGGGATTCTGTTGAGTTCTGTTAACACTCACCATTCTGTTCCCATACACTATTCCAATGGAATGTAATTCAACTAGAAACAGGCAATGATTGCAGCAAGTATTTCTGAAAGGCTGAATATTTTATATCCAATCTTCGGGACATAGAGTTTAAAGTCGATTCCCAACGACAGATTTCAAAAAAATTTTCATGACAATTTTATTTTACTCTCAGAGTTGTTGATAGAAATCTGGTGAAAGAAATTTGCCGAATAAATGTGTTTTCATATTTCGCTTTCCTGGAGATATCTGACCAAGGGTTTTAATAAACCAACACACTACATGAAAGACTATGGCGTCTTTAAATCTGTTAAGTAGGTTTTGAAAATTGGTGAAAATAGCCTACGCTGTCTTGATGTATGGACAATTATTAAAGACAGTGTACTTTTTATCACCAACATAAAGAAGAAGAATTTTATAAAAAGTATAAAATTTTTGTTATTGAAGAAAAGTTATAACTCTGACACACTTCTACACCTGAGCTTATTTCACTTTTGATATTTAATCACACTTTTCTCATTTGCTCTTTTTTTTTTTTTTTTTTTTGTTATTTGTGTTCAATGCACGGTGGTTTGATGGAAAAATAAAACCTTTAAGAATTTATGAGAAAGAGAGGAAAATAAGTACCACGTCACAAAGAGGGAAATTTTCAAGAAGAAAAGGCAAATTTCTTCATTTTCATTCAATAAAAATATAAAAGATGTTAAAGCGTATTTAAAAGATATTAAAGCGTATTTAAAATATATAAAATGTTTCTAATTCTCGTAGTAGTTCTACAAATTTGGGTTCGTCAGAGGCCTAGTTGATAGTGTGCTATACTTCTAGTGCCAAGGCAGTGGGTTCGATTGCCCATACAGGCTCTGAGTGTTTGTGATTGTCTAATTATTTGTCGGACAGTATACATATGTAATAGCTCCCAATAAAAAGAAAAAAGAAAAGGAGAATTATTACTAAAAAGCAGTTCTCGAAAAAAAAAAGAGTGACAAAGGATTCAAGTCATTAAAAAAATTCTATAAATCTTTCCTGGAATATATAGAAATTCCAATAGAATGTTGTTCTCAAAAAAAATATTATTTTCATCTTTGAGAGTGCGTTTATAAGCAAAATTGCCGTATTTAGGACTCAGAAAACCCACAGGTGCTATTACAAAGGCCAATGCGTCCATTACGGGTGACTGTTTAGTGCGGCTTGTGGAGCACAGGCATCATTGGCTCATATTTCTTTGAAAATGAAGACGGCGCAACCAGTGCGGTTTTTTTTTGTACCCTCTCTTCATGGTACTGATGTGAACGATGTTTGGTTTCAAAGTCCCCGTAGTTTAGTAGGTATTGTGCTGGCTTATTAGACATAAGGCCACGATTCAAACCACAGGTCAGTCATCAAATCGAAATATGAAAAAATATTTATTCGGCGACTTCCTCTCAGCAAATTTCTGCCAAAAACTCTGATAGTAAATAAAATTACCATGAAAAGTTTCTCAAAAATCTCTCGTTCAGAGTCGACTTTAAACTGTATGTCCTGCCACTCATGTTGAAAATTAACACACACAACTTGAGTGGTGTGTAATCCTGCCTGAAGGGTTGGTAATTATGTATTATGTTTAGTTTCAATGGGATGGTTCAACTTGCCACACATCCCATGCCAAAATCGATTTATTGCGTCAAATGTTTAATTAGCCGAAATTGCTATGCCAATTCGCCGCAAAGGAACTGCAATTTGAAACTATTGGACCATTTTCTGTGGGTCGCCATTAAAGAAAACTGTTATGCCAATTAACCAGAGACAATTGAGCCTTTGAAGGCCAACTTTCGTGATTCCATTGTAATTCGTCAAAAATCGAAAAAGTACACGAGAATTGGCCCGATCGAATTAGATATTTTGAGACCAACCGCGACATCCATATAAATTAAATAATCCTTTTCCAACCGGAACAGTTGTAGTTCAAATCAAAACAATGAATTTATCACAATTTCAAACCATTTTTGTTTTATTGCATTTTTAAATTTAAACTTTTAAATCACCAACCATTATATTTACTCAAATTATGCTTTTATTTAATATGTAAAATTCAAAAATTTTAAAATTTAAAATTCTCGAACATTTTTTATTGCATACTTCTCAAAGTAACTAAGTATTCTAGTACATGTCTTATGATGCGTATGAGTAAGATATTTCAAATTCAATTAAAAAGAAAGTATACCCCATTAATTGGAATTAATTTTAAATGAAGCTATGATATGATAATTCTGATGGATTTTTAACAATTTTTAATATTTCGAGATATCCTAACCTAAAAGTAAATACAAAAACCACAATTATAGACTATATTCTAGTAGGTACTACATCATGGCCTGTATCTTCATTAGGGTTGCCAGCCTGGCTGGACTTGGCTGGATTGTCGAGCTTTTTTGATGCTTGTCCAGTTTCAAGCTAAAATTTAATTTGTCCAGCTAAATAGAATTTTTTTTAGTACACCGCAATAACTTGGGCAATAATTTTCATGTTATCTTAGTCAAATCATTAGCTTATTACAAACGTTTTTTTTACCAAAGTACAAACTAGTATAAACAAGATCAAACTAGACGGAATTGTTATTTTTTATTGTTTTGTTTATTCTTCGATTTTTTGTTTGTTTTTAGTATTTAATTTTAATTCTTACTTACATATGTATGTGAAAATATTTATATGTCGGACTTAACCGAAAAATTTAAGTTTAGTTAAAATTTTTATAAAGAATGCAATGAATTTATTTAATTTTAATATTATTAAATAATGATAAATACATATGTATGTTGATAACAATGGATATTTTAATAAAAATTATTTACACAAAACCAGAATTAAAATTTTCTCAGTATTTTGTATGTCCAGCTTTTTGTTTGTTTTGTCCAGCTTTTTAAAACCCAATGTCAAGCTTTTTGTGAATCGGAATCTGACAATCCTAATCTTCATAGTCTGTATCTTCCTCTTCTTCAGAACAAAAAAAAAAAATAAATTTGCAAAATTCGAAACCCTTTTTAATTTTATAGCATTTTTAAATATAATCTTTTACAAGCGTGTCAACTATTGAGCACATTCAACACACGTAAAGTTCAACGACAATTCTGAGTATAGTATTAATACAAAGATGATGAGACAGTGGGA
Source organism: Sarcophaga subvicina (assembly GCA_936449025.2). Classification (NCBI taxonomy): domain Eukaryota; kingdom Metazoa; phylum Arthropoda; class Insecta; order Diptera; family Sarcophagidae; genus Sarcophaga; species Sarcophaga subvicina. The sequence continues at coordinate 87,648,831 of OW388080.2, forward strand.
AGAGTTCATCAGTTAAAATTTGAATGGAAGTTTCCAAATCATTAATGTTGGGTGATAGTTTATCTTTTCAACGTTTTATCCTAAAAATGGGTAGAAATAAAACATAGATTACGTAACTGAGGGCAATCGAAAATAATTTTTAAAATGCTTATGCAGCGTATCCAATTTAGCTTGAGCTGTGTACAGCCTAAACCATATTTCGGTGACCTGATAATACAATTGAACGCAAAATCGACGACAATCATCGATCGAATAGTGCTCGCCGATGATAGTGATGTCCAACGGCGTTCTCTAAGAGATATGGAACATTATCTTTTTCAGGATATACTGGACGCTCTTGGATCTTACATTGATTGGCATCATCCCAAATTGGGAAATTTTGTTTGCTCATCTAGAAACGATCATCATCTAGGACGACTATGGTTCCACTGCCAGTAATGACATACCATTCGGTCTGAAGATATGTTTGTTTGTTTTAGATCTGTAAGAATATTTTAAACTGAACAGCCTCGAATTCATTAAGACTACTTTGTTGTCCAAATGTATTGGAGACGAGGATTTGATTACGATTATCGCGTTTAAGTATACATGTATATATACTAAATACTTAAAATTGTGAGCATAAGTTGTGATAGTAAAATGAAAAGAAAATTAAATTTTTGTATGAAAACTTTTCATGAAGTTGCCGTAGTCAAGTAGGTAGTGTGATGGCTTATTTGACGTAACGCCACGGTTCAAACCCCAGGTCAGACATCAAAACGAAATATGAAAAAATAATTTCTCGGGGTCTTGCTCTCAGCAGATTTCTGGCAAAATATCTGAGAGTAAATAAAATTGCCATGAAAACTTTCTCAAAAATCTGTCGTTCGGAGTCGGCTTTAAACTGTAGATCCCCCGCTCATGTATATAATTAACACACACAACATAAGTGATGTGAGAAGCTAGGTCGTAATCCTGTCTGAAGGCCAATTATGTATGCATGTATGAAAACTTTTCAATTCGAAAATTCGTTCTACTATTTATGGTAAATTTGTCCATAAGTTTGTTTAAATTATCAGCAATTTAAGAATTTTATTACACAACAAAATAATTCCATAGAAATGTGTGTGTACATATCATATTCGTTCAACCTTGACTTGCTAATGTTGATGTTATTTTGCACGCTTTAAGTACACTAAAAAGGAATACGACTGGAAAAAAGTTTTTCTTTCAAATTGTGTCATTCATCGTTTTTTTTTCTATTTTAAAATATGCTATTGAATTACAGCCTGCTGATTGTGATTATTAAAAAGGCTTGTTATCCTTGTTAGGTATACACAGACACACACAGATAGACAGCGACCTTGATGATAATGCTGACTACTAAACTGAACTGAACTAAAAAAACAAACATGCCAACTAAAATAACAACTTAACAATAGACTCTGCTCCACATAATAGACACAATCGGTATTCATGTGCATGTATACAGACACACTTATATTTTTTTAAAGCACTGACACACATACACACACTCTTTTATAAATTTCTAGTTTAAAATGTTGAAGTTCATGAAGTAAAATGTTTTTGGTTTGCAATGAAATGAAAATCTTTCTCTCTATCTGTTCGTCTGTTATTTATGGTATGTATGGTAATGTGTGTGTGTATTTATCCTCAGCATTTTGTAACAGATATAATGTTACATATGCTGTTGTAGAAGCAATTTAAGTTGGAAAAGTAGCAGTAGCAGCAACTGAGGTAATATTTACAGTGCATAGCAGTTGGTAGATAAATGTTTATGATTATTTGTTCGAGTTTAACATTCAGGTCATATGCCAATTTATCATTGATGTACGTATTTACAAACATGTAGTATTTGTATAACGCATACGAGGGTCGATTCAGAATTCAATTTGTTATCAATTATGCCAGTGATTACGCAAGTTCGGTTATATTTATGAATTTAAAATAATTTTTTCTACACTTCGATCTCTCTGAAGGAGCTTTCTCAGAAAACTTCAACTATAAACGACGCGTAGGTACAACAGATATAATTTAAATGGACTCACTTGCTTATTCGTTTTTTTTTTTCAATGATGTATACATCATTTGAAAGATTAAAAGTCAATCAACCTTGTTTAGTTTAATTGTACACATCATAATTTCTTTTCACCATGGAAGCTGCTGTGAAACTGCCGAATCAAGAAGCTGTTCAGCTACTTTTATGCAAAGAAAACTACATCGTTTGCTTGCGGAATTATATGATGAAAAATCTCTATCAAAACCACACTTCTAGAAGTGGTTTGCGCGTTTCAAAAATGATGATTATGACATCAAAGACAGAGCCATACGGAACAGCCTCAAAAATGTTAACAAGATTCGTGTCAGACGCAAGAGGAGCTTGCACAAAATGGTTTCCGCGTTTCAAAAATGCTCAATTTGAAATCAAAGAGAAATGCGTACGGAACAGCCAAAAAATTTTAACCAAGATTCGTTTCAGACTCATTAGTATTAGGCGTGACATACGCAGTCATGACACACGCAGCCAGAAAGCAGAAGAATTCATTCAAAAAAAGGAAATTAGTTGGCACATTAACTACAGCCGAGGGACATTAAAAGACAATGCAGAAATGCTGTTTTATTGATTTAAAAAAAACGTTTTTGGAACGAATTATCTCTGGCGGTAAAATCGGGCAGCGGCCAAACAGAATATCCATTGTGCCAAGGTAATGCTCTATTTTGAGTGCAATGGGATATGATGTGATTCATTATGCGTTGCTAAAAGCGGGAACATTTGCAAAAAAAAACCTTGAAAATGCAACCGCTCACGAGGACATAATTTTCCATCAAAATAACGCTCGGCCACATATTGCTACGCTGGGCAAAACCTATTTGGTATACTGTAAATGTTAAGTTTTACTTCACTCGCCCTATAATAGTTCTGACTACAGTTTAGTTCAAGAACTGCCAATGAAAGATGCACCATTCGCAGCGGTTTGTTGACCAACAACTGATAAATATTGTAGCATTGCGTTCAGTAAAGTGATTTGAACAAAACGAGGCCACATGCCACACAGCAGGGAACACTTTGTTCCTATTGAGAATCAAGGTTGGTGAACAATTAATCTAGCGACAACTGTAGACATGGAAGTCAAAGAAAAATTATGCCCAGAATCATGGTGACCGATGGCTATATACGATGACTTTTTATTACACGAAGACGCAACAAACAGTTGACTGTGTGAAAATAAAGTAACTTTTAAATTTCTGTCGCAAACCTGCAACAGCTAAACTTAATAAGTGTAATTGTAAAGTCCAAACCCAGAAGAAATTGACGGCCAGCTTGATTGACATATCAGTTTAACGTCAATGATATCATTGCCTTTGAAATTCCTTTTTAAAATTGTTGCTTCAATTAAATCAATTACAATCCTTTGGTAGCATTACGACCTAGCTTCTCATGTTCTCCATGTACTAACTTTTTGCATGATTGGTGGGACCTACAACTTAATGTCTACTCCGAACGACAGATTTTTAAGAAACTTTTTCATCGCAATTTTATTTAGTCTCAGATGTTTTGCCATAATATTGCTGAGAGAAAGTCGTCAAAGAAATATATTGTTGCCGAAAAATCTTCACTAATTACACAAGAAAAAAGCTGAAGTGCATAGTCCGTTCTGTTTATAAAATATTTAGTTTTCCTTGAAAAATGTCGATGATTTTTTAACCATTTAAGAGTTACTTAAAAATGTACCCTCGTGCTCATGTGAAATGTAAAATTTTACATTTCCCATGTACATATGTATATGTGGGATTGTAATATAATAGATCTAATAGTTGGAGCAGAGCAGAGATATTGCTGGCACGTTTAAAGCTTTGCAATCGCAGCAATAAAGACTTGGGTGTCTGGCTTTATCGAATTTAAGAGGCCATTTATATAAAATTGGCATAAGTAAACATATAGTTATGAACCTATTAATACCACACAGCTCTATGAAATAAAAATAATGCATATAAATGTTTAAATATATCCAAGATTTGTTATTTAAAGAACGAAAAAAAGAAATCGTCATGGTTTTGGAATTTAAAAAATAAAAGTTTAGTTAAATAAAATAATAGTTACTAAATTAACATTACATAGCTTGCTACAACAGGGCAATCACCTTGTTAGAAAAACTTAATTAATGAACCTGAAAGAAATCAAGAAATAAAGATTAGATATGGGAGATGGTGTTTAGGTACGCGGATAGTTTTGAGAAAGTGCATAATAATAAAACTCATTGTATTCATTCTAGAAAGTAGAAAGAAAGAAATCAAGAATTGGAATAAAGGGAGTGAAAGTAAAACTTATAAAACATGAATAATAAAAAGCAAAAGGATAATCTATGCGATGATAAACACTCAAGTTAAACTCAAGTTAAATCTCATCTGAAATGTAACTCCCATTCACCAAAATTCGAACAGTCACCGTTGAGATGATCTAGCACTCTGCTTCTCATCGCCGCTTCCTTGGAGATCTACATCAGAACTGCGTCAGAAGCTTAACATTACGATTTCCCTTAAGATTTGCAGTTGGATTAATCGGGTTCCGAACAGGGACTTACTTCTCACTAACTAATCTAAACATAATTGGTCTTTACAATCCATCAGTAATGACAAAGACCTGGCTTGTCACACCACCCATATTGTGTGTGTTAATTTTATCCATAAGTGGTGTGTACATACAGTTAAAATCGACTTCGGACGACAATTTTTTGAGAGACTTTTCATGGCAACTATATTTACTCTTATAGTTTTTGCTAGAAATCTGCTGAGCGGAAGTAGCCGTAGAAAAATGTTTTCATATTTCATTTTGATGAAGATGTCTGACCTGGGATTTGGACCAAGGCTTCACGTCTAATAAGCCAACCCACTACTACAGACTACAGCGACTCACTCCTACCGCCTTTACTAGTGTTACGAATATGGAAATGGTGTTATCGTTTAATATTAAAATGATAAACAAAAGCTACAAAAACAAAAACAATGCACTTGTTTACATAAGCAACGAATAAACAAAAATATAGCAACAACATCAGTATAGAAAGGGGCTAAACAAGTAAACAAACATGCAACAACAACACTGCAAGGACAAACGTAAATAAAATACACAAACAACAATAACGTAAACAACATGTTTACATTTATAGAGATTTCGGGAAGGCAAAAGTCATTCTCCTTTAAGAGCATTCATCAGACTATTTACGCTGCGATATAAAAGGCAAAACAAAGCACGCAACGGATAAAAAAGAATTCAATCAGTCTTGTGTGAAGCCGCGTTGCGTGTGAAGAGAATAATTGTGGTTTGAAGATCTCCGTGTGTAAAGATTTAACGAACAATTGTTAGTGTGTACGCGGAAGAGTGTAACGCAGGATAACAAATAAAGCAAATTGTTGTTGTTTAAATCAAGTTGCGAACAGTGACACACGAAATTGTGCCAACAGTACATATATAATTTATTAAAAACTAAACACAAATTTATTTGTATTCTCTTATTTTAAACGTTTTTAAAAGGGTAAAAACGTAACAATAGATAATCAAAGCATTCTATCAACATAAAATTATGATCTACGCTCCCAGCTAGTCTGCGCTCTCTACCAAAGCTATTTTCCAATGAGTCTATAACAGATTCATTAATCAAATGAAAACCAAATTTGGCAAGGCCAAAAGCCTCTTGGTTTTCAAAATTATAACTAAACTCCGGAACCCAACAGAAACTTAACCGATACGGTTGAAATCCCCTTATGGGCTTGTTAAAGTTGAGGAGCACTCGAAATTTACCCACGACCGATTTTCTATTACCCTCAGAACATAGAATCCGCATTAAAGGTTTAACAACAGAAAGCATCCCTTACGTAAATTGTCATTTAGTTTTTAAGACCATAGCATCAGTGTCCATAATCGGTTTCTAGACATCTGGAGAAATGGGTGAAACAAGCCGTTTGGATATACACAATGTTACATAAGACTTTAACCGGAATTACCAACCAAAAGAAAAACACATAATTGGAAACCATATATTGCAACCAGTGATTAAATACAGAAATTTTTTCCCTATCTTAGTTATTTCCTTAATTGATTACCACATCCTTTTAGTGCGGATTACAACATAACTTATTGCACCACCTATGTGTGTGTTAATTTTATGCGTGGCTGAACCTATACTTTACAGCCGACTCCGTATACCCGATTTTTGACACATTTTTCATGGGAATTTTATTTTCCCTCAAAATTTTTGCCAGAAGACTGCTGAGAGGAAGTTGAGAAATACATGCATACATAATTGGCCATTACAACCCTTCAACCAGAATTACGGCCTACCTTCTCACAACACTCATGTTGTGTATGCTAATTTTATACATTAGTGGTGGGACCTACAGAACGACAGATTTTTGAGAAACTTTTCATGACAATTTTATTTGCTCTCAGAGTTTTTGCCAGAAATCTGCTGAGAGGAAGTCGCCGAAGAAATATTTTTCATATTTCGTTTTGATTACTGACCAGCAGTTTGAAACTTTTCCTTGCGTCTAATAAGCCAAGCTACCTACTAGACTACGGGGAGAAATAATTTGTCATATTACGTTTTGTTTGAGAATGTCGGGGCGGCATTTTGATCAAGAGATTGTCCAACATACTACCTACTAACGTTCAAACAAAAATTATTGAAACAATTCCTAAAAGCATCATTGTACAAGTATTCATCTAAAATTATTCAATCTTTATTTGTTCTCTACTGCAAGTGGTAAAAAAAATTACAACAAAAGTGCGGCAAAATTATAATGGCGTCGGCAAAAATTTTTAATTTTTCTTACAACAAATGTTGTAAGTTTTTTTTTTGCTTTCTTGATTTATTGTTTTTATGCTGACGCATTTAAGTAAAGAAGCTTTTCTTTTCTTTTGTTTTTTGCTACTTTATCATCTTCTTTTCCAATGTTATCCTTTTGCAATTCTGTACCCATTTTTCAAAACTATTGCGTTCAAACGCATGAATTTCTTAAGACTACATAAACTTGTATGCCATGTTTTGCTGTGCCTCTACTTTAGCCGCCTTTTTATGTAGAATTGCTGTTTTTGTCTTATTTTTGCATAATTTATGGCGTGTTTTAGTTGGTGAACAAATGAAACAAAAGAAATACAAACAAAACCGACGACTGACTTTTGATAGCTGTAATAAGGACAATGAAATCTGTAATTTAAAGGCTATAATACAATAACTTTTTATTTGATCTACGGAATGTAGCGTAAGATGTGTCTTATCCTACAGCCAAAAAAAGGGAGATCAGACCACTAGGAATGTTAAGCCGCTGATGAGCCCAGAACATTTCAGTGTAGAGGGAATTGGATGGGCATACTCGACAAAAAGTAAGATGAAGAGGGGTGGACAACCTTCTCAAATCAAAGGACATTGAGGCAATCTAGACTTTTGTTGGGCGATTATAATAAAAAGTAATTTGGGCAATGCATCAGAGTAGCCTTTTACTGGTCCAACAAGAGTTATTCCCACCGACACGTAACAGCATTGACAAAAAGAAATGGGTGAACAGAAGATATCGAATTATTTTATGACAAATCGATGTAACCTTAATACTTCTTTGCAATGCAGTACATCAAGACATTTGAGGATATTGTCATCTCATGTGAATGTAAAGTAAGCTAACCACCTATATCGTGCGATTTGTCCACTTTAGGCTTTTTTGTAGGGTTTTCCTAAGTCTTAGTTGTATGCGAATAAGTCACAAGCAACAGCGGCCCTTGGCAGCGGTCAAATTCAGCCTGTTTTATGAGCCAAATTCATGGAAAATTGTAGTCAAACGTATATAAAATTTCAATAATATTTCACACAGAAGAGATGTTACATGAATCACCTGATACTCCAAGATCGACCCACCCACTTCCCACACGATGCTGATCTGACTAATATAAGATTACCTCAATTGTCCCACTGACTTTTAGAGTCTCTGCTCCGGCTTCGCGGTAAAAAATTTGAGAAAGACATTTACGCACATTTTCTCCAAACTGTGGAGTGCATCAACCAGGCGATTTGTTGTACTGTTCTCAACTAATATCGAGTTTCCTATCAAAGATGCATCAACGCAAAGCCGCACATAGATATTTTCATTTGAGGTTTGAACCAATACCTATTATAAAACAAGAGTTCTTGGGTTCTACAAAACTCTTCTTACTACTGTGCCTACTCATTACCACGTATTTTCTCATGACCGGTGTCAGTCGAGCCTTGCTAATTCAGCTTTCATTCTAGGGGCTGTGTACTCTAATGGAAGTCTGAATGTCTTTTGGTATGGTTATTGAGCACATCTTTTGATGACGTAAACTTACGCTTGGAAGCAACTAGTTTCTTCATTGGCTCTGAATAGTTCACTCACAGTTAATCCCGTTCTTAAAAGAGTATATAACAAACAAATTTTGCCTTTCATTATTATCATCCATTTTCTTTGCGAAGCATTTGCCTCAATTTAGAATTTACTGGTACTGTCTAGGATACAATGAAGAGGGATACGGTGAACTTCTCGGTTTGTTAGGCGATGATGCTCCCGGATGAATAGATATCACTGCTCTGATCGTCAATACCTTATGCAACGGACTCAAATCCAACATAGCCAGTAGAGCCGTTAAAGGACATGTTCTTGTAGCCACGGTTATGCCAAGCCCGTTTCTAATTGAAATCCTCCTGAACTGTTTTCAAGAATACATACATACATACATACATAATTGACCATTACAACCCTTTAGTCAGGATTACGACCAAGTTTCTCGCACCACGCATGTTGAGTGTGTTAATTTTATACATTAGTGGCGGGACCTACAGTTTAAAGTCGTCTCCAAACTTTTCATGGCAATTTTATTTACTCTCAGAGTTTTTGCCACAAATCTGCTGAGAGTAAGTCGCTGAAGAAATATTTTTTTTCATATTTCGTTTTGAAGTCTGACCTGGGGTTTGAATCTAGGCCTAAGGTCTAATAAGCCAACACACTACCTACTAGACTACGGCAACTTCCGTCCACCATTTCAAGAATACATGTTTCACTAAACTTATGGTTCGAAGATGTTTGTTTTAATTCATTCTTTGCATTACAATAAAAGCTTCGATGTTTTATCGATTATGATCAATAAAACAAACATCGAATTATTTCAATGTATCGATAACTCACATCAAGTACTTTTAAAATATCCACCGCAAATACATACATAATTATTCTTTTAAGTAAAGAGGTCTATAACAACGGATAATCCCCAGCTGATTAGCCTTTTTCTTGTTTCTTTGCTTTGTTCCACTTTCCTTAGTTAAGTTTTTTCCATATGAAGGACAGTTGGTCTTCTGTAGGTGATACTTGGACGATTGTATATTAATAAGAACATAATTTTGCACCCTCAACCATAGATTAAGTACGTGATTTAGTTTTTTGTAAAATGCTATTTCAGTCCTAGTAAAATGTGAAGTGAATTAAATGAATTCCTCTCGTAAATTTAAATTTAAATTATTTTATGTCTTAAACATAACGGTTTTGTATTTTATGGTTAGCGCTATACAAATGTACATAAGACTGTTACAGGAAATAAATTATAAACAATGTACAATCGCCACAAGAACATAAAACATTTTAAGTGGAAACTGTTCTATAATTTCTTACTAATTTTCTTTCCATAATTTTCATTTTAATACCAAAATTTAACACACAAAAACACTCCTGTTATGCTATCCAGCTTACTTTGGTTGAGAAATAATGAAAGGGAGACACATTTTTCAAGTTAATTTTATGACCTTAATGCAATTTTCTGAATGAGCATAAGAACTTAAAAAGGAAGACAGACTCTTGCTATTTAAATTACAAGTACCTGACCGCACTAAAGAGGAACTGAAGAATTTTCGTCTCTCATTTTATTTTCTCCAAAGGCCTGTTCTTATTCCCTTATATTTTTTTGAATATGCTTTTTGTGCTTTAATGCTTGAGTCATATTTGCTAAAATGGCAAATTCACTCGAATATATTTGAATAGACACGTTGGTAAGCTCGTATGATTCTTTAAGTAATTAAAATTTAATTAGAAATATAACCTTATGAAGATAATTATTTTTAATATCATGATCATCATCATTTTCATAATTGTCTACGCCGTGCAAGTAAGTGTAACATAAGCCAAGGATATGTTAGAAATAATTTTTTTACTGCAGGCATCATGCTGTTATTTTAAAGTACAGTGGAATCTCCCATAACGCATAATACCATTAAACGTCGTCGTTTTAATCGTACTTACGGTCAGGCTTACCGGCTTATTAAACACCTGCGAAAGTACTATTTTTGTATTTCTATGAAATGAAGGAAATCTAATTTGTTTTCAACATGAATACCTAGCACTCGTCTTGTATGCAAATATGCTACCCACCAGACTACGGCGATCACAAACAGAAGAAAAAAATCTTTGCGTCTTCAGATCATGCAAATTATGTACACATTGTTGGTTATTCGCATACACTGCGTCTCCAGAATATGTCTGAAGCGTTCAAATCGCAAAATCACGATATTCACTTCGAATATTCTTCACCTGAGATGATCATACTCTCAAATCACTCTTAAACTCGTAGAATATCCTTTTGGGAACGCATATCTTTGGTCTCTAGACTATTCAGTTCAGAAGTTCGTAATCATCGATCTATAGAGCTCGCTGTCAAAAGAGATGGTTCCCCACGATATAGTGAGTTTTTCATTTCTCATGTAGAGTGGCAACGCTTTAATTTCGACAGTTTTCTTGTACCCACGCATCCAAAAATGGGTCTCATCCCTGAAAAGGAATTTTTAATTAAAATTAGACTCAGTTGCCAAATGCTAAAGAATACACCGTCATTGTCTAGGGTCATACATGATGATTGGACAAAATAGTTTAATAACGAATGTGTTATCTGTAGTTTCCTCGTTTTCAACTGACAAAATTCGGAAGTCCCTGATGGAGGATCCTATAAATAACACATCGAAACCATTAGACATTGTTTACTTACTTAATTGGTCACTACAACACTTTTAGTCAGGACTACGACGGAACTTTTCACACCAACCATGTTGTGTGTGTGTTGATTTTGAGCATGAGTGGGTGACTTAGAGTTGAAAGTCAACTTCGAAGGACAAACTTTTTTTAAAATTTTCAGGGCATTTTTATTTAGTCTGAGAGTTTTTGACAAAAATCTGCTGAAGTAGAAATATTTTTTATATTTCATTATGTTCGAAATATCTAAGCTAGGAACTGAACTACGACTAGCGTCTAATAAGCTAACACACTATTTACTAGACCACCGAAACTTTTTGATACGTTTTATGTATTTATTCAAGGTATATTTAAACATTTAGAACATCTTTTATCTTTTCAGAGCATGGAGTCAATGTAATTATAAAATAGTTGGAAGGCATCAGGTCGAATGTGTGAAGAACCAATTACCTTCTCGACAGATAAAAAGGAGTCTTCAGGCTGTAAAGATTAAAATCATAACATGCGTAGGGAACATGCTTCGATAGAATTATATTGTTACGAAAATGGAAACAATGTAATACCGTTTAACATTAAATGATAAACAAAAGCTACACTAACAAATACAACGAACTTGTTACAAGTAAACCAACAACATCAGTCTGAAAGAAAAGGGATAGACAAGTAAGCGAGAACGCAACAATGTGAACAATATACACAAAATACACAAACAGCAATGAGGATGCCATAGAGTTCTCGAGAAGGCGAAACCGCTAACATTCGACTTCAAGAACCTTCATCAGACTGATTACGTGGGCATATAAAGAGGCAATCAAAAGCAGGCAACGATTAGTAAGACTTCAGTCAGTCTTGTATGAAGACGCGCTTCGTAGGAATAGATTAATAGTGGTTTGAAGATCTCCGTTGTAAAGATCTAACGAACAATTGCTACCGCTTACGCGGAAGAGTGTAAAGAAGAATAATAAGCTAAGCAAATTGTTGTTGTTTATATCAAGTTGTGAACAGTGGCACATAAAATTGTGTGAACAATAAAGAATTTAATTAAAACTAAACACAAATTTATTTATATTTTTTTTCCAATCAACGAACTCATATCTTAAACGATTTAAAAAAAGTAAAAACGTAACAATATGAACTTATAGTGCTTAGGGAATTACTATAGTAGTACGGAAACCATGACCATACTTTGAACGTCTGACTAAAGTATTGCAATTATTGTCGTCAGCATCAAAAAATTCGTTTTTTAACGTTTTTAATTACCATTTATAGGTTATCTGAATAAAAACTTATACATTTATTTAAGACATCCACTCTACACAGATTTCACTGTACATTCTACGTTTCATTAACCTTTAATGTCTATTCATTTTATTTTAATGAATATTTTTTTTATCATGTTTCTTTTCCTGTGCTGTAATAAAAGTAATAAAAATGAAAGGCGACACAAATTTATGTGACACAGAGTCATGATAGTTGTTTTTAGATTAACATGCAGCTAAATTGATACTAAACAGTTAGACATGAACTTAAACATTTTAAAACAAAATGTTTAAATAATCTTTTAAACATTAATATATGCATGGCAGCATGAAGTCGCTGTAGTCTAGTAGCTAGTGTGTTGACTTTTTAGAAATTAGAAATATTTAAAATTTTATTTCAAAGTACAGTCGTTTAAGTAATTTTTTGGTGAAACAGTTTTGTTTGGTAATAACCATCCCTCGTAAACTTCTTCGCTAAATAGGCTTGAAGTGCGATAATTGATAACGGTTACCTTATTGAAGATTCACCTGTCAGTATATTTTGCCAAATCAGGGATAGACAAGGATCACAAACAATGAAGTTTTTCGCTAAATGGTTTGTCTACTGACCTTAATTTTCATCGAAAAACCATTTCTCATCGATTAGGCCCGTTTCTGGAACTTAAAAAAACAACATAAATTGTCGAATTTGGGATGATAGCAATCTAAATGAGTTCCAAGAGACCTTAATGCATATCGAGAAAATCACTGTTTGCTGTGTATTTTAGACTGGCGGTGTCGTCGATTCATATTCCTTTGAGAATGGGGTTCGCCGGGCCATCACAGTTATTCGTGAGCACCATAGATTGATGATACCAAGTTATGTTCTGAATTGGATGTTCTGGACACCAAGAATAATTGGTTTCATTAGGATCTCACGTGGAGGTGATATGAACTAGACACTCATATTGTGCTATTGGACCCAATAGACTTCTTTCTTGTGGGCTTTTCTTAAGCCGCAGTTGTATGCAAATAACCCACAAATCACAGTAGCGTTCAAATCCAACATAATCTGCGTGATCGCTTAAGTCAGTCTTATTTATGAATGTACATATACACTGCCAAATATCATATGGCATGTGATGTTCAAAGACAATTAAGCGAAAACGATTGGCGAAAAGTAATTTTTTTGGATGGCTATAACTTTTATTTTCACGATATGCGTTAGGACCAAAAATATCTGAGCCGCCATTACAGCAGAGAGGGGGCGTTATGCAATTGAATACCCATGCCATATGATCTTTGGCAAACTGAGGGCGCTGTTGTTGACGGATTGCATTTAACGGAGGTTTTTTCTTTAGTTTTCGGACTTGTAAATGTTCACTGCTTAAAATATCGTGACGAACTGTTGATTTACTTGCTTTAACTCCTGCTAAATGCTTAATTTTAGAGGTAGGATGCGCTGAATTTGAGGCAATTCGAAGAATTTTTTGCTTGTCCTGTGGCGTTAGAGCTGTCTTCGTACCTCCTTTGTAATTTTTATTATATGCTTCGCGATGTTTTATGTAATTCATTACCACATTATGACTTCGTTCGATTTTTCCACCGATTTCGCGATAAGAATAATTTTCAGAATGGTAAAAATCAATTTTTACCACTTCCGACGAATTTAAAGAACTCCTTCTTCCCATATTGATTTAGCTAACTGCAGTCACAGACTGTGACTTTAATTTTATTGGGTTTTTATAAAGCTTTATTACAACCGCCTACTAATTTAAGTTAAAAATGCACGTGGTTCTATTCTGTTGAACCAAAAAATAAATGAAAAATTTAATACTTGACTATAAAGAAATTTAAAAAGTATACTATTTTTTGTGTTCAAATTATCATTTACAGTATTAACTATCTTTCTGCAAAACAAAATTTTTTTATTCTATCTGTATTTGCAATTTATAGTGTTTTTAATTTAAAATATGTTGGTTCTATTCTGATGAACCGCAGTGTATGTTTATATTCGTACATTACATTACAACCCTTCAGTCAGGATAACGACCTAGCTTCTCATACCACTTATATTGTGTGTTAATTTTACACATTTTTATACTATTTTTTGTGTTCAAATTATCATTTACAGTATTAACTATCTTTCTGCAAAACAAAATTTTTTTATTCTATCTGTATTTGCAATTTATACAGTGTTTTTAATTTAAAATATGTTGGTTCTATCCTGATGAACCGCAGTGTATGTTTATATTCGTACATTACATTACAACCCTTCAGTCAGGATAACGACCTAGCTTCTCACACCACTTATATTGTGTGTTAATTTTACACATGCGTGGCGGGAACTACAGTTTAAAGTCGACTCCGAACGACAGATTTTTGAGTAACCTCTCACGGCAATTTTATGTACTCTCTCAGAGTTTTTGGCAGAAATTTGCTGAGAGAAAGTCTCCGAAGAAATACTTGGTTTGAACCGTGTCCTAATGTCTTATAAGCCAACACATTACCTACTAGACTACAGCGACTTCTATACGTGTTTGTAAAGCGTGGGCCATTAAAAATTTTAAATTTAAAAATGTAATGAAATAAAATTGATACAATAGTCTTCATAACACTTTTCTTTAACGGCGCCCCACAGAAAATAGTCCAACGGTGTCAAATCCTAGCTTCTTGGCTGTCAATTGACATCACCATTTCGGCCAATTAAACGGCCATCAAACGTTTCACGCATTAGAAAGATTGTGGCCTGATATGTTGAAACCAAACATCGTGCACGTCAATACCATTAAGAGCGGGTACAAAAAAATCGTCTATCATTGACCGTAATAGTTGCGCCGTCCTCATTTTCAAAGCAATATCGGCCTATAGTGTCTCCGCTTCACAAGCAGCACCAAACAGTCACTCGTAATGGTGCATTCACTTCTGTAAGACCATGTGTGGGTTTTCTGAGCCTCAAATACGGCAATTTGGCTTAGATAGAGATTCATACAAAAAGATGTTTTGTTTTGTTTTTTGTAAAATCGACTTCATCGCACAGTTTCTCGTTGGCCCATCTAGCGAAGTGAAAACAAAGCTGATGGTCATGAGGCATCAACTCTTGAACTTTGTAAGGCGTTATACCGCAAACTTCGACGTAACCTGGTGCGTGAAATGTTCAGTTCTTGAGATAGATGACGGGTTGATGTTTCCTATATTTTCGAGTGAACTCACTGTACGAGCACGCTTACGTCTTGGCGCAACAGCAATGAAACTTGTTTCACGAACTTTAGCAATAAACTTGCGTATATCGGACACTTTTGGTCCTCCTCTGCGAACAAAATTTGTACGACATTTCCGTGCAATGTCCGACCAATTGTCTTTGCTTTGGAAATAAATTTCCAATAAATCCCAAAGTTGCTCATTACATTCAGTGGAGATAATATACTGAATTTTGTAGCAGAATAGAATGGCCAATACTTATGGCAGATATGAAATAACCGCTGGTTTAAATTTAAACTGATAGAATTACATTTTTGCATATCGACCTGCAGAAAACAAAACATATTGTTACGCAAATGGCAACGACATAATATCATTTCACATGAAAACATCGTTTAACTATAACGACAAACAAAAGCTACGCACACGCAAATGCAACGAACATGTTACAAGTAAAGCATTAACAACAAGTGTGAAAGGAAAGGAGATAGGCAAGTAAATAAGAACGCAACAACTCTCAAGAAGGCGAAGACAAGAACATTCTACTTCCAACACTTTCATTAGACTGATTTTGTGCGTATATAAAAAGGCCAGACAAAGCGGCCAACGAGTCAGTGAGAATTCAGTTAGTCTTGTGTGAAGACGCGTTACGGTGCAAGTGGTATTGCTTACAAAAAGGTTGTATGCAGAGAGGATCTAACGAATAGTTGTTATTGTTTGTGCGGACAGAAGTGTGAAATAGAATAGTGAACAAGCAATTATTGTTCGATCCATTAAGTTGTATACGGTGGTACACAAAAGTAGTGTGAGTAATGAAGAATTTAATTGAATATTGTTTTTACTTGGCTTGCAATTACGAACTCATATTCATAGGTAAAAAAGCAACAATATCTTTGGTCACCTAATTCTGTGAGACACTCAAGCTATGTAGCGTATTTCCCTATCCACAAGCTATTCTACTTCAGCCGCACTTACTCTATTATGTTAAAATAATTTGAAAAAAAATTTCCGTGTATGTTTGTTAAATTATAAATCCTTTCTAATGAATATAATCATTTGATTCATTTTTTAGTTTTCCGTTCATCACCAGTAAATAAGAAATTTTCTAAAAAAAATTTTTCAATATTTTTTAAATCGAATAAGAAAAAACGAATACGAAAACTTTGTTTGACCTCAATGCCATGGAATTTATTACAACTATTGTTACAATAATTTATTCAAGAGTTTAGGCAAATAAACTGAACAAAATTTCCTACAGAAAATAATTTTATATTCACTCAAAAGTAAAGAGCAACGCATTTACTTTTTTCATTTTAAATGATTCCTCTATTTTTTTATTTCACTTTTTTCTGTAAATACGATTGAAAACAATTTTGTTACGTTGATTATTGCATGTTAAACGAAAATTAACAAACTGTGTAAGGATTTTACAACATTTTCCCAAACACATTTGTTGCAGTAAATGAATGAGTAAAACGATGGTAATTAAAACCATAGCAAAACATTTTAATTCTGATCTATACTACACGACGACATGAAAGAAAAAGCGCATGGTAGACTTAGAATAAGTAATTCTATGCATTTGTGAGAAACATAGCTGGTATCTTGTAGCTATACCCCAAGACTATCATAGTATCCGGGATCTGATATCGTACTTATCTGAACATACTTTATGTTTAACAAAACTAATGCAAGAAAAAATATATACATTCATCAAATCTGGTGCTATTGCAACAAGGAAAACCCTTACAATTGAATTATGGAACGTAGCGCTATTCTCTCAATTGGTCCAATTAGAGTGCAAATTTAAATGAAATTCGAAATTATCTTAACACACATATAATGAATGCAAATTTACATGTTTAAAGCAAGTCGTGACCAAAGGATTGCAGATAAAGAAGACTAAATCAAATCAGAGAATAAAAACAAGAAAAGAACCCTCAATTTTGGAGTGCGAAAACAACGACCTTGGCACGTCCTAACTGATCAGTACAACTCTTTAGCTAGGATTATGTCATAGCTTTTCACGCCACACAGATTATGTGTGTTAATTTTATCCATAAGTAGAGGGATCAAAAGTCTAAATTCAACTCCAAAAGACAGATTTTGAAGAAACTTTTCATCGCATTTTGTTTTTATTGTCACAGATTTTTCCAAAAGACTGCTGAGAGCAATTGGCCGGAAGAAGCATTTTTTCGTTATTTTCGAAGTGTTGAAACCAGAAGTTGGAGAACGGGATTTCGTCTACCTGTTACACTATGGCAGGTTCAATAATACATATCAACTGATATTTCAGACATCGGAAAAAACTTAACTTAAAATGGAAGAAAACACCAAGTGAGGGTTAAATTCTTGTAATCAACTACAACAGAAGTTTGCCACATACAAGGAAATACTGACCTATGTATTATTCCCGCTTGTCTTTTAAATACACTTGATTGCCTCTATCTCATTATGAATACAAACATACATACACACATAACTGGCCATTACGACCCTTCAGTCAGGATTATGGACCTAGTTTCTCACACCACTTTTGTTGTGTGAGTTAATTTTTATACATGAGTAGCGAGACCTACAGCTTAAAGTCGACTCCGAACGGCAAATTTTTTGAGAAACTTTTCACGGCAATTTTAATTACTCCCACAGTTTTTGCCAGAAATCTGCTGAGAGGAAGTCGAAGAAATATTTTTTCATATTTTCGTTTTAATGTCTGACCTGGGATTTGAAGCGTGGCCTTACGTCTAATAAGCCAAGACACTACCTACTATACTAGGCGATTACATCTCGTTATGAATAATAAAATGAAATTCCTGAAAACCAACTTATAAATGAACAGGAATAGTTTCGTTCACATAGAAATAAATTAAATCAGATCTGAGTCTAATAGTAGTACTGTGAACGGATTGACATACAGTACTATAAGTAGTCGTCATAGACTTGAAAGAAAAGTTCGATATAATGACAGGAAATCTTATATGGATAATAGAATAGGAATGGCTAGATGGCCAACTTTCTTGTCTGTTATTTTGATACTAAACGATGATACAAAGGCTTTAAAAAAATAAAAGATGGATGGAGTGGATTTTTAACAGACGACTTAAATTGGTACACAATTTTCATGACGTGCAAAAAAATTTGATTAATTTGACTATATAAAAGATAAACTTTGCAACAAACAATTGCGTAAGAATAATGATGTGGACAATAATCGTGAATAAATACGGCAAATAAAGAAAAATGTTGCCACAGTCTGGTGTGTTGGTTTATTGGACAAGAGTCCGTGATTCAGAATCTAGCCAGACAAAACGAACAAAAACGAAAAATTAGGCGACATTCTCTCAGCAGTCTTCCGGCAAAATTGTCAAATCTGTCACACAAAACTTAAGTCGTGTGAGAAGCGAGGTTCAATTCTAACCAAAAGGTTTTAATGATAAATTAAGTAAGAAAGCAGGTAAAGCGTTGAAGTGTTTTTATCTGGGTTGTATGATGCGGGTGAGAAATTATGTCAGTGGAAAACAAAGTGTGCAATATGCTTTGAGCGATTATACCAAATATAAAGCATCATGAAAATTTGTGTAATGGTTGAATAAAATGAAAAGAAAAGGAACGTGACCCAGAACAAATAGCACAACCGAGAATTATTGATAGGATTGTAATATTTTGTAGAGGCTTTATGTACTCATTTTAAATTAAAGAAACCATTAAGACGGCTTTTAACAAAATTTATTCAAAGTAATTTTTATGAAATATTGAAAATATTATTTGTACCCATTTGAAAACCTATCTAAACCAAGTGTTATCAACTTCCATGGATATATCTAAATACAAAATTGGGCCAAGAATTTTACGACTTCGGAGAGAAAAAAATTTACGAAAATCTACAAGCATAGCTGCCAGATAAATAAATCATCAAATCGTCAAATATTAGAAAAAAATCGTCATAAATAATCCAAAAATCGAGAAGTTTTATATCAATTTTAGGAAAATATGCAGAAAGCGCAGAAATACTATTGTATCATCTATGTCTACGGGTGGTGTAAATATTAGGGAGTTAGAAGCTATTGACTTTCTGATCACGAAAATTCAGTGTTATGTTCGCTGGAACCGACACGTTTTTTAGTGCCTTAGCTTCTTAAGACGGTGCAAGAAATACTTCACTTCATCTGATCTACAGCACTTATATCCGAAAAAGAATAGAATACAAGTTTCATGTATAGGCCGGTGCCTCAACGTCTATTTTGAGACTTCTACCGCGTACATGAGAGGACGAAGTTGCTCATTAATGACCATAGGGTATCAAGCTCTATTCATTCATTGGAGCATCGTTACAATGGGTCTTGTGTTTCACTGTTCTAAAACACACTATTTACAAGACCACCGAAACTTTTTGATACGTTTTATGTATTTATTCAAGGTATATTTAAACATTTAGAACATCTTTTATCTTTTCAGAGCATGGAGTCAATGTAATTATAAAATAGTTGGAAGGCATCAGGTCGAATGTGTGAAGAACCAATTACCTTCTCGACAGATAAAAAGGAGTCTTCAGGCTGTAAAGATTAAAATCATAACATGCGTAGGGAACATGCTTCGATAGAATTATATTGTTACGAAAATGGAAACAATGTAATACCGTTTAACATTAAATGATAAACAAAAGCTACACTAACAAATACAACGAACTTGTTACAAGTAAACCAACAACATCAGTCTGAAAGAAAAGGGATAGACAAGTAAGCGAGAACGCAACAATGTGAACAATATACACAAAATACACAAACAGCAATGAGGATGCCATAGAGTTCTCGAGAAGGCGAAACCGCTAACATTCGACTTCAAGAACCTTCATCAGACTGATTACGTGGGCATATAAAGAGGCAATCAAAAGCAGGCAACGATTAGTAAGACTTCAGTCAGTCTTGTATGAAGACGCGCTTCGTAGGAATAGATTAATAGTGGTTTGAAGATCTCCGTTGTAAAGATCTAACGAACAATTGCTACCGCTTACGCGGAAGAGTGTAAAGAAGAATATAAGCTAAGCAAATTGTTGTTGTTTATATCAAGTTGTGAACAGTGGCACATAAAATTGTGTGAACAATAAAGAATTTAATTAAAACTAAACACAAATTTATTTATATTTTTTTTCCAATCAACGAACTCATATCTTAAACGATTTAAAAAAAGTAAAAACGTAACAATATGAACTTATAGTGCTTAGGGAATTACTATAGTAGTACGGAAACCATGACCATACTTTGAACGTCTGACTAAAGTATTGCAATTATCGTCGTCAGCATCAAAAAATTCGTTTTTTAACGTTTTTAATTACCATTTATAGGTTATCTGAATAAAAACTTATACATTTATTTAAGACATCCACTCTACACAGATTTCACTGTACATTCTACGTTTCATTAACCTTTAATGTCTATTCATTTTATTTTAATGAATATTTTTTTTATCATGTTTCTTTTCCTGTGCTGTAATAAAAGTAATAAAAATGAAAGGCGACACAAATTTATGTGACACAGAGTCATGATAGTTGTTATTAGATTAACATGCAGCTAAATTGATACTAAACAGTTAGACATGAACTTAAAACATTTTAAAACAAAATGTTTAAATAATCTTTTAAACATTAATATATGCATGGCAGCATGAAGTCGCTGTAGTCTAGTAGCTAGTGTGTTGACTTTTTAGAAATTAGAAATATTTAAAATTTTATTTCAAAGTACAGTCGTTTAAGTAATTTTTTGGTAAAACAGTTTTGTTTAGTAATAACCATCCCTCGTAAACTTCTTCGCTAAATAGGCTTGAAGTGCGATAATTGATAACGGTTACCTTATTGAAGATTCACCTGTCAGTATATTTTGCCAAATCAGGGATAGACAAGGATCACAAACAATGAAGTTTTTCGCTAAATGGTTTGTCTACTGACCTTAATTTTCATCGAAAAACCATTTCTCATCGATTAGGCCCGTTTCTGGAACTTAAAAAAACAACATAAATTGTCGAATTTGGGATGATAGCAATCTAAATGAGTTCCAAGAGACCTTAATGCATATCGAGAAAATCACTGTTTGCTGTGTATTTTAGACTGGCGGTGTCGTCGATTCATATTCCTTTGAGAATGGGGTTCGCCGGGCCATCACAGTTATTCGTGAGCACCATAGATTGATGATACCAAGTTATGTTCTGAATTGGATGTTCTGGACACCAAGAATAATTGGTTTCATTAGGATCTCACGTGGAGGTGATATGAACTAGACACTCATATTGTGCGATTGGACCCAATAGACTTCTTTCTTGTGGGCTTTTCTTAAGCCGCAGTTGTATGCAAATAACCCACAAATCACAGTAGCGTTCAAATCCAACATAATCTGCGTGATCGCTTAAGTCAGTCTTATTTATGAATGTACATATACACTGCCAAATATCATATGGCATGTGATGTTCAAAGACAATTAAGCGAAAACGATTGGCGAAAAGTAATTTTTTTGGATGGCTATAACTTTTATTTTCACGATATGCGTTAGGACCAAAAATATCTGAGCCGCCATTACAGCAGAGAGGGGGCGTTATGCATTTGAATACCCATGCCATATGATCTTTGGCAAACTGAGGGCGCTGTTGTTGACGGATTGCATTTAACGGAGGTTTTTTCTTTAGTTTTCGGACTTGTAAATGTTCACTGCTTAAAATATCGTGACGAACTGTTGATTTACTTGCTTTAACTCCTGCTAAATGCTTAATTTTAGAGGTAGGATGCGCTGAATTTGAGGCAATTCGAAGAATTTTTTGCTTGTCCTGTGGCGTTAGAGCTGTCTTCGTACCTCCTTTGTAATTTTTATTATATGCTTCACGATGTTTTATGTAATTCATTACCACATTATGACTTCGTTCGATTTTTCCACCGATTTCGCGATAAGAATAATTTTCAGAATGGTAAAAATCAATTTTTACCACTTCCGACGAATTTAAAGAACTCCTTCTTCCCATATTGATTTAGCTAACTGCAGTCACAGACTGTGACTTTAATTTTATTGGGTTTTTATAAAGCTTTATTACAACCGCCTACTAATTTAAGTTAAAAATGCACGTGGTTCTATTCTGTTGAACCAAAAAATAAATGAAAAATTTAATACTTGACTATAAAGAAATTGAAAAAGTATACTATTTTTTGTGTTCAAATTATCATTTACAGTATTAACTATCTTTCTGCAAAACAAAATTTTTTTATTCTATCTGTATTTGCAATTTATAGTGTTTTTAATTTAAAATATGTTGGTTCTATTCTGATGAACCGCAGTGTATGTTTATATTCGTACATTACATTACAACCCTTCAGTCAGGATAACGACCTAGCTTCTCACACCACTTATATTGTGTGTTAATTTTACACATTTTTATACTATTTTTTGTGTTCAAATTATCATTTACAGTATTAACTATCTTTCTGCAAAACAAAATTTTTTTATTCTATCTGTATTTGCAATTTATACAGTGTTTTTAATTTAAAATATGTTGGTTCTATCCTGATGAACCGCAGTGTATGTTTATATTCGTACATTACATTACAACCCTTCAGTCAGGATAAGGACCTAGCTTCTCACACCACTTATATTGTGTGTTAATTTTACACATGCGTGGCGGGAACTACAGTTTAAAGTCGACTCCGAACGACAGATTTTTGAGTAACCTCTCACGGCAATTTTATGTACTTTCTCAGAGTTTTTGGCAGAAATTTGCTGAGAGAAAGTCTCCGAAGAAATACTTGGTTTGAACCGTGTCCTAATGTCTTATAAGCCAACACATTACCTACTAGACTACAGCGACTTCTATACGTGTTTGTAAAGCGTGGGCCATTAAAAATTTTAAATTTAAAAATGTAATGAAATAAAATTGATACAATAGTCTTCATAACACTTTTCTTTAACGGCGCCCCACAGAAAATAGTCCAACGGTGTCAAATCCTAGCTTCTTGGCTGTCAATTGACATCACCATTTCGGCCAATTAAACGGCCATCAAACGTTTCACGCATTAGAAAGATTGTGGCCTGATATGTTGAAACCAAACATCGTGCACGTCAATACCATTATGAGCGGGTACAAAAAAATCGTCTATCATTGACCGTAATAGTTGCGCCGTCCTCATTTTCAAAGCAATATCGGCCTATAGTGTCTCCGCTTCACAAGCAGCACCAAACAGTCACTCGTAATGGTGCATTCACTTCTGTAAGACCATGTGTGGGTTTTCTGAGCCTCAAATACGGCAATTTGGCTTAGATAGAGATTCATACAAAAAGAGGTTTTGTTTTGTTTTTTGTAAAATCGACTTCATCGCACAGTTTCTCGTTGGCCCATCTAGCGAAGTGAAAACAAAGCTGATGGTCATGAGGCATCAACTCTTGAACTTTGTAAGGCGTTATACCGCAAACTTCGACGTAACCTGGTGCGTGAAATGTTCAGTTCTTGAGATAGATGACGGGTTGATGTTTCCTATATTTTCGAGTGAACTCACTGTACGAGCACGCTTACGTCTTGGCGCAACAGCAATGAAACTTGTTTCACGAACTTTAGCAATAAACTTGCGTATATCGGACACTTTTGGTCCTCCTCTGCGAACAAAATTTGTACGACATTTCCGTGCAATGTCCGACCAATTGTCTTTGCTTTGGAAATAAATTTCCAATAAATCCCAAAGTTGCTCATTACATTCAGTGGAGATAATATATTGAATTTTGTAGCAGAATAGAATGGCCAATACTTATGGCAGATATGAAATAACCGATGGTTTAAATTTAAACTGATAGAATTACATTTTTGCATATCGACCTGCAGAAAACAAAACATACTGTTACGCAAATGGCAACGACATAATATCATTTCACATGAAAACATCGTTTAACTATAACGACAAACAAAAGCTACGCACACGCAAATGCAACGAACATGTTACAAGTAAAGCATTAACAACAAGTGTGAAAGGAAAGGAGATAGGCAGTAAATAAGAACGCAACAACTCTCAAGAAGGCGAAGACAAGAACATTCTACTTCCAACACTTTCATTAGACTGATTTTGTGCGTATATAAAAAGGCCAGACAAAGTGGCCTTTCAGTTTAGTCTTGTGTGAAGACGCGTTACGGTGCAAGTGGTATTGCTTACAAAAAGGTTGTATGCAGAGAGGATCTAACGAATAGTTGTTACTGTTTGTGCGGACAGAAGTGTGAAATAGAATAGTGAACAAGCAATTATTGTTCGATCCATTAAGTTGTATACGGTGGTACACAAAAGTAGTGTGAGTAATGAAGAGTTTAATTGAATATTGTTTTTACTTGGCTTGCAATTACGAACTCATATTCATAGGTAAAAAAGCAACAATATCTTTGGTCACCTAATTCTGTGAGACACTCAAGCTATGTAGCGTATTTCCCTATCCACAAGCTATTCTACTTCAGCCGCACTTACTCTATTATGTTAAAATAATTTGAAAAAAATTTTCCGTGTATGTTTGTTAAATTATAAATCCTTTCTAATGAATATAATCATTTGATTCATTTTTTAGTTTCCCGTTCATCACCAGTAAATAAGAAATTTTCTAAAAAAAATTTTTCAATATTTTTTAAATCGAATAAGAAAAAACGAATACGAAAACTTTGTTTGACCTCAATGCCATGGAATTTATTACAACTATGTTACAATAATTTATTCAAGAGTTTAGGCAAATAAACTGAACAAAATTTCCTACAGAAAATAATTTTATATTCACTCAAAAGTAAAGAGCAACGCATTTACTTTTTTCATTTTAAATGATTCCTCTATTTTTTTATTTCACTTTTTTCTGTAAATACGATTGAAAACAATTTTGTTACGTTGATTATTGCATGTTAAACGAAAATTAACAAACTGTGTAAGGATTTTACAACATTTTCCCAAACACATTTGTTGCAGTAAATGAATGAGTAAAACGATGGTAATTAAAACCATAGCAAAACATTTTAATTCTGATCTATACTACACGACGACATGAAAGAAAAAGCGCATGGTAGACTTAGAATAAGTAATTCTATGCATTTGTGAGAAACATAGCTGGTATCTTGTAGCTATACCCCAAGACTATCATAGTATCCGGGATCTGATATCGTACTTATCTGAACATACTTTATGTTTAACAAAACTAATGCAAGAAAAAATATGTACATTCATCAAATCTGGTGCTATTGCAACAAGGAAAACCCTTACAATTGAATTATGGAACGTAGCGCTATTCTCTCAATTGGTCCAATTAGAGTGCAAATTTGAATGAAATTCGAAATTATCTTAACACACATATAATGAATGCAAATTTACAAGTTTAAAGCAAGTCGTGACCAAAGGATTGCAGATAAAGAAGACTAAATCAAATCAGAGAATAAAAACAAGAAAAGAACCCTCAATTTTGGAGTGCGAAAACAACGACCTTGGCACGTCCTAACTGATCAGTACAACTCTTTAGCTAGGATTATGTCATAGCTTTTCACGCCACACAGATTATGTGTGTTAATTTTATCCATAAGTAGAGGGATCAAAAGTCTAAATTCAACTCCAAAAGACAGATTTTGAAGAAACTTTTAATCGCATTTTGTTTTTATTGTCACAGATTTTTCCAAAAGACTGCTGAGAGCAATTGGCCGGAAGAAGCATTTTTTCGTTATTTTCGAAGTGTTGAAACCAGAAGTTGGAGAACGGGATTTCGTCTACCTGTTACAGGTAGGTGGCAGGTTCAATAATACATATCAACTGATATTTCAGACATCGGAAAAAACTTAACTTAAAATGGAAGAAAACACCAAGTGAGGGTTAAATTCTTGTAATCAACTACAACAGAAGTTTGCCACATACAAGGAAATACTGACCTATGTATTATTCCCGCTTGTCTTTTAAATACACTTGATTGCCTCTATCTCATTATGAATACAAACATACATACACACATAACTGGCCATTACGACCCTTCAGTCAGGATTATGGACCTAGTTTCTCACACCACTTTTGTTGTGTGAGTTAATTTTTATACATGAGTAGCGAGACCTACAGCTTAAAGTCGACTCCGAACGGCAAATTTTTTGAGAAACTTTTCACGGCAATTTTAATTAATCCCACAGTTTTTGCAAGAAATCTGCTGAGAGGAAGTCGAAGAAATATTTTTTCATATTTTCGTTTTAATGTCTGACCTGGGATTTGAAGCGTGGCCTTACGTCTAATAAGCCAACACACTACCTACTATACTAGGCGATTACATCTCGTTATGAATAATAAAAAGAAATTCCTGAAAACCAACTTATAAATGAACAGGAATAGTTTCGTTCACATAGAAATAAATTAAATCAGATCTGAGTCTAATAGTAGTACTGTGAACGGATTGACATACAGTACTATAAGTAGTCGTCATAGACTTGAAAGAAAAGTTCGATATAATGACAGGAAATCTTATATGGATAATAGAATAGGAATGGCTAGATGGCCAACTTTCTTGTCTGTTATTTTGATACTAAACGATGATACAAAGGCTTTAAAAAAATAAAAGATGGATGGAGTGGATTTTTAACAGACGACTTAAATTGGTACACAATTTTCATGACGTGCAAAAAAATTTGATTAATTTGACTATATAAAAGATAAACTTTGCAACAAACAATTGCGTAAGAATAATGATGTGGACAATAATCGTGAATAAATACGGCAAATAAAGAAAAATGTTGCCACAGTCTGGTGTGTTGGTTTATTGGACAAGAGTCCGTGATTCAGAATCTAGCCAGACAAAACGAACAAAAACGAAAAATTAGGCGACATTCTCTCAGCAGTCTTCCGGCAAAATTGTCAAATCTGTCACACAAAACTTAAGTCGTGTGAGAAGCGAGGTTCAATTCTAACCAAAAGGTTTTAATGATAAATTAAGTAAGAAAGCAGGTAAAGCGTTGAAGTGTTTTTATCTGGGTTGTATGATGCGGGTGAGAAATTATGTCAGTGGAAAACAAAGTGTGCAATATGCTTTGAGCGATTATACCAAATATAAAGCATCATGAAAATTTGTGTAATGGTTGAATAAAATGAAAAGAAAAGGAACGTGACCCAGAACAAATAGCACAACCGAGAATTATTGATAGGATTGTAATATTTTGTAGAGGCTTTATGTACCCATTTTAAATTAAAGAAACCATTAAGACGGCTTTTAACAAAATTTATTCAAAGTAATTTTTATGAAATATTGAAAATATTATTTGTACCCATTTGAAAACCTATCTAAACCAAGTGTTATCAACTTCCATGGATATATCTAAATACAAAATTGGGCCAAGAATTTTACGACTTCGGAGAGAAAAAAATTTACGAAAATCTACAAGCATAGCTGCCAGATAAATAAATCATCAAATCGTCAAATATTAGAAAAAAATCGTCATAAATAATCCAAAAATCGAGAAGTTTTATATCAATTTTAGGAAAATATGCAGAAAGCGCAGAAATACTATTGTATCATCTATGTCTACGGGTGGTGTAAATATTAGGGAGTTAGAAGCTATTGACTTTCTGATCACGAAAATTCAGTGTTATGTTCGCTGGAACCGACACGTTTTTTAGTGCCTTAGCTTCTTAAGACGGTGCAAGAAATACTTCACTTCATCTGATCTACAGCACTTATATCCGAAAAAGAATAGAATACAAGTTTCATGTATAGGCCGGTGCCTCAACGTCTATTTTGAGACTTCTACCGCGTACATGAGAGGACGAAGTTGCTCATTAATGACCATAGGGTATCAAGCTCTATTCATTCATTGGAGCATCGTTACAATGGGTCTTGTGTTTCACTGTTCTAAAACACACTATTTACAAGACCACCGAAACTTTTTGATACGTTTTATGTATTTATTCAAGGTATATTTAAACATTTAGAACATCTTTTATCTTTTCAGAGCATGGAGTCAATGTAATTATAAAATAGTTGGAAGGCATCAGGTCGAATGTGTGAAGAACCAATTACCTTCTCGACAGATAAAAAGGAGTCTTCAGGCTGTAAAGATTAAAATCATAACATGCGTAGGGAACATGCTTCGATAGAATTATATTGTTACGAAAATGGAAACAATGTAATACCGTTTAACATTAAATGATAAACAAAAGCTACACTAACAAATACAACGAACTTGTTACAAGTAAACCAACAACATCAGTCTGAAAGAAAAGGGATAGACAAGTAAGCGAGAACGCAACAATGTGAACAATATACACAAAATACACAAACAGCAATGAGGATGCCATAGAGTTCTCGAGAAGGCGAAACCGCTAACATTCGACTTCAAGAACCTTCATCAGACTGATTACGTGGGCATATAAAGAGGCAATCAAAAGCAGGCAACGATTAGTAAGACTTCAGTCAGTCTTGTATGAAGACGCGCTTCGTAGGAATAGATTAATAGTGGTTTGAAGATCTCCGTTGTAAAGATCTAACGAACAATTGCTACCGCTTACGCGGAAGAGTGTAAAGAAGAATATAAGCTAAGCAAATTGTTGTTGTTTATATCAAGTTGTGAACAGTGGCACATAAAATTGTGTGAACAATAAAGAATTTAATTAAAACTAAACACAAATTTATTTATATTTTTTTTTCCAATCAACGAACTCATATCTTAAACGATTTAAAAAAAGTAAAAACGTAACAATATGAACTTATAGTGCTTAGGGAATTACTATAGTAGTACGGAAACCATGACCATACTTTGAACGTCTGACTAAAGTATTGCAATTATCGTCGTCAGCATCAAAAAATTCGTTTTTTAACGTTTTTAATTACCATTTATAGGTTATCTGAATAAAAACTTATACATTTATTTAAGACATCCACTCTACACAGATTTCACTGTACATTCTACGTTTCATTAACCTTTAATGTCTATTCATTTTATTTTAATGAATATTTTTTTTATAATGTTTCTTTTCCTGTGCTGTAATAAAAGTAATAAAAATGAAAGGCGACACAAATTTATGTGACACAGAGTCATGATAGTTGTTTTTAGATTAACATGCAGCTAAATTGATACTAAACAGTTAGACATGAACTTAAAACATTTTAAAACAAAATGTTTAAATAATCTTTTAAACATTAATATATGCATGGCAGCATGAAGTCGCTGTAGTCTAGTAGCTAGTGTGTTGACTTTTTAGAAATTAGAAATAATTAAAATTTTATTTCAAAGTACAGTCGTTTAAGTAATTTTTTGGTAAAACAGTTTTGTTTGGTAATAACCATCCCTCGTAAACTTCTTCGCTAAATAGGCTTGAAGTGCGATAATTGATAACGTTTACCTTATTGAAGATTCACCCGTCAGTATATTTTGCCAAATCAGGGATAGACAAGGATCACAAACAATGAAGTTTTTCGCTAAATGGTTTGTCTACTGACCTTAATTTTCATCGAAAAACCATTTCTCATCGATTAGGCCCGTTTCTGGAACTTAAAAAAACAACATAAATTGTCGAATTTGGGATGATAGCAATCTAAATGAGTTCCAAGAGACCTTAATGCATATCGAGAAAATCACTGTTTGCTGTGTATTTTAGACTGGCGGTGTCGTCGATTCATATTCCTTTGAGAATGGGGTTCGCCGGGCCATCACAGTTATTCGTGAGCACCATAGATTGATGATACCAAGTTATGTTCTGAATTGGATGTTCTGGACACCAAGAATAATTGGTTTCATTAGGATCTCACGTGGAGGTGATATGAACTAGACACTCATATTGTGCGATTGGACCCAATAGACTTCTTTCTTGTGGGCTTTTCTTAAGCCGCAGTTGTATGCAAATAACCCACAAATCACAGTAGCGTTCAAATCCAACATAATCTGCGTGATCGCTTAAGTCAGTCTTATTTATGAATGTACATATACACTGCCAAATATCATATGGCATGTGATGTTCAAAGACAATTAAGCGAAAACGATTGGCGAAAAGTAATTTTTTTGGATGAAAAAATGTCATTTGGATGGCTATAACTTTTATTTTCACGATATGCGTTAGGACCAAAAATATCTGAGCCGCCATTACAGCAGAGAGGGGGCGTTATGCAATTGAATACCCATGCCATATGATCTTTGGCAAACTGAGGGCGCTGTTGTTGACGGATTGCATTTAACGGAGGTTTTTTCTTTAGTTTTCGGACTTGTAAATGTTCACTGCTTAAAATATCGTGACGAACTGTTGATTTACTTGCTTTAACTCCTGCTAAATGCTTAATTTTAGAGGTAGGATGCGCTGAATTTGAGGCAATTCGAAGAATTTTTTGCTTGTCCTGTGGCGTTAGAGCTGTCTTCGTACCTCCTTTGTAATTTTTATTATATGCTTCACGATGTTTTATGTAATTCATTACCACATTATGACTTCGTTCGATTTTTCCACCGATTTCGCGATAAGAATAATTTTCAGAATGGTAAAAATCAATTTTTACCACTTCTGACGAATTTAAAGAACTTCTTCTTCCCATATTGATTTAGCTAACTGCAGTCACAGACTGTGACTTTAATTTTATTGGGTTTTTATAAAGCTTTATTACAACCGCCTACTAATTTAAGTTAAAAATGCACGTGGTTCTATTCTGTTGAACCAAAAAATAAATGAAAAATTTAATACTTGACTATAAAGAAATTGAAAAAGTATACTATTTTTTGTGTTCAAATTATCATTTACAGTATTAACTATCTTTCTGCAAAACAAAATTTTTTTATTCTATCTGTATTTGCAATTTATAGTGTTTTTAATTTAAAATATGTTGGTTCTATTCTGATGAACCGCAGTGTATGTTTATATTCGTACATTACATTACAACCCTTCAGTCAGGATAACGACCTAGCTTCTCACACCACTTATATTGTGTGTTAATTTTACACATTTTTATACTATTTTTTGTGTTCAAATTATCATTTACAGTATTAACTATCTTTCTGCAAAACAAAATTTTTTTATTCTATCTGTATTTGCAATTTATACAGTGTTTTTAATTTAAAATATGTTAAGTTCTATCCTGATGAACCGCAGTGTATGTTTATATTCGTACATTACATTACAACCCTTCAGTCAGGATAACGACCTAGCTTCTCACACCACTTATATTGTGTGTTAATTTTACACATGCGTGGCGGGAACTACAGTTTAAAGTCGACTCCGAACGACAGATTTTTGAGTAACCTCTCACGGCAATTTTATGTACTCTCTCAGAGTTTTTGGCAGAAATTTGCTGAGAGAAAGTCTCCGAAGAAATACTTGGTTTGAACCGTGTCCTAATGTCTTATAAGCCAACACATTACCTACTAGACTACAGCGACTTCTATACGTGTTTGTAAAGCGTGGGCCATTAAAAATTTTAAATTTAAAAATGTAATGAAATAAAATTGATACAATAGTCTTCATAACACTTTTCTTTAACGGCGCCCCACAGAAAATAGTCCAACGGTGTCAAATCCTAGCTTCTTGGCTGTCAATTGACATCACCATTTCGGCCAATTAAACGGCCATCAAACGTTTCACGCATTAGAAAGATTGTGGCCTGATATGTTGAAACCAAACATCGTGCACGTCAATACCATTAAGAGCGGGTACAAAAAAATCGTCTATCATTGACCGTAATTTTCAAAGCAATATCGGCCTATAGTGTCTCCGCTTCACAAGCAGCACCAAACAGTCACTCGTAATGGTGCATTCACTTCTGTAAGACCATGTGTGGGTTTTCTGAGCCTCAAATACGGCAATTTGGCTTAGATAGAGATTCATACAAAAAGATGTTTTGTTTTGTTTTTTGCAAAATCGACTTCATCGCACAGTTTCTCGTTGGCCTATCTAGCGAAGTGAAAACAAAGCTGATGGTCATGAGGCATCAACTCTTGAACTTTGTAAGGCGTTATACCGCAAACTTCGACGTAACCTGGTGCGTGAAATGTTCAGTTCTTGAGATAGATGACGGGTTGATGTTTCCTATATTTTCGAGTGAACTCACTGTACGAGCACGCTTACGTCTTGGCGCAACAGCAAAGAAACTTGTTTCACGAACTTTAGCAATAAACTTGCGTATATCGGACACTTTTGGTCCTCCTCTGCGAACAAAATTTGTACGACATTTCCGTGCAATGTCCGACCAATTGTCTTTGCTTTGGATATAAATTTCCAATAAATCCCAAAGTTGCTCATTACATTCAGTGGAGATAATATACTGAATTTTGTAGCAGAATAGAATGGCCAATACTTATGGCAGATATGAAATAACCGATGGTTTAAATTTAAACTGATAGAATTACATTTTTGCATATCGACCTGCAGAAAACAAAACATATTGTTACGCAAATGGCAACGACATAATATCATTTCACATGAAAACATCGTTTAACTATAACGACAAACAAAAGCTACGCACACGCAAATGCAACGAACATGTTACAAGTAAAGCATTAACAACAAGTGTGAAAGGAAAGGAGATAGGCAAGTAAATAAGAACGCAACAACTCTCAAGAAGGCGAAGACAAGAACATTCTACTTCCAACACTTTCATTAGACTGATTTTGTGCGTATATAAAAAGGCCAGACAAAGCGGCCAACGAGTCAGTGAGAATTCAGTTAGTCTTGTGTGAAGACGCGTTACGGTGCAAGTGGTATTGCTTACAAAAAGGTTGTATGCAGAGAGGATCTAACGAATAGTTGTTACTGTTTGTGCGGACAGAAGTGTGAAATAGAATAGTGAACAAGCAATTATTGTTCGATCCATTAAGTTGTATACGGTGGTACACAAAAGTAGTGTGAGTAATGAAGAGTTTAATTGATCTGAACATGAATTATCTGAACATACTTTCTGTTTAACAAAACTAATGCAAGAAAAATTATGTACATTCATCAAATCTGCTGATTATTGCAATGAAGGAAACCATTACAATTCAATTATGGAACGTAGCGCTATAAAAATCCTCTTAATTGGTCCAATTAAATTTAATTCGCTATTATCTTAACACACACATAACGAAGGCTAATTTACATGTCTAAAGTCGTGATCAAAGTATTGCAGATACAGTAGACCAAATCAAATCAGAGAATGAAAACGAGAAAAGAACACTCAATTTTGGAGTATGAGAACAACGACCTTCGCTCACCCTAACTGATCACTACAAATCTTTAACCAGGATTATGTCACAGCTTTTCACGCCACACAGATTATTTGTGTTATTTTTATCCATAAGTAGAGGGATCACCAGTCTAAAGTCGATCTCAAAAGACAGATTTTGGAGAAACTTTTAATCGCATTTACTTTTTATTTTCACAGGTTTTGCCTGCAGCAAACTTCTGGCAAAAGCGAGGTTGTAATTCTAACCAAAAGGTTGTAATGATCAATTAAGTAAGAAATTAAGTAAAGCGTAGAAGCACTTTTTATTTGGGTTGTATGATACGCGTGGATACGAATGATGTTAGTGGAGAGCAAGGTATGCAATAGGCTTTGATTGATTAAACCAAATATAATGCAACATGGAAATTTGTGTAATGTTTGAATAAAATGAAAAGAAAAGGAGCATGACCCAGAACAAATAGCACAACCGAGAATTATTGATAGGATTCTAATATTTTGTAGAGGCTTTATGTACCCATTTTAAATTAAAGAAGCCATTAAGACGGCTTTTAACAAAATTTATTCAAAGTAATTTTTATGAAATATTGAAAATATTATTTGTACCCATTTGAAAACCTATCTAAACCAAGTGTTATCAACTTCCATGGAGATATCTAAATACAAAATTGGGCCAAGAATTTTACGACTTCGGAGAGAAAAAAATTTACGAAAATCTACAAGCATAGCTGCCAGATAAATAAATCATCAAATCGTCAAATATTAGAAAAAAATCGTCATAAATAATCCAAAAATCGAGAAGTTTTATATCAATTTTAGGAAAATATGCAGAAAGCGCAGAAATACTATTGTATCATCTATGTCTACGGGTGGTGTAAATATTAGGGAGTTAGAAGCTATTGACTTTCTGATCACGAAAATTCAGTGTTATGTTCGCTGGAACCGACACGTTTTTTAGTGCCTTAGCTTCTTAAGGCGGTGCAAGAAATACTTCACTTCATCTGATCTACAGCACTTATATCCGAAAAAGAATAGAATACAAGTTTCATGTATAGGCCGGTGCCTTAACGTCTATTTTGAGACTTCTACCGCGTACATGAGAGGACGAAGTTGCTCATTAATGACCATAGGGTATCAAGCTCTATTCATTCATTGGAGCATCGTTGCAATGTGGCTTGTGTTTCACTGTTTTACCGCTATTACAACGGATTTTACTCGAATGAAATTAGAGGACTTGTTCCCGAGAATCAAGTATTCCTACGTAATACTCGCCCTTCTCGGCGAGCACATCCGTATGTCGTCGATTGGCCAGTGGATCGCACACTGCATTATAGTCAAAGTTCGTTCTGGAGTCGGACTATTCGTATGTGGAAATCTCTTTGTGCGAAGGTTGCAATTTTTTTGGTTTTTAAGGGATGAAATAAGGCATAAAATACAGAAAAATCATCGCGGGGGTTTGCAAATAACTTAAAAATATAATACTTCACTCCTCCTTATTACTCACCTAAATTTCCAAAAGTAACAATTGCAAAGCAAATACAAAGCTTAAAGTGCCCTTAATGTACTAAAGTGAATAATTTCCAAAAATCGTCAAAATAAAGGCATAAATCGTCATATCGTCAAAATGATATTTTTGGAGTTCAAAATCGTCAAATCTGGCAGCTATGTCTACATGTGTAAATAATTTTAATTGAATATTTGACAAATTATTTGAAAACGAAATATATTGGCAATCCATTGCTTTACTGTTACAAACATCACTATAAACACAATATATCCATAAAAACTGTACAAATTGTAATAAATCCAACACTATTAAAATTGAAACGAAAAATAGTTTAACAAAGTTGTATCGTAAAAAAATTTAATTACAGCAATAATTTATCGTGGAGAATACATTTGCAACAGAGGAAATAAACAGAAACAAAAAATTTTTATAAAAACAAAATTTAAAATTAATTACAGAATTAGAGAATAATTGCTGAAAATTACATTTTGAAATCAAATTAAAATTTGTATGTGGTTATTTCGATAACATTTCATAAAACAATGTATGAACAATTTTAACGATTATTTTAGAAAATGTTTATTGCTTGATTTCTAAGAAAAAGGGGCGTTTGTTCAATAGTGTTTAAGTTCCATTTTTATTTTCAGTGGTGTGCCAGTTTGGTTTCACTGGCTACAAGTATTGTACAAAAATACAGAGATTACAGCAAGTTTGGATACTGGAACTCATTTAACATTTACTGTAGCACATCAACTAACCCTATTTCTGAGCTTTTGAGTACTAGCGTGGTTAAAGTGCCAATTACTAAATCTGTTCTTAAATTTTGTTTACAAATTGTGATTCACTAAATTATTTATCCAATTTAGGTTATCGTAATATAGTAACAATAAGGAATAACCGTCAATACTGTCAAATCAGTCAAATTTGTTTGCATGGTGTGATAATTGTATAACAATTAAAGTCATCTGCTAAAACTCCACACAATCCCTCTTTTATTTTCTTAAGATTACAGTATGATTTCTAGTAGCATGGCAAATAACAGGCGTTCCTGATACTAAATGGACCTCTAGCTATTCCTTTATGTGAAGCATGAATACAAAGATAGAATAGATAGATGCAGATATTCTTTAACACAGCTCTCTAATCCACATAGGATCTCGTGTGTCAAAGTCTATGAAGACTACTATTTGCACATCTATTGCCTATTCTATTATTACACTCAGATCTGACCAAGTTTAGCTCAAAATAGGCAAAACTATGCCTCTTCATTCATGAGTTGGTTTTTAAGAATTTCATCTTATTATTCTATAATGAGTTAAAGTCAAATCGATTGAATTCAGATTCATAACTCGTAAAAGCGTTGTTACTGAATAATGATTTCTTATTCCGTTATATTTTAGGGACTGAGAGACAAGCTGTACTTATTAGATGATCGGTACTAGTAGTGTTCCCTGGTAGAAACTTTATTCTAATGGCCGCATTGATTTTGTAATATTTTTGATACGATACTATTATTGGACAATTTTCAGGTGTCTGCCATTGGAACTTAAATTTCATTTTTGGTTTTATTTATTATAATTTTGGGTAACTTGTATGTAGAGAAAGATTTTTTACCCCGTTTAATATAAAATATGCATATTGGGTGGGCCATCTATCGATGAACAATATTTGGTTTCAACAGGATGGTGCAACTTGGCACATATCTCATGCTACAAGCGATTTATTGCGTCAAAAGTTTGATGGCTGTTTAATTAGCCGAAATGAAGATGTCAATTGACCGCCAAAAGCTGCGATTTGACACAATTGGACTACTTTATGTAGGGGCGCGGTTAAAGAAAAATTTTATGCCGACAAATCGGAGACAATTGAACATTTGAAAGCCAACTTTCGTGATGCCATTGTCGAGATACGATCCCGTACACTCGAAAAAGTGCACGCAAATTGGGTCACTCGAATTATGTATTGTGAGGTCAACCGTGGCAGCCATATAAATGAAATAAAAATTCATTTTCAACCGGAACAGTTGTAGTTCACAGCAAAACAATAAATTTATCAAAATTTCAAACCATTTTTGTTTTATTGCATTTTTAAAATTAAACTTTTAAATCACATTATATTTACCCACATCATGCTTATATTCAAGATATTAAATTCAGTCATGACAAGTACATATGTGACGTATGAGTGATATTTAATTCCATTAAAAGGTTAGGTTAGAGGACGTGTACTTGTCAATTAAGACAAGTACAGTACCCGGAGGTCGAATTGGCCCATTGTACAACGTTGTAGTTTCTCCCACCACTTATGGTGTGTGTGTTAATTTTATACATAAGTGGCGGGACCTACAGTTCCATTAAAATTGAAGCTTTTGATTTGCGTACTTGTCAGAGTAACTTTACCAGTATGTGTAATATGATGAGTATGAGTAATATATTGCAAATTAATTAAAACGAATGTATACAACATTAATTTGGAATTAATTTCAAATTAAGCTATGATATGCCAATTCTGATGGATTTTTAAAAATTTTTAATATAAAAACCACAATTTTAGGCTATGTTCTAGTAGGTGCTTTGTAGCCTGTATCTTCCACGCCTTCACAACAAAAAAAAAATAATTTTGGCAAAATATCAAACCTTTTTTGTTTTCTTACATGTTTAAATTGAAACCCTTAAATCACCTCCCCCCCCCCCCACATCAATATTTCTTGTAAGAAAACATGTAAAGGTCAACGAATTAATGCAAAACTTATAATTGTTTTCATCTCAGTGTAAAAATAATAACAAAATACATTACATGTCCCGAATTCTTTTTGATATTTTCAAACAAAAGAAGCTTATTTGAATAACTGTTGTGTTGGCCACTGTTTGTTTACTTGGTTTTATTAATTATAGTCCGTAAGTTATTTTAAACAGCATGCGACAAAAAAATGAATTCTTTTAAGAATAAAATATTCCACACAGCTTTTTTGGTGGATGAGTGCGCTAATTATAAGACTTCACTGTGTGTATAAAATTAAGGACGACAGTATGTAACCTTATCTGGCTCCTTACAAGCATTTGGTATCTTCTATCTGGTGCCCTTAAATTTTAACTTTTGCTATCTAAGGCCAATACAGACTCTTAAATCGCGGTAGAACTTTAGTAGCTTTTATTAATAAAAACTTAAAATTTCAATCACTTTATCATGGTTTAACTCTTTTATGAATTTAATTAAAATCTTTAAAAACAAAAACTACCAGCTTTATTTATAAGGTCAAATACACACATATATAATTTTTTTAAAAACCTTCAGTAACATTTGCCTAAAAGCTACGTAAGATGTGTGAACCTCATGTTACTGTGCAAAGTGCAAAATGTTGACATACTCCTGTCACTTAGAACACAATAATTTTGTCTACTGCTACAATTTAATTTAATATAAATTTAAACATATTATTACATACTTAAAAGACATCCGAATTATTTATTCTGATACTTTGCCAGAGGTTAGAACAGCTAAAGTAAAAGTTGTAAAGAAGTGAACTATTTTACAAATGAATACGAAATTTGTATGATAATTTTCATAATCATATATTTTATATTTTCACACTCTAAGGGATTTCAATCCGAAAAGTCTACATTGACATTCATTTTGAAACACTCACATATTAATGCACTTTGACTGATTGAATGAAGAAATAAATGATTTGATTCAATAACCATTACGTGTACATAATTTTAGATTCCTGAACAGATTATTGTCTTTGATGAATATTTTGGCAATATAGGTTTCAGTTAACACTAGATTTACGGATGTTGATTATATACCTGTTTTTACTGAAGTGAGCCAATTTGACTCATACAAGAAAATTTAAGTTTTTTTTCCAAAGAAAAAAGTACCAAATCAATTTAAATTAAATATTATCAAAAACATTCATGGAAAAAATTTTTTAAATATATACTCTCTTTTTGAAACACGTTTTTCGCAAATGTTTCCATTACATTTAGTACAATAGTTTGAAGATCTGTTTCTTTTGCATGAGTGTTGAACTTGACAATTCTTCCGTGCGTTACTAGTGTTCTCTACTTCTTCTCTATATTTACTTCTTAGCTCTTCTGCCAATTGGAAAATCAAATCTTTTCGTGAAATATTACTTGAGTCGTCACTTTATACAGAATCCAAGCATTGATAGCTGCTAAAACTAAAATGTTGTAGAAAACTTGTAGAGGCCATCTGCGAGAACTTGCTTTGACGCTATATTTTCAGGTCATTTGATACATGATTTGATATATGCCATCATACCTTCGTCAATTATCAAATTGAAAGCGCTACTTGGCGAACCAAGCATAATATGCCTTCTATCATAGGCAATTGGACGAGAAACATCTTTGAATATGGTAGAAAACGGTGATCTGCATACGTTTCGGCCTTCGTTCAATGTTTCCCATAAAGCGCCGTCAGCAGCTTTTTCGGCTAAAATTTCTTTATCAGAAGATATATCGATAGCTTCTAAAACATTTTCGGTTTCAGAATCAGAAAAAACCCTGGCTCTCTTTTTGTTAGGAGCTATATAACAAAGATCTTCATCTTCACTGCTTGAAAATTCAATATTATTGACTTCCTCTTCTAATTCAATTTCGTTATCACTTGTATCCGATTCATTGTCAGATTGGTCTTTCTTTATTTTTAGTTTTCTCAACAGAAGACAATTTTTCTGATTTTTCCCATAAATGAACGGCTAGCACGTGATGAATAAATAACATGAAATGATGACAGAAGTGGGTAATAATGTAGCGAAAACAAGTAACAATAAGAGAAACAAATTCACAGGCTTGACTGTTGCCCAGGCTGTTAAACTTTTAAATCATTCTATGAGTCAAATTTGCTCACAGCCGTGAAAATAGGTATACCACATTCGATAATGCGCAATGAAGGGGTGTGTGGGGAAAAGGAATTAACGTTTACCTATATTTCATTACTTAACTAAAAACCAACGTATGATTTTAAAAAGTAATATTAAAATTTTCTATATATATGTATATGCGATAAAATTTTTAATAAGTCAAATTGGCTCTGTCCGTAAATCTAGTGTAAATCGCATTCGCATTTAAACCTCAATTTGAGAAACTATGTGTGAAGGTGATTTTTAATTGTTTACTGTAACCGAATTATTTAATGGATAGGCATAGTCAAACATTTGAATACAAGTAAAAACTTAAAGTTGGTGGATTTTATTTTACAACTACTGTACATAATATTTTTTTATTTTAAAACCAGAAATATTACAATTACGATCGTTTTTATGCTACTTTAAAATTTCTCAGTAATAAATATATAGTTTTGTGTGGAAGCTTCTTACCCTGCGCCGAAATAAATTTCAATTTACTGTACACAAATTGCACGCATCACGATGTCCTGTCTATTTATAAAGAAGTTTATAAATCTATTATAATATTGTCTGTTGTTGGCATAACCTTTTTCCCAATTTTCTACTCATTTCTTTAAACCTAAAATGAATGAAATTAATTTCGGACACCCTTCTCTGGAGTTGTGGTAAGTTGGTTTGCTGAATTTCTACGTTCTAAAAGGCGAATGATACATAATGTCACACAGTACGGTAAGATTACACACATACCTAATTGACCCAGCTTCTCACATCATCCATGGTGTGTGTTAATTTTATCCATGGGTGGCAGGACTTATAGGTTAAAGTCGACTATGTATGACAAATTTTATTGAGAAGCATTCCAAAGCAATTTTATTTGGTTTCAGAGTCTTTCTGCCTTTCTCAGAGTTTGCTGGAGCATTTGAATACCAACGTTCAACAAATTACCGCCAGAAATGTGGAAAAAAGTGATAAAAAAAAAACAGAGAAGAGTCGACAGTCATTTAAATGATATTCTATGTCTGTATTACATACATAGTTTCAAGTTCCATTATATAGAAATCAAGGCTTTACATGTGCTTTATTTAACCCATTTAAAGCCGAACTAAAAACAAAACAATTAAAAATCACATTCACACATAGTTTATCAAATTGAGGTTTAAATGCGAATGCGATTAACTGAGACCTATATTGCCAACATATTCATCAAAGACAATAAACAGTTCTCCAATTATGTACACGTAATGGTTATTGCATCAAACCATTTCTTTTTTCATACAATCAGTCAAGTAGTGAGCAAAAATTAATCCATTTTTCAAAGTGCATTAATATGTGAGTGTTTCAAAATGTAAGTCAATATAGACCTTTCGGATTCAAATCCCTTAGAGTGTGTGTAAATGTAAAATATATGATTATGAAAATTATCATACGAATTTCATATTCATTTTGAAAATAATTTTATTCTTTATACCTTTAACTGGAGCTGTTCTAGCTTGGGGCAAAGTAGGAGAATAAATAATTCTGATGTCCTTTAAATATGTAATCATATGTTTTAATTTATATTTATTGTAACAGTAGACAAAATTATAGTGTTGTAAGTGACAAGTGTTATAATGAGCAGAACGACATTTTGCACTTTTCACAGCAACGTGAGATTCACACATCTTAAGTAGCTTGTAGGCAAATGTTACTGAAGGTTTTTAATTAAAAAAAAAAATATGTGTACGAGTATATATTTGTCCTTATAAATACAGCTGGTGGTTTTTATTAAAGATAAAGTTTTGTTAAAGATAAGGTTTTTTTAAAGGATAAAGTGACTGAAATTTTAAGATTTTTAGAAGAGCCTGTATTGGCTTTAAATGGCAAAAGTTGAAATCTAAGGACGAAATAGAAGATACGAAATTTTTGTAAGGAGCCAGATAAGGTTTCATACTGTCGTCCTTAATATTGTACATACGGTGATAGTCTTATAATTAACACACCCAGCAACCAAAACGGTAGTGTTGAATATTTTATTTCTAATGGATTCGTTTCTTTCTTTTTTTTCTGTCGCAAGCTTTTTAAAATAACTTACGGACTGGAATTAATAAAACCAAGTAAATTATTCAAATAACCTTCTTTTTTTAAATATCACAAAGATTTCAGGACTTGTAATGTATTTTGTTATTATTTTTTCACTTAGATGAAAAAAATTTAACTAGATTTCATGGTTCTGTTTTAATTCCTTGATCTCTACATGTTTTCTTACAAAAAATATGGATAGGATGTGTGGTTTAAAACTTTATATTTAAAAACGCAATAAAACA
This sequence comes from Sarcophaga subvicina, assembly GCA_936449025.2. NCBI lineage: Eukaryota > Metazoa > Arthropoda > Insecta > Diptera > Sarcophagidae > Sarcophaga > Sarcophaga subvicina. The sequence goes on from OW388080.2 coordinate 87,691,103, forward strand.
AAAACGTTTTGAAATATTTTCAAATTTATTTTTTTGTTTTGAAGATGTGGACGATACAGGCTATGAAGATGCAGTGAATTGTGATTTTTGTAGTTAATTTTAGGTTAGGATAACTCGAAAAATTAAAAATTTTTAAAAATCCATCAGAATTGGCATATCAATCAACTTAATTCGCAATTAATTCCAAATTAATGGGCATACTTTCTTTCTAATTGAATTTGAAATATATTACTCATACTCATCATATTGCATGTATAGTTATAATTAGTATAGCTACTCTGAAAAGTATGCAGTAAAATATCTCCGATTTTGTCATGTATGGAACTAATGGAATTAAATATCACTCAGACGTCACATATGTACTTGTCATGAATGAATAATTAAATATTAAATATGGGTGCCCTGGTAGTCTAGTGGGTAGTGTGCTAGACTATTAGCGTGAGGGTCGTGGGTTCGATTCCCACCAGAGACTCTGGTTGTGGCACTACACCGAGCATATGTTCAAGTTACTCCGCTCGTATATAATTAGAATATAATTTGTAATTGTATTGTAATTAATAAATAAATAAATAAATATTAAATATGAGTATACTGTAAGTAAATATAATGGGTGCGTGATTTAAAAGTTTAAATTTAAAAATGCAATAAAACAAAAATGGTTAGAAATATTTCCAAATTTACTTTTTTTGTGAAGTACAATTGTTCCCGTTAGAAATGGACTATTATTTCATTTATATGGCCGTCGCGGTTGGCCTCACAATACCTAAATCGATCGAACCAATTTTCGTGCACTATTTCGAGTGTATGGGGTCGTATCTCGTCAATGACATCGTGAAAGTTGGCTTTCAAATGTTCAATTGTTTCTGGTTTGTCGTCATAACACTTGTGTTTAACGGCGCCCTGCAGAAAATAGTCCAGTGATATCATATCGCACTTGGCGTCCAATTAACATAACTATTTCGGTTAGTTAAAAGGTAATCAAAATGAAATGTGTGGCAAGTTGCACCACTCTGTTGAAATCGAAACTAGTTCACGTCAATACGTTAATTGTGCGATAGATGTCTCCATTGACCGTAATGGTTGCAAAGTCTTAATTCTCAAAGAAATACGAGCCAATAATGTCTCTGCTCTTAAAGCCGCACCAAACAGTCACTTGCAATCACTTGCTTGTGGATTTCTGAGCCCCAAATACAGGAATTTTGTTTATTAAAATAAGCTTCATCCAAAAGGATGATTTTTGTTTTTGTTTTTCAAATAAATTTCCAATAAACCCCAACGTGCTCAAGCGTAAGTCGATTCATTACGTTCAATGAAGATAATATACAGAATTTTGTAATGGAATAAGTATCAAATTTAAACCGATATATGGCCCACCCGATAGATTTTATATTAAACAGGGTGAAAGATCTTTCTCTACATACAAGTTTCCCAAAATTATAATAAATACGCACCAAAATGAAATGCAAGTTCTAGTGGCAGACACCTAAAATTTGCCCAATAATAGTGCCGTATCACAAATATTACAAAACCACTGAGGCCATTAGAAGAAAGCCTCTACTAAGAAACACTACTTGTACCGATCAGCTAATAAGTACAGCTCGTCTCTCAGTCATTAAAATATAAAGAAATAAGACAACATTATTCAGGAACAATGTTTTTTACGAGTGATGAATTTAAATTCAATCGATTTGACTTTAAATGAAAGAACAATGTGCGGCGTCCAACGAAGCAAGATTTACTGTGCATTATATTTACATTGAAGGCAATGAAACGTTGAAAAGTAGTATAATGAGTAATATATAAGCTGCAGTATAGCATAGTGTGGGTGCGATCGCAAAGAATGATTCCTTGAAAATGAAATGAAAACTTGGGTGAAAAATGGATTTTTACGCAAATAATGATGATAACGATAATGGCATCACTCCGTTTGTTTACATACATAATTGGTCATTACAACCCATGAGTAAGGATTACGACCTAGCTTCACACACCACTTATGTTTTGTGTGTTAATTTTTTTATACAATTTTTTCCAGAAATCTGATGAAAGGAACATGCCGATGTAATATTTTTTCATATTTCATTTTGATGGAGATGTCTGACCTGGGGTTTGAACCATGGCCTCGCATGTAATAAGACAACAGACTACCTGCTATATTATAGCGATTAGACAAAGAATTTAGAGGACCAATAAGTTGATATTATATAAAGGCCGGTATAAAAGTCTGCTTCCAATCCAATACATTAAACAATTTTGAGACACAAGTGGAACAAAAAAACTAAAAAATCTTCAAGGTGTAGAATATAGAATATGCAAGATGTCAGAAATTTCTTGGAAGACTTCCTGGAAGTTTATAATTTGTTTTTAAAGAGAAGAGTTGCCTCCACAAAATATTCAAAAGACTTAAGCCCAGCTTAGAAGTTTGTCCATCTTTAACAATTTCACGCCGTCACGTACCACCGGTGGTCTGTACTAGACTGCGTTATCGGACGGCGCGTACCACCTGTGGCCCGCACCAATCTGCAATTGATCAAGTTATTAGACGTTATGTACTACCAAGTATTTAGATCTTTAACACTTCAGATGTCGAAAAAATACTGAGAGTCACGTTCTCTTCAAAGCATTTATTTTTAATAATAATTATAATTAATAACATCTTATAAATATAACAGCCGCCCGTAATCGACAAGCGTGAACGTTTTAATGGAGGTGTTCTATTTACGTGACCAAGAAATTCGGTTGCTGTTTGACTTAAATGTGTCTTCTATTGTTAAAGTACGTTATTGGAGTTTCTTCACTCTGTACATACTTGTTCTGTATATTAATCTTTCGATATTATATTATAAAAGATTGTCAATTAAATAATACTCACTTGACTAATTAATTGCTCATTATAAATTTCTCGTCTAGAGACTACAACTCAAACCACCCTTATCGTATGTTTTTTAATTTTATCCATGAATGCCGGGACCTACAATTTCACTTCAGCTTCGAACGACAGATTTTTGAGGAACTTTTCATGGCAATTTTATTTTACTCACAGAGTTTTTGCCAGAAGACTGCTGAGAGGAAAAGGCTAAAAGAAATGTTTTTTTAATATTTCCATTTTGTTCGAGATATCTGAGCTAGGGCTTGAATCACGAGCTCTCGTCTAATAAGTCAACACAAACGACTACAGCGTAATATCCATAAGATTAGGTTAGGTCAGAGTATAGCTTGCCATTCACAGGAAAGTTCACTCGATAGCCCATATTGCCCATTGCGTGTAAGGTAAGTTCCCTTATCATAACTCATTAGTGGTGGATTTGCACCACCCAGAGCTTCTGATGAAACCGGTCAGTTCTGTTGGTGGCACGTTCGCCACCATGTCCAGACCTACAAACCTTCTGTCGCCCAACAACCGATGACGTCTGTTTTGAAGTGCAGTGCACTCACACAAATGATGTTGCACCAGTTCCTTTTTTTCAACACCCTGCCAGCTTCTGCAGTAATTCTGGTGGAACAGACCGAGATCTGGGAGAACAGCGTCCAGTTGGAATTCCTGTTAGAGTGCGAAACGTTCTCTTGTCGAGTACTCAAGTATTTCCTTGGTTTTTCAGCAGTCCACTGCTGGACACAACAGGGTTTGTAATTCGGCAACTATGCATGTTGGATTACCTACGTTTTGTTGAATTATGGAATTCATACTTTTTCCAATTTGAAAAAAGTATTCTTATAGGAGCGCTCTATCGTCTCTTCCTCAGACATCTCTGATCCTTGCCGTGCTAGTTCAGCCTCCTTTTCGTTTCATTCTACGTCGAGTGTTGTGTCGACGTATACGGTGAAGAGAGCCTATGCAACTCCTTGCTTTGACGGGGTGGGATCACATCGTTTTAATTGCTGCTGGACTGTCCACACATATGATCAAGATTGATGGAGGTATGTTCCTGTTTTTAAACATATGTGCAGCTTATTCAATAGCAAAAATCTCCGTATGAAATACGCTGGACTGGTTAGGTAATCTGTATGACCTGTTCAGTGCCAGCTCATTGAAATTTGTTAACAGGTTCTAAATATATAGTATTGAATGCGGTGCTTGAAGCTGGAGATCCTAACATTTTGAGAAAAAACAATACCAGACAAACTTAACTTTTTTCAGTTTTTACTATCTACTCCTAACAATGGAGATCCATTTTAAGGGGTATTAAGGTTAAAATCGATGGTAATAGGAGGCAAGTCTTAAAAGTTTATGAAAATCCAAAACTTAAAGAATTAGTTATTCGATCAGGATGCGTATTCTAGATCAGTTGACTTGTACTTATTTGCTTTATTTGCCATTAACAACCCGATTAACGGATTTCACAACACATTCTACCAGTTGCCTCTGCTTATTGATGACAAGGCTTCTTCGATTTGGTCTTTCCAACGGATACAAGGTCGTCCTCTTCGCCTACTTCCGCAGCTCCCCGCATTAAATAACCTTCTGACCGGAGCATCATCCTCCCCTCGAACGACATGGCCGAGTCAGCGCAGCCGCTGGATGTTAATACGCTCCACAACGTCTATGTCGTTGGAGAGCTCACACAGCTCACTGTTGGATCGGATGTGGAAATCATCGCCAACTCGCACTGGAGCGAAGATCTTACGTATTACTTTTCTATCGAATACTCTCAAGGCGGCTGTATCAGTGCTTAATAGGGTCCATGCCTCTGCGCCATAAAGAAGCACGAGTAGGATGAGCGTCTTGTAGAGATAGATACGCCGCAAGTCTCTACTTGTGGATAACATATTCTTTCTTTCATTTATTGCCACACCCATCTTAGTAGACTTCCGTTCAATAGCACTAAGGGCAGCAGTAACATAGCCTTATCAACTTCGCAGGTATACCGAGCTCAAACATTACGGCAAAAACACGATCCCTTATGGGGCTATCGAAGGCTGCTTTATAGTCGACAAAAATATCGTGTGTGTCGACTTGTTTTTCGTGGGTCTCTTCCGGGATTTGGCGTAGTGTGAAGATATGGTCTATGGTGGATTTGCCAGGTCTGAAGCCGCACTGATTAATTAATATATATATATATTAAATTAAAATATTGTATACAAAAATACTTATCTTCCAAAAAAAAAAATTATAATTTTCGTCTGGAGTAACCTTCGTATTTAGTTGCTTAAGTGTTTCAATTGGTATTTCATTTTCGTTTATGGTCTTTTAACATCAACCAAGACTGTCATTATTTACAGAATATTCATAACTTTTACAGGCAAAGTTCAAACAGTTTACAAATAATATTTTTTAAAGACCTTCAAACAACATATTCCTTTACGAATTCCTTATAAAGCCAGCCAGAAGGTAATTTGTTCCATGGCAATTTGCCAAATACAGGCAGTTATTTTTTAATACTACAAAAAACTACTCATAAAATTTAATACTGGGTTTGCATAGGGTTTTTAATAACCAAATAAAACAGGTGTTGACCCTTAAATTTAAAACCCAATGTTTATATGAAATGCTTACTTAAAAGAAAAATTAAAAAAAAACTGGGCTACAAAGGCATTAAACCAGAGTGTTAAGCTAATTTAAATGTAAAAGAAAGAGGTTTTGTTGGGATGAAGGTAATTAACTACACATTTTTATATTTAATTTTCGTATTCACAAAAAAAAAATTTTTAATTTAAAGTTTGTTAGACATGATTAGGAAACTGAAATGGTGGTTCAAGGTTTCAGATGTTTTTATTTGTCATCCTATGCCTATTTATATTTATTTAGTTAAAGTCAAAACAAAGCTAAACATTTCTTTTAACTACAACAACAAATTTTAAAAAAATTTTGTTTAAATATTCAATTTACGGTATTATTTAATATACTTTAACTACTTATTTAACCTGCTTTAACTACTTATTTAACGTACTTTAAATACTTATTTAACATAATTTAAATACTTATTTAACGTACTTTAAATACTTATTTAATGTGCTTTAAATACTTATTTAACGTAATTTAAATACTTATTTAACGTACTTTAAGTACTTATCTAACTTACTTTAACTACTTATTTAACGTACTTTAAATACTTATTATTTATTTATTTATTTATTAATTACAATACAACTACTATATGCTCGGTGTAGTGTCACAGACCGGAGTCTCTTGTGGGAATCTAACCCAGGACCCTCACGCTAATAGTGTAACACACTACCCACTAGACTACCAGGGCACCCTACTTTAAATATTTATTTAACATACTTTAACTACTTATGCAACGTTCTTTAACTACTTATTTAACGTACTTTAAATACTTATTTAACATACTTTAAATATGTACAGCGACTTACAACCTTAACAAAATTCTGTTCATAAAATAGCATTTGAAGTGCCTTCTTAAGATAAAAATCAAGAATAGAAAAAGAAAAATTATTAACGAATGATACATTATTATTACGATGTAACCGTATTTTGGTTAGTCGAAATATGTTCTATGATTGCTTAACCTATTAACGACTGCCGTGCCTATCTGGGAACACTTACACAGTTTTTTAAGGTGTATAGAAGAAGTATTGAAATTTATTAAAAAAATTATGCACTAGGAAGACCGATAGCTGTAAAAAATATAATTAATAATAATAGACTACGGCGACTAACAGCCATAGTAATCTAGTCAATTTGGTGAAAAAGTCGGTGTGAAGGTTGACTTTGGTAAACAATAATTAATTTTTCTGTATGAGGGTTAAAATCATAAATTAATTTGTTTGATCAAATTCAAACCGTAAAAACCACACAAAATGATTTTTATTAATTATATTATATGTGTATGCATTATTTTTATTATTTATATTATATATGTATGTATATCTGATTTTATAACCATAAAAAAATTCTGTCAACTTGGGTACAATGGCTACAAGTATAGTTCAAAAATTTACGCAATTTCACTTGATGTTTATTAGAGTGAAATCAGTTTGGTTTCGCTATAAAAATTTAGTTATAGAAGTTACACTGAATACTCATTTAATAATTTTTGAAGAAGGTCAACTAACTCTATTTGTGAGCTGTTGCTAAACCACAAATTGGCAATCAAAAATTATATTTACACAACTTTTTTACGACCAGTAGCTAAGTACATACATACATACATAATTAGTCATTACAACCCTTCAGTCAGGATTACGACCTAGTTTCTCACATCATTTATGTTGTGTGTATTAATTTTATACATGAGTGGCGGGACCTACAGTTTAAAGTCGACTGCAAACGCCGGATTTTTGAGAAACTTTTTATGGCAATTTTTTATTTACCATAAGTGTTTTTGCCAGAAATCTGCTGAGAGGAAGTCGCCGAGGAAATATTTTTTGTATTTCGTTTTGATGTCTGACCTGGAGTTTTTACCCGGGCTTTACGTCTAATAAGCGAGCACACTACCTAGTAGGGTACGGCGACTTCACCAGCAGCTAAGTGCTTTATGTAAATTAGGTTACCGTGCAATGGATATTACCGTATTAAGAAATGTTCCTTAACAAATGTAAAGAAGATAATGAGAATACCATGAGCTTGATTATAGGTCCATTGTATGGATAACGGCGTTTGCCCAATGATTCTTATATGCCAGTAAGTATAGTACAAACCTACGTCAGTTGATGTTTATTAGAGGAAACCAATTCCGTTCAGTTAACTATATTTCTGAGCCTTTCGATACTACAGTGGTCAAAATGCTTGTTGTAATGTTTTTACAAGTTGTGATTTGTTAAACGATTAAGTAATTTAGGTTTCCGTTCTACTAAGAAACTTTGGTTAAAGGTTCGATAATTATAAGTCCACTGTAAGGATAACTGATACCAACTGCAATTCTTGTGTGTCAGCAGTAGTTGCAAAAGATGTTGTCTTCAAAAAGAATAAAATCTGCAAAGCACATTAGATACAAATATTTTTCAAAAACACAACGTTGTATGGGCGGACAGAAAAAAATCTGTCGTTCGGAGTCAACTTTAAGCTGTAGGTTCCGCCACTTATGTATATAAATTAACGCACACAACATAAGTGGTGTGAGAAACAAGGTCGCAATCCTGACTAAAGGGTTGTAATTAACAATTATGTATGTATGTATGGGCGGAGTTGATAAAATAAATCAATCCCTATCATTATACAGAATTGACATTGATTATCGATATTATCATTATGAAGATAATGCCATAGTATTGCGACCATACTATTTACTGTACTCCCCTTAAACTGTATAGACTATTCCTATAATGTCTGTTACAAGCCTATTGCCCTAGAAAACTGTAGGATGCTGCAAAAATAATGCCTAGCACCTGTATGGACCAAGTGTTTTCAAAGGGGGTGTATTAATTCCTCACAGTTTCTGAGAATGTATTATGATAATTCATACTCGCCATCAAAGAATCTATACACCCATTCTGAACAAAAGGACTTGGACTCAAAGTTGCATGTCAAAAGATAGTCCGAAGCATTGACTCAAAACTTTTGTTAAATGGAATTTTCCAACAAAATTTTTGGGACTTTGTCTCCTTATATATTTGGAGGCAGCCTCATGGTGTGGGGATGTTTTTCCTCTTCAGGAGTAGGTAGACGCGTTAAAATTGATTCCAAAATGACTGGAGAGCACTATGTAAATATTTTGGAAGAAAATCTTTACAGCTGTTAGGAGGAAATGGGCTTGGGGGAGTTTATCTTTCGACAAGACAACGACCCCAAGCACACAAGTAAGGTCCCTAAAACATATTTTGAAGAAAATAATGTTGAAAAATTTGAATGGCCTGCTCAAAGCCCAGATTTAAACCCCATAGAGCATCTTTGGGCTACCTCAGATGACAAAAACCCGATGGAGTCCAGAACAAATATTCAAACATTTTGGGAAAAACTGCAAAGTGAATGGAGGGCAATTCCTACAAGTACTTTGAAGAACATTGCGCTAAGTATGCCGAAAAGATTAAGAGAAGTCATAAATAACAAAGGAGGAGCAACTTCGTACTAAATTTTGAAGTTATTTAATTATTTATAATATTTTCTAGTGAAGTGTTACTTTATTTTGTCACTTGAAATTCCTTATGTGTCATATAGTTTCTATTATAAATAGACAATATAAAGAAAGAATGCAATGATAAGATACTTTTTAGATAAAATATTAACCGGATTAAAAATTAAACTATAATTTATAAACATTTGAAAGCAATAAACATATGCTTTAATCAAAAAACAAAAAATATTTCAAACCGCACTTTATTTTGTCCGACAGTGTATATTCAATTATATACGATCTGAGTAACTTCGACCATATCCTCGGTATAGTGTAACAAACAAAATACAAAAAGTATTTCTTCGGCGACTTCCTCTCAGCAGATTTCTGGCAAAAACTCTGAGAGTAAATAAAATTGCCATGAAAAAGTTCTCAAAAATCTGTCGTTCGGAGTTGACTTTAAACTGTAGGTTGCACCACTGATGTATAAAAATTAAGGGCACACAACATAAGTGGTGTGAGACACTAGGTTGTAATCCTGACTAAACGGTTGTAATGAACAATTATGTATGTATGTATTACTTAGAAATATATTTGCTCACAATAATATTTTTTTGTACAGCATTTGTACAATCTTTGGTGAACCCACTGTTGCTTCTGATGTCTCAATATATGAGAGCATTGACGCGTTTTAGCGGAAGGGGATAAATAAATAAAATTTAAATTTTCATACACTAATTAAAACCAAATACCAGAGGACAAATAATGTCGAGAAAGCAAACAAAACAAAAAGCAAAAAAGAAAAGGAAACAGAATAATATGACTGTGATGCAACAGCATGGTGTAGTATTTCTAATGGAAAATGTTTTGTGAACAGACACTGGTTACTGGTTCTTAACAATAACGTTGCCTGGGGGAAGCGACCTCATGGCGTTTGAAAATCTGAAACTCATTTTGCAATGCTGATACATATTTTTTGGGTTGACTAAAAAGGATTGATTAAAAATTAAATATCAAATTATAAAACAATTTGATTTCATGCTACAAACACAGCATGTACCATTAGAAGGTTCTTAATTTGTAATTTTTCACAGGGTTTAATAACAAAATGTTAAAATAAAATAACGGTGTTTTATTTTTTTTTGCACATTCTTACATAATTGGTCATTACAACCCTTCAGACAGGATTACGACCTAGTTTCTCACACCACTTATGTTGTGTGTGTTAATTTTATACATGAGTGGTGGGACCTACAGTTTAAAGTCGACTCCGAACGACAGATTTTTGAGAAACTTTTCATGGCAATTTTATTTACTCTCAGAGTTTTTGCCAGAAATCTGCTGAGAGAAAGTCACCGAAGAAATACTTTTTGTATTTTATTTTGATGTCTGGCCTGGGGCTCGAACCCTGGCTTTTCGTTTAATAAGCCAACACACTACCTACTAGACCACGGCGACTTCATATTACATATTTTATATTAAAAAAAAATAGAGCTCTGGTGCCAGCAGATAATTTGCATCTACTTTCAATTGGCTGGCCAATGTAAACTGGCTTTTGACTGAACTTTATCGAATAAGAATAATCAGCAAGCCAAAAAATAACAAGTATACATAACGTATTTAACTACCAAAACCGGGTTTTCATTTTCTGAAACGCAAGAAAATATTTTTGAAGTGAGCAGGTAGGCTAAGCTATGATTTGTATCTGTTTTCTCATTTGGAATCTAAATCCAAATTTTCTAAACGTTTTTAAAAGGGTAAAAACGTAACATTATTTAAAAATTTTTTTACTATGGAAGTAAATCAAATTCTAGTCAAAACATTTAATTGTTATTTTTGTAAATTTTTAATAAAGTATCACAAGTTATTGTTACTCAAAATTTTTAGCCCAGAGTATTATTTAGTATCGTCCAAAACTCTTCTTGCACGAATTCTAACAATATATTTCAGTTTAATTTATTTGTTTATTTCTTTCCTTACAGTAAGGGACGTAAAGGATGAAAGTAAAAGAAATAAACAAAGACTTGAGATTTATATTTTCTATTTTCACTTGCAAACTAACAAACAAACTACAAAACTACAGTGGCAGAAGGCGATTAAATTACACTGTATGTGTTCGTTGCTATTTTTGCAAATGCTAGCAAAAATAGTTACGAAGTGTAAAGAAAATATTTGGTGGCTACCACCATCGGACGCCAGCAGAGTGGGAATATTTTACTTTGAATTGAACTTTAAGGAAAAGAAGTAGAGCCCGAGTATGTACATGCTGCTGTTGCGTGTATTCATTATTAAAAACATTAAATTCCAAGCTAACAGATATAAAACTTTAAGGAAAGGGTAGATTAGTAGATGTGGATGTTCATTTATTTAAATTTTTTGTATAAATATTAAATTTGTTTTAAAAAATAATTTAAATTAAGCGAATTTGGTAAATAAAAAGAAGCCATACAATCTGACATGTTTCGCTGGTCACGAGTTTCCAAATCCTTCTATATTGCATCAAATGATACTAATAATATCAATATATATACAGTGGACAATGGACAGTGGCCTGAGTACCCCAATTGTATGAATTTTAAACAATAGTATATAAAAATAATTGATGTTTTTTATCATTTATTGTATCAATTTATTTCCATTTTATTAAAAAACAAAAAAATTATGGTTTTTAACATACCATAAGAACAATATGGAATAGTTTCTGGTGTTTTCCCTATCTATGCACCATAAAAGTGTAGCTACCCCAAGAAGAGCTTACACTAAATTTAAAATTCAAAGGCTCAATGTATTAAAAGGCAATCAATTTGACATTGAATGTACCAGTTTCGTTTAACGTTATCTGTTGATATTTGAAGTCATGCTCTCATGAGCAAGTTTTTCGGCTTACTATTTAGCTGTTTTACTGTTATACTATTTAAACAATAATTAATTAATTTTTGTCCGAATTGATCAAACGAAGTGTCCATTTCTTCACAAGATAATGCACTTTCAAAATGATATCACTTATCTCATATTTTTTAATAAAATTTTGCAATGTAGTCGCCGTGGTGTAGTAGGCTAGACATCAAAATAAAATACAAAAAGTATTTCTTCGGCGACTTCCTCTCAGCAGATTTCTGGAAAAAAACTCTAACTAAATAAAAATTGCCATGAAAAGTTTCTCAAAAAATCTGTCGTTCAGAGTCGACTTTAAACTGTAGGTCCCGCTGCTCATGTATAATATTAACACACACAACATAAGTGGTGTGAGAATCTAGGTCGTAATCCTGACTGAAGGGTTGTAGTAACCAATTACATATGTATGTATGTATGTATACAAACTGATGTTTCAGCATTCAATTTCCATTACATTTTCAGTTTTTGTTTGTCAAATCTAAAATATATTCATATATTTTAGGCTTTTTTCGAATTTGGTTTTAAGATAAGAATTTTCTACGTATTGTTTGATATTCCATGATCAAAAAAAAAAAAAATATTTACAATGGCTACACCATTCACCATACATACGATATATATTTATATTTTGCTAATCAAGCATTACCTTAACTTCTTCATACAATCGCACATGTATAGAATTTTAAGTTTTAAATTTTCTTTAAGTCCTCACCGATTTTGTCCATAAAAACTTACTTTTCTGACATGATATTGTCCATACTGTTACGAACAGGTACAAACACATAACACTATACCATAAAATATCCTTTAAAATTTGTTTTCAAATTTAAAATACAACCCATGAAGTGCACCGTTCACCACAGAAGATGACCAAAATGAAAATCAATTCTAACGAAAATGACAAAGAAATAAATGCTATTCGAATGCAGAGGACAATCAATGAATTTCGTTTAATATGGAATAAGGAAACAAAAGGACGTTTATATCCACTGACAATATTTTAATTCTTAAGAAAAACTCTGTGCGCTAGTCTTTTTTTACAGATAAAAATATAGGGTGGGCCATCTATCGATTTAAATTTGTACCATCTATTATTTGGAATCTGACAATACTTATGTCATTCTATTCTGTTACAAAATTTACTATATTTTATCCACTGAACGTAATGAATCGATTTACGCTTGAGCAACGTTGGGCTTTATTGGATTAAACGAGAAACTGCACGTCTATTTTGCCAAAAAAAGTCATCTCTTCAGATGAAGCTCATTTTCATCTTGGTGAGAACGATAATAAGCAAAATTTCCTTATTTAGAGCTCAGAAAACCCACACGTGGTCATACAGAAGCCAATTCAATCGTTACGAGTGACTGTTTCGTGCGCCTTTTTGAGACGGAGCATCACTGACCCATATTTCTTTGAAAATAGGGACTTCGCTACCAATACGGTCAATGGAGACACCTATCGCACCATGGTAACCGATTTTTTTGTACCCGCTCTTCATGGTATTAATGAGAACGATGTTTGGTTTCAAAAGGATTGTGCAACTTGCCACACACCTCATGCCACTATCGATTTATTGCACCAAGCGTTTGATGGCCATTTAATTAACCGAAATTGTGATGTTAATGAAAAGTTTTATGCCGACAAATCAGAAACAATTGAGCATTTAAAGGTCAATATTCGTGATGCCATTGTCCAGATACGACCTTATGCACTCGAAAAAGAGCACACAAATTGGTCCGATCGAATGAGGTACTGAGAGATCAGGTCCACTAACTATACTTCGTAACAAAAAAAAATAAATTTGCAAAATTTCAAAAAGATTATCCTTCATTGCATTTCGAAAGTTAAACTTTTAAATTTCCCAATCTATACAATAAGTTCACCTGTGATGAGCAATGAAAGAAAAAAATTTAACCGTTTGAGTTTCCCTTTTCTTAATTTTCCCTTAATTGTATATGAATCCCATCACCATTGTTGTGTAGCTTTTACGGTTGTATCAAGAAAAAAATTGAAGTAATATACCAACATATAAGAAAATGTATCTTCTTTAAAGTTCAGCCAGTGAAATGTAGAGATTCTGCCTGATTATTACGTAAAACAAAACAATTGTATATACGAGTACCCAAAGCGAAATATCAACTATTCATTCCACCACTGTATGGGAATTAACTAAGCTAACAATAGCACTTAAACTGTCAGCAATAAGCAACTGTCTTAGTTTTGTTAGAACTCTTCCCTTAAAAGTATGAAAGTAACAAGAGTAGATAAATATTTTACACAGCTTTAACGTACATGTTCAATTTGGTTAAATATGTACAGCTATGTTCAGGTAGCATTTTTCTTGAACACAAGCAAGATATTATTTTAACGTCGAAAATTATTGAAATATTTATGCACCGCATGGAGATGTAAAACGAGGTACGGCAGAGTTCGATTAACATGATTAATGGGAATTCTCTTGTTGACTCATGCGTATTTAGCGGTCTACAGATTATACTTCTCACTTATAAATGCTTACACTGACTACTTTTATAAGCAGTAGGATATATCTATCAATCTATCAGTGTGATCTTCTATGAAGTGGCTACAAAGTACATACAGTGGACAGCAAAAGTCCTAGAACGGCAATATATTTTAGCAATTTCATGAATTTTAGCCACAATTTGTATACAAATTTATAGTTTATATATTTATTTTATTAATTTATTTCTGTTTTATTATAAAACAAAATTTTTTTTAATGTTTTTCATAAAACAAGAGAAAAATAAGGAAAAGTTTCAGATGATTCCATAGGTACCCCCAAGGAGTACCCTGAGTAAATTTAAAATTTAAAAGCCTAATATATGAAAATGTTATCCCTTGTATTTAGTAGAATATCCCTTCAGGTAAAGCACTCCATTTAACCCATTTCAAATTGAATGTATAAGTTTTGTTTAGTGTTTTCTGGTGGCACCATGAGTAAGTTTTTCGGTTGACTTTTGTTTGAGGTTTAGCGATTACGCAACCGTTCCTTTAAATGATCTCCTAAATACTGTCTTGAAGCCATATCGAGACTTTGTGCAAGAATATTAAGCCTGTGTGGACATTTTTTGTCAACATATATTGCAGTACTAAGACTTTTGCTGTCTACTGTATATACAAATTCACGAATCAAAACTAAATCCATTTGTAATCCTTTGCACTATTAGAATAAGAATATATCAGGTCTTTCATTAGCGTTTCCTATATTTAAATTTAAATTAAAGAAATTAGGTGTGAGACATTGATATGTAGCATATAACACAACATCTCCGGGTAAATTGTCAAATTTTCCATGACTATGACGCATAAATCAGGCTGAGTTTGCAGTAGCCATAGTAGTTAGTAGTGAGTTGGCTTATTAGACATCAAGATTCAGTTCAGTTCAGACATCTCAAACACCGAAGTCTAGTAGGTAGAGTGTTGGATTATTAAAGCCAGGGTTCGACCCCAGGGCAGACATCAAAACAAAATACCAAAAGTATTTCTTCGGCGACATCCTCTCAGCAGATTTCTGGCAAAAACTCTGAGAGTAAATAAAAATTGCCATGAAAAGTTTCTCAAAAATATGTCGTTCGGAGTCGACTTTAAACTGTAGGTCCCGCCAGTGTAATGTGAGAAACTAGGTCGTAGTCCTGACCAAAGGGTTGTAATGACTAAGTATGTATATATGTATGTCTTCGGCGACTTCCTCTCAGTAGATTTCTTGCAAAAAAATCTGAGAGTTTAAGTAGAATTGTCATGAAAAAGTTGTTCTAGAATCTCTCGTTCGGTATCGACTGTGCTTTTCACACCACTTATGTTGTGTGCATTAAATTTATATATGAGCGGCGGGACTTTTGTTTGTTTGAAAAATTGAACTGAAAAGAAATTTGTTCAGATATAATAAGCCAACACACAACCAACTAGCCTACGGCGGCATATAACATCGTTTAAATATCCGCCGCGACTTCTCCGTTTAAAATGTCAAAGTTTGACCGATGACATGGGTTACATTAGCTTTGAGGTCATCGCTTTATCTCGGTAGGCAATTTATATTACCACCACATGAGGTGATAGCTCCGTGCTCTTGGATCCGCATGTCTTTGGTATCCAGGCCATCCAATTTAGTCTAAAAGAAGTTGGTAGTTATCTACATATAGTGCTCGATGTTAACAGTGATGGCCTGACTAAGTCGTTTTCTAAGAAATATGGTTCCAAAAACATACCCATTCCAAAATTCACACTAAAATGTGATAAACAAACACTGGAAAGAAAATATGGAATGGCAGAGATTTAGGCTTTTATTCAGCTTATTGTAGGGTTGACATTTAAGTATAGTAATAGTATGGTTACTGAATTACCAAATACTCTCTGATAAATTTGTATATGAAATTTAATTTGTTCCGAGACGGCATGATTTTGTAAATTCCGTGCCAATAAAACTGTTCGTCTTTTGGAGTAAACCAATTAGTTACCCAATTCTGATTGTTTTTCAATTAATGCATGGTTCAAATTGATCAATTTGTTGACAGTAATGATCGGTTTTAACGGTTTAACCAGGTTTTAATGATTCGTGGTACACCACACTTTTCTGTTACCACCATTCCCACATAGTATTGTGTTCCTTGCGAATCGATCTGGTTTTGCAGCCGAAGTTGATAGTTGTCCTGATAAACCCATGGTGTCCTCCGTTTAGGACTCTGAAACTAAATCCATTTTTCATTAACACTGTTTTTCTATCATGTCTTTATAGTAAAATTTCACAAGTGATTATTACAACCATTTTCCAGTAATTTTGGTTAATTGTTTTTATAAACAATAGACATATTTTTAACAAAAAACATTAAAACACTTTTTACAAATTTTAAGACATCATTTTTCTTGAGTGCAGTTGTCTTGTTCTGTGTTATAATCAAGCCACAGGCTAAATATGAAACACTAATGGATAATGTTGTGCACACAACTACTGCAACTAATGTAGAAAATGAATAAATAATACAATGTTATGTAATGTAAATAATGCCATTTTGACATCGGCAGGTTTTTGGGATCTTAACATAAATGCATCTTAAATTCAAAGTTCATATAAAATTAAAATTTTTTCTTTAAAAACGTTCACTTTGGTTTAATAAATGAATGTTTTTCTTGAAAACTACTTAAGCAAAGGTACTCCAGCACTTTATAAGTAGTTTTATATGAATTGTTTAATTTAAATGAAAAATATTTTAGAAATTAAAAAGTATTAATAAATTTATATGTAATAATTTAATAGCAGCTAGAATCTGTTATACACTGACTCAAATAATTATCTGAATACCATGCTATTGAAATGATATGAAATAAGGCCCATTATTACAACTTTCCGTTAAAGTTGGGTTTAGTTGAAGGTAACTTTAGCTAAAGAGAACTTTAAAGTCAGCCTTAACTTCTTTTCATTATTACAACTTCATATTAACTTTATTACAAATATGGCAGTGCTGGAGCAATATTGATAACACTGCTCAATTTAATAAGTTTTTTTTAAACGCAGTGGCAACGACGAACTTCCTTTTTTTGTTGTATGTGCTCATTTTGTTTATATTTGAAGTTGCCATATTGAAATTAATAAAGGGTGTTTTTTACAGAGGTATAGAACTTTAAGTTGGCATTACTTTTCAAGATGGCGACCGATTTAACAGCTGTCAAGTGATTTATTCTCAGTTTGGTTTGGCAATTCATCATGAATAGACTCACGCCTGAACAACGCTTGCAAATAGTGCAATTTTATTTCGAAAATAATGGTGATTTAGATGTGGTTTCAACAGGACGGCGCAACATGTCACACAGCTCGTGCCACAATAGATTTATTGAAAGACACGTTTGGTGACCGCCTAATTTCACGTTTTGGACCTGTGAATTGGTTTCCAAGATCTTGTGATTTAACACCGCTAGACTACTTTCTGTGGGGCTATGTAAAGTCATTGGTCTATGCGGTAAAGCCACAAACGCTTGACTATTTGGAAGACAACATTCGCCGTATTATTGCCGATATACGGCCACAAATTTTGGAAAAAGTCATCGAAAATTGGACGTCCAGATTGGACTACATCCGCGCCAGCCGTGGCGGTCATATGCCAGAAATCATATTTAAAATGTAATGCCACAAGATTATCTTTCGGATAAATAAAATTCATGTCAATAGAATAATCCATCGTTGTTTTATTGCAACTTAAAGTTCTAAACCTCTATAAAAAACACCCTTTATAATATGGCAAGTTCAAATATAAACTTAACTTTAAAAGGGACGGGTAGGATGATCCTTCCTTTAGCTTAACGCTCACTTCTAACATATTGCCCACTTTTAATAATAAAAAACAAATTATCTGCCAGTTAAAATCCTCCCTTCAGTTAACGGCAAGTTGTAATAATGGCCGTAAGTGTTAATAGGAAAGTAAGAAACATTTTATTCAAAACTATTGGTCATTGCTGGCTACACATTTATTCTATCTTACAGGTAATTTTTGGATACCACGCCGTTCAAATAGTTCCTCATTTGAAGCCAACCAATTAGTCATTCAATTTTCGACTTCCTCTTAGGGATAAAAATACTGCTCAGCCAATGTACAGTACAGTATGTACCGGTTGAGGCCACAAGAACTCCATTATCATATGATCGTTTGCAGTACGAATGTTTTCAAGGGACAGACCGGAACGTTAATGCAAAGAATGTCCGTAAAGTGTTTACGATTCTGCGAATGATCGATACATTAGATGCTCTTTCTCAACTGAGGAGTCTTCCAAGTTGTCATGAGGTTTCAATATAACATTCCAAATTTTTGTCATAAGTTGGCATAATTACAAGGGATATTGTACAAGGTACGGCGAGCTAGTCTGCTCTCTACTTAAATCTACTAGGAGGCACTTAATACCATGCTCATGGCATAGCTCGTGCGGTTACTTCAATATTCTAAACATAGTTCACCATTGGCAAGAAAATACATCATCAAATACTCATATATCACTGGATAGTATCTTGTCCCGGGATATATAAGTAACTTTCTAAACAGCATAGAGGCACTGGTGCTGGAAATCTTTGTAAGCTTTTTGGACGAGGTATGGATGGCAACTACAGGATTGTTCAGGCGAAGGGTTCTCATTAAACTGTTCTCTCTTCTTATAATGAAAGTTCTCACATAATTTTCGTGGACAGTCAAGTGAAGCTTAGGACGATAAGATCGATCTAATGGTTCGTGTCGTTAAGGATTATATAAGAGTCTTTGGATCGTATTGAATTAGCTTCTATTCAGTTCTGAGACTTAATAATATGATTGGGAACAAGAACACTGTTGCTCTTGTTAGATGATCATGAATTGACTTGGCTAAAAGAGCAGATAGATCGGATTGTTATGTGGGTAAAAGCTCTTGGCCGTCTATTGTCGTTGGTTCGCATCTGCTAATTAACAAGTAGGAGATGGTCGCCGTAGTCTAGTAGGTAGTGTGTTGGCTTAGACGTAAATCCAGGGTTCGAGCCCCAGGCCTGACATCAATACAAAATGCAAAAATATTTCTTCGGCGACTTTTTTTTTTCTGGCAAAAACTGAGAGTAAATAAAATTACCATCGGAGTCGACTTTAAACTGCAGGTCCCACCACTCATGTATAAAATTCACACACACAACATAAGTGGAGTGAGAAATTAGGTCGTAATCCTGACTGAAGGGTTGTAATGACCAACTTATGTATGATGGTGGTTTCAGGTGGCTTACCGTGCTCTATTGTTGGTGGTTTGCACCTGCTACTTAACAGTAGTACGGGTCGTTGACAGTGATCCGGAATGGGTACCCGGACAGGGTATGTGGAAATGATCCGGAATAAATTTCAGTCGGATTTCAGAAGAGTATGTGGAAATAATGAAGATTTGGAGACGATTCTCCATTGTTAGACATATTCAGGTTGTCCTGTAGTTTATCACGCTAACTGAGGGATATGCGTCTATCTTCGTGTATCTGATCCTTCTGTTTTTCTGTTTATTTTCACTCTCTCTACTCCACTCGTTTATTTCTTTTATTTTTTTCTTTGTGCCTGTTTTATGACGAACATGGTCCCCACAACCTTTGGATGTTTTGTCTTGGCTATACTCGTCCTCAAATCTACCAACCTATTTTTGTTTCTATTAACTCGCTTTATGTATGTACGAAAATCTCTGTTTGTGTAGCGGTGCGTATAATTTAAAACGTATTTCGTCTGTGGATGAAATAAAGGAAAATTTACTCTGACATGATATTAAATTTACAAAACATAAAAAATTGGTTCAACCATTTCTATGTTCACACCATTTAACTTTGGCTCCTTAAGCTATATTTTGAAAGAACAAAAACGAACTGAAATACTTTGTATACATATGGTACCTTTTAATATTTTATAGTATACACGAAGAAAATAGTCAGTGGGTGAAGGATTTTTTTCTTTTTGAATGAAAGGATTGCTGGTGTGGGACAATACGAGTAAAATTGTTTTGCCACATGTTGCACGTAGGTATGACTGGAAGATATTTTCCCAAATGATTCTATTGGTAATACCATCATTGAAATAAAAAAAAACTTCAGTCAAATAGAATACTGCAGACATAAAACTTGGAAAAAATGTTCGGGAAAGAATGAATCCTCCCTCTGTAGACATTAAAGTGGAGCATGAAATGAAAAAAAAAAAATAAATAAAAACTGGTTGCTGTTTTGCTAGCAATTATTGCTTTCAACTGCATTATTAAGTATTGAGAAAAAGGAAAACAAAATATTTCAAAAGCAAAACAAATAATAAAAAATAAAATGAAAACAAAGACGGCTTAAATAAATGTTATGTTGTCATTGAATAAACGGTCTTTTAACCACAGTTATAATTTAAAAGTCACAGAGGGAAACATTCAAAAGTGAATTGAATATGAATTGAATATTATTTCTACGAAATTATAAACAAAATAAAATCAATAAAGTATGCTTCCTATACCATTGTATATGTATATATATATATATTTAAGAGGACAGAGGAGCAGTATTCCTGCCTATGGATAAGGTTTTTTTTTTTTTTTTTTTTTTTTTTTTTTTTTTTTTCACGCCGAGGAGGGGTAAATGTACCTAACCGCACCATAGAGGAAGTCGTCACATCCTCCGTGTGTGGGGCCCTCACCCACTAAATCCCCCCTCGTCTCATGGACTTGTTGTGCCCACTCCGGAACTACGGTGGTATTACTTCGGAGTGGAGTCCCTTTGGCTCTTTTTGGCCCCTGCATGTTCATATCCGCGTCCGGATTGCGTGTTGAAAGTTGAAGAGACATCTAAGCGTCTCCACTATTCCTTTCCTCCAGATCTTTACTTCGAATTTCGATTGACACGTGTGCCAGTTTCATCTATTCCGGCGTGCCCACATGTTCTGCAGCCTCAAGATCCCTCTTCTTCAGTTTTAGAATCCTCTCCACGTAATTCGCCACTGAGGTCCAATTTTCTCTACTCGCGATCATAACCCCGACAATGTTACCGGGCGTGATCGTCCCAACTATGGACGTCAGTGCAGAGCGATAGCTCTGCCAGCGTGCACACTCGAAAACGGTGTGCTCTGCGTTATCAATTATCTCCCCTTCCTCGTAAAGACAGTAAGGTGAGGCGGTCTTTAACATTCTGTGCAGATATTTCCTAAAATATCCGTGACCCGATAACATCTGTGTAACGTAGTAATTTACCTCTCCAAATTTCCGACCAATCCATGGCCTTATGTCTGGAATAAGTCTCGCCGTCCATCTTCCTCTATCTTCTTCGTTCCATCGTTGTTGCCATTTTGAAATGGTGTTTTCCCTGAAATGAGCGGTTATGTGACTCCCAGCCGATTTCGCCTTATAGATCTCCATCCGCTCCGCTGCCAGCAGATCCACAGGGATAATACACGCTATCACCACTACGGCTGGAGCGGATACCGTACGATATGCCGACGCGATACGCAATGCAGCCGTTCTCTGTACCGCTACCAGTGCGTTTGTCCGCTTCTTAACATTCAGTGTTTCTTCCCAAATTTCGCTCCCATAAAACATAATGCTGTTTCCAACCTCCATCAGGAGTCTCTGTCTCGCCGGTAGCGGGCCTCCAATGTTCGCCATTAATCTACTGAGCTGTCCAACGATCCTCTGGGCCTTGTTAGCCGAGTACTGGATCTGATGTGAAAATGTTAGTCTGGGATCCAGCCTTATTCCCAGGTATTTCACCGAGCTCTTGGTCCTAATTACTCCGTCTCCTATACTCATGTCCACTTGCAAGGGGATATGACGACCAGTGATCAGCAGTAATTCCGTTTTGTGCATGGCCAGATCCAGGCCGTGGGCATCCAGCCATGTTTTCGTTCTCAGCATGACACGTCTCAGTTTTCGTTGTGCCTCTTCCGTGTTCCTGGCCGTGATAACAGCTGCAATATCATCTGCGTATCCAACCAAAAAAGTTCCCTCTGGCATATCCTCTTTCAGAATTCCATCGTAGTTGAGGTTCCATAGGTCGGGGCCGAGTATAGATCCCTGTGCCGCTCCTGATGTTATATGTTTCACCCTTGGGCCCGAGCTTGTGTTATACACCAGCTGTCTGCTACTCAGATAACTACTTATCATGGCCAAGATGTAGTGTGGCACCGAGAAATTGTACTCCAAAGCATTTAATACGTCGCTCCATCTAAGGCTGTTGAACGCATTTTTAACGTCCAGAGTCGCAAGCAGTACCACAGGCCTCGAAGATTTGCTCCCTCGTTGTGTTACCCTGGCCGCTTCAGTCACCTCTCTCAAGGCACCAATTGTAGACCGACCGGGTCGAAATCCATATTGTCTAGCAGACAGTCCGCCACTATTCTCAATCGCGGCAGCAAGCCGAGGCTTCAAAAGCCTCTCGAGCAGCTTTCCCGCCGTATCCAGCATGCACAGTGGCCTGTACGCGGATGGGTCCTCTGGATCGCCCTTTCCCTTATTTATCAAGACTAGCCGTTGTCTCTTCCATATTTCGGGGAAAATACACTCTCTCAGGCACGCGTTGTACATTCCCAGTAGGAATTGCGGTCTCTGATTGGCAATCTCCCGCATTACCTCAGGCGGGATGCCATCAGGCCCCGGTGCCTTACCGGGTTTCAATCCGACTGCAGCTGCTTTCAGCTCCTCCGCGGAAAATGGCAAAGGTTCTGTATTGCGCGTATTCCGTCGTCGTTCGTTCGCTGGTTCATGAGTAGGGAATAGTGTATCCACTATATTTCTCATTACTCGCTCGTCCATAATTTCCATTGGTTTCCTTCTGTTTAGTTTGTCCATTACAATTTTGTATCCAAGTCCGTAAGGGTTTACGTTTACGTCGTCGCGTAGTTCCTGAAATGCCTGATTTTTCTTTCGCGATATAGCCTTCTTCAGAGTCTTCTTTGCCTCCTTATATGCCCGCATTTCGTCAGCAGCTGGTCCATCGGATCTGGCTCTAGTGTACCTCCGTCGTAGTCGTAGGCACTCTCGCCTGAGTGCTGCGATATTGTCGTCCCACCAGTACACTGCCTTCCTTCTGATATTCGGAAGTTTTCGCAAGGGCATTGCCTTTTTACATCCGCGTCTTATTATCTCCATGGTTTGTTCCACTCTTGTCCTCGCATCGTCCGAGAGTTCAACTCTGCTACACAGTCTATCCACTTCCAAGAGTAGCCGATTCGCATTTAATTTCCGTGAATCCCAGATTCGATTATTGGTGGTGTAATTGTCCTCCTCAAGTCTATTCCTTGGAGCAAAGGTGTACGATATGTACTGGTGATCACTGCCCGTATATATTTCCAAGACCCTCCACTCCTTGACTCTGTGATACATGCTCTCCGAGACCATAGTTATATCAGGGATGGTGCCCTCGCAGCCTGGTCGTCTAAAGGTAGCTACGCTCCCCTCATTCGCGAAGACCAGGCCGGTTCGAGCTGCCATCTCTACAATTCGCCTGCCTCTTGGGTTGGTATTCTGCATTCCCCACTCTACCGCTCTGGAGTTAAAATCGCCTGCAACTATGAAGTTGCCGCCAATCTGCGCCATTGCATCCTCGATTCTGGCCAATTTCTCCTCAAAGGTTCCCACGTCATCATTGGGAGTCAAATAACAACTCATTAGAGTAATCTCGTCAAACTGTATCCAGGTGAAACAATCCCCCCTACCAGATCTTCTCGGTCGGGGGCCCTGGTTATCCGTTTTCCATATAGCTGCTGTAGATGTTTCATCACCCAGCCAGAATCCGCTATTTTTAGATGCATACTGTTCGCTTATAACAGCTACGTCAACTTCCTGCTCCCTGACTATTTGCGATAGCAAAGAAAAAGCCACCTTCCCTCTGTGCATATTCAGCTGCAATATCCTGATGCTGCCTTTCGTAAGCTCGTCCCGCAGCCCCGCGATCCCGGGAGGTGATCCAGAGATTTTCCTGACTATGGATAAGGTTAGGTTACATGGATCGACCGCGAGTTTACTTAAAAGATCTAGGATCCCAGTTTAGCTATTCCCTACATAGGAATACTATATAAGATCTAATACCAGACACGAGAAGATGCAGGGGTGTTCATAATTCACAATGAGGATAGTCCTCGCGAGATTCACATCTCTCAGTGACATATTGTTGCGTTATGGAAAAGACATGCATCATGGTGCACCGAGGAAATCGATGAAAATTCTCTACTGTAAGGCGGTGGAGTAAATCAAATCACAATATAACTATTAACGTGGAGGACGAAACTTTTCTAATGGAAAATTCTTTAATTCCTGGGTAAGGTGTCCTTAGATGCCAAATATTTTGGGAGTAGTACTGAATAGTAAACTGAGGATAGTAAATGGAGGCAAACTATCTGATAATGGTAGTGGTTACTAACCTGATATAGAGAACGTTTTAAGAATGGTCAAATATGCTCTATTGTTGTGCAGTAGGCTTTTTAGACGTGAGGCCTTGATTTAAACCCCGGATCGGACATCTCCAACTAAACTAAATATGAAAAAATATTTCTTCTTTCTCAAAAATGTACTTCAAACTGAAGTTCCGCCACTCATGTATAAAAATTAAGGGCACACAACTGAAGTGGTGTGAGAAACTAGGTTGTAATCCTGACTTAAGGGTTGTAATGACCAATTATCTATGTAAACCAGTGGTGCTCAAACACATACTATCATAGTTTTGATTGTGTTGGTAAAGCAGCGGAGAATAAAATTCAACTTAATGTTTGAGAATCGTACACTGGGAAAATAAAAAAAATAAAAAAAATTGGTTTATTGTGTTGCGTGTATGTTATTACATAATGAACTTATGTATGTATTTATGTATTGATGAATATATCGATGTATGTGTGTATGTATGTATGTATTGATGAATATATTGATGTATGTATGTATGTATTGATGAATATATTGATGTATGTATGTATTGATGAATATATTGATGTATGTATGCATGTATTGATGAATATATTGATGTATGTATGTATGTATTGATTTTAAATTATTGTAATTTGGTAGGTCCGTTTCGTCAACCATGAATTTTAAAAAAATTTCTGCTTTTAATTGCAATAATTTTAAAGGCCTATCATTCCCTTTAATGTTGTCGAAAAATCCATGGCTAGCCTCGTAAAAAATTGTGTTATAAAAAAAAGACATAAAGAGCGATAACACACAATACATTGTGCATTACCATCCATATTCTCTTTAAAAAAGAAATCATATTCCCAATTTTCATCAAGCATTTTGCTGCGTGTATTTGCAAAATACAAAAATCATTCAAAAAAGCTGTGCAGCGTAGTCTTGCTTCATCAAGTGCTAAACATCAACTGAATTGATTTTGTTCTCTGAGTTCAAACACAAAACAACAAACAAAGCAACAAACACACGATCATTATAAGAAACCACACAAGTAAGCTTATAGTGTAGGTGTGTTAACTTAGCGTCAGCAGAATTTTCTTTGCCTATCACATGTGATAGGAAATTTGGATTTTGAGCATCACTGAGGTAAACTGATATGGAGGACTCGCGTAAAGAACGTTTTAAGGATTGTCAAATATGCCTCAATGATTTGTAGCAGGTTTACAGGAAAATCTTGGGGGTATAACAGACCATAGTGATAATAATGGAGGCATTACATGGGTAGGTTGTTCGAACTTTAAAACTATTAGGGTAGAAACTGCCATCAACTGAAAGTTAGTCAAACGGAAAATTCAACAGGGTTATTGGGTCGATTAACCGTCAGTTCCTTTCTTAATTGTCCTCTGTACGAACTCAATTATTTTGAGAAGTACTTTACACATTGATTAAATAATAAGAGTGACTATTAGTCGCCATAGTCTAAAAGGTAGTATCTTAGCTTATTAGACGTGAGGCCACGGTTCAAGCTCCAGGTCAAACATCTCCAAGAAAACAAAATATGAAGAAATATGTCTGCGGTGACTTCCTCGCAGAAATTATCTCGGAAAAACTCTGAGAATAAATAAAATTGCCATGAAAAAGTTTCTCAAGAATCTGTCGTTCGGAGTCGACTTTATCTGTAGGTCCCCCGTTACCCATGGATACAATTAACATGCACAACATAAGTGGTGTGTGAAACTAAGTCGTAATCCTGACTGAAGGGTTGTAATGATCAGTTATGTATGTATGTATGTATGTTTCAGACATCAAAAAAGGGCTCACAATAAATGTTGTAATATGTATCATGAAGGGCACTTCTTCCGGTACCTGTTAAATTTATTAAGTTTTTCGGTATTAAACTGCTGCAGTGATCCAACTGATAAATTTTTTACAAAGACATCAAATTTATAAAGTAACCCATGGGCTACTGAAAAAAAAGTAAACTTTAAAATTTAAGCTCAAAATTAAATGTCATGAAGAAGAAAAATAAACTGCTACTACTGGCCCCAAGGTATTAATGCTTGGCAAAAGTGTATATATGTATGTATGCGCTCACATGTGTATCCAAAAATTTTTTTTTAAGAATTCTGCCATATTTTGTGGTTTCGTAAATTTAAACAATAGACAACAAAACTTTTTAATTTTAATCTTTATTGTTTCACCACAAAAAATTTAACATTACGCAATTTGCAATCCCAATTTTAACAATTTCGTATGAAAAATGTTACTTCATGTTACGTTTGTATGTTCGCAATGGAATGTTTTCTATGGTCAGAATAATAAAATCATGCACAGACTTTTAACACTAAAAATTTTAATGTTTTTATGAGTAAACATGAAATGTATGGCAATAACAGTTTTTGACATGAGTATTTAAAGGTTTTGCACTTTTTTCAATAAAAAAATAAAATTATAAAGAAATATTAAAACATAATGTATGGAGCAGATTTCTAGCAAAAACTCTCAGAGTAAAATATATTTGCCATTAAAAAGTTTCTCAAAAATCTGTCATTTGCAGTCGAATTTTAACTGTATAAAATTGTATAAAATTAACACACACAACATAAATGGTATGAGAAACTAGGTCGTAATGCTGACTGATGGGTTGTAATGACCAATTACGTATGTATGATATGATTTGTGACTATTGTTGATTCATCCCCCCATAACTTGAAGTTGGTACGCTGTAAGAGCTGACCCATATTCAAACCATAAATCTATCATTTGTAGAAAAAGTATTGTTTCAAATGAATCTTTAAATCCGAAAGAATATGCTCTCGTCAAGTGTAAATAATGGAAAAAATTTAAAATTTTTCAGATTTCTGTTTCAATTCAATTCAAATTAAATTCTTTTGCGGAAGCTTGTTTGCTTTAGTTTTATTGCTTATTAAGAAATAGTTTGTTGCATAGGAGCTTCCAAATAGAACTTCCAAATTTTGAGACTTTATAACGGCCATCTTGTGGAAGTTATATCTGTAAAATTGGTTGTCATTTATTCAGTATGCTTTATGCTCAGCGATGAGGTCCGTTTTTGGATAAATAGGTTGCCAACCCTGGGCCAATCCCAATCCACATGAAATTCAAGAGCGTCAAAGGCATCTCTAAAATGTCATTGTTTGGTGTGGATTTTGAACTGAAAAAATTATTGGTCCATGATTTTTGACAATGACGTTGACCAGCTTCTTACTGTTAATGGCGAGCAGTACAGCTCAATGATTACCAAACTTTTTTGGCCTAAATTGCATGCTCTGGATGCCAATAACATGTGGTTTCAACAAGATGACATTATTTACCACTTAGCTCATACATAACATACATAATTTGTCATTCAGTCAGGATTACGACCTATAAGTGGCGAGACCTACAGTTTAAAGTCGATTCCGAATGACAGACTTTTGGGAAACTTTTCATGGTAATTTTATTTTCCTTCAGAATTTTTTTCCAGAATTCTGCTGAGAGAAAGTCATATTTCGTTTTGTTGGAAATATCTGATTTGGGGTTTTGAAATGAGGTTTCATGTCTAATAAGCCAAGACACTACCTAGTAGACTACGGTGACTATAACAACCACTCTGATGGCAGTATATGGAATAAAGATCCCAAATAGGTAACGTAATAATGTTATTGATGATAACATCAATATCAGTGGCTAGGATGTATGCTACATAAATTTAATAGAACAGTAACACTTTTATTATTGAAGTCGCCGTAGTCTAGTAGGTAGTGTGTTGGCTTATTAGATGCAAAAGCCTGGGTTCGAGCCCCAGGACAGGCGTCAAAGACAAAATACTAAAAAGGATTTTTTCGGCGACTTCCTCTCAGTAGATTTCTGGCAAAAACTCTGCAGGTCCCACCATTCATGTGTAAAATTAACACACACAACATAAGTGGTGTGAGAAATTAGGACGTTCGACCTCCAGGTACTGTACTTGTCTTAATTGACAAGTACACGTCCTCTAACCTAACCTAACCTAACCTAACACTTTTATTTAATAAAATCGTACTTCGAGTTCTTAATGGATCATTATAATGATGCTTTTGTATGTTTTGTCTTCCTTCCTTATCTATTTGTTAATGTCGTTGTCGTTGCCGTTGTTTAGCACATCAACATAAACAACATAAACAAGGCAATAAGATTACACAGCCGAGCCTAACGATTTCCTGGCATTTAACACATACTCTAATGTTCATTTATGCTGCTCAAATAGCATAACATCCCCTCATCCATTTGGTATTCTCTGGAACATTTACTCTCTCACTCTCTTATTATAATCCTGATAAAAGCAAATATTAACTCCATTACCGGAGCATGTACTCGTATGTGTACATAGTGTATGTAAACATATGTATATGGTATATGTTTTGTATTTGTAAGTGTGTGGTGAAAATAAAACTATGTTTACTTTCATATACAACAACGATAACAACAATAATGTCACTTGTTATTATTCTTCTAACGATTTGCCACATTAGATGTGCAAGAACAACAAACGCGTAGACGAAAACAAATTTTTTTATTTGTTTATTTGTATGTTTTCATTGTCTTGCTTTGCTTTATTTTGTTTTGTTTTTAGAAGGAAAAGAAAATAAAGCAACAGTAATAATTTTGTTTTGTTTTTAGAAGGAAAAGAAAATAAAGCAACAGTAATAATTGAAAAACGGAGAATAAAAGAATAGTACGAGCATTTTCTGGGAACACACTTCCTTTAATACAACAACAAAAGCATTCGTATTACAATAATACTTAATTAATAAAGAAAACATGGCTCAGGATCATCTCACAATTCAGTTGTTTTCTTTATATTTTATTTTTTATTTTTAGAAATATTTTTTTAAGTCTTAAGTTCACTGAAAATTTCTCATATTTATTCGCAGGAGTCATTTCCTATCTTTACCGAGCTGCAGGAGTTGCACTATGATATTCCCCATAATCTTATCAGATTTTCAGAAGGACCAAACTCAAACACTGCAGTAAAGTTGACTTACAGTCTCCGAAAAGATGGTGTGTATCGACGGGGATATTCTCCAGGATTTAGCGTAATGTGTATACCCGGATGCACTTAACAGGTTTGAAAACCCACTGATAACATCTAATAGGAGTTTGGACGAATGGCTTTACGAAATATACGAAATATAGCCTTATATGTACGGTGACCATATTTTTTTCAGCAAAATACAGAACAGGAGAAAATAAAATACACTAACCGCTATCTGCTAAACTAGGTTATTTTTAACCGTCAAAATTTCAATTGTCAATAAAGTTTTAAACATTATTATATTGATTGTTAGAAAAATAAAAATTTATTAATTCAATTCAATAAAGTACAAAAAAGAAAGCAAATAATAAATACAAAAAGACGTAGCAATAAATACATAAGTACTGAAAAACATAACAAATAAACATAAACATAACAAAATAACATAAAATAAACCAAAAATTATTTGTACTTCAAAATATGACAAAATTTGAAAGAGCGTTTTAAAATCCATTTTTAATATTACAAAATCAACATGATTTCTTTTTTTTTTGACGAAACTAGTATAATTTTTAATAAGTGAAAATTCATCAAATAAACTAGTATCATTAATGTTTAATTCTGTCCTTTTTTCCCTTATAAAAACACAATTTGTTTCAACTTTGTTCGAAGTAGGAACTTCATGAAGAAGAACCGATTTTAGTAGTATAACTTCTTGATATGCAACATCCCATTGATTTAAATATTCAATACAATTTGTATAAAAATAAGCTGAGTTTTTTTAAATTCATTAACGTCTATAAATTTTTCACATGTAACTAATTCAATTGAATTTTTTACTGCTAAAGGTAAAAATATTTCATCACTTCGTTGTGTAATTTTATTTATAATAAGAGAAATTTCCAACATGCACATTTTTTGCGACTCAATCTGCTTTATATAATTGTGAAATAAAGTGGCTTGGCAATGTGTAAATAAAAGCCAGGCTACAGAAGAATAATTGTCAAAAAACGTTTTTAAAATAGATGGGCACTTTGGTTGACATAAAAAATATTCCTTTAAGAGTTTAAAAAGTTTTAATATTCTTTCAATGGACGGTTTAAGAGTAAGCCACCTAGTCTGGCTATATCCAGGTAATTTTTTATATTCTACGTCTACTATATCACAAATTAATTTAAATTGTTCAACACGAACGGTATAAATATAAAAATATGATTAAATTTTTTTTTTTTTAACTATTATTATTTTTATTTATTGCTACTATTAGAAAATTCATTACATTTATTATTAAAAGAATTGGTTACATAATTCAGAGTTACTTAATATGTATCTGCTAAGCCTTTGGCTTGTCAGCAGCATAAAAGAAATTGTATACTCCTATGTGTTAAATTCAAATTCATAACAAGTTCATTGTGAACTTATAAAATAATTTTTCAAAAGTTTTTTCCTTTTTAATTTATGGGTTTCATTAATAATATGCACCGGTATTTTATTAAAAATTGTTGGTAAAGTAACGCTAAGCTCATTTCTGCCATATTCATTAAAAAATTGCTTGATTTTGTATCTTCCTTGTGCTCGGCATCTTGTGTTATACTCATGATCAATAACCTTTAGAAATCTGTTGTCCTTGTAAAATTCATTAATTATTGTGAAATAATATATGCTTTTGATGTTTAAGACATTAAGCTTCGATGCAAGAATTAAGTTCCTGTGATTCGGATTTACAATTTGTTGCGTTCTGTTGTCTGCGTTGTTGTTCTCATTGTAGAGCTGCGTTTCACCGTTGTTTTGTGCTGCATATGTAGTGATATCGTTTATTTCATTATCGTGAGTTATATTCATTGGTATTCTGTTCGTTGTAGAATTTATTGTTGTATTTGTTGTGATGTTAGTTGTTGTATTAGTTATAGTTTCTATTATTCTTGTTATGTCGTTGTTGGTTATTATTAGTGATGTGTTTGCTGGTACTGAGATGTTGGCTATGTTAGATGACGTATTGCTGTAAATTGGTGTGTTTCGTTGAATGTTGTTACTATTATTTTGTGTTGAGTGATTGTTGCTATATATCCTATTTGAAAAGTGTAAGTTTTTTTGAATGTTTTTTAGTATCTGATTTTGTGTATTTTGCAGTATTCTGCAGTGTGCTGAGCCGCCCCATGCTGTGATGCCGTGCCTTATATATGATTCCACCAACGAATAATATGTTTGTCTTAGTATATCATAGGTACAGCAGTAACTTAAATGAAAAAGTATATATGCAGATTTCCGGAGTTTCTTTTGAAGGTGTATAATGTGTGCTTTCCATTTAAATCTTTTATCTACATATACGCCCAAATATTTATATGTTTCTACTACTTCTATAATTGTACTACAATTATCATCTGTTAGATTACCGTTTTTGGCGCTCTTGTGTAGGCAATCGTTGTTGTGAAGTTTTATATGAATAGTCCTATGTGATAGATGCCGCGGTCTTATATGCATTATCTTTGTTTTTGTTGCATTAAAAAGTCCATTATCGTGACACCATTTCGCAGCTGTATTTAGCTGCTCCTGCATTTGACAACAATAACTTCAATATCAATTGAAGACATTCAGTAGCCGTTTGAAGACAATTAATTAATACATGTGCAGCACACTTGACTCTAATAAGAACATTTCCAGTAGATGAGTGTACTTTTTTAAAAATATTATTTTGTCCTCGTCTTGCAGCTCCACCAATGTTACAATTTGTGTTATCTGCACATATAGCAAGTATTTTTTTATTTAAATCAAATTTTAGAA
The DNA here is from genome assembly GCA_936449025.2 of Sarcophaga subvicina. Classification (NCBI taxonomy): domain Eukaryota; kingdom Metazoa; phylum Arthropoda; class Insecta; order Diptera; family Sarcophagidae; genus Sarcophaga; species Sarcophaga subvicina. The sequence goes on from OW388080.2 coordinate 87,723,599, forward strand.
GAAGATCGCAAATATATGTTATTAAAAAGTCAGGATTTTACAAACAATAGATTCACACTTAGTACGACTGGAGGAATATCTCTCATCAAAACAACTTTTAATAAGTTTCGATGTGCAATCGTTTGATCGGAACGAATGGTTATGTTTAACACTATGAAATGCCCAAGTTCCTTAACTAATACTAGTTTTCTTTCACATTCATTAATATTCTTGGACCACAAATTATTTGAAAGAGTTTTGCTAGAAAAGGCTGCAATGTCGGGAGCTTTGTGTTTATTCGTTTTCAAGTTTTCCCCCATTAGTAATAGAAAAAGTTGACATACATTTACAACATTGTACTTCGCTGGAGTTTTTTGTTTTTTTAATAAAATAATATTGTTTTTGCAGGCCATCATTAAATTTACACTTTCTTCTTGCCGACATAATTATTTAAATCAAATTAAAAACACCAATTTCACACAGCACAATATATTCATCTGACGCACGTTCAGTGAGATAATTTAACTGAAGTTGTAAACAAAAACAAAATCAATTGTTGAGTTATGTTCAGTTTTACAACAAAAACATTGAATTTGTTTTTCCTATAGTTATTTGATCTATCAAAGTATGCCAAATGTCATTGTTGATTTTGTTGCAATTTTCATCAGCTACGTTATTTTAAATGACAATTGATATCGACACTACTCCTCAGTGTTCGTAAATGTTTATAGTTGAAAAAAATTTATTACCTACATTTGTGTCAGAATTTTTTAATATTTATGTATTTCTTATGTGGATTTCTATACGTTTTTTATGTAAAACTGAAAAAATAACGAAATACTGAACAAATACAGAACAGTAAATAAAATACAGAACATATTCAGGGCTCATAACAGGGCTCTAAAATACAGTACTGTTCTGTATAATACAGAACGTCTGGTCACCGTACTTATATGTGACAGGGAGAGATAACTCTGTAGTTGACTCAAATCGTTGGGGTCTCCCGTTTTTAGGACAGAAAAGCGGATAATCATTCAACATATCTTCCTTCAGCCATATTCTGTAAACAAGTTGATGTATGCATCTTTCCACCTCGTTACCTACCTCAACAAATTAGCGAGCAGGTCATCAGGGTTATCAGTCTCATTCTCCCTAAGTTGCTGAGTCGAAACCTTGCGTCTTCATTACTGGACGGTGGAACCCCCACTACGTCATCAAATAATAATAATAATAATATAGAGCAAATAAAATTGCCATGAAAAGTTTCCTAAAAATCTGTCGTCTGTAATCCACTTTAAACTGTAGATCCCGCACTCAAATTAACACACGCAATGTAAGTGGAGTGAGAAGCTAGTTCGTAATCCTGGCTGAAGGATTGTAGTGATCAATTGTGTACGTATGTTTACTTGTTTACTCCTGTTTAACGTCAAACAATTTTACCAATTCTGTGTGGTTTGTTGTCTATTTTAAAAATTATTGTTATTCTTTGTCGTAACTTCAAAGAACAGACCAATCAAATTTGTTACAAAGTCAACCACACACTCAATTTGAGTTTTCTTGGTGCATCAAAATGAAAAACTTATACACCTACACAATATAAAGAGTGGGCCATTTAAAAGTTTCAATTCAAAAATGCAATGCATCAAAAACGGTTTGAAATTTTGCAAATAAATTTTTTTTTTGTTGTGAAGTAGAATTGTTCCGGTTAGAAATGTTTCGTAAATCATCATTTTCAGGTACAATACTCGTCATCTTTAACCCGATGGGAAGGATTTTAAAATGTACGGAAATATAAGGTAGACATTTTTCTAAAGACCTTGAGTCTATCAAGCATTGGATTTATACGTAATATTAGGCAGCTTTAACTCTGGATGTTTCGGCATGATTCAGACTTTAAAACATTTCACCAAAAAAGCAAAGCCTGGATTTGTCAGTAGAACGACTCGTGCAGTATAGAATTGTTTAAGGCGATTTGGAATGTCTGGCAACCAGGATTTTATGATTAATTTTAGACGAAAAGGGATTGTTTTTGTGTCTGGAGCAGTTGTTAAAAGTGTATTATTTTTACATTAAGGTTGTGCTTTCTAATGCAGTGGATTTGTGAAAATTGCTTACATACTGTTGATATAATTCTAAGCACTAAACAGAGTTTTGCTTTACTTTACTTGTCCATTGTTTTACGTAAGCTCTTGTTATTTGTATATTATTGTATATACTTGATGTTTTTGTATATACAAAATATAAAAGAACGTATTAAAAAATTGATTTCGTAACTTAAATTAAATGAATTTCAGAATCAGCTTAAAAAGTCGAACAACCTTAGAAAATAACATTCGACATTCAACGATATCTCCGAGAAAAAAATGTAATGCAATGATTCAAAAAATATACTGAATATTAAAATTGCCTGATTTTAAGAATAAAAGATCCATGATGTAGGATATAGGTAAATTTTAAATATTTAAAAATCCACTAGAAATTATGGCTTACCTCCTATTTAAATTGAATTTGTAACTTATTACTCATACGCGCCATATTACATATACTAGAATACTAACGCAGAAAAGTATGCAATAATTTTTTTTTTTTATTTTGTCTTGTATGCAAGTAATGGAATTCGATATCACTCCTACGTCATATATGTACTTATTATGAATAAATTTTACATATTAAATATGAGCTATGTTGTGTGTAAATATAATCGATGGGCTATTTAAAAGTTTAAATTTCAAAATGCAATAAAACAAAAACGGTTTAAAATTTTGCCACATTTATTGTTTTGTTGTGAAATACAATTGTTCCGGTTAGACATGGAATATTATTTCATTCACATGGCTGCCGCGGCTGGCGTATGAGGTACTAACTTTCGGATCGGACCAATTTTCGTGAAATTTTTCTAGTGTATAGGGTGGTATCTCATCAATAACATCACGAATGTTGCCCTTCAAATGCTCAATTGTCCCTGGGTTATCGGCATAATATTTTCCTTTAATGACGCCCAGCGAAAAATATTCCAACGGTGTTAAATAGCAGCTTCTTGGCGGTAAATTAACGTCACTATTTTGGCTAATTAAACAACCATCAAATGTTTGACTTAATAAATCGAATGTGGCATGAGATGTCTGGCAAGTTGCATAATCCTGTTAAAATCAAACACCATTCACATCAATGCCATGAAGAGCGGGTACAAAAAAATCGGTTATCATATTATATGATATGTGTCTCCATTGACCATAATGCCGTCCTCATTTTCAAAGAGGTATGGGCCAATGATGCTTCCACTCTACAAGCCGCACTAAACACGTAGTGGGTGCATTTGCTCCTGTAAGCAATTTTGCTTATTAACCTACTCACTATGATTAAAATGTGCTTCATCCGAAAAGATGTTTTTTTTGGCAAAATCTACATCACCACGTTGCTCAAGTGCAAATCGATACATTACTTTCATTAAAGACATGACATAAGTATTGCCAGATTCGATATGGTTCAAATTTAAACCGATAGATGGCCCACCTAATACAAGTATACGATATACCATACACAATCAGTTTCTTGAAAATGGCTTATGGGGAGTTAGATAAGGTGCAGTAGTATATGTGCACCGATGAGTACCTGTCCAATACATGCATACATACATACATAGTTGATCATTACTACCCTTCAGTCACGATTACGACCTAGCTTCTGACGCCACTTATGTTGTGTGTGGTAATTTTATACATAAGTGGTGGGACATAGATTTCATAGTCGATTCCGAACGACAGATTTTTGAGAAACTATTTCATGGCAATTTTATTTCCTCTCCGATTTTTTGCCAAAAATCTGCTGAGAGGAAGTCGCTGAAGAATTTTTTTTCGCCTGACCTGGGTTTTGAACCGTGGTCTCACGTCTGATAAGGTAACACAGTACCTTTTAGCCTACGGCGACTTTAAATTCAACGAGATTATCGTTATTTGTTGTCAGAGTTTGAAAGTTTCGTTGGAAGACAATTTAGAATAGAATAGAAGTCTTTCCTGCTTCTTACAATATAAACAAACTCAAATAAAATTTGCATACTCATTTAAGAAATGTTTTAATAAATGTTCAAGTTCTTTAATTTATTTTCCTCTGCGTAACAATATTTATACTACAAGATCTAATGCCAATAAAAGCTGTTAAAAATTTGATTGGGAAAAGTTTAGAAAAGATTTTTATTGTTTTTGAGTATTTTGTCTAGACACCATCATCGATAATGCTTTACGCGCTATTTAATCATAAAAAAGGATAATATTTCCCTTTTTAAAAAAAAGCCAATTGCTTTAATGAAATCCATGATTTCGCCTTGTACTACGAAATTAATTGACTTTAAAAGACTGGCTAATTAAATTCTTGTTTTGGCCTTTTTTTAAATTTTTGTCTTTTATTTACCATTTAAATGACTTCATCTTTTTAAAACCTTAAAATTTTTAAATTAATACACTCACCTACATTTGAAAGCAGTACGATAAACGATTTTATCAAATTCATAAAATTATTAATTATGCAAATTCTTAAACAAAGCTAAGGGCATTATCAAAATAAAGGACACACTGAAGCTATAAAAATTCACTTAAAAATTCTTTGCTTAAGTAAATATTGATTACAATATGGTTACAAGAATTCAAAAAAAAGATTTTTTTTTTAAATTTGTCAAATCCTTTAAACAAAATTATATGTGGGTATAAGCGTGGTGTAATTGTCTTTTTGTTTGATTACAGTTCATTGAGGTTACCCAGATATTGCATCGATTCCGTTTCTTTCACATTCCTGCAGGAATGAAAGGACCAAATCGAGGAAGCCCTTTCATCAAAAAAAAGTTACTTGAACACCTATTTTCATTTGCCTGTGTTCTCCACAAATTTAATAATTTTTAACAATAAAATAGGATTCAGCAAGTAACAGGAGGCTTTGTTGGGATTCTAACGCATACTGTAGAAAACAGTGTCGACAGAAAAGGTAGGAGTATGAGTATGTCTATTTATTTATTTATTGGATAATGAATCGTTCTTCCGCTACTCATAAGGAGTCAATTTTGAGTATGAGTGAGTCAACAGTATTGAAATTCAACTACTCTGAATCATTCGTACTCACTACAACATTGATTTATAAGTACAGGTTACTTTGAGTATGAGTACAACATTGACATCAAACTCACAACATTCGAAATATGTTTGATTCATACGCCTACACATTCAGATTCATAAATTTAGAAAAATACTTATAATACTTATAAATGATTCGAGTGATTAGAATCATTCATCAAAATTTACAGTCTTAGTTGTTGTTGCAAAGAAGAAAGAAAAAGATAAAGACAGCAAGCAAAGCAAACACACAACTTTCTGGTGAGTATTGTACGTGAATCATACTTATTTTCTGATTCTTGTAAATGTTGAATAAAGGAGAGTCGTATTGTTAAGTCTAAGTACGATGAGTACTTCAAACTTTGAATATCATTAGTATGAGTATGATATTAAAATAAGTATGAATGCGTATTAGTATCAGAAATTATGAGTATGATTCGAATCTACTTACCTTTTTGAATACACATTACTGATCTCTGGTACATAGACGAATATAAAATAAGCTCTAACTACTTCTGTGGCATACTGACTATACTGATATCAGTTTGAAGTAACAAGAGACTTTATTGAAGTTCCTATGTATGCTGAGGTTCCAAGTTCATACAAGAATATAAAACAGGTTCAAAATACTGCTGTGGCATACCGACCGATATCAGTTTGAGACGGTTCATAAGGTCAACTTCAATAAAAAAAAATCTTCATATCATTATGCAGATAATCTTAATAGGTAAGCTTAGATTCAATTGAAGCATTAGGCCTTCGAGGCAAACCTTATCGAATACTTGTGCTGTTAAACACTTTGTGCTGTATTTCCACAAAAATGCATACGTCTCCGATGTTGAGTGCATACACAATAAATGACACAAATATTTAAAAATTTGGCAATAAATATAATAAAATATCCATTTAATTGATTAAATATGTAGAGCTCTGTTACTCTATTACTTCCAATATCCATTAAATTGATTAAATTTTTATAAAGAAGCCAATACAAAATATATTTCAATAATTAATATAATATTGCCGTCGTTTACTTTCGCATGCACTTAAATGCATGGACATGCCATTTGCTATGTATGAATTTCAATCCATTATATTATGAATCAAAAAAAAAAAAAAATAAAGGAAATAAATACTAAAGCAACGGCATAAGTTCCATTTAAAAGTTGAATAAGAAAGTTCTAAAACCAAAAATAAATATTTTCACATTTTGACTGTGAAGTTTTACAAAATATGCCTCCACATAGCATTGCTGCTGTATTTGAATGCGCTGTGTGTGATAAGATCATTGTAAATTTTTTCATAAAGTTTATCACTGATGATTATGATAAGGAAAGGAGAAAAACGTTTGTATTTCATTTCAAACATGTGGGTAGATGGAGAATGATTTCAGGAATTCAAGAAGAAGAATTTGTATATATCGACAGAAACAAAATTAAATCTACACAGTATTCGAATCTATCAAGAGCCTCAGAGTTAAGTTAATACGAAGACTATTTGAATGCCGTAGTCAAGATTCCAAAATTAGTTATAGAAACTTGCGCTGGGAAAACTGTGACAATGGTTTACATTCTTTTTAAACGTTGATGAAAGAACGGGTGGTTGATAAGAGCTTTCGATATTCATCAAACTGTGGTATCTTTCAAGCCCAAAGAAACACTGCTAACTGCATTTACAGATCCTGTACATGCACATCAGAGATCAGCGATGAGTGTACTCATAATTTCTGATACTTATACGCATTTATACTTACATACGAACACTATAATATTCCCACGAAGGTTGTGTGTTTGCTTTGCTTCTTGTCTTTGTGTTTTTCTCTCTTCTTTTTCTGTAAATGCAAGAACAACTAAGACTGTAAATTCTGATGAATGATTCGAATCACTCGAATTATTTATGAGTATTATAAGTATTTTTCTAAATTTATGAATCTGAATGAGTAGTTGTATGAATCAAACATATATTGAATGTTATGAGTTTGAAATCAACGTTATACTCATACTCATTGCAACCTGTAATTATAAATCAAGGTTGTAGTGAGTACGAATGAATCAGAGTAGTTGAATTTCAGCAATGTTGACTCACTCATACTCGAAATTTCATGGGTACTTATGAGTAGCGAAAAACGATTCATTGCTGATCTCTGACCCACATATCGGGTCATCCAATAGAGATTTCCGAGCTTCGGCTGTTGATAACGGCCATCATGTCGAAGCTAAGTCTGTCAAATTCACTCTGTTTTTCCAAATCACCATTGATTGTGGTCAGCAGTTACGTCCATAGTGATACCACAGTTAATCCAACCCTGGTTCATTCCGTGGCCAAAATAAGTCTTGCTATTCCATACATAACATAATTGGCCATTACAACCCTTCAGTCAGGATTACGGCCTAGCTTCTCACACCACTCATGTTGTGTGTGTTAATTCTATCCACGAGTGGTGGAACCTACAGTTTAAAGTCGACTCCGAACGGGTTACATTCAGAGTTTTTGCTGGAAGATTGCTGAGAGAAGACGCCAAAGGAATATTTTTTCATATTTCGTTTTGTTTTAGAATGTCTGAGCTCTGGTTTTAGCCACGAATTCGCATCTGATAATCCAACATACTACCACTAGACGACTGTGTCTAAAAATACCAGACGTATACTATAAACATACATATGTATGTTTTTAGAGCAAAATACAATCATCCCTAAATAGTACATTAAAAAAGTATTGGTATTAAGGCTTAGAAAATATTTCGAGTGGCTATTTAACATTTTTGCATTTAAAAATGAAGTTACAAAAACATTTGTTTGTTGTTGTAAAAAATACGAGTGTATTTAAGGACTTATGCCACTGAAGGAGATGTTATGGCAACTCAAGTATTGTATTTAGGTAAGTAGAGTAGAGTCGAGTCTAAGGAAGCACTTAAGAAACTTAAAACAATGTGAACAACAATTTGAAAAACAAAAAAACTTCAAATAATAGATGAATAACAAACATACGTAAAAAATTATTAGTTTTTTGCTAACTGGGTGAAGTATTTAAATAAAATTTAAATAAAATTGTTTTATTTTTAGAATTTTCTTTAATTTTGTTTTCTTTTGGTTTCTTTAACAAACATATAATTATCACAAAGCATTTCATTAAACGAGTCTTGCAGCGGATTATCGCACAGCTCTACTGCTTTAAATTGATGACATCGGCTCTTCTGAGATCATTATTAAAAAAATATGGCTCTATGACATCTTCAGACAATAATGCAGATCAAACAGTCACTTTTTCTGTATGCAATGATTTTTAAACTATCATTACTGGGTTCGCCTAACTGCTTAGAAATGACTATTTTTGCGGAAGAAATTTTTGTTTCAAGAATCAGCTCTGAAATAATTTATCGCTCTGACTTTAGTTGTTGCGTGACTTGGACATTGTATTAATGGAAATGCAAATCCAAATGCGAAATGTCCTATGTTTAAGCATTAGGTAGGTTCTTTAGCTGAGCATACTGAAAAATCCATAAATTCACTAACAGAGGCGACATTTTCAGCCGTGGGTACATTGTGATGATGCGAAGGCTTTAGAATATCAGTAACGCTTTCAACTTCCCGCAAATTCTTTATAGTTTCTCCAATTTCTTATAGAGTAGGTTGATTATGACAACCAAAGCTACAAAGTGGCCACTTCTACTTTTGAATTATTTGAACTATTTCTAAGCGTTTTTCAAGCGCACAATGATCCAAATTCGTAAATGGATTCCACCCTAAATAAATTAAAGATCTGTTGCCAAATTGGAGGTTTTGAAACCACTAAATGGATAATCCAATATGTGTGTAATGCATTTTAGACTTTCGGATTGTGAATTCATATCAGCAAAGAAAAATTGCTAAAGTGAATAATTTGCAATCTCATTGATTTGCATTAATCAGCGCGATGAAACTACTTAATGCAGGTATTCGCAATTAGTTAATAAACGCATGGAATTTTATTGCCTCGCGACAAATCTGAGTTTAGAGTGGTTAAGTTCTTAGTGTGTGAGGGTCGTGCTTTTCTCTGAAACCGAATTGTTACAAACTTAGTTAATAATAAATTTAATTATAATTGTTAATAATTTCCCATTTTTGAAGACCAACATTCAGAGGATGCCCCTGTTCGTGTAGTGCACTGCATTGGAATTTGGAAAATAGGTTATTGGAAGGAGGAAAGAGAGAGTAGTGTTCTTGGATATTAGTTTTGAATGTCTTTATATTATAAGTGACAGTAAAGGCGTCTCAAAGAAAAGAGTTAAACTTGAAGATAGTGGGACTTAATATTAAATTCTGTCTGTAAGGCATGGTGTCAATCTCCAAAAACGGATGTGCTCTATGTGACATGTATTACGTGTATTACGTAAAAATAAGCGAACAGTCAGAAAGAGGTCCCTTTATTTCCCTCGAGCACCATTCTTTGAAGTAGCTATAGGACACCGAAACACAAAGCGTATTCCGACGGTGTTCTAATGAATCAATAAAGAGGGATACTCTATTGTCATAAGCACTTTCGCCCTTTTATTATTATTTTACTAAAACTTCATATAACTGAACACTCCCACTTTTAGATTTCACCATTTGCACTTTATATTTAATTACACAGTCAAAATACACACTGCTAATGACATAGTCAACGTTGTGAGTTTTGTTGAGTGGAACTCAAAAATATTTTTTTATATTCCTCGAACGCTCCAAACTTATTTTATTTGACAGAAACGGTATTTTTGATTTTTCACACAAAATTATTGCTTACCCAAATATTTTTTAACGTATTTCAAATATCAAAAGTTTTTCAAAAAGGTGACAGATGAGCCTTTAAAATAGTATAACATATGGTTTAAACTTACATGTTATCAGTTTTGATGGGGTAAACTTGGAAAATATGATTTTTTTTCTCATTTTTTCAAGTTTAGCTTTCTTAATTACAAAATTTAATTACAAAATATAAAAGAAGCGATGACATTCTGTAAGTGCATTATCTCGTGAAGAGATTTATACTTCGCTTGATCAAATCGGACAAAAATTATCGTGGTTATTATTTAAATAGTATGAGAGTCTTGTTATATTTTTTATATAGTATGTCATCTTATAAAATTAACCTTCAGTTCAAAAATTTTCAAAAGTTTTGATTGATGATGATTGTTTATCGCAAAATGTGTCAATTTCACGTTTACACGACTACCACTATACTAACTGCTTTGCATACCTTATTAACGAAACAATTTAATATTATTTTTGCTCTTTAATTTTATCTCATTATTTGTAAATATGTTTCCTATAGTTATTGATTAATTCAGTGAAATGTTTTTCAAATATTTGGTTTAAACAAAATTCTAATAATTTATCATTATTTTCCTTTGAAAGTGGTTGGTTGATTTTACAATAAATTTAAAGTCGATGATGTAAAATAATTAAAAAAAGATTTCTAACAATTCCATTTCATTATCGTGCATTAAATAATCAAAATTTGTTTTTCAAAAAAAATTGTCTCATAATTATTCTTTTTTTATGATTTTCATTTTATAAAACATTTTAAATTTCGTTGACATAATTGTTTTATTTAAACAATACATATGTATGTACATATCTGTTGTAGGTATGTATGTGCTGTTTGAAGTATAATTCGCATTGTAGACTTAGTGATGTGAATAATAATAAGGACATCAATGCGACACTTAGAGATTTGAGGAGAAATTAAGTAAAATGAGAAAATTGCTGATAAGTAACTGAGCTTATTAACAGCACATGTGGCCGACAGTGTAAACAAGGGTCAGGTTGAAGTGTCTCAAACATTGTGATAATCATTTGAAATTAATTCAGACTGCATGATATAATATGTATATATATATATGTATGTATATATAATAATATGTTTCGGTAATCCAAAATCTTTTTGATTATATTTTTAAACGATGTTTACCAGTTTTAAACAAAACGATTTTGAAAAAAGCGGTTGTCCCTTACAGGGCTAATTCCTATTATTTCACGTCGACGTAAGGCCATGGTTTAAACCCCAGATCAGACATCAAAACGAAAATATGAAAAAAAAATTCTTCGGTGACTTTCTTTCAGCAGATTTTTGATAAAAATTCTGAGAGTAAACAAATTGCCATGAAAAGTTTCTCAAAAAAATCTGTCGTTCAGAGTCGACTTTAAACTGTAGGTCCCGCCACTCACGTATAAAATTAACACACACAACATAAGTGGTGTGAGAAATTAGGTCAATAATCCTAACTGAAGGGTTCTAAAGACCATTTATGTATGTGTACTCCTATTACAATTTCAACTTAATAAAAATTCTAAATTTGCGAATTTTTTTTTTTTTTTAAGAAAAAATGCAATGAAATTTTTTTGTAATATACAGTGGTGGTCATATAATTAGCACATTCTTATCGATGTCCTTTTTCCAGTAACAAACAAAAATGAAATATTTTTTTCTGAATTTAAGTAGTATGTTTATGGGGTTTCGGGACCACTTACTCCATACAAAATTTGGTGCATGCATAGCTGTAAAAGAGTAAGAACATTGCAGAATTGTTAAATGAATTGTGTGCGATCGGTCTTTAGGTTTGTAACATGTATTATGAAAAGGTAATTCTTTTTAATGTGTATGTGTGTGTGTGTGTGTTAAAATTTGGGAGAATGCATATCTGGAAAAGAATTAAATCATTTTTATTTCCAATTTTTCCCTACAAATTTGGGATCATACCTGCTTATTCTTGTTCATTTTATTTGTATTGCTTTTCAAACGAATGGTTGGACGGACAGAATGAGTGTATGAACGTTTCCTCATCTACATCCCAGAGTACAAGTAGACTGCAATGTGAAAATGTATATACGTATGTACGAATGTTTGGACGGACAGAATGAGTGTGTGCGTAACATGTAATGTGTATGATCGTTTTTTTTTTTAATAGTAAATTCTTGACACGCACTGCTCATGATCACAGGTAGAAGAAATAGAAATATAAACTAATAAGAAAGGGTAGGTTGGTTGTGCGGTTGTTTTTAATTTGATGAGAAAGAAATGTATAGTTGTGCCTGTGCGTTTTTTTTTTCACGTATAAGTATAAGTAATATCTGTTTTCACTAATTGAATTTAGTGATTGATCTACAACACCCCAGAGTATAAATAGACTTGTTTTAAGGATTTAGATTTTTTTTTAGTTTTACTGTTTTAAATAAATAAAATTATAGAAAAAAGGGATTAATTAAAACAAATTAGTTTTTTATTTTTTGAAAATTTTATTACATATTTCTTTTTTTCAGATTTTTACAGATTCGAATTTAAAAATACGTTTATACAGATTAAATAACTTAAGTGTTAACAAATATTGTGTATAGAATGTTTGACATCAACAAATGTTGAAGGATTGTGAATAAGTATTTTCACAATAATACAAACGTATGGCATATTAATACATAAAAATGGATTACTTATTTTACTAATGTTAAATATTCTTAGTTAATTTATAAGTTTCATAAATAAATCTATATGCTCTTTATCAATCTGATTACTATGTTTTGTTAATAAATAGTTCTTCCAATTCAGCTGATGTGACCATTTTTGTTCCCCTTCTTTACAAATTTAATAGTAGGTTGTGTTAGTGGAGGACGATGTACTCTGAATTATTTCATTTTAATTTATATTTATTGAATAAAAATTGTAAACACAAGTGCCCACAATTAAATGTATTAAATTTTTGTTTTCGTTCATAATTATATTCAACAGGAAATTTTAAGTAGTTGACAATCTCAAGTGGTGGTTGTAAGTTTCCAAAGCTATCAAAGTATTCCTTATAGTTGTGGTTTTTATAATATGCTACCCAATGTGTTCCCATACCATTTGAATCATCTAAATTAACAATGCCGCATTCTTGTTTGAATGGTTTTTCAGGTAAAGAATCACGCATGAAAACACCCCTAAAATGTTTGAGATGTCTTCCATATTTATTCAAATCCAAATCTGTTAATGGGTGATTGGGAAGGTTATCTAATAGTTTTTTGGAGCTGGACTATAGTAGAGACCATATCCAGTTTTATATGGTTTGAGGTACAACCCTTTACCCATTGCAATTGATTCCATATATCTATTATGACGGTTAGCTTCAGCCAATTGTTCTTTTCCATTTTTGATAGCATTTACTGCTTTGACAATAGCGGATCCTCCACTTGCCAAACCACCAAGCGCTGACAATGCTGTTAGTACGGGAATAAGTGGAAGAAATCCTCCAATTTTCGGTACAGGTATAACTCTCGGTATTATAATGTCTGCTCGCTTTTTCCCTTTAAAATTTGAATGAATAGCCTTTTGAGCTATTTTAACAGCATCATTTATATCAAGGGGTTTCTGTTCTTTCAATTGTTTTAAAGTTTTTCTCACAGTAGCTGTGAATAATTTCTTATTACACTTATTCATTTTTCCTTTTCTTTTCTTATGTCTCTGCTCCTTCAAACCTAATCCAAATTTCACTTTAGCTTTCATAGCGTTTGTCACAAACCACGCGTTAGCACGTTCTTTAATATCACTATCTTTAGATTTAACTCGTTGCCAGGCTTTTTCAGCTAATATTGGATCTGCTTGATGTCTTGTGTCTATATCTTTTGATTGTGAATATGCAATATCGTGCTCTCTACAAGCTGCGTCTAATAAATTTATACCCTTATCTCCTCTTGCTAAACGTTTTTCAAGTTTTGTACCAGTTCCACAAAACTGATAACCAGGTAGATGTAATTCAACAGGTACTTTATTTATTAAGTTGTTTACAAATCCTCTTCTCATCTTACACTGGCTGAGGTTTTGTTTTGACTGTAGATTATAACAAATTTTTTTTTTTCGTTACTTTTATACCTCTTCGCAAAAATAACTGAAATCAAGACGATCTCCTATATATACAGCAATTTATATGATTTCAGTATGTTAATTTTTTGATATTGATTTTGATCTGCTTTGTATCTGATCACGATCTACTTTACATCTGATCACGATCTGCTTTGTATCTGCTCACGATCTATTTTAAATCTGATAACGATCTACTTTTTTGGTTTTGTCTATTTTATTTTAATTTTTTTTATTTTTTTTTTTTTGACATTACCATGTTCTAGGTATACATGTTCTACCTCAATGTTTAAATTGTTTATTTGATCAGCTAGATCATCATGTATTTGTGTTATATGTTTTTCGATTACGATATTTTTGTTTTTATGGTTATATTTATTAAAACCTTCTCCAAATTTATTAATATAAGACATTTCTTTCACTCTTCTAATAAATTATGTTAGCTTCTTTAAGTTTTTCGATAATAGAGATTATTTCGTTTTGATGATTGTTGTGACCAGAACCTTCCGATGAAAGAAGTAAACGTAGTCTGTTAACTAGTTCATTAGGATCATCCCAATGTATGTAATTTGATCTCAGATTATTTTGTAATTTTAGCATTAAACCACTGCCTTTTGTTAAAATGTTTGTTGTTGTTTCGAATAAACGTTTAATTATTCGTATATATTTGAAGGCTCGTGTTCCTTTCACTTTTTCATTAGGTTCATAGCGACGTTTATGTGCATTGGTATTAATTCAAATCTCTTTATATTTTTTCAAATCATTTTTAGAATAATGGAGAGGTTTTTTATGAAATACTAGTTCAAATAATCCAGGCGTCATTTTCAATTTCATATTCCCTATCTGCATAGTATTATCTCTATTAAATATTAATTGTTCCTTGCCATATCTCCAACTACCGTCTACATCTTGATTAAAACCATAAATTTTATCCAATTGCTTATTATTAATAAGTGTTTGTATATTTTCAAATAATGGAGAGCTTTTCGTCAGCTTTAAACATTGTTTTCTTTCCAAGTTCTTGATACATGTACTTGATACAGGTCTATTATGGTCATAGTTTTTTTCACCATCATTATCATCAGTTGAAATATTTTCATACTGAAAATCGTTATTATCACCGTTTACATCATCATAATCATCGTCATCATCAATAGTGTTGTCTATATCTTTATGCTTATCTTCAAGTTTTCCGATGATTTCATTAACACCATTTACGTCATAATAATCATCATCATCATCAATAGTGTTGTCTGTATCCGTATGCTTATCTTCGAGTTTTCCAATGATTTCATTATCACCATTTACGTCATAATAATCTTCGTCATCATCCATAGTGTTGTCTACATCCTTATGCTTATATTCAAGTTTTGGGATGTTTTCATTATCATCATTTACATCATCATGATCATCGTCATCATTAATAGTGTTGTCTATATCCTTATATTTATATTTAAGTTTTCCAATGATTTTTTTAAGTGGTTTTGTTATTGGTTGAAAGGTATCTTCTAATAAATTAACTCTATCTATTTGATTCAGTTTAATATTTTTTAACTTTTTCTTTAGAACAGCCCTTGTCTTTACGAGATCTTCCAACATTTTATTATGGTAATTTTTAGACATTATAATAATTTTTTTTATTGAATTTGATCTGGTTATGATCTGCTCGCTATCTGATTATGATCTGCTTTGTATCTGATTACGATCTGCTTTATATCTGATCAAGAACTGCTTGCTATCTGGTCACGATCTGATTTATACCTGATCACGATCTGCTTGATGGCTTGTGTCTATATCCATTGATTTTGAGTACGCTATATCGTGCTTTCTACAATCTACATCCAATAAATTATTCCTTTATTTCCTTTATTCTTGCTATTCGTTTTGAAGTTTTGTATCAGGTCCACAAAACTGATAAACAGGTGGATGTAATTCAACATATAATTTGTTTATTAAGATGTCTACAAATCTTCTTCCAATCTTACACTGATTAGGTGTTTTTCTTTTGACTGTAGTTTATAACCATTTTTTTCATTACTTTCATACCTCTTCGCATGAAACACTACACCAGCTATACCTGCTATACCAGCTATACCAGCTATATCAGCTATACCAGCTATACTAGCAAGCTGCACAATCTATACTAGCTATACTAGCAAGCTGTACAATCTGTACTAGCTATACTAGCAAGCTATACAATCTGTACTAGCTATACTAGCAAGCTGTACTAGCTATACTAGCAAGCTATACAATCTGTACTAGCTATACTAGCAAGCTGTAGTAGCTATATCAGCTATACCTGCTATACCAGCTATATCAGCTATATCAGCTATACCAGCTATACCAGCTATACCTGCTATCCATGCTATACACGCTATACTAGCAAGCTGTACAATCTGTACTAGCTATACTAGCAAGCTGTACAATCTGTACTATCTATACTAGCAAGCTATACAATCTGTACTAGCTATACTAGCAAGCTGTACTAGCTATACTAGCAAGCTATACAATCTGTACTAGCTATACTAGCAAGCTGTACTAGCTATACTAGCAAGCTATACAATCTGTACTAGCTATACTAGCAAGCTGTAGTAGCTATATCAGCTATACCTGCTATACCAGCTATATCAGCTATATCAGCTATACCAGCTATACCAGCTATACCAGCTATACCTGCTATACCTGCTATACCTGCTATACCAGCTATATCAGCTATACTAGCAAGCTGTACAATCTATACTAGCTATACTAGCAAGCTGTACAATCTGTACTAGCTATACTAGCAAGCTGTACAATCTGTATTAGCTATACTAGCAAGCTATACAATCTGTACTAGCTATACTAGCAAGCTGTACTAGCTATACTAGCAAGCTATACAATCTGTACTAGCTATACTAGCAAGCTGTAGTAGCTATATCAGCTATACCTGTTATACCAGCTATATCAGCTATATCAGCTATATCAGCTATACCAGCTATACCAGCTATACCAGCTATACCTGCTATACCTGCTATACCAGCTATACCAGCTATACCAGCTATACCCGTTATACCTGCTATACCAGCTATACCAGCTATATCAGCTATATCAGCTATATCAGCTATACCAGCTATACCAGCTATACCAGCTATACCTGCTATACCAGCTATATCACCTATATCAGCTATACCTGCTATACCAGCTATACCTGATATACCAGCTATAGCTATATATATGTACAGCTATACCTGCTATACCTGCTATACCAGCTATATCAGCTATACCAGCTATACCAGCTATAGCTATATATATGTATAGCAGGTATAGCAGGTATAGCAGATATAGCTGATATAGCTGGTATAGCAGGTATAGCAGGTATAGCTGGTATAGCAGGTATAGCAGGTATAGCTGGTATAGCAGGTATAGCAGGTATAGCAGGTATAGCTGGTATAGCTGGTATAGCTGATATAGCTGATATAGCAGGTATAGCTGGTATAGCTGATATAGCTGATATAGCTGGTATAGCAGGTATAGCTGGTATAGCTGGTATAGCAGGTATAGCTGGTATAGCTGGTATAGCTGATATAGCTGATATAGCTGGTATAGCTGGTATAGCAGGTATAGCTGGTATAGCTGGTATAGCTGGTATAGCTGGTATAGCTGATAAAGCTGGTATAACAGGTATAGCTGATATAGCTACTACAGCTTGCTAGTATAGCTAGTACAGATTGTATAGCTTGCTAGTATAGCTAGTACAGCTTGCTAGTATAGCTAGTACAGATTGTATAGCTTGCTAGTATAGCTAGTGCAGATTGTACAGCTTGCTAGTATAGCTAGTACAGATTGTACAGCTTGCTAGTATAGCTGTATAGATTGTACAGCTTGCTAGTATAGCTGGTATAGCTGATATAGCTGGTATAGCAGGTATAGCAGGTATAGCAGGTATAGCTGGTATAGCTGGTATAGCTGATATAGCTGATATAGCTGGTATAGCAGGTACAGCTGATATAGCTACTACAGCTTGCTAGTATAGCTAGTACAGATTGTATAGCTTGCTAGTATAGCTAGTACAGCTTGCTAGTATAGCTAATACAGATTGTATAGCTTGCTAGTATAGCTAGTACAGCTTGCTAGTATAGCTAGTACAGATTGTATAGCTTGCTAGTATAGCTAGTACAGATTGTACAGCTTGCTAGTATAGCTAGTACAGATTGTACAGCTTGCTAGTATAGCTGGTATAGCATGTATAGCAGGTATAGCTGGTATAGCTGGTATAGCTGATATAGCTGATATAGCTGGTATAGCAGGTATAGCTGATATAGCTACTACAGCTTGCTAGTATAGCTAGTACAGATTGTATAGCTTGCTAGTATAGCTAGTACAGCTTGCTAGTATAGCTAGTACATATTGTATAGCTTGCTAGTATAGCTAGTACAGATTGTACAGCTTGCTAGTATAGCTAGTATATATTGTGCAGCTTGCTAGTATAGCTGGTATAGCTGATATAGCTGGTATAGCTGGTATAGCAGGTATAGCTGGTGTAGTGTTTCATGCGAAGAGGTATGAAAGTAATGAAAAAAATGGTTATAAACTACAGTCAAAAGAAAAACACCTAATCAGTGTAAGATTGGAAGAAGATTTGTAGACATCTTAATAAACAAATTATATGTTGAATTACATCCACCTGTTTATCAGTTTTGTGGACCTGATACAAAACTTCAAAACGAATAGCAAGAATAAAGGAAATAAAGGAATAATTTATTGGATGTAGATTGTAGAAAGCACGATATAGCGTACTCAAAATCAATGGATATAGACACAAGCCATCAAGCAGGTCGTGATCAGGTATAAATCAGATCGTGACCAGATAGCAAGCAGTTCTTGATCAGATATAAAGCAGATCGTAATCAGATACAAAGCAGATCATAATCAGATAGCGAGCAGATCATAACCAGATCAAATTCAATAAAAAAAAATTATTATAATGTCTAAAAATTACCATAATAAAATGTTGTAAAGACAAGGGCTGTTCTAAAGAAAAAGTTAAAAAATATTAAACTGAATCAAATAGATAGAGTTAATTTATTAGAAGATACCTTTCAACCAATAACAAAACCACTTAAAAAAATCATTGGAAAACTTAAATATAAATATAAGGATATAAACAACACTATTAATGATGACGATGATCATGATGATGTAAATGATGATAATGAAAACATCCCAAAACTTGAATATAAGCATAAGGATGTAGACAACACTATGGATGATGACGAAGATTATTATGACGTAAATGGTGATAATGAAATCATTGGAAAACTCGAAGATAAGCATACGGATACAGACAACACTATTGATGATGATGATGATTATTATGACGTAAATGGTGTTAATGAAATCATCGGAAAACTTGAAGATAAGCATAAAGATATAGATAACACTATTGATGATGACGATGATTATGATGATGTAAACGGTGATAATAACGATTTTCAGTATGAAAATATTTCAACTGATGATAATGATGGTGAAAAAAACTATGACCATAATAGACCTGTATCAAGTACATGTATCAAGAACTTGGAAAGAAAACAATGTTTAAAGCTGACGAAAAGCTCTCCATTATTTGAAAATATACAAACACTTATTAATAATAAGCAATTGGATAAAATTTATGGTTTTAATCAAGATGTAGACGGTAGTTGGAGATATGGCAAGGAACAATTAATATTTAATAGAGATAATACTATGCAGATAGGGAATATGAAATTGAAAATGACGCCTGGATTATTTGAACTAGTATTTCATAAAAAACCTCTCCATTATTCTAAAAATGATTTGAAAAAATATAAAGAGATTTGAATTAATACCAATGCACATAAACGTCGCTATGAACCTAATGAACAAGTGAGAGGAACACGAGCCTTCAAATATATACGAATAATTAAACGTTTATTCGAAACAACAACAAACATTTTAACAAAAGGCAGTGGTTTAATGCTAAAATTACAAAATAATCTGAGATCAAATTACATACATTGGGATGATCCTAATGAACTAGTTGACAGACTACGTTTACTTCTTTCATCGGAAGGTTCTGGTCACAACAATCATCAAAACGAAATAATCTCTATTATCGAAGAACTTAAAGAAGCTAACATAATTTATTAGAAGAGTGAAAGAAATGTCTTATATTAATAAATTTGGAGAAGGTTTTAATAAATATAACCATAAAAACAAAAATATCGTAATCGAAAAACATATAACACAAATACATGATGATCTAGCTGATCAAATAAACAATTTAAACATTGAGGTAGAACATGTATACCTAAAACATGGTAATGTCAAAAAAAAAAAAAATAAAAAAAATTAAAATAAAATAGACAAAACCAAAAAAGTAGATCGTTATCAGATTTAAAATAGATCGTGAGCAGATACAAAGCAGATCGTGATCAGATGTAAAGTAGATCGTGATCAGATACAAAGCAGATCAAAATCAATATCAAAAAATTAACATACTGAAATCATATAAATTGCTGTATATATAGGAGATCGTCTTGATTTCAGTTATTTTTGCGAAGAGGTATAAAAGTAACGAAAAAAAAAATTTGTTATAATCTACAGTCAAAACAAAACCTCAGCCAGTGTAAGATGAGAAGAGGATTTGTAAACAACTTAATAAATAAAGTACCTGTTGAATTACATCTACCTGGTTATCAGTTTTGTGGACCTGGTACAAAACTTGAAAAACGTTTAGCAAGAGGAGATAAGGGTATAAATTTATTAGACGCAGCTTGAAGAGAGCACGATATTGCATATTCACAATCAAAAGATATAGACACAAGACATCAAGCAGATCCAATATTAGCTGAAAAAGCCTGGCAACGAGTTAAATCTAAAGATAGTGATATTAAAGAACGTGCTAACGCGTGGTTTGTGACAAACGCTATGAAAGCTAAAGTGAAATTTGGATTAGGTTTGAAGGAGCAGAGACATAAGAAAAGAAAAGGAAAAATGAATAAGTGTAATAAGAAATTATTCACAGCTACTGTGAGAAAAACTTTAAAACAATTGAAAGAACAGAAACCCCTTGATATAAATGATGCTGTTAAAATAGCTCAAAAGGCTATTCATTCAAATTTTAAAGGGAAAAAGCGAGCAGACATTATAATACCGAGAGTTATACCTGTACCGAAAATTGGAGGATTTCTTCCACTTATTCCCGTACTAACAGCATTGTCAGCGCTTGGTGGTTTGGCAAGTGGATGATCCGCTATTGTCAAAGCAGTAAATGTTATCAAAAATGGAAAAGAACAATTGGCTGAAGCTAACCGTCATAATAGATATATGGAATCAATTGCAATGGGTAAAGGGTTGTACCTCAAACCATATAAAACTGGATATGGTCTCTACTATAGTCCAGCTCCAAAAAACTATTAGATAACCTTCCCAATCGCCCATTAACAGATTTGGATTTGAATAAATATGGAAGACATCTCAAACATTTTAGGGGTGTTTTCATGCGTGATTCTTTACCTGAAAAACCATTCAAACAAGAATACGGCATTGTTAATTTAGATGATTCAAATGGTATGGGAACACATTGGGTAGCATATTATAAAAACCACAACTATAAGGAATACTTTGATAGCTTTGGAAACTTACAACCACCACTTGAGATTGTCAACTACTTAAAATTTCCTGTTGAATATAATTATGAACGAAAACAAAAATTTAATACATTTAATTGTGGGCACTTGTGTTTACAATTTTTATTCAATAAATATAAATTAAAATGAAATAATTCAGAGTACATCGTCCTGCACTAACACAACCTACTATTAAATTTGTAAAGAAGGGGAACAAAAATGGTAACATCAGCTGAATTGGAAGAACTATTTATTAACAAAACATAGTAATCAGATTGATAAAGAGCATATAGATTTATTTATGAAACTTATAAATTAACTAAGAATATTTAACATTAGTAAAATAAGTAATCCATTTTTATGTATTAATATGCCATACGTTTGTATTATTGTGAAAATACTTATTCACAATCCTTCAACATTTGTTGATGTCAAACATTCTATACACAATATTTGTTAACACTTAAGTTATTTAATCTGTATAAACGTATTTTTAAATTCGAATCTGTAAAAATCTGAAAAAAAGAAATATGTAATAAAATTTTCAAAAAATAAAAAACTAATTTGTTTTAATTAATCCCTTTATTCTATAATTTTATTTATTTAAAACAGTAAAACTAAAAAAAATCTAAATCCTTAAAACAAGTCTATTTATACTCTGGGGTGTTGCAGATCAATCAGTAAATTCAATTAGTGAAAACAGATATTACTTATACTTATACGTGAAAAAAAAACGCACAGGCACAACTATACATTTCTTTCTCATCAAATTAAAAACAACCGCACAACCAACCTACCCTTTCTTATTAGTTTATATTTCTATTTCTTCTACCTGTGATCATGAGCAGTGCGTGTCAAGAATTTACTATTAAAAAAAAACGATCATACACATTACATGTTACGCACACACTCATTCTGTCCGTCCAAACATTCGTACATACGTATATACATTTTCACATTACAGTCTACTTGTACTCTGGTATGTAGATGAGGAAACGTGCACACACTCATTCTGTCCGTCCAACCATTCGTTTGAAAAGCAATACAAATAAAATGAACAAGAATAAGCAGGTATGATCCCAAATTTGTAGGGAAAAATTGGAAATAAAAATGATTTAATTCTTTTCCAGATATGCATTCTCCCAAATTTTAACACACACACACATACACATTAAAAAGCATTACCTTTTCATAATACATGTTACAAACCTAAAGACCGATCGCACACAATTCATTTAACAATTCTGCAATGTTCTTACTCTTTTACAGCTATGCATGCACCAAATTTTGTATGGAGTAAGTGGTCCCGAAACCCCATAAACATACTACTAATTTACTTAAGCGCAGTTAAATATTCTATGTTAAGCAACGTATAGAGTAAAGGAATTTAACCAGAAGTACATAGGACTTTAAACCATAAAAGCAAAAAGTCCTTGGTCACGTAATTAGCACACTCACATTAAAGGTGGACAAAATAGTCATTTGGCTTTAATTCTTTTAATATTTTTATATTTTTATTCTTTAATAACCATTTAAAAGCCTTCCAGGGAGAATTTCAAAAAGTCGCAAAGATTTTTTAGTTTTTTTTTTTGTTCAACTTGTGTCTCAAAATTGTTCCATCAATTGAATAGGAATCAAGGCTGGGTTTAATTCTTTTTAATATTTTGCAGAGACACTCCCACTCTTTTACAATCAATTATAAAGTCCCAGTAAAACTTTTAAGAAGACTCTGATCTCTGCTAAATACCTGTCCCGATATTTGTTTGGTCTTTTCAAAAAAAGGAAATTAATTTTAATAACACGGTGAATTGGTTAAGTCGTTCAGTTAGTTGAGTAGAATTCAAAAATCTTTTTTTTTTATTTCTCATACACTCCATATTTGTTTTATTTGACAAAAACCTTTTTGAACTTTTCACACAAAATTATTGAACCGATTTTGAAAATCTATAGTTTTTGAAAAGCAGAAAGATGACCCTTTAAAATGGTATACATAAAAATATTCTTCAAACTTGTTCTCATAAACTTGTTCACTAAACGTGTAAACTTGGAAAATATGATGTTTTTCTTATTTTTTCAAGTTTGAACATTCCTAATTGCACAATTTTATTAAAAAATATAAAATAAGTACAGACATACTTAAAGTGAATTCTCTTGTGAAGAAATTGACATTTCGTTTGATAAAACCGGACAAAAATTATTGTAAATTTTATTTAAAGGGCATAACAGTTGTATCATATTTTGTATGTACTTTTATTTATCAAATGGACTTTAATTGTAAATATTTTAAAAATTTTCAAATTTTAATAGTTCTTGGTTGTTTACCGTAAAATTTGTTTTTTTCGTGTCTGAGTGAATACCAGAATTTGGTTAATATATGTGTTTTTCTTAAATAATATTACTTCGTTTTGCGCAAACAAATTGTTTGACAAATATTTCGATAAACAATGAAGATCAATCAAATCACTTCAAATATTTTTTTATTATACTTTTTGGGATCTACTCAACTAACTGTACAATTTATACTATGTTCAGACATGTACTTATCGCAATAAACGGCATTATTGATCTCATGTTTCATATAAAATGTCAATTAATTTTTGTCAATAAATTCATAAATTGTTATAGTATTAATTAAAACTTGAAATACAGCACTGTCATAAGTACGTTCAGTGAGCATATTACAATTTTCCGAACACTTTCTATTGATATTTGACAATTCAAATTTCAACAACGAATAAAAAAACACAAAACAAAAAACAACGAACAATACAAAAACAATATTGTTGAAACAAATAGCAGTTTTGTTTACCAGCTATCAAATGAATATTGAATAAGCAGCTGAACTGCGTATATTGCTATGTTTAAACACTTAAAATATTGTAATCAATAAACCGAATATTGACTGAATAAAAGTGCATGTCTGAACATAGTGTTAGGCTATGCAGTTACTCATGTATATTATTGTTGTTTTAAGCATAAAATACTCAACACAAATTTTTTGGTGGAAGGGTGTGCTAATATATGTATATATATATATATGCTGATATATGAAGCGCCGTGGTGTAGTAGGTAGTGTGTTGGCTTACTATTCGTAAAGCCCGGGTTCGTATCCCAGGTCAGACATCAAAAATGAAATATGAAAAAAAAAATATTTCTTCGGCGACTTCCTCTCAGCAGATTTCTGGCAAAAACTCTGAGAGTAAAATAAACTGCCATGAAAAAGTTTCTCAAAAATTCTGTCGTTCGGAGTCGACGTTAAACTGTAGGTCCCGCCACTCACGTATAAAATTAACGCACACAACATGAGTGGCGTGAGAAGCTAGGCCGTAATCCTGACTGAAGGGTTGTAATGGCCAATTATGTATGTATGTATATATATATGCTGTATAAGCTGAGAAGAAGTGTAGTTACTTGCCTGAATTTTTTTCATATTACTTAATTTCTATCTGTAAGTGTTAAATTTGTGTCCTTATTACTTCACGCATCACTGTATGCATTTTATGTTCATGATATGAATGCTCTTTTAGCTTTTCGTTTTATATTATTTACGTAATTGCATTGGATAGACCATTATTTAAATTTATTTTAAATTAAATAAAAATTGTTCCTCAAAAAGGGCTGAGTGTAGTTATTGACATTAAACAAAAATAAAAAAAATTAAGCTTTATTTGTAGGGGACACCCGGGTTTGAACCGGGGACCTCTCGATCTGCAGTCGAATGCTCTACCACTGAGCTATATCCCCTCGTATTTGTTTTAATACCAGGCCAGTTACTATAACTGACTCTTTCCTTCTCAAGCTCCTTGACTTTTCATCATCCATGCATCAAATATCGCAACAATATGTATGCCACAAGCCGCAATCCTTTCATTCAGTTTTATTTCAACTCTTAGTAGCGAGAATACTGTGAATGAGTGAAATCTAATAAGGCTTTTCGCTAAAAATAGTTTTTTACAGTCTAGACAAACATGGGATTGCAATTTCAATAAACATAAATGTAAGGTTTTTATTTCAATTTCTCTCGCTCTGGAAGCATTAGTATGTATCAATCTAATTTGTAATTTGTATACACTACAGACTTTTTTAAAACCGTTAATCACTATCATGGACCTGCCATCAATTACAGTACAATTACAATTCATTATCACTTTTCCGGTAAACTTTTCTGGTAGGCAAATTAAATTTTAAAAATACAGTTTCAAGCAAAATGCACTCTTATGATTTTGGTTTATTTATAATGGGCTAATTAACTTATATTTTTTAAGAAAAAAAAATAATTCGTTTAGTGACTCCGGTAAGGTTAGAGGGATAAGACACTATATATAGATATTGTTACGTTTTTACCTTTTAAAAACGTTTAAAATATGAGCTCGTAGATTGCAAATAAAATAAAAATGAATTGGCGTTTAGTTTTAATTAAATTCTTATTGTTCGCACAATTCTGTGTGCCGCTGTTCACAACTTGATGTAAACAACAACAATTTGCTTTAATTGTTATTCTTCTTTACACTCTTCCGCGTACACACTAACAATTGTTCGTTGGATCTTTACAACGGAGATCTTCAAACCACGATTATGCTGTAGTTACCCACACGTAACGTAAGGTACCGAACAATGTAAACGATTACCGAAACGTTCTCTCGTTAGCAAAACGGAACGATCTGTTTAAAACTGAATTCTCTCACGTTTTTACGTGACATTTGAACATGAGTGATGATGAGCAGTGTAACCAACATTTGTGAAAAAATCACCAAATAAGGAAAAATATTACCAAAATTAAAATCACATTTTTTTTTATTTTTTTAAAATTTAACCCTTATGTCAACAGATACATTCCCGGGTATGTTTCGTGTTTTTAAATCGCCGTATCTCAGGAAGTAATAACTGTATTAATCTGAAATTTCCTGATATCCTCATTAGTAGTGTTTTCTACCTTATTTCTAGACTTGCGTAAAAATGGCGGATGGGTGTCCAAGATGTGACCATTTTTTGATTCCTATCCCTTACGTCAACAGTTGCATACCTGGGTATGTATAATGAAATATATGAAAATATTTTGATATTTGATGTTTATTGAATTTAATTTGAAAGTTCTTAATAAAAAGATTGAAATTCAATCAAATATAGGAAGACATAAAAAATATTAAATGCTAATTTTTCTTAAATGCATTTATTACAATGCGGCATATTACTTGAATGAGCGGCACACACGGGCTTGTTGCATAATGTGCAGGATTTGCTGATTGACCGACGTTTTGTACATAAGTGGCAATTACCTTTTACTTTCATTCTACGCTTTTATCTGCAGCACCTCTTACGCTCAAAGATTCCTCACATATGTCTTCAATTACATTGCGTGTTGAAAATATTTTTATGTTTTTGCTTCTTGAGGAAACTTTCAACATTGGGTTATTCTCAACGTAAATTGTGGGCAACGAGGTCTAGTATATTGTAGAATAAAGCCAAGGGCCATCTATTTGTCCGTCGCCTTGCTCAATATTCTATCCATATTATCGACGCCACCTTTATATTTGTTGTAATCCAAGATCTAGAGTGGCTTTTTGTTTGGACCTTGCACTTCGTATGAATAATGCCAGAAGTATAACCGACTTATTTTTTTTTTTGATGTGAGAGCACAAGCTAATATTGTTACTGAAACCAATTGTAGTTAACTCTACTTCCCGTCTATTAGATAAGGTGAAAGATAGTGGTACAAACACTCGTCTTCTGTTCACTGTGCCTAACATTGGTAAACTGCTGTCCATCATTAAACTTTTCGCAACGTTATCTGTTGTGAAGAAATTATCACAAACAATATTCCGTCCACTTCCCCGAAATTTATTGACGAAGAAGTCCTCCACTACGCTCTAGGCTACCATTTTTTCCCGCATGCCGCCAATCTAGTATAAATTTGCCCCTTCATTGGATAGGATGAGACGGAATCACATACCCACCATACTTTAATTCCGTAATTGGCGGGTTTCGATGGTATGTATTTTGTAAACCCGGTACCACGTTTGGACCTGCTACGTAATTGCTGCGTAGATTACCATTGAGAATTAAAAATAAGTCCATTATGGCTGCAGCTTTGTCTGTTTTTACGTTGTTCACGTGTGTTTCCGTTGTCGGAAAGTATAAAGTGGCTTATATCCCAAAAACGCCGCACGCTTATGGGGTCGTTTTCCTTAAGTCTTTTTTTATGCACGTAACCAGAGTGCTTTACACCACCCAACAAGTAATTAAAACCAAATCAACACAAAAATAAGCTTAGAAACCAAAGAAAATCCATATAAAATGTATGAACATACCCGGGTATGGTTCTGTTGACACAAAGGTTAAATTATAATTGAGAAAAAAAGAAACAAAAAATAACAAAATAAAATTATAGTCGTACTAATAAATTAATTTTAACAAACAAAACAAAAGCTATTTTTATAAGAAAAATAATAACCAAATTCGGAAAATCTACACATTGAACAAAAAACGGCAACACTGATGATGAGTCTGTATACCAATTTCTTTGCATTGTGTTGTGTTCCTTTGTGTGTTGCTTTGTGTTTTGTTTTGTTTTTATTTACATTCTTCGTTAACATATGTCTCGTTTTTAACGTTTCGATAACTACACAAACGTTTTTAAGGCTGCGTACGTTACGATTTTACGTTTCTTACGCTTGGGTAACCAGGGCATTATTCCCTTCACACGCAACGCGTCTCCACACAAGACTGACTGAACTTTTACTGATCACATTGCCTGCTTCGGCTTGCCTTTTATATGGCAACGTAAACAGTCTGATGAATGTTGTTGAAGTCGAATGTTCGTGGCTTCGCCTTCTCGAGATCTCTATAAATGTAAACATCGTTTTTCCATTGTTGTTTGTGTATTTTGTTTACATTTATTCTTGTAGTGTTTATTGTTGAATTTTTGTTTACTTGTTTTGGATCTTTTTTATATTTGTGTTTGCTGATATTTTTTTGTCTATTTGTTGATAATATAAACAAGTTCATAGTTTTTGTTTTTGTGGCTTTTGTTTATCATTTTAATGTTAAACAATGTAACACGATTTACTGAATCCAGGATATCATCCCTCGTAGTCGGAATTGATTTTGATTTTCCACTGTCTTATGTTTTGTTATATTCTAAAAATTCTTGATTGGACTTGGATCTTGAGCTGGCCAGTCTAATGTATTGCTAGTTGAATACTTTTTTCCACATAAGGTACTATGAAATTTTAATTGATTACAGACGTAATGCTTTACCATATTAAGAGTGGATCTACACTGTAATTATTTGTAAAAACTAATTTATTTAATTCAAATCGAGGTCTTCAAACTGTAAGGAGAATGTTACGAAATATTAATTTCTAGATGGATTATTTGTATTGATTATATAAACTCGAAAACACTCATAGTTATTTTTAATTTTTTTCTCATGGTCTTAGTTGCTCGTGTTTGTAGGCAAGCACTCTAATTATTCAAATAAATATTATTGTTGGTAATGATAGCTACGCACGATGGAACTTCTTTATGAAACCAGGCATATTCGTTGATGATGAGTATGTAGTATAGTTTTATTAGAGTTTCATAAACTTCAAAATTTTTTGATGTCTACTGAGATCTTTACTAACAGTTTCGCCATTTTTGTGTGTATCAAATAACATGAAACATGAATGGTAAAAATGTTGCGTAAACACGTTGCCTACCATAAAATTACCCGTAAACGCTGCTGAAGTCTCCGTAAGGTCACGGCTCAAACCCCAGTTCAGACATCAAAACGAATTATGAAAAAATATTTCTTCGGCGACTTCCTCTCAGCAGATTTCTGGCAAAAACTGTAAAATTAAATAAAATTGCCATGAAAAGTTTCTAAAAAATCTGTTGTTCGGAGTCAACTTTGAACTGTAGGTCATGCCACTCATGTATACAAATTAAGGGCACACAACATAAGTGGTGTGAGAAACTAGGTTATGACCCAGACTGAAGGGTTGTAATGGCCAATTTTCTATGTATTTATGTAAACGCTGCTGTTTGGTGGGAAAGACTTAGTAATGTCGTAATTTAGCTTAAAACTTTAGGAATTATTTGCTACATACACACTCACACATATAATTTTTATTAATTATCGAAGTTATTGTCCATTTCCATGCTAAAATGATGTTAAACCAATACATCTCCTACTTCCACGAAGACAAAGGTCCTTCCTGTGTTTATACTATAACTCTTCCTAAGGCCAGAATTAATTTACTGTCTGCTGATAATTACAAGTCATGTGTATGTGTGATATAATTATAAAACAAGTGTATGTACATAAGTATGGTAAATATATCCCTCGATCATTATTGTGTAAGGGTTGATGTTGACGTAATAATATTTGCTTGACTGCTTCATGCCAAATGTTGTTGATTTTGCAAGCAAAATAAATTAAGTGTGGATTATTTCGAAATAATTAATTTATAGCGCGTCAGAAAAGTAGACATATCAAATTCGCTAAAATAATATCAATATGAAGTGAGCGTCAAGATAGAAATGTCTCCATAGGAAACAAACCTTAATTTTTTTGGTGATGGCGATGACATCTGTCAAACATAATACGTTCGATATCGCTTATGCAACATATTCTGCACGAAAGATTTTTGTTTTCTTAAGTCGCACGTTCTACTAAGATGGGTCTGGCAGTAAATAAGCAAAACAAAGTATATGTCATCGACAAGTAGAGACGGGCGGCGTTTTGGATCTCAGATCACGGCCGACAACTATACTTTCGAGACAGTCAAAGAATTTATTTATCTTAGCTCCGCCTTTACCAACAAAAATTCTATCAGTCTGGAAATTAAGGTCAGGATAACTCTTGCCAACAGGTGCTACTATGGTCTCAATAGGCAATTGAGTTGCAGAGACCTCTCCCGTACGACAAAACTAACACTCTACAAGACGCTCATCCTCCTCGTACTTCTTTATGGCGCAGAGGCATGGACCTTATTAAGTGCAGCGGCCTTGAGAGTATTCGCGAGAAAAGTCCTACGTAAGATCTTTGGTCCAGTGCGAGTTGGCAATTATTTCAACATCCGATCCAACAGTGAGCCGTATGGGCTCCTCAGATGTTGCACCGTTGTGCAACATTCAGCGGCTGCACTCGGCCATGTCGTTCGAATGCAGGAGGAGAGACAGGTATTTGATGCGGGGTTCTGCGGAAATCGGCGTAGAGGATGGCCTTGTCTGCGTTGGAAGGACCAAATCGAGGAAGCCCTGTCATCGATTAGTGTGACCATGTATTGCGGCAGGCCGAAATCCGTTAATCGGGTTGTTAATGGCCAATTAAGTAAGTAATAAGTCGCAGGTGTATCTAAATAAGCCACAAATAACAGCGGCCCACAAACCCAACTTTACCCACGCCATCGGTGTGATTTGTGCACAGTAATCATGGAAAATTAAACATTTGGGATGAGCTCCACCCAGAGAAGCCATGACCCCACACATAATGGCACCAACAGACATAGACAGATCAGGATCGATAATAGTATTCCTTATAACTTTCTGAATTGAACATTCGTTTGTTATGACGAAGATCAACATTATTTACAGCAAGAGGGTATGTGCAACATTACCAGAACGTATGGTTGCGTATGGATAAGAAAAGAATCGCCCGCCGTCCATTGCCCAATAGCGATTCTAAAGGCTTCTTTGTTTTTGGTAGGAATGTCAAGAAACTCAAAATTCGCGCAAATGACTTCTACTAGAATTGTAGCTCTGAAGAAATAAAAGAGACTGCCTTTCACCTCATGTATTATAAAGAGACGGATGTTTTTAACCTTTCACTTTCTGACATCTTTAACTGAGCTCTCTAATAGATTGTTGACTAAATGCTGGCATAAGTGGCAACTATTTCATTAAGAAGCTCAAAAGCTTTTGTTAAGGCGATCTATAAATAAACATTGAGCAATCACATGGTGTTCGGAGTGTAAGATGTATAAATAAGAACACACCAACTAACTCTGGGAGTACTGCCGATAGGGTAATGTTTTCTTTGTATTTACACCGTCCATTTGTTGACAGTACTCATCTGAATTATTTACAAGATCGCAGATGTACTGAAAATAGCAGGTTATTTGTTGCTAATAGCATTACGTATGCTGCAAAACCTTTATGAATATCGGTTTAGACATGCTTACACTTGGACTCTGTTTGCGGTTATTCGGCTACGATTATTTTCGGGCAATTTTGTCATAAGTCGAAAATGGAATTCCACCTTTTGAAATTTATATATCGCGTGGTTTGCAGGTTTAGGTGTTAACCCCCTTTTGGGAATACAATAAGTTGGCTCTTGCAATACTGAACAAATTCATATGTAATCCAATAACATTTGCATACATATATACTATGAGTTACTGATTACTACATCTCTCTAATGTAAAAAATTATGGTTTTATTTCTATTATACTGTATATACTGAGCAAACACAAACAAATCTAAGTGTTTTATATCTAAAGCCACAAGAAAAAAAAAAAAACAAAAAGTTGAGCAAAAACAGTACACATATTCAGTCATGGACGACAGCTGATACATACAAATGCTTGTAAAACAATGTTAAGGATAATTAATTACGACATTTATTATAGAGGGCCATGATAAAATACTCACTGAAAAAGCCATTCAGTCAGCCAACCATGCAATGTTTTTATTACATGTAACACAGTCAAGACAGTCACCCACATACATATATACATCCCTGCAATAATAGCAAAATTGTTCTTTAATGTCGACAAATTTATGAACAGCATTTGGTCGACCGCCATAAAGAACGAAAGAATTTTAAATATTTTAGTTTCAATTTGTAAATTCTCTTCAACTACAGAAATCTCTTGTATGGTATATCAACCATAGAAACATAAAGAATTCTTAACTTGTTTGTTTCAGACATAACAGTTAAAAAAGAGGTGATTAAGTGCTCGACAATAGTCCAGTGTAACCTGGATTCAAAACGATCGATCTTTAGTGGTACATGTTGAATTAACTGTGCATCTTTCTCTCAAGATTCACGTATACATTCAATGCAGCGGTATAGTCAATCGGAAACGAATGAGTCTTTAGTGGTATGCAAAAACCTCACTCTATTGTTCTTCATTAGACCTCTTCCGGGGCCTTTATTCGGGCACTAGTGAGTTTTCAAAAGGACCTGTGCATATCATCGATTTGGCGGCTCCGAATGCATTTTGTGCTTTCTTTCTGATATCGTCAACCGAACATCTTTTTTCCCGTATAGCTTTTAATAGGTTTTTGCATTCTTGCGTAACTTAATTAGCCTCCAGGAATTTCACTCTTTTCGGACATTCTTAAAATGGCTTAGAATAGATTGGTTCCAGAAGCATTGATATTACCTTCTACCATTGGTCTAAGTCGCCTCTCATCTGAGTTCATCTGCTTTTATTTCCGCAACCCGATAGCCTGTAAACTGTCTTTTAGTCCGGAGTTCTGGGTAACTAAGTTTCAACTTAATTTCTACGAATAAAAGCTGGTCGTCTCTTGCTATTTCTTCAAATGATGATCTTCGTCACATGGTCTATTTGATTATCCATTAATTTGTGTGACAATACCACAATTGCTTTGTGTGTTCTTTTGCCGTGGATTAATTAATAATACTACACCATGTTGTTCCTCGCATTCATACTATAACTTCGCAAATTTGTGTTCTGAGGCCAATTGCGTGGGCGCTCCTAAATGACTCTAGATTGGAATTATTGGAATTAATTTGAGCATTAAAATCATTCAATATAATTAGTATGTTAACACGGTTGGTTTTAATAAATGCCTATGAAGAGTTTGTTGGAGTATAATGATGAATACAGACGGATAAGACCATACCAAAAGTCCATATGTGTCATTTCTGTGTTCTTAAAAGTAATCCAATATCGTTTGATTGGGAGAGGGTATACATTTTGCTATTGTGAGACCATTAGATGTCGCATGTCTCCAAAAACAGTGGACGGTAGAAATTTAGTACCTTAAAGATTT
Source organism: Sarcophaga subvicina (assembly GCA_936449025.2). Taxonomy (NCBI): domain Eukaryota; kingdom Metazoa; phylum Arthropoda; class Insecta; order Diptera; family Sarcophagidae; genus Sarcophaga; species Sarcophaga subvicina. The sequence goes on from OW388080.2 coordinate 87,757,161, forward strand.
GAGAAAGGTTTCTTTATACTAAAATTTTCAAATTTTAATCGGTTTCGTTAATTCACTTTTCAGATAAGCAGATGATAAATCTGCTACTCTGATGATGAGCCTGTCATCTAAACCAGCAGACTGACTGTATATGTGTCGCATATGTTAGAGAACCTCTTAATACACGATCTTTTATTAAACGTTCACAATCCTTAAATTCAAATAAAACAAAGTGTAGGTGCGATGGCGTTGAAGGACCTATTAATATCATTCTATATAATATAATATCGTAAACGATTTGTCTGAGTGGAACGCATCCAAATTGTACAATTTTCCATAACTCATGCGCATAAATCAAGCTAAATTTGACCGAAGGTATAGGTTATGTTGTCTGGTTTGCGGCTTTGAAACCAGCAATTCAAGAAAACCCCACAATAAAAAGTCTAAAGGAGTCAAATGTAACGATCTCTGTAGCCAGTTCACATCAGCTCCACTTCTTGAGGAGTAGATACCCGTATAACGCGTATCGCTTTATACCTGGAGCCATCATTAATCGGCTTTTTACATTCAAAAAGAATTCTTCTTAACGTATCCTGTTATCGTCACAAATTTAATTTACCCTTGCATGCGAAAATAAATCCAATTGTCTACACAGTAAACGTTAAAATATAGGAAGATTTTAGTGAAAATAAAATTTGGATAATATCGGATTCGTTAACGCTGGGTTTCCAGGCGTAGCTGTATACGTGGTAACGAGATGGCGAATGCTCTAGTTGGGTTAGCTGCACTTTCTAAGGGCGATTTGATACTCCAATTTGTCAATTATATGTCTTTGTCACTGTATAGGGTCAGGGAGAAGGAACAGAAGTGTTGGGGGGATGGATAGATTTGTTTTGTGTCTAGGAGTCTATGGCCAGCTTTATATAGCACTAGAACAGATTTGCTGTTGCTTGATAGATTTGTTGCTGTTGTTTCTCTTGGATATACATGTATTGAAGACAATGATTTTTCTTTAGCGCGATGTTTTTTTTTTTCGAGAAATAAACTTTCTAAGTAAAATCAATCAATTACACATGTTTACTCAAAGAGATGGTTAACGAAATCAAAGTAATGGTCAGTATTTCCACAATCACAGTGGAAGATATAAATCAAAAAATATGCCAAAATTTTTTCGTGAGCACTCATTATTTTAACTCAAATTATTACAACTGATGAAAGTTAAAATATTTTACGGTTTCACACGTCTTATGACAACACGTTTTCACATTTAAATGCTACATGAATTGTCAATTACTTTGCGATCTCCTTTGTACTTTTTTTCTACACAATATAATTTGACATTAAAAAGAGTGAAACTAAAATACTCTTTTTACTCTCTTCGTAGGAAAACATTTTGTTTGTTATTCTGCTCCATAGGTACAGATATTACTTTCAGATGAAGTAAAAGAAACGATTTTAAGTTTTTAACGTTTATTCCGTGAGGTTTTAATCAGACACTCATGATTGTAGCAAAATTAGATTTTTTCTATATACTTCTTTAGCGATACATACATAAAACCATGGGTCATTACAACCATTCAGTCAGGATTACGACCTACTCTCTCACACCATTCAGGTTGTGTTTTAATTGTATATATAAGCGGCGGGACTTACAGTTTAAAGTCGCCTCTGAACGATACATTTTTGAGAAACTTTTCATTGCAATTTTTATTTACTCTTTAGAGTTTTTGGCAGAAATCTGCTGAGAGAAAGTTTCCGGAGAAATATTTCTTCATATTTCGTTTTATTGGTCTTTGAACCGTAGCCTCACATCTAATAAGCAAACACAATTCCTACAAGACTAAACGGACTTCTTTACAGGTAGGAAAACCTGTCAAAAGAGAAATGGATAGACCAAAAACTCGTCAAGTTATGTCTGTTAGGGGATATTCATATTCTCCTGTACATTCTTACGGACATGTTTTACGGCGGTTTTCGTATGGATGTTGTCGATCCTTTACTATTTACCAGTGAACTCGAATTTATTCACCAAAAGGGGAATACCTGTAGGGGGACTATGACGAATGTAAAATTAGCGAAGCATGATCTCCGTTGCCAGAAAAAGAATACCCGTTTTCGTGGGTTGAATGCTATCTGTCAATAGTAATTTTGCAAAAAACTAAATAAATGACAGTTTGTTTGATGGATGTAGCTTCAACAAGATAGACGTTATCAACTATCAAAGTTATCGCGGTCCCTGTAGAAAGACCAGATACTTTTACTTTTTCCAAGCTGAGTCGAACGATGATTACAATTTTGATGATGACACTTTACAGCATCTTTTAAATAGGTTGAAAGGTCAATCATAAATTTCGTTCTTTATTTCCAAAATCTTCATAAATTTGGCTTTTTTCTTTGCAGGATATTTGTCACGCATTTTTCCCAATTTTTGAGACACAAAGTTTAAACAGAAAATTATGTGGATACTTTGTGGGTGCTCATTTTGTTTAAAGGTATTAGTTTATCAGTTTGAAACGTTAGAAACTCTGGTCTATTACGTAACACCATGCAAAAGATCTTAGTCATTCTGCTCCAGAGTATGGTAGATACCAACTTTTTTAATTTTCATGAAAAATAATGCGTTAAGAAAAGGATAATATTTTTAACGCCAAGGAGCTGCGATTTGACGCAGTATTACTGTTTTCTGTGAGGCGCGGTTAAGGAAAGGTTTAATGCCAATAAACCAGCGAGAATTGAGCATTTGAAAGCCAAAATTCATGCCGAGATAGGACTCGAAAAAGTGCACTTACATTAAGCCGATCGCTAAAGGTATTGTTAGGTCAGCCGCGTCCATTTCTAATCGAAACAATTGTACTTCACAATAAAAAAGTAAACTTAATCGCATATCTACCGCCAATTCAAATTAATGGATCAAATATAGGCTTTGTTAGAACAGCTAAAAATAACTATGAATAGGGAACTAAATTGGTCGGATCACGTCAAAATAAACTGTGAAAAAACTTTTGCTATGCTTCGAAATCTCTGCATGGCACAGTATTTTACACCAACTAATATTCGAATGCTATTAGCGAAGACATATTAACTAACGACTCTTATGTACGGATGTGAGCTGTTTGCTAGCTGCGATACAATTAGTAGACGAAGACTTAACGTAACTTACAATGCTATTGCACGATATATTTTTGGCATTAGGAAAAATAGGAGCTTATTGCAATTTAATGAATTGTCGAATTTAACTCTTTTAACACAAATGAATATATAATCTACAGCAACCTTATTTATATGAGAGATTAGTATTTTCTAGGTCGAATACAGGGAACAAATAAATTCTATAAAATATAATTCGTCTGTGCAGCCGACTTCCCCTTCCAATACAAATGATTAATAATGCAACGCATTTCAAAAATGTCATATACAAACGCTTTGCATAGATAATTTTCTCAAATTTTTTTTTCCCTCTTAGTCTTATTATAACTGTGATATTCTTTTTTAACTTTATTGTGATAATGATATATCTTTTTCCCTTTCCTTACTTAATTTTATTTTCTTAACTTTTAAATTTTTTCTTTTTAAATTAATTTTTTTTATATTAAATTTGTTAAATTAGTTAAAATAAATTAATCAAAATTAATGTTAATAACAATTGCTAAGCAATACTGTAATATAAGATTTATACTTGTTGTATTGTTTTGAACCAATTTATAAATAAATAAATAAATAAAAAATAAAAATTTCAAACCATTTTTGTTTTATTGCATTTTTAAATTTAAAATTTAAATGGTCCACCCATGTGACGTATGAGTGATATTTAATTCCATTAGTTTTATACATGACAATATCAAAGACTTTTTATTGCATACTTTTCACAGTAAATATACCAGTACGTGTAATATGATGCGTATGAGTAATATATTTCAAATTAAATTGAAAAGAATATATACAACATTAATTTGGAATTAAACATTTTCAAGCTATGATATGGCTATTCTAAATTTTTAAAAATTTAAAATATTTCGAGATATCCCAACTTAAAAGTAAATAAAAAAACCACAATTTTAGGTTATATTATAGTGGGTACTACATCATGGCCTGCAACTTCTAATTTGAATTTGACTTCTTCTTTACAAAGTTCAAATAATTCATAGACGGGGCAACGCCGTCATCAGTCGCAACCAGCATAGGGCCAAACAATCTATGAAATATTTTTCGCTAAAATATTCTGAGGCGGACTTGTTTTTTTCAAGTCATTCACTCACAATTCCATGCGTTTTTAAATTATCAAAAGGGTTTCGACAGGGGTTCTAAGACTACAAATTTAATAGATTCTATCGCCTCAATTAAATTGGCAGACTCCATCCCGTTGACAGCAAGAGCGGTACGTGCAAATATTGCTATTGCCTGCTGAATAAGAAGTAGACCGATCCACTTCTATTCTATTAACTACATGTCCATCCATTGGACATTAACGATTCTTTTTGCCCACTGTCTTTTTTATAGGCATGCCGAAGGACTAGGTATTTCGGGCCTGACCAGGAGGAGCAGGCTTTTTTTCACCTCATATGTCACTGCCCTAGTTTTGCCATGAAACGACGGAGGTTTTTGATTTCTCACTTTATGACATTATTGATAGGAATCTCTAGTTTTTTTTATTAAGGTTAAGCTGAATAATTCTTTTTTTTTTACAAAAATAAATCGAAAATGATTTGATTTTAAGAATAGCTGCTGCGACTGCTATGAGCAAACGATACCTTTCACTGTTTATGTTTAAAACTTTTGCCAGTGAATGCACAGAATACATACCATATTTAAGAAATGTTTGTTCAATTTTTCGATGTTTAATTTTTAGTTGAAGGTAAAGCAATACTTGTAATGACAAAAATTCACCAGAATACATAACTTTTTTCGTTTAGTTATGACGTTCTATGCCAGTAATCTTTTTTAATAATGAGAACAAACATTTTTAACATTTATTTATAAGTTTTGAACGTGAAAACAATAGCCATATAAGTGTTAGTTACACCAAAGTATAGGATTTCTTTTGATATCACCTAAATAAGGCAGAGTACATAAAGATATATAATGTATACAACACACGCCATTAGTTTAAATACATGGGCTGTCAATACAAATATGCTGCAGAGAAGTCTGCCAAAGCTTTTACGATGCATCTTCGTCAAGCTTTGATATATTAGAAAGGCAAGTATTCACAAGACAACTAGATGTAAGTACTTTTACAGAGAAAGTTAAAGAAAATTGTTGTTATCATCTCATCCAAATATCCTGGTTCGCGTACCAGGACTACACGCATTAAATGAATAACAGTCCCAGAAGTATTGAATTAGAAGAACGAGCTTTATGAAATTAATTGAAATAAGCTTGCATAATGGAAATATTGATGTGTATCCATACATACAGACATAATTGATCATCACAACCTCCATGGCTTCTCATAGCACGTATGTTGTGTATGTTAATTTTGTACATGAGTGGCGTCAAGAATACGACCTAGCTTCTGGCAGCATCTATGTTATTTGCGTTAATTTTATACATGAGTTGTGAGACCTACAGTTTAATGTCGACTTCGAACGCCACATTTTTGAAAAAACATTTCATGGCAAACTTATTTTCTCCCAGAGTTTTGGCAAGAAGTTTGCTAAGAAGAAGTTTGTGGAAAAATTTTTTTTATTATTATTTCGTTTTGTTCGAGATGTCCCAGCCTACTTATTCAGCGCTAATGCATCGCTCTACTTTCTCAGCATAGTCTAAAATGTACTGGAAGACATTGAATTGTCCAAACTCATGATAGGTAAAACTCTGACCATATTGTATATAGTTTGAATGCGACATGGTTTTTCAATATTTCCCACTGAATTAGCGTAAATGAGATTATGGATCCTGAGTAGGCGCTTCTTTGAGGGTTTAAATTCTCTGTCTAGAGCTGACATAAGAATTCTCCAGATGCTTATAAGTAGTTTGAGCTGATTGAGAAGTGCCAAAGTTTTTTTCGTGCGCATTCATTATTATTATTATAATTGCTACAACTGAAAAAGTTAAACTATTTTACGGTTTCACACGGCTTATGATAACACGTTTTCACACTTAAATGCTGCATGAATTAAAACTAAAACGACAACTTTTCTTGTCAATTACTTTGCGATTTTCTTTGCATTTTTTTCTACGAACGCACAATGAAAAAATGACATACAAAAAAGGTGAAACTAAAATAAACTTTTTACTCTCTTCGTAGCAACACATTTTGTTTGTTATTCTGCTCCAAGCGGTTGATATTACTTTCAGATGACTTAAAAGAAAAGTTTTTGAGTGGTTAACGTTTATAACGTGAAGGTTTTTGATCAGACACAAATGATTGTAGCAAATTTTGATTTCTTCAGTCTATTGCTTTAGTGTTCGGAATGTAGAAAACCTGTCAAAAGAGAAATGGATAGACGCAAAATTCGTCTAGTTATGGTCTGTGAAAGGCGGAGATCTTGTGAATGATATCCAGTACATATTCTCACGGATAGCGGCAACGTTTTCGGTAGATCTTGCGTTTCATCTACATGGGTGTTGGTCGATCATTTAATGAACCAGTGAACTTAAATTTATTCACCACACTGCGAATAGTTTCTTGGTAGTAGTATTATGATGATTGTAAAATAGGCGAAACGCGCGTTGCTTTGCCAGAAAATAGTAGGCATTTTGATGTGTTGAACGCCACATTCATCAATGGTAATTTGGCAAAGAAAAGAAAAAAAGACTGAATAAATGAGAAGTCAAAAGATACACGTAATCAACTATCAAAAATAGGAAGTACTTGTTAGAAAACCAGATACTTTTAGGTCTGATAGAAACCACTTTTCGTTTTCCAAGCTAAATCGGACGATGATTTAGTGAAAAACGAATTTCACACAGTTTTTTTCTTTACCTAGTGAAAGACAATAAATTCACACTTCACAACTTCTTTGAAAAAAGTCGAAAGGTCAAACACGAATTTTGTTCTTAATTTCCAAAATATTCACAAATTTGTCACGCATTTTTCCCAATTTTTAGAACACAGAGTTTATAACAGGATATAGTATGGGTACCTTGTGCATGTTCATTTAGCCTAGATGTGTTAGTTTGAAATGTCAGAAATTCTAGTCTATTATGTTACGCTAATAGTGATTCCGCTCCAGAGTATGGTAGACACCACCTTTGTTTAATTTTCATCAAAATTGTTATGTTGCAACAACTTTTAAGACTGAGGAAGCAAGCCTGGCATGTAAAATCGTCTACTACTACGTTTTCATTGAAGATAAAAGTCTATGAATGGCTCTTAAATCAATTCAATTGCATCGAAGTGAATTTTATTGCATTGACTCATAATCCAGAATCAATCTTTTCACTCTGTAGCTCAGCGTTTGATATAATCAAGTGAATATTTTGTAATACATTGATAATAAATAAAATTCAGATTTACAGCTAATGCGAGTTATGAAACTTTCCATTGCCCCATACGTCCTAATCTTCCGGTACCCATCACACTACTACCCAGAATCTGTTCAATAACCTTTTAAAGCTTCCCTGCATTTGGGTACCACTCTTTAAAGTTTCTTGCCTCAAACCTCTTAACCACCTCCTATAGAAGGAGTAGCCCGATATCTAAAAATGTCTAAGGACTCCCAACTGCATGCGATAACCCCAAAAAGGTACAGCTTTGAGTAGTACCTAGCAGTCTCTAGGACGCTCAGCATACTATGCAGCCGTGTGTGAGATTAGGTTACACTACGGAGACAGACCAGCTCTTCTACCTATGATACTATTAACTTAAATAAGTTAGAATTTAAACAACACACTTTAGATTTAAGTCTGTAAATCCCAAATCGACAGTGCTTCATGAACCTTATCAAATACACTCATAACATATGTAAGTAAGGATTACCAAAATAGCTTCTCTCACTGCTTATGTTGTGAGTGCCAGTTTAAAATCATCTGTGAACGATAGATTCTTGAGAAACTTTTTCATAGCAATTTTATTTACTCTCAAGGTTTTTGCCAGAAATCTGTTGAGAGGTAGTTGCTGAAGATATATTTTTTTGTATTTCATTTTGTTGAAGACGTCTGACCTGAGGTTTAACCTATGGCCTACGTCTAATAAGCCAACACACAACCTACTAGACTACGGTGACTACAAGTCGTTATTAAATACTTTACTGAAATTATTGTAAATAACATCAGTTTCACTGTAAAATGTCACAATTTAAATGATAGTAGAGTTAGGTCAGGTTAGTGGGGAGTTTTCTGTTCACAGGCAAGTTCCCTCGGTCGCCCATATGGCCCATTGTGTTATCCAGTGTGATGTTAGCCTCCTTTTCGTAATCCTTTAGTGGCTGGCGGCCAGTTCCCTTAGTGGCAGGTTCGTCACCATGTCCAGAACTTCAAACGTTCTATCAACCAAAAACTGATTACGTCTGTCCTGAAGTGCAGGGCACTCTCATAAAAGTTGGTGTATCGTCTCAATGAGCGCAGCTTACTTGACTTAACACTAATATTTCCTGTAATTACAGCTCCTAGTTGGTATCTCTCAACCACCCCAAGAGTCTAATGAAGGTTGGAATTTTTCTCAAATCGCCTTTGGCTAGACATGTTTTGCCAATGAATATTGTGTGTCCAAGAATTCTTCTTCTCAGTTTTCCAAGCGCCAATGGCAGAGAAACTGGTCTGGTTGTCGTTGAAGCGCCTGCAGATCTTTAAAACGATGACGTCTGTTTTGAATTTACTCACATAAAAGGTATTGTACCGATTCCGTTTCTACCACATCCTCGCCTACAGCCTTCCTGGTTCGGCAGACCGAGCTTGTCAGCGAAAAAGCGAATAGTCCAGTGTCCCGTTAGAATTCCTATTAGAATTTGAACTTTTGTCATAATGATTGTAAGATGAGAATGATTTGTAGTTGAGGAAAATTAATTTTGGAAAGCATGATATTAAATTTGAAATTCAATGATAAATACAGACGTTCATCGACAAGCTTGTCAAAAGATTATACTACATCACACTTTCAAATTTATTGCTGAATTTAAAGAAAAGTACCATTTCGTCGCATTCATAAACGAACAAATTTTCTTAACTACTTCTTTAGCAAAACGCCTTGAACAAAATGTAATAAACGCTTGAAACCCTCTATTAATATTTCGTTACAGCTGCAGCAATTATTTTGATATAAACTAACGGGGGGAGGGAAAAATAAACTTCAATTTGTGAACATTAAAAAGCGATCTCAATCAAATAAAGTAAGCGGAGTTACTTTTCTATACTTTCCACCAATTTTTGAGTTTACTCGAGTGAAATTGAGCATTAGAAAAGTTTCATAATTCCAGCAGTGAAAAGAGAAAAAACATGCATCAACATTTGCATTAAACGCAATACGTGCGCTCATTTAGTTTTGCATATAGAAATACAAATAAAAATTACAGGCAAGCCCTCAACCAGACAATCTAGAAACTTTTCTCATTTTAATGCCACAAACTATTTTCCATGTGGTAAATGATATTAACTTCATGGGAAAACTAAATATTATAGACGGAGAAGCAAGGGGATAAAAATGAAATTATGGAATCAAGGGTAGATTATCAGCGTACAGAGGAGTAGACTTTTGTGAATACAAATACTTGTTTATTGAATTCAAAGTTGGCAGCGCATAAAAAATATAATGAATGGATGCGAAAATAAAAAAATAGAATAAAATTTCAGATGTTTAGAAAAGTAGCATGGAAAACAAGAAAAAAATCACCATGGAAAAGCTTATAATCAGTTTCACGCCATCAATTTAGTTTAACACTTCAAAAGCATTTAATGTGTAGTGAGAGAAATAAGTAATTTTCATTTGTATATTCACTCATTCATTCATTCAACATTAGTTTAATCATTTTCCTAAGGTTTTAAAGCTAATTGATTAACTGAGCTTTAAAAAGAACAGTACTCATTACAGTCCATAATTATTCTTCAATATTCGTAGCATAAACTATTTCAAATTAAGCACCGCAGAGAGTGAAGACTATTATTACCTCTGAGCAAATTTCTGGTAATATCTTAAAATCGATTATTACGTCAAAGTAAAGTTCTAGTGAGGTTTCATTCACATACATACTGCTAGGCAAATGGAAAATGTATTACATCGTTTAACATTTAAATGATAAACAAAAGCTACAAAAACAAAAACAATGCACTTGTTTACATGATCAACAAGTAAACAAAAATATAGTAACAACATCAGCATAAAAAAACGGATAAACAAGTAAACAAAGAGGCAACAACAACACTGCAGGTACAAACTTAAACAAAATACACAAACAACAATAACGTAAATAACATGTACATTTATAGAGATTTCGCGAAGACAAAGTCATTCTGCTTCACGATCATTCATCAGACTGTTTACACTGCGATATAAAACGCAAGAGAAAGCAGGCTACGGAGTCAGAAAAAATTTAGTCAGTATTGTGTGAAGACGCATTGCAAGTGAAGAGAATAATTGTGGTTTGAAGATTTCCGTTATAAAGATCGATCGAGCAATTGTTATTGTTTTCGCAAAGGAGTGTAAATCAGAATAAGAAACAAAGCAATTGTTGTTGTTTACATCAAGTTGTTGTTTACACAGTGGCACACAGAATTGTGCGAACAATAAAGAAATTAATTAAAACTGAACCTAAATGTATTTTTATTTTTATTTATATTGCAATCTACGAGCTCGTTCTTAAAATGTAAAAACGTTACAATAAGAACATAATTGGACATTACGACCCTTCCGTCATGATTACTACTTAGCTTTTCAAAATTTTATATATAAGTGGAAGGGTACACACAGTTTACAGTTGACTCCGAACGACAAGTTCTTGAAAAGCTATTCCTCTCAGAACTTTAGCCAGAAATCTGCAAAGAGGCAGTAGCCGAAAAAATATTTTTACTAGTTTCATTTCGTTGGAGACGTTTGGTCTGAGGTTTGAACCGTGACCTACACACTACCTACTAGACTCCGGCAACTTCTTTTCTATTACTTGAAATAAAAATAGTAATTAAAGTAACACGTGAATATTTTACATGCGCCACATTGTAACGCTAAATATATAAAAAGTGTACGAAATGAATTGGATCATATACAGGTCTTAAGATGTAACATTGATGGCTTTTAAACACACTTAGTAAATATAAAAGAAATGGACGTAAAGTTTTGTCTGCTACTGTAATTGTTTGACTATATAAAATGAACAATGAAGCTCCATTTTGTGAATCAGTATCGAGATTTTAAAAAGATTTTTTTCTACCGTTTCACCAAATCTAAAATCTAAAAATTTTGTACTGAATTTACACATTTGCTGCATAGTATATCTTCATGATATCGATGGTGTTAAATATTTCAAATGAAGCATAACAAAAAAAAAGAAGAAGAAAATCACCCTCATTGTATTGCATTTAACTTGTGGCACTTGCTCCCAGCTGTCGTTTTGCTTTTAACGTAAAGCTCTTGCGAATATTTGTGTGGCCACATTTCGAGCAAATTTTGAACGTTTGTGAAAGCAAAGATTTAAATCACAAATGAAGTTGAAATATTAAATAAAAAAGGAATATTTATCCAATAGGGAACTTTTGTATTGGTCTAGAGAAAAAAAAACTATAAACTGACGTACAATTTGGGGTAGTATTTGGGTTATAAAGAGGCGTATAATTTTTTTTGAGGAGTAGAGTGAGAAAAAAAGTTAAAGCAGTTTTCCTTTTGCGTTGGTTTTTGTTTTAATTTTTCTAAGTGGTTAGCGTTTTATTCAAGTACAAATAAAAAAAAAATAAATATTAAATCTTTTATAAATAACGAAATGCTACTAAGCGATAGCATAAGTATTTAGAAAGTTGTTAAAAGGAGTATTTCGACAGTCCTTAAAAATTTTTGAAATCAAATGTTAATATTTTATGTTACCACATGTAGGTAAAATTAAGATTTAAAATATAAAGAGTAAGAGTAGTTTGAATACTAAGATATTCTAATTTTAAAAAATTATTATTTTGGGCAATTGCCGCTGCAAATATTGCTATTTGCGGCTATTTAACTGTTTATGTCGATTATACTCGTCAGAGTGAAACGAAATTTTTTTGCATGAAATGGTATAAACTTGTCGTGAAGAAAAGTTTCCAATGAAATTATAAGACCTTTAACTGTTTATATCTAGTATATATGGGTGCCCTGGTAGTCTAATGTGTAATGCGCTAGACTATTAGCGTGAGTGTCGTGAGTTCGAATTCCAAAAGAGACTATGATCTGTGACACTACACCGAGCATATGGTCAAAGTTACGCAGCTCGTATATAATTAGAATATAATTTGTAATTGTATTGTAATAAATAAATAAATAAATAAATATGTCTAGTATATTTGGCAGAGTGAAATGAAATTTTTTTGTTTAATGTCAAGTATACTCGTCTTGAAGAATAGAAAAGAAAATCGCATTCGTGTTGTTATTCAACGAATCTACAGGAGTTTTTTTCCGCTTAGAAAGGTAAAATATAGGTTTTTTTAAAAAGTGTACATTATTCAACAATCGTTAGTTTGGCAACATTGTTTATTTTAATAAATTCTAACTTGTATTAATTTGAAATTATAATTTCTGGAGAAATACCGTTAATAAATAAATTAATAAATTTGTTTTTTTAGAAACGAATAAAAGTATACATTTTCTAAACAGCAAATAAGCAACTTTGATTTTTTGTCATAAGTGCCTGCTTTTATAGGCAGGAACATTTTACTCTGTTTATGAGTATTAAATAGGCAGAAAAAGTTTTTAAAAACAAAATGAAACAGTTAAAGGTAATATTTTGTAGAAAATAGATATTCACGTAAAGGAGCTAAGCCGGCTTTATAGTGAGTGCTGTGTTCAATCGTCCTAGGAATGGATCTATTAGGATCGCGTATCACAACTTTATGAGGTTATAAGCTCTGAATAACTCATGTTATAATGTATACAAGAAGACCCGACAACAAAGTGAATGATTATCTCTAACAAGTCTGTTCAGTCATTGATGATTCCGACAATACAGGATAAACACGAATCTGAAGTCAATGTAACTTTTAAATGCGAGAGATCATTAGACAATACAGGGAGCTGAATCAAAAGAAGCTACAATAACATTGACAGCTACATCGGGCTTATGTTATAATATATCTGTACTGTTGCTAACAAACGTAATCTTTAATCTGTGATTTTAAGATCTGACCAACGTTACACACTGGGACTTTCGATAACTGAAATCGATATTATGATCAATTCTGGAACTCATTTGATCTCAAGAATTCTATTTAGGATCAGTGGTTACGAGACTAAACCTTTGAGGGCCATATGGAACAATAGAAAACCGTTTTTGTAAGTGGTACAGGGTATGTGAACATTTAAGGCTTTCTCGTCAGTGCTATACTTGGATTATCCAATCAATAGGTTAGGTTAGGTTAGGTTAGAGGACGTGTACTTGTCAATTAGGATAAGTACAGTACCCGGAGGTCGAATTGACCCATTGTACAACGTCCTTGTTTCTCACACCACTTATGTTGTGTGTGTTAATTTTATACATGAGTGGTGGGACCTACAGTTTAAAGTCGACTCCGAACGACAGATTTTCATTTATTGAGAAACTTTTCATGGCAATTTTTATTTACTCTCAGAGTTTTTGCCAGAAATCTACTGAGAGGAATCCGCCGAAAAAACACTTTTTATATTTTGTCTTTGATGCCTGGCCTGGGGCTCGAACCCAGGCTTTTGCGTCTAATAAGCCAACACACTACCTACTAGACTACGGCGACTTCAGTCCAATCAATTAAAATCTTATATTTTGCCAAGCATTGGCCTTGGCCATCAAGGTCTTAAACGATTTCAAACTAAGCTAAAAATATCTAAAAAACTATACTCTAACATGGTTTTGATAATAATGTTATGATTATGATATGACATCAGATTACAACGCATTCTGATAAGAATATTAAATGAAGGGAAGTTCATGCATGGCAAAAGTTAATAAATTTGGCAATGGAGTGCTCTTTGATCTGTTCTCTAGATTTATACCAGATTTGAAAGAAATCTACTGAGAGGAAGTCCTTGAAGAAATATTTTTTCATATTTAGTTGGAAATGTCTGACCTGGTTTTTGAATCGTGGTCTCACGTCTAATAAGCCAACACACTACCCACTAGACTACGGTGACTTCAGAACAGAAGAATCAAAAATTTAAAAAGATTTTTGTAACGAAGAAAATTGTTTAATAAAACTTGGTCGAATTTAATTTGCTTGTATTACAGTCCATTTATTTATGAATCATAGAAATTATACGAATAACTATTATGAACATACTTGAATTTTAGGCTACTGTGCATTTGTAGAAGTGTTTTTAACTTTCATTCTTGCTTAATTCTAATGAGCATATGAATTATTTCTAACGTACTGTAAAATCGTGTTAATGAACCATTTTTTATCAATCACAAAAAAAAACCCACTGCAATAATGAGTGTGGAAAAGCAAAACCATGGGAAAGCAAATTTTCTTTTGAAACTTTCTAACCACATGCCACATACGAAAACGAGGTACAAATTGAAGCAGTATTCAGCCATGTTGTTCGAGCACAAAAGGTTGTCTGGACAAAATTGTTATTTACTAAGAGTTTTCTGCAGTTCTGGAACTGTAACTGGGGTTTTTTCTGATCAGCTGGTACTGAATACTGATTACCTAACTAAACCAGCGTATTTAAGATGGAGATTGTCTTGTCGTACAGGATTTGGATTTTATTAATAAATAAATAAGTAAATAAATAAATAAAGATTTTTGCTACAGAAAAAGCTGTATAAATGATTGTGATGATGTGATAAATGGTGTGGACAATTAAGCTGCGATCAAAGCGCTGAGTTCCCACCACGTCAAATAAAGAGGTTAAATCAGGAGTTGCATAGACTCTCAACACTGTATACGACGGAATAACAACCGCCTGTACTGGCCACTGTGACATAGAAGAAAACGAAAAGGTGGACGAACTGGCACGGAAAGTATCGGAGATATCTAAGGAATATATGATAGAGAAGATATATGCGCCCCTACAAGAATGCATACATTCATACATACATACATTCATAATTGGTCACTACAACCCGTCAGTCATGATTACGACCTAGTTTCTCACACCATTTATGTTGTGTGTGTTAATTTTATACATGAGTGGCGGACCTACAGTTTAAAGTCGACACCGCACGACAGATTTTTGAGAAACTTTTCATGGCAATTTTTATTTACTCTCAGAGTTTTTGACAGAAATCTGCTTAGAGACAGTCGTCGAAGAAATATTTTTTTCATATTTTCGTTTCGATGTCTGACCTGGGACTCCTACAAGAATACTATTCGAAATTGGAAAAAGGCAGCAAGGAATTCAGTAAACCGTAGTTGCCTAAACATACTTTGTTGCCGAATTGAAAAACTCCTGAGTCCAGCAGTGGGCAGAACGAGGGAATTACTTGTTCTCGACAAGAAAACGGTTCGCATTCTAACATGGACTCTAATGGGACACTGCGCTATTGGCAGTTTCGCTGACAAGCTCGCTCTGTTCCACCAGGATTACTACGGAAACTGCCATGATGCCCTGCAGTCGTACAAGGCATTCATAGCCTTTTTCATCCTTTCCTCTAAATTCCTCTTCCTAACTTGGTCTTGGCCAGCCCAAAACCTACACCAAACAGTGGATATTCCGGAATGCATTGGACGATACTGAAACTTATGTGGATTAGTATCGACAATTTAGTTCAATCACGTACCCATTCATCCAGAATCGGCTTAGTCACAAAAGATGATATTTCGATGAAAAAATGCTTCGTAACGAACACATTCGTTATCTATGGTAGTCGTTTGTGATTAAATGACGGATAAAGCTTCAGAGGTCGCCGTGGCCTAGTAGGTAGTGTGTTGGATTATTAGACGTGAGGCTATGATTCAAACCTCAGGTCAGGCATTTCCAACTAAACGAAATATGACTAAATATTTCTTCGGCGACTTCCTCTCATCACAAAGAGAGTAAATAAAATTGCAATGAAAAGTTTCTCAAAAATCGGTCGTTCGGAGTCGACTTTAAACTGTAGGTCCCGCCACTCAAGTATAAAAATTAACACAACATAAGTGGTGTGAGAAACTAGGTCGATTTCCTGATTAAATGGTTGTAATGACCAATTATGTACTTAAAGCTTCAAAAAAATGGCCATTATTAATGGTAAATTTTCTGAAGTAGCTGTTGGATGAATCTATATACAAAATATAACCTATAAAAATATATGCTGGGAATATGCGTGATTAGTTTATGGAAACTCGAAATATTTCATTTTAATTGTAATGTTTGCAGTTTTCTAGATATACGTTGACATTTAATTTGTATGAAAATGTTTGCAGTCTAATGTTTGTTCGTGCTGGATAGATACTGATATATGTATGTCCTATATTGGTTTTTTTTGCCTTCCTCATATGATGCTCATATAATGCCATGTTATTTAATTGTTTGCATATCTATTGATATGTATAGCATTTAACTTTTTTTATTTTTATTTGCTTGTTTATTGTCATTTAAATTTTAATGATTTGCGAATATGCGGAAACAATTTTTTATCGTGGATATTATATTTGCACACTATTTGACTACTGGAAGTGGTAACATAATGTAATTAATGTGGGTAACACAGTAAAGTATTTTTTAACAAGCTATACTCTGGACGAGGTTTTCCCTAACAGCGAAGCAATAAAATACATCCTAAAATCGCCGTATTTAACTAGTAGTCTGAAGGAACTAAGTTTGGTGAATAAGGAGGGCAGGATAGCAGCTCCCAGCCTAATGCTTTGATTTTATTTTGAATCGGTTTAGCTTTGTGTTGTGTTGTGGCCCATTTTTATCGTTGTTTGATCAATGTTTCGTTCAAATAAACCATTTGTTGTCGATAACATTTTGTATTAACGATTTCACCAAGTTTTTGAAGCTTGTGCTACACCACACTTATTCGGTCCCACCAAACACACAACATTGTCTTGCTGCAGATTCGAGTGGATCTGCAGCCGAAATTAATGGTTGTCCCGGATTAATCTTAAGTTTTTCTAAATAGAATTCTTAAAAAAATTGTCTTTTAGGCAAAAAATTTGAACAAGTTTTGTTATGACAAATATTATTGAACCTTTATGTCAACAGTTAAAAAATTATATATACGACAACAGAAGCATACCCGGGTATGTTCATACATTTTATATGGAATTTCTTTTGTTGCTAAACTTATTTCTGTGTTGATTTGGCAAGCTGCAGCCATAACGGACTTATTTTTAATGCTGACTGATAACCTACGCAGCAATTACGTAGCAGGTCCAAACGTAACAGTTGATGAACAGTTGTATTCCCTCCTTGATGGTACTGGGTTTACCCAATACATGCCATCGAAACCAGCCAAGTACGGAATTAAATATGGTGAGTAAGTGCCGCCGTCTCATCCTATCCAATGAAGGGACAAATTTATACTGGATTGGTGGCTTCCGGCGAACGGGGCAAAAACGTAGGCGAGAGGTTAGTGAAGGACTTGTGCGTCAATTTTTTTTCGTTGAAGTGGACGGAATATAATTTAACGAAAAGTTTAATGATGGACATCAGTTTATCAGTGTTAGGTACAGTGAACAGTAGACAAGATCTTAGATTACAACAAATATAAAGGTGGCGTGCATATTATGGGCAAGCTTTTAGCAAAATATTCAACAAATCAACAAACAAAAAGATGGCCCTTGTCTTTCTTCTACAATATATTAGACGTCGCTGCTTTTGCAGCATACATAATTTACGTTGAGAATAACCCAATGTTAAAAGCTTCCACAAGCGGCCGTAGAATGTTCCTACATAGCCTCAGCGAACAATTGGTGAAGCCGGAAATAGAATTTTCCACACGTAATGCTTTTGAAGCCATATATGGGGAATCTTTGAGCGTAAGAGGTGCTGCAAATCAAAGCGTGGAAGAAATGTATCGCACTGATAGAATAAAAGCAAAAGGTAATTGCTACATATGTACAAAACGTCGTCCAACCAGCAAATCCTGCACGTTATGCAACAAGCCCGTGAGTGCCGCTCATTCAAGTTATATGCCGCAATGTAATAAATGCATTTAAGAAAAATTTGCTTTTAATATTTTTTTGTCTTCCTATATTTGATTGAATTTTAATCGTACTATTAAGAACTTGTAATTTAAATACAATAAACATCAAACATCAAAATATTTTCATATATTTTATTATGCATACCCAGGTATGCAACTGTTGACGTAAGGGATAGGAAAGAAGAAATGGCCACATCCTTGGCCACCATAACCCAAGTCTAAGAATAAGATAAAAACACTACTAATGAGGATATCATGAAATTTCAGGTTAATATAGTTATTACTTCCTGAGATACGGCGATTTAAAAATGCAAAACATACCCGGGTATGTATCTGTTGACATAAAGGTTAATACAAGATAACAATACATAGTCAGGTTTGACCAACTGTAATGTTTTTTAATTGATTTATTTTTGATTTGACTTTTTTTATTTATTAAATTTGCAATCAATTATACCAGTTTTTTTATATTTTTATAAAATAAGGTTTTAATTACAAAAAATAAGTTGTCAGTGAATATGCATAATTAATTTGTTATTTAATAGGGCAGTTAATGTTTAATAGGATAGTAAATATGAATCCAAAATGAAGTATTTTTCAAATTATTCAAGTCTTTAAAAATCATTACAATTGTAAAACAAAACATACATAAATAACATCAAAAAATATTCATTAGATTGGTTAAATTGCTTAAATCTACTGATATGACAATCCGAGTACGTCACTACAACACTTCAGTCCGGATTACGACCTAGCTTCTTACACCACTTATGTTGTGTGTGCTAATTTTATACATTAGAGGCGCGACCTACAGTTTAAAGTCGATTTCGAAAGACAGCTTGTTGAGAAACTTTTTACGGAAATTTTTTATTTATCCCCAGAGTTTTTGACAGAAATCTGCTGAGACAAATCCGCTGAAGAAATTCTTTTTTGTATTTCGTTTTGATGTCTGACCTGAGCTTTGTACACGGGCTTTACGTCTAATAAGCCAACACACTACCTAATAGATTACGGCGACTTCATGCCTTTTCAAAATCAATGAATGATTTGGTGTTATATAGAATAGCCGATGGTCGTCATAGTCTAGTAGGCAGTATGTTGGCTTAGTGATGCCACGATTCAAATTCCAGGTCAGACATCTCGAACAAAAAGGAATATGAAAAATTATTTCTTCGGCGTCTGCCTCTCGGCAAATTTCTGGCATAAACTCTAAGAATAAATAAATTGCCATGAAAAGTTTCCTAATAAGTCTGTCGTTCGAAGTCGAATTTAAGCTGTAGGTTCTGGCACTTATGTATAAAATTAGGACACACAACATAAGTGATGTGAGAAGCTAGGTCGTATTCCTGACTGAAGTTTTGTAATGACCTATTATGTAAATATGAAATCGGTATTTCGTCTTGCAAATAAAAATCTTGAAATTTTTGTCCTTTACGCTATTTAAGGTTATCCTCATTTCCAATTTTGTTAGCGTTAGCAACAAATAATTTATTCACTTATTCAATTTAATATTTTTTGCTATCTTTGCTATTATACTGTATACAGTATAATAACAGAAGAAGTAACAGAAGTATACACATCACTGCTAATTGGAACGAGTAAACTCGTTTTTAAATTTGAGGCTAAAAGCCGTGGAACTTGTAGTTGCTGTAGTTTTAAGTTTAACACCAAATATTACATTTTAGATAAAATTGCTTACCAAACAATGCTATATTAGAAATTATCTGATTTTTTTTAAAACAAATTTACTTAGGATTACTACCTAGCTTCCCACACCACCCATATCGTGTGTGTTAATGATATCCATGAGTGGCTGGACTTACAGTTTAAAGCTGAGAAATTTTTCAAGGCAATTTCATTTACTCTCAAAGTTTTTACTAGAAGACTGCTGAGAGGAAGTCCCGGAAGAAATATTTTTTATATTTCGTTTGCTTCGAGATATCTGAGTTGAGGTTTGAATCACTGGCTCGCATCTAATAAGCCACTACACTACCTACAAAACTACGGCGATTTTTTAAAATTAGCTTGAACTTAAATCTGAATACTTTTCTACTTCTTCCTCTTCCCTTGTTTTTTTAGATCTTGGTCAGTATTGGGACTGCGTTCATCTGTGGCGTCACAACGGGCTACTATGCGTGCTCAAGTGAAATTTTTGATATCAGAGCTACCACTCCGACCTAACCTAATGCCATTAGATGTACTATTTCTAGCATATTTGTTTAACCCTATTACTTAATTATTTGATTAATATATATATTTTTTTGGATTAATAGATTTGTTTCATTGAATTTCAAATATAAATTCATTGAATTTTAAATTAAATTCTAAATTAAATTCAAATAAAAATATATTTCATTTATTTAAATGCTAATATTTTTCATCTTTTTTTAAAGTTTGCAATAAATTTTTGTCTTAGAAAATAATCAGCAGAAACATGAAATAACCAGCTTTAAATGTCTAAAATAAATTTATTTTCAATTTTTTTTATAATTTAAAAAATTTTAATTTTTTTTTAATTTTTTTATAATTTAAAAAATTAATTTTTTTTTTAATTTTTAATTTTATATAAAGAGAATTAAAAAATCTTTTTGCACCCACACAATTAGTCAGATTATAATCAGTATGCAGAATTAATTTGTATCTTTTTTTAATAAATTGGCGGACTTACATATGTATGTATGACTAAGTAGAGCATCCGAACGATGTATATACAATTAAATGATGCTTACATAAGCAACATTTTACTTACATACATATGTATAGAGTCACTATAACGATGTTTAGACATATTTTGAGTATGACTTGAAGAAGGTTATTTAATCAGGTGAAACCAAAATTTATTGTCTGGCATCGGTTGGCAAGAAGCCACGTAAAATTTAGCAGGCAAACATGTCAAATCTACCTTTAATTTTAGACGGCAGATATCATTTCGTAACATGAAACAAATTGGTTCAATAGCATCCGCTAGAAAGGTCTTGTCAGCAGATCTTGAATCTATCGCACACTTTTGGGAGCCTTTCAAAGGAGGTGTTGTCTATTATACTGGAAATATTCAAGAATTGTGGATCACTATGCAAATAAAATGGAACAGTATAGAGCCAAAACATGTAAATATTTAGTGGACAAAATACAACGCCGTAGTTTAGTGTAGGTGGTGTGTTGGCTTTTTAGACGGTCCAAACCCCAGGTCAGATTTTTCCAAGAAAACGAAATATGAGAAAATATTTCTGCAGCGACTGCATCTCAGCAGATTTCTGGCAAAAATTCTGATAGTAAATAAAAATTGCCATGAAATGTTTCTCACAAATCTGTCGTTTGCAGTCGACTTTAAAATGTATGTCTCACCACTTATGTATAGGTCGTAATCCCAACTGGATTTTAATGATCAATTATGTATATGTATATGTGTGTAACAGTTAACTGTTCTTATAGCATCCAATGCATTAGAAAGTTTGGTGCGGATTTTATACTGGCGACCATCAGTTCATATTTCCTTGAGAGCGATGTGGGCCAGGTCATCGGCAACTACTATCGGTCTACTATTATACACTTCCTTTGTACTGAATTCGTTGATTTCAATACCAGTGACATGTGATTTCAATAGGATTGCGCTGACGTCAGAGACTTCTTGAAACTTTATAATTGTTTGTAAAAGTGGAGTGCGTCTACAAAATATTAAAAAAAATTAAAACCCAATGAGGATTTTATCCCCCTTTAATGTGGATGAGCTAATTACGTAACTAATGATATTTTTTGATTTAACGATTTAAAGTGTCATTTTGTTTAAATTGTTTTATTAAAGTTCACTTTACTATATACACTGCTTATGCATACCCATAGAATATTTAACTGCCCTTAAATTTATTTTGAAAAATGATTCATCTTTGTTACTGGAATAGGGTCATATAGAAGATAGTGCTAATTATAAGACCACCACTGTGTATAACATATTCTGTTCTCTTCAGTTTTAAATTTACTACAGTGATATATTGACATAATCTACACTGGCGTTCTTTTTCAGGAAGAATAGAAGAGCTTATGATAGCTTAATTTTATCTGTATTTGTAAATGGCATTTGTTATTATAATTGATTTAAAATCTAATACTTATTTTATACTCTTATATTCAGTCTACAATTTTAAACTGCATTGTGATACATTAAATATGACTTTGTTTTCCGATACACAACTTTCATAATCTTTTGTAGGCAATCTGGTTTCAAATTCCTTACAAAGATACAAAAATTATTTTCCAATACATCCTTTATATGTACGTATGTTCCCTTTTTAGTTTTTATTATATTCTTGCCTTATATGGATGCACATATGTATATACATGTATCATAAAGGCGTTTTAGTTTAATTATAGTTTCAATAACGTTTTATAAAAATAATTTTTTTCCTAATTTCCTTGAGTGAATTATACTATTCGGTATTGCAAAAACCCTAGAAATGAAAGTTTTGTCTTCTTTCAATGAAGTGAAGTAAACGTTGCCGTTTATTTTTCGGTTCTTAAATCTAAACTTTAAACGGAGAATTTTGTAAAGAATAAAATTTAAAATTTGGTTTTTTAGTTTGGCCATGGAATTAATAGATTTGTTAGTTTCATTTTTATCGCAATATTTTTTTGATTTTTTGTTCTTACCACAAATATTTTGTGGAGTACCCTTAATTTTTTAATAATATTTCCACATCGATGTGGCATACATACATAATTGGTCATTACAACCCTTCAGTCAGGATTACAACCTAGTTTCTCACACTACTTATCTCGTGTGTGTTAATTGTATACATAAGTGGCGAGACCTACAGTTTAAAGTCGACTCCGAACGACAGATTTTGAGAAACTTTTCATGGCAATTTTTATTTGCTCTCAGAGTTTTTGCCAGAAATCTGCTGATTGCGTTTTGGGTTTGAACCGTGGCCTCACGTCTAATAAGTCGACACAGTATCTACTAGACTACGACAACATTTCGTATATACCTCCAGAAAAAGTCTCACTGAGTTAAGTTGCACGATTTGGATCTGGGTTTTGAACCGTGGCTCCACGCCTAGTATGCCAACACACTATCTAATAGAGTATGATGACTACAATTCTTCGGGTAACCTTGTTTTTAATAACATTTCCACATCGATTAGGCGAATTCTGAGCTAAGCGCTGACAGAGAGATCAGTCAATATCCTTACAAAACATTTCGACGTTTTAGGACAAGTCATCAGAATTTTTGGAATTTGTGCCATCCATCCTCTTGCAAAATTCGGCTCACAAGTTCTCAATTGGATTATGATCAAGGAATTAAGATGGCCACATTAAAATATTTACGTTTTGTTACTCTAAACAGCGTTCCACAAGCCGTGAAGTTTGCCTACGGTTATTGTCGTGCATGAAAGTGTCACATTAACGGTAAATTTTTTTTCACGTGTGGTATCTAGACATTAAGGTACATGGAACTGATCTCTAAAATTCGTTCAATACCATGCCAAGAACAACCAAACCACTCCATAATGTTTCCGCCATTACACGAAATTGTTTTGATGGTATATCTGGAATGAAGATGTTGGTTATTATCCGATTATCATCCGAAAAATTTCGATTCGTCAACCGATTAAATGTTTTTCGAAAAACTTATTTATTTCTTCATGATTTGTTTGACAAAATCCAATCTGGATTTGATTTTTTTTTTTTTTTGATGGGAAAGATTATATTTGTACGATGCATCCAAGTAAGGAAGCTTCATTAGGTACTCGTCTAATAGTTCTAGATGATATATCAATACAATATTACTTACTTAATTGGACATAACAACCCGTTTAACGGACTTCGGCCTGGCGCCTCTGCTTTTTGCGCGCCTACTCCAGTTGTCACACCAATCGATGACAGGGTGTCTTCGATTTGGTTCTTCCAACGGATATAAGGTCGTCCTCTTCGCCGACTTCCGCAGATTCCCGCATCAAATACCCGTCTCGGAACATCCTCCTCCATTCGAACGACATGACCGAGCCAGCGCAGCCGCTGGCTGATAACACGCTGCAGAACGTCTATGTCGTTGAGGAGCTCATACAGCTCACTGTTGGATCGGATACGGAAATCATCGTCAATTCGCACTGGACCGAAGATCTTACGTAGGACTTTTCTCTTGAATAAGGCTTCATAAGTGCTTAACAGGGTCTATGCATCTGAGCCATAAAAAAGCACGCGTAGGATGAACGTGTTGTAGAGTGTTAGTTTTGTCGCAAGAGAGAGGTGTCTGCTACTCAATTGCCTGTTGAGACCATAGTAGGACCTGTTGGCACGAGTGAGATTTTAATCTCCAGACTGACATCATTTTTGGTGGTAACGGTGGAGCCAAGATAAATAAATTCCTTTACTGTTTCAAAATTATAGTTATCGGCCGTAGTTTGAGAATCAATACACAGCACGTCTCTTCTTGTCGATAACATATACTTTTTTTGGCCTTATTTACTACGAGACCCATCTTAGTAGACTCCCGTTCAATAGCGCTAAAGGCAGCAGTAACATCTCGCTTGGTACGCCATATGATGTCAATGTCGGCAGCGTACGCAAGAAACTGGACACTTTTTGGGACCTACAGTTTAAAGTCGACTCCGAACGACAGATTTTTGAGAAGCTTTTCATGGCAATTTTATTTGCTCTCAGAGTTTTTGCGGACTCGCCGCTGACAGTGATGGCCTGGCCAATGTCGCTCTCACAGAAATTTGGTCATAAAATCCACACCAAATGGAGACCTTTTCACGTTGTAGTGCACACTTGTGTATCTCATATGGTTTGACGTCATTTCAAACTCAGCGAGTTTGCTTGTTGATGTACTTATTCATCTAGAAATGGGCTCCATCGCTGAAGATAATTTTTCTATATAGAGTCCGCTGCCAACTGCTCTAGAGTCCATTCAGTGAACATATATTGTAGTGGTCATGCTTCCGGATTTGGCACAACAGATTAAATAAATGCAAACTAATTTCAATTGTTAAAGTTCGGAAGCCTCTCCTAAAAGACCCTATATACGTAAATGTCTTTCTGTAATGCTCCTTGGGTATATTGTCTTTTAATAAACCGTTACTTAAGGGTATTATGTGCGAAAAGCAAAAATAAATACCAACTTTTGTGTAGAAAAGATAATGAAATAGTAAAATAAGCAATTCCTACTACAACTAGGATTCATGCTTGCATGTTCGTATTTTAGTTCATTAACTACGTTGGTATGGCTCTTGTTTGTCTGCTTTACGTTCCAAATAATCATAATATTTCTTATTTCATTGAGACTGACACTGTTATACGAGTGTATTAAAATAAAAACACATCAGAGATTTTGCATTATTTTAAAATAAATTTTGTTGAATATACTCACATACACATCTGAGCCATAAAACATTTCATTGTATATTATATATGGAATGGAAGTATTAAATTAAAAGCATTGGCGTGAATTAACACATAGACGGATACATATGTAAATACGTACTTACATATATGCTTTAAATTTCAATTATACTTTAAGCACAATAAAGAGCCAGAACTCAAGAGTGTGTGAAGGGATTAAGAATTGTAGAAATATTACATACATACATAATTGGCCATTACAACCCTTCAGTCAGGATTACGGCCAAGCTTCTCACACCACTTATGTTGTGTGCGTTAATTTTATACGTGAGTGGCGGGACCTACAGTTTAACGTCGACTCCGAACGACAGAATTTTGAGAAACTTTTTCATGGCAGTTTATTTTACTCTCAGAGTTTTTGCCAGAAATCTGCTGAGAGGAAGTCGCCGAAGTAATATTTTTTTTTCATATTTCATTTTTGATGTCTGACCTGGGATACGAACCCGGGCTTTACGAATAGTAAGCCAACACACTACCTACTACACCACGGCGACTTCAGAAAATATTGGAGCAAGAAAATGGGACTCAAAGGAAACTATTTTGAAAAATGAAATGATTTGTTTCCATAAACAATCTTAAGCCATTTATAACAAGTTTATAATCCCCTTTCCGTAGACAAGTTTTCATAGAACAATTTAGAAAACAACACTGAAGTTTCCGAACACATACCAAATTTACACTCGCTTTGTAGAAGCTCACCTTTCTTTATAATTCACTAGCTGTACCCTGCGCGTGTTGCTGCGCCACCAACTAACATAAATTTGAAGGAGAGACGTTACACAAATGTCCAATTAATTTTGAATCATTTTATTTATTTTGTTTCCCGTTGTCCTGATGATTCAGAGGAACGGGCCTGAGTAGTACGCATTCGATCAGATTCTAATCTCACTTCTCGTTGTTCAAGTGGTCCAAGCGAACGAGTCTCAGCGGTATATACTCGACATGGTTTACGATTCTATGAATTACATACAAACAAATATTCATTTTTATATATATTGACTATGGGAGGTGACACGCCCACTATAGTCAATCTGCCCATTTTGTTTAAATATACCTCAACATCGTCTATACAAAATTTGAGGACCCTAGCTGTTGCAGTTTATGAGATTTGCGACATTAAATACTTATTGGGTAAGTGGGCGTGGCACCTCGCCTACTTGAAATTTTAAAATAAAAAGTAGCCTATAGTTTCTTCCAGACATACAGGAAGGTACTGTTAAAATTTCAAGAAAATCGGTTCAGCTGTTTTGCCGTCTATAGACTTTAAACAAACCCACAAACAAATAAACACACATTCATTTTTATATATAGGATATTGCATGTGAGATATAATCGAAAATTTTCATTGATCTCTAGTATATGGTGTATCCTTGAATATTTCCTATTTATAAATCTTAAGGAAACAAATTGTATGTGAGATATTATCGATAATTTTCATTAATATCTAGTATGTGGTGTATCCCTAAAGACTGCTTATTTGTAAATCTAAATGAAACAAATTGTGTGTGAGATATCATCGATAATTCTGATTGATCTCTTGTATATGGTGTATCCTTAAGTACTTCCTATTTGTAAATCTGAACGGAACAAATTGTGCGTGAGATATCATCGACAATTTTCATTGGTCTATTGTATACGGTGTACCCTTGAACACTTCCTATTTGTAAATATAAATGAAATAAATTGTGTGTGAGATATCATCGAAAATTTTCATCCAGCTCCTCTATCTGGTGTATTCTTATACAATTCCTATTTGAAAATCTAAATGAAACAAATTGTGTGTGAGCTATTATAGAAAATATTCATTGATCTGTAGTATATGGTGTATCTTTGAATACTTCCTATTTATAAATCTTAATGAAACAAATTGTGTGTGAGATATTATCGAAAATATTCATTGATCTCTAGTACATATATGGCGTATCCTTAAATACTTCCTATTTGAAAAGCTCAATGACACAAATTGTGCGTGAGATATCACCGAATATTCTCTGGTGTATCCTTAAACCCTTTGTAATAACCTGTGGTTAATTATAATAAAACAATGTAATTTATATCATACAAAAACTTAAACTTTTATTTCAATTGCTTCTTTTATTTATTCTACAAGTCTATTATTGATGACACTTAACAGCTGACGATAAGCCTACAGTCAGTGTTGCCACATCCCTTCCACCTTTTTCAGTTTTAGCTTCGACGGTCCTTTGCCTGAAAACGACGGATACTTAGGTTCATAGGAAGCAGCGCCACTGCAGTGCCGCGGTCTGGATAACGTTTCCGGTGGATCAACGCTTGATGGTGGTTGATTGTTGTTGGAAGATGCAAACAAGTCATTATTAGCCGATTGTAAATTTTTGGCGGCTGGTATTGGATGCGAGCACAGACGTTGCCGTATGACATGCCCTCTGGAAATATTTTCACCATAATTATATTTCTTTTATGTTCGCCCTCTTCCCACGACTTTATCTTCAGTTCCATTTCTCTCAACAACTTCATAAATAGTTTTATCAAAATTCGGTGTGAGTTTGTTGGAAAAAATATATTTTTCAATAAAACCTTGTCACCTATCTGAATATTAGATTCCTTCGCTCCTCTCTTCGTGTCAGCTTTTTCCTTTCATTTTTGTTTGTTTATTAAATCACTATCTCTAGCTGACGAATCAATTACCTCTTCTGATATATCTTCAATGCTAGGAATCTTATCACGAATACGTCTGTTAAACATTAGCACACTCGGTGTTGAATCTGTTATGCCATGTAGGTCACATTGTACATAAGTATAATTTCTTCCTTGTAATCTAGCTTATTCGGTGCTGCAAATTTTCAATCGTTTTCCCAGGGATTTGTTCATATTTTCTACTTCGCCTTTCTCCTGAGGCCAGTAGGGTGGTGTTCTGATTATGTATATGCTATTTTCATCACAAAAGCATTTAAATTCATCGCTGACATAGTGTCTACCATTATTAGTCCTTATTGTCCTGTGTAACCCAAGCCTAGAGAAAACTTTCCTCAATGCCTTAATTATAGCATCAGATGAAATACGTTTCAACAAAACAACTTCTTGGCATCTGCAATAGTAATCATTGAGTACTAAAACATACTTCCCATTAGGCAGTGGTCCTAGCAGGTCAGTTGCCACTATTTGCCAAGGCCCATTCGGAAATTGGTGTCTTTGCATTGGAGTTGGTTTCAACGGTTGTGAAATCACGACACGATTTTACAAAGTTCTCGGCGTCTCTGTCAATTAATGGCGCTCGTGTGCCAAATCCAATCCCCTTGATCTTAAAAATGTTGGTATTATAATTCGATTTCCGCGTAGTAAATTGATCCAATGGCTGATAATTCATGACGAAAAACATAGTATGGATTTGATTAATTCGAATTCCAATAATAATTTTCCATGCAGGAAATCGTCTTTGTTCCTTTCCTTACTTATTAGAGATATAGTTAAAGTGTTAGGAACTGTATTTTATACTACGTGCAAAATGAATTCCTCGCATGTACCATAAAAAGATTCTTTATCAGAAATTTTGCAGAGTCTAGATATTGAGTCTGCTATATCATCTTTTCCACTACGATATATTACCTTAAACTTGAAAGCCTATAGTCTAAGTAACCATCTTTCAATTCTTGCCGGAGATCTCGAAGTCTGTTTAAAAATGTCTTCCAACGGTATGTGGTCAGTTACGAGCTCAAAATCTAACCCAGCAAGATAGTAGTAAAATCTGTCTATTGACCAAACTAGGACCAAACTTTCCTTCTCGGTTATATATAGAATAATATAATAGAATATCTTCTCTCAACGGCAGATAAAATCTTACTTGCAAAGGAGATGATTCTGGACTCCCTTTCGTTATCGAATTGTAGCAAAAGTGCTCCTAATGCTACAGGGCTTGCGTCAGCTACGTCTCTAGTACTTAATTTTGGGTCAAAATATGAAAGATTTGGTATTTCGGATATCATCTTCAATAATTTGTTAAAGGCACATCTGCTAAATCAGCCAAAAACGTTCCTATATATGTTATTAAGCTTAAAAAACTGCGTAAATAATCTTTTGATTTTGGAGCTCGGAACTGCTGTATGATTTTTACTTTCTCCGGATCCACAGTAAACCCATCTGCCGACAACACTTGTCCTAGGAACATAAGTTTTTTAGTCTTCCATACAAATTTTTCTTGATTTGGGGTAACATTGCTCTTCCTTAAAATATCCATGACAGTCTTTAATGCCTCGTCATGTCTTCATCGCAACTTCCAAACATGGAATGTCGATAGCATCCCTTCCATAATTTGCTGAAAAAGCTGAGTTCACCCCAAGAATCAATCTTTTGCATCTAAACAATCCTTTGTGTGTCACAAAGGTTGTGATTTCCCGACTTGATTCATACAACTCGATCTGATGGTATGCGGATTTAACTGTGCTATCATCCATTGACATCAAGCATAAAGCTTCGTTTATTAAACTTAAAGGCTGGTTTCTAGCATAGGATAGTCGTGCTTCTAAATCGCGCAGCCCCTGCGCTGATCAACATCTACGAGTTTGGTGCGATTAGTATAGTGAGTTTTGGTAATCAAAGC
This sequence comes from Sarcophaga subvicina, assembly GCA_936449025.2. NCBI lineage: Eukaryota > Metazoa > Arthropoda > Insecta > Diptera > Sarcophagidae > Sarcophaga > Sarcophaga subvicina. The sequence continues at coordinate 87,787,272 of OW388080.2, forward strand.
TACCACTCCAACCTACCTACCTACTTCACTGAAGTATTCATTTAAAATTTTTTTGTCTGGCTGTAACATTTAAATTTAATTTGCAACTGAATTTATTTGTTAGTGTATTGTACTTATCTAGGATTGGATATGTACATTTGGTTTACGGGATAGACTTTACCTTTTACCATTTAATCTTTACCATCGTAAACTTAGTTGCCTTTGTTCGTTATAGGAAATAAAACACAACTATTACAATTTTTTTTAAATTTTATTCGATTACAATATCGCAAGGAGTTGGTTACAATCAACAGAGCTGAACATAGTTGCTCCAGGAAAATTGTCCGTTGTATTATATTGAAAGCAAAAGCTCTTATTTTCCTTTAATAAAGTCTTCGAAGGACTCTTCATCGCGGACCTAGCGATCATTCCATGTGACACTTAACGTCTTAGCGGTTACTGATGATTAAATTTTTAGCACAAGATATTGAAAATCGTAACAGAAAATTATTTATACCAGCATCAATGCTACAAAATATTTCTGTTGCATTCTAAAATATATTGTTTTTGAGGCATTAACGCATTGCTTTCCGTAAAAAATAATTCTGTAAAAGAGAATAGTTTTTATGAGTAAATATCTACCAGGCTGTTTTGTTTATATTTAAAGAACGACAACGCTTTAAAAAATATCCTATAGTACCAATGTATATAATATAAAAATATTATTAATATGTTAAACGCAATATTCGATATGAAATGCAAGTTCCAAATATTCACTTTAATAAACTTAATATCATATTATTTTTCTTCTACAGTTAATTGCGCAGCAATCTACTTCACATAAAAAGCAAAGGAAATATTTTATTTAGTTAAATATATTGTTACGAAAATGGAAATGGTGTTATATCGTTCAACATTTAAATGATACTCAAAAGTAGAAAACAATGGACTACAAAAATAAACACAATGGACTTGTTTAAATAATCAACAAATAAACAAAAATATAGCAACAACGTCAGTATAAAAAAGGGGGTAAACAAAACACACAAACAACAATAACGTAAACAACATGCTTACATTTATAGAGATTTCGCGAAGACGAAGTCATTCTCCTTCAATAGCATTCATCAGACCGTCTACCCTGAGATATAAAAGGCAAGACAAAGAAGGCAACTTAGTCAGTAAAAATTCAGTCAGTCTTGTTTGAAGACGCGTTGCGTGGAAGAGTATAATCGTGGTTTGAAGATCTCCGTTATAAAAATCTGCCGAACAATTGTTAGTGTAAAGAAGAATAACAAACAAAGTAAATTGTTGTTGCTTACATCAAGTTCTGAACAGTGGCACATAGAATTGTGCGAACAATAAGGAATTTATCTAAAACTAAACACAAATTTATTTTTTTTATTTGCAATCTACTTGATTTTCTCTGAACATCAAAAGGTTACTTCTTGATTATATTATGATTATATTATGAATATATTGTGATTAATTAAAATTCAATTTTATTATATTTACGTACATACATACACACATACATGATTGGTCATTACAACCATTCATACAGTATTACGACCTAGTTTCTCACACCACTTATGTTGTGTTGACTTTGAACGATAGATTTTTAAGAAACTTTTCATGGTAATTTTATTTACTCTCAGAGTTTTTGCCAGAAGTCTGCTGAGAGGAAGTCGCCAAAGGAGTCCTTTTTGTATTTTGTTTTAATATCTGGCCTGGGGCTCGAACCCTGGCTTTACGTCTAATAAGCCAACGCACTACCTACTAGACTATGGCGACTTCTATTTTATTATTAAGTTATAATTATGTTTCGAACTCAATTGGAAACACTAGAGAGATGAAGCGACTTAGACTGTTAGTGTACATCATTGTCCTTCATTTAAATCATCAGTGTAGTCGACACCAAAGTACCTTAAAGGTACCAATCATTTTAAAGCGCTAATTATATTTGAAATTGTAATTTCTTGGTATTTATTGCAATAAAATTTTAGGCTGACATTTGTATTTGCCATTGTTGCAATAGCGACAGTGCATTTTATTGGAATTGAATTGCGATTCTATGATTTGGTGCGGATGTAAACCCATAAGTTCCATAAAATTCTAAAGAATGAAATGAAAAGTTTCTTCACTTTTAAATTATTTTAATTTAATTAAAAAGTAAAAATAGATAAACTTGTAGTCTATGCGTGTTTGCCATTTTTTGGTTTTTTATGCTGTTTGTTAAAAAAAGAAACAGAAATATAAACGAAACTCAAATCCATTAGTAGACACAGTACTTTTTAAAAGAAAAAAGATTTTCAACTTGTATTTTCATGTTAAGTTAAAGTGAAATACTCATATAAAAAGAAACTTTTTTTTACATTTTTGCAAGTGCACTTGCTGGTCAAACGCAATTAATTTGCATCGTATAAAACAAAATTCGTTTTTGGTTTTGCAGGACGTATATCTTTAGCACTTTGTGTGGAATTACTACCTTTCGAATGTTTGTACATACTTTGAGCATCTTTTGGTTCTTTTTTGCAACAACAAAGATACTAATAATGAAAGAAGTATCACAGAATTTGCATCAAATTTTTGGAAAAGTTTAATTAAGTGTATTAAGTGCAATGCAGTGAGTGTACTTTATGTGCAAAAGGCAAAGATGTCAATCCAGGACGTCTATTACAAAAAAGTGTCAAATAAGGTGAAATTTAATCTTTAATTTTGTGTGCCAGGTTTATGGAAAATTGTGCATTTATGAATATGAGAAGAAAAAAGAGATATCTGAACGATATTATTTTCTGCTTTAAACGGCATCAATAGGTCGTTCAAACGAAGAAAAATATTCGATATTAGCTTACACACATTTTGTTTTATTTAAATTTAAAGATAGGAAGGGCTTTATGAAAGTCCCCTTACTAGAGTAAAATTTACTCTGGGGTTTGAATCGTCGCCTTATGTCTTATAGTGTGTTGGCTCACTATTATCTAGATTACAGCGACTACATGGTGAAATGCTGTTTAGTCACTATAAGAATAAATAATTTTTGCCTTGAATTGTCACTACATACACACATACATACATAATTGGTCATTACAGCCCTTCAGTCAGGACTAAGGGACTAGCTTGAATTATCACTGTCGACGCTAAATAAATTAATTTGCATGAAATCATTTGCGAAGCGCTGACAACGAGCAAAATTTACGGCCAAGCAGAATATCCATTGCGCCAAGATAAAGCTTCTTATTTGATGCTATCAGAAGCTGTTAAAACCGAACTAAACAATCACGGGAGGCCTATGCAGACAACATTTAATTCATTTGTAGCGAGCATTGGCCGAAAACCGCTTTGTATATGCAATAAGAAACGATGCCGTAATTTTCCATAGTGACAACACTTGGTCTCATTTTGCAGCGTCGACCGAAAATGGTTTAGAATAAAGCATATGAGAAATTTTACCACCGTACAATTCAAACACCTTAGAGTCCAGACCTGCTCGTTCAAACTACCATTTGATTCGATCCACACTCTAACTGGAATACGATTCACTTCAGAACAAGGTATCGAAAATTGGGCCGATACATTCTTGTTTTCATTTATTATTTGTATTATTATACCTTTTGTATTGTTTTTATTGGAATGCCATTAAAGTCAAGTTAAGATTTTTAATTTAAATGGCATCGCTTTGGTTTTTTTATTCATTTTTTCTGAGTGTTGCACAGCGTTTTTGTTAAGGCTTTAAAAATTTTGTTTTTTTAAGTTTCAATATAATTTTTACCATCTTCACACACTTACTCAAAGACTTCACCGCTTTTATGTATTAATCAACTGCTGTTCATTACTATGAAAGCATTAGCATATGAGAGAGAGAGAGGAAATATATTTACGATGGAATACAAACTAATTTTTTACCGCCACAACTGTTTCGTTTTTATAACCCATGTACTATATTTACCTTATAAAGTATCACAGTAACTCACTTTACAATGCATTTTACCCACATCCCGCACACTTATTCATTTAGACTCAAGTGTTTTGTAAGCAAATATTATATATATGTATGTATTGCTGTTTAGATTTGTTGATTTTAAAAGCACAATGATTTTATATTTCAATTTTATAAATATTTTTGATTGGTACTGCTTTTTTGTATTTTTTATTTTTTATAAAAAAAATTATTCATTTATTTGAACTCATTCATAATTTTTCAACTTTTTCTATCCTGTCGCTGTCAGCCATTTCGTGTACAAGCAAATAATGAATGTAAAAAAGAATTTATCACACCCACATTTGTTAATTCGTCGTTTAACCATTAACGGCCACGTTATCTTTAAAACTGTTTCTAGTTTTTCTTTGAAAGTGTGTTTAAAACAAAAACTTTGTATGGTTTTATCGACTTTGGCAATGTATTCCGCTCTCTCGTTTAGTTTAAGGGTGGTTGTATTACTCTTATACACTTAATATTAATATGCTCTCTATTTTTATATAAAGGATAAACAATTTAGAAAAATATGATACTGACACCAGTGGTGTTGTGCTAATTTTTTTTTACCGGAACGCTTTCCGGACTGCAGTTCACGGTTCGGAAAAACAAGCCGGTTCGTTCCGGTTTTTGTTCCTGTTCGGGTTCGGTTCAAGCCCTTGTTTATAAAAATACATATAAAAATTCGTCAACAATTAGAAAAAATAATCAGTAATTCTTTTTAATTTTTTTTTCTAAACGTCAGCCAATTCTCGTTATCAGAAATCATCGTTTCTTTCCAAAAAGGAAGTAACGGAATGACGTTCCGGAGCGTTCCGGCTCGACAACACCACTGCTGTACACTATAAAGTCTCTGTGGGGTTAGTAAATGTGGGTTATGGTCTGTGTTTTGGTTTTACAAAATTATTATCGTTTTTATTGTATACACATACATGATTAGTCATTACAATCCTTCAGTCAGGATTACGATCTAGCTTCTCACAGCACTTATTTTGTGTGTGTGTTAATTTTATCCATAAGTACCGGGACATACAGTTTGAAGTCAACTTGGAACGACATATTGTTTAGAGAAACTTTTCATGGGCATTTTTATTTACTATCAGAGTTTTTGCTAGAAATCTGCTGAGAGGAATTCGCCGAAGGAATATTTTTCTCATATTTCGTTTTGTTGGAGATGTTTGACCTGGAGTTTGAACCACTTCCTAGACTACGTCAACTACATGGCATTTTTACATTATCAAGGGTGATTCAGCAATTAATCAGTTTCGGGTTGATCGCATTTAAAATCTTTAGAATATTTCGGCGTTGCGGCATTTCAATGTTCAGCACATCAGAAACCTTTTGGGAAATATTATCTCTTGTCTGGCTTAAATATCTCGCCGGCCTGTGTAATCATCTAAAACATCATGACCTTTTTTATCCTTGATATGGTATAAGTATGGGTCCGACATAGGTCTGCGATAGGGATAGTAATCAACAATTATTTTATTGTCGATTATTGTCTTCTCTGGACTCAACCTCGCAATTTTTCCGATTTAGAAACAATAAATAGTCACTTTGGCCTAAATTCGGAGAATAATGAAAATACCAGTAGTATAGTAGGTAGTATGCTGGCTTATTAGTCATATATCTCCAACAAATCGAAACAAATCGGCGACAGTTTCTCTACGAAATACTGACTGAAAGGTTGTAGTGACCAATTATGTATGGAATATATGTATCAACAATTTCATTCTTATTGGTACTCTAGGATAATCTCTATGAAATTCATTGATATTTATGAGGTTAGGATTTGGGGGAAGGCCTATTGAAGCCTCTTAGTTTTAAAATTCACTATAGTCACTGGGAGTGTTAAGGCGGACAAGCGATTTTATGTTAGATAATCGAATTATATTTTGCATGGCTCCTCGTCATTGCGACATTATTAGCAACGAAGTTATGGATGAAATGGTAACATCTGGTTCAGCTTTGGAAGTTACAAAGCAGATGAGTCCTTAAATTACAATAGTGTTCGGAATTATTGAGGAAAGTTCAATTCACTCGTATACCGTGGGTAAGGATGTTGAAGGGACTGTAAGGTTGCATCAGCCATATGAAAAAATTTCAATTCTATAGGAAACAATTTAAATCTAAGCATGAATATGCGAGTGATGAGAGCTATTATAGGTGTACAAACGCAGCATGGCACCTTTAAACATAGGACCAGCAGATGGAATAGGAATGTTTTTGATTTATGTAAGCTATGTAAAGGAGAAGAGGAAACAGTGGATCATATTTTATGGCACTGTCCTCGTCTGTACGTAGACCGTGGTGGATAGACAGTTAATTTATGAGAAACTAAGACTATAAACTTGGGGGTTCACAAACGGAGTTGACTGGCTAGAAAGATAATTCACATATTGAGGACAAAACGGCTGCTTGTTATTTCCGCTGTTATTTTCCTTTTGTCTTTCTTTTCTTGATTTCCCTTTTCTCTTTGTCTTTCATTTCTGTTTCTATTTCTTCATGCATCTCTGGATGAAGAGGCGAAACTGTGGATTTCGTTTCAACCTAACCTAACCAAACCGAAATTGTTTACCATCACTTAAATTCGAATTTGGATTTGAAGTCATAACATCACCATTTCTTTTCGACAACAATTAAAAAAACAAAGAACTATTATTTTAAATAATTTTAACATTTACTTGCATGTGTTTGCGTATTTTCAATTGCGGTTGTATTTTTGCAGCTTTGCGATTTAAACCGCCTTATTTAATTCGCCATAAAGCTAACACGGCAACTCATCTTAAGACAAATATTTTTAAAGCCTCATTTAATTTACTTCCGTCCTTTATGCTTCTATGATTTCTTGCTGAGCACTTACTTACAATTGTATGCAAAGGAAGTGAAGTAGCATTAGTTACTCATTGTTAAAATAGGAGGGAATTAAGTCATCTTTTGTTCAGTGCTCTTATAATTCGCTGACATGATTGATTATTCTTTATTTCTATTATTTAAAGCAAAATCTTCAAGTTATTTCCAAGACGGAATTTAGACACGGACAAACGTATTTGGCACGCCTTTTTAAGATAAGCGGCTTAACTTAGCAGAGTAACAGAGAAACCATTTAACGATTCAATTGTTGAAAATTCTCGCCTTAAAGTATTTGCAAATAAAAGAAGAACAAAAATAGCTTGTGAATAAGAAACAAAGAGGAATTTATAAGTAAAAATAATACAAAAAAAAAAAATAATTATAACGGCTGTTTTCATATCGCTCATACAGTTCACAGCTGTTGGATCATCACCAACTCGCACTGGACCGAAGAGCTTACGTTGGACTTTTCTATCGAATACTCTCAAGGCGGCTGCATCAATGCTTAATGGGGTCCATGCCTCTGCGCCATAAAAAAGCACGGAAAGGATGAGCGTCGTGTATATTATTAGTTTTGTCGTACAAGAGAGCTCTCTACCACTCAATTGCCTATTGAGACCATAGTAAGACCTGTTGGCAAGAGTGATCCTGCGCTTGATAACGGCGGAGCCACCATAAATAAATTCCTTGACTTTATCTAAAGTCTAGTTATCGGCCGTAATCTTAGATCCAATACGCCGCACATCTCTACTTGTCGATAACATATACTTGGTTTTGCCCTCATTTACCGCCAGACCCATCTTAGTAGACTCCCGTTCAATAGCACTAAAGGCAGCAGTAACATCTCGCTTAGTACGCCCTCTGATGTCAATGTCGTCAGCATATGCAAGCAGCTGGACGCTTCTACTTCACAATATTCTCTTTTTACAAATTTTTCGGTTATGGAGGTAGACACAAAAGCACACACACAGTTTTTTACTTTCATTCTCTTTTCAGAAATTAAGAATACAAAATACAAATTCCAAATTAATAAGGCATGAGAAAAGTGCTACAGGAAAATGTATGTAATGAAGTTCCCTGTTTTTAAGCACATAAATTAATGTATGCATGTATGTCTGTTTGTATATACGTACACATAAAACGGCAAGACATCTTATAAAACGTAAACTAAAGCCATATTTTGCTTACGTGAACAAACATTAAGAAAATTACGTACAATTTAATGACATTTTAATGGGCGAAAAATGAAATTCAAATTAAAGTCATGCGTTATTTTTGTAAGGCGTCTGTAATTTATTGTTGTGATATTCATTTGGAGACAAGAGTTAAGAATTTATTTATTTAATCAATTACCACTGCGAATACGCCGCATATTAACGGCTCTAGTTCCCATAGCATGCATAAAAAGAATCGTAAATTTAATAAAAAATAACGAATGAATGTGAAGTAGTTGTGTAAACACGTATACCTTTTTAAATTTGTTTTAATTCATTTAATATAATATTAAAACGAAAAAAGAAAGTGTGTGACGCCTAAAATGAGTTTTTAAGCAGAAACTTCATTCAACGACTTTGGCAACCAAATTATTTTGGTTTAAATTGAAATTTAATAATTTAGTCTAATCTTACAGTCGTAAAATTTTGTATTCTAATTTTGAAATTAAGATATAAATTTAACTTTTTGTATGGGTTGGGTCATCCATCGGTTTAAATTCAAACCATCGATTATTTTGAATCATTCTTTTCTGTTACAAAATTCAGTGTCTGATCTCCACTGAACGTATTGAATCGATTTACATTTAAGCAACGTTGGGATTTATAGGACATTTATTCGAAATCATCTTTTTGAATGAAGCTCATTTTCATCTTGGTCGATACGTTAACAACCAAAAATGCCGTATTTGTGGGTCAGAAAACCTACATGTGGTCTTACAAAAGTCATTCCAGCTATTAAAAGAGACTATTTGGTACGACTTGTGGCATATTTCTTTGAAAAGAAGGACGGCGCAACTACTACGGTCAATAAAGACACCTATCCACTATGATAGCCAATGTTTTTGTAAACGCTCTTAATGGCATCGATGTGAACAATGTTTGGCTTCAAAAGAATGGTGGAATTTGCAATTTATACAATTAATCGTTTGATAGACGTTTAATTGGTCGAAATGGTGATGTTAATAGGCCGCCAAGGAGCTGAGATTTGACACCGCTGGACTGTTTTCTAATGTGTTATGCCGACAAACCAGATACAATTGAGCATTTGGTGATGCCATTACCGCGTTATGACTCCATATACTCGAAACGGTTCAGGAATGTTGGTCATGAAATAATATTCCATTTCTAGCCGGAAAAATTTTACTTCACAACAAAAAAAGTGAATTTGACAAAATTTCATACCATTTATGTTTTATTGCATTATTATATTTAAACTTTTAAATAGCCCACCCACTCATTATATTTATTCACATTACAGCCCAACCTGAATTATGGCGTAAAGCATAAAATAAATGTCAACATTTCTCATGCCCATACAAAATGTATGAGACCAACCATAATTGCGCGGCGTTAACGCTTTGCAATTGCAAAATCCAATTTTGACATAGCGTAAAGAAATGAAGTTTGTTGTAAAACAAGTGATATTTTTTTATTTGTTTACTTTTATATTTCATTTGTCATTGTTAAGTAATAAATGTTAGCTGCTTTCAGTCCAATTTTGCGATTTTATCTATATTTTTTATTTTCATTTGGCGATTTTTATTTAACATGGTAAGTTAACATTACTGTTCTTGGCACAACGTTGACGCTTTTATTTAGGTTGCTCATTACAGTGTAAAAGCTGGGCGCTAAATTACGTTGCGCATACGCCGTAATTTATCCGGAAACATATGAGACGTATGAGTGATATTTAATTCCATTAGATTCATACCCGATAATATCAAAGAATTTTTATTGCCTACTTTTCAGAGTAAATATACCAGTAAGAGTAATATGGTGCGTATGAGTAATATATTTCACATCCAATTAAATGTAAAGTATACCCCATTAATTTGAATTAAATTTACAATGATTGTCAATTCTAATAGATTTTTAAAAATTTAAAATTTTTCGAGATATCCCAATCTAAATACAAAAACCACAATTCTAGGCTATATTCGAGTGAGTGCTACATTATGGCCTGTGTCTTCTAAATCTGCATCTAAATTTGACAAAATAAGTAATCGTTTTTGTTTTATTGCATTTTTAAATTTAAAGCTTTAAGTGGTTATCTGGTTTTAGTATTGATTAGACTTTTTGACTTTCTTTCTTTAAGTTAGCAATTCTTTTCGCAAACTCTCTCTTGTTGAACACATTCCTTCCTATTCTCCTTAAAAATATTAATCCATGCCTGCGACATGTCATGCCCATTTTACTTTCTATGAAGTTGAATTTTACTTAATATTGCTCTTAGGACATAGCCATCAATCACAACCGGCATGGGGCCAAACATTTAAAAAAAATCATTCTCTCAAATATTCTTAGACGGATAAGAAATATTTTATCATTTTACGTTTGGTTGGAGATATCTGACCTAGGCTTTGAACGTGGTCTCATGATTAATAATTAAACACACTATCTACTAAATTACAGTGATTTCAGCAAGTTATTACAAATTATAAAAAAAGGATTATACTCCTCAAAAATCAATTTTCATTCACAATAAAGGCTCTTGTCGTAAGGGATATAGGGAAACCGTGTGTCATCGCGAAAGTCGTGACGGTAGATGTGATAATCGACTTATCCTAGAATAAATTGCATACCCGCTTAGATTTTATTTCATTTTCTTACAAGAACTTGTCATTAAAATTGTTTAGCTCTTGTGAAAAATTATACATTCAAAGGAAAAGATTCATTCAGTAGGAAAAGAGAGAAATTATTATTCATGGAAAAATGCATGGCAATACTCAGGAGAAAATGAAATCTGTGATAGTATTATTCAAGGTAAAATATTTAGAAAATAATCGTGATACACGTTAATAAAGTAGAGGAAATTCGAAAACAAATCCTTTAAACACACTTCACTTTCTCTTACATTTTGATACAATTTTATTATATATTTACATACCAAAAGTTTTACAAATCTATGTCAAAAATGTGTGATTCAAGAGCAAAAAAATTTAAAAAAGAAAAATTATTTTCCATAAAACTTTTTTGCTTCACATTGCGTTTCGATATTTTTCTTTAAAATTACTTAACAGTGGCCTTAAGTTATGCGCCATAAAATATTTAACAAACCATCTTATAAGAATTAATTTAAACAAGCGTTCTCTATGGATTAGTTATAACAATATTTTTAACAATAATTTGTGCCTTAAAATGTTAGTGTTTACGGAATCCAAATACAGTGAAATCTGCGGTAGGCGGACACCGGTTGTCACAGCAGATTTGACCGTTAACGAGAGGTGTCCGTTCACGGAATAGTTGACTATAAAAATGTCTGGAGTTTGTGCTATTAAATATGCTATTATGACTAATGAGTAGACAAATTTCAATACAACTTAAGTATACGATTTTATTTTTAATTCATTTTAGTTTAAAGATTCATTTACACACATTTATATAAACACATAATATAATACAGATTACCCGAAATAATTTTTTTTATTACATGACAAAATGTAAATTTATGTGGTAGTAGAGAAGGACTGGTGGATTTTAGTCTGATTAGAGTTTGTTGCCTCCAGTTTTTTGCATTTCGTCAAAACGGTTTTCCAAATTTGTAAGTTTTTCATATGCGACAAAATTATTTAAAGCAAAATCTTTCATACGCGCAATCTGTGTTAGTACTTCATCGAACTATTTAATTTGACCCGATTTTTTGCTCTACAAATTCCTCTTCTGAATCACTTACTATTACTTATGGAGTTTTTGCAGATTCAAAATTGATTTCAATGTCATCATTTTCAGTGAGTGCAATTTTATCGATGTTTCAGAAATCTTCAAAACTAGTCTCGTTATTTTCAAAAATTCTTTAAAAATTTGTAAGTGTTGCTAATAGCACATCATCTTCCGGATCAAATTCGTTGACAATTTGGTTTTGATTAATAAAACCGGCTCTGGGAAAACAGTTTTTGATTGTAGAAGATTCCACTTTATTCCAAGCAGTTTTTGTAAAACATATTGCATCCAGCACACTGATAAAAAAAACTACACAACAATCTGCCAATGATACTAAAAAGGGGAATCATACAATTTGGGTATGTATATTTTTTTAATCGTTTAACATTTTTGAGTTTTGTCCGTTTACTGGAGGTATTTTATGGAAAAAAAATCTCCGCGTCCGGCCAGTGGAGTGTCCGTCTAGAAGAGAGTAATCTGTTCTAAAAATTCTTGTAAAGCAAAGGGACTAGGAAAATTGTCAGTTTAAAAGAGGTGATCGCCTACGGGAGGTGTACGTTAGTAGAGTTTTCACTGTAATTTAAATAATTTCCTACTATAATTTGTAAACATGTTTCTTTAGTGCATTGTTTTGTTTTTGTATCTTTTGTTTATAATTTTAATGTTAAATGATGTAAAAGCTAAATGCCAGTACCTAGTTTTTTTCATTTTCGTAACAATATGTTATTATGAGGAAACGTCAAAGACTACAAACCAAGCCATGTTTTGAATGAATCTGTATTGCCAAAAGGTTACAAAAAATCATTAAACGAAATGGCTTTATATTGTACACACATTTTATAAAATCGATTTTTTTTTACCTTCACAACAAAAGATTTGAAATACTCCACTCGTCATAGGAAAGTAAATGTAAATCTTCGCTTGTGTGGTGTGTTATTTGTATGGCTTTTAAAAAATTTCGGTTTATATGTTTTGAGGCTTGCAACCGTTGTTTGTGCCGTTGTATGTGCTCAAGGCATAAAGCAGGAAAACAGTTACAGATTGATTTTATCAAGTTAGTTTTTCGTGCTTCATTAGTTTACCGAAACAAAGTTAAGCCAAGCAGAATGGTAAAGACCCTGAACTATTTTGATGTAAGACAAAATCGTTTCGTTTTTTCAATATCTAATAAATGAAAAGAACGAAAATGGTAAAGCTGTATGCTATAAACATAATAAACGCAACGCAGCAAACACAGCAATCTTTCAAAAATAGAATACATGGGTGTATATGGAAGTCGCCGTAGTCTAGTAGGTAGTGTGTTGGCTTATTAGACATAAAGCCAGGGTTCAAGCCCCAGACCAGACATCGAAACAAAATATGAAAAAATATTTCTTGGGCGACTTCCGCTCAGCTGATTTCTGGCAAAAACTCATGAAAAAGTTTCTCAAAAATCTGTCGTTCGGAGTCGATTTTAAACTGTACTCATGTATAAAATTAACACACACAAAATAAGTGCGTGCTCAAGTGAGCTTTGTGATATCATATCTACCACACCGACCCAAACATAAGTGTTGTGAGAAACTAGATCGTAATCCTGACTGAAAATTAACACACACAAAATAAGTGCGTGCTCAAGTGAGCTTTGTGATATCATATCTACCACACCGACCTAAACATAAGTGTTGTGAGAAACTAGATCGTAATGAATGACTGAAGGGTTGTAATGACCAATTATGTATGTATGTATGTATGTTTTTGTTGCACAGTATTACAGTTGAAGAAAATCTGTACTACATCAGTACTAAATTTGGCTCTTATTGTTACTAATATTTTAGTATTTTTATGAGTTTTGTGTGAAACTGTTTGATCTCATTATTACGAGCCAATGGAGCCAGGTGAAACATGAACCTTATTATGTTGTTTTTGGAAGTCCAACTTTGACCGCTATCACGTTGATTCTATAATTTCAGTTTTAGAAGGAAATTGTAAGGTAGTATTTTGCAATTTAGTCAATAAATTCAAAAGAATTTGATTCGACAACAATCTTACATCTTACAACAATCTTAATGCTCTGCATAATTGTGTACCACTCCATGGTTGAATTAGTCAAACACTAAAACCATGAAATGTCAAATATGCAACTTTAATATCGCTCTTTTTGGAACCACTCTTTATAAAAAGTTTTTAAACAGGTTGCGCACACAGTCAAGTTTGTGTGTGTGTGTTTACATTTCAGTTTCAAATCCTATTTAACAGTCCCCTTAGTTGCCGATTCTTTCCACTTAGACGTATTACGTTGGTTCCAGTATTTGATCGATGAATCTTTATAAGTCCATCTATTTTGAAAACTCACAGAAGAACTTTTTCAGTTGAATTTCTTCTCTTAAATAAATTGACAAGATCAAATTTGATTTAGTAGGTCTTCGTTATATCTTGCAATCGATCATTTAAGATTGTAATGTAGTTCCAGGAAGATGATGATTATTTATTTACGCCAAGTATGCGATCTTGAAAGTGTAAATATGGTGGAGATTACTTGCAATATTTATCGAAAATAATACATTAAATTCAGATTTTTTCTTAACATCTTTTCATACACAGAAATTTCTCAATCAAAAGTTAAAATGTAATACAAAAGAAAAGCAAAGATGTGTTTGTGTAAATGTGATTCAATAAATTATACATAAGTATGCATGCATGCGGCTACAGACATATTTGAATAAGTCATTTAAATCATCTGCAACAAAGAGAACAAAACCCATGCAAAGAAGAGTGGGAAAATACAATTCATTTGTGCGTAGTCGCCGTCAATGAAAATTCAATTCAATTAAAAATCCCATTACTGATTAACACACAAATGAAATAGATTAGTATTTGTACTTGTATTTAGGCTGCTTCATTCATTCTCATTCAGTTTTAAGCTTACTTCTCCTTTGATTTCAATAATGAAATGACGTCTCTAGAACGCAATGTCAATATAGTCTACAAGATTATGTTTACACTTCCAGACACAATCATGCATTACTGCGTGTTTATTTACGTTAATTCGGTTAAAATTAATCACATAATGAATAACATTTAACACATGAATGTATTATTTAGTTTTTATGATATGATTAGTTCAGATGATATGATCTTAAAAGTACTTACGATTTTTTGATTTTTTTTTCTCCGTTTTGAACTAAAACGTTGCTCCGTATAATTAAGTCGTCAGTTTTCATTTCACAATTTTGAACGAAGCTAACTGTGTTCTGGTATAGAAAACTTCTTGCGTTTTTTTGTTGTTTCGGAAATCTGCGTATCTTCAAAGATATTGAGTTAGATTAGCGAGAAGCACTTAAATCGGTGGTATGGGTTATGCTGGCTTTGAGAACCACTGTGGTTTGTCACTCATTGCGGCTTAAGTAAACCCAACAAGAAAAACTCTAAATCACCCGTTTCTTAAAGTACCCCTGAAGTACACCGTCCTGTTAAGGTTTTCAGCTGCTAAATATTTTTCTCCATTTATTCACTGTAGTGGCATTTACTTAAGTTCAGTCACTCAAACTTCAATCCCAATGTTTAGTTAGTTTTAACAAATGTAGGTATAACAACAAAGCTATACAGACAGTCTGCTTCTACTCCTAAAACCCACAGCTCCTGTAGAAATTATTTTCGAAATGTTAATTCGTTCGGGCAGAAAATAATCGCTATTGTGCGGCGAATGGCCGTGTGATTTAAGAATAGAAGTGAGTCTTATCTACACGAGTCAAGTAGAGCCTAGCGATCGATGTTGCACCAACGAGTATGATACTCTGTGCAAAACGAGTGAAAAAATCCAAATTAAACTAGACAATAAGTATAGGTATGGCCGGCCTGCAATATGTCGGCGCTAGCGAGTTCCGTACCGGTTCTGGCCGACTACATCAGCTACCGTATGTAAGTTCAACAAAATCCCTTTGTCCTGTTTAAGAGTTACCTTTGATTGATTCGAAATTTCCCTACAAAAGCATCGGTATTCATGAACAAACGAAAAACTTTGAATACATGTTCATTGTGGACTGAAAAGCAGTCCAGACGTCCGCGTAAATTAAGAGATTTTTAGGACAAATTTCGCGACTCAACAAGCCGCTTTCAAAATGGCCTTGACCTTTGTCCAGAAAATACTAACTACCTATTCCTATACCTATTAATGTAACAAAAATTAGATATTCCGTCATATAACTTATAGCTACTGGTTGGCATCTCTCAACCATCCAAAGACTCTCTTCTACAGTAGCTGCAACGACGAGGAAGAGGAATAATGAATTTCCTCTTCAAATTCATTATTAATTTCCTCTTCAAATTCATTATTCCTCTTCCTCGTCGTTGCAGCTACTGTAGAAGTTGTTATGAGGGCTTTCCAGTCTCATATACTGAACACCTAGAAGCCAATGTATTGTTTTCAGTGGTATGAAGTTCCTGAAATGGAATCTTGATAGGCTTAATACAAATTCTGTCATCCACATATGCATGTTGGGCTAGATCTGTGTGACATGTGGGTTCATTATCCCATCTTACCTCAAATAATCAAATTCAATCAATGGAGTTTTTGTGCAAATTTCATGCAGTAATTCATTTAAATTTTATGTGATGCCAACCTCGTCAAATACGTCGGTTTTGTTATTATCTTCGATGTCCCTAAGTCCATGAATCCAAGTGACGGTATGAGTTGAATTTCACAAACTTAGATGTGCTGCACACATTCTTCAATGATCTAATGGTCACTTTACGTATGGTGAATATATGTGTATAACCATAAGATATACTTTGAAACCAAATTCGTACCACGAATTCTGAAAAAATTCCACATACGATTTTGGTGCGTATTCTGGATCCATTGATCCAGTGAGAACTAGAATGACATTTCTTGGGAGGTATAAACTATTATCATAAAAAGTACAATCTGTTTTGTTTCGCAAAACCAGGTTCAGATATCGTCGATAGATATATTCAGACCAATCACACCCATTGTCATCATTCCGTCAAATCGTTTTTGATGCTTTTTTCTGTTAAACCCAGTATATATTTTAAGGATTCATACCCCAGTTCAGGCCTATTGCTCTCTTTTAACAATAAAAAGTAATAGACGCCTTACTGATTCTGGACTGTATATTCAAGTTCCACACAAGTGGCGTGAAAAGCTAGGTCCAATTATGTATGTATGTATTTATGTAAGAGACAAGCGGCTTGCTCTTTCCATGTTATTTAGTAGGAATTTGTAACACAACTGAAGCTTAATTACCAATCACAGTCCACCTATGTATATGTCTAATGCTACCATAAATGTGGGTGACAACTAGGTAAAGCACGCAAATTCACATAATTTTATTTTATTTTGCCGTTAAAATTACTCACATATATCCAATGATGTATTTACTTTTCTTATTTTTTAATCCCATCTAGGGTGCCCTGGTAGTCTAGTGGGTAGTGTGCTAGACTATTAGCGTGACGGTCCTGGTTCGATTCACACCAGAGACTCTGGTCTGTGACACTACACCGAGCATATGGTCAAAGTTACTTAGCTCGTATTTAATTAGATTAGAATAATTTAATTAGAATATAATTTGTAATTGTTTTGTAATTAATATGTATGTATTGTATTATCCATGTATGTATTGAAGTCACCGTAGTTTAGTAGGTAGTGTGTTGGCCTATTAGACGTAAAGCCAGGGTTCGAGCCCCAGGCCAGATATCAAAACAAAATACAAAAAGTATTTTTTCGGAGACTTTCTTTCAGTAGATTTCTGGCAAAAACTCTGAGAGTAAATAAAATTGCCATGAAAAGTTTCACAAAAATTTATCGTTCCAAATTCGACTTTAAACTGTAGGTCCAACCACTCATGTATAAAATTAACACACACAACATAAGTGATGTGAGAAACTAGGTCGTAATCCTAACTGAAGGATTGTAATGACCAATTATGTTATGTACTTTTATTTACTTTTAACTTTTACTTTTTTTTGAATTTTATGACAATTTTGTGGTACTATATTTATATATATATAAAAGTACATAATTCACTTAAGTATGTGTAAAGTTTTCAGGCTGTGAATGGTGATGATAACCTTTGTACTTTTCTTTTCGCATTATATGCATTGCAACATTGTTGCGATTATAACGTTTACTTTATAGGAAGACAATTTGAACAGGAATGGTCGTTGACCATTGCACTCATATCTATAACATTAACATATATATTCTGGTCTATATATATCAGATATACAGTGAACAGTTTTCTCCCAAAAATACAATTGCCTCTTACATTTTAAATTTAAATGACAAAACCACACATTGCGTCAGATTTTATCATGCATTCGGTTAAAAATATCTACTAAAATTATACACACGAATATGTTCAACCAATTATTTATTATTTTCAACAAAATTATCGGTTCAATGTTATCGGTCATATACATATATTAGCTTATGGTGCATGATGACAATAATATTTTATAATGGAACCTTAAATAACAACAAAAATTCGATATGTTGTTGACTAAAAGGCATATAGAGGATGAGTTTTTGTTAAAACTTAATAATTAAATGGTAAAACGGAATTTAAACCACATGCACAAACCTTTTAATATCCATCATGGCGTTGTGGAATGATTTTAATGTCATGGGTAGTATTTTTCGGTTATAAAACTAAAATCAAATAAGCACACTTAGTTCAATTACGAGTTATGTACGGAATACAATACCGTTTAAATGACTGCCTATTGACTACGTGCAGCAGACGATCTTTTTGTGGCCAGTTTTTCACATATTTTGGAAGGTATCTCGGTGATGACTGATGAATGTTTAATTTTTGGCGTTCTCCGTGCAGACATGACTTTACAATAAAGTCTAAGGTGATGGAGTCAAATCAATAAAAACCAAAATTGAGGTCGTCGTAGTGTGTTGGCTTATTAGATGCGTGTTCGCGACTGTTCAGACATCACGAACAAATGGCAAATGATCTGAGAGTAAGTGAAATTGCCATGAAAATTTATTAAAAATCTATCGTTAGGAGTCAACTTTAAATTCAAGGTCCTGTCATTCATGGATCAAATCAACACATAAAGCAAGAGTTGCGAAAAAAGCTAGGTCGTAATCTCAACCATACATACATAATTGGTCATTACAACACTTCAGTCAGCATTACCACTTAGTTTCTCACACCACTTATGTTGTGTGTGTTAATTTTTATACATGAGTGATGGGACCTACAGTTTGAAGTCGACTCCGAACGACAGATGTTTGAGAAACTTTTCATGGCAATTTTATTTTACTCTTAGAATTTTTGCCAGAAATCTGCTGAGAGGAAGTCGCTTAAGAAATTTTTTGTCATATTTCGTTTAGTTGGATATGCCCGACCTGGGGTTTAAATGTAGAGCTCACGTCTAATATTGCAACACACTACCTACTAGACCACGGTGACTTCATCGTAATCTCAATCAAAGAGTTTTAATGAGTAATCAAGTAGGTGTGTAGCTCAGGCCACTGATTTGAAATCATAATTTTAAATTGTAGACTAAAACTGCGGATTATCATGCAACCATCGCACTCTAAATTGTTCTTAACGAAATAAGATCGATGTCATTTAGCGTCCACTTTTTCTAAATGACATTTGCTTTCACACAATCGCCGCAGGGTTTCTTTAGCCCCACCGATTGAGTAATTTTGTGTGAAGAATCAACATTGAATGTAGCGTAAGCACCTTATCAGCTTGTTTGCATGAGTTTCACTTTATATGGATGGAAATACAATTTGAGGTGCAATTGGCGAGACAAATGGGGAATAGATACCTTCGGATTTTCCGTCAAACTTACTTTAATAACAGAAGCGATATATCTTGAAGTCGCTGTAGTCTAGTAGGTAGTGTATTGGCTTACAAGACGAGAGCCGTTGGTTAAGCCTCTCACATAGTCATCTCTAACAAAATGAAGCTTAAAAATTTATTTCTTTAGGCGAATTCGTCTCAGCAGTATTCTGCCAGAAACTCTTAGAATAAAGTCAAATTGTCATGACAATTTTCTTAAATCTGACGTTCGGAGTCAGCATTAAACAGCCGCTCACAGATAAAATTAATACATACAACATAAATAGTGCGAGAATGTAGGTTGTAATCCTGATTAAATAATTGTAATATCCAATTATCCCTGCTCCTGCTGACCACATCAGTAACGTTTTCATTTTTAAAATCTTGCCAATTCCTTGCACAATAAATTAATAATGACTACCTTACTCAGTGTATAATGCTTGAATAGTGATCACGTTTTTATCATCGGCTTTTTTCGGTTGTTGGCAAGACTTTTCACGAAAAAAAACTCACTTAATATGACAGACATTTAACATCTGAATGTCTTGCCATGCCGGCTTTATAAAGAATTTTAATAATTAGTTTAACATCCTATTGTGCTTCTAAGTATATCTGACCTACCGAAGACGAGTGACGAGTTGTTTCGGTTTGATCACGAAACCGTTCAAGAAATAATATTTTTAATCAAGATTTGCTTCGAAGAGAAACAAAAAAAAAAGCAAAAATTGCTTCATAAAAGAATCACTAGAGAAATTGAGGATGGTAAGTCGCCGTAGTCTTGTAGGTAATGTGTTGGCTTATTTGACGTAAAGCCAGGGTTCGAGCCCCAAGCCAGACATCAAAACAAAATACAGAAAGTATTTCTTCGGCGACTTTCTCTCAGCAGATTTCTGGCAAAAACTCTGAGAGTAAATAAAAATTGCCGTGAAAAGTTCCTCAAAAATCTGTCGTTCGGAGTCGACTTTAAACTGTAGGTCCCACCACTCACGTATAAAATTAACACACACAACATAAGTGGTGTGAGAAACTAGGTCGTAATACTGGCTGAAGGGTTGTAATGACCAATTATGTATGTATGTTATGTAAGGGTGTCTGTGCTCATTGCATGCATCTGGTGGTACTTACAACATTTTTAACTTTTGACTTAATAAATATGCGCGCGTGTGATAACATTGCTTTGGTACATGTATCCTGTGAAATAGTAGCCACTTTATTGCATTATGTTTAAAGAGCGCACATTTAGAGGTAAAATTATCATTGAATAGTCAGGCTTTAAAGTCCAGTAATCTAGTAGGAAGTGTGTTGGCACGGTAGATATGAGGCCTTGGTTCGAATCAGAGGTCAGACATCTCTGACAATCTCTGATTTCTGTCGCTCGGAAACGACTTTAAACTGCAAATTCTCCTACTCATGCATAAAATTAACACACATCATATGGGTGGTGTGACCAACCCTGTATGTATGTATGTAGCAAAAGACATTATTTGTTACCTCAAAATTAAAACGAGTTGAAGATTAAACTTGTGTTTGAAACTATCGAAAATATACTGTAACGTTTTTATCTTTTAAAAACGTTCGAAATGTGAGCTCACAGATTGCAAATAAAAATATAAATAATTTTGAGTTCAGTTTTAATTAATTTCTTTATTGTTTGCACAATTCTGTGTGCCGCTGTTTACAACTTGATGTAAACAACAACAATTGTTTTGTTTGGTTATTCCTCCTTGCACTCTTTTGGGTAAACAATAACAATTACTAGTCAATTTGTTCGATAAATATTCATAACGGAGATCTTCAAACCAAGATTACTTTCTTCAAACACAACGACTTCACACAAGACTGACTAAATTTTTATTGGCTCTGGTGCTTGCTTTGTCTTAAATTTTATATCGCAGAGTAAACAGCCTGATGAATGCTCCTAAAGGAGAATTCTCGAGATTCTCGGAATCTCTATAAATGTAAACATGTTTACGTTATTATTGTTTGTGTATTTTGTTTACGTTTGTTCCTGCAGAGTTGTTGTTGCATTTTTGTTTACTTTTTTCTCCCTTTAATATACTGTTTTTTGTTGGTATATTTTTGTTTACTTGTTTATCTTGTAAACAAGTGCATTGTTTTTGTTTTTGTAGCTTTCGTTTACAATTAAGCGATAACGATTAGCGAAAAGTTATTTTTTTCTGATAAAAAATTTTTATTTGGATGGCTACAACTTTTATTTTCACGATATGCGTAATGACGAAAAATTTTTGAGCCGCCACACATGTAATTGAACATCCCATGCCATATGATCTTTGGCAAAATGAGGGCGCTGTTGCTGACGGATTGCATTAAATGGAGGTTTTTTCTTTAGTTTTCGGACTTGTAAATGTTCACTGCTTAAAATAGCGCGACGAACTGTTTACTTGCTTTAACTCCTGCTAAATGCTTAATTTTAGAGGTAGAATGGGCTGAATTTGAGGCAATTCGAAGAATTTTTTGCTTGTATTGTGGTGTTAGAACTGTCTAAGTACTTCCTTTGTAATTTTTATTATATGCTTCACGATGTTTTATGTAATTCATTACCACATTATGACTTCGTCCGATTTTTCTACCGATTTCGCGATAAGAATAATTTTCAGAATGCTTAACATAAATTTTTACCATTTCCGACGAACTTAAAGAACTCTTTCTTCCCATATTGATTTAACTAACTGCAGTCACAAACCATGACTTTAATTTTATTTGGTTTTTATAAAGCTTTATTACAACCGCCTACTGATTTAAGTTAAAAATTCACGTGGTTCTATTCTGTTGAACCAAAAAATAAATGAAAACTTTAATACTTGGCTACAAATAAAGTGAAAAAATACCGTTATAATTCATTTTTATACTATTCTTGTGTTCAATTTTCATATTTTTCTGCAAAATAAAATTTTTTTTATCTATCTGTATTTGCAATTTATAAAATTTTTTTAATTTAAAATATGTTGGTTCTATCCTGATGAACCGCAGTGTACATACATACGAGTACATATTTGTAAATCTATCGATAGCGTAATACATTATCGAATTTGAATTTTTTTAATTCTCTTGATTTGCTGGATTGCCAAGGAAATTGAATTGCAATTGGAAATCGAATACCAATCATTATGCTATTCATGTAAACCCAACAAAATTGTGCATTCCAACAAGACTTGCGGTCAATAAGTTAGCGAATAATGTAACTCAAGCAAATACAAAAGCGAAGATATTTCAATAAGACGCTTTTCAATAATTTCCCTTGAAATGCCATTTAAATTTCAACTATTACAGTTACCCGTCCGTTTGGCTTTTACAATGGGAATTAATAAAACCCAAGGTGATGTCGTTTGTGGTCAACTGTATGTTGCATGTTGATGTAAGACGTCATCTGAAAACTGAGAAAAAAATTTTCCTTCATATAAATACTCGTTAGGTGTTTCCTTTCAGTAACTTTAAAATAATAATACCATCCCTAACACATGCTTGTGGTTAGGATGAAATAAAATTCCTCAACACATTTATTATTTTTGTTCCTCTTCTTCTAGGATAAAAATCCTCTACGCATTACATTTTTATCGGAATTGAAAAAAGCAATTGAAAGCAAATGTTTACAATTGCTATCGGAGCAGCAACAAGTTTTTACACGCAAATGAAATAAGAAAATGAAATCATTTATTGTCTGTAGAGGGATTCATATTTTTGAAAACATTTCATTTAATTTTTTCAATTTTTATTGTTCCAATATAATGCTTTTTTTTCTTTTTTGGTAGTGGTAATCGAAGAGAAGTGTAAAAAGGCTTAGTTATTTAATATATCTGTTTATATATATATATATGTATAAGTACGTACGTGCAACATGTTGGAAAACAATAGAATTTTATTGCTTCTGCTGTCCCACGGTAGCAACTCATTTTTAAATAAAGAAAATGAGAGCAAAAATAATACCATGTTACGGATTTTAAAGAATTTAAAAATTTCCATTCGCTTAATTTTTTTTATAAAATTAGGTGGCTTGGAAATACCGATATAAAAACTAAACTTATAGTTAGGTTAACCACTCCATTTAACCCATTTGACATTGAATGTATCACTTTTGTAAAGCATTCTCTGTTGATATTTCCTACCATTCACTCATGAGCACATTTTTCAGTTGTATTTTGCTTCAGGTTTAGTGACTATGTAACAAGTCTTCCAAATGATCTCCTAAATACTCTCTTGGAGTCAAAGTCTATGTGGACTTTGATAGGCAAATCACAACTTCACATTGGAAGCAGTATGACTGGGCTCATTGACTTGTTGGAATTAATTCTTAATACTTTCGAACTTTTGGTGAATTTGTTCTTTATCTCTCTCGTATTTATTAATTTTTCTATAAATTCCAAATTGCCCACACCTAGTGCGGACACACATCGCCACAGTATTGCACACAAGTTCCTTGGATTGTGGTCTTTCGTTTTATTCTTCAATACTCAAGCCTGTCAACTGAGTTTTGGAAGATTTGGGTTTCTTCACACAAAATATATCATTTTTACTTGGATGTACCAACAACCTAGCTTCACACACCTGCCATGTATTGTGTGTTAACTTTATCCTACAGTTTAGAGTTGACTCCGAATGGCAGATTTTTGAGGAACTTTTCAAGGCAAGATACGCTAAGGTGTCCAAGACACGCTAAGGTAAGGATATTATATATCGATGGCTTAATATAAAAAGGACTAACTCGATTTTTGGTTACTTTACAGGAGAAGGAAATAACTTAATAAAATTCGTAAAATTTTAGATACAACAAAAATTTTAATACAATTTTTAAAAAGAAACAGCAACACATCTAATCTCTCATTTAAATTTTTTTTATTTTTTTTTTGCATCTGACATTTGTCTACCAGAATAGACAAAAAACCTTATTTTGAAAAAAATTTAGTTAGGTCTTTTTTATATTAAGCCATCGATATAACAAATAATAGGCACCAAAAGACCTTTCAGGCGAATTCAAAACTTTGATGATATCTTATATGATATCGTTATAAACTGCCAAAGTTCCGAAGATCCTGTTGGATGCACATTTTTAAAAAATATGTCATGCTTTTATTTCTTTCAGTTTAAACTTTAAATTCCAAAAACAGAACTGAATGAGTAAGCAAACATTGTTAAGAAAATTTATTCAAGTTTTTAATTTTTTAATTTACATCTCTGAACGTTATTTTACGTTATTCTATACTATTATAACTAATCATGTAAACATTTAATGGCTGAGCTCATAAATTATTAATAAATTCCCCGAATTCAAATTAACAGAACATTAAAGTTCAAAAATTCAATTAATTTGCATTTGAATTACTAACGCTTCAGCATAGGCCTTTGTGGTTAGGAATACACTACGTGCTGTTTAAATGTTGAATAATAATTACTTTAATACACAGTTTACTTAAGTAATTATGAAAGCGAATACGAGTCTGTGGCTTTTACATGTTACGTTCAATATGCAGTCGTTTATGCACGTTACTCTATAAAAGAAATTTTTATATATTTGCCCTACAAAACGGAATTAAAATTAATTATATGCAGTACGGTCGGTAGTAAGATGTAGAAATTCAATGAATATTGAGTACATTTTCTAAGAAATGTATAATAACAATGAGAAACGGATTGGTCATTTAGAGTGATATTAAAAATAATAAGGACATCAATATGAAACTAAGAAATTTGAAATTCAAAAGCCTAATATAAGAAAATGGCTTAATACTCTTGCACAAAGTTCCGATATGGCTCCAAGGGAGCATTTAGGAGATCATTTGGAAGTACGGGTACGTAGTCGTTAAACTTAAAGGAAAAGTCAACCGAAAAACTTGCTCATGAGTGCATGGCGGCAAAAATCACCAGAAAACATTAATCAAAATTGCTAAATTCTATGCCATCATCATGGTCCAAACGTCCATGATCAAAGAAAAGGTTGATCAGACGTGAACCTTAATTGTGTGCCGTAACCTCAACTTCTTTCCCCACATGGGTAACAATCTTGTCTCGATGTGGGGGCTTAACTGTACCTAACCTCAACCTGTTTGGGGATATAGTTCTTAACTAAAGGTTACCCTAATATCGTGAGAGGTCTATTTTCGAACTGATGTCTCTTGGGTGATATTTTCGAAGCGCCTGGGGTACTCCACTAAGCCTGAAACAAAATTCAACTTAAAAACTTACTCATATGTGTATGGCGGCAAATATCAACAGGAACAAACAAATAAACAAAACTGGTACATTTGATGAAAAAGGGGTTAAATGATTGCTTTAAGCGTTATCCTACTAAGTATTGGGTATAACATTTTAATATTTTGGTCCTTTGAATTTTAAAATTACACTGAGTTCTTCTTGGGGGGTAGTGTCCACACTTTTACGGTGCAAAAATATGGAGTCACCAGAAAGTTTTTTCTTATTTTTCTTTTAATTTGTGAAAAACATCAAAAATTTTCACTGTGGTCTAATTACGGCACTGGTGGTCCAAGGAAACTCGTATCGAAATTAATTTCAATTGTACGAATTTCTCTGATGATGGGACTCGATAGCTTGCTAATCGGTTTGTTTAAAACGTGTTGTAAAAATAGAAATATTTACTCTATAAAGAGTGGCAGAATCCTAAATGTAAATAGAAAATCGTAACTTCGAGTAAATCTCACATGAGATCGACCGCGAGAATTAGCACCCTGAAAAAAGGAAAACTTGATGAGATGTTAAAAAAATCGATTGTATATTTGATTTCAACTTACTTGTATAAATACATACATATAAAATTGGTCATTCATTTAATACATGAGTGGCGGAACCTACAGTCTAAAGTTGACTCTAAACGACAGATTTTTGAGAAACTTTTTTGCCAGAAATCTGCTGAGTGGCAGTCGCCGAAAATATATTTTTTATATTTCGTTTTGGTTCGAGATGTTTGACTTGGACTTGAACTGTGGACTCATGTACCTACTAGACTTCGGCGATTTTAACTTAATAGCTTAATTAGGATGTAGCATAGGACGAAGCGTTTTGCTGGAATAACTGCATATTTATGTAATTGTCCCTGCTTTAAAGATTTATTATTGTGCAATTAAATTTCTAAATTTGGTAGTTTTTTGTAAATTTTATTTTCATTTTTAATTCATTTATTTAAATGAAATTAAGCAAAAACTATAACGCAAATTTTTTATTCAATTTTTAAATTGTTTTCATTTTCTGTTTAATTTTTGTTGAAATTACATGGATTTTTATTGTCTGCATTTATTTATTATTCAGAGAAATCGATATTTGTCCGAAATAAAATTTTTTAAAAAAATTTGTTTTTATTTAATTTTCTATATCTAGAACCAATTGTGTTAATTTGTTTGCAAAATACATATTAAATGTTATACTGCAATACTTATTAAATTTAAAATGCTGCGGTAAATTTAATAAATAAATAATTTTTTTTCGTTTTTTTTTTGCAATTTTCTACTTATTTTGTTCAAAAATGTTAAAATTTAATGCAATGTATTGTAGTTTACGGGGTCATATTCAAATTAATAAATGCGTATATGCTGTTTTAATAGGAGAGATACATACATAATTACTCATTACAACCCTTCAGTTAGTATTACGACTTAGTTTCCCACACCACTTATGTTATGTGTGTTAATTTTATACAAGATTGGCGGAACCTATAGTTTAAAGTGGACTCGGAACAACGGAATTTTCAAAAGCTTTTCTTGGTAATTTTATTTACTTTGAAGAGAGATAAGGATACTTTGAGGAGAGATCGAGATAAATAATATAGCATCAGACTGGAATATTTTAAATATTTTCGACAGTTATTATAATACTTGGTGGATCTCTTGATGTCATTATGTGTAAAATGTAATATGATTCAAATGTCCGCTCCTGCTTCTCTGGGTAGAGCGTATCAGAAATTTCTAATCTTCCAGATCCTGGCTCATAAGTTAGGTTTGAATTTGACCTATGGCGTTGGTTATGTTAGTTTGTGGATTATTCGCAAACACTTGCTACTTAAGAAAACTCCACCAGAAAAAGTCTAATCGTGGGGTCAAATCGCAGGATTTCGGTGGCTAGTTCACAGAAGAAATCCATTACTTTGCTCCGCGATTCCTTTTGAAATCACAATAAAGGAGGTTTTATTAGGACAGCCTGATAATATTAATTTAACCGCCTACCTACCAATGCTGCAGAAATCAAACGATTAAAACTTTATTACTGATTTGCAAATGATTAAATTATAAAAAAGGAATGCGACAAAAGCACTTATTAAATAGAAAATATGTCCATTTTATTTAATATCCGGCCATTAGCATGTCTGCTTACTATTCAGTTTTAATCAATTGTCTATGGGAGTTGCTCATTCAATACTTCGTAAACGACTTCATTTTTTCAGTTTAGTTCACAATCTTAAACTTTGTCTCAAAGTCAAATGTAAATACTTCAGTCACGAAAGTCGTAACAGTTCATAGACGTTGTATTCCATATTTATTAATAAAAATGAAAAGAGGGAATGTAATAAAGACGCATGCTAGCGGTTTTTACCATTTCCAGTGATTCAAGTGTATGAATTAAGGTAAAAATAGACGAATTTATTTTAAATCTTAATCAAGATTTAATAGAGTTGAGTGTATAGGCGTTAAAAGAGTGCTTTCTATGAAAAGAAGAGTAAGGTGGCAATATCGTAAATCACCTGTACAAAATATCAGACTTAAGCAATGCACAATACAGCACAGAGGAATGCCTCAGTCCGGAAAACATCTTTCACAAGATATTTCTTGATTCTACATCAGATTCAAATAATTTCACCACTTATCTAGTTATTGCTCCATTACGAAATTCAACCGTAATTAAGCTGAGAAAGATAACCTATTTGTCTACCAACTGAGAATTATTCTCTTATTCTCATCCAAAATTTATAATATAATGACCAACTTGGTTTCACTTGTTTTAGGTTTCAAGAGATCAATGAAAACCATTACTAGGCAATATTTCTAGAAAGTTCCTTATACTATATATCGGATCTTCCATTAAGCATTTTTTATCTTTAAAGTTGAATAAAACGACATTTTTTATACGTTTGAAAGACCTATTGACGCTGTTATGAGTGAAACATAACATCGGTCAAATTTCTGTCGCGGCTTCTCTGGATAATATTTTTATGACCCTGGCAAACTCGTACGTGAGATGGCTATGCCCTCAAATCGCTCATGCAAAATATATAATGTGGCATGAGCCGTGTATCACATATCATTGGTGTCCAGATCATCAAATTTAGGCCAAAAGAAGTTAATAATTATCGACATAGAAATATGTACCGATGACTCCGCCAGCTCAAAATCCACATAACAGCGATTTTGTCGGGATTTGCATTGGACGCTCTCTGAAGTGAATTCAACAGTTCTGTTTATCCACGCACCCAGTTGTCGAGAAATTGGGCTTATCGCTGAAGATGATTTTTCGATAAAAATTAAGAGCAGTTGCCAAATGTTTCATCATCAACAGAGTCCATTCAGTGAAGGCATGGAAATCCAAAAACCACACAAGCACTTTCTACGAAAGTTAAATTTATTCAGATTGTTGTTGTGACATAAAACGATACCGTTAGATTTAAAATTTCGAAATTCAAAAAATAAATCACGAAAGGCTTAGACGTTCATATCACCGACAAATATATAATTTGTACGGCAATTACCATTCTATACCATTTGAACAGCCCACACAATCATAGCTGCCAGATAAATGAGGCACCAAATCGTCAAATATTTGAAAAAAAATCGTCAAAATCGTCAAAGACGTTTATTGAAACCGTCAAAAAATCGTTAGAAAAAATAAATAAATTTCTATTGTAGTAAAACATATAAAGTCAATGTACTTATGTATGTATGTACATATCTGAGTTCAAAAATAAAAAATTTTAAAAAATTTGTTAGAAATTAAAAGCTAGCGTCATCCCCACCCTCATCCTCATGTATTAATTTTCTACCAAAAATGGAGAAATTTTATATCATTTTCAGGAAAAAATTGTTTAAGGTTTAAGCAATCTATCCCAGTGTTATTTATTCACAGATAAGAGCAGGAATAATATTGCATCATCTTAATCTACGGGTGATGTAAATATTAAGGAGTCAGAAGATCTTGACATTCTGACTATGAAAATTCAGTGTAATCTTGGCTGCAACCGAAACATTTTTCAGTTCTTTCAGTTCCTTCTTAAGGTTTTATTTATACTATTTATTAGGTCGGTGCTTCAACGTCTATTTTGAAGTTCTCGACCGTGTATAGGAGAGGTCGTAGTAACTCATTAATGGCGGTAGTGTATCCAACTCCACTGAATCATTGGTGCATCGGGTCAATGTGGTTTGTGTTTATGTGGTCGATGGGCCAGTGGATCGCACACTGTATTGCAGTAAAAATACGTTTCTTAGACGGACTATCCGTATGTGCGACTCAATTCCTGCAGAGGTCTTTCCTGTTACTTATGGTATACAAATATACAAGCCTAATGGCCTTAAACACTATTCTCCCTTTGCTTCTACCTATGACATATTTTCATAGTCCCAAACACAATGCTATCCTTTTCCTGAGTGTTAGTAGTACGAAGAAAAATAATGGCGCTTGCCTTTGTTCTTCCGATGGTAATATTAGAAGCTATACCCGAATTTTTAAAATTGTCTGCAACGACAAGTGCTAAATTATTCTCAACGACGAGGTTATTTAGGAGTAGTAAGTGTTTGGCTTTTAAGGGGTTAAAAGGAATAAAATACAGAAAAATCATCGCAGATATTCGAAAGTAACTTAAAAATATAATACTTAAGTGGCTTAAAGTTGCTTTTAATGTACTAAAGTTAGGAATATGATGTACATTTTTAATTTCTAAAAATCGTCAAAATAAGGACATAAATCGTCAATATGATATTTTTGGAGCTCAAAATCGTCAAAATGACGATAAATCGCAAAATCTGGCAGCTATGCGCACAGTGTACATACAATATTCAGTCTTTCGTGGACGTATGAACAATATCATTGCACAAATTAGTTCAATTAAATATTGCTCATACGTCACATATAAAATGAACGAATGAAAAACCCTTCGATTGATTTAATCCTTTAATTTCTTTAGTGATAAAATTTTTTTGGAATAATATACTGTGGACTGCAAAAATCTAGCTACCCCAATATTTTTTTAGCAATTTCATGAATTTTAAGCAATAATATGTACAAATAACTGATATTTTCTATATTTATTGTATTAATTTACTTCTATTTTTTAAAGGAAACAGAATACGGAAACTTTTTAAAAATTTAATAATAATATTTGCGTTATAGTTTTTGCTTAATTTCATTTAAAAAAATAAATTAAAAATAAAAACAAAATTTACAAAAAAACTACCAAATTTAAAAATTTAATTGCACAATAATAATCAAGCAGGGACAATTATATAAATATGCAATTATTCT
Organism: Sarcophaga subvicina; assembly: GCA_936449025.2. Lineage (NCBI taxonomy): Eukaryota > Metazoa > Arthropoda > Insecta > Diptera > Sarcophagidae > Sarcophaga > Sarcophaga subvicina. The sequence continues at coordinate 87,818,228 of OW388080.2, forward strand.
AGCAAAATGCTTTGTACTATGCTACATCCCAGTTAAGCTATTAAATTGAGGCCACAGTTCAAATCCCAAGTAAAACATCTCGAACAAAACGAAATATAAAAAAAAATATTTCTTCGGCGACTGCCTCTCAGCAGATATCTGGCAAGAAAAGATTATCTTAACATTTATTTTAACACATATGGATATATGGATGGAACTGTTTAATTAAGTAAAATCTACTGTTTAACATCTTAATTGTTCTCTTTTTGGTTAACTTTTCTTTTTGTTTTCTTTTCTATTAAAAAAGAAGAAAAACAGTTTCTTTTGGTACTGTCAGCTTCAATTTTCGTAGTCCAACCCAATTTGACGCCGAATTTCGACTCTACAATTTTATTTAATTTGTTGTAGGGCTGATATATTTTTATATCCAAAGGACATTTATTACAGTTACCGCTTCCTCATTTTCAGCTGTGATCTGTTAACATTGTATGCCAATAAAACGAGGCTTGTTTTCTCTGTATATATATATATATATATATATATATATATATATATATATATATATATATATATATATATATATATATATATATATGTCTATGTACTGTATTTTAGTGTATTTTGTGTATTTATTTGTATATTTATATGCTTGACAAGAAGCCAAACAACCAAAGCCGAATTCAGGCTTCAGTTTTTGAGGCTACTTTGCCTGGACACAGTAACTGCTACACTCTTTAAAAATAGGCTTGATTTCATACATACTATGTGTGAAGGCAATTTTCAAAAGTTATCAAATGTATTCTTGTTGTAGTTTTGAAAAACGTTTGGAATCCGCTTAGCTGTTGTTTGCTCTTTTTGAGAACAGCATCGTATGCAAATCCTAATGGCACATAAGAACAATATATAAAACAATAATAATATAATAATAATTTAATCATATAAATAATTGTTTTGCATACTTTCTCATTAAATCGCATTGAATCCTTATTAATTTTAATATCACTGTGTATGCTACAACCTTCAAAATATTCCTTCTTTTTAAAGCGTTACTCTTTATCAATGCGTATTAAATTTTTTTTTTTATTATAATATTGTTACGTTTTTACTCTTTTAAAACCGTTTAAAATATGAGTTCGCTGATTGTGTTTAGTTTTAAATCAATTCTTTATTGTTCAATAAATAATAATAAAAATAAATTTGCCTTCGCGAAAACTCTATAAATGTAAACATGTTCACGTTATCTTTGTTTGTGTATTTTGTTTATGTTTGTCCTTGCAGTGTTGCTGTTGCCTGTTTGTTAACTTTGTTTATCCCTTTTTTATTCTGTTGTTGGTGCTATATTTTTGTTTATTCGTTGATCATGTGAACAAGTCCATTATTTTTGTTTTTCTAGCTTTTGTTTATCATTTTAATGTTAAACAGTAACACCATTTCCATTTAACAATATTTTTATTAAATAAAAATACAAATCCGCGCTGTAAAGATAATAAGGACACTCCATTGGTTTTTGAAAATATAATAAAATACATTAATATTATAATAATTATATAATCATTTAAACACTTGTCTTTTTTAAGTACATCCCCATCAAATCTCTAAGCGACACATTGGTGACCTTATTATTTTTACCATAACTATATTTGCTACAACTTTTACAACATTTCTGCTTTTTAAAGCATTGCGTCACTGCCACAAGAAATGTAAACGAAAGAAATTCCTTTTTTAGAAAAAATGCAGAAATGTATGAAACATAGCCCATAGGGCCTTTCAACAGGGATTTCTGCTCAGATGCAGATGTTGTGAACTGTCGTCAAAAACCATATGATTTTGAAGGCTTTTAAATCGTGAATTGTACACATTTAAGTACATTATGTATAGCAGAAGTCACCATAGGCTACTAGGTAGTATATTGGCTTATTAGACGTGACACCGTGGTTCAAACCTCAGGTCAGATATTTCGAATAAGACGGAATATAAAAAAATATTTCTTCGGCGACTTCTTGTCAGCAGATTTCTGGCAAAAACCCTGAGAGTAAATAAAATTGCCATGAAAAGATTGTCAAAAGTTTTTATTTCGAAGTCGACCTTTAAGCCGTATGTCCTGGCACTCATGTATAAAAGTAACACGCGCAATATAAGTCGCGTGAGAATCAATGTCATAATCCTGATTAAAGGCTTGTAATGACCAATTATGTATGAATGTAAAAATAGGTCAGTCGGACTCAGATTTTGTAGTAACAGAGGTTCAGTCTGGAGAAGTCTCCTTATTTCTCGCTTTTAGAACGCCAATAATTTCCTGAGGGCGTACGGTGACAGTCTCTTATATTTTACAAAAATAACACAATATGGTCCTCATTGTGTTATTTTGGAACACTAATTATGCATAATTCGTTAGCAACAACTGAATCATGGAAAGTTGTACATTCCGGATGCGTTTCACCTAAAGAAGCCGTGACGGACATTTCAATGAATCGAATAAAAAATTTCGTTGATATCACGCACACACTTTGTTTAATTTAAATTTAAAGAAAGGAACTGCTTAACAAAGGTCCCTATGTACATACATATTGGAGAAAAAGTAATTCTTTGAAAGATTTTTTTCATTTTTTACGTTTTTCTTTTCCTTTGACGTGAGTAAAGATTGTTTTCTTTGAAACTAGCTGTTGGAACAGACTTAATATTTCTGTGAGGTCTTATAGAAATGTAAAAAAAACACGTTTGTGCAGATGCAAAAGATACAGAAGCGGTGGGATAGAAACGGTGCATAAACAATTTAAAACATTTTGTATTGCAATGTGTTTCTTTCTGTCTCTTTTTAGTTGAAGTTTAAATGGCACAAAGTTATATGCTGCTGCATAATATATTTAATAAAACATGCTTTTGCAATTAATTAAAAATAATTTTTCTTTTGCATAATTTCTATTTACACAACTTTATTTATACATCTTCTGAGTTTTGTTAAAATTTATAAGAAAATTCCAGAGAAAATAGTAACAACTGCACAAATAACTGATTAAGAAAATTTTTAAAAATATAAGTAAGGTTATGACAAATATTCTTAAATTTTTATTGTTTAACAATTGTTACCGTAATGGATCCTTTTTCAATCTGTGCCTAATGCATTTCAGCTCAATGTAGGCTAATTGCATTCCCGAAAGGTATTTATCTCATTTGAAAACAACAATGAAAACTTTAAAATATTTTTTATTTATATAAAACTAGCAGACCCGGGCAAACGTTGTTTTGCCTTCGAATTTTATTTTCACTGTGTCTGGTTTCCATGCAAAGTCAGGGCTGATTGATATTTAGAAGAAGAATGATAGGTGCACTAAATCGACATAGCAATTATTGTTCAAATGGAATTATATATTGTTGATAGCTGGGCCCGATCCGTACGTGGGCAATATACGTTTTTTATGATATTTTTTTTTTGTTATTGTTGGGATAGGGAGGCTGCCCTTTATTTTCTTACCTGTTGTTTATTTACTTTCTTCAATAGCTTTCAATAATACAATTAATTTACTTTCACTAACACCTTGGGTTAATTTAATAAAATGTATGTAATATTTAATTTAAATAAATTAATCTTCAATTTAATAAGTTCTTTTTTCGTTTGACACCCACGAACTTTTCAGGAAAAAAGGTTATGTATGTGTCGGTGTCGGGATACTCAACGCCGCTACACGCTGCCACACATAAAATATGCTTATTGCGCAAATAGAGTTTAAAAAAGAGTGATAGATATTTATTTACTTTTTTTAATACATTTTTTCACAAAAAGATGCTAGGTTTCAGTCGGTATCGCGCAAATTAATTAGTCCTTGAGTTACGGTGCAAAAACACAAAAAAAACTAAATATTGCGCCATCTGTCGGACGAACTTCAAACTACACAGAAACACTCCCCACATAGAACATGTATATTAAGTTTGGTCAAAATCGGTCCAGTAGTTTTTGAGTTTAGCGATCACGAAGATACACTTCATTTTTATATATATAGAGATAGAGACTAGGAGTGCAAAAATACAGGATAAAAAAATACAGCGGCTGCTTCTGTGGCAGATTTTACAACGTGCAGTAATCCAGAAAAAAGCAACCCGAATATAATAATTCTTCGCTTAGCCGCCGTAGTCTAGTAGGTAGTGTATTGACTTATTAGACGTGAGGCCACGGTTCTAACCCCAGGTCAGGCATCTCCAACAAAACGGAATATAAAATAAAAATAAAATAATATTTCTTTGGTGACTTCCTCCTATATCTGCACGTCGCAAGAGATTGACGCTGACAAAGAAAGTGAATAACAGTCTCATCTTCCTCAGCGGATCTACACCAACGGCAGAAGTCGTTAAATGGGAGCCGTATTTTTTCCGCGTGTCTATTAATAACACTGTGAACTGTAAGCATGGCCACTGTGATCGAGACGATGTTGTGACCAAGTCCAAGTAGCTGGTTGCTGCGCCTTCTATTCATTGAGGGTCAAGTGAGCTTAGCGGTGGAGCAGGACTCTTCATTGATCCAGGATAGGTTGGCGTCTCGGAAGAATTTCCGCGCGATGGCCAGCTTGAGCGAGGTAAGTGGCATTCCCGGAATGTCGCAGTGATTTACTCGCAAAGTTCCATGGAGACTTTATGGCAGTCTGGCTCTCCAATCGCTTCTGCTCGCGATCAGATCCAGTTAAGCATTGCGAACAAAGCCTTTGTGGGGACCTTCTGACTCCTTCCAGGAGTCTGATACTGTGCACCCTGTCCAGAAAAGCTTGGCCTTGCTTTCAATCAGGTTTTTTTACTGAGCACTTAGTGAATGTGAAACAAAAGCTAAAGAATGCAGTTTTCAAAAGTTCTACAGAATGTAACTCAAAAGTACCCTTCGAATTTAGTGAGCAATTCAGATTCAGTCCATCGTAGGAGATATTTTTCATGGAAACAAAATGTGCAAAAAATTATTTAACAATAAATAACGCTTTGATACAGCTGAGGATAAAGCAACTGCAATAAAAATATCACACCTCTGCACATATCTACTTGTTCTCTGATACTAATTCAAATTCCAGAACAGCCAGACTTGGTATGTTAATATTATCATAATTTTACCCTTTGGTAGTTTTATGTTAATTATTACAAATGGAACAGCATTACGACCACCTCTTCAATGTTGCAATTTATGTTGTTGTTGCACTTTATGTTTTTTATGTTTGTATATTCCGCTGTTGCACTCTGCGCAGATATACTATTGAACGAATACTGCATACATAATGTTTGCATCAATGACCATGCACATACAGTGACTATCAAAGAATTGTATAGCAGTTTTAATTATTGTGTTGAGATAAAGTCGCCGTAGTCTAGTAGGTAGTGTGTTGGCTTATTATTATACGTAAAGCCAGGGTTCAAACCCCAGGCGAGACATCAAAACAAAATACAAAAAATAGTTCTCCGGCGATTTACTCTCAGCAGATTTCTGGCAAAAACTCTGAGAGTAAATAAAATTGCCATGAAAAGTTTCTCAAAAATCTGTCGTTCGGAGTCGACTGTAGGTCCCGCCACTCATGTATAAAATTACCTCACACGACATAAGTGGTGTGAGAAACTAGGTCGTAATCCTGACTGAAGGGCTGTAATGACTAATTAATTATTAAGTAAATAAAATTAAATTGTATCAGTGGCGGAAACCGGTCCTTGGGAACCCTTACCTCAGCTTGGGCGGTCTTGAGCAGTTCAATTCACTGAACAATTCCTTGTTATGATCGTCTTTTGTATTAGCTAACCAATCAACAACTAGATTACACTGATTGTCTTTTTGACTATGCATACAGGCAAGATTTATAACCGGATGACGAACTCTCTCATTTAGGCGTGGCATGCAGTTATAATCTGAACGGTTATTGAGTGAAGGCCGTTTGAGCTTTCTTAACGATCCTTTGGGGATCCAAATATATGTATATATATCATATATTCGTTTTGAAAAGTACCGAATTTGTCCAGTTTAAAGCCAATACATACATACGTACACAATTGGTTATTTCAACCCTTCAGTTTATTTTCATTAGCTTATTACACCAGTTATGTTGTCTGTACCAACAGCTTATAGTCGAATCTGAATGACAGATTTTTTAAAATCTTTTCATAGCAATTTTATTTATTCTCAGAGTTTTTGCCGGAAATCTGCTGAGAGAAAGCCGCCAAAGAAATATTTTTCCATATTTTGTTTTGTTGGAGATGTCTGACCTGGGGTTTGAACCGAGGCCTCACGCATAATAAGCCAACACACTAACTACTAAACTGCGATGAATTATTAACATCACTGTAGATCTTAATTCGATGAGTTTTGGGGAGGGAAAAATTATTTTCAAACAAGGAGGTAAGAAGGAAATGGTCAATATTATTAAGATATGATCTACGGTGATCTGTAGATCATAGAGTCGATTGACAGGTTTGTCTGTAACAAAACATCATTTCATAATTCTGGTGACTGTTTTATAAAAACATTTGCAATATAAAAGTCTGCTTAATTCTGCTTCTTGTTGTTATTGAATGATTTATTGCTCGTTCCACTGCTTCAATAATTATTGATCTTTGCTGTACGATTGCTGCTGACATTGACTGTATATGTTTATTTTAATAAATTCGACAGCTTAATACAATACATGTGTGGCATTGGGGTGGATGGTATGCGATAACAACGCACACACTTTTGTGTAAATTTGAAATTGTATACAAAATTGTGTAAAACCCACAATTCAAAAGTGTAAATAAACATTAATGGTCACTAATTTATGCTTTCATCATACAGCCTCATGCGACTACTATGTGTTGTGTGATGTTTTTTGGAAGACGAACAAGTTAAACAGACCATACCATAACATACTGGCTATAAATTAATTTATATCTGTCCGATAATTATCCGTTAGACAGTCGTAATATATAGCTCAAGTGTATAGAGAAAATAATTCATCACCGTAAAGCGTAAATGTCATTTACACATCGATTTTCAGCTTAAGCTGTTGTTCATATTATTATATGTGTGGGTATTGCCACATCAACAATGTATTTCACTAGCAACAAAATGTATTGATAATAGGAACAATTTTTATTTATGACTGGCACTTAATGGCATTAAGTTAACTGCGTTTAATATTAAAAACTTAAATACATGAAATACCGTCTAAAAAAGCAAATAATTTTGAGAAATATTTTTAAATTAAATTAAATTTCTGAAATGCCATTCAATTCATATGATTTAACATTTTCAAGGTCACTGGCTTACTGGACAAGGGCTTAGGATTCAAACTTCAAATCTAATAATTTAAAAAAAACAAATTTTTCTTATCAACGACCCCCTTTTAGCAGTCACCTGGCAAATCTATCATTCGAAAATAGCACTAAACTGTAAATTCTACCAGTCATGTACGAAAATGAAAACACATGGAATGGGCAATGTGAAAAGCTAGGTTATAATCTTAACTAAAGGGTTGTAATGTTCAAGAAAGTAAACACATAAAAATGTTTATTGTAACTATAATTCGCTATTTTGCATTAAACTATTGAGTAATTTCAGGCTAATTAGTTATCCCACCATAGTAGTCGCCGTAGTCTAGTAGGTAGTGTGTTGGCTTATTAAACGTAAGGCCACTGTTCAAACCCCAGGTCAGATATCAAAATGATATATGAAAAAATATTTCTTCTCAGAGTAAATAAAAATTGCCATGAAAACTTTCTCAAAAACTTTTTCATTCGGAATTGACTTTAAACTCTATAAAAATAACATATACAACATAAGTGGCGTGAGAAACTACATCGTAATCCTGACTAAAAGGTTGTAATGACCAATTATATATGTATGAGAGAAGTAGAAATATTTGGTCAATTCACACAAGCCGTTGTATCGTTGTATTGTTGGACGAATATACGACAGTGTATGCTAGTTGTTGATAATTTTCCTGTAAAAATCTGATACACTTATAAACAAATTTACCGTATGTTTTTAAAAGTTTTATTGGTTTCGTGCTAACAAATTGTGTGTAAATGTGTAAATGTTTCCATATGTTTTTAAAAAGTTGTATTGGTTTCGTGCTATCAAATTGTTTGAGTGCCAAAAATTATGAAGAAGAATAAGAAGAAGACATTTGGAATACGAAATACACAATACAACATAGCGTTGAGCGTTCACAAACAACCAAGTGTATTCAATACAACAGACACGATACAAAGTCGTGTAAGTGGGTCCATTGTGACTGCATCGTTGGCCTCGATCAATTCAAAAAATTAATCAGCTTTCAAAATAGCAGAGTGGATTTATTTGCAGACAGTTTTATAGCACATGATCTTGTAAAATTTGCTAAGCCTGTTACACCCAAGTGGCCAACAGTAGTCGTAACACAAAAAGACGTCTTGGGCCTTACTCCACCTTATCAATATTACCTTACATACATCGATTTCTACTTTAGAGTAAATTTTTGCTATAATCTTAGCTACACAGAATCTCCGGTGAGTTCAGTTACTAAAGTATACATACGGTTAAAAAATTTCAGAAATTTTTTAACTAATCCGTTTTCGTTGAAAAGCTTTATAGTTTCCGTGATGTTAAGATGGTCTTTTGCATTGGTTAAAAAATTTAAAATCGATATATTATTATTTTCAATGAAAACGGATTGGTTAAAAAATTTCTGTGGGCCTGATGTACACAAAAGTGAAGAAATTTCAGAAATTTTTTAACCAAGACCATCTTAAAATCGAGGAAAGTTGTCAGACAATTACAAAGATTTTCAACGAAAACGAATTAGTTAAAAAATTACTGAAATTTGTCATCCGTATGTATACTCTTGTGGCTGAGTTTATATTATAAATACTAGGTATTCCAACCGGGATTTCGAAATTTTGACAATTGATAACGGCACCATATTGAGGCTACATCTGTCAAACTAGTTGTCATTTATTTAATGTGTTTTGCTAAACTACCATGGATGGATGGATACAGCATTCAACAACAAATGCGAATAATAAAATTCAAAATAATGTACTGCGCACTTCGCCCATTTTATTATCGCCGGAATCACCATACCATCGTGGTGAATAATTCGAGTCCACTGGTTCAGTAAACGATAGACGAAACGATTGACGAAACGCTAGATATGCCGAAAAACTCGCCGCTGTCCGTGAGAGTGTACAGGAGAAGCCGGCCTGATTTGGGTTTACACCCGTACAAAATTCAACTGAATGGGCTCTGAAGCAATGCGTAACTACTCCTTATTTTCATCGAGAAGACATCTTCAGCGTTAAGACCCATTCCGGTATAAATGGCTGCATAAGCAATCAAAATATCTAATACCAATCCACATGAGATTCATAAACGTTCAATGCATTCCGAAAAAGTCATTGCATGATGTCAATTTTAAGCGGACGGCGTAATCGGTCCATATTTCTTTGCGATCGACTTTGGCCATGATTTAGCAGTCAACGGCAATCACTGAGGGTCGGCCTGACTTCATACCGCAACTTCTTTTGTTCTGATTTGGATAAGAAAGCAATGATATTCAGAGCTCATTGGATATTTTCATTTGCGATATGAGGGCATGATCATCTCAACTGGAAGTGATGTGAACTGATCATATAATTTGACCTCATTATACTTTTTCTTGTGGGGTTTAGTTAAGTCGCAGATGTATGCGAATGAGCCTCAAATTCCAGCGGTCTTCATAGCCAACATATCCAATAATATGAAAAATTCCTTCTGATTTATGTTAATAGCAAATCTTATATAAAAGATGTGCTCTATCCAGAGAAGACGTTGCGGCCTATTCTATAAATAATGGCTTGAAAGGTCATCAAACTATTGAAAACACAAATTTTGTTTCATTAAAAAAAAAAAAAAAATCCGGAGAAATTATTCATCATATCGCGATATGCATATAAGTCCTGCCTATGAATGTATTAGGCTGCCTAACACTTTAAATTTGATTTTGCTGCGTACAAATGGAAGTCACATATCGTGTGATGTTACAATTATAGCACTGCTCTCTAATGTTGAAGGGAATATTGGATACTTACCACAAAAATCGTTAAAACTTATGGAAGTAACTTTTATAAGCACAATATCCCTATAGTAAGAGGATTAGTTTCCAATGAATGCCTGTGTGGTAGCATCATTGCAATTTCTGCTTATCGATTAAAATTTTATTTTGAATTGCAAATTAAGAATCACATTAATTAATCACATTTAATTAATTTTATTGCCTTTCAATTTCAGAAAACTCAAGAGTTTTGGATCAAAAAAGGAAAGAAATAAAGGAGGAAAACTATTGAAGGTTAAAATCAACTCCAATTACCCAACATTCTCGGTCAACAACGGCTGCACTAAAATTCAAAAATTTTAAAACATAAATCAACAGAAATAGTTTAACACATACACCCTAACAGACATTTGAAATTTGATGCTATTTCTACTTAAAGTTAAGAAATAAATTGTGTATCCTACAAGGCTCTCAGTGTCATCTGCAATATGACATGTAGAAGTTTAAAATAATTTGTTGTATAGAGTGTGCCATTTATAAGTTTAAATTTAAAAATGCAATAAAACAAAAACGGTTATAAATTTTCTTAAATTTATTTTTTTTTTTGGTGTAAAGATAAGGAATATACAGACTATGAAGCTACTGGCCATGATGTAGTACCCACTGGAATGTAGCCTAGAATTGTGAAAATTGTTATTTTTTCTAGTTAGCGATATCTCAAAAAATTTAAAATTTTTAAAAATTCCTTAGAATTGCCATATCATAGTTTGGAAATGTTTAATTCTAAATTAATGGCGTATACTTTCTATTTTAAAATATATTACTCATACGCACCGTATTACATGTATAGAATAGTTACTCTGAAAAGTATGCAATAAAAATTCTTTGATATTGTCTTGTATGAAACTAATGGTATTAGATATCACTCATACGTCACATATGTTCTCAGTATTATTAATTTTACATATTAACCGTAGATCGAGCTTTGTATCAAAAATGATACATTTCAATTTTTGAGACGATATAACTTTAATACAGAGAAAGTTAGATGTCTGATATTTTTTAATTCGTTAGTATGTTATCGCTATTATTTTAAACCAAAGAAAAAAAGAAAATTTCAAACAGGACTTAAAAAATTCAAAAACTTCATAATTCTATCTTATGTATCATTTTTGATATATACGACTTTCTTAGGGATTCTTTGGTATTGTGTATGTATTTTTTTTAAGTTTTAAAAAGATTTTGTGAAGTTTTATAGGGTATAATACATTATTTATGATATTTGATAAGGAATTGAAAGTTAAGTGTTGGATGAAAGTAAAAAAGTTGAATTTTCTGTTCTTGATATTGATTGAAATAGTCGTAGCCTAGTATATACAATGCTATCTTATTAGACGTCAGACCAAGTTTCAAGCCTCATGTCAGACATTTCCAGTTTACAAAGAAGATTCTGAAGAAGAAAAAAACAGAAGCTCCTCTTATGAAGTGACGGAAGTATTGACAGCTGCAAACATGACAATAGGAAGTTAATCGAAAAAATGGTACTACTTGGAATAGAGAACAGTATTAGCAGTTTGGGAAGAAAAAATATTACCAATTTTCACGTAGATTGCTAGCAGCTGTCACATGAAATTTTATAGAGTCTTTCTTACTGCTCTTCTCATATTTATCTTCCCTGACAGACAGACATTAGAAATAAGTGTTTCGTTTATGTTTAATTTCTTAGATATTACTGAAGGACAATATTTCGGTCAACTACGTACGTATGAGGTAACAGAATCATTCGCTTTGATAATGTCTTACTTGGAAATTATAATAAATTTACACCTCTTCGAAAAGTGAGTTGAAAGTCTTCCAGCTTTTAATAATCCCAATAATTTAGTCGCTATAGTTTAGTAAATAAATGAATTTTATGGTCGTTATAAATTTCGTGGTCCACTGGAGTCGAATTGGCAGTTTGACAATAAGCTGCCCCATCTGAACATATGGAAACTTATAAAACGCCACAAAGCAAGGGTGATAGATGCCAAATTATTACCAATTAGGAAAAAATAAAACCAAGCTGACATGAAGTGTTTAATTTTTACTTAAAAAACCATGCTGCAATGTACATCATGTCAAAAATTTTTGGCGTAAATTTCATAAAAGTGATAATAAAATGTAATAATATGAAATAGTTTTATTAAAATGAATTAAAATAAATAAAAACATTTAAATCTTGTAACAAAATCTATCAATAATTGCGAAAATTCTATGAAATACAAGTATGTATCAAAAGTGATACATACCTAGAATTATGAAGTTTTTTTAAGGATCGATCTACGGTTAAATATGTGTCATGATGTGAATAAATATAATGGGTGGGTGGGCTATTCAAAAGTTTAAATTTAAAAATGTAATAAAATAAAAATGGTTTGAAATTCTCTCAAATTTACTTTTTTGTTGTGAAGTAAAATTTTTCCGGTTAAAAATGGAATATTATTTCATTCATATGGCTGCCGCGGCTGGCCTCAATGTACCTCATTCGGGTTGGACCAAATTTCGCGTAATTTTTCGATTGTATGGGGTAGTATCTCGTAACTGGCTTTACGAATCTTGGCCTCCAAATGCTCAATTGTGTCTGCATTGTCGGCATAACAATTTCCTTTAATGGCGGCTCACAGAAAGCAGATCAATGGTGTCAACCGTCAAATCATTTTGATACCAAACATCGTTCACATCGATACCATGAAGAGCGTTTATAAAAAAAATTGGCTATCATGGTGCGATAGGTGTCTTCATTGAGATTGCGCCTTCTTTATTTTCAAAGAAATATGGCAATGATGCCTCCATTCCACAAGTTGTACCAAACAGTCTGTCGTAATGGGTGCATAGCAATTTTTTCATTTAGAAGTCATGGGAAAGATTCAAAAGTCTGGAAAATGGGTGTCACATGAATTAAATTACAGAAGGCACGGTAGAAAACCAGTTCTGCCTCGAATTGTTACAGACGATGAAATGTGTTTATTTCCAGAATCCTAAACAGAAAAGTTCCATAACTTTAATCCGGGACAACCATAAACTTTAGCTGCAAAATCAGATGGATTCAGCAAGATGACAACGTTGTGTGTCTGGAAGGAGTAGAATGATGTGAGATACCACACTCCATGCTATCGTGTATGTCATAACAGACAAGAGTTTATGGTGTATTTGATGCTATATTGTTTCATCATAATTGACGCGATGGTAACTTTTTTCATGGATATTAGCAAAGAAACACCCTTGTCTACAGAGAGTTTTTGGATTAGCCCTTGAAGGAAGAACCAGCTCCTAAAACCTGGTGAAACCATAAATACATATCGCCACCTATAACAAATGATAAATTTCAAAAAGACCAGAATACGGCACAAGACACGACAAGGTATTTTGCAACATGATAATGCACCTACACGCAAAGCAAAATCGGTGCAGCATACAATCAAAGTATTAGGCTGAGTGCAACTACCCCACCCGACCTGTTCGTTAGACTTGACCCCTTACATTTATTACTTGCCTTCTTTAATTGGAAACACTTTGGCTGAACAGTACTTCGGTTCCTGCTGGGAAGTCGAATGTTGAGTAACCAATTGGTTTGCTTCAAAAGACAAACAGTTTTATTGGCGTGGACCTACCAATTGTCTTGGGTTAGGTTAGGTTGGCAGATAGCTTGTCGTTCACATACAAGTTCCCTCGAAGGCCCATATGTCCTATTGTGATACTCAGTGAAAGGGAGGCCTCCTTGTCATGACCCGATGGTGGTGGACTTGAACGATGCTGTTTTACGAACCTTGGTTGATTTTTCAAAAATGCTTGAACAAGAATCTTCTATTGCGAATTGAACAGAAATGTTGAAGAAATTTACGTGTTCAATAGAAATCACAATACTTTAAAAAAATGTTAGTAGGGCAAGCAATTTGCCCATGAGGTGAATGAATACGTTGTACATACATACATACAAACACTCGTGGACACGCAATTAAGTCACTTTGCAACATTTTTCATTTTTGTAAAAATTAAAAAGATTTAAGAAAAATGGAAACAAAAACGACTAATATTTATTAATTTCATATGCTTAATAATAAATTAACAACAAAAACTTAAATAGTTATTCATTATAAACAATGTTTCGGTACGGAGTTGATATCAGACTTAAAATTTAAGTGGACATATAATTAAGTTATCTGAAAAAAAAATTTAAATTTTAATTTAATTGCTTTATTTTTCACCCAACACTATTTTGAACCTTTAATATTTTGTGGGGCACCCTTTTTTTGGCGTATTATTTCAGTACATCTTTGTGGCATTGAGTTGATTAAATTGCGACACTGCTCAGGACTAATGTTATCCCATTCTGCCTGGAAAAGCTGCCAAAGTCATTTTTGCTGCTGGGTTTTTTGGCTGCAACAGCTCGTTTTACGATCCCCCAAAGATTTTCAATAGGGTTCAGATCGGGACTTTGAGCTGGCCAATCAAGAACTCTTATTTTATTCCTCAGCAAACCAAGATTTAACTACCCGAGATGTATGCTTCGGGTCGTTATCATGCTGAAATATCCACGCTAGTGGTAATTCGTCCTCATAATCTTAAGTCAAATTGTTCTGTAGGATGTTTTAATACATTTCCGCAGTCATTTTCCCATCGATTCTTACCAGTGCACCAACGCCGGATGAGGTAAAACAACCCCAAACTATTACTGACGAACCTCCATGCTTTACGGTTTTTTGGTGTACTTTGGTTCTAATTGTGTATTGACAGGACGGCTTACATAGGGTCTGTCATCGTTTCCAAAGATATTAAACTTGGACTCATCACTCCATACGACTAATTTCCAAAATTTTTCGTCTTTATGGAGGTGGGTTTTGGCAAACCGCAGGCATGAATGACTTAATTGTATGTCCACAAGTGTACATAATTGGCCATTACTACCCTTCAGTCAGGATTACGGCCTAGCTTCTCACACCACTTATGTTGTGTGCGTTATTTTTTTTTACGTGAGTGTCGGGACCTACAGTTTAACGTCGACTTCGAACCACAGATTTTTGAAAAACTTTTTCATGGCAGGTTTATTTACTCTCAGAGTTTTTGCCAGAAATCTGCTGAGAGGATGTCGCCGAAGAAATATTTTTTTTCATATTTTGTTTTGATGTATAGGCCTGGTATACGAACCCGGGCTTTACGTCTAATAAGCCAGAACACTACCTACTAGACCACGGCGAATATGAATACGAATATGGTAAACTTTATTCAGTAATTTAGCGAAAGATG
This sequence comes from Sarcophaga subvicina, assembly GCA_936449025.2. Classification (NCBI taxonomy): domain Eukaryota; kingdom Metazoa; phylum Arthropoda; class Insecta; order Diptera; family Sarcophagidae; genus Sarcophaga; species Sarcophaga subvicina. Next base: position 87,833,494 of record OW388080.2, read on the forward strand.
TAATGTTGTCATCTAGGAAAGGAATTGTGACCAGTTATATGTTTAAGCCACTGTAAATATTCAAATAAACGCTGCTCATACATTCTACAAACAACCAATAACTTAAGCGTTTTCTTAAATTTCAACAAAAATGTTGAATTGATACCCCAATGAACTTTATGTCATTGCGTAAAACGAGAATGTTACTGTTGTCCCTACCAAATATTTATTTTTCACTTTACATGCCAATATAGAAGAACATAAACGAACGTTTGCTTTTAATCTATCGATGCAAATGGAAAGATACCAGGAATTTGTTGGATTGAAAAATAGAAAATGTGATAAAATTTGAATATTCAGTCAGTCTTTCATTGCTTCATATATAGATTGTGCCTTTTTGTCTTTGGTTTCTGCAAATAATACCGTTGCATTTGTACTCGGCTACTGCTACAAAAACTTCTCAAGGGAAAATGTGTCTTGGCAACGCAGAATAATTTATTTTCAATATCAATGCATACGTGCCAGCATTTGCATGCATTTAAAATGTACATTTGTAACTGTATACTATGTAGATACATATAACCTTTGTGAAGAAAATTTGAAAAAGGCAAGTAAATGCGAATATATATACACAATAATATGTAACGTCATTTTAAGAGTAAATTTTTTTTGGTAGTTTGTAAAACGAAATTCGAACGAAATTACGACCAAGATTCTCACACTACTTATGTTGTGTGTGTTAATTTTATTCATGAATAGCGGGACCTACAGTTCAAACTTGACTCCGAACGACAGATTTTTGGGAAACTTTTTATGGAAATTTTTTTCACTTCTAGAGTTTTTGCTAGAAATCTACTGAAAATAGGCACCAAAGAAAATTTTTTTCACATTTCGTCGTTTTTTGGAGATGTCTAACTTGGGGTTTGAACAGTAGCCTCGTGCTTAATAAGCCAACACAATACCTACTAGACTACAACGACTTCGGGTCACATTAAAAATGGTCCATTGCGAACTACTATGAAAAATAAATGGGAATAAAAGAGGATCGTCAGCCAGATCAAGATCAATCCAAGGTCAAATGTCCTAAAACCGTGAGATGTGGTTGCAAACATTTTACCACAAGCTACGATATTGAAGCAATACGTGGAATATTTTTAATGGCAGCATCACATACAAAAATGCATTAAAAATGGAAATAAAAAAGATTCAATTGCAGTCTGCTCATTGTTGCTTTGGGGATAAAATTTCTTGATTTTCTTTGATAAGTACCATAGTAGGTCTTTAGTAAACAGCTTGAGTACTTCAGAAATTGCTGTTGAACAATTGTCCCCGCATTATTAAAACTGAACCGCAATCATAAAATCGCTGTTGAAAATTTGTGGGGAAAGCGGGAAATTTAAATACAAAATCAAACTTTTTCGAACGAAGGTGAAGTAAAAAGGCCCTTTGGAATGAACGCAATGAATTAAGCTGCCAATATGCAAAAAAGCTTGTTGAACCTGTGCCAAAGTAACTTAAGAATGTCATTCGCGAAAACTGCTGTCTAACTATTTTTCTCTGTATGATTAATTTAACGTAGCTTCTCACACCACTTATGTTGGGGGAACCTACATTTTAAAGTCCACTCCGAACGATAGATTTTTGAGAAACTTTTTAGGGCAATTTTATTTAACCCGCAGAGTTTTTGCCAGAAATCTGCTGAAAGGCAGTCGCCGCTTTGTTGGAGATGTTGGGCCTGGGGTCTTAACCGTGGTCTTGCGTCTAATCAGTCAGCTCACCAACTGCTCACCAACTAGACTACGGCGACTTCAACCTTATATACAAACATATTAAATACATACAAAGAGAAATATATAGGAATAGAGGAAAGTGAGGGTATGTTTGTTATCATTATTTTTAACAATGTAATATTATGCTTAAAGAAATCTAACAGACCAGAGACTCTGTTGTCAGACCAGCATAGTGCACTTTCTCTGACACTCGAGTGAGAATATCAACACCATGAAATATTTGCATTCTAAAGCATAGATTTTACATACATATATGTGTGTATTTTGTGTGTATTAAAAAGAGATAGTAGAGGATCCACATTCATATGATTGTTTGTAAATAAATTTTAATATTCCATGGTTTTAGGACATTATGACTTAAACCAAAAACAACACCAACTTTGGTAGACAAGAGAATATAATACTAAAATATGTGATAGCAGATACTATACTATATACTATGACAGAGTATGTGTGTATTTTACAGTACCTTTACTGTTGCTATGGCTCCTGTCTGTTTTCTTAACGTCATAATATTACTGAATTTCTCAGTAGATTGAGCACTTGTGTGATTTGCATTATTTTTTAAATAAATTCATTTTAATAAAAGACGAAAATCTATTGTTCTATATATCGATGCAAACATAAGCACACTTTTATATCATTTACACTATTTGTACATTGACAGTCAAAACTTGAAAGCAATAGTTTTCGTCTCTTCTCGAACTTAAATCGAATATAAAGAAATAAGGAGGACTTCTGAACTTTAATCAGTTATGATCATCACACTAAAGCTACATCTGTCAAATTAGCGCTCATTTATTCAGTTTGTTTGTAAAAATTCACCATATACGACGATATACAACTACATGTGTTCGAAAAACAGGCTCTGGTGAATTCTGCAGGTTACTGTAATACTCATTGGAAAACATCTTCAGCGATAAGACCCATTTCTAGATCAAAATTATCAAATTTGAGACGATACAAATTCACATGAGGTCCAAGATCGTCCAATGCATGCTAGCGGCATCATCATTCCATATCTCTTTGACAGGCCATCACTGTCAGCGGCAAGCACTATAGGTCGAAGGCCTGAATTGGATGATCTGAGCATCGACGACATAGCCCATGGCACATTGGATATTGCCAACTAGCGAATCGATCCAGTTACACTTTTTCTTGTGAGATTTTCTTAAGTCGCAGGTGTATGCAAATAAGCCACAAATCACAGCGGTCATCAAAGTTAACGTAACCCATACCAGCGATTAAATTCAACCATGGTGGAAATTTGAAATCTTGTTTTATTTAAATCTAAAGATTGGAAATGCTTAAAGATGTTAAGAAAATGAGATTGAGGTTTCGTTGTATTGCCGTATTCGAAGGCCTTTGTGATTTGTAGCTTATTCGCAAATATCCAAAACACAAAAAAATCCCACAGGAAAAAGTCCACTTACTTTATTTCTTAATTGGCCATCTACAACCCAATTAACGGATTTCGGCCTGCCGCAATACATCCTTCCAGGCGCCTCCGCTTCTTACGCGCCTACGCCAGTTGGTCACACCAATCGATAACAGGGGTTCCTCAATTTGGTGCTTCCAACGCAGACAAGGTCGTCCTCTTCGCAGATTTCCGCAGACCCCCGCATCAATTACCCGCCTCGCCGGAGCATCCTCCTCCATTCGATCGACATGGCCGAGCCAACGCTCACTGCTCACTGTTGGATCGGATGCGGAAATCATCGTAAAACTGGCACTGGACCAAAGATCTTACATAGATGTAATTTTCTCTCGAACAATCTCAAGGCTGCTGCTTAATAGGGTCCATGCCTCTGCGCCATAAAGAAGCACGGGTAGGATGAGCGTCTTGTAGAGTATTAGTTTTGTTGTACGAGAGAGGTCTTTGCTACTCAATTGCCTATTGCGACGATCGTAGCACCTGTTGGCTAGAGTTATCCTGCGCTTGATCTCCAGGGAAAAGTCTAATGGTATTAAATCACCAACCGCGAAAAAAAACGCTCATGCTGAATATCAAATGTTGCATGAGCTGTGTAGAACATAGCGATGTCCGATTTAAATCACATTTCGTTGGTGTCCAGATCATTTTTGGCCAAAAGAAGTAAGTAATCAACAATCATAGTGCTCGCGCTGTTTGCTGTGATGGCCTAGCCAACGTCGGTCTCCAAGAAATCTTGATGGCCACAGTCTGCCCAAAATCCGCACCAGGTGCTCGGTCAGGTATCATCTGCTACGATGGTGAATTTTCCATCTGCGATTGCTAAGAAAAAACGTTTTCCGAGATTGGAATTTATTGAGGAAATAATGAATAAGATAGAGTATTTAAATATTCTAAATAACAAATACAAATTCAGTGAATGCCCGCAAATATCAACAGAAAACGCTAAACAAACTGGTACATTAAATACCAAATGGGTTAAATGAAGGGAGATCCTACTAAGAATCCTTTAAAGGGATATTACCAGAATGTGGGTAGGTAGAAGTGGTTATCCCCTCGATGGAGTCATGAGCCGATACACTTAGGACGCACACAGGGCCCATTGTGGTACCACAGTTCCTCATTTCCCCCTATTTCAGAGCTTTCGATGAAGCGACTCAGACTGTCAATATCAGTTCATCCATATCCTCCATGTAGTAGGCACCCAGGTACCTCTTTCTCCTCCGACTAAGTGCCGGACATGTGCACAATAGTCTAATAATAGTCCCATCATCATTTGCAAGGTGTCCAAGACCAATACGCCTCGCATGCGTTCCTATAGTTCAATGCTCCGTAATAACTCTGATAACAGTGCTGAGCCTACTTCTTTGGAGTTTAAGCAGAGTCGCCGTTCGCCACCTAACCGAAGTTGCCCACGTTCTGTTGATGAGATCTACGGCTGCATTGTCAATTATAAGTTTGCAGGTCCCCAAAGCGATCCCCAATGTAGAGGATTCGATAGTCGTACCCCTTCTATCCAAATCACCCGGTCTGCAGTTGCCAGGAATATCATTATGTCCCGGTACCCATGTGATACAAACATCATATCGGTTCCCCAACTCATTGAGATACATGCGACGTACACCGTCTTGGAGTTTACTACACTGGAATCCAATGCCCTGATAGCCGCTTGGCTATCAGAAAGTATGATGATTTTCCGTCCGTGAACATTGTTGTCCACAATAATTTTCACCGCAGCTTTAATTGCTGACACCTCCGCCTGAAAGGCGCTGCAATGATCTAGTAGCCTTATAGACTTCGATATCACCGGAAACTTTTTCGTATTTTTCTGTCGGCTTGCTAAAAACGTTAAAATTTTTTTTGTTTTACAATAAAATAGAAAGAAATTAATAAAGTAAATATAAAAAATAGCAATAATTTAAACATATTGCTTAAAATTCATAAAATTGCTAAAAATTTGTTGGGCTACCCAGTCTCTTGCTGTTCACTGTATACAGCTACGAATTACAGACATTTATTAATACAAACGAACGGTGTAGAAAATACAACACAGTTTTTCTCAACAATTATTATTGTGATGTAAAATACGTAAACTAAGGAATATACATTTTTTTCAAGGTATTGTGTAAAAAATGTATATAAAAAAGCATATAAAGGAAGGATGTAAAAATAAAAGAAGGATGAATCATAGTAATAGGGTTTTCTTTTCTGAAAACTGAAAACAAGAAAAAAACATAAATTCAGCAGAGTGACATTTTCGCCCCTCCTGAGGGCTATATTCTAAAAAAAGAAAACTAAGCTCGTACTCCATACGACATTGTGTTTAGAGCAGAACACAAAAACCTTATTTTGAGGGCAAAAAAGCTACATTTTTATGTAAGAAAACAAAGCGCCGTGAGTAAAAGAAGAATGCCTTTATATTACACTTTTAGCCGCACGTATTGCAGTCAGTGCATGTGAACAGGGCGCTTTGTGGGAAACCAATATTATCATTCAGTGAAACAAGGTAATGAATTTTCAAAGTAACTGCAAGACAGGTATTTAAAGAGTATTTCATATGCATGGGCATAAGGGTCTGGAAAAAATTACACAAAGTAAAAGCCTTCTTTTTTTTAATCTTCTGATCTGAGTTAAAATTATTACGTGTTTTCTTCAATACATATTCGCTTACAATCTTCTGAAAGCACATCAATCCTCACCCTTCCTATGAACAAAATAATAAGTGCTATTTAATGAAAAGAGATTTGTATGGAAATTAGCAATGAATCATATGTACATAACACACATAATTGGTCATTACAACCTTCAAACAGGATTAAAACCTCGTTTCTAACAAATTTTTAAATGGCAAATTTTTTTATTTATTCTCCGAGTTTTTGCCAGAAATTTGCTGAGCGGAATTAGCCGAAGTAATATTTTTTTTATATTTCGTTTTGTTTGAAATGTCTTGTCTAATAAGCCAACACACTAGCTACTAGACTAGGCGGCTTCAACAGACTGTCCATAACAGACCGCTATTCGCTGGTGCACTTTCTCAATTAAAAATATTTCGTAGTTTGCAATCGGCCTCACATACTGAATTTGTATTCACATTTTCTCTGTTACGTCGAAACCTAAAATAAAGAGTGTTGTTTTAGTATTCACTACTTTAAACCACATTCAAATATTGGAAATGATGTCTTCGGTCATTTTTCAGGGAGACTCAACCTCTTTGGCAGCAGGTAAGTATTTGAGATATATTTAGATATTGAAGATATTTCGAAGGTTGTGCAAATAAAATTCTAGAAAGACGTTCAGCTATACATTATATAGCATGAAATCTGTCCTCATAAACTGAAAACAGAAGAGATGTTTGCCAGAGATTTGAAATAATAGATACTAAAGAGTAGTGCAACCAAAACGCACAATGTTTGTTGTAAAATAAAACAAAAAGTTTTCAATAAATTATCTTCAAATATTTTTATTACGATTCAAGAATCTTTTACAATTATGTTTGAAAATATCGGACTCAGTGGATTACCTTTATTCGATGTTCCATATTTTTAAAGAATATGAGACATAATTGAGCTTCAATTTCGTTAATATGCCGAATGATCTCATTCTTTAGTTCTTGAATTGTTCTTTGCTTATTGATGCTTATGACTTTTTTTTTCTTTCTGCCACGCTATTGCGAACAACAGCAATGTTTTCTGCGGAATGAATTGGACGAGCATTCACAGGCGAGTTTACAGTTTCTACAGGCCCGGTTCGCTGAAATTTGCTCAGAATTCTACCGATTGTGGACACACGAAGTGCACGAAATGAATTTTGATTTTAACGCACATTTCCGTAAAAGTCTTCACATTTCCGTAAAAATCTTAATGCGGCACTCAATTATGTACCTCTCCATGGTTGAATTTTTAAACTCAATTTCTTACAAATCTAGGAAATACTGCGTTAAATCATTAATGTGATGAAGGAACAAACAACCAGGTAAACTACACTGTAGCTTTATGCAGTTGTTGACTGAAAGGACAGAAAGTCAAGGACACCTAGCATTTCCTTTCATGGTATAAAAGGTAAAGAAATCTGAAAAAGGCAAAACAAACACAATCACTCTTTAATACACTTTTTCATTCAGTACTTCAGTCAATCATTCATTCAGTTTACATTTCTTGTTTTGCATTCATTTGTTTCGATGCAGATGCATAAATTTTGTTTCCTTCAGATCTTTAACAGTGCTTTCTTCTTGTTTCTTTATCAATCTTTTTGACTTATTTTGTAAGTTTGTTTTTTGTTTTTTTTTTTCTTCACTACTAAGGGATAATAGAGTCTTTTGTTGCATGCCAATTGTCTTGCGGCAGATTATTGTTAGGGCATTTACATAGCTAGGATATCACACTAAAAAAATTACACTATCGGACCAAAAAAAAAAAAAAAAAGGAAAATATTTAAGCCTCAGAAAAACATATTTAACATCTAAAGAAACTGGTATATAAATTGATATCAACAATTGTCAGAATAAGAAGATGTTTTCGTGAAAAGTTCTGTAGGCGGCTCAATGGTTTAGGGGTATGATTCTCGCTTTGGGTGCGAGAGGTCCCGGGTTCAAATCCCGGTTGAGCCCACTGATCTCTTTACGGTTATTTTAGGTGACAAAAAACGCAATTCAAATTAAAAAAATTATCAATACTTTAGATATTTAAAAACTTTGAATACTAATACATATATAGGCTTCCAATAGTTGCTATTTTATCAACATAAAGCAATGACTTAACATATTCCCATAATTTGAAATCCAAAATCGTTTATTTACACGAACGCGTAAGCTAGTGAACAGGGCCAGTTTTGAAAAAAAATTCGTCACAAAGCATGTGCATAAACGCCAATGTTTTTCAGTAAATATAGTAAAATTTTTTGGGTTTATATGCGTGGCATACTTAAAAGCGTTATTCATATGCTGATTTTATATATATCCAGTGTGAATGACACAGTACGATATTAGTAAATGTTAATGTCATTATCAACTTTGTTTAGTTTTTAATACTATGTATAGTATATATAAATGTAATTACAACAAAAATATACCATAATTATCATTAAATGTTACATTTTAAATTTTTTTTCAATTATTTAAGAACTCATTTAGATCGCTTTGTAAGCTCAATGCTGTGATCCCCGTCTTTCTTTAATTAAAGCGATTAAATTTAAACAACAACAGTTTTAAATAATAATTAAAGTCTGTTTATTTGTTATGAGTTTACAATGTGTTTTTTTTTTTGTAACTGAGTTTCAATGATAATTAAATTAAAAAACGTTTTTTATTACTGCAGTCATTTTTATTGCTTTTTATAGGACAGTTTTAACTGTGAAATAAATCCATCATTAAATTCATAATGAGTGTCAGTGCTTTGAACGGGAAAATTATTTATTTGAATATAAAAGTTTTAATTCCTCTATTAATTGCTTTTCAAAACTATAAAACAGGCATACGTATAATGTCGTTTTGCTGAGAGTAAAATTCAATTCACCAACTTGTATTTAGAATAGCATGTACTCAGTTTAAGTTATACTTCACATTGTCACTTCATCATCATCACATGAATGTGGAAGCATATCATTCGATGTTTATATGGCACATTGGTTTCATACTATACTCAAGGAATATTGAAAACAGCTGCTGCTCGTTGTTAACAACGACTATTCCCCGCATAACACGTGCTAAGCACTCACACGTTTTCTTCTAAGAAGCATTGATCATCACATGTTGATCCTCATCGTCACTGAATCTATATTTTTTTAACATACATACATACATAATTGGTTATAACAACCCTTCAGCTAGAATTACGACTTAGCTTCTCATACCACTTATGTTGTGTGCATTAATTTCATACATGAGTGGAGGGACCTACAGTTTAAAGCCGATTCCAAACGACAAATTTCTGAGAAACTTTTCATGGTAATTTTTATTTACTCTCAGAGTTTTTGCCTGAAATCTGCTCAGGGGAAGAAGAAATATTTTTTAAAATTTCGTTTTGATGTCTGACCTGGGGTTTAAACCGTGGCCTTACGTCTAATAAGCCAACACACTACCTACTAGACTACGACGACTTCACTTCCATTCTTAATAAGTTTACTCAAAGTGTACACTGATATCAAAACGCTGATTATTAACCTCAGTTTAATCCTGGATTATCTAATGCTTGACTCAGATCTCCTCTTATTGTAGATTCGCAACAAAAGTTTTTAATCCACTTGGCTGAAGAAAAGTCTTTGACTCTCTTTATCTTCCCTTTCATTGAGCATAACTTTGTAAACATTTTCTCCAACTTCACATAGGGATTCTGGTCCCAACGTCTATTTGATCATTGCCGAGAATTTTAACATGTCATGTCGTTTGTACCTTCTATTCAAGTTGAATTGACCACATTTTTCATGGCAACAGATTATGTGTTTAGAAGCAACTGGCGAAGGCGCGCAAGAAGGATGTGTTAAGGCAGGCCGAAATCAGTTAATCGTGTTGTAAACGCCAAATACGAACAACATAGACACAAATAAGAACAGATAAATGCGCTGTGCAGCAATCGATATTGTAAGCAATCATTAGTTTTTATTTGAATTAGAAAGGATTGATTGAGATGGTATTGAAAAATCAATTTTTAAATTATGTATCTATGTACGTAAAAGTTCTTGCAGTTTTATGATTGTTTTTAATTTTTATAACTGCTTCACTTTTAGTTCTTGATTTTATTTCCCTTTGTACGGTAGTTGACGACAACAGTATTGATATTTTCAACACGCTGGTGACAACACATGCACAATCTGGCGGTGCAGTAGCCCTGTATTTAAATTTGTATCTGGATAGATATCTATTCACTGGTAGATACAAACACAAACATTTTTAGAATTCATTATTATTAAAGGGTGAAATGTCACGTACTAAAAAACTATGTTTTTGAAAATTTTGCTCACTTCTCAATTTCACTGTCCTTGCCCCAGTTAAAGAATTCAATTGCCTTTCTCTTATTGCCTTCTGCTGACTTTTTATTGTTATTCGTAATTATATGTATTTACAATATATGTGTGTGTGTTATTATATCTTTGTTTACACACATAAATATATACATATTGTGGTTTTAACTACATTAATGGCTAATTTTGATAGTCGGGGTCAGTATCACGTAGGAAATATGAATTTATTTCCGACTTATTAAACATTTTCGCATATTTCCTGTAAGAAATTATTAGGTAGGTAGGTTGTAGGAGAGAAGACCAACCAACGGAATCATGCTAATTGGCATGCACCTAAGCCATCATGTAGGCCTGTTGTGCGCTCACCATTAGGAATGTCATCTTATTTTCTATGGGAGTCTGTATCTCGTACAAACTTCCATAACTTCTTCTAGTCCATTTCTCTAAAGAGAGTTATGTTTGGTATAGTGTCATCCCCAAAATATTGCGATCTCGTTCTTACGAAAGCTGGGTAGTGACACAAAAGCTGGTCCATCGTTTCGATGTCTTCACCGCATGACCTGCATCATCATTTCCAACCACACCAATACGGGTCTGGTGCACATGTAAGGCGGAGTGTCCCGTAAGTATGCTCATTAGCGTGCTCAGGGCAGTGACACAAAAAGTGATCCATCGTTTCGATGTCTTCACCGCATGCCCTGCATCTTCATTTTCCACCACACCAATACGGCTCTGGTGCACATGTAAGGCGGAGTGTCCCGTAGGTCCCCCTTATTTATATATACGGGTTGTTATAGCTGAAATCCCATCAGACTAGTTTAGGTTCAACTTAAGGGTATTACACGATTCTCTTATATTCCCAACTCTATTTCTTATTTTCATTCACATCTTGTTTCCCTAACTTCTAAACAGGCCTACTCTTTTACAGATAACATCAATATTTGTCAGTCATATTCTTTCATTGGTAGGCCGAGAGGCCTTTGAGATTAAGGCCAAAGGACATGATATGAATGACCCACTCACATCCGTTCTATAGTCAATCTTTGATATTTGCAATGTCGTAGAATTGTAATGGAACCATTATTATCAATGCTGATATTGTGTACTCGTTTGATAGGGGAGCTCAATCTCGTTAGCAGCAGTAGGGTACGTGCAATAGTACTAGACTCGGCTATATACATATTCATTCATTGCACAATGAAGATACTTAAGGGTCACTGTTCTTTTGGTAGACATATCGAAAGATAAAGAGACCGTCTTTGGTCTCATGTGTCAGTGTCATGAGTTTGTCATAAAAAGACGGAAGTTTGTGACCTGACACCTTTGGCCGAGTTCTCTAACATAAAGATTGCTGCAATTACAAGATTTATTTTGGACTCGGGTTGGTTTCTTCAAGGGAATGTTTGATCTCCGAGTAGAATCGATCGCGGTAACGCATTGGGCCCAAATGTTTGGCCTCAGCGACCTCACCTAATCTTTCTGTGGGAATGAAAAATAAATGAAATTACTTCGAAAATATGGCATTTGATGGATCATTTTGTAATTGATTACGTACATTGACGATAAGTCTTTTGGTTTAATTATGTATTGCAACTGAAATCCTATTAAGTTGTTAGTCCCCATTAATGGTACAAATTAATATTAGAGATGGTAACTCATAGACAACGTTTTAAAATTTCTGTTGAAAAGCGAAAATTTTTCCAAAACCATAAATTTATGTTCGGCAGCTCACAACATAAACCAAGATTGATAGTCAGTTATAATCGATGCTTCACTATTTTAATATATCTCAATACATTATATAGTTTCGAGCACTAGCTGGTGTCTGCAGTTTGTGTTTTGATTTCCACTGCCCTAAGGCGTTGATTTCTTGTGTACCACTCTTCATTTAATCTGCAGGAACCTACTGATTGAATGTGTTTCTTATAACAAGAATGTATGAAATACACGAAAGTGTGTGTATAATATATATACGTAAACAATTTTGGTTCCGTGATTCTATAAAAAAGGAAATCATCAATGAAAGAAGAACTTTTCAATGCAACCCATGGGTATGGGTGTACCACGAGGTATAAAATGTTGAACATAGAACAACTTACATGTGCGTTGAAAACTGGGTAACTATTTGATTTGCTTCAAAAGTCGAGCCGTTATATTGGTATGGAATTCACAAATTGCCTGAAGGATGAAAAAAATTTGTAAAAAAATCCCAATTTTTTATTTCACAAAAGAAAAAAAAAATAAAGAAACGATCTTTTCATACTGGTACACCTGGTATAGTTCCAGTTTCATATAAAGAACTTAAATTACAACAATATTCAGTCCCACATGTATTAATATTGATCACATTTGAAGTAATTTCAGCTGTAGTCCTGCATATTTTAGTTGACACAAAACAAAACAAAAGTTTTCTTATCTTGTCTAATGCTTATATTAGCCTTCCATATGCGTATAATATGTATGTATGTGTATCTAAATGGCAAATGCAAACACAAACATAATTAGAGATTATGGCCAAATGTTTGCCTCAGGATTGTATTACAGAAATGTGGCTTCCTTTCGTACATAAGTTAACAGTGAAATGTGGTTTATCTTGACATTGTAGTTTGGGAAAGTGGTACAGAAACACAAAGAAGGATACGATAATTACTTATAAACACATGTTTGTTATGTGGGTGATTAAATTAATTTGTATTAAATGTTTAGTTCTTTCTTTTTTTTTATTAAAAAATTTCTTCTGCAATCGGTAAAACTTTAAGGGAATTATTTTTGTGTGTTTTAAAATCTAGCGTCTGATATTTCGTAATTTTTTCTTTACTATTCAAACAAAATTCCTGAATTTTATAAAAGACAATATTAAAGTATAAAATTTAAAGGGAAAAAAACTTCGTCTCAAATAGATGACCATAGTTTAAACGTTATTGCATTTTTTTCTTTGATTTGGAAATGAAATTCTTACTGATTTACAGCAGCTGTAAAGATACATTTAAAAGTTTAAATTTAAAATTGCAATAAGATAAAAAACCGGTTTGAAATTTTGTCTAATTTATTATTTTGTTGTGAAGTGCAATTGTTCCGGTTAGAAATGGAATATTATTTCATTCATATGGCTGCCGCGGCTGGCCTCATAGTACCTCATTCGATCGCACCAATTTTCGTAAACTTTTTCAAGTGTATGGGTTCACTTCTCGGCAATGGCTTTACGAATGTTTGGCAAGTTGCACCAAACATCAATACCATGTAAACCGGGTACAAAAAAATCGGTTTTCATGGTGCGATAGGTGTCTCTATTGACAGTACTGGCTGTGCCGTCCTAAGAAAAAATATGGGCCAATGAAGCCTCCACTTCACTAGCCGCACCAAACAGTCACACGTAATGGTTGCATTTGTTTCTCTAAGACCACGTGTGGGTTTTATAAGCTCCTAATATGTCAATTTTGCTTATTAACATACCCACTAATATGAAGATAAACTTCATCCGAAAAGATTTTTTGTCCGAATTGACATCATCATGCAGTTCCTCGTAGCCCAAAATTTCCAAAAAATCCCAACGTTGCTCAAGCGTAAATCGATTAATTACGTGCAGTGGAGATAATATACTGAATTATGTGACAGAATAGAATGACTTACTTATCCATGGCAATTTTATTTACTCTCAGAGTTTCTGCCAGAAATCTGCTGAGAGGAAGTCGGCGGGGAAATATTCTTTCATGTTTCATTCTGTTGGATTGTCTGACCTGGGGTTTGAAGCCTTATGGCAACTTCTGCATATTGCCAAGAATTCCGATATGTAGGGCCTATTACTCGTGGATAAAATTAATGCACAAAACATACGTAGTGTGAGAAGCTAAGTCGTTATCCTGCATAAGCATTAATACAGTCTTTCCGTGCTTATAATTTTTCGGTTGACGTTTAAATTTCTAACTATGCTTCAAATCCTTTTATTCAATAAATCGCAAAAGTATTATATTTTGGATCATCGTACCTAGATTAGTATACTGCATTTATATACTTCATTGGCCATTACAACCCTTAAGTTAGGAATACGATCTAGTCTTCTTACACCAACCACAGTCCACAGAGTACCTCATTCGTGCGGACCAATTACTGTACTCTTTTTCGATTGTACGGCAACGTTGGCCTTCAAATGCTCAATTGTCCCTGGTTTGTCGGCATAACACTTTTCTTTAACGGCGCTTCACAGAGAATAGTTCAACAGCGTCAAATCGCAGCTTCTTGGCTACCAATTGCCATTACCATTTCGGCTAAGTTCGGCGATCGAACGTTTGACACAATAAATCGTTTGTGGCATGATATATTTGGCAAGTTATGCCATTTTGCTGAAACCAAATATCGTTCACATCAATACCATGAAGGGCGGGTACTAAGAAATCGGTTATCATTGTGCGATAGGTGTCTCCATTGACCGTAATTGTTACGCCGTCCTCATTTTCAAAGAAATATAAGCCAATGATGCCTCTGCTGTTAAAACTGCGCCCACAGTAATGGTTGCATTACCCAAATATGGGTTATCTGAGCCCTAAATACGGAAATTTTGTTTATTATCATAACAACCAAGATGAATACAAGCTTCATCCGAAATATGATTATAATTTTTTTTTTTGGCAAAATCGCCATCATCGTGCAGTTTCTCTTTGACCTAATAAATCCCAACGCTGTTCAAGCGTAAATCAATTCATTACGTTCAGTGGAGATAATATACTGAATTTTGTGACAGAATAGAATGACATAAGTATTGTCAGATATGAAATAACCGATGTTTTAAACTTAAACCAAGAGCTGGCTCACCCAGTATTTGCGGTTACATTCGTATTAAAAAAATAATTATTTTCTTTTATTTTAATGTAACCAAACACTATAATTAATAACACTGTGCTATCGATTTTATTACATGATCCACCTGAGATAAACTGTGCGCTATACAATAATACCCCGTATACACGTCGTTCATTGGTAGTATAGTAGTGACTCGCAGAGAAAGGTATCTTTCGATATGTTTATAGTTTATCCATTATAAGTTCGAAAACTTCTATTTGATATTAGAGCATGCAAGGCTTCTTCTTGGTTTCTAGGTTTTCAATTTCCTTAGATTTATCGACGTAAACATATGACTTGATCAAGACTTCCTTTGAGTAGATTGTTCGTAGCTAACGCCCTATGTAATGTGGTTCCACTTATCAGCAAAATAAATCTTGAAGGCTTTTAAGCAAACATCCTTCAAAGAATTTTACATTGCTGCGTACACATTTTTTTCCATCTTTTAGAAAATTTGTAGATTCCACGTCAATACAACTGTTCGCATGTTTTAAAATTTCCTTGTCGTGACTTGTGGCTTAGTCTGGTCGTATTACGATCAATACATACATACATAATTGGTCATTACAACACTTCAGTCAGGATTACGGCCTAGCTTCTCACACCGCTCATGTTGTGTGTGTTAATTTTATACATGAGTGGCGGGAGTAGATTGATCGTAGCTAACGCCCTATGTAATGTGGTTCCGTATTGTTAAACCCACTTATCAGCAAAATAAATCTTGAAGGCTTTTAAGCAAACATCCTTCAAAGAATTTTACATTGCTGCGTACACATTTTTTTCCATCTTTTAGAAAATTTGTAGATTCCACGCCAATACAACTGTTCGCATGTTTTAAAATTTCCTTGTCGTGACTTGTGGCTTAGTCTGGTCGTATTACGATCAATACATACATACATAATTGGTCATTACATGCTCATGTTGTGTGTGTTAATTTTATACATGAGTGGCGGGACCTACAGTTTAAAGTCGATTCCGAACGACAGATTTCTGTAAAACTTTTCATAGCAATTTTATTTACTCAGCAGAAATCTACTGAGAGGAAGTCGCCAAAGAAATATTTTTTTATATTTCGTTTTGATGTCTGCCCTGGAGTTAGAACCGTGGGCTTACGTCTAATAAGCCAACTTTTTAGTAGCCCGTGGTACATCACACCTTTCTGGTCCCACCAGAACTACAGGATTGTCTTCCTGCCGAATCGATTTGGTTTTGCAGACGAAGTTGATGGTTGTCCCACTTTAATGCATGGCTTTTTCCGTTAAGGATTCTAAAAATAAATACATTTTTCATCGCCATTACCAATTCAAAGCAACACTGATTTCCTATCGTGTCTTTGAAGAAAAAAGTCATAAGTGACTTTCCGGTTTTCATCTCTATGCCATTCAATTCGTTAGGCATCCATTTTCCAGGTTTTAAGATCTTTTGCATAACTTTGAAACAGTCAAAAATTTTTTGTTGTGCAACATTTAACACTTCTGCCAATATATTCTGATTCGAATTATCCATCTTCATCCATTGTTGTTTACTCTTTTGCTGGTCTTCCAAGTTCTTTATTTCCCACATCGAAATCATATTTTAAATGCTGCTTCTGATGGAGCATGATCCCGCATGATATGTCTCGACAAGACTTCGATGCGCATTATTTTTACATTTTTCCTACAAAAACAAAAAATTAATGCTTCCCATAAACCATCATTTTCAGGTACAAATTTCGCCATCTTTAACACGATGAAATAATATAATGTCCAAATAACTGGATCACAATTTATTTTAATATGTATGGAAATATATGGTAGAAACTTTTCAATAGACCTGTAAACTATTCAGTCTATCAAGCATTGGATTTATACATAATATTAGGCAGATGTTACTCTGGATGTGTCGGCATGATTAAGACTTTAAAACATTTAAAAAAAAAGCAAAGACAACACTAAACTGGATTTGTCAGCCGAACGACTCGTGCAGTATAGAATTGTTTGAAGCGAATTGGAATCTTTGACTACTAGGGTTTCATGATAAATTTTGGAAGGCAAGGGAGAGTGTCTGTGGGTGTCTGCCACATTTGTAAAAAGTGAATTATTTTTACCTTACGGTTGTGCTTTCAATTGCAGTGGATTTGTGAAAAATGTTTACATTTTCTTGATATAATTTTATTTTAATTATATATAATTACTAAACAGAGTTTTGCTTTACTTTACTTGCCCATTCTTTTACGTAAGGTTTCGTTATTTGCATATTATTATATATACTTGTTGTTTTTGTATATACAAATTATAAAAGAACATATTAAAAAATCAGAAAATAACATTCGACATTCAACGATATCTCCGAAACAAAAAAATTTAACGCAATGATTCAAAAATGAGTCTGAATGGTAAGATTGCCTGATTTTAATAAAAAAAATAGTCCATGATGTAGGATTTAGCAAAATTTTAAATGTTCAAAAATCCACTAGAAATTATGGCTTACTTTCTATTTAAATTGAATTTGTAACATATTACTCATACGCATCATATTACATGTATTAGAATAATAACTCTGAAAAGTATGCAATAAAAAATCTTTAATATTGTCATGTATGAAAGTAATTGAATTCGATATCACTCATACGCCACATATGTGCTTATCATGAATGAATTTTACATATTAAATAAGTGCCATGATGTGAGTAAATATAATCGATGGGTCATTTAAAAGTTTAAATTTAAAAATGCTATAAAACAAAAAACGGTTTGAAATGTTGCCACATTTTTTGTTTTGTTGTTAAATACAATTGTTCCGGTTAGAAATGGAATATTATTTCATTCCGCCGCGACTGGACCACCTGTGCACCTTTTTGAGTGTATGGGGTCGTATCTCGGCAATGTCATTACAAATGTTGGCCTTCATATGCTCAATTGTCTCTGGCTTGTCAGACTTTTCTTTAACGGCGTCCCACATCAAATAGTCCAACGGTGTCAAATTGCAGTTTCTTTTTCGATGAATTGAATGTTGGGTATTGGTCATATATTTTGCATCGTATTAGCGTTGCTGAGGCCCAGGCAAGCGGAGGAGGTAAATGCGTTGAATGCCACAGACGAGTTAAAAAATTCTCGCCACCGACGAAGCTGCCCTCTGATGTCATTAATGTCATCTGTTCCAAAAAATCTCTTTCTGCTAAGCTTCTGTACAATTGCATATATGTTCCTGGCACTCGGTTTTGATAGCAAATACAGTAAAGGCAGGCAAATATCTGAAAGTTCAACACATTAATTACCAAAACAAAATAATTTTTTATGAAGAGAATGGAGGACTGACATCACCTATATTTCTCTCTATTATCACTTTATTTATTTTCCTGGTAAGTGTTCTTTTAATCAAGTATTTGCTTGCTGAATAGGTTGTGGGGCTATTATAAATAATCCTAAAGTGATAGGTTTGACATCTGTATTTTGTATGTTATTTTCACTGTGCAAACAGGATAAAGTAATTCTTGAATGTACTAGTTTTAATGGAAATTTAAGCACTCCGCCTGTTTCAAGGTAATCTTCTCATAATATTTAAAACTATTTTTATCATCGCAATAATTAGAAACGCCTTACTTACTAATTTAATTAAATGGTTGCTTAATTTAAGCCACTTTAATATCAGCCTCTTAGCATTTTCCCTTAAGTTTGTTAATTATTTTTATGCTTAGCTTTGGCAAATTTATATTAGATTAAAAACACACACTTTATAAGCTAAAATAAAAGCAGTTATTATCATAAATGTTGCGCCGACGCTAATACTTTCGCTATTAAAATGTCATTTTAATTGTTAAAAACGTGAATTAATTAGTAATAAACGTCAGAATCACTAAATGTTTAAACCTTTATGCGAGCAAAGCCACTTTTAGCCATAAACAAAGCTCCCAACGACACCAAAACAATTTCACCGACAATGACAACCATGCAAACGACCACCATATTTGCTTAACAAGGGAATTTAATAATTGTTTGCGAACAATTCATGCAAAATATTATGGCATACCGGCCGCAGAAATATTATATGAATAAAAAAAATACTTTTAGTGGCCATTCAATTAAAGTATGCTTATATACCTGCAAACATTTGTTTAATAAATAACCCGCCAGCCATTGTGTTTTCAAAAGAAGATAAAACACCAGCATACATGAACTCTGTATAAATACTGGCACACATATGTAACAAAATACTGTATTAAGAAGATTTCCATCTATTAGATGGCACTCTCAATGACTATAAATGAGAACACTTATTCATGCAAACATTACTTTAATGGCTGTATTGTTAGCATTTCTTTAATGAATGCATTCTTTTAAACTAGCATTCAGTCGGAAGCATATTCATTTAAGTACCTTTTTTAAGTCTACTCTATTAAATTGCATGTAATATTACATGACACGGTGTGCTGCTATTCGGTCTTCAAATATGCGCTTTCAACCTGTTTTGGCAAATCACCATGGACGGACATACATACGTACATATATAACTGGTCATTACAAACCTTTTATCAGGATCGCGATCAAGTATCTCACCACGCTTATGTCGTGTGTGTTAATTTTATACATGAACGGCGTGACTTACAATTTAAAGTCAACTCCGAACGATAGATTTTTAAAAAGCTTTTCATGGCAATTTTTTATTTACTCTCAGAGTTTTTGCCAGAAATATACTGAGAGGCAGTTCCCGGAGAAATTTTTGTTTGAACAGCGAGCTCACGTCTAATAAGTCAACACAATACCTACTTTATTGGAGCGACTACAAGCCGACCTTAATTATCGTAGAAAAATCCTCTGAAGCGATGAGGGTCATATCTGGTTGAATGGGTCCGTGATCAAACCTTATTTTAAACGATACTTGGACGATACCAATTCAAATGAGATTTTCGAGCATCGGAAAATGTATCCTAATCACAGTTTTCTGTGGATTTTGTGCTGACGGCCGGCCTCATCGGTTCATATTTCTTTGAGTATCTGATTGACCAGGCTATCACTGTTAATAGGAAGCACTATAGGTAGGTGATTAGTAATTTCCTTTGGTCTGAAATGGATAATTTGGAATTCAATGTCAATTTATTTTAAAAGAATGGTAATACTGCGTGACACCTCATGCTACATGGTATTGAATTGCACGAGTGATTTGCACAAGCCTTCTACAATCTCTAAGCGATAATGGTTATCAACTTTTAAACTCTTTGTTCAATATATGCAGAGTACCTTTGTTTTTGCTTCTTTGGCGAAGAGGTGAATTGTGAAGCTTTGTTACTTTTGAAGAATTTTTGATGATTTTGATGATTTCTTGAAATATAAAAATAGGGTCGATTCCGGATTTGGGACTTGTAGCCCTTAGTTGGCGGATATGATTTTATATCCGCAAGATAAAGTATGCTAAGCTTTTAATCAGTATAGTACGTTGTTTCAAACATATAGTTTCAATAAGTTGTTGCATGGATCCACATCCAATTCATCAATTCCGGTCTTGAAAACCTTTGCAAGCATTAGTTTATGTTTAATTGTTATTTTCTGATCGGGTAGCTGGAATTTGAAATCGCCGTAGTCTATTATGTAGTGCGTTGGCTTATTAGATATGAAACCACGGTTTAAACCCCAGCTCAAACATCTACACCTAAACGAAATATAAAAAAAATATTTCCTCGGCGACTTCCTGGCAAAAACTCTGAGGGTAAAAAAATTTGATATGAAAAGTATCTGAAAAATCTTTCCTGGTTCGAGTATAAACTATTGGTCCCGTCACTAATGTATAAAATTAACACACACGACATGGTAAGTGGTGTGAGAAGCTAGGTTGTAATCCTGACTGAAGGGTTGTAATGACCAATTATGTATGTAAGTATGTTGTGCAATTTGAAATTAATTTTTGTTGGATGATAGGCTTACGACGTCATCAACTTTAAATGATTTTGGGGTATTCTCTTAATAGCTTTCTGCATTTGATACCAGCTGACCATTTTCGGCCGTGCAATAATGAATGCTAGTATCAAGTCCATCATGTTACTCTATTTATTTCTTTGTACGCCTTTTCTGTTTCTCTATATGTATTTTCTACCGTTGATCTTCCATGTCTACTAAATCCATGGTATGTTCTCTCGCGAAATCCTCATAGTACCATGAGTTTCTTTTTTTATGGGGGAATTATTTCAAAGCCATGCACTTTTACAACAAGTAGTGAATTTCATATTACGGTCTTACTTTCTTGAAATTTTTGTGTAGAAGTAAAGAGAATGAAAAGAGTGAAGAGAGCTATAAACTATCCTACAGATATACAAAGTAAAATTTTCAATAAGAGAATAATAAACAAATTTTGAAGAATACAACACACATACTATGCGTTTTGTATTGATAAAACAGTGCAATGATAAAACTGTAATCATATATTGTTTGAATGTTTTCAATGAAACATTAAAATCAGTGTTGCAGACAACGTGGTCGTTAACGGTTAGGAAACGTAATAACGCAGATGGAATACATCAACTGATAACGAGCGAACAGTTCGAAAATTAAAATTCAGACGATTATTTTAACTTTTAAGAAATATCACAAAAATCCATACAAAAATTGATTTACAAATAATAATTAAAAAATGTAAAATAGTGAAAAGACATAAAAATTAAAAGAATTAGTATTTTTATCCACAGGATAATTTCTTTATTGTCCTAATGTACAATAAGTATATGTTAAATAAATGTTAAATGTATTAACGCTTACGTGTGCATGAGTGTGTATGAGCAAATTGAAAAATACAACAGTCGCACAAAGCCTTCGTTGAATATTCTGATAATTTTTTATTATGTTTTAAAAAAGATTAAATGAAAAAAATAAATAAAGAACCAAAAAATTCCATTGGAGCCTACATTGGGAACCCTGATATTCTAATGAGTAATGTGATAGACTATTAGCGTGAGGGTCGTTGGTTCAATTCCCACAAGAGTTTATGATCTATTATACTACACCCAGCATAAGGTCTATGTTACTCGGCTCGTAATAGTTATAAAATAATTTGCAATTGTATTATAATTCTATTTCTGAAGTAACCGTAGTCTAGTAGGTAGTGCGTTGGCTTATTAGACGTAAGGCCACAGTTCAAACCCTAGATAAGACATCAAAACGATATATAAAAAATATTTCTTCGGCGACTTCCTCTTAGCAGATTTCTGGTAAAAACTCTGAGAGTAAATACAATTTCAATGAAAAGTTTCGAAAAAATTTGTCGCTCGGAGTCGACTTTAAACTGTAGGTCCCACCAATCATGTACAAAATTAACACAGACAACATGGCCTGGGGCTCGAACCCAGGCTTTACGTCTAATAAGCCAACACACTACTAGGCTGTGGCTCACAGCTAATTGGAAATGGAACCATTTAAACAGTTTTATTCAGGGAAAATGCTGGCCAATCTATTATATCAATAATTTTTAATAGTGAACAATTATTTGTTCTCCTGAAACATGAATTTTTTTGTGGAGATGTATTTATTTTATCCACTATGGAGTGCTCTAGAGACTAGTGAAATTAATGAATGAGATTGGATGTCCTTCTCAATGAATGGCTCTACAAACAGATAAAAACTCCTACACTTGGGCTGGGATGAGAACGAAATACATCGTGATTAGCTTGCTTTTATCAAAAATATCTCTTACGAAGTGGAAACCCAATAAAGGAATGATATGGGCTCTTATCAGATGGGCTATCGCCATTGTCTATACTTGATCTCCAACTGAGGTGGGAGAGGAGAAACTAAAACACAGCCTCGATAGTCAAATTCTAGCCACACTGTACGCTCTTCCAGGAAAAGTTATATTAATGGTCATATACGATTTCAATGCTATAACCGGAAATTACTACGAAAAATTAAGTTTTCCCGAATTTCATGTTAAAAGTATCGCATCGGTATGTTTAAAGATATTTGCAATAAAACACTCTTACTGACCGAATCGACCTCTTCATGCAATGACCTACCAGATTATAATAACAAATAAAAAAATCAATAATTCGAAGAACATTTCCAAATTGTATTATCATTTTAAGTTCTGAAGCTTTTGATAAAATAAATCTTAACCCTTTAAATCAGAATAATAAACTATTTTATTTCTTTAAAGCTTCTAAGATCTGTAATACATTAGTCCATCATGGATTTCAATTCAGATGAGCACTTCATTTCAGACATTTTTCTATAAGTCGTTATTCAACACATAACAGGTATTATTATCCGTATAAGCAACACAGACTTTGTGACATTACTCGTACAGGGTATGTTTGGAATGCTTTCATTGCAAATAAATTTCTGCAGCATGTTTGTTTGCATTCAACAATTCTATTGCCATTATTTTAATTTCCGGTAATGGTCTCTAATGAATGCTGTTACAACACAAAGAGTATCTCCATTCCATTTTTTTCATTTGCTGCATAACTTTTTCTCCATCTTACTCTTGTTACTTTTTTGCTGTGCCCTAGTTACACTTGGTCTGTAAAAAATAATTTAAAATTTATCTTAAAATTCAATTACAAGAATAAAACTTTCCATCTCGATATTTTCTTTTAACTTGGTTTTCGTAAGGAGAAGAAAAACAAAAAAAATTTACTTAAGACAGGAAAGAAAATCTGCTAATAGAGAGAAATTAAATAATAAGAGCGTAAACTACAAATGCATTTGGAAGTGTCGAAAAGGTTTGCTAAATAAAAAAAAATTATGCAACTGCACAGAAACGGAAGGAAGTCACACCACAGGCAAACAAAAAACTTTAAAATAAATTAAATCATTAATAAAAAATAATAAAAATAAGACCAACCGTTCAGTCAGGATTACGACCTAGCTTCTTACACAACTTATGTTTTTGGACTTACAGTATATTGCAGCCTCCGAACTAAAGATTTCTTAGAAACTTTTAATTTAGTTTTTTCCAGAAATCTGTTGTGAGCACGTCGGCGAACAAATATTTTTTTAATATTTCGATTTGTTGGAGATGTCTGACCTGGTGATTGAACAGATGTCTAATAAGCCAACATAATACCGAATAGACTACGGCGACCGAATACAAAAGATTAATAAAACTTTTTATATTAAGTGACAAGAAAGAACTCTGCAGGTAGGGAGTTCCACATAGTCCGGCTAAAGTCCTACTGTTCCTACAGCAAAATCTGTAACGTAGTAGTAGTGATAGAACAGTGAAATGCAAACCACATTTCGACGATGCTCCAACCAATCAATAGTCATCAATCAGCATCCTTGCCATCTCCTGTACGTGATCGAGGAACCTCAAAATATTCTTCGAGGTACCGGTACATACATGAGAGTTGTATTCCATACTCGGTCGGATATATTAAGTGGAGTAAATAGTAATAAGATTAGATGAAGTGAAGATTAGCGATTCTGTTGTCTACAAAGTCTATTTCCTTGTTTATTAATTACAATACAATTTCAAATTGTAACGGGCTGAGTAACATAGATCTTATGCTCTATGTAGTATAACAGTTCTGTTGGGAATCGTATCCATGACTCTCATGCTCATAGTCTAGCACTCTCTCCATTATACTGACAGGGCACCTCTGTAAAAAGTTATGCGCTGTTTGTTGTCGTATACCTTCATATATTTTACCATATGATTTATGATTTTATACTTTTTTTTAGTTGTTGTATTTTTTTCAGTTTTTCCAACTTTTTAGTTAAAACTTAAAGAAATTTATTAAACTTTTATGTTCGCTGTGTTTCTGAATTCATATTAAAAAATGAAAAAATATTGTGGCTTTTGTTTTTTTTTATCTGTTTATCAGTTTTATCAGTTTTGGTCTTTTGATTAATAAAGGGATTTATGTAAACGACACGATAAATTGGTATTTAATTTTAATAAAAAAAGTTTCTCGTTGTATGTAGTGGTGGTTATTTAAGATGGTTAAATAATGATGATGCTATTAGGGGCCATTTAAAGTTATTGGTATCAGTTTTAAAAACGATGTTCATGGATGGAGAGTTATTTAAAGAAATAGTAAAGTTTTTTCGTTCTAAAGGAGATTCGTTATTGTAATTTTGTCGATTTATATAGACACCTTAAGGCATAGGTGGGGAACCTGCGGCCTCCGCGAAGTTATTGTGCGGCCCTTTGCCACCTAGTACAAAATGGTAGAGTTCGTTTCAAACAACTATTGTACATCAACGCCATGGTAGAATTTGATGATATTTTGCAAGGACAACAGAATAATTTTGTCCATGAAACAAATATATATAACAGTTACACGGTTTTATTGTATTTCTAGAAAGTATACACTTTGTTAAAGATATTATTTGATATTCGTTTTTTTTTTGTAAGAGTACAAAATTAAGAAATGAAAACAGAACATTTAATGTAGAATGGGAGTGAGATTTTTTCTTTACTGCTGAGAAAGATAGAATGATGTGTTTGTTGTGCTGTACATTTTTAAATACTTTAAAAAAAGCGAATGCAAATAAACACTATTCATAAAGAACATAAATATTTCGCTTTAGAAGGTGAATCATGAAAAGGTGCACTTCAAAAGTTGAAAAATGAGAAGCATCATCAGCAGGCATCTTTTAGTGCCTTTTTAAATCAAAATTCCGATGCAGTTGCTGTTACATAAAAAATAGCACATATACTTGGAAAAAGGGCAAACCATTTAGTTAGATTGAAATAATTAAAGAATGTATTGTTGAAGCAGTGAGTATGTTAAATCCAAGAAATGTCGACAAATAGAAACAATTACCTCTTTCAAGAAGAACTGTAACAGATCGACAGCACGAATTAGCGCAAAATGTAACAGAGCAACTTCATACAATTATACAAAATGAAGATGTTTATTTTTCAATTGCTTTAGATGAAAGCACTGATAAAACAGATTCGGCACAAGTTTTATATTTTATTCGTGCTATAACTAAAGATTTTCTATGTTTCGAAGAACTACTCGCGTTGGGTACACTAACTGGAAGAACTCGTGGAGCCGATATTTTCGAAAACTTCAAAGAAGTATGTAATAAATAGGAAAACTTAAACTTGAAAAAATTTATATCATTTCACTGCATTTTGCATCAGCAAAATCTTTGCGCAAAATCTACCATTTTGCAAGACACTCTGGATAGAACCATTGCCATTGTCAACTATATTCGCATTAAGGCAATGCGTCATAGTGAATTTCGGCAGATGCTCTCTTTAGATGAGGAAACGTACGTACGTGTTGACCTACCATACTACTGCAAGGTTTGCTGGCTATCAACAGGTCAGGTTTTGATAAAAGTTTTGTCTTTACGACGACAAATTTTAAACTTTTATCAAGAACAAGCAAAAGAATGTGATCTATCAGATGAAGTATTTCTCGGAAACCTTGCATTTTTGTTTGATATGATGACAAAACAAAACAATTTAAATATTTGCCTGCAAGCTGAAACGAGGTATATTTATGAAACGTGGCAAAAGATCCAAGCGTTTAGAAAAAATTATCATTTTTCAAAATATTGTCGATCGGAAATATCTGCACAACATTTCCCGGAGCTAGCTAAAATGTTAAATGAGCAGAACTGTGAAAATAAAATATTCGATGAATATGTAGGTGTCTTGTGTTGTTTAATAGAAGAGTATACTAATAGATTTTCTGATTTTGACGAGCACACTCCTGCTATGAAACTGGCATTTGAACCACATTTAATAGATATATCCGAGGCTACTGCAGAACTACAAATGGAGTTAATTGATTTAGGGGAAATCCCTTTTTAACGCTAAAAAGGATCCCATAGAAATCTGGAAAAATGCCGTTGAATATCCATGCCTTCGAGAACATGCTCGCCGTTTACGGTCGTGCTTCGGAAGTACCTACTGTTGCGAGACAACATTATCTCTCATGTCAAAAATAAAAACAAATTTAAGAACGCAAATTACAGATGCACATTTTGAGGATCAATTAAAGCTGTGTGTTACGAAGCTTGACCCAAATATACAATTACTGTCAAACAAAAAACAAAGCCAAATAAGTCACTAATTTAGTGAATAAAAAAATATATTTTATTGTATTTTTTATAATATTTTTATAATATTTTATATGTATATTATATTTAAAATTTTGTAGTATTATATTTTATTTTTTCTATATAATGCAATAAATTGTTAAATCTATAGAAAAACAATAATAATTTCACAAAAGTCACTTTATTAGCTTATGCGGCCTTTCTTATTGCTGCCCACCTCTGCCTTAAGGCATTTCATAAATGTAAGTAGTTTTGAATGACCGTATTGTTGCAATCTCCATAAACGCTAAGAAGCAAACAAATATTATGCCAAGGACATTTTCTTGCGGACCGCGTAGTGGAGACATATTGAAAATATTACAGGAGATTTTAATACTAAATTCTGAGGTCAACTCCAATAAACTGGCACTGAATGTATTACCTAACCAGCCCGGCATATTTCAGGCAGCCTATTGCTGTACGTATGATTTAGATCGGTAACCTACCATATTCGAACTCGATCACATGTGTGGATAGTTAAGAATAAACAAAGAACTGATATCCAAGTCCGTCTAAGAAAGTCAGGAGTTGCATAGTCTCTCTATACCGTAAACGTCGATACAACACCCGCCTCAACTGGGCTACTGTGACATACGAAAAGGCGGTCGAAGTGGCAGGGAGGAGATCGGAGTTGTCTGAGGGGAAGACGACAGAGAGGATATATGCGCCCCTACAAGAATACTTTTTCAAAGTGGACAATGCAGCATGGAAATCAAAAAAACCGTAGGTGGTTCAAAACTGCTGTGTCTAGCAGTAGACAACAGTAAAACCATGGAATAGCTTAAGTTCGATAAAAGTTCTCACTCTAACAGGCACTCTAATGAGACACTGCTCCAATTTTACCTTCGCTGAAAAGCTCAGTCTGCCCCATCAGTGCTATTGCAGAAGCTGCCATGATGTGGAAGAAATGGAAATAGTATGACACATCTTATGTGAGGGCCTTATATTTTAAAACAGACGTCATTGGTTTTTTGGTAACAGAATGTTTGAAGATCTGGACCACTTAGTAAAAAAAAACACTATTTCCAGAACAAACGAAACGCACATTAAAAAATTAGGCTCGCTTGTCGTCCATCTCCCATGCAATTTAAATCGATTTTTTCACATAGAAGTTTAGTAAAAGTCCTCAGAAAATTTATAAAATTTTCCAAGTCGCCGTAGTCTAGTAGATAGTGTATTAGATATGAAGCCAAGGTTCAAACCTCCAGGTCTGGCATCTACAATAAAACGAAATTTCGATATTTATTCGGTGACTTCCTCTCAGCAGATTTCTGACAAAAAAATCTGAGAGTAAATGAAATTGTAATGAAGCAAGTAGGACTCTGAAAGTGATTTGATTCAAAAGTATTTTGGGACGACTTCATTACTGTCTAACTAGGCACTGTTGTAATAAAATTTGATTTTAATGAACACACACATACATATACATATATCCCGTGCGCTGGTGAAAGTTTCAGTTAAGTTTTACGAAATCTTTTCAAAATATTACCATCGTTTCCATAAGGTTCATAAATTTTTTGAGCAGCCTGTAATAGATAAACAATACAGAGATACAACATTTTAAACCCATCTTTTTTGTCTTGGGCCGGAGTTGGGAATCTTCGAAAGAGTCTTTCGTTCCAACAAAAGAGTGCACGATTCATCATCACTGGTGCCTATGTACTAAGCCCACCCCCTACATTCTTCAACCACTCTCCCCCCGCGGGACTGTCGTAAGGTATTATGTACTTTGCGGAGTGCTGGTTAGCTTTGTAGCTTTATCAGGTTATCTGAAAGTTCGCCTTCGTTCCTCCCACTTTCGGAGTTACATCATTACTTCGGCCATTTTCTGGCTGTATTGGCCCCATAGAATTCTAGAATTCAACACCTCTTTCCAAACTCGTTTTCCGGGCTATCTAAATCTGGGGCAGCATGTTAGAATATGCTTCGCATCTTCCTCCTCATCTACACAGTTTGGGCATATAGGGGAAGTATCATGTCCAAATCTGTGCAGGTACTTCCTGAAGCATCCATGACCACCACCGATCCTTTGTGATCCTACGTAACTAATTATAATTAATTTTTATTAATTAATTATATTTTCTCTTGTGCTATTTTTCTGTAGCGCTTTCTAACAGAATACATTCTTAAGTATAAAAACTTTAGAAAATGGTTGCCAAAAAATATTTTCAGTTGGCTCATAGTATACGGCACACGGCACATTCTCCATTCTTTCTGTGAAGGTCAGCATTGTTGGTAAACAGTATGTAGCAACACTGAGCGCAGAGCATCCCATATACATATCCTAGAAAATATTGCAGTTCTTTGGAGTTTTAGCTCCTAATTGGACATAATTTATCTGTTTAACACACAACACAAGCGAAACTTCGCCAAACAGTGTCGTGGAAATAGAAAAATAAGGAAAGAATTTCTGAAAATTATAAGAATTTTGCAGAAGATCAATACTTTATCATGCAATCTGTACCACTGTCTTTGCGTGCTGGCATGGGTCAATCGGTAATAAATACTAGCATCAGTTTTGTACAACTTTACGTTGTCGTGGTACATTTTTATTTCTTTTCTGTTTTTTTTCCTCAATGTTTTTGCTACGGAGAAAACTTTATGAAACGGTTTGCAACATTTTTTTTTAAAGTTTCGCAGATACAGTTCACATTTTCAATATTTTATGCACGTAATTGCAAATACTTGGATCTTTTTTGTACTTTTGTATAACGCAGTAAGCATGTTTATTATAAATTGCTAGTAAACATGAACATTTTCTATTTTCAAGGTTGGTCATTTAATATTAATTGAAAGATTAAATTTATTTAAAGTATTTAAGGTTATGAAATATTGTACGATAAATAAAGACGGAATTTAGTTAATTGGCCTGATAGTAAACAACAATGCAAACCCTCTTGAAACTACTTATAAAGTTCTCTTCGCATCAAAATCGGTTTATTTATTTAGTAATGCATTAAATAGTTTAAGGAAATCACTTAAAAAACGTGACCTATAATATATATTAATAGGATATAACTGTCTTACACACCATTTGAATAATTCACATTTTGAGAAAAGCAATCATACTCTGGCTGTCATTAATACATTTCCATCAATACAGAATCTACATATTGGGTTCGAGATGACTCTACACTTTGTATAAAGCACTGCAGATTGCCTTTACAATAGATCGGTTACTAACAACTGTTTATTCCTGTATTGTCTGATTATTGACTCACGTCTAGTAATTATTGCGTATTTATATCTCCTTTTGTTAACTCTACCTTTATAAGCATCTCTCTTCATAACACAGAAAGTTTCCATCAACGTGGAGGCTCTGCCCTTCGCTAGCGCGTCTGCCTGCTCATTGCCAAGAATTACGACATGACCTGGGGCTAAGCAGACAGTTAAGTTTCTTCTCCTAACCCAAGATCTGTTCTTCACCTCTCTGTATTTCTCTTTTAAAGCTTCCTGATTACTCCATTAATTTTTTATTAAGCCCCGTTGCGAACTACTTTCCAAAATAATAGAATCTACTGATTCTGTCCAGGAGAGAGAGTAGCAAGAACTCAATTCTCTAGGTAACGAAATTCCTTAGTAAATTTCATGCTAGATTTGTCTCCTATTATCCTAACCATTGCCTGCTCTGGTCTTAACTACCATGTGCAGCAGACTTAACAGAGCTTGCAGCGCCAGTATAGGACACATTCTCATTGGCCCTGTTATATATGACGTAGTCCAACTCTATTTTTCAGTTCTCAAATTTGTTTTCTTTGTTATCAAATTAGATCTGTCAATTAAAAAAGTTACACCATAGACCAGTATTGGCCTAACCCTCAGGGTGTACATCCAGTGCAAATTTCCTGACTTACCATGCGATCACTCAATGCACCAGTGTCTTACAATCGAATAAATCTTTCAATGATGTTGCAAAGAGTCTCTTTTGATGGTTTGGTCAAAAGGCAGCAAAATCAATCAAATCCTTATAGGATTCCTTACAAAATAGGAGATCTGTTTATTAGACGATGAAAAGTGTTTGTTGACTGATATGTCATAGCTTCCGGGACACAGATCCATTGTTTTCAATCCAGGCAAAAGCGCTGGGGAAAAATTCATTTGGTTTCTTCTGACACCGACATTTATGTTAATGAGTAAAGTGTACCCATTTGTCTGGCTAAATTTTGTCGCTTGTCTCTAGACATCCATGCATACGTAATTGGTCATTAAACCTTTCAGTTATGATTACGACGTAGCTTCTCACACTACTTATGTTGTGTGTGTTAATTTCATACATGAGTGCCGGGACCTACAGTTCAAAGACTAGCGCTAACCATAGGTTTTTGAGAAACTTTTCATTGCAATTCTATTTACTCTCAAAGATTTTGCCAGAAATCTGCTGAGAGGAAGCCGCCAAAAAATGTTTTTTATATTTCGTTTTGTTGGATATGTCTGGGCTCGGGTTTGAACTAGAGTACGACAACTATTTTTCTAGTCGCAGTGTAAAATTTAATAAAAATTAATTTTAATTGAATAAATAGTAATGTGGTGGCTCACTACTTTTAAAAATTTGGTGCCATTGTTTGTTATGTTAATTATGAGAAAGTATTCTTAACGTATCAATCATTTAAAGAGTTGTTAATAATTGTAAATTGATTGGATTGGCTGTGGAGAGTGATATTCCTATGCGTCAACACATCGGTTGGTCACTTAAAATATTGCAATTGAGAGAATTTTTTTTTTTTTAATGGTAAGGCTTATGCTATTTCTTTTACATTCATTTGTACTTGATTAAGATCATTTATATGAATTTATGTCTTTACAGTTAATTTAAAGAGCATTTTATTTAAAGGATTAAAAGTTAGGTAAATAAATACATTGGAATGCTTACGTTAACGTTCGCATTTGATTTCTTTCGACTAGGAAGATTCATGATTTTGAAAACACAATATACGCAACGCGGCAAATACAGCAAATTTACAAAAATAGAATACATAAGTGTGTATGGTAGAGACTATTTTAAAGGTAAAGCGACAACAAGAATCGATTCTGCTGCATTGCTTTGCATTTAGACTAATTTCTAAACACGTTTGGCATGTAAAGCCAAGCTGTTAATGTCACAACGTTAAACATTATTGTTCTGCTTTTGCATTTATTTTAATTTATATTTCTATTTTAGTTTATAATGTTAGTTTATTTTAGTATATTTTGTATATATTCGCCACAAAGCAATATTTAAAATTTTTTGATTCTGTGGTATATTATTGTACATTCGAATTGTCATTTATTTTTATTTAAAAATCATTGGATAATAAATGCATATTTTTGATTCAAATATGCTTATGTATACATATGTAACTATAATTCATTCCTATATATTGATTTGCCATCAACACAATAACTTTTATGATTTTTTTTTTGTCATAATTGAAATCAATTTTCTTTTCCACAATGGCCGCAAAATGTTAAAATGAGGCTAATGGAATTGAATACAAAAACACAAAAAAAATAATAAAAATAATTTCAAATAGTTAGTGAACGATTGAATTGATTTTGAAAAATATTTAAAAGTATAACAAATATTACATACATATGAATTTTACGTGCATATAACAACCAAATAAAAAGCTTCATTGCGTCCAATTTTCGCTTTGATAGTTTTTCTAACAGAATATTTGTAGCAAATAAAAATTATTATGTTAAAATTACTCACCAACTGATTATAAATCCAAATGTTTTACACATTTTTGATTTTTATATTCATACATACATACATAATTGGTCATTAAAAACTATCAATCAGGCTTACATCACTCATATTGTGGGTTTTAATTTTATATACGAGTAGAGGAGCCTACAGTTTAAAGTCGATTCCGAATGACAGATTTTTTAAGAAACTTTTTCAAGGCATTTTTTTACTTCTGGAATTTTTGCCAGAAATCTGATGAGAGAACCGCTAAGGGAGAGGAGACTGTTATCCACTTTCTTTGTCAGTGCCTGTCTCTTGCTAGGTGTAGATATAGGTTATTTGGCTCTCCATTCCTTGTCAGCTTGACGGAGCTATCATCTATTGATATCAAGGATATAGCTGCGTTCATCAAACTTTCTGGCTGGTTTTCCAGTATAGGGTAGTCGTGCGTTTGATGTGCAGCCCTTGCGCTGACCAAATTCTTCCTCTTCCCTGATTTTGGTGGAACTTGGTCAGTACAGGGACTGCGTTCACCCGTGGCATCACACAAGTGAGCTTTGTGAAATCAGAGCTACCACTCAGACCTAACCTAACCTGATGAGAGAAAGTCGCCAAAGAATATGTCCTCACATTTCGTTTTTTTCGAGATGCCTGATCTGGGGTTTGAACAGAGGCCTCACGATTTTTTTAGCCACCAATGAATTTAATCTATATTATTACAAAACAAACAGTAACAAAACTATGTAGAAAGCAACTTATATCTCAGATAACGTCAGTATAAAATGCAAACAGATGCCAGTCATCAATCAATTAGAAACATAGCACGAATATTATAAACAAACCTACTAATTGATATGAGGAAATAGAGGGATTTTTTGAAACGATGTTTCTATCGATTTTTCTAATGCATTTGCCAGAGGTGAAAATGCAGTTTCTTTGTAATATTAAGATATGTAATGCATCTTTTGTCATTATATCAGCTTCTGAGGACAATAATGGCAAGGTTACTTGAACATGACAAAGAAAGAGTGCTAATATTGGAAAAAAAGAGGGAGAGGTAGACATTGTTATAAAAACAGTTCATACACAGATTTGAATCCCGCATCACACAATCAAGCATAGCCTAGGAATTCTAACTGACCTTTGATTAAAACAATATTTGTATAACAAAGTGATAGTGAATCTCTCCTCTTTAAAGTTGGATTTCTGTAAAATACACACAAAATTCATATTTTATAATCAAATCATTGCACTTTACAAATAAATTTAAAAGTTTAAATTTAAAAATTTAATAAAAAAGTATATGGGGTCGTATCTCGGCCATGGTATCTCTTGTTGACCTTCAAATGCTCAATCATCTATGAATTGTCGTCATAACACTTTTCTTTAACAGCGCCCCACAGGAAATAGTACAACAGTGTCAAATCGCAGCTTCTTGGCGGTCAATTGACGTCACCATTTTGACTAATTAAATGACTCTCAAACGTTTGATGCAATAAATCAATTATGGCATGATATGTCAGGCAAGAGGCACTACCCTGTTGAAACCAAACGTCGTTCACATCAATACCATGAAGATCGGGTACAAAAACTTGGTTATAGGTGCGATAGGTGTCTCCATTGACCGTAATTGTTGTAACGTCCACATTTTCAAAGAAATATGGGCCAATGACGCCTCCACTTCCATCTTCACTTCATCCAAAAAAATGATATTTTGGGCAAAATTGACATCATCGTGCAGTTTCTCGTTGGCCCAGTAAATCTCCACATTGTTCAAGCGTAAATCGATTAATTACGTTCAATGGAAATAATATACTGAATGTTGTAACAAAATAGAATGCCATAAGAATTGCAGGTTCGATATAACCGATAGATACCGCACCTGATAATACGTAGTGTGTTGGTATCCTCTTAGCAGATTTTTGGCAAAAACTCTCAGAGTAAATAAAAATTGGAACGAAAAGTTTCTCAAAAATCTGTCTTTAAACTGTAGGTATAAATTAACACACACAACCTAAGTGGAGTGAGAAGATATGTCGTAATCTTGCCAGAAGTGTTGTAATGACCAATTATGTATGTATGTATATATTTGTAAGTTGTCCCTTATAAATTTGCATATTTCGAAACATCATACAATTTCTTACTCTAGTGTGCTCATTTAGCTTTACAGCTAAAAAACAGAACTTCTGAAAAGTTCAAATAACAATATATTTAAACCATATTTTTTCCATACCTTTATTTAAATAATTTATTTTACAAACTACCTACAGCTATGGAAACATCACTGTGATCATAACTTAATGCTGCAGTTTGTGGCAAAGACTTAAGAACAGAAAATAAAGGAAGAAAAATGTAGAGTGATGCTGTGCATCTGATAAAGGATTTCTTCCATCAAAAAATTATTGACAATAAAACAATATTCTGAAACTTGTGTATATCAGTTTCTCATTTGTCTTAAACTTGCATTGATTTGAATAATAAATGTTGCATTGATTTATACCTGTTGGTTAAAAACAAAGGTATTGAAGGTATTATCAATGAAAACCATTACGCACATCTAAATTTCATTTATTTACTCAACGAATTAATTATTTTTTTTATAAATTTGAAATCCATTTTTTGAAATCGATTTTTTTATTTATTAATTAGAATAAATTTACAAATTATATCTAATTATTAAGAGCTGAGTAACTTAGACCAAATATTATCAGTTAAAAAGAAAAAGCTTTCTTGCATTTTCAGTCAGCAGCAGAATCTTTGCTTGTTATCGCACTGCCTTTGAAATAATCACGTCCATATGCAACCATGTATTCTATTTTTGAGAGATTGCTGCGTTGTGTTTATACCGTAATTTAGCGAGCGGTTAATTCAAACAGTACGTATAACTTAAATTAAAACAAGAACGCCATACATTTTCCCACTTGATATAGAGCAAACACCGATGTGTATTTCCTAGTAACGTTTTGATATGCTGTATTAGTGATGTTTCATTCATTTATCTTATCAGTGTTCAGCTGCCCAAACTCTGGGTTGCTAAAGGCTTAGCTACATAAATAGCCTGATCAATCGTTCCAAGAACTTAGAATTCATCTGGTCTTTCATTAAGCGCTTCCTATCTTTAATTCGCCGTAGTCTGGTAGGTAAAAAGTTGGCTTATTAGACGTAAGACCACCAACGAGACAAAATATGAATAAATATTTCTCCGGCGACTGCCTCTCAGCAGATTTCTGGCAAAAACTCTGAGTGTAAATAAAATAAAATTGCCACGAGATAGTTTCTCAAGAAATCTGTTGTTCAGAATCGACTTTAAACTGTAGGTTCCGCCACTCATATATAAAATTAACACACACAAAATAAGTAGCATGATCCACTGAGTGAAGTATTGCAATGATTAATTATGTATGTATATATCTATGTATAAGTATCTATGTATGTATAGGTATATAATGGCATCAGTTGGTCTTTCGAACGAATAACAGATTTCGATGTTATCTAAACCAGACTTTGTTATATTTTAATTTAAAATTACGAAGAACTTAATGAAAGACGCCGTTCGATTACTCTTTACGATATTAGTGGTGGAATAGAATTGTAAGAATTATAGGACAGTGATTCGAGTAATCAGTGCATTTTTGATTACACCTCTGATCATTAAAATCTGAAATCTTTTGTCTATCTGTCGTTGAATATTTTGGTTGTCCATTTCAAACTGCTTTCAAATCCATTCCAGATATTGTATTGAATAGCAACCGACCTCTAGGTACGTATATTGAGAGTCGATATCCAAAAGACATGTTTGACATTGTACTCTCTAGCTGCCAGATAACATGGTCCAAGGGAATGGTTGATATTGCGTTATAAATATGTCATCTATTCTCTCAAGTCTAGGATTTCAATAAACTGTGATATTACGAAATTTAATTTCTAACACTCAACTAATTTGGAGCGCAAAATTTGAAAAGACTTCTTTTCATTAAATTTACCTTAGCTTCTTGCATTAACTCATTTTTAAAAGATAAAATTTTATGCTGGAGCTATAATAGCAAATTCTGAGGATAATTCACCGATTGTCATGTCAGCCATAAAAGAATTTACTGGTCAAGGTAATTACTGGTCAATAGACACTAATTAGCTAATTAGCTAATTAGCTAGTCCTGCACGGTCTAGACAATCACATATATCCATATTGTATTATACAGAACAATGGAAAGTACCTTGGGCTTCCACTTTATTGTTCAATGACTTGGTAACAAACTTTACAGACAGTTTGCTTGATTCCGCAGAGGACTATGGGTTCATGTGTCCCGGCCCCATTGCATGTCATTGCATATGAATTCATAAAATTTTACAACCACGACAATGTTCCTTTGGACACATGCAGTTTTATTAAATCACTTGGGCGTCATCTTTCATATATGATTTTGGTCTTGGTCTTAAAATTGGGTGAGAACATATTAAGGTAGACCACTAGCAAATCCCAATAAATTGATTTCATGGATTGTGATTGTATACATACGCTACGGTTCATCAGGATAGAACCAACATATTTTAAATTAAAAAAACTGTATAATTTGCAAATACAGATAGAATAAAAAAATTTTGTTTTGCAGAAATATAGTTAATACTGTAAATGATAATTTGAACACAAAAAATAGTATAAAAATGAATTATAACGGTAATTTTTCACTTTCTTTGTAGTCAAGAAATTTTTACAAGTCCGAAAACTAAAGGAAAAACCTCCATTAAATGCAATCAGACAACAACAGCGCCCTCAGTTTGCCAAAGATCATATGGCATGGGATGTTCAATTACATAGGGGGCGTTATGCTGTGATGGCGGCTCAGAAATTTTTCGATGCCATCCAAATTAAATTTTTTTATCAGAAAAAAATTACTTTTCGCCAGTCGTTATCGCTTAATAGTCTTTGAACATCCCATGCCATATGATCTTTGGCAAACTGAGGGCGCTGTTGTTGTCTGATTGCATTTAATGGAGGTTTTTAATTTAGTTTTCGGACTTGTAAATGTTCACTGCTTAAAATAGCGCGACGAACTGTTGATTTACTTGCTTTAACTCCTGCAAATGATTAATTTTAGAGGTAGAATGGGCTGAATTTGAGGCAATTCGTAGAATTTTTCGCTTGCCCTGTGGTGTTAGAGCTGTCTAAGTACCTCCTTTGTAATTTTTATTATATGGTTCACGATGTTTTATGTAATTCATTACCACATTATGACTTCGTCCGATTTTTCTACCGATTTCGCGATAAGAATAATTTTCAGAATGGTAAACATCAATTTTTACCATTTCCGACGGATTTACAAAACTCTTTCTTCCCATATTTATTTAGCTAACTGCAGTCACAAACTGTGACTTTAATTTTATTTGGTTTTTATAAAGCTTTATTACAACCGCCTACTGATTTAAGTTAAAAATGCACGTGGTTCTATTCTGTTGAACCAAAAAATAAATGAAAAATTTAATACTTGACTACAAAGAAAGTAAAAAAGTACCGTTATAATTCATTTTTATACTATTTTTTGTGTTCAAATTATCATTTACAGTATTAACTATATGTCTGCGAAACAAAATTTTTTTATTCTATCTGTATTTGCAAATTATACAATTTTTTTTATTTAAAATATGTTGGTTCTATCCTGATGAACCGCAGTGTACTTAATGTTATTACGAGAGGTAAACTAAATATATTTATTATAAATATGTTATATGCATACTTATACAAAAGTACGTATGTACGTGTGAAAGACTTTCTGTAACACAAGACCAGTTATGGGTTTATTTTCTTTAAAGCTTTTAGGGTAGGTCAACGTTGTAATAAAATTGCATGGTTTTGTTGTCTTTGCAACAAACAATTGTTTTGTAGGTTTTCAACGTTTTTTCTCTCTTTTTTAACTTTAGTTTTGTTCTTCTAGAACAAGGGCGTTTCTGTTTGCCTTCTATTTTCACCAGTTTCGTAATATTTTTAAAACCTTGCCTAATGCACTGTGTATGTTGTAAATAAGGTCATTAGAAGTTTGCATTGGAATTTGTAGTCTGACGTTGAAAACAAAATCTTGGAGAACAAGTTAAATCACTTGATTAGACCGCTGGTGTTGAGGAAGTTTAACAAAGTGAACGACAACAAAAGAAAAATTATTGTAAAATATTTCATCGTTTGTAACGATCAACGATACAACGTGCTAGCTACCTTGTGGTATGTGGAGTAATTTTAAATTTTTAAACAAGAATTTTACAATAAATAATTGCAATTTAAAATAAATATCTGAATTGAATATCACTTATAAATTTGGCCCATTTGGGCAAAATTTTTTGTACAAAAGAATACATAAGAGAATGACTTTATTATCTGCGCACAAACCCAACATACGTTCGCCAACTGCGTATTGTACAGGAATAGATAAGAAAAAATTACAAATTTAAAAACGCTTGTTTGAAGGGGTAAATTTTTATTTAAAATTTTAAATTAATGCATCCCGTGACAAGACTACATAAAATATTTGGACTAAACTTCAGTTCATATTCTCTTCACTTTGTATTTTAAATTTAAATTTTAGGAATTTATGTTACACGTATTATAAGCGTTTTTTATATTTTAGTTTGTATTTAAAATGCGTCATAAGATTTAGATCATCTATATCCAACATATTCATTACTAAGGATGGCATAAAATTATTTTGCATCAGTAATGTTCTCGAATGTATAGAGAAATGCTAAATCTTAGGATTTTTTCTTTAACTAAAAAAAAAGAAAATTGATAGTTACTTAATCTTTTATTCTTATCCACATTTGAAGTATCTTCCCGCTAATGAACCTATGATCAATTTTAAATTTCACCTTTATATCAACATAAAAAATAATACTTACGTCAACCGAAGCATACCCGGTTATGTTCATACATTTGATATGGAATTTCTTTTGTTGTTAAGCTTATTTCTGTTTTGATTTGGTTTTACTTACTTGTTGGGTGATGTAACGCACTCTGGTTACATACATACTAAAGACTTGTGGAAAACGACCTCATATTATACAATTATTATATTAATACAGTTATTACTTCCTGATATACGGCTATTTAAAAACACAAAACATACCCGGGTTTGTATCTGTTGACATAAAGGTTAATTTAGATTAGGTACTGTGCGCCACTCCCTTTGAAGGTCAATTTTCGGTTAAAAAGTACAGGAAATGAGAGGCTAATCACCATCTCCTACATTCTAAGGCAAGATCTAAAGCCGGATAACAAACATAATAGATCAGTACAACATTTCAGTCGGGATAACGACTTAGTTTCTCACAGCACTTAAGCACTATGTGTTAATTTTATACGTAAGCGACGGGACCTACGGTTTAAAGCCGACTTTGAACAACAAATTTTTTTTCTGAAACTTTTTATGGCAATTTTATTTATTCCTGGAGTTTTTGCCAGAAATCTGCTGATAGGAAATCGTCGAAAAAAATTTTTCCATATTTCGTTTTGCTGGAGATGTCTGACCAAGGGTTCGAACCGAGGCTTCACGTCTAATAAGCCAACACACTACATACTAGACTACGGCTACTCCTACTCTCTAATCAATAACTTATATCAATTATGTTCTGTCGCCATAAGATTTCGACTTTACTCTTAGAGAGGGCCTCTTTAATAGCAAGTGGTCTGATGCTGTAAAATGACACGCAATATCTATGAAACTGCTAAAGGTGGAGAGCATTCTCGTCATAGTTAACCAGTAAGCTTGGACATTACTTACTTACATTCATGGTTATTACAACGTTTTAGTCAAGAATACGACCTAGTTTCTCACACCACCCATGTTGTGTGGGTTAATTTTTTATCCATAAGTGCAGGGACCTACAGTCGACTACAAACGACAGATTTTTTAAAAATTTAGTTTTCTCTCAGAGTTTTTGCCAGAATACTGCCGAGAGTAAGAAGTGGTTTTGATCGATATTTCAGGACTGGGGTTTGAACTCATGACCTCACATCTCGTCACACTTTCTTAATTGTCTTATTTAACATTTCCGAGCCATAGTTTTGCGATAACCGTACTTTTCGTGAATAAAAGTACTCGGTATATTTCGCTGCGTACTTTAGAGGAAGAATCAACCAAAAAAGATGGTTACGTATTAGTTTTAAGGGAAAGGAAAGACTAACAAATAATTTCTGTTCCTCATCATATCCATTAAATTAAATGTAGTTTTTTCAAATGTTAGGTGACTTACTTATTTAGTGATTTACTTAAAAAAATTCCAAACATTTTATAAACTCTGGTGGTATAAAATAAAGCAGCCTACTTTTTCCATTCACTTTAGTTACATTTTCTGACAGTGAGTGGCATGGACAACGATGTTTTAATTGCGCCAATATCTCCATGAATGAAAATTAAATTTTAATGGAATTCAATTGATAGAACAGATTTACTTTAGTCGTCATAGTGTTGTCTGATTAAGCCATTGAAATGTATGCTCATGCAGGAGGTACATTAATTAAAACGATTTGTTGGCGCAAAATTTAATTTCCGTTACAACATTAAATCGTTTTCGAATTAAGGATGTTGTGCTTTTGAATATATAACTACTGGATGGAGAGAGATAGAAAGAAGAAATCAGTTAATATCTGAACTTTGATAGAGTCATTTGCTTAGGGTTTGTTAAGATACGAAGAAGAATAAAAGTAATATTCATAAAATTTGATTTCCAATAATAATTTCTATTTACTGTTAATTTTTATTGTTTATTTACAGATGTTTAACAATAATTTTAATTAAAAATTCCATTCAAAGGCAATACGACCATAGTGAATAAAAAATGAACATTGCCAACAAGAGAGTATGGTGATACTGTTTAGCACAAAGTGATACGTTAGAGCTAGGAATTTGAACTCACTAGCTCTCGTCTAGTAACCAAAAAACTATATACTAGTCTACGGCGGCTTCTTCTGTACCATACACAGTGCACAGATCAATCACGCTATTGTCTGTAAAATACAAAAATAATGGTTTAAACCATGACAAAAACTGTGATTGCGCAATTAAGACATTTTGGGGAATTAAGGCCTTAATTGAGTTTTAATTATCTTATAAAAATGCGTGGCCGCGTGCTCCAGAATTTTTCTTCTTAGAACAGTGACATAAAATATTGTTACTTTTTTACCTTTTTGAAAAAGGTTTAAAATATGGGCTCGTAGATTGCAAACAAAATAAAAATAATTATGTGTTTATTTCAATTAAACTCTTTATTGTTCACGCTACTTTTGTGTGCCACCGTATACAACTTGTTGTATGTAACAATTATTCTATATAATTATATATATAATTATTCGTTATTCTACTCTGCTTACAACCTTTTTGTAAGCAATACCACTTGCACGTTAGATCTGTATAGCGGAGATATTCACAATAGCGATCTTCAAACCATGACTGTTTCCTTCACACGCAACGCATCTTCATACAAGACTGACTGAAGTCTTACTACACGTTGCGTGCTTTGTCTTGCCTTTTTATACATGTAAGATGGCAACCCCGAACGATCGGGAACATAAAGAAGATGAGAAGAAAACAATAGAAAGCAAAGTAAAGTCAGAAAAAGCAGAAGTTAGTAGAGTCAGTCGTAAAGTAAGCAGTGAAAGAACAAGTAGTGAAAAGTTGAAGAGAAGTTGTTTTCAGTTGTTTTATTTTAAAGAGAAAAGAGAGATAAGTTGACCAGAGTTGTGAATTAAAAATTTTTTAAAAAAGAAATCTAAATTTTTGCAATACCTAAATAAACTAAATTTGTTTTAATCACTTATTTGTGAATTTCTAAAAATAAAATATTAAAATTAATAATATTTTAAATTTATATTTAAATAAAATGTTACATTAAAAAATAAAAAACGTGAACTATATTATTTAACAATAAAATATAACCTTTTCATCTTTACATACATATGCCCACTTAAGCAGTCTGATGAAGGTTCTTGAAGTCGAACGTTCGTGCTTTCGATTCCTCGAGAACTATCTATCGTGACTTCATTGTTGTTTGTGTATTTGTTCACATTGAATGTTGTTGCGTTCTCCCTTACGTGTCTATCCCATTTTCTTTCATACTAATGTTGTTGGTTTACTTGTAACAAGTTCGTTGTATTTGTTTGTGTAGCTTCTACTCGTTTTAATGTTAAAGGATGTTACACCGTATTCATTTTCGTAACAATACGTTCTGTGACCCCCTTTCCTTCTTCCATGTTATAGCTTCAGTAAATGTCGTAATTAGGTGTTTCCAGTATCCGGGCATATACACCACGCGATCTAGAGAAATGCCAATATCATGAATAAATTCAGTTGAATTTTTTATTGTGCCAGCTTTTGAAGGCGTGTCGGCTGTGTTGTTATCTTCATTGTCCCCAGACTAGTAACCTATTGCATACTATCTGGATAATATCTTGCTATTTGTTCCAGTGGCATACAATTACAATGTTTCAGAAACAGTAGTTCACCTGTTATCATGATCGCAACCATTTTTATAATCCGCTCATAATACAGATAATTTCTTTTCTGTAAGTGAAATACATGTGCACATACATACGTACATACATAATTGGTCATTACAACCCTACAGTCAAT
This sequence comes from Sarcophaga subvicina, assembly GCA_936449025.2. Lineage (NCBI taxonomy): Eukaryota > Metazoa > Arthropoda > Insecta > Diptera > Sarcophagidae > Sarcophaga > Sarcophaga subvicina. The sequence goes on from OW388080.2 coordinate 87,876,786, forward strand.
ATTACGACTTGGCTTCTCATACTATCCATGTTGTGAAGCGTTTTAGCACGACTCAACGTTTGTTATCATAGAACTCCAAATGAAAGAATCACATGAAACCTATTAGTTTTGGAACCAGGATTGCTATATAAAGCTGTTCTCACATCAATCTCAAGTTTAGATTTGAACGGCTATTTAAATCGGAATATCAATTTGTCAATGTGTATTTCACGCAGTAGCCTAGTAGCAACGCAGCCTCGCACAACATCGCCAATCAAACGAAATATGAAAAATATTTCTTCGGCGACTACTTCTCAGAAGATCTTTGTCAAAAATTCTGAAAGTAAATAAAATTGCGATGAAAAAGTTTCTGGAAAATCTTTGGTTCGGAGTCGACTTTAAACTGTTGGTGCCGCCACTCATGTATAAAATGAAGACACATAAAATAACTAAAGAGTTGTAATGATCAATTATGTATGTATGTATTTGCTTTGCCATGAAAAGTTTCTTAAAAATCTGTCATTCGGAGTCGAGATTAAATTGTAGGTCCTTCCACTTGTATATAAAATTAACAAACATAACATAAATTGTATCAGGAACTAGGTCGTAATCCTGGGTGAATTTTTGTAATAACCAATTATGATAAAATTATGACGTAAATTAGTTTATAAATTTAGAGTGTGAACCGAAACTATACTAATTAAAAACGTGCCTTCTCTCATGTTTTGGCATATGTAACAGAATGGTAAATATACCAGTGTATTCCAAATCACATACAGTGGACAGCAAAAGTTTTAGTACGGCAATATGAGCCGTTTATTTTGAAAGTGGTATAAGTCACTTTTTCAAAAAACTGGAGTTAATGTCAAATCTACATATAATAGAACAGTATCTTTTCTTTTATAAAAAACTGCAATCAATAAGTTGAGAACTATTGACAATTTCTTAGCGAGAATTATTGGTAATTAACGGTATAACAAACATGTTTATTTTGAAAGTGGCGTAAGTCGCTGTTTACAAGAAGGGCTTAGTGTAAAAGAAATAGAAACTTGTGACAAGCAGTGATGATTCTTCTGGACAATTCAGTTGAAAGATTTACTTTTTTAAAAAACACCAAATGCAATTTTATTTCGCCCACTGACCGGGCAAATGCACAATGTTAAAGAAAATAAATGCCCAAAATGTCAGATTTGAAATAATGAAATGCCCAATTTGATTTTTCTAAATAACAACACTGGTAACAAGTGTGTGTGAAAAATAATTAAGAGTATGGCTGCCTTCATAAACGCAGTTTGCAATGCAACACTGCAAAGAAATTCATTTACAAGGCAAAGCAATGTTTTATTGCAACACTGCTTTGTCAAATAATAATAATAATCACAGTATACAACATGGAGAAAAAAGATTTTATTTAAACATAATCATTGGAAAAATTTGTTTCAATAAGAAAAGTAAATACAGAGCAAAACAAAGTGAATTCGCTGAAAATTCAATGGATACGATTTTACCATGATGTTGCTTATAAAATGTTTTAAAAACTAACTTTAGATGAAGAAGATGAATTTCTAACTTTGGATTTGTCACCATAAAGAGGAAGACCTAGGAGTTATTCACAAATAAAGATGGATCCGTTATACGCTGGACCTCGTCCTGTTTCTTCAGCAAAATACAAAGACATAATGGACTTGATTAATTATACACTCCCAGTAAACCATAGTTATTTTAAAAATTTAAAACAAAACACAATTTCCGAGGACTTAATCACTCTTATTGATGACGAAAATTAAATTTAACTGGTGTATTTTCATATAAATTACTTATACTTATATAAGTTTCAAAATGAAGTATTTTTTTGTATTTTAAGATATTTTAAATAAAAAATACTTTAATCAAACGTTTATATTAAATATGTTGATATTACATGTGCTGTTATTACATGTGTAATATATTTAGCAATTTTAGTACATCACTGCCCTTTCAAAACATCACTTCAGTAAAATACGTCGGATTTAATTGACAAGTGGTAGTCATTTTTCTAAACTATTTATTTTGAAAATTGCTTAAGTCACTTTACCTTAATGAAAAGTGGTGATTTTTTAATTTTTATAAGAAATTATTTATACTAAGAAAAATATCAGTATCAATACAAAAAAATCTTACCGAAAGTTAGCGTCCATATATTTAAATGTGTTAAAACGCAAACCCTTAAATATCTCGACTTAAAAACAAAGTGACTTATGCCACTTTCAAAATAAACGGCTCATATATTGTTGCGTTTTTACCTTTTTAAAAACGTTTAAAAATTAGTTCGTTAATTGCAAACCAATAGAAACAAATATGTGTTTAGTTTTTCTTAAACTATCTTTATTATTCACACTACGTTTGTGCCACTGTTTACAACTTAACGATACAACAAAAATTTGCTCGTACACTATTCTATTTCACACTTCTGTCCGCGTTAACACTAGAAACTGTTCGTTAGATATTCTCTGCTTACAACCTTTTTGCAAGCCATACCACTTGTACGTACAAACCGCAACGCGTCTTCACACAAGGCTGACTGAATTATAACTGACTGCTGCCTGCTTTGTCCAGCCCTTTTAGAGTCCGACACAACCAGTCTAACGAACATTCTTGCTCTCGCCTTCTCGAGAACTCTATTGCTAGTACATTATAATTTGTGTACCCTGCTTACGTTGTCATCCCTTTTTTGTCACATACATGTTGTTGTTGGTACCAGGTGCAACCAGGTTCGTTGTGTGTGCACAGCTTTAGATAATCAATACGTTCATTGTATTCTTAGTGTTAGTGTGTATTTGTATCGTGTGGCTTTTGTTTATCGTTTTTAATGTTAAACGATATTATGTCGTTTCCATTTTCGTAAAAATATTTCGACAAAAAAAGTCAGCATAGGCTCAATACTTTTGGCCAAAGTCCCGATATGACTTCAAGAGAATATTTAGGAGATCATTTGAAAGAACGGTTACGTAATCGCTAAACGTTAAACAAAAGTCACCCGAAAAACTTTTCTCATGGTGCCACCAGAAAACACTAAACAAAACTTGTATATTCAATTCCAAATTGGTTAAATGGAGTGCTTGACCTTAAGGGATATTCTACTAAATACAAGGGATAACATTTTCATATATTAGGAGTTTGAATTTTAAATTTACTCAGGGTTCTCCTTGGGGGTAACTAGGGTGTCATCTGAAACGTTTCCTTATTTTTCTCTTGTTTTATGAAAAACATTAAAAAATTGTTTGTTTTATAAAAAAACAGAAATAAATTAATAAAATAAATATATAAACTCAAAATTTTTACGCAAACTTTTGGCTAAAATCCATGAAATTGCTAAAATATATTGCCGTACTAAGACTTTTGCTGTCCACTGTACCTAGGAACGTGGTTGCTTTCAATATGAAGAAACTGATAGTAATCGTTGCTATCAATTGGGTTCGAAATATGAAAAAGTCTTTGTAAATGTGAAGCAAAAGTTTTTTTTTTTGATTTTCATTAAAACATTTGCAATCCTTCCTCACACGAATAGCTACATAGGCGTTATATACACATATTCAGAAGCATATGATGCTTTCATATGAAGTTTGTATCAACAAATTCCAACTGAATTCAAAGTTTATTCTAAAAAGCAAAAAAATTTTAATTTGTAATTTCGAAAATTTGTCTATTGTAAATGGAACAAGTTGGATGAAAAAGTTGCCGTTAATTTGTCTATTTAGCAGATTTAAACTTTCTGGAAAAAAACAAAACACATAACTTTTTTGTTATAAAAAAGAAACAACTAAAACATTTTAATGTTAAACAATAAAAATATGCAGAATTTTAATTTATTTTCAAACATAACATAAAACAGAAGTCCAAAGGTTATGAATGAAAAACTAAGATAATCCCAGAGATTAAAAATATCTGATTTGAAATGTTTTTAGTTGTGAAACTAACATAGATTTTTATATTTTGACAAGTGCTTTAAACGATGAAAACGATAAATTGTTGAAGTTTAAGAACAAAAAATAATGTTTTGCTTGACATTAATTTAGGGTAGTTGGAATGAAGGTACAAATGTAATAAAAGGACGAAAAACTTTTGGTTCGAACTGATTGAACGTTAACGTTTCTTATGAACTCGTAAAAGAAAAATTTTATGAAAATGGAGAATTAGTTTCGAAACAGCGATATAATACCTGTTGGTGTACAGTTATTTTGGGTTGAAGGAAAAAGTTTACGGGTTTAATCGAAGCACAAAAATGTTTAGAATATTATCTCTTAAGATCTCTTAAGCTGGTATGTTGGTTGAGCATCCATAGCGGTCAGTTGTGATGCCACTTGCTGAGTACAGCCCCTGTACCAACTGAATTCCACCATACTCATCGAAGGACCAAATTCTTCTTCCTTCTACGCAGGACCTTCTGTCCAAATAGTATTCTGTAGGGAGATAAACGATGTTCGATTAGGCTGGGGGATTAACATACACAATAGAAGTAAGTCCAAAAAGAATGATAAGCCATCGAGACATGCAATGGAATCTAGTTGAGACGAATTTGACTGCTTGCTCAGCAAGTAACGCAGTGGGAAGGCAGTTAAGCTTTGCGAGCAAAGCTTTTGCAGAATTGGTACGTAGAGCAACTGTGATATGAATAGTTTCAGATTTTCTGACCTTGTCAAGGAGTGCATAAGCCCACATTTTGTACAGGAAGTCTGTATCTTCTACAAACTTACTTATCTTTTTGCAGTCCCCTCCTGTGAGGTTGGTTATGTTTGGTAGAGTGTCTTACCTAATAACGGGATTTTTGAAGTTATGAAAACTGAGAAAAACAATTACCATATCCTACATGCCATACATTCACATTTTAGCCGTCGTTTTCCATCTATCAGGATTGCTCCAGAGTATCTTCTCACATTTTTCTCCAGTGTCCTTATTTAACGTTTCCGTCCTTATCCAGATTAGTAGTTCCATAATTCCACATCTCTTTTTAACATATTTTATTAAGATTTTTTCGTTATTTTTTTACCTTGTTTTATAAAAAAAAAATTTAAATTTAAGTCAAAAGATTCCTATTTCGAAATAAGACTTCTGCATAAAATCAAACACCACAACCATTACGTTAGAAAAAAAATCGAACTTAACATTTTGTTCCCTTCTTTTATAATGCTGAACACGAAGCTCATATTATTGTTTTCAAATTGCTTTTCATCATTTCTTATTTTATTTCCTTTTTTATTTTTGATTTTCTCCGTATTGAATATGTTTAAAAATCCAGTAGTAAAAATTAATTAGTTTCACATTTAATAAGGTCAGTAAGTGATAATCCTTTAATTGTATTTAACCATTAAAATTAAACGCGAACAATTTCGGAATGGATGTCGATTTTTCCTCTGCTTAATAATCACTTGTTTTCAATTTCAACAGTGGGTAATAAAGGAATGTGTGGTTTGTACAAAAAATTGAGGAGGTGGGGGTGTATAAATTTAATTAAAATTAAGAGCCAACTCTTTGCTTTTAAAAGAGAACTTTCATTTACATCAACTGAAATTTATTTAATTCAAACGTTTTCAAATTAAAGACTCACATATGTATATTTAACGAAAAAAGTTCAAAAGTTTAACTTCAAAAATGCAATAAAACAAGAACGGTTTGAAATTTTGCTATATTTTTGTTATAAAGTAAAATTTTTACGGTTAGAAATGGAATATTATTCCGTTCATATGGCTGCCGTAGTACCTTCGATCGGACCAGTTTTTTGAAAAGTTTAAATTTTATGTCCTCATTTCTTAAAACAATTTTTGTTTCGTACTTTTATTCTACAAAATACCTATAGCTATAGAAATATCTCTGTAAACATAACTTAGTACTGCAGTTTATTGCAAAGACTTAAGAGGAAACAGTAAAGGAAGAAAAATGTAAAGTGATGGGGTGGAGCTGATAAGGAATTTCTTTTTAAAATGCAATCGAAAAGTTTTCAACACAAAAAAATAAAACAAACTTTTTTGTATTGTTGGAAAAGTATGTTGTTTCTCTTTTGTCTTAAACTTGTATTGATTTAAATAAAGCTTCGTTTAAATAAATTTTGTATTGATTTGTATCATCTGCATAAAAACAGATCAATGAAAACCATAAAGCACCATCTAAATTTCATTTATAGAATCATTTATTTATTATTAATTAATTAATTATTTTTTTTAATAAATTGAAATTAATTTTTTGTCTCCGCATGAGTGAGAAATTTTTTTTCAGTTTCATAATAGAAATCAGTTTGCATGTCAGACAGTTGGTCCTATGAGTGATATACAGAATATAAAAGAAAAATTAAATAATAAGTATACGCCGATTCAACAGAAAGTATACGAATAGAATACAACCACTAGATTTTTTTTGTTTTTATAAATACTGACAGTAAAAAATCGTAGAGGAATGTGGTCATTAGATAGAGTTTTCTCAGTCAGAACAAGATAAATTCGTTTTCAAATGTTACAATATTTTCATGATATTTGATGCATTTGGTGAAGAAAACAAGTTACTTTCAGGTTTTGCCGTATGGAAAAAAATTAAAAATGCATTTATTGTTGCCCGTGCACCAATGTAAACAAAAAAACTTTATGGGATTCGGCGTTATGACTTCGGCAACTGTCTCTCAGCAGAATTTTTTCAAAAACTCTGAGAATAAATAAAATTGCCATGAAAAGTTTTCTAAAAATCTGACGTTCGGAGTTGTTGTTGGTTTCGCTACTCTTGGATAAAATTAACGTACTCAACATAAGTGTTATGAGAAGCTAGGTCGTAGTTCTGACTGAAGATCAATTACGTATGTATGTACGTACAAGACAATGTCATAACTTCTTTACTACTACTGTCGGCAGTTCAGATTGTTTCGATTTCCAGTTGATATTAGGTCTTCTTGAGATAATTTGTTCTGGAAATCGATAACGCCGTCTTGCTGAAACCACATGTCGTACAAATCCGTTCAGTTAAAGCCGTAAGTACTCCGCTCATTTTCCTGTATTTTGTATTGAAAATTATTGATATGTTTCGACAATTTAGCAATAGCAAGCAATAAGATTTAATAAAAGTTCGATGCAATTTAAGTTAGAGCAACAATATTTTTTTTGCCTTTAGTGCTATTGAACGGGAGTCTACCAGTAAACCGGGAGTCTGGCAGTAAATGAGAGCAAAACAAAGTATATGTTATCGAAAAGTAGAGAGGTGCGGCATATTGATTCTTAGATTACGGATGATAACTATACTTTCGACGTACTCAGAGAATTTATTTATCTTGACACCATTGTTTCAAGCAAAAATCATGTCAGTCTGGAGATCAAGAGCAGGATCACTCTTGCCAACAGCTGCTATTATGGTCTCAATAGGCACTTGAGTAGCAGGGACCTCTCTCGTATGACAAAACTAACTCTCTACAAGACACTCATTCTACCCGTGCTTCTTTATGGCGCAGAGGCCTGAACCCTATTAAGCACTGATGCAGCAGCCTTGAGAGTGTTCGAGAGAAAAGTCATACGTAAGATCTTCGGTCCAGTGTGAGTTGGCCATTATTTCCGCATCCGATCCAACAGTGAGCTGTAAGAGCTCCTCAACGATATAGACGTTGTGCAGCGTATTAACATCCAGCGGCTGCGTTGGCTCGACCATGTAGTTCGAATGGAGGAGGATGTTTCGACGAAACGGGTATTTGATACGTGGGTCTTCGGAAATCGGCGAAGAGGTCGACCTGGAAGGATGTGTTGCGGCAGGCCGAAATCCGTTAAGTGGGTTATGGCCAATTAAGTAAGTAAGTAACGCTCTGACCATCGTCGTTGTTGACAAATATGGTCTAACAACTCCGCTACCGCGTAATAGTGAATTTTTTCAACTCCAAAAGCAACGGATATGCTTTTTTACGTACCGAACCAAAAATCTTGCTCATCGAAAAACAAAATTTTGAATGAAAATATTAATTTGTGCTTCAACTCAAAAGACAAATTGTTCAAATAAAATCGTAAATGCTTCTAAAATCAAGATTTATAAGTGAAATCTTCCATAAAGTGGTAGAGCACAATCCAAGTTGTTGAGGACGGAATTGTTCGTTGTCTCACGGAGAGGAATATTTAAAACACTTGTATGAAGAGCTTTGATTCTGAGGTAATGATCGAAATCTTAATTAGAAGTACATATTACTCATGCGTAATTGGTTTTTATTTAATGTTTAAAATGTTGCGTACAAAATTCTGTTTTTTATTTTTGATTGTGCAATCTAACCGTAGGGTATAACGGTGTACCATCGTTTAACGTTAAAAACGATAAACAAAAGCTACATCAACAAATACAACGAACTTGCTTGCATACACCAACAACACCAGTCAAAATTAAAGCAACAACAAACAGTGTAAGCAAACTACACAAACAGAAATGTAGTAGCGATAGAGCTCTCGAGAAAGCGAACACATGAACATTCCATTTCAAGAACATTCATCAGACTGTATACGTGCGCATATAAAAAGTCAAGACAAAGCAGGCAACGAGTCAGTAAGAATTCAGACAGTACTGTGTGAAGACGAGTTGCGTGCGAATTAAACAGTCGTGGTTTGAAGATCGCTGTTGTGAAGATCTATCGAAGAGTTGTTAGTGTTTGCGTGGACAAAAATAAAAAGCAGAATAGTGAACAAGCAATTATTGTTGGAGTTGTAACAGTGGCACATAAAAGTAGTGCGGACTATTAAGACTTTAATTTTAACAAAACCCATATTTGTTTTTACTTTGCTTGCAATCAATGAACTCATATTCTAAACGTTTTTGAAAAGGTCCCCAATAGATTTTTAAACATTGAACCTTACCAAATTACACGTTATTAATATGCACCTTAGAAAGAGAAATATTAAAAATACAAGTTCTCTTATGTTTTAAGTCATCCAAATCATCTCTAAAAAATCACCGTTTGTTCGTTTCCTATTTGTTTAAGGATGACGTTAGCCAGGTCATTGCTAACTTCTCCAACCACCTTGGTAGCATACTTTTATGGATGTTGCTTGATTAAAGGACAATGGCAATATTATCTTCAATAAGAAATTTAAGAGTATTTTATGAAAATCAGATTTACGAAACGTCGAACAATATAAGAGAATCCAATTGCCGTAGCAAATAAAATGCTGCAAGTCGTTTGCTTGCTTGTGATACCACTACTATTGCTTCCAATTCAATAACTGCTTTAATGGATTGTAAAGAAAACTGACGATGGCAGTCTGTAAGACATAAACTTTCCCACTCCCGTAAGTAAATTGCAACCGTAGTTATTGCTAACAAGTCCATCCATTGAATAAAGAATCGCAGGATAGTAGAAAGGCAATACAGTTTGCCAAAAAAACAAGACATACACGAGAAGTATACATTTTTCTAACCTTCATCTTTTTTGGCTGGTAAAGGTATTGAATCATTTGCATTGAAATGCAAATTTTTCAGGTAAAAGTTTTCCTCGCTATCATACGTACCTAAAAAAGGTTTTCTAAAATGAAAGTAAAGGAAAGGTGGGAAAAAATTAAAAAAAGTATGAACTAAAAATAGTTCAATACTGAAAAGGGACAAAACCATGCATTGGATTTGAGGTACCGAGAAATAATGCAAATAAAGAAATAAATTTAAAGCACTAACATGTCAGCATAGTTCATATCACGATCACGTGAGATGACCATGCCCTCAAATTGTTCGCCCAGAATATGGAATGTGACATGATCTGTGTGGAACGTAGCGCCATCCTGTTGGTGTCCAGATCATCCAATTCAGGCCAAATAGTTAGTACCCTTCGCTAACAATAATGAACATCATCTTGTATTATTTATTGACTTTAGCAAAGCATTCGACACGTTGTTGTAAACAAAGCTTCTATCAACTCTAGAAAGAAATGTACGTGGGAAGGTATTATTATGGTTTGCCGACTATCTGAACCCTCTCAGCAATTGTGTAAAAATAGGTAATAAATATACAAGGACAAAAGTTAGAAACGCTTCTTTACATATTCTTCTCAATGCTCAATATTTTGAAACAATGCGACACTTCGCCAATGTTGATAACAACTATAGTAGTAACGCACAAAAACGTTGAAAATGCAAAGGAAATTGATAAGGTATCAACACAGTGTCATGACATACAATCATTAATTAATTAGAATTTAAACATCGAAGTCGCCGTAGTATAGTAGGTAGTGTGTTGACTTATTAGACGTATGGCCACGTTTCAGACCCCAAGTCAGACATCTATCAAAACGAAATGTGAAAAAATATTTATTCGGCGACTTCCTCTCAGCAGATTTCTGGCAAAAACTCTGAGATTAAAATAAAATTGCCATGAAAAGTTTCTCAAAAACCTGTCGTTCGGATTCGACTTTAAACTGTAGGTGCCGCCACTCATGTAGCAAATTAACACTCACAATAGAAGTGGTGTGAGAAGCTAGACCGTAACTATTATACATTTTCCATACTTCTCTCTGGCAGAACCTCACACATACCACGGCATAACAGCGTAGGAAACCTCTTCACATTGCAAAGATCTACAAAAAACTCCAAATCGTATTCTTCAGATACTAACAACAAATCAAAACTATAACATAACCATCAGAAACAACGACAGAAGTCCGCAAGGACGAAAAAAGTGAGTCTCTTGTAAAACGGTGTGGATGAATTGTAAGTTCCATTCATAGTCGCCTCAGTTTAGTAAGTAGTGTGTTGGCTTATTAGATAAGAGGCCACGGTTCAAACCCCAAATTCAGACAAGAAATATGAAAAATCCTGTTTGAAGAGTAGTAAAGAGTAATTATATATGTGTAGGTATAGTATACATATATATATGTATACTGATTTCCTCTTAATAAAGAATAAATTGATATTCTTATGGATGTTGTTGTTCCTTATATTCCAGGAAGCACATGTGATTATTCTACAAAGTTTATACTACGTTGTTTAAAACCAAAAATCTCAAAATTACCGCATTGTACAAAGACACAATCTTTATAATATCCGTTCATAACTGTCCACATGCGAGATACTAAATGATTATTGTATTTATCTCCTCCATGCTCGAGCCGATAATGGCTAAAAGAAAGTATTCCGAACGATTAAACTTCTGTCTCCTCCTGGAAAAGACTAATTTCGCTATATGTGCCTACTACTGGCTCACAAACCTTTTTCGCCCGTTTTGCTTCCCACCATCAAATTTAAATAAAACAAAGTTTGTGGTAGATATCATCGAAATTTTATCTTCGTTTGAAATTTCTATTGATACCATTTATATAGGATACAACATCGTTCAAACGCTTGGAAAGGTAAAATTTTCCGCGAGTCTGGTACATAAATCAGGTTGAATTTGAAGGATGGCATGCGACATTTTGGCTGTGTTCGCGTATAGTCTATAAGAAAAATTCTGAAGGGGTCCATTCGCACACCGAAATTGTCCCAGTTTATGAGGTGACTATGCCCTCAAATCTGCGTGGCACGTAGTGCCGTCCTATTGCAAGCACGTGGCTGCCGTTGAAGTCCAGACTGCCCAATTCAGTCGCTAAGTCTAATACACCCAATTCAGTCGCCAGTCTAATACATACATACATACATATATAATTGGCCATTACAACCCTTCAGTCAGGATTACGGCCTAGCTTCTCACACCACTCATGTTGTGTGCGTTAATTTTATACGCGAGTGGCGGGACCTACAGTTTAACGTCGACTCCGAACGACAGAATTTTGAGAAACTTTTTCATGGCAGGTTTATTTTACTCTCAGAGTTTTTGCCAGAAATCTGCTGAGAGGAAATCGCCGAAGAAATATTTTTTTTTTTTTTATATTTCATTTTTGATGTCTGACCTGGGATACGAACCCGGGCTTTACGAATAGTAAGCCAACACACTACCTACTACACCACGGCGACTAAGGCCAGTCTAATACACACACCAAAGAGCGACCTTTTTGTGTTGCATTGGACTTGGATCTCATATGGATTAGATACGGCCCATATTCGCCAATTATGTTTGTTCATGTTCGGTAACCAGTTGTGACTTTGATAAAACAATTTTATTATTTTCGTTTTGTTGAATACGAACAACTTTAAGGCGCTCACCAAGGCACGGATTGCACTTTATTATTGCAGCTTCCGACCTGATATGAACACAATCAATACCATCGATTTGTCGACTATAAGATAGCAGTCGACAGTGCGAAAAATTTAACATTTATGTCGCACTGTCTGAGTACAGTATACCTGCGAAGCTGATAAGGCATTGCTCTGTCAAGGTAGAGAAGGACTCGCCGAATCTTAATTATTCAGAAAAGACTCCGTGCATTCTCTTTAATTTCGCCGTAGACAATGTTCGTTGACCATACCGCCGCCGGGCGCCAAGACTAGTCTGACTAGTCAAACTAATGATATGTTGTCGATAAGCGAACGTCGAAAGCCTATACATTCAAACCACTTGTACTTCTACAATTGGTAGCATTTGTTAAATGACCGTTTCATTTTCACACTAAAATAAGTGAAAAATTTAACAGAATGCTTTTATAGGATCGTTGGAAAAATTTAAAAATTTGTATGGAACTTTATTTTGGTCATAATTATTATAAAAATTATTAGTTCTCAAAGTTTTAAGTAAGAAACGGCAACGGGTATGAGAAAATATTAAGTTTTAGGTCTTCTATTGTAAAATTGTTATTAAACTAGAAAATTTGTTTTTGTTTCAAGATTTTTTATTTAGGATTTAAGTTCAAAATGTATTTTCTTATGTCAGACACGTATATTAGAAAATGTTTATAAGTTACAAATCCATCCACGCGGCATTTAACCCACTTTCGAATATCGAATTCACATAACGACATCAGTGACTCCATTATGGAAAAAGTAATTTACAAGGGTATGAAGTGTTTATCAATTTTCCTAAAATGTTGTAAATGTATGTTTGTATATCCCAGCAATATTTATATACCCAAATTTTGATTTACAGTGCCTAGGTTTCCCAATATATTTTAGAAATTACATTTTAATTTCTTTTCTTGTATCACTTTACTGACTTTCTGGTCAAAACTCTGTCACACTGGTGTTCTTACCTATTTTCACATGATACAGTCCTGGATCTCAAGACATTAAAATTGAAATTAATTTATGACGTAAAAGTGCAAAAATATTCTTTGCTATTAAAAAAAAAATATAAAACAAGTCGTCGTAGGTTAGGAGGTAGTGTGTTGGCTTACTAGACGTGAGGCCATGGTTCAAAACCAGGTCAGACATCTCCAACAAAACGAAATACGAAAAAAATATTTCTTTGACAGATAACTGCCAAGAAATCTGAGAGTAAGTAAAACTTTGCCATGAGAAATTTTCTTTCTGTTATTCGGAATCGACTTCAAACTTTAGGTCATGCCACTCATGTATAAAATTACGACACACAACACAAGTGGTATGTGAAGCTAACTAGTTCGTAATCCTGACAGAAGAGTTGTAATGACCAATTATGTATATATGTATGAATTTTATCATTTTAATTACTTTTTGATTAAACTTCTATGTGTTACGCTGGTGTACCTATTAATCTTTACATGACTGTTTGTGCACCCAGGCTCTCAAGAGGTTTAAATTATTTTTTTACAATAATTTTTAATTAATTGTGACTTGGCTTTGAAGTAAGAAATGTAATAAATACAAAGCAATAGTTTACATACATGGTAGCTCAAAAGTAACAAAGAAACACATTTTAAAGTTTGACTAAAAATATACACATGCAATAGATATGTCCAAACATACATAACGTTTCAAAAGATTTTTGATTAAAGTCTTTTTATTAGCAAATACATTGTATCTACGGGAAATAGTGACCCTAAAGGCGACCACAAAATAACAATATTTACAACCGTATTTATTTTCCAAGAAAAGGCAGTGAAATGCCACGTTAAACGTTATTAATTGACATTAAAGGGCATATACATAAATACATATATGATAGTGAATGCTAAACCACATATTTCTCTGACAAAGGCGAATGATTAGGCGATATGAGAAGACATAAATTAAATTTGATGTTTAGAGCGTAATAAATTTCAGCAGTTTGTGTTAATTAAATTAGTTCATCGAGTTCATTGTTGAGCTAATTTGAATGTAAGTAATATATGATTAATTAATTCCTTGGCATGGAATCACACAAACGCAAGAACAAAATGACGTAACACAGCGTCATGTGTTGGTTTTCAAATATTCCAAAGTAACCCCTTAAAAAAGTTAAAATATTCAAAAATTTATCTGAGAAATTTAAACAAAATTAAAATTTGAGTGTTATTAGAACGGTTAATATTTTGTGAAGACTCCGAAGCTCTTTAAAACTGATAAAACTGAAAAACTGTGGCCAACAACATTTTGCCATACCCAATCCAATATCACACGTACATAGCCTGAATTAGTTCCCAAAAAAGTTCCACTTAGGTCAACACTCATTGTAATACCACAAACAATATTTAAATCGTTAACATTCCAATATATCCACTAATGCTGTTCTGTCTTTCCTCCCTCCCATAACGTATTCTAAAAACTGATATTATTCCATTTTCCTGAGTTCAACCTTAATCTATTAATCAACTTAAATTTACAGAAAGAAAATTAAGTAAAAATATATTTTTTGCTTAAATAGTAAAAATATATTTTTTTCTTAATTTGTTTTTATTGTGATGTGCTTTAATACCATCTTTTCTCATTTCTAAACACACAAATTTCTTTTATTATTCCATGTGAAAAAAGAGTTGGGGATAAAAACTGTAATTTGCGAACAATATTATACAAATGATCGTAATCAAATAGTGTTCACGCAATTAATTTTCTGATTTTTTTTCTTTTGTTATTGCCATATCATCGTTTGAATGGAAAAAATATATTCAGAATCATTATAATAGTTTTTATGTAACTAAACTGTATAAAATAGTTTAACATCAGCATTAATGCGATATGCTTATTCAATTCTGTTCACACAAACAGATACAAATTACAGTCTGGCCGAACCGAAAATTTCAAAAATCTAAATAACTAATTAATAAGGTGGGTGTTATATAATTTGGATGATATAATGTTTTAATCCCACGCAAATTATGTCAGATGTAATCTACCTACCTAATCTACCTTTAAAAGCTTGTCTAAAGTCTATAACTTTCATTATTACCTTTATAGTTTTAATTATTTCGTTGTGTGCAGACACAGCAAAATATCAAATTAATTTAAGATACTAGCCATGCCAGGGGTATGTGAAAATTTAATTATAATGTTTCATTCATCACGGCCATATACAAGAGTAAATTTTGAGCTGAATACAATGTCCTATCAGGGGAAAAGACTGGTAGTTATCAGAGGTCAGCAATGAGTATTCAAAACGATGAGTAGATTCGAATCATACTTATACTTTTTGATACTTATACGCATTCATTCTTATTTTAATATTATACTCATACTACTTATATTCAAGGTTTGAAATACTCATGGTACTCATACTTAACAATACGCATGATCTTATTGATTTCGACTCTCCATGACTCATCGTATACACGAATCACAAAATAAGTATAATTCGCGTACGAACACTACAATACTCACAAGAAGGTTGTGTGTTTGCTCTGCTTGCTGTCTTTGTCTTTTTTGTTTATATGTCTTTCTTCTTTGTTTGTAAATGCAACATCAACTACGACTGTAAATTTTGACGAATGATTCGAATCACTCGAATCATTTATAAGTATTATAAGTATTTTTCTAAATTTATGAATCTGCATGAGTAGGCGTATGAATTAAAAATAGTTCGAATGTTATGAGTTTGATGTCAACGTTGTACTCATACTCATTGCAACTTGTACTTATAAATTAATGTTGTACTGAGTACGAATGAATCAGAGTAGTTGGATTTCAATACTGTTGACTCACTCATACTCAACATTGCATGAGTACTCATGAGTAGCGAAAAAGCGATTCATTGCTGATCTCTGGTAGTTATCATCGACATATTTCAGTATCAAATGCCAGCAGTAGCAAAAAAGTTTGGTAATTACGGAAAAGGAAACCACCTCAGGCGCCTTAAATGGATTAAAGTTCGTTAACCCTGGACGGTAACTCTTCGTCGAATCGACGAAGCTCATTTACTCTTTATCATATAATTCTTTTATGTTTGACCAAATTTCGCTCTTGTTTTCAACAACGTTAGTTGATAATGAAAGCTTGCAGCCAGTAGAAAAAAAAAATTTTTTTTCGTCGATTCAAAGAAGAGTAACCCTACTGTACAAAAATGACCATCCAGGATTAAAAAAATGAGTGTCCAGGGTACGTTTACTCACTACAAGCTTTCGTTATCAACCAACACTGTTGATAAAAAGAGCGAAATTTGGTCAAACATAAAATAATTATATGATAAAGAGTAAATGAGCTTCGTCGATTCGACGAACAGTAACCAAAGTGTTCGTCGATTCAACGCAGAGTAACCTCAATGTACAAAAATAAAGAGTAACCGTCCAGGGTTAAGGAGAAATTGAGTAAAACAATCACAAAATTGTGTTTGTTGCATGTAACATTTTAAAAGTATTTTATTATACATTCGTTAATATAAATCATCGGTATATAAACGTACAGATACAGTAAGACCCCGCCTAACGCTGCTCCCCTTAACGCTGTTTCAGTAGTACGCGGTAGTATTGGTATTCCCCTAAATCGCCACTGTATTGACACTTGTTGTATATGTTTGCAAATGAAACGACCATGCACCAACCAAAAGCGGTGCACTATATAGTGACGGTGTATACTATGTATCTTTTTCAACGCTCTTTCGTTAGTCTGTTCAGAATAAAGATTCCAACTGTATTTTCCGAAAACGCAATTAGAGTACGAACGCTGTTTCGTTTAACGCTGTTTCGTTTAGCGCGTTAAGCAGGGTCTTACTGTACAAGTATATCTAAGTTTTCTCTTTATTCGTAGTAGTCTAATACCTATTGTATTGGCTTATTAGACGCGAGGTCACGGTTCAATCTCCAGGTCAGACTCCAACAAAACATGAATTAATATTTCTTTGGCGACTGCCTTTCAGCAGACCACAAAAACGGTGAGAATAAATAAAAATTGCGATGAAAAGTTTCTCAAAACACGCCACTCATGTATAAAATTAACACACACAACGTAAGTGGTGTGAGAAGCTAAGCCGTAATTCTGACTGCAGGGTTGTAGCAAACAAATATGTTATATGTGGGGGTGCATGGAATGTTTATAATCAAATAAAATTGAGGAACTGCGTAACAAAATTTCGAACTTGAAGACAATCTTATCATATTTGAAACATTATCTCAACTTTTAGTTTATTTTCAAAATAATATCATATGATATTGTGCGAAAATGGAAACGGTGTAATATCGTTTAACATTATACACATATATATATGTTACTTTTACTTCTCTAGGGAGAATAGGGCTACATCGTTTAACATTAAAATGAGCAAAATCTACACAAACAAATACAACAAACTTGTTACAAATAAACCAACAACATCAGTATGAAAGAAAAGGGGATAGACAAGTAAGAAAGAAAGCAACAACAATAAATGTGAACAAAATACACAAACAACAATTATGTCTGGGATGTAAGGGAAGAAAAATAACAAACTAAGCCAATTGTTGTTGTAGTATCATCAAGTTGTGAACAGTGGCACACAAAGTAGTGCGAACAATAAAGAATTTATTTGAAACTAAACACCAATTTATTTTTATTTGCAATCTACGAGCTCATATTTTAAACGTTTTCTAAAAAGGTAAAAACGTAACAATATTATGAGCTATTGAATGTCTAACTTTCAGTTAGTTGCCATTAAACGGAATGAATGCTTTGATAGAGGAGGTATTATAAATTCGCTGTTAATTTCAGTTTCATTGTTTCTGCACAGAACTTCAAAAAAATCTCTTGCAAAGGCAATTCTATTTGCAAAAAGTCCTTCAAGTGTCCGACATTATCCTGAATTTTTTTTTGCATTGTTTAAAAAGATTTTTCTGTGCATACAGCTACTTGAACTGGCAAGAAAAAAATATTTTTTTCCATAAAATAATAGAAAGAGAAGTACTAGAGACGCCATCTCGTTCAAAAGATGTATTGCACTACAGAGTGTAATGAATACAGAAAAATGAAAGCAAAAATGCAAAAACTGCATGGGGCTTTCTGCTTTATATGTTTTTTTCCTACATTTGTTTTTCTTTCCATTCCAGCTTAAGGTGTAGTAATTGGCCAAATGCCATTGTCTTTTAGAAAGCTAAACGAAAGCACAATACTTCAAGTTGGACAATATTTGTGTGTACGTACTCTTAAAGTTGAGAAATGTTGAAATAATTGCCTTTAAAATGTTTAAATGCATTGAAAAATAATTCTTATAACTCTATCATGAAATCGTCTGGCAAAAACTCTGAGAGTAAATAAAATTGCAATGAAAAGTTTCTCAAAAATCTGTCGCGAGGGGTTGTAATGGTTATGTATGGAGGTATGTGATTTTATCATTAAATCCCTTATTTGTAAAAGTTAGATTGATAGATCAAATGAATATAGAGGGAGAACAGAAAATTATTTTCCAGTTCTGTTTAAAGGCATCAGGTGCATATGGGAGCGCTTTTTGCCTCAATTTATATTATTGGTGATGACATCTATAAACAAAATCAAAGAAAAATATCCCATTTTTCATCGTGTTAAAGATATCATCCGATTCAGGCCAGATGAAGTTGGTAATCATCGCCGTTTACAGCTAACGTTGTTCTCAGAGGAATATAGTCCGATGGCGCCGCTAGTCCAAACTCCACTCCAAAACTGTGGCATTTTTGGAATGCTTTCAGCGGTCTTGGGTATCATGTGGATTCGTATCGTTGTGAATCCGACAATTTTGTCCGTCCACTCATCCAGATGATTTTTCGATGAAAATTAAGGTTTGTTTCCAACAGCTCCACGGCGCATACAGCGTCGTTTACCTTCAATTCCTTAGTCTGCTGAATTATGTTGTGACCTGCGAAAGGTCAAGTTCCTGGATGCTACGCGATGTCAACTGCCTCTGATTTGCACACTCCTACGGACAGCGGCGGTGTGTGTAGATTGTTTAGTGAACTAGTGGACTCGCATTTATCCATCATATTGCGAATTGTCTGCTCGGACATCGTAAAATGATAAAGCACGGGGTATATTGCTCAATAAAACAATTTTATTATTCACACGCTGCTTATTTATGATGATTTGGAAAAATAGACTGAATAATTGACAATTCATTTCACAGATGAGACATCAAAAGATGGACTTTATCGAATATCAAATTCCGGAAGTACCTACATAAATTTCTCCAGATATAGTTATATATGTGAAATCGCCGTAGTGTAGTAGGTAGTGTGTTGGCTTATTAGACGTAAAGCCAGGGTTCGAGCCCCAGACCAGACATCAAAACAAAAATATGAAAATATTTTTTCGGTGACTTCCTCTCAGCAGAATTTTTGAAAAACTCTGAGATTAAATAAAATTGCCATGAAAAGTTTCTCAAAAATCTGTCGTTAGTAGTCGACTTTAAACTGTTGGTCCCGCCACTCATGTATACAATTAACACACACAACATAAGTGGTGGGAGAAACTAGGTCGTAATACTGACTGAAGGGTTGTAATGACCAATTATGTATGTATGATTGTATGTATGTATAGTTGTATATATATTAACTATCACTTTCATGACTGGACTCTATAATCTATTTAGTTTAAAAAGCAATTTTAGTTCAGCCGCTACAATGACCTTTGACATGAATTTAGAACGATTAAAAACATTTTTTTCAGATTTCCTGAGGACTTTTATGCAACAATCATATTGTTTGGCCTGCAGCAACGGAATTATAGAAATCTGTATGGATTATAATTAATTCATTTGAAGTGAGCATTGGTCAAAAAACATTCTTAGATCGTAACCACACACAAAGCCGTATTATTAAGTCCTGACCATGACCTTTTTTCTCTTAAAGAAAACTTGCAGCCAATCAACAAATTTTTTTATAAGAATTTCGAACCAAACTATATAACGGGATTTAAAAATAAAACCGTATGAGAAATGTGGGAGAAATGTGTTGAAATCCCAAAGCAAAACATAAAAGGCGAAAGACGTTACATTCGATAAAATCGAAAAGAAAATTGTCTTTAAAATACGAAAAATAAAAATTTTTGAATGTTTTTCTGTTTTCACAGCTCAAGGTATTTCTTGTGAATTATGCAACAGCAATAGTACTAAAATAACAGGAATGGATATAAAATTTGAGAGATTTTCGTTATTGAATAGGAAAAGTATCTGAATTGGTGAGTGACTATTGCATGATAAACCAGTTGCAACGCTCTTGTGGGGAGTAAAGACACTCAACGAAGAGATTTCAACATTATCTGCCACATAGGAGCACAGATTTAATAATATTTGCCCCAAATAAGTTCAAGTAAGTTAACTTGCTTAAACAGAGGTTGGCATTATTTTATCGAATTTTTTTTGTTGTTGTTTGCGAAATTATCTTTATGACTTTCCGTAATAATCTGCCATTTGTTAGAATTCATAAGAGCACTGCTATGCTAGGCTTAGAAGTTGAAGTTACGTCAATGTATTTAAGTATTCAAATTTTGTCCTGAATTTAATCGTCAATGGTAGGTTTTATAAACGTACATTTGTATAGCATGTCCTTTAATTTATGTTCAGATAGTCGTTTGTAGTTGCACCGGCTAAAAGTGCAAAAACTGCTTGTTACAGAGGTATGTTTTTAACCCTTATCCTGTATTTAAAAAAACGCATATGACATTTGTGGGTCAAATTTGCCCAATACAAAAAATTTTAATATTTATTCAGTTTTTTATATTTTTACATTCATTACATGCAGTATTGGTCTCAGAATGCTTTTTGTAAATAAATTTTTGACATTCAGAACATTTATTAGCATATTTGGTGTTGTTAGAACGATTTGGACAAAAGTAACAACATCCCCTTTTTAAATTTTTTGCTTGTGGAACTTCAGCAGAATCTTTTGAAGGATTTTTACGACTGGTTTAGCAGGATTACTTTATGGCATGGTCGGTTAACGAGATATTTCTCCGCTTATAAGCTCCATGCCTAAGTCTTCCAAGAATATGCGTCGCTTATATTTCCTATTTTCATTCCCGTGTGGATTAATTTTTAGAAAAACTATATAGGCATTAAAGGCGGATATATCAAAAAGGCAATCGATTAGTTCTCCTTTTATATGTGTAAGTTGTTATAAGTTGATCTAATGTATGGACCCCTGATTTCGTGTCATTGTAGAATTGAATTATTTCTGGCTTTTTGGACCTTGCTCTTATTTTTTCTTTGTGATTTTTTAGGTACATAAACTTGTTTTGTTCTCATTGTCGAAGAGGAAGTGAGCATAGTTTTCAGGTTTGCTTTTTACTTACAAAATTTTTACTGGCAAAAAGTTGTGTTTTTTTGGACAATACCAACCATTGTAATATTTCCATACCCAGTTCATGGGAAGTAAAAAAATTATCACAAGCTACATTATGTCCTTTTAAATCTTTTATTATATCCAAGACAACGCGCCGTTCTTGATCTTTCTCTGGCTTACAGTTTCTGCCTTTTCCAGTATACCTGTAATGACCATGCATAATTTGTTTCTACATCACACAACGCCCAAAACCATATTTTCCTGGTTTTGATGGCATGTATTGCTTGAATGGGCATCGTCCACGATATGTTACGAGCTGCTTATCCACTTTCACACATTCGCCAGGAATAAATATATTTCGTAGATTCGTTTCCCAACGCTTCCAAAAATCTCTTATGGGAGCAAGTGTATCACGGAATCGAAATATGTTTTGAAATCGGCGCAAAATCATGGTAAATTTGAATAGTGGTCTGCCGTTGCGGTCGTCCCATAGAGATTCTAAAGCTTCACCATGAAATCTAAATACACCCGCTAACAAAAGTAGCCCAAAATATGCTGCAATTGTTATATACTATTTATATTGTTTATACTATCAGCTCTTGAAATAGCATAATGGGCCAGGAGTCAAATTTATTATGTCCTTTTTTATTATTATTTTCCAGTTTCGTTTATTGCTGATGTTTCTGGCCATAAATATTTCCCATTTTTGCATAGATACATTAAAACTTCATCCGTAGTTTGATCCAGAATTTCGGAAATGTCCATGCTAGCGCCTGACGAAGAGTTGTGTCCTGGGGGCTTTCATTGCGCGATTGCATAAGAAAAGTTCCTGCCTCTTCTGGTTTCATTGTTCCCAAATAAGTAAAGATTCAAATTCAATTATTCAAATCAAAAACACCTAAACGAATGAAATATTTACACTACTTATTCTCTTTTTTGGTTTTGTTACAGTTTGTAATACCGTTATAAAAAACAGAAACAACTAAAAACAATTGTGTGTTATTATCAAATAGCTGCGCTTTTACTTATTTTTTTGTTTTGTTGCTGGTTATGATGCTGTCAAGGCACACAAAATTGTGACTAAGCTCGTATCACATGCGTAAATTGATTTTGTTGCATTGGGCAATTTTGACCCAAAAATACCAATTGCGTAAGTTTTTTCACATACGCTTTGTGAAGGTTAGGTTAGAGGACGTGTACTTGTCAATTAAGACAAGTACAGTACTCGGAGGTCGAATTGACCCATTGTACAGCGTTCTAGTTTCTCACACCACTTATGTTGTGTGCGTTAATTTTATACATGAGTGGTGGGACCTACAGTTTAAAGTCGACTCCGAACGACAGATTTTTATTTATTGGGAAACTTTTCATGGCAATTTTTATTTACTCTCAAAGTTTTTGCCAGAAATCTACTGAGAGGAAGTCGCCGAAAAAATACTTTTTGTATTTTGTCTTTGATGCCTGGCATGGAGCTCGTACCCAGGCTTTTGCGTCTAATAAGCCAACACACTACCTACGGCGACTTCTTTGTGAAACGATATACAAAAATTTGTGGTTTCAAAAAGCGCTTCGCATCGAGACTTAGTAACAAAACAAGTTGAGTAATCTGAAACATACACACTCTCTTAAAAGAGGGACTATTTTGTGGTATACAGACGGGTCAAAAACGGATCTTGTGACAGGAGTGAGAGTTTTTGGTCTGAGTGTGAAATAAAACATACATATTGAACCATGGCCTTACGTCTAATAAGCCAAAACACTACCTACAAGACTACGACGACATGCCTGCCATTTATTTATTAAAGAGGATATCATGAAAATGTAGCTTGCGGCTATATGGTCGGAGCTCATCAGTAAACTTCAATTCTGGTTTACATTTTCAGCACTTCTAGAGGTGCTTAACCAATGCTAGCTGGTATTGTTCTTCAAGACTGGAATACATGCTAGATTGTAAGTAGTGCTACAGAAAATAATTGTATGAGTTTAGCGGCTATTAGACAGCTCTAAAAATTGTGATTGATTGCTCAACAAACTCGTTTTACAATTGGTTCATTATATATGCTACAATGTGTTATGATGCATCATCTTGTTTCGACTACAACCAAGTCCAATTGCTTCATAAAAAAAAGTCGTTTCATTGGCTGTAACATTCTCAAAGAAATACGATCAAATGCAGCCGACTCACAAATCGCACAAAACATTACATACTTCAAGGTGCATTGCAGCTCCTGATATATATCTGGCCACTATTCTTTTTGTTTACGTCTCCATTAAACAAAAAATTTACGTCATCGTAGAAAATAATTTTGGATTTCATAATTAAAATTTTATGATAAAATTCACATATTCCTGAGCATTATTGGTGTTGTCGCATGTCAGGAATTTTTTTATACTGATAAAATTCGAAAACTATTCATAGAAATACGAACCATTACCGGAATGTTTGTTTCATTATAATATCTCCCTTGGGTTGAATTAATGCTGACTCTTACAAACATTAATACCTTTGCCAGGCTTTATAAATATTTGTACTAACTGTGTGTATGTTTTATAGTTTGAAATGCAATGCAAACTTTAATCCACAGCTATGCACACAAACTGAACATGCCTGCCATGTTGCATCGATACTATTACATTCACTGGTATATGTCTTCAAGCACAGTTGAAAATATTTTTGTCATCCTGTGTGTGTGTGTGTGTGTGGAAACGTTGACATAATTTACGGTTTTGCATGTGTTTTGTCTGTTGGTAATTATATTTAATGCACACACACATGTGCAACAGTGTAAATTTGTAGCTTTTTGTGACAAATTTGAAATTCAATATGAAATTATAATTCGAAATTACATTGCCACTATTGGCCAATACGTTGCCGACTGCCTTATTATACTCATTACATATTGAGGTAACAGACACCAATTTTTTGTTTTAGTCCTAATTATATCCCTAAAATCGTAATTTGTGCTGCTGCTATTGTTTTTGATTTGATGTTCGAATGGTATACTGGTGTACATATGTTTTTGAGAGCAACTTTTAGACAAGCTGTGCGTGTTAAACCTACAATTCCTATGATACTCCAATGTTTGACTTTATATCTAATTTTTCAAAGCTGTTAATTACTATTCGTACGTATGTATAATAATTAACTGTAGTACTAAAAATGAAGACAACAAAATAAGATGAATAGAAGCAATATATTGGTGACACATAAAAAGGATTGCTACAACGAAATTATTATCATTGGTGAAAAGTATGTATCAATTAAATTACAGTCGGTGTAACGCAATTTAAAAATAAGTATAAAAATGATTTCAGAAATGCAAATGCTTATGTTACTCACATATTCAATGAAATAACAAAAATCATAGCAAAAAAATATTCGAAAGTATTAGCGACCTAGCTTCTCACACCACTTAAGTTGTGTGTGTAAATTTTATACATGACTGACGGGACCTACAGTTTAAAGTCGACTCCGAAAGACAGGTTTTAGAGAAACTTTTCATTGCAATTCAATGTACTCTCAGAGTTTTTGCTGATCTGCTGAGAGGAAGTCGCCGAAGAAATATTTTACATCCCATAGATGCATTTGTTTCTGTTTGTCTGCAAATTAAATGAATTAAATAATATTTGTTAAGTACTTGACCACTATTTATTTACGTAAATGTGTTTTTACTTCGAAGTCGCCATAGTCTAGTAGATAGTGTGTTGGCTTATTACACGTAAGCCCACAGTTCAAACCCCAGGACAGATATCAAAACGAAAATATGATTGCCACAGATTTCTGGCAAAAACTCTGAGATTTAATAAAAATTGCCATGAAAGGTTTCTTAAATATTTGTGGTTCGGTGTCGACTTTAAACTGTAGGTCCCGCCACTCATGTATAAAATTAACACATACAACATACATAAGTGGTGTGAGAAACTAAGTCCATAATCCAGACTGAAGGGTTGTAATGACCAATTATGTATGTATGTTTTTATTTTGGTTAAACAAAATTAATTGGATTTAAACACATAAAGACGACTTAATTACTTGTAAAAAAAATTTTGGAAAGAAGCTTATGGTACAGCAATGTTCCTTAAAGAAAATACTATTAAATAACCCAGTAAACAATTATTTTTGCATGTAATTTTAGAGAAAAAATTGTGTTTAACTTGTAAAATTCACCAGGTTTAACAATTAAAAGTATATTTGTTGTCTATGTTATCAAATTTTAAAATCAAATTCAAATAGAAGGCATATATTTAATTACATTTTTATTAAACAAGCTAAGCCAAAAGACGGTTTTTATAAATCATTCACGCATGAAACAAAAAAGCAAAAGGGAGCTACAGGAAATGCTAAATAAATTCTTATGGATTCTAATTCATAATGCATTATCGCTTGAATAAATTCCTATTTATGTTAGTATTGTATATCTGGCCGACTTTTATTTGATTTGTTAATAAACTTAAATGCGAAAATAAATAGAATAATAGTTGCATAGTTAAAGAATAAATATAAAAGATAAGACACAAAAAATATAAAAAGTTTTTAAAATGGCAACAATATCAGTTATTTTGTACGGCAGTAGGATTATCCTTTAAGCCTATTTAAAGGAATAACTTGAAAGATGTCTTATACTCGGTCAGAAATACAGTGGTGGACATATAATTAAGACATAAGTATAATGTCTCATTTGTTCGGTGTTTTTTTCTCACGGGAAAGCTAAGTTTGATCTCTTTTACACTTGATTCCTTCTTTACTTTTCTATTGTATTCAAGTTGGTTACAAAATAAGCCATTGTATAGGGTAAGCGTTGAATGTGAAAAATATTTTTTGCGGCGGCTACCTCTCTGCAGATTTCTAGCAAAATCTCTGAGCACTTAGTTCAGTGTTTGCCAAGTCGATGCACACATGTTAGGTTAGGATAGCTTAGTGTGGTAGTGTTGATACCAAGCTCACTTGGGCACGAATAGCGGCCCGTTGTAACGCCATAGGTGAACGCAGTCCCTGTACTGACCAAGTTCCTCCGAACCAGAGAGGGAGAAGTTGGTCAGCGCAAGGGCTGCTCTGTACAGATGTTATTATAAAGAAATTTATAAACCGTAAACTATTTAAAGTTTAGTTTTAAGAACTGAAAAGTTAATGTTGTTATTTTTTCAGTTTTGAAAATAAAACGAATAATTTACTATCGTTACGAATGCTTTAATTATATGGCCATGACTGTAAATATAAACTTAAAGCGTCTTTTTTCCTTTATATTAGACAGTCTATTATCAAACACTTGAATTTTTTTGATTTATTTGTTATGACAATACTCAGATTATTTTGAAGTTAAAATTTAAAGAAAGAAGATTCATAAGTATTACAAACAACAATTTATTAGAGCGGAAGATTTTATTTTTTATAAATGATACACAATGTGTTAATAAATTTGTCGTAGTATAGTTGGTACTGTGTTGGCTTATTACACGTGCGGCCACGGTTTATACCCCAGAACAGTCATTTCAAACAATACGAAATATGAACATTTCTTCGTCAACTGCTGCTCAGCAGATTTCTGGCAAAAACTCTGAGAGTACAATAAAATTGCAATGAAAAGTTTCTCAAAAAATCTATCGTTCTGAGTCGACTTTAAATTGTAGATCACGCCTCTATGTCTAAAATTAACATAAGTTGTGTGAGAAGCTAGGTCGTATTCTTGACTTTAGGGTTGTATGTATGTATGTGTCAATAAATAAAAAAATTTGCAATAAAAGCTTATATACGAATGGCTCTAAAAAGGGAACATTATTGGATAGAAAATTGTATCTATACTTTGCAGAATATTTGTTAACCCCTTTTTAAACCTGGAATATTCACTGAGATTAGTATGGAATTGGTGTAACAAACGTGTACTGTACTATTCATTAAGAAATAATCGCTGTAAAGACTGTCGCTTACCGAATTGTATAGGTATAAACAAATATTTGGAGGCAGTAAAACGATCACTGGATTCAGGAGAGTGGTAACACAACATCTAAGATTGTAAAGGTTGTCGTATATTACTCGAAGAGATAGCAATACATTCAACAGTTACTCCACATGGGGGGTTGTTGATACCGGGATATTGATACTGTCAACGAATAGGGCGAATGAACCAATTTGTGTAGAGACCAGTTAAATCTAGAATGCATGTTCAGACATTTATAGAAGTCATAATGGAACATTGGTGTCTAGGTATATCTCAAAACGACATCTGGAACGTGTCCAGCCAAAGTAATAGAACATTGGTACATACCGTCATTGTGTGTGTATATCTCGCAATGACATCTGCAGAAGCTACTTTTAGACTTTTGGGTTCCTTGAATTTATTAAAGTAACATATCCAACCAAAGGTAGTCTGATTTATTGGGCCAACGAGAAACTGTCGAAAGATGATGTCGAATTAAAAAAAAAATAATCTTTTCGGATGAAGCCATCAGCCACGTCGGCCATATGAATGAAATAATTTTCTTTTAGTTACCGGAACCAGTGTACTTCACAACAAAACAATAAAATTTTAAACCGTTTTTGTTTTATTTCGTTTTTAATTTTAAACTTTTAAATGGCCCATCGATTATATTTACTCACATCACGGCACATATTTAATATGTAAAATTCATTCATGATAAGTACATATGTGACGTATGAGTGATATTGAATTCTATTAGTTTCATATATGACAAAATCAAAGATTTTTTATTGCATACTTTTCAGAGTTATTATTCTAGTACATGTAATATGATGGGTATGAGTATGTATTTGTATTGGTATGTTACAAATTCAATTGAATAGAAAGTAAGCCATAATATCTAGTGGATTTTTAAACGTTTAAAATTTTCCTATATCCTACATAATGGACTTTTTTTCTTAAAATTAGGCAATCTTACCATTCAGAATCAGTTTTGAATCATTGCATTACAATATGTGTCTCGGAGATATCTTTGAATGTCGAATGTTATTTTCTAAGGTTGTTCGACTTTTTAGGCTGATTCTGAAATTCATTTAATTTAAGTTAGGAAATAAATTTTTTAATACATTCTTTTATATTTTGTGTATACAAAAATATCGACTAAATATAATAATATACAAATGACAAGAGCTTACGTAACAGAATGGTCAAGTATAGTAAAGCAAAAATCTGTTTAGTGCTTAGAATTATATCAACAGTATGTAAACATTTTTCACAAATCCACTGCATTTGAAAGCACAACCTCAATGTAAAAATAATTCACTTTTTACAATTGTTCTAGACACACAAACAATCCCCTTCCGTCTAAAATTTATTATGAATTTCTGGTTGCCAGACATTCCAATTAGCCTTAAACAAATATATACTGCACGAGTCGTTCTGCTGACAAATCCAGTTTAATGTTGGTTTTATTTTTTTGGGGAAATTTTTTAAAGTCTTAATCATGCCGAGATATCCAGAGCTAAATCTGCCTAATATTATTTACAAATCCAATGCATGATAGACTCAATAGTTTAAGGTCTTTAGAAAAGTTTCTACCATATATTTTCATACATCTTAAAATCATTTGTAATCCAGTCATTTGGACATCATATTATTTCATCGTGTTAAAGATGGCGAATTTTGTTCATGAAAATGATGATTTACGAAAAGCATTAATTTTTTGCTTTTTGTAGGATGAATGTGAAAATTAGCCGCATCGAATACTTGTTGAGGCATATCATACGTGATCATGCTCTATCAGAAGCAGCATGCAAAAGATGGTTTCGATGTGAGAAAGAAACAACTTGGAAGACGAGCAAAAGAGTAAGCAATAATGGATGTAGATGGAATTGAATCAGAAACTAAATGGAAATGGAACGGAAAATGGATGCCCCACGAATTGAATGGCATACAGACGAAAACCAAAAATCGCTTATGAAATTTTCATTCAAAGACGCAATAGAAAATCAATGTTGCTTTGAATTGTTACTGGCGATGAAAAATGCATCCTAAACGGAAAGGTGGGACAACCATCAACTTCGACTGCAAAACCGAATCGATTCGTCAGGAAGACAATCCTGTGTGTCTGGTGGGACCGGAAAGGTGTGATCTACCACGAGCTCTTAAAAAGTGGTGAAACTGTTAACACAGATCGTTACCGACAACATATGATCAATTTGAACCATGCATAGATTGTAATACGACCAGACTAATAGTGTTTTCACACCGAGTGGTTTTAACGCAAAAGTTGGTTTTAACGTTAAAACCAAAAATAAAACCTGATTTTACCATACAAAATTATACCTTTTTTGAATTGGTTTTAAGTTGGTTTTATGAAATACAACCTTATTTTGATGTACTAAATGTACTAAATCAGAGCTACCAGCTCTGAAAACCTGAAAACAGCTGATAAAAACAAGAACAAATGTAAATATATAAATAAATGTAAATAATCATTTATTTTGTATTAAAAAAGGAAAAATTTGGAATATTTTTAATTTCTTCAATGAAAATTTTAAAAATTTGTAAATATTTAATTATTAATCGAAATGTGTGTTGTTTCTGGTCACAATGAATATAGTTTCTTGTGCGAAAGGTAAGTCAGAAGCTAAATATATCAAGATGAAATAAGGCATATTGCTCATAAAATTTTTTTCTCGCAGTCATAAATGTCATGAATTTAAAACCAATTTTAATAAAACTTGCAGTGTGAACGCAAAATCAGCTGTTTATGGTTTAATGCTAAAATCAGGTTTTAAATTTTGGTGTGAAAACACTATAAGCCACACAACACGGCAAGAAAGTTTTGAAAGATGACAAGAGTTGTATTGGCGTGGAATCCACAAATTCGTTAAAAAATGGAAAGAAATGTGTGCCCAGCAATGTACAATACTTTGAAGGATATTGGCTTAAAAGCATTCAAAATTCATTTTGTGATTTAATGGATCATTTAATAAAATTGAAAGCACAGTGTTATCAATTAAAGAGTTTGGTTAAATTGAAATAAAAGAAAGTTATTTTTTTTAAATACAGAAGTAACAGCAAATATTGGGTGAGCCAGCTATCGGTTTAAGTTTAAAACATCGGTTATTTCATATCTGACAATACTTATGTCATTCTATTCTGTCTCAAAATCCAGTATATTATCTCCGCTGAACTTAATGAATTGATTTACGGTGAACACGATGACATCGATTTTGCCAAAAAAAAAAATATATTTTTTAGGATGTAGTTTGTATTTATCGTGGTTGTTACGTTAATAAACAAAATTTCTGTATTTGGGGCTCAGATAAACCACATTTGGGCAATGTAGCCATTACTGTGGGCTCAGCTTTTACATCATTGGCTCATAGTTCTTTGAAAATGAGGACGGCGCATCCATTGCGGTCAATGGAGACACCTATCGCATCATGATAACCGATTTCTTTGTACCCGCTCTTCATGGTATTGATGTGAACGATGTTTGGTTTCAGCAAGAATGTGCAATTTGGCACACATCGCATGCCACAAAGGATTTATTGCGTCAAACGTTTGTGTCGTTTAATTAGCCGTAATGGTGATGTCAATTGACAGCCAAGAATCTAAGATATGACACCGTTAGACTATTTTCTGTGGAGCGCCGTTAAAGAAAAATGTTATGACGACAAACCAGTGACAATTGAGCATTTTAAGGTCAACGTTATCGAGATACGACCCCATACACTCGAAAAAGTGTATGGTACGCACGGATGAAAGGAATGAATGAATGTGAGGTACTTTTGAATTTTAAGTTGCTTCACTTTTTCACTAATGTATACAGCGAAAGAACTTTATACAGAAATCTTATTTAAATTATAATTAAAAATATTTAAGATGAATAGGCAGCCTTTGTTTTAAACTTTTTAACTTCTTAAATTTTCTAAAATTTTATTAAATTTTAATTTTCTTACATAAAGTGTAGAGTTTATTGTAAAATATCTTTCAATTTACTTAAATGCAAACAATGTAAGTTCTATGGTCCTCTGCGCCGATACAAGAAGTTATAAAAAATGTTTACATTAGTCAATTACGATATAAACATTCTTCCATTTTTGTTTGTATGTCAAGCAAAAAACATAAAATATTTTCCCCTGCCATTACTTTCTTTATATGTGCCATATTTATTTTACGTAATGTGTGTAACACAATTGGAATCTAGCCATAGATGACAGTTGGTACATATTTGTACAACAATGCTAAGTATAATTAATTACAACATTTATTACAGGGACAATGGTAAAATATATACGTACTAATGTACGACAGTTGGCCAACCATTTTTATAAATTACACAACAGAGAAACAAGCGCCGACATTTTTTAATGGCTAAAGATGTCCCTAATGTTGACCGATTTACTCTACGCATTTGGTACGATGTAACGAATCCATTATAATTTATTACATTGTCTTTTTTAAATTGAAAGGGAAAGGGTACATTAGGGAAAATGTTTTTTTTTTTGGTTATGAACTTTAAACTGTTTTTGGTTTAAATTTATATTGTATTATGGGTCAGCTTATAACCGTTATATTGATTAAAGGAATATAAGAAAAAAAGGAAATTTAAAGCTAGATGGGTAGTAGGGAGGTTGATATACACCTAAGCCAGCATGTAGGCCTAATGTGCTCTTACCATTAGGAATATCAGCATACAATCTATAGAAAGTCTGTGTCCTGTATAAGCTTTCTTAACTTCTTCCAATCCATCCTTCTCAGACTAGTTATGTCCGATATAGGATCTTGATTTAACAAAATCTGGGCAATGACACTAAATGTGCTTTATCGTGAAAATGTAAATGGTAACTATTTCGAAAGAACTGTTTTTGGACTGGATTAATATTAAAAAGGAATAAAAATTGTACAGGCTACCATTGCAGGGTCTGCTTGAATTATTTTGCCTTGTTTACCTCCGGCAGGACGCATCGCAGATGACAAATAGGCGAAGTTGTGTGTGTGTCTTTGATGATAATCTTTAAAGTATTACGACCATTTCTATGTTAATATCACATTCCATAACTTGGAGACTATCGCAGATTAAATAAGTATGTTGGCTTATTAGATATGAGGACACGGTTCAAACCCTAGGTTAGACATCTCCAACAAACACAGAATATATGAAAAAATATTTTTTCGGCGATTCATTCTTAGAACATATTTGGCAAAATCTCTGGTTGTAATTAAAATTGCAACAAAAAAATTTCTAAAAAATTTGTCGTTCCGATTCGACTTTAAACTGTAACTGCCACTCATGTAAGAAATTAACACACACAATCCTAACTGAAGGATTGTAATGACCAATTATATATGTATGTATGTAATACCAATGTGAAGAAATTCTGATAGAAAGAAGGTGTTGTAGCAAAAGAGAGAGGGAGATAGTATGGCTAAAGACAGTTATAAACACGGACATCCTATATCCTACCAAGCTCAATCCACACCAGAAATAAATTTAAAAACATAGGGATTTTTTTACGAAGTGTTAAAAGGTGTTGTATACGATTAGTTTAAACCAGGCGGTTCAACTTCTTTAAATATCACTCTAAAAATTTTACAATCTGAGTTTTGATTGCTGAAGGTCTTAATATAAGGCAATGCTGTAATCATCCCTAACATCTAGATCTTGCGATTTTCGGAATTATATATTATAGTAGTTTACAGTTAAAAGTCAGGTATGCGTTTGTACCCTTAAGTCTTTATTTGTGCTAATTATGTTTAGTATGTAGAATTTCTAAGACAAACGTCTTAGATTCGACATGATATTCACAATTATTTATAAAAAATTGTGTGCTCTGAAAATATGAATGTCCTTAACGAATGCCGAAATATAATAAGCTTCACAACCTCTCAAGCTTGAAGACGTTATCTTGCAGACACCACGCTGCTCTTTAGAGATTCTTATGTATGCTAAAGTAATATCATCAGCAAATATATCTTTATGACGGTCATCTTGTTGAAGTAGTATTTGTCAAATTAGTTACCACTGTTTGGTGTGGAGTTTGGATAGTGGAGGAACGGTTCATAATTCTTTGAAACCATATTGTCCAGGTTATCATTGTCGCCTCTGAATAATGCTCCAGGATTACTAATACCTGAATTGTTCGATCTGGATATTAATGACTTATGGTTTCATTACGATAGCGCTACGTGCAACACTGCTCTTGCCACTTTAGAAGTTCTGTACAAGTGATTTGAGGGATGGGTATATCATGTAGCGATGATGAAACTGAACACCTATATCGTGCGATATGGCTGTTAGACTTTGGGGTTTTTTTTAAATTGAATAAGTCACAAACCACAGCTGTGTTAAAAAAAACCCAAGCCATCGATATAATTCAACCTGATTTATATGCCAGGGCCATGGAATGTTGCATGTTTCAAATGTACTCCACCCAAAATAGCCGTGCCAATCGAATTTTATTATATACGACTCATCAGACATTTTCAAACTAATAAAAAATTTCGAAAATGTCTAACATAGTTACTTACTTATTTAATTCCTCATTTTTCTCCACCTTTAGTCAGGACTACCAGCTAGTTTCTCACACCACTCATGTTGTCTAAGATTGACGCTCGTAGTTTTTGGCAGAAGAGTGCTGAGAGGTGATAGACGTCGACAGAAATATACTTTTTGTTTCTTGTTCGAGATATCTGAGTCTGAGAGGTTGAGACACAGGCTCTCGTCTAATAAGTCCACACTACCTACGGCGACTTTAGACATATACTTTTATTTTTTCATTTCTGAAGTAATATTAAGTTTGTGTTTAATTTTTAATTTAAAATTATTTTAAATAAATGTTGATTCCATAGGCAAAACACACTTTTGAATATCCTCTACATAACGTCACAAATCCAAAAATTGTGGCCCTTATTTACACAATATTGTTCCACACTGATGTATACAGCATCTAATAATAATTGAATTGAAAAAATTAAAATACTAAATGTGATTTGGTTTATTTCCAAAATATTGTTACGTTTTTACCCTTTTAAAAACGTTAAAAATATGAGTTCGTAGATTGCAAATAAAATAAAAAAATTTTTGTTTAGTTTTAAATCATTTGGTTATTGTTCGCACAATTCCGTAGGCAACCTTTCACGACTTGATTTAAACAACAACAATTTGCTTTAATTGTTATTATTCTATACGCTCTTTCGCGTGCACAATAAGAATTGGTCAATAGATCTTTACAACAGAAATCTTCAAACCACCATTATTCTCTTCACACGCAACGTGTTTTCACACAAGACTGACTGAATTCTTTCTGATCTCGTTCCCTTTGTCTTGGCTTTTACATCGCTGGGTAAACTGTCTGATGAATTGTCTTGAAGGAGAATGACTTAGAATTCGCGAAATCTCTATAAATGTAAACATGTTGTTTGCGTTATTGTTGTTTCTGTATTTTGTTTACGTTTGTCCTTGCAGTGTTGTTGTTGCCTGTTTGTTTACTTGTTTAACCCCTTTTTTTCTTATACTGATGTTGTTGCTATAATTTTTGTTTATTCGTTGATCATGCAAACAAGTCCTTTGTTTTGTTTTTTGAGCTTTTGTTTATCATTTTAATAACACCATATCTATTTTCGTAAAAATATTTAAAACAATATACCACAAACCTAAAACTACAATTTCATATTTTATTTTGTATCACAGAAAATGCTGAAAACCAAATTTTTAACAATCATGAAAAAAATTTTAACATACATACATATGTACATATGTCAACGTTTTAACTATATCTGTCAAAAGTTTTCAACATTCAGCCTTTAATATAAAAGTAAAGCGAATGTTTGATGTTGTGCTATATATGGGTTTATTCGGTTGAAATGTATTATTTGTGATGGCTAGAGCTGGTAACATATTGTGGTTGAATACATCTACAGTGTGGTTAGTGCTGATGGCATTTATGGTTGTTTTGTTTATGTAAACTTGTTCTCATTTCATTAGTTTGCTAAAAAAGGATGATTTTTATTAGATGTTTTCATATTTCACATTTGAGAGACAACAACTGGTAAAAGTTATGCAAAACTTTATAAGCCAACATACACTGCAACGCTTTGTAATGGTTGCTGTTAGTTTTTGTTTTTGCAATATTTTCGATCTGCATCCTAAAATACTGATACATTAACCTTGCCAGTCGACTGTCATATATTCACAGGCTCACGTCGGTTCACGTTGTTCATCCCACTTAAATGGCGACCGTTGCGATTGTGAATTCAAATGATAGAGCCATGTTTGGCACAATATCACATAGCTTCTATGGAGAACAGCTTAAAAAACGCTTAAACGGATCTTATATACACTGTGGACGTCATGAATTGTTAGTAGTTATTATTTAAAGAGTATAGCAGTCCAGTTATATTTTTCTCAAATAAACGTACAGTTCAAAAAATTTCAGAACTTTTGATGGATCTTTATTGTTTATCGGAAGATGTGTAAATTTTACGTTTGAGCGACCACCAGAAGTTGCCAATGTTTGCGCAAAGCAAACTAATAATATTTGCAAAAAACACAAATATTTGCCGACTTCTGATAGTCGCCCAAATATAAATTTGACGCATTTTCCAACAAACCATCAAGATCCATAAAAAATTTTTGAAAATTTTTGAACTGAAAGTTATAAGAAAAAATCAGTTTTTCCAAGTTCACCAGATCAAAACTCATAACACTTTTTACTTGAACCATATGTATATGTATACAATTTTAAAGACCCATCTGTCCCCTTTTTAAAAAACTTCTGATTTTGAAAATAGGTTTTTGTCAAATAAAAGAGGTTTGAGAAATTAAAAAAATATTTTGGTGTTCTACTCAACAAAACTAACAACCTACACTCTGTCATTAGCTGGGTGTATTTTGACTGTTGCGCCGTGTAATTGATGTTTTTTAAATTTATTTTATTAATATATTTCTACTCCAAAATAAAACAAAAATTTTTTAAGATTTTTCACAAACATTAAGAAAAATAAGGGAAATTTTCTTGTCACTCCATATTTTTGCACCGCAAAAGTATAGGTACCCCCAAGAAGAACTCAGAGTAAATTTAAAATTCAAAGGCCCAATATATTCAAACGTTGTACGCAATATTTAGTAGAATATCCCTTAAGGTCGACCACTTCATTTAGCCCATTTGGCATTAAATATACCAGTTTTGTTAAGCGTTTTCTTTTGATATTTGCCGCCTTTGACATTTTGAGGTTTAGAGGCTACGTAAATGGTATTCTAAATGATCTCCTAAATAGTCTCTTGGAGCCATTTTGGGACTTTCTGCAGGAATATTAAGCCTGTGGGGAATTTGATATGCAAATCATATCTTCGCATTCGCAGCAGTATGTTTGAGTTCATTGACTTGTTGGAAGATTCTTAATTCTTCCGAACTTTAGCTGAATTTGTTCTTTAGAATGTTTAAATACTCCAATTTCAAACTGCCCACACCTGGTACCGACACACATCATTTCTGTTTCTTTCTTAGTATAGTACATCAAAATAAGTTACAATAAAATGCAACAGTATCGAAGAAACTAAAATAGAAGTGAACGGTGAAAAAGAAAGTATGGAATAATTGTTATCGAAAAAATTGCGAAAAGATCGGGAAAGTATTCCACAGTTTTATGTGGATCTGAAGCCTATAGACATAAAACTTAAGAATAATGAGACACATCACATTAACAATTATCGGTACCTATTGCACGAAAAAAACGATGACTTTAAAGGATGACATGATGATACTCGTACAGTAAGTACAGAAGTTGCGTGTATTGTAGTCATTGGTTAAACGTTCTAACCTTTATAAGTCAACTAACAGGGGTTATTAGAAGTCGTCGTAATATAGAAGGTTGTGTGTTGGTTTATTAGACATGAGACCACGGTTCAAACCCCAGGTCAGACATCTCCAACAAAACGAAATATGAAACAAATATTTCTTCGGCGACTTCCTTTCAGTAAATTTCTGGCAAAAACTCTGAATAGCTTCTTAAAAATCTGTCGCTCTGGGTCGACTTTTAAAATTAACACACACAACTTAAGTGGTAGCAGTGACCAATGTACATATGTACAGATGTTATTTTTTCCCAATGGCATCTAGCCAACTTTTTAGTAGTCGCCAACAAATATTCCAGCCAGAACTTCATGTACTGATGCTGTGAGAAGTAATACCGCTCCAACGCAAAAATCATTACCAACAAAGCCAATGCCTTGAAACCACTATTGATAAATTAGTCCAGACAAAGAACAGCTTTATGATTAACACGATCTGTTTGAGATATGCTAAAAATTTAGAGCTACATTGTTAGAGGCGACGATTGGCAAGCGTTAAACACTCAGAAGGTCTGCTACTGGAACGCAAACCACATACGTTAACATACAAATGAGACTGAGTTGTTTCTCACTGAAAAAGATATTGACGTGCTACTATTATCTGAGACCCAATAGGCGTGAGAAGCCTGTTTAAAATTTCAAATTGCACTTTATATGACTGTAAGGATATAAATATTAATAATACTGGCTGAAACGATAAAAATCTACTGTTAGTTAAGTCTGCGGATATGTTTCTATGACGTAAATAGGTAGTTTAGACAACTCCAGTAGATGTTTACGTAAGTGCTAGAATTTGACGTAATTTTTATCATTTTGTCGGCTAAGGAAAGTTTCTATTTTTGGGAAAAAGGTAGACGAAATAAATTACCATAACAGAACCAGAATAACAAAACCATGTCAACGGAAACGATTTAAATAGCTTGATAGCAGGACTTAAAGGGAGAGAACAAAGATTAAATATTAAATTCTAAAATTTCAGAAACTTTTATGTAAAGCATAACAATAGAATTTTATGAAAAAAATTCTAAATCCCATAGCAATGTGGAAGTGCTCATAAAAACCATGCCATGTTGTTGTATGATTACACAACATTGGTTTCCTTCAAGGATGTGTATATTTTTTTATGCTTCTTTGAATTTTTCTATCATTTTACTTTCAGTTTCAAGTGTCTGGTGTGGTTTGTATTTTATTTTGGCCGATTTCTTTTAAACCATTATTTTGCTGTTCTTTTTCTCTTAATATTGCCTTTCGAAGGTATGTTTAGAAGTTTCGTTTTAATGTATTTTATCAGTTTTCTTTTACTTTAGCAGAAAAAAAAACTAAACCTTTATGACTTTCTTTGCCAAATATGCTAAAAACTTACAAAACTATGCTTGGAAAAATATTTTATCAGCAGTCGTATCCTTAAGAAATCAATTTATTTGTAAATTTCTGTCATAGTAACGTAAAAGTTTCAAAAATTCAAATTCTTAAGTTAACGTTTAGAGTAGAGGCTTTTTTTACTTTTCTGCTAATTTATGCATAATTTTTTTATACCCTGTTCTTCTAAGGATATTCAGCTGTTAAAAAGTATTTACCGTCTCTTCCATTATTTTTTTGTTGTTTCAGTTTCAAAAACACTGTTACGAAAATGGAAATGGAAAGCTCCAAAAACAAAACAATGGACTTGTTTACATGATCAAAAATTAAACAAGAGATACAAAAACAATGGACTTGTTTACATGATCAACGAATAAGCAAAAATATAGCAACAACATCAGTGTATAAAAAAGGAGATAAACAAAGTAAACAAACAAGCATCAACAACAATGCAAGGACATATGTAAATAAAATACACAAACAACAATAATGAAAACAACTTGTTTACATTTATAGATATTTCGGGAAGGCAGTAATTCTCCTCCGACAGTATTCATCGGACTATTTACCCAGCGATATAAAAAGCAAGACAAAGCGAGCAACGAGATGAGAAATAATTCAGTCAGTCTTGTGTGAAGATACGTTGTATGTGAAGAGAATGAAAACAAATTGTTGTTGTTTGAACCAAGTCGTGAAAGGGTGCAAACGGGATTGTGCCAACAATAAAAATTGATTTAAAACTAAACACAAATTAATTTTTATTTTTATTTGCAGTCTACGAATTCATATCTTTAAAGTTTTTAAAAGGGTAAAAACGTAACAATATAATTTTCAGCATACATACATGACTGGTCATTCCAACCACTTAGTAAGGACTACAACCTAACTTCCCACACCACTTATGTTGTGTGTGTTAATTTTATCCATGAGTAGCGTGACAAACGACAGATTTGTGAGAAACTTTTTATGGCAATTTTATATCCCCTCAGAGTTTTTGCCGGAAATCAGGTGAGATTCAGTCGTCGAAGAAATATTTTTGTGTTTAATATTTCATTTTGTTAAGGATGTCTGACCTGTGGTTTGAGCCGTTGCCTCACGTCCAATAAGCCAAAACACTATCTACTAGAACACGGCAGGTAATAAGCTTAAAGTAGCATTTTGTATGATGATTAGGCAATGCATTGCTGTTTTGTGTGTGGTCGTTACCATCTTTTTTTAGCTACTATTTCACGAGGAGGCACTGCCACACTTGATAAATAATTTTTACCATTTTACTTGTTTGCTACAACCCCATTAATTATTGACAATAGAGATCAGATCCAATCGTTTGACATACATCATTACCTTTCTTGGTGACTATATTTTCTTTGCCAACACTTCAAAACTTTGGCTGATCTTATCCATGATCTTTCTCATACAATTTTACTTCACCTATCGTCGTTTACAATTATTTGCTTCAGTAATGATTTATTGCAGTTAAGCAATGAGCCGCAAATGAATTATCCGATCATGAAATTTATTATTGATCTGACGTCTAAACGTCTAAACATCGAGCATCTTTGTGTATCCAGCGATATTCGATAACTTCTTTGCAAAGCTATAGCTCGTAAAATCGATGGTTGTGTTTGTATTACAAAAGTAAACCTATTTTATTTTTATCCTTTTAAATATTGCCAATTTATTACTGTTGACATATTATGACGGATGTCTTTCCAAAATACAAAATCTTTTATGTATTTTTGCTCTGTTCCCTGGAACAGGTTTGTCAAAGGTTGCCATTCTTGCTGAGGTCTGTAATAAAAAGAAAAATGTAACGTTCTGTTCTTTTATACAATTTTAAACGTAAAGAGCTCTTCACAGAATGAATTTAATTCGATAATGTCTTTCAATAAATGAATAATCAGATGTCATCTTTGAAAAAAATTACACTGGTACCTGACGCAATCAATAATATTAGAGAAGATATTACCGAATGTTTTCGAACATTTATTTTGATGAAAGGAGCACATATGAAATTTTAAATTTTCCATAACTCCGGCACATATGTCTGTTTAAATATGACCGAAGGCATGAGTTATATTAACTTTGTTGAGCTGTGTTGCACGCAGCACTGTCCGATGAAGACCGCATGTCATTTGATTAAAAATCATTCAATTCAGGGCAAAAGAACTTGGTAATCCTCCTATAGTGGTCGTCGTTGGATCTCATTTGCTCCAAATTTGAAAATTTTATTTGTTCACATACCCATCATCCTGTAATTGCTTAAGATAATTTTTCGATGAAAATTAGCACCAGTTTCCAAAAGCTCCAGCGGCCATTCAGCGTACACAGTCGTTGTATAGGGTCGTCTAAGGTAACTTGGCAAAACAGACTGAATGAAATGACATTGGGCAAAAATATTCAAACGTTCATTTCGCATTAATATTTCAACTGAAATGTTGTGGCGTTAAATCTATCGGGTGGGTCATCTATCCGTTTAAGTTTGAACCATCAGTTATTTCATTTCCGGCACTACATATGTCATTCTATTCTGTCACAAAATTCAGTATATTATCTTCACTGAATGTAATGAATCGATTAACGCTTGAGCAACGTTGGGGTTTATTGGACCAAGCTCATTTTCAACTTGGTGGGGATGTTAATGAGCAAAATTGGCG
Organism: Sarcophaga subvicina; assembly: GCA_936449025.2. Taxonomy (NCBI): domain Eukaryota; kingdom Metazoa; phylum Arthropoda; class Insecta; order Diptera; family Sarcophagidae; genus Sarcophaga; species Sarcophaga subvicina. Next base: position 87,918,000 of record OW388080.2, read on the forward strand.
TACTTGGGGCTCAGAAAAACAACACGTGGTCTTGCACAAGCCAATGTACCCATTACTCATGCCCCTATCGTCTTATTTCGTCAAACGCTTGATGCACGTTTAATTGCCGAAATGCTGATGTCACTTGGCCGCCAAGAAGCTGCGATTTGACACCGTTGGACTACTTTCTGTGGGGCGCCATTAAATAAAAGTGTTATGCCGACAAACCAGAGACAATTAAGCATTTGAAGGCGAACATTCGTGGTGCCATTGCGCACGAAAAGGTGCACGAAAATTGGTCCGATGGAACAAGGTACTGTGGGCCATTCGCGGCAGCCATATGAATGAAATAAAATTTCATTTCATTACGACAAAGAAATAAATTTGGCAAAATTTCAAACCATTTTGGTTTCGTTGCATTTTTAAATTTAAACTTTTAAAAGACTTACCCCATATTAAATGTCGCTGTATCAGAAGACCATGTATCTTCAACATTTCTGTTTTTTCTACTTCACTTTGTAAAAAACACGCTTTTCATATGTACTTTTTGTTTTATGTTTTAAGTTTTTAATGCTTTTAATTTCTTTTCAGTTGTGTTCCTTATTTTGATCCAAAAAAAAAGAAAAAAATTATCTGCGATTATAAGGAATACATTAGTATGATTAGTTCTATTTACTTTCTTTTCTACATGCTTAGAAGTGCTCAATTTATCAATAAATTCAAAGCGATAAGAGGAAATGTTCGGAATTTATAGTACATATGTATGTACATACATATGTGCACATATAATAAGTAGTCTACAAGAATCTAAAGAGAAAGAATAAAAATAGTTTATAGCACATACCCAATATCGGTTCATACGTTAGAACACATCTTTTCTATTCAATGTTGATGAAAATTGCAAGTGTAAAGAAAATAATTACCGTTGCTCATGTATGTATGCTTAATTACAAACTAAAATGAAGAGTAGTTTCAAAAGCATAAAATTTGTGTAGGTGTGTTGCAATTTCAATTTGAAAAGTGCAAAAGTGCAATGCTCCCCTTTTAATAAGACACCATACAGACACAAAGAATGCTGATACGTTTTAAAAATAGATCCATAAAAAATGCTTTTCAATCAATAAGTTTCTGAGTGCAAAATAATTAATATATGGATAGGGCGAGAAGTAAAACCTTTGAAAATTTTTGTGTTATTTATTACATTCATTTATTTAATACATCGCATGCTTTAATTAATTTTGGTTTAATAGTTATCATCTTGAACTAAACAGCTTAGTAACCATTTGAAAAACTTATTTCTCGAATACAGACATAATTGGCCATTACAACCTATCAGTTAGGATTACGTACTACCTTCTCACACCACTCAGTTTGTGTGTGTTAATTTTATACATGAGTGGGGGGACCTGCAGTTTAAAGTTGACTCCGAACGACAGATTTTTATGAAACTTTTCAGGACAATTTTATTTATTTACTCTCACAGTTTTTGCCAGAAATCTGCTTTACGTCTAATAAGCCAACGCAATACTTACTAGACTATGGCAACTACGTCATCTCATACCTTTATTAAATGCTTATAACGGGTAAATTGTATCTGTTGGTTGCTATTGACTGCTCTTTCAAAAGTATTATTATTTTGCATATCTTTGGGAAAAAGCGAAATAAACTTTCTTACCTTTTGAAATTTAGGGAGTAGTAGAGAGAGCAGTATACGTTGGATTTAAATATCGATTAAAGCACTGATATTGTATTCTAGCCCAAGGTTAAAGAAAGAAAATATAAACAAGAAAAAAGGAAAATACGAAATAAAGGAACAAGAAAACAACAACGAAATAAAATAACCTGCCAATTTATTTTATCAATTTCTAAAACACTTACTTACCCACTGAATTACCAAACAAATGTCCACAAGCTAAAGTAGTCATTGAGTATATTTTCTTATATTGTCTTTGATTCTTTCATTCTCTTGTTCAATTCATTGATTTCATTTCTGTTCATTGGCTTGGCTTTTTGAAATATTTATTATATCTCCAGCTGCTTGGTTTCTTTCACATTTTGAAGGATGTACGAGTATAAATAAATTAAATTTTACCTTAGTCTTACTCGATATGTATTTGGCCATAAATCTTTGGAACAGAGCTCTGCTGACATTTTTGCATATTGTTGGCAATATGGCCAATATTGTAGTTTAATTTATATTATATTTCATGACAATTTGATGGAAATGGTTTTATAATCGAAACAATAAGTATGTTGTCCATAATATTACAATTTTTTATTTATTTGGAATTAATTTCGACATATAATTAGAACATACTTAAGATATCTCATTTGTTCATAGCCTGATATTTGAACGAGACATTTTCACTGCAAACATAAACTTGATGGTTGTGAAAACATTATGGCGTTGGAGCTCTTCTTCTTTTGCGGGGGCAATTCAAGAATGGACCTACATACGTGTTTATAAGAACATTAGACGAAATACAATGCTGTCATTCTCGTAGAAAACTTTACTGTTAATTTGGCACGTTCATGCCAAACAACAACAATACGCCTTACACTTTATCGCTTAAATGTTTGAAAGAGACGAAAATAAAAAATCAAGATACTAGTGTTTTGTTTTACATGGATTAACATTAAAATTATAAAAAAAAGCTGCAAAAACAAAACAATGCTGTGCGGAAACCTGTTTACAAATTATCGTACTGCTTAATATAACAACAAATATTAGCACAAAAAATGGTAGACAAGTAAACAAAAATGCAACAACAAACGCCAGTATGAAAATTGGTAAACAAATAAACAAAAATATACGAACAACACTACAATAATAAACGATAAACAACGATGTTTACATTTAGAAAGATTTCGTGAAGGGGAACGTTCGCCTTCAAAAACATTCACTAGACTGTTTACTTTGACATATAAAAGGCAAGGCAAAGTCTTGTGTAAACACACGGTGTGTTTGAAGAAAGTAATCGTGGTTTGAAGATCACCGTTGCAAAGATCTGTCGAATAATTGTCTAGTAATTGTTATTATTTATGTAAAGGGTATAAACGACAGTGACAAAGAAAAGTAATTATTGTTGTCTACATTATTGTCGAGTTGTAAACAGGGACACAAATTCATTTTTAGTCTATTTGCAATCTTCGAGCTCATATTTAAAACGTTTTTAAAAGATAAATACATAACAATAATATTAAACATTATCTAAAATATTTTACGTTTTTACCTTTTTAAAAACGTTGAAATATGAACGTTTAAATTGCAAACCAAGTAAAAACGAATATGTGTTTAGTTTTTCTTAAACTCTCTTTATTATTCACACTACGTTTGTGCCACTGTTTACAACTTAATGATACAACAACAATTTGCTTGTGCACTATTCTATTTAGCACTTTTGTCAGCGTTAACACTAATAAATGTTCGGTATATCTTCTCTGCTTGCAACCTTATTGCAAGCAGTGCCGCTTGTACGTTCCAACCGCAACGCGTCTTCACACAAGACTGACTGAATTATCACTGACTGACTGCTGGCCTTGTCTTTCCCTCTTATATACGCACATAATCAGTATGATGAACGTTCTCGGAGCGGAAAGTTCTTGTTCTTGCCTGCTTGTGTATTTTGCACACTTGTTCATCCCTCGTGCTAGTTATTGTTGGTTTACTTGGAACGTGTTCAATGTTCATTATTTAGTTTGTTCATTCATTAGTTTGTATTTGTGTCGTGTACATTGTGTTGGTGTAGCTGGTAGCTTTTGTTTATCGTTTTTATTGTTAAACGATATTAGGTCGTTTCGAGTTATGTAACAATATATACATTATCATACATAAAAGCTCGGCTAAGAATCCATGTGTTGCACTAAAAAGTTAAAGAATGACCACACAAGAAAATCTTTTAGGACCCGAAATAAAATGATATTTAATGCGAAAAATTTGAAGAAGTAATAGAAATATTTATTTGAAATGATAAGTGAATGACAATAATTTTCTTTTACAAATAAGTTCATGTGCCGGCATAATATTTCAAGAATTTCTGTCTGTGGCCTAACAATGTTTGCTCTAATGTTGTTTTTCGGGGCTAGGTTTAATTGCTTAGCAAATTCGTCTCTCCATAGGTAAATGGTTTCGATTGCCATGTGGTGTGTAGCACCATATTATTGAAGTCACTTGTTAATTAAATCTAATTCTACAATTTTGGTTAGTACTCACCGTACGGTAACTTTTTTACTGACTATAGAAAGTGAAACATATTTATATACTTGGGCTGACATATTATCTATCCCAAGTGTGTTATTGGTTTTGGTACTCCTTAGGCATATTTAAATTTATGGTGATCCAATGCTAGGCAAGTCAGTGCTGTTGGCAAGTTACACAATGGTACTACTTATTTACTGACTTAATTGTTTTTTACATTCCTACAATCCTTCAGTCAGTATTGCGACCTAACTTCTCACAACACCTATGTTGCGTGTGTTAATTTTATACATGAGTAGCTGGACCTACAGTTTGAAAGCGACTCCGACAGATATTTTAAGAAATTTTTCGTAACAATTTCATTTACTTTCAGAGTTTTTTTTTTTTTTTTTTTTTTTTTTTTTTTTTTTTTTTTTTGGCAGAAATCTGCTGAGATGCAGTCGCCGACGAAATATTTGTTCATATTTCGTTTCGTTTTCGATTTGTCTGACCTGGGGTTGGATATTTATCTTCTTTCAGCCAGCACTGTTTACATACGTTTATCCAATAGTCTATGCTTTTTTGACATCAGCCGCAATTTTGATAATGTGGCTATTTTTTATTAAGTTTGTTTATGTTTCTTATTTCTGTTACTAATTTCCCGTAAATTAACAGAAACGTAATCGATAGATTTGTTGTATTATAAATATTTCAGTTTGTTTATGTCTTCTGAAATACATTTTACTTCCACCGGTAATTATTTTTTACAATTTTCCTCTCTGCAGTTTATTTTAATAGAAATCAGTTTTTATTCCATAGAAATCAATTTGCTTTGTGTGAACGTGTTGATTTATAACATGAATAAAAGCGAGTATGTGTTGTGAATGTTTATAAGCATCAGCGTAAGCATATGTTTTTATATTCATGAATTAATGCTGGTGTGTCTCTTTCGCAAACAAGTTTGTAGGTAAGGATGTTTATAAAGGAAGTTTATATTTTAAAGTTTTCTATGCTCCTGTCTGTACAGCGTTTTTAAACTACTTACTTCACTTGATAAATCAGATGCTAGTCTTTATAAATCGATTTTCTTAATGGAATAATTTTAAAGTGATTTATAAAACTAGCATTTATTTACTTACTTTTCTTCTTGTGTAATATGTGGCACATATACAATATTTTCTTCTGGATTGTGTTCTTAGTAAAAATAAATGAAAATAAAATTCAAAACAATTTTGTACTTAAACTATGTATATGACATTGATCATTTTATTTTTTACCTTGAAGGTCAGATTTAAAATTTGTCGTTAAGCGCGTAGCAAGTGTATTATCTCTACTATCTCCTCGATAGTTTTGTTTCCAATATTTTTTTAAATACAAAATTTAAAGTACACATACGTCTCGATTAGCTGTAATAAATCTGTTGGCTACATGATTACCTCTGATATAAAAACTCTTTCTAATTAGCGATATCTCTCAACCAGATACATAAATCGATTCTACTTTACAGCTTTATAGAGGATATTAACGCTATTGAAGGCAATAACATTGGGTCTAACGAGATTAACCGTAGATCAAGCCTCAAAAAAATTCATAATTCTAGCTTATGTATCACTTATCATACTTGTAGTACATAGAATCGTCTCGGTTATTGATAGATTTTGTTACAAAATTTTAATATTTTTATTCATTTTTGTAAAACTATTTCATATTATTACATTTTACTATCACTTTTATGAAATTTACGCCAAAATTTTTGACATGATGTACATTGTAACATGGATTTTACGTAAAAATCAAATACTTCATATCAGCTTAGTTTTATTTTTTTCTAAATGGCAATAATTTGGTATCTAGCACTCTTTTGTGGCTTTGTGGCGATTTATAAGTTTGCAAATGTTTAGATGGGGCTGTTTATTGTCACTCACATCAGTAACGCTCTCAATTGAGCGCTGGGTAACACCTTAGGGTACAAATCATTGTTATATTTCCTTAGAAAATTTGTTGTTAATGTTGTGAGGCAAAAGAGTTTCCGGTTGCAATAGAATATGTCCTCTCTGGTTTCCCGGATACGGGAAATATGGCTGATGGTAGTCGCTATGCACGTAACATGTACTGAAATCTGAAACTGCTAATTCGATTTCGGTGGACCACGAAATTTATAACAACCATAAAATTCAATTAGTCACTAATCTACAGCGATAAAATTATTGGGAATTTCAATAATTTCAGCCACTTTTTCAAATAGGCGTAATAAGTTTAAACTTATCATAATTTGCGAGTAGAAAATTATCAAAGCGAATGTCTTACATAGTTGACCGAAATATGAACATCTGTAATGTTTATGAAATAAAACATGAGACGAAACACTTTTTTAATGTTTGTCTGTCACGTGAGATAAATATGCAGTAAGAAAGACTCCACAACATTTCAAAAAACAGCCGCTAGCAATCTGCGTGAAAATTGGTAATATGCCAATACTTTCATCAGTTCATTGGACGAGATCCTGTTTTCTTCTTTTTCAGAGTCTTCAGCAGCACGAAAATTACATACATACATACAAAAACAATCATTACAACTTTCGTTCTAAATTGGAAATGTCTGACCTGATGTTTGAACCTTGTTTTGACGTCTGATAATTTAACACGCTTCATACTAGACTACGAATACTTCAATCAATATCAGGAACGGAAAATTCAACCTTTAGACTTCCATCCAATACTTCACTTTCAATTCCTTCTCAAATACCATAAATAATGTATTATTTACGATAAAACTTCACAAAATCTTTGAAAACTTAAAAAAATTACATACTAACGAATTAAAAAAATATCATGCATCTAACTTTTTCTGAATTAAAGTTATATAGTCTCGAAAATTGAAATGTTTAATTTATGATACAAAGCTCGATCTACAGTTAAAGCAAGTAATTTAATTGGAACGAAGTGAAATAATTAACTGAAAAGTACTTGCGTTCTATCGTGAAACGAAAGTCCACAAACATTGTAGATGAGTTGACAGGAAGTAAGAGATATTGATTGGAAAGTTTTAATGCGTCTACCATATATCCCACATCATATCCCTTATTATATTTTATTTTAATCTGTACATATTTCTCTTGCCTTTTTTTTTAAGTAAAAAATGTATTCAAAATAATACAGTCGCCGTAGTATAGTAGGTAGTGTGTTGGCTTATTAGACGTAAGGCCATTGTTCAAACACCAGGCCAGACATCAAACAGAGTACAAAAAGTATTTCTTCGGTGACTTCCTCTCAGCAGATTTTTGGCAAAAACTCTGGAAGTAAATAAAATTGCCATTAAAAGTTTCTCAAAAATCGTTCGGAGTCGACTTTAAACTGTAGGCCCCGCCACACATGTATAAAATTAACACACACAACATAATTGGTGTGAGAATGTAATGTATGTATGTATGTATGTATGCAAACATTTTAAACTCGTTTCACACATGTTAACAAAAAATATTTTTTCTAAAATACTGGCAAATATTTAAATACACTTTTAAACAACATTTTGTGGAAATTGAAAAAAATTTACGTCATTAATTCTTGTAAAGTTTCTGAATGAAATTTAAGCGAATTATTCACTTTATAAATACTACACACTCGTTGTAGTACTTTTAGTGTCATTAAACCCATAAGACAGTATGACCAACTAGACAAGCTTACATGAGAAAATTTTTCAAATTTATCTAAATGCATTCCAAGGAAATTAATTGTGTTCGTGTAGACGATTAAAGCATCTTTAACGATCATAAGTTCATAGTGTAATATAAAAGAAAAGATGCGAAAATGGTTGAATTTGAATACGAAATGCAATGTGTTGGTTTGCACATATTAGGGTGTAGAAAATGTAAAGTAAAGAACTGCCTAGTCTATATAGTGGTTGAATTAATCATTTTTCATAGCCGTTAATTCCAGTTGTTTTTCATCAAAAACTTACTTCAAAAAATTGTTTAGGCATGCTTAGTCCGCTAATGTAAAAAAAAAGAAAAATATCAATAGAATATGAGTGTTGAAATTAGGCAGTCATAGTTCATCAAAATAATATAATATCTATCCATTTAAAATTAAACCATAGGTTATTTCGAATCTGGCAATACTTATGTCATTCAATTCTGTCACGAAATTCAGTACATGATCTCCGCTGAAATTAATTAATCGATTTATGCTTAAGCAACGTTGGGATTTAATGGGACAAATGAGAAACTAAACGATGATGTCCATTTTGCAAAAAAAAATCATCTTTTCGGATAAACCTTAACTTGGTGGCTATATTAATAACCAAAATTGACATATATGAGGCTCAGAAGCCAATGCAGCCATTACGTGTGACTGCGTGAAGCGGCTTGTAGAGCGGCGGCATCAGTTGCTCATATTTCTTTAAAAAAGATTACGACGCAACCATTATGGTCAATGAAGACATCTATCGCACCATGATAACCGATTTTATGTACCCGCTCTTCATGGTATTGACGTGAACGATGTTTTGTTTCAACAGGATGGTACAACATGCCATACATCTAAAAAAACGATTTATTTAACGGCAGTTTAATTAGCCGAAATGGTGATGTCAATTGCCGCCAAGAAGCTGCGATTTGACACCGTTGGACTATTTTCTATGCGACGCTGTTGTTTTTGTTATGCCGACAAATCAGAGACAATTGAGCATTTGAAGGCAAACATTCGTGATGCCATTGCCGAGATATGACCCCATAACTCGAAAACTTTCACGAAAATATTGCTCCGATCCGAAAGAGGTACTATGAGGCCAGCTGCGGCAGCCATATGAATGAGATAATATTATTTCAGTAACCGCAACCATTGTTCTTCACAACAAAAAAATAAATTTGGCACAGTTTCAAACCGTTTTTGTTTTATTGCATTTTTACATATAAACTTTTAAATGGCCCATCAGTTTTATTTACACACAACATGGCACATATTTAATATGTAATTTATAAAGATTTAGGAATAACTAAAGTTATTATAAATATATATATTATATATATATGATTATAAACTTAGTAATCATAGTAACACTCTAGCGATTACTTTACTAGATGAAAGTGAGGAAATTGTAAGGCTTAAAAGGTTTCATGTTCTAGACCTGCCATTTAGAAAATAAAAAATGTAAATATGTAAATATTATTTAAAAAAATTAATGTATTTTAATATCTTTCTTTTTTAATCTCATTGGAGATTAATACTAATGTAATTTTTTTATTGTTACTCAATTTGCTCATTATTGTATTAAAATAGATTGCAAATAAATATATTGAAAAAAAAAAAAATTTAATATGTAAAATTCATTCGTGATAAGTACATATGTGACGTATGAGTGATATCGAATTCCACTGGTTTTATACATGACAAAATCAAAAAATTTTTATTGCATACTTTTCAGAGTAAATTTTCTAGTACATGTAATATGGTGCGTATGAGTAATATGTTACAAATTCAATTAAATAGGAAATGTTAACGCTAAACCTAATTCCATTCTGGCAACTTTGTCAATTTTACATAACTTAACGTAACTTTCGTTAAAGTTGTAACTACGCTTGTACTCATCATAGAAAGTTCTAGAAAGTTTGCTCGAGCAGCGTGATCAGCAGAGTTAAAAAATAAATCCTTTCATATTGTAATTTTTTTTTATACATTAAAGCATTAAAAATTTTTACATATTATTCTCTAGTGGTTTTCATACTAAAATTATGTATATTTATTCATCATATTTAATACTTTATATCTTGTATCCTAATTTTGTATCCTAATTTTGTATATACATAGGAATTTTAATACTGAAATAAAGTGAATTTGATAGTTAAACATTATCGGATTCGGTTTGTTTGTATTTAAAATCCACGAGAACCACTGCACAAAGCGGCCTAATTTGCCCTGTCATCAACAGGAAGTAAGCCATAATTTCTAGTGGATTTTTAAATATTTAAAATTTTCTTATATCCTAAACCATGTACTTTCTTCTTAAATCAGACCATCTTACCATTCAGAACCTTTTTTGAATCATTGCGTTACATTTTTTTTTTTGTCTCGGAGATATCGTAGAATGTCGAATGTTATTTTCTAAGGTTGTTCGACTCCTTAAGATGATTTTGAAATTCATTTAATTTAAGTTAGGAAATCAAGAAAACAAGTATATATAATAATATACAAATAACAAGAGGTTACGTAAAAGGATGGACAAATAAAGTAAAGCAAAACCTTGTGAATATAAACCTTTTGCACGTATCCACTGCATTTGAAAGCAAAACCTTAATGTAAAAATGATTCACTTTTTACAACTGTTCCAGACACACAAACAATTACTTTCCGTCTAAAATTTATCATGAACTTCTAGTAGGCAGACATTCCAATTCGCCTTAAACAATTCTATACTGCACGAGTCGTTCTGCTGACAAATCCAGTTTAATGTTGGCTTTGCTTTTTTGGTGAAATATTTTAAAGTCGTAATCATGCCGAGACATCCAGAGTTAAATTTGCCTAATATTAAGTATAGATCAAATGCTTAATGGACTCAATAGTTTACAGGTCTTTAGAAAAGTTTTTATCCTATATTTCCATACATCTTAAAATCAATCTCATCGTGTTAAAGATGGCGAATTTCGTATCTGAAAATGATGATTTACGGTAAGCATATTTTTTTTTTTTTTTTTGTAGGAAGAAAGTGAAAGTAAGTCGCATTGAATGCTTGTTGAGGTATGTCATGCGTGGTCATGCTCTATCAGAAGCAGCTTGCAAAAGATAATTTGGATGTTAGAATTTGTAAAACGTCGGAAGATATTTTATCCTCTTCGATCACACTGTACAATATTTACTACAAAGTAGGTTTAAAATAAACACACTTTGATATTTATAATTGATATTAAAACCAACTAAACCAAATTAAATAGACATACATACATACATACATACATAAAAATGAAAAGTAATAGAAAAAGAGAAAAAAATAAAATCCAGAAAATAATGAAAAATAAAACAATAACCAAATGCTAGCATACATAAAGAAAAGAAAACAAAATAAACAATGAAGAGTTAGAACTATAAACTATTCATGAAATAATGTATGTACGTACAGTACAATACATTGGTGAACATATAATTAAAAAATAAATATGATGTGGCATTTATTCGGTGTTTTATATGATTTCATGATATTTAAATAAAACTTGTTCACTTGATTCCTTAGTTGCAATTCAATTCGTGAAGAATTATTCTTTTAGCGGTCACAAAATAGCAACCTTTTTAGTTTTGCTACTTTAATAATGTTTTCTTATTATAGTATTCCCCGAAAATGAGGATTCCAGATATAATATAATATTGTTACGAAGTTGGAAACGGTGTACATAGTTTAGCATTAAAATGAGCAAAAGCTACACAAACAAATACAACGAACTTGTTACAAGTAAACCAACAATATCGGTATGATAGAAAAGGGGATAGACAAGTAGGCGAGAACGCAACAACAAGCAAAGTGAACAAAATACACAAACAACAATGAAGTCGTGATAGAGTTCTTTAGAAGGCAAAACCCCAAACGTTACACTTCAAGAACCTTCATCAGACTGATTACGTGGTCATATAAAAAGGCAAGACAAAGCAGGCAACGAGAATTCAGTCCGCCTTGTGTGAAGACGCGTTGTGTGTGAAGAAAGCAGTCGTGGTTTGAAGATTGTTGGTCTTAGTGTGTACGCGAACAGAAGTGTAAGGAAGAATAACGAATAAAGCTAATTATTGTTGGATTCATCCAGTTGTAAACGGTGGCATATAAAAGTAGTGCGAACGATAAAGAGTTTAATCGAAATTAAACACCAATTTATTTTTGTTTTGTTTGCAATCAACAAACTCATATTTTAAATGTTTTTGAAAAGGTAAAAACGAAACAAGATAATATGCAGCGTTAACGCTATATGGTAGATTTATTGGAAAATGTAGTAAACAATTTGGACAGCGCAATGCAAGTTCATAGAATGTTCCTCATGGTTTCGTGCTTCTTGAGGCAGTGGCTGCATACAGATGACATAACTAACTAAGGCAACGCAATTTCAGGTAGTTGATTCCTGATAGGAAACCTACAATCCACCAATATTGGCCTTTTGTAATTTGTAAAGTTCATCTTCTACTAATCTGACCTGGTGCCGGACTCGTTCGAGTCAACGGCCTGATTCTGTGCCTAGTTATTACTACAATAGTACTCTTGACTATATCTATAAAACCTGCTGCAAATTCAACTCTTTCATCAACTTCCTTGCAGTTATTCCGAAGAGCGTTTTAAAGAACATCAGCAAATATGTCTATTTATTAAAATTAATTATAAGGCGTGAGAAAGATGTGCCGAAGAAGAAACGAAGGTAATACTGAATCGTAGAGGAGCAGGGAAGACTGTAAATAAAATTCTACAGTTAGTTGGTTGCAAATTAATACATTTTGAATTTCCAATAATGCACCCAGAGCCATCAAACTTTGTAAAACTATAGCCAGGGAAAATGCTATAGCCATAAGAGCGCCTAAAGCGAACCTATTTCAAAGTTCTAAGTAGCTAAAGGCTGAATTAGCATTATTATATGGTATTCTCACGTGGATGCATCGTAAAAATAACTCCAGTTTAGATTTCTCCAACAAAAATAAAGAAAAAACTGTGATTTTTGGAAATATATTTTATCGGGCGACGAAATTTAACCAACATACATACATAATTGGCCATTACAACCCTTCAGTCAGGATTACGGCTTAGCTTCTCAAACCACTCATGCTGTGTGTGTTAATTTTATATATGAGTGGCGGGAGTTTAAAGTCGACTCCGAAGGACAGATTTTTTTGAGAAACTTTTCTTGGCAATTTTATTTAATCTCAGAATTTTTGCCAGATATCTGCTGAGAAGAAGTCACCGAGGGAATATTTTTTCATATTTCGTTTTGATGTCTGACCTGGGGTTTAAACCGTGGCCTTACGTTTAATAAGCCAGCACACTACCCACTAGACTACGGCAACTATAATTTAACCAACAGTTTAACCAATATTTTAATTGCAGATATACCATCAAAACTATTAATTATGATGGCGGGAACATTGTGGTGTGCGGTGTTTCTTCTTGGCATGATATTTGGTAAATTTTTGGGGTGCAGCTCAAGAATGTATCGACATCTCTGACCTCGGGCTCGAACCGCGGCCTCACATCTAATAACCCAAAACACTACCTACTAGACTACGCCCACTACATTTATATTTACTAGCAATACGTATGGTTTAATTATATAGCCACCACTGTATATGGCATACAGAATAGTTTAGAACGTGTGTTTATGTGTTTCTGTGGAAAAATTCATTGGTAATATATATATAACCGGACTAGGGCTTGGGTATATGCATGTTTGCCTGCATTGTTTCTCAGAAAGATTGTCTTTTAATAAACCGTTACTTTAGGGCATTATATGTTAAAATAAGCACAACCATGCCAGTGGAAATAACATTACTTAGTACTACTACAGCTGAAGCAATTTTACAAAGCATGCATAGCATGCTTTGTTTTTTGTTGGCATATTCAGTCTTATTATTGCTCTTGTTTGTCTTCATTTTGTACGAAATACATACAAAATATTTTTAAATTTTTAGATACTTTAGTTCTACTTCGCATACACGATGACATGTGAGATTCTCCTTGTTTATAAATATATTACAATATTTTAGCTTTCATTTCTACAGGAACATACATAGAGAGAGATGATATACAAACCAGTATATCTATGTGCATTAATAGCAAAACACTCTGTCCTAAATGAAAAATTTCATTTAACACCATAATGGACAAATGGAATGAATTGAATATATTGAGAAATACAGCCATACTTTAGGTTAAACTAAGAGCAGTAGTGACATACATACGTGCATACATAATTTGTCATTACAACCCTTCAGTCAGGAACTAGACAGAAATTCTCACACGACTTATATTGTGTGTGTTAATTTTACCCATGAGTGGCGGGACCCACAGTTTAAAGCCAACTCTGCACGATATATGTATTTTCGAGAAACTTTTCATGGCAATTTCATTTACTTTTAAAAGTTTTGCTGGAAATCTGGTGAGAGTAAGTCGACGAAGAAATATTTCTTTATGTCTGACTTTGGGTTTGTACCGTGGCCTCAAGCCTAATAAGCTTATTAGACTACGATGAATATCATCTGGTTTCTAGTTCTTATATACAGGTCCAGTACCATTCCATCTCCAAGATACAAAATCATCTGTAGAGTTTTTTTTTGTCTTACCCTTCAAATATTATTAAATCGAAATAATATCAAGAAAGTGTTTCGTTTCACTTTTAAAGATATAAATTTCAGTTTTATCCGGGTTCACATTAAGACTATTAGGTCAGGTCCAAATGTATTTTCTGTCAATTGTAATGGAACAGTAAATTCAAGTCATTGTTCTGTTTGCATGAAATCCATGAAATTGTTTTAAGTGAAAATTCTTAAATGAATACTTCATTATTAACACTATGCGGCAATCATACCTGTTAAGTAATGATTAGTATTCGTAATGATTAGTAATTTGATTACTTTTTTTGAATGGTGAAATAATGATTACAATTACGATTATTTTCGGTTAAAATAGTTAATAATTGATTACGATTACAAAATAATCAAAAACTGGCGATTAGTCTAATAATCAAAAGGAATCAAAAGTAATCCAAAAGTAATCAATTTATTTTCAATAATTACTTTGAACTCTTTTTGCATATTTGAAAATAATCAGAAAGAATTATTGAAAACATTTTGATTACTTTTGGATTACTTTTGAATATTTGAAAATAATCAAAAAGAATTATTGAAAACAATTTGATTATTTTTTAGACTACTTTTGATTCTTTTTGATTATTAGACTAATCTCCAGTAATTCTGATTATTTTTTGATTCTTTGGTAATCGTAATCAATTAGTAATTTTAAAAAATTTTTCATAGAATTATATAATCATTACGATTCTTTTTAAAAAGTAATGTAATTGATTACTAATCGTAATCGAAATTTAACAGGTATGGCGACAATATAAAAAAAATGAAATACACCTAGCTAATGCATAGTGTAAGTTGTGAGTTTTGTTGAGAAGAACTCAAAAAAATTTTTTTTTGAACGCCCCACTTGTTTTATTTGACAAAAACTATTTTAATCGACTTTACGCACAAATTTATTGATTACACAAACATTTCTGAACCGTTGTCCAAATTTTAAACTTTATTGGAAAGGTGAGGAGTGCGCCTTTGAAACGGTATAAATACATATATGTATATATTATTTGACTTAATATGTTATTCGGTTTGATGAGGTAAACTTGGCAAATACGAATTTTTTTCATATTTTTTCAAGTTTGTCCGTTAATAATAGCAAACTTTAATTAAAAAGTATGAAATAAGTGATGAAATTCTGACAGTGCATTATGTTGTGAAGAGATTGACGCCTCGTTTGATCAAATCGAAAATTACCGTAGTTATTATTTAAAGAGTATAACAGCAGTGATATATTTTTTATCTATATTTTTTTCAAATGAATTTTCAGTTCAAAATTTTATCGAATTTTTGATGGATCCAGATGGTTTGTTGGCAAATGTGTCACTTTCACGTATGAGCGGCCACCAAATGTCGGAATTATCAAAAACTTAAAGTTAAAATGGAGCTCAGGAATGTTATAAGTCTTGTGCATTTTTGTAACTCAGTAACTTCAATTTTGTATTGTAGGCAAGCCAATGACCAAATTGAGTGTACTTGAAACGAAAACAATTTTTGATGGTAAGATAATGTAGAGTGTTCAAAATTATAATTAAAGTATATATTTTTAAAAAATTCGAGTTGAATTGGTAAATCACTTGAAAATACTGCAAAATGTGTAAGCAATTTTATGAATTTTAAGTAAGAATTTATAAAAATTATGAATATTTTTTATAATTAATTTATTTATATTTTATACATACATACATAATTGGTCATTACAACCCTTCAGTCAGGATTACGATCTAGTTTCTCACACTACTTATGTTGTGTGTGTTAATTTTATACATGAGTGGCGGGACCTACAGTTTAAAGTCGACTCCGAACGACAGATTTTTTTGAGAAACTTTTCATGGCAATTTTATTTACTCTCAGAGTTTTTGCCAGAAATCTGCTGAGAGGAAGGCGCCGAAAAAATGCTTTTTGTATTTTATTTTGATGTCTGGCCTGGGGCTCGCACCCTGGCTTTTCGCCTAATAAGCCAACACACTACCTACTAGACCACGGCGACTTCATTTATATTCTATAATAAAACATACAAAAAAAACTTTTCAGGTTTTTCACAAACCATAAGAAAAATAAGGGAAACTTTCTGGTGACTCCATGTTTTTGAACCGCAAAAGTGTATCAACCACCAAGAAGAACTCATAGTAAATTTAAAATTCAAGGATCCAATATATTCAAATGTTGTATGCAATATTTGGTAAAATATCTTTTAAGATCACAGCACTTCATCTGACCCATTTGGCATTGAATGTATCAGTTTTATTTAGCGTTTTCCGCCTCCATGCACTCAATAGTAAGTGTTTCAGCTGACTTTTGTTTCAGGTTGAACGACTACGCAACCGTTGTTCCAAATGATCTCCTAACTACTCTCTTGGAGTCATACCGAGACTTTCTCCAAGAGTATTATGTCTGTGGGGACTCTGGTAGACAAGTCACATCTTCACCTAAGCAGCAGTATTATTGAGTTCATTGACTTTTTGGAAGTAATAGTCATAACGAATTCTTAATTCCTTCTAGTCTAGTAGGTAGTGTGTGGGCTTACACAAATAGTATTTCTTCGGCGATTTCCTCTCAGCAGATTTCTGGCAAAAACTTTGAGAGTAAATAAAATTGCCATGAAAAGGTTCTCAAAAATCCGTCGTTCGGAGTCGACTTTAAACTCTAGGTCCCGCCATTACAACACACAACATAAAGTGGTGTAAGAAACTTGGTTGTAATCCTGACTGAAGGGTTGTAATAATTACTAATTATGTATGTCTTGTAGCTTAAATACTTAAACGAATTTAATTTTTTTTAATTTTTAGTAGTATCATATGGAATAATGAAAGATCTTTCAAATGTAGTTACCAATATCACAGTCAATGTTTTTGTATGGTACTCCACACTACATATGAACTTACGCCATTGTAAATAAGCTCCAGTAGTCCCCTTTTGTTGATTTCATCATTCCTCTTTCCTTGTCTTCAGTTTACGCTTTAACAGCTACTGCATGGTTCGTAATTAATTCCGACGATGGCGGTCTTTCAGACGAAAACCAACTCAATTCCAATTACCTGCCGTTATGCTTCCTGGTGAATGCAACGAATGAACAAAAAGATGCAACACAATAGAAGGGCAATAAAAGTGCAACAAAAAAATAGTTTTTATCTTCCCCGTTCTTGTGTACGAAAATAATGCTGAATATTCCTTTAAAAGCAATTATGAAACCAAAAGTATGAGATTTTTCGTTTTGTTTCGTTTCCTTTTTCTCATAAAAAAACAAAGAAAGCAGACATAAATAATATTTAAGCAGGAAATGGTAAACCCTGAAATAAAAAGAAAAAAAACAAGAGTTCAATTGGAAGTACTAAGAAGGTTTGAAATTGAAGTTATGCAGTTCACTACTGTAAAAACCAAAGGAAGTTAGAGTATGAAGCTATTATAAATACAATTTAAATTAAATTTTCAAACTCCCTAGTAACACAAGAAGGCGTGAAGTAACATATTTAGTGACCTGAAATTGTTTTCCTTTCTTTTTGAGATCTGTACTCAGGAGATAACCCCTATTCATGCAGTGTATTGTGTTGGAATACAGGAAATATAGTTTATCGCAGAAAGAAAAGATGAGGTGGCGTGCGACAATGCTTTTATGACCAGTGTAAGTACATTCCTCATTTTTTTTCGGGAATAGCTTTCTAGTTATAAATTTCACTTTCTCGTTTCTATTGTGAGTAATCTCATATGTAGTCGCATTATTCTAGTAGATAGTGAGTCTGTTGGCTTATTAGACGTGAGGCCATTGTTCAAACCCCAGGTCAGATATCTCCAACAAAATTTTACTTCGGCGAATTCCTTCTCAAAAATCTGTCATTCGGAATCGACTTTAAACTGTAGGTCCTGCCTCTCATGTATAAATTTAACACACACAACTTAAGTGTTGTGGTCGTAATCCTGTCAGGGTTGTAATGACTAATTGCACGGTGCAACAGTCAAAATACACCAAGCTAATAACATATCTTAGGTTGTGAAGTTTGTTAAGTAGAACTCAAAAATATTTTTTTTATTTTTCTCGAACCCTTCAAACTTTTTTATTTGACAAAAAACTGTGGAAATCCACACAAAATTATTATTATATATAAATATTTTCCAACCTATTTTCAAAATCCAAAGTTTTTTGAAAAGGAGAGAGATGAACCTTTAAAATGCTATACATAAACATATTTTTCAAATTTACATGTTATAGCTTTGATAGGGTGAACTTGGAAGAAAATGATTTTTTTTCTTATTTTTTCAAGATTAGCCGTTCTTAATTGCCAAATTTAATAAAAAAATATAAAATAGGTGATGACATTCTTAAAGTGCGTTATCTTGTGAAGAGATTGATACTTCATTTGATCCAATCGAACAAAAATTACCGTATTTCTTATATAAATGGTATAACAGTAATGTTACATTTTTAATGACGCGTTGCGTGTGAAGAGAATATTCGTGGTTTGAAGATCTCCGTTATAAAGATCTGCCGAACAATTGTTAGTGTTTACGTAGAAGAGTGTAAAGAAGAATACCAAACAAAGTAAATTGCTATTATTTACATCAAGTTGTGAACAGTGGCACACATAATTGTGTGAACAATAAAGAATTTATCGAAAACTAAACACAAATTAATTTTTTTTGTTTGCAATCTACAAACTTATATTTTAAACGTTTTCAAAAATGGTAGAAACGTAATAATATTATTTTTTAATCAACAACAACACTAATATTTACTTAATTGGTCATTATAACCCTTCCATCAGGATTATAACCTAGATTCTCATACCACTTATGTTGTGTGTGTTAATATTATATATGTGAGAAACGGATTGTTATTCTTACCTTTTCCATCTTTCGTCTTCTTTCTCTGTAATTTTGCTATTCTAATTTGTTCTTTCTTTATTCCTATTCTTGTAATTTCTTTCATATTCTTTTATTGTTTCTTATTATTCTCGTCTTTTTATACAATAAACACTCAATTTTTACTTCATCTATAAGACTTGAGTATGAATTTAATATCCCTGTCGTTGCCTAAATATTTAATATGAATAAAAATTCTTAAATTTTATTTCCATTTGACAGAATTTTTTAACACACATTGTGTCTGATTGCATTTCTAAATAAAATCGTACATGCATGTCCATAAACATATTTTTTTTGCATGAGTTCATGCCAAAAGTCGGAAAGTGTCTACAATTTGTTTCCCTTCTGTTTGGCCAAAACATATTATAATTTACATACAATATTTCCGTTCGTTTGTACATCATTGTACATCTCTTTCATCTTTTCTCTTTCTAAACAACATTTTACCATAATTTGGAGGCATGTTATGGACATGCTACTGTACGTAACGTTATATTGAAACATGCTTGTTCATGATTTCATTTGAGAAAATTCTTTCTTGACCGCGATCTGGATATGGTATCTATAAAATAAATATTGGCATTGAACGCAAGCATTTGGTTGGAAGAAAAAATTAGATGAAATAAGGAAATGGATAGTAGACGTAAAGAGATTGTTCGAAAAGGTTAATATTGTCTTGGCATAAAAATATTTATATTTGGTGCCCAGTACACAACTATACAAGGAAATGAGAACGATAAAGCCATTGCAGAAATAAACCTGAATGATCTCCAACATTAAGTGTACATAAGCAAAATATGTTGATCAGACACATGTTAGAAGAATTACAAAGTTGGGGACTACCACGAACGGATCTAGATTCATTATCTTTTAAGTTGCCACAATAAATAAAATTTCCAACAATTTTTTTGAATTGAATGATTTCATGGTATGATATTGATTAAAACCCTTTTTAGCCATCATACATACATACATAATTGGCCATTACAACCCTTCAGTCAGGATTAAGGCCTAGCTTCTCATACCACTCATGTTGTGTGTGTTAATTTTACACATAAGTGGTGGGACATACAGTTTAAAATCGACTCCGAAAATTTTCATGGCAATTTTTATTTACTGTCAGAGGTTTTGCCAGAAATCTGCTGAGAGGAAGTCGCCGTTTTCGTTTTGATGTTTTCGTTTGATGGCCTGAGGTTTCAACCATGGCCTTACGTCTAATATCTTATCAGCCATCATAGAAATGTTTTAAATTTTCGTATGCCTGGAAGGTTCTTAAATAAACATGATGTTTTTCTTAAAAAAATGTCGTTCTGGTTTTTTGAATTCAAACTAACAAGAGCAGGTAGGTAGGTATGTAGGTTTGAGAACGTACACCATGTATATTTTACCCGTTCATGTGACTCTTTGTGATTATCCTGAAGTTACAAATGAGTAACGTAAAAGGATCAGGATAAAAGATGAAGGGAGAGGTAATTAGTGTACCCAGCTTAACTTGCCATGCAAACCTATATGGAGCCTAGACGAAACAGATATCTATGATGTCTTTAGAACAAGCACTAACACTCTGTAAAAACCGAAAGCACGATGAGCTCAGAATACGTCAAAAACTACAGTTCTTTTTATACAGGATCCTGAGCCTGCTTAGAAATAGGTATATAATTTATATAGGCGAATTCAAATCCATATTTTTATATTTAAAAAAAAAGTGTCAATCCAAAAAATATATGAGTTGGTAGTGTGGTGCACTATACCACATTGCATTCAGGTGGTGTACCATATTGCCTGCACATTTTTTCAATCACTTTTGATGATGATATGCTTCTCTATAAACCTTAGCAAATGTACGTTCCACGCA
This sequence comes from Sarcophaga subvicina, assembly GCA_936449025.2. Lineage (NCBI taxonomy): Eukaryota > Metazoa > Arthropoda > Insecta > Diptera > Sarcophagidae > Sarcophaga > Sarcophaga subvicina. Next base: position 87,939,181 of record OW388080.2, read on the forward strand.
AGTGGTTTCTAGCAATCCTCACACACATAGCGTCAAAAGTAACCACCAAAAAGAAATTTTTTTTAATCGAGGATAGAGAACGAAGAAATTTGACAATATATTAAAATTTTTGAAATTTGAGAAGAAACTAACTTAAATTTCTTGAAAATAATGGTAACTTTTTGATTGTAAGTTTTTCTAATTGTGGAATGTCTTTTGAACTAAACCTAAGACCTTTGAGATTATCAATTCTGTACTCCCCCTAGTAAATATGTTTTTTTAACAAATCAAATTTGAAATGTTTAAAGTTTAAATCTGCTTCATTAATGGAAACTCACTTTTTTCATTTTTACTTCAAATCACTGCGACACAAACTAAACAACGCAACATATTCGACTACCGTCCCCTAACAAGAACCTGTAGACTGGGCGCGAAAATCGAAAGAATATGGAAAGGTCATAGTATTCGAAATGTAATACACACATTGCAGGGCCGAACACAATCGGCTATCATCGAATGTAACATTCTCCTTTGTTTTCAAGTTTGTTTACTTTGTTTTAAAATATGTACATACGCTCAGTCAGTGAAAATTAAAAAAAAAATAATAAAAATATGAAAAATTTTAGCAAAATAAGAATCATTTTGAAATACTGGCACTTTCAAATTTTTTCTGGTGAATGGCATAAATAGGAAATATTTTGTTTAAATTTTATTTGCACTTTACATGCATAAATTAACCAAATATAAGGTCGACAAATATAACATATGCACATACATATGTATGGCATACAGACGCATGAACTAAAACGGACTGCAATGTTTTAGTCTACAAAATTTTATGCATAGACATATGGGCGGATATAGGCATACGAATGGATGTATGTATGTAAATGCTTCCCTTGGTGGGTTAATTTATAATTACTTATAAAAATTCTGTTTATATTTTTAAACAATTTATAGTCGAGTAGAGTCAAAGATACAATGTTTTATCAAATTTTTACTACTGTTCAAATTGCTCAAACCCAAATGTAGTAGAGTAAGTATTTGCTTGTAAGGTTCATTCTTTTAATATCATGTTCAGATTTTCTTAAAAAAAATTTTCAATTCTACCACGTCTTCTTGACTGCTATGATGATTAGGATGTAATATTTCTTCCATTCATAATGTCCACATGTTCAACCGTATGTTTTTTTTAATGAATCACATTCATTTAACATGTGCATAAATTTCTAACCAAAATAAACAGCAAAACAACAGGGACTCTGTCATCTGCTTAATGCACATGATGTTTGAAGTTGAAGTTCGTTTCGCAAATATTTCAATTTACATGCAACATTTTCTTTTTAGAGAAGTAAAGAGTTGGAAATTTGTTTAAGAATTTAATTATTTATTTCTATAACTTGCTATTTTGCTATTTTCGAAAATATTATAAAATATTTGAAGCTTTTGGTGCGCAACAAACAGTCGTAAAAAGCCTTTTACATTTAATCCTTTTTTGTGAAATCCCGTTGTTTGTTTGCAAGAAATTATGCCGAGTGAGGTAATCTATACGTTGAATACACTTACCACGAATTTTTGTAATAGGTTTCACTAAGAATCTGGTCGACATAGTCCCTCAAAAAATCTTTCGTTCGTAATGGACTTTAAACTGTAGGTACCGTAGGGTGTGGTGAGAAACTAGATCGAAATACTGACTAAAAGTGAAATGTATTAATTTATTTTTCAGAACAATTACAAATTAAACGATAATTATTACGAGCTGAATAACATGGACCTTATACTCGGTATAGTGTAGCAAGAGTCTCTGGTGTAGTGTAGAGTCTCCTGTGGAAATCGAACCCATGACCATCAGGCTGATAGTTTATCATTTAATAACAATTAAGGCATGAACTTTCAATACAATAAGATACGGACATAAACAGACTATAACGATAATAGTATAAAATATATAGAAACTTTAAAAATAAAATAAAATTTGATGAAAGAAAATGGTTTTATTTCGCTGAGCTAATAAAACTCTTTGTCTTTATAACTTTTGATGGCTTCTGCTTGATGGCAGGTCTTCAACTCCCAGTGATAAATTCTCTTTCCTACAAAGTCAGAAAGAAATTATGTTCATCTGGAGTTCTTTGAATTTAGTTTTATACTTGTCCTTACCATTTCTCTTAAGCCATATGGTGTGGCTCATAAGCACATTAACTGTCACAAGAGAAACGAAAAGAAAGCAATCAACGAGTTGACTCATGGCTCGGCAATAACCTAGTTAAAGTAATTAAATTAGATGTTATTTTAAAATGCAATAAAGAAAAGACAAATAAAATCAGGCGTCATCAACAAAAAAAAAAAAACAAGAACATTAAGTATTAATTTTTAAAATAAATAGGAAAGCATTTATTTCCACACCTGGCGGTTACACTTCACATGTGTTTATAGTTTAATTAACTTTTCTTATTCATCATAAGCGTACTCCTGCTTTTGGTGTTATGTCGCTGTCTTTACTGCTTTAAGAGAAATTCGTTGAAGGGAGATATAAATTAAGAATAAAAATATTATTCTTGTTTTTGAGTTTTATTATAATTGAACTTTATTTGAAAAAATGTAATATTTATTACTTTTTTTTTGTTCATTTTTATTTAAATGTTTAGTAAGCAAAAAGTATTTTTAAATATAATTATGTTAAAGTAAGTAGTTTATTGACATAAAATAAAAGTAAAGGAGATTGATAAGCAGTTTTGTTGTTCAACTAAGTTCAACAACCCATAATTTGTTGCACTTGCAAAAAAAGAAAATAAAAAGAATAAGAGAAACAAAGAAAATATTTTGTTGTTAACTTTGTTGTTAACTCTTCCCCCTTTAAATGCAAACGTCCCCGTTTGCAGTAAAACTTGTTTGGCAATCTTCCGATCCATTGAATTCTACTATCTCTGGTTTCTTAATTTCAGAATAGATCGGTAAAGTATTATTTTTCTTGGAATTAAGTTTGTATTTCTTTTTTGTAGCAAATTTGAGAGCTATTTTGATTATAATAATCACGCTTATGATTATGGCTACTGTGCTCTCCCATAAATTTACATTATTTTCTTTCTTAATCAATTGGATAGTTTTACTGTTATTTAAATGGAGTTATTTAACAAGTTGAAGAGATAAGGATTCTTCGAAATAATGATTGGACTGCAACGAGCTCAGAATAGCGGGCAATGGTTTGCTTGACTGTTTCCCATAGTGCGAAAATGTGAGATTACAAACGGTTATAGTGGCATTATTATACTGCACTACAAAAGTGCCATTTATATTAATATGATTGCCGTTTATAAGAATCGATCCATTATATTTGTTAAATAATAACAGACCATCTTGAATTAGCCCTAAGGAAGGGATATCTAAATTGTTGATTTTCCTACAAGTGGAAGGGATACTCCTTAGGAGATTCGGTATGCAACTTGCATTGGTTATATCTTGGATATTCTTTTCCTTACACAAATTTATTTCATCATAATTCTCGCATTGTTTTCCTATTCCAAATATTCTGTTTTTGCAAGTCATTATAGTTTCATAATCTAGTTTAAGAATTTCATTATTTATCTTTATTGGTTTTAAAATCATAGTCTCACAATCAACTTTATCAACTATAGGTAGATTTATAACATATAATAGAATAGAGTTATTCGAAGCAACTTTGACCTTGGCAAATTTTAGACATTGTTCTAGATTATTAAAAGGAAAATTTTGTTCTAAAATTAATTCGTCCAGCATGTCCATTTCTTTATGAGAGAAGAGGAAAGAATTTATTATACCTGCTTTTGACCATAACAGTGCTTGTTCTATGTTAGACACTTCTTCTTTAAGTATTTGTAATTCGAATTTAAACCCTATTGCCGCAGTGTTTCCCTATTGTCCTTTTGTAATTAATTAGTTATTTCGTTTGTTAATTTCGTCAGTTCATTTAGTTTCCGTTCGAAAAGTCTATTTATTACAATTTGGTTTTCTGTCTGTCGTAAGTTATAATTTATTTTGTCAGTCAAAATCTCTAAGTCTGTCCGGTCAGGTGAACCCGCGATCCACTTCCATACGGTGCCTATTTCGTTTATAGATCTCTTAGTCCTTCCGAAGGGTCTAATTCGATCCATAAGTTTCTCTAGTTCTAATATTTCATGCTGTAGAAACGGCATTAGAGGATTGGATTTCTCTATTTCATAATTGATATGTTCGTTGATAAGTCTCAGTTCCCGTTCATAGGTCTCAATGTCAATAATGTGAATTAAGTTAAAGGTTCGATTTTGTATGAGTGCTCGTCCTGTCTGAAATGTTACGATCTCGGAATTTGAGTAGTCCAAAATTTGTATTTCAGCACAAACGACTTGTAAGAATAATCTGTAGATGAGAAGAGAAAAATGTATGTCCTTATTAAACTTTTATGAACTATTCGACCCGAAACTGTTTTTATAGTATTATTGAGATTTTCTGCAACCTTTTCCTCTTTATATCTAGGTGACAACTTAGTTCCTATCCTTTTATTTGTTTTTACATAAACTGTATCCCCAATGGAATATTGTTTGGGCTGTGTTCGATTCTTATTATGGAATGCTAATTCCGCTATTTGTTTTTCTTTCAATCTTTTCATATGCTTCTTCCTTTCCTCCATAACATTTTCTGGCTTTACTCTTCCAAAAAATGCATCCCCGTGGTAGAATGTATGGAGTAATTATACCTGCTAATAGATATGTCCAGCAATTCTTTGAATGAATCATGGATTTTTCGGCTTTTACACAACGCATTATCTCCGAAAGTGTTGAATGGAATCTTTCGATTTGTCCATTAACAATGTTGATGTACGGTGGAGCTTTAAATATCATTATTCCGTATTGATCCTCTAACATATGTTTTATCGGTGCGGATCCTAATGACTTTTCATTATCTATGACTATCCTCTCGGGTGGTCCGAGGCTTACCAATATTTCGCGTAAACGTTCTTTGATGTCCTGCGTTGATCGAGATTTGATAATTTTAGCTGATGCATACTTTGAGAATTTGCCTATTGCTGTTAATACAACATTTTGGTTAGTAAGATAGATATCGAGGTGAACTATTTGTCCAGGATATTCGAGAATTGGAGTTTCATTGAGTAGTGGTTTGATTGGATGCCGTTCGTACTTCTGTTCTTTACAAATTTTGCATTGTTTGACTATCCTTTTTATTTTGGCATTCATTCCCGGGAAATAAACTCTTTCAATCAGTTGGCTTTTGTTTTCAGCAGCATTGCGGTGTGCGCGTTGGTGTTCATTTAATATTTCCCTCTCTTGATCTCCTTCGTCTATCAAATCAGTGACAATTTTCCGAGCAAATCTAGTGCGGTAATTAGAGAAATTTGCAGGGTAAATTTCCTGTATCTTCCCTACGACAAATTTAGTAGTATTTAATCCATTTATGACTGAAGGATTTAGATATTTTTTTAAAATTGCTATTAATTTTTCTTCCGTTGGTTTCATAAAGGATATGCCGGTGAAAAGTAGGGAATACTATTTGAAATTCATGTGAAGAGCATGGGCCTAATTTTAGAAAAATTTGATTTTTAAATACGTTTATTGGTTCATTAGCTATTGGAATAAGATGGTGAGATGAAGTATTATCACTATGAACTGTGGCAGTCATTGAGTTTATCTGAGGAGGTCGTGATAGGGCATCAGCGACAACATTTGTTCGACCAGGTTTGTAATGTAATTCGTAGTTGTGTTCCTCAAGAATGACCTTCCATCGCTTCATCTTATTATTGTTACTTTTGCTGCTTAATGCGTATGTCAGTGGCTGGTGGTCTGTGAATATCATTATTTTGGCTGAACCATACAAGTAATTCCTTAATGAATTAAGAGCCCAAATAATCGCCAACATTTCTCTCTCATTAGTGGCGTAGTGCTCTTCAGCCTTACTGAGAGTTCTGGAGATAAACGTTATTGGTCGGTCGTTTTGAGATAAGACAGCTCCTATAGCATATTCCGATGCATCGGTTGTCAATTGAAATTCTTTGGTTAAGTCTGGGTAATGGAGCAATACCTCCTCTGTAAGCGCTGCTTTTATTTTGTCAAATGCTTCTAACGCTTCTTTATTTAGTTTCACCGTTGTTCTTTTCGAAGTAGTTTTGGATGCTTGTCCTCCCTCCCCCCTTAAGAGGGTTGTTAAGGGTTTCGCTAGTTTAGCGTAATCCTTGACAAAACGTCTATTATAGCCGGAAAGGCCAAGAAAGGATCTTAAATCTTTTAAAATCTTTGATACAGGGAAGTTGATGATGGCTTTTATTTTTGCCGGATTTGATTTTATACCATTCTCTGACACGATAAAACCAAGAAATTCGACGTTATTTTTTAAAAATTCACATTTGTCAACTTGAACTTTCATGTTTGCTTCGCGTAGTGTTTTGAAGATAATTTCTATATCCTGTAAATGACTTTCTTTATCTTTACTAAATACGATTATGTCGTCTATATAGACGAAGCATCGTTTTCCGATATGTTCCCCTAAAATATCATCCAACGTTCGTTGGAAAATGGTAGGTGCGTTTTTTAGACCGAATGGTAGACGAGTAAACTAGTATTTCCCATTGTTAATTGAAAACGCGGTCTTCTCAATATCAGATTTCTTCAAGGGAATCTGGTGAAAATCACTTTTCAAGTCTATGACTGAGAAAAATTTGTTCCTTCCTAACTGCGACAACACCTCGTTTATTTCCGGTATTGGATACCTATCCGCAATGGTTACAGAATTAAGCTTACGATAGTCTATTACCATTCTGAATTTTTTTTTCGTTGGATTGATCTAGTTTCTTCGGGACAATCCATACAGAGGAGTTGTACGGTGATCGCGAAGGCCTTATTATGCCATCGTTAAGTAATTTTCCCACCTGTGAGTTAATTTCATCCTTTAAGTGCATTGGATAAGGATATGACTTGCTGTAAACTGGTGTATCGGAGGTTGTACGGATTTCTCCCATTACCTTTGAGGTGTATGTTAGTTTTTCGTCAGGTTCGGAAAAGAGATCTAAAAACTGTCCTAACACGTTTGAAAGTTCATTTACCGTTTGGGTGTCAAGATATTGCATTTGAACATTAATTTTGTTGATACTCTGGGAGTGAAATTGTTTCAGTTGAAATTTGGAATTTTTGATTCGCAGAATACTATTTTTAGTATCAATTACGGCGGATAATTCTTTGAGCGTATCATTGCCCAAAATGGCGTCAAAAAACGAGATTGATGGAAGAATGAAAAATTTGATTGTATTATTAAGACCAAAAAGATTAGCCTTAGTGTGATGGTTAATTTTGATGTTACCTGCTACCGAGTTTGCAGTGAATGGAAATTCATTTTTTATTGGTTTTAATATTATTCCTGATCTTATGTAGTTTTTATTAGAGCCGGTATCTATAAGTATTTTTAATATTCTTCCGTTCCTCATTTTACATTCTTAATAGGGCAATGAGGAACTCCTCATTCTAAAAAATGAATATCACTTAGACTCGTTATTATATCGTCTTCAAAATGTACCGTCGTGGAGTCGACCTGATCTTCCTGATATTGTTGATTTTCTTCTTCCCATAGATCTGTTCCTGATTGGTGATTAATCGAAGTTTGTTGTAGTGAGTGATCCGTGGGTTGTGTTTGGATATGGTAATTACGTTGTATTTTGTTCGGAGGTCCGAGTTGATTTGTTGGGGGCATTTTCCATTTCCTATCTTCGGTTGGGCGATTCATATAATTCACCTGTTTTGTCCTTAGGCTCGCATCTATTTCCATTGGTTCCGGGCGTGACATAGGCTTGGGTGGCCGTGGAGGCAAAACATTACCATTTTGCTGAAAGTGTCTCTGGTTAAAGTTCGGTTGTTGTCGTTGCATGAAATTGGGTACAAATTGTGGCTTTTGTGGGTATTGTTGGGGATATGTCAAATGAGGTGCAAATGGTCTTGGTGATTGGTGCATTATATGTCTTTTAGGAGATATTACTAATGGTGCTGAGTTTCTTGCGTGATGCCCTGATAGAACATTTCGATTCGTTTGGTTATCCAGTTTTTGGCAAAGATACAATGCGTGAGGCAGGTCTTTGGGTTCACGAACGCCAAGTAATCTAGGTAGATCGCCTTTAAGACCCCTAACAAATGTGTCCAAAGCTTTCTCTCTATTACTTGCTTCCATGCATGAGATTTTATTAAAAATAAGGGTCAAATGAGAGTAAACTGATTGATAAAAGTCATTGATTGACAAATTGCCTTGGGCCAGTGAAAGCAATTGGTATTCTAAAGTTTTTAGGTCTCTCTGGTCGCCATAATGATGATTTAAACACACCGCAATAGCTTTCCATTCAAGTGGTGTATTATATGCTTCTAAAGCCGCATCGGCTTCGCCGACTATCTTATTTCTAATTGTAAGGATGATGGCGTAGTATTTAGGTGTTCCTTGGGACTTGTCATAGAGGTTTAGTACTCTCTCTATGCTTTTTTTCCATGAACTAAATTCAGCGTGTTTACCTGAAAACTCTCTTAAGCTCTTCACTACATCGGGTACTTTTTCTAAATCTTCTAAATCTTCTAGGTTTGCAAATTCTTGCGAAGGATTAATGATATTGTTAACTAAAGTCTTGCCCTCGGTCAAAAATAATTGTTTTGGAGAAAACAGAAGTTACCTACTGAAGGATTTTGTTGGCTTAAAACTGCCGGTCGTATGAGATTATTGGGGTTTGACATTTTTGTTAATCTTTCCTTTTCCCTTTACAAAAATTTATATAATGAATGGACAGAAATATAACGTTCAAATAGATTTATTAAAAAATTACTTCAAGGTTTAAGTTAATATAATAAAAATTACTTAAAACTTATTTAGAAAAATTATCTTAGGAATTTTAGGTTTCTTTTTCCGTTTTTATATCACTTTGTTACATCAAATTCTTTAGGTTTTATTTAATTAGTTTTAAATTCCAATTTAATAAAAATATTTATTTGTATTTCTACAACATTCTACTATAAAAAAAAAATATTCATAAATTATTCGCTTACGTTAGAATGATGATCATATTCGGATTTTTGATGACTTGTTGATATAATTCTCTATCTGATGATGATGATGTTGTAGATTATTAGATGTGCTTTGAAGCTGTTGATTTAAAGTAGAGGACAATAGATGTTGCTGTAGTTGGCTGTCACCGCCACTATAATTTATGGTCTGTTGGAAATTTAATGAAGACAAAGAGGTGGTTGTAATTGTTGCAATGTTGGTTTTTTGTATTTTTCTTCTAATTAGTATTAAAATTTTTCGGCAATTCGTTCTTGTTTTTGTTGGATAGTTTTTCACTTATAGCAGTTTGTTTTTTTCTTTTCTATGTTCTGTAAAAATTTTTCCTTTTCTTTTTAATTTAGATGGATTGTTTTTAATTTTATTCCACACAAATTGTTTTTTTTTATTATCCTTATATGAGGATATTTTATCGTTTTTATTAATTATTTTTACAATGATATTTTTTCCTTAATCCTTTTATAAGGATGTTTTTTTTCACTATTTTTAGTTTTTTTATAAATCCTTTTACCAGGATATTTTTTCACTATTTTTAGTTTTTATTAATCCTTTTACCAGGATATTTTTCCAACTATTTTTATTTTTTTATTTATCCTTTTACCAGGATATTTTTTTTCACTATTTTTATTAATCCTTTTACCAGGATATTTTTTTCCACTATTTTTATTTCTTATTTTTACTAATCCTCTATGAGGATATTTTAACGAAATTTTTGTTTTTACTAATCCTCTATGAGGATATTTTAACGAAATTTTGCGTTGGGCGCCAATTAAGAATATAAATATTATTATTGTTTTTGAGTTTTATTATAACTGAACTTTATTTGTAACTGTAATATTTATAACTTAAATTAATTTACAAAAGTGCTTATAGTTAAAAATACAAAAGAATTAATAAAAAAAAGGTTTAGTAAGCAAAAAGTGTTTTTAAATAGAATTATGTTAAGTAAGTAGTTTATTGACATAAATTAAAAGTAAAAGAGATTGATAAGCAGTTATGTTGTTCAACTAAGTTCAACAACCCATAATTTGTTGCATTTGCAAAAAAAGACAATAAAAAGAATAAGAGAAATAAAGAAAATATTTTGTTGTTAACTTTGTTGTTAACTTATACCATCGACTCCATATCACGTATGTCATTAAAAGTCAGAATGTACCATAAGTGTTAAAATAAATGTTTCACTTCTGAGCTTTAATTTTTGTTCATTTGTTTTAGAAATTCGTTAAAAAGAAAGCCTTTATTTAAATAAATTGGTGTCATTATTTAAAAAAAGATTGTAATGACTTTAGTTTGCAAATCTCGAGAGACTTCATTTTGATGGAAAACCCTGAAAAATATTACATTCATAATTATACCTTAGAATTCCTCTGTTATTGTATATATGAGATAAGGTTGGCCTCTTGAGACCCTGGATACATATACAGTGGACAGCATAAGTCTCGGTACTCAATTATATTTAAACTATTTTATGAATTTTGAGCAAAAGTTTGTTTAAAAAATTCATGTTTTCATATTTATTTTATAAATTTATTTCTTTTTTATAATAAAACAAACAAATTTTGTAGAATTTTCTCAAACCATAAGAAAAATATGGGCAACTTTCTGTTGACTTCATACTTTTGCACTGTAAAAGTGAGTAAGATGAACTCAAAGTTAATTTAAGAGTCAATGGCTATAAAACTGTAGGATATTTAGTAGGATATCCCTACAGTCAAGGACTCCGTTTGACCCATTTGGCATTGAATGTACCAGATTTGTTTAGCGCTTACTGTTGATATTTACTGCCGTTTACAAGTTTTTATTTGATGCTTGTTTCAGATTTAGCGTTTTTTACTTCAAATGAACTTCTAATTCTTATTCCGAGTCTTATCGGGACTTTGTGCAAAAGTACTAAGCCTATAGAGACTTTGGTAGGCAAGTCCCATATTCACATTAGCAGCAGTATGCTTAGAACAATCTAACTATGATTTGACTAACTATATGACTATCTAACTATTATTTTTTTACTGATTGATAATAATTAATACTTTAAGTCTGCCTTAACGCTAAGAAAGTCTTTTTTGCAAAGATCTACACTGTTCCTGTAAGAAAAGCCAGTCTAATACTATATTCAGATATGCACTTTTATTGAGTCAATAATCGGCTAATTGAGTATAATATTACGAGCATTCATTCATTATATACACAGTTCTGCTTATTCAGCTTGTAAACAAAACAAACGGTTGTTTCAACAACGTTGTTTTTATTTTGGTCGACATTTTTTGTTTGTCGTCGTTGACATTTGAGTTGTCAAATATCAACAAAAATTGTTCGGTTGAATATAATATGCTCACTAAACATACTAAACAGTACGGCATTCTAAATTTTACTCAATGTTATAATAATTTGGGGTGCCATGGTAGTCTAGTGGGCTGTATGCTAGACTATTAGCGTGAGGGTCGATTCCTAGCAGAGACTCTGGTCTGTGACACTACACAGAGGGTATGGTCAAGTTACTCCGCTCGTATTAAAATTAGAATATAATATGTAATTGTATTGTAATTAATAAATAAATAAATATAACAATTTGCGTATATATTGCGTAATTATTAATTGAAACTTTGTATGAAATATTGAGCTCAATAGTGGCATTTATTGCGATTTACGCAATAAAGGTGCATACCTGAACACCATAAAAAGGACACCTTATGCTATAAATAAAATAAACGTAAAGAAGAAATCTCTCAAAAATAGAATACATGAGTGTATATGGATGTGATTACTTTAAAGGCAGCGTGACAACAAGCAAAGACTCTGATGCTTGTCATTTAGGCTAATTGATATTTTTATTCGCAGCAATGAGAGAATTAGTTCCCACAGAGAGAAGATTTGTGCTGGCAATGCGATAGCATGCATGAAATAGAGATTTTAATATGTAATAAATATAACGTGTGAAACGTTTTAGTGACACAATTGATTTGTGTTGCCTATGCTTCATACACAACAGCAGCAGTCATTATTATAATTAATACTCATTCTGCTTACCTTAGGCTGCAATTGCAAAGTTGTTGTGCTTGCTGCATTGCGTTTATTGTGTTTATAGCATTATGCTAAGCATACTTTTAAAAGATTCTAATTCTTTGGGGTCAGTAGTGGCAGTTTATTTGTTTTCTTCATGATAGTCACTTTTCGAGTCTTGAGCTCTCGTTCATCTATAAGCCAGAATACTTACTCACTAGACCACGAATACACAAAGCAGATAATTAAGAGAAAATAAAAAAGTAATATAGGACACCAAACCCCTAGCAAACAAATGAGTAACCGAGTCACGCCAAATATCAACCAATTGAAGGCTGAAAATTGTACCCAATAGAGTTATCTACCATAGCAGTATATCTTAATAGCCTGTCTCTATGAAATAAGATCTTAATTTTAGTGGAAGATCTTTCGTAATGGACAAAGTCGGTTTTTAAGCCCCTAATTAAGTGCAAATATATGTAAATATTTAATGTTTTTGTGTTGTAAGCAAACAATAATCACACTCAACATTAAAATTTTTATATTTTGTCAGCCAAGTCATGCTCATACTTTTGCTGTACATTGTTGTTATTATCCCTTGATTGTTATTGTTTTGTTTTGTTTTCTTTTTCCCTTTTTGAAACAATTTTTACAGGATGTTTTTATTAAAATTCAAAGGTACGAGTACAACTATCTCTCTTTGTACATGCTCATTAATGTTATTGCATCATTATGCACAACAACAACAATTTATACAGTGGGTAAAAAAAAATTACATTTTAAATATAGAACAACAAAAACAAAGAAAACTTTGTACTTAAATTAATCATTAAATGCTGCAAATACGGAATAAATTATGTTTAAATTATATTACTGAGTGTACCGGTAGCTTTATTTTTAGTATGAAATTAAAACGGCAGTTTTTAATGAGAAAATAAAACACAAAAGCATTTTTTTAATTCAAAGTATTGCCCAATGCTAGTAGACGCCGCAGTCTTGTAGGTATTGTGTTGGCTTATTAGATGTGAGGCCATGGTTCAAACCCCACGTTAGACATCTCCAATAAAACAAAATATGAAAAAAACATTTCTTCGGCGATTTCCTCTCAGCAGATTTTTGGCAAAAATTCTGAGAGTAAATAAAATTGCCAAGAAAAGTTTATCAAAACTGTAACGCCACTCATGTATAAAATTAACGCAAACAACATAAGTGGTGTGGGAAGCTAGGTCGTAATCCTGACTGAAGGGTTGCACTGACCAATTATGTATGAATGTAATCTCGACAGACTATGCCCATTTCAAGGTCAATGGAGAATTCAAGAGTCTTTTTAAGGCAACCATTATTTTTGAAAACGAAATGGAAATGCGATTACGGTCAATGGAAATCATTACAGGGCGATAATACAAAGAATTATTTTATTTAGTTTTTATTGTCATCCAAGCTCTTTGGAAACAACCAAATACTTGTTCCATCCATCACATTTGCAATAATTTTTATCAGTTTTCTATTACTTTACTTTACTTCACTTGACATTGATCGTTTGTGGTAGTTTGTAAAAGCAATTCAAATAATTTCTTTTTCCATTTTTATATTCTATTTTACCACAGGAATGGAAGTATGTGCATAAAAATGAATATTTCTCATATTTCCATTTTAATGATGCCCATTTTATTTGTAAACAAAAGTTTTCTTTCTTCTATTTAGAGATTTGCATTACTGTTCTGCAGTTCCAATATCCTGGGGATATTTCTTCATCGATTTTAATCTATTTAATGTTGCTGCAATATAAATTGAAAAATTATGAACGATTTATTTATAGCTTTAGATTCCTTCACTCTACTTACGGCAATACCGTAAGTCAATGAATGAGAGAACAATAGATTTGAAGAGAAAAAATTCATGAAAAGTGGTATTAAAAGCATAAGCTCTAACAAATATACAGTGAACAGTAAAAGTCTTAGTACGGCAATATAGTTTAACAAAAAAGTCCCCAAAAAGTCCCGATATAACTTCAAGAGAGTATTTAGGAGATCATTTGAAAGAACGGTTACATAATCGTTATACCTCAAACAAATGTCAACCGAAAACGTGCAGAAAACACTAAAAAAAACTTGTGTATTCAATTCTAAATGTGTTAAATGGAGTACTTGACCTTAGGGGATAATCTACTAAATACAAGGGATAACATTTTCATATATTAGGCCCTTGAATTTTAAATTTATTCAGGGTTCTCCTTGAGGGTACCTATGGAGTCATCTCAACATTTCCTTATTTTTCTCTTGTTTTATGAAAAACATTAAAAAATTTTTTGTTTTATAATAAAACAGAAATAAATTAATAAAATAAATACATAAACTATAAATTTTTATACAAACTTTTGGCTAAAATCAATGAAATTGCTGAAATATATCTCCGTACTAAGACTTTTGATGTCCACTGTACAAACATTAAATAAGTATTGTAATCGAAATCGTAGTCATGGTAACTATTTTGTCCGGTGGGACATCTATTGGTTTAAACTAAATTGAAATTAATTAAAACTATATTTTATTCCGCACATAACTATAACAGTAAATAAAGCTAGAAGCTTACTTGGTTTTATAAAACGGTGGGCAAAAGAATTTAACGATCCTTATGTTACTAAATCGCTCTACACATCTCTTGTAAGGCCTATACTCAAATATGGATTCTATATATGAGATCCTCTATATAAAAAATATTCCGACGTCATAGAATCTGTACAAAAGCAATTTCTGATGTTTTGTCTCCGAGGACTGAATTTTAATCCCACGAGTTTACCTTCTTATTCTGCCAGACTAGCATTAATCATACATCCTAAAAACTGCAGAACTATTTTAAATATCTCGTTCATATTCAATGTAATTACTGGTGATATAGGCTCCAGATTTTTAATCCATAATATCACGTTTAATGTTGCTCAACGTCCGTCACGTTATTTTTCTCCATTTTCAACACAATTTTTTAGATCCAACTACGCTGGTGTAACGAATTTAATAAATTGTATATGCTAATTGATTTTTCTTTATCAAATAAACTTATAAAAAATAATGTGATTATGTATTTAAATTCATAGTTTTTAAGAATTAATATCTTGTAATATTACTTAATTGCCTGCAAGGAATATTTCCATAGGCAAATAAAAATAAAATAAAAATAAAAAATAAATATTTGAACCATCGGTAATTTCAATCTGGCAGTAGTTATGTTATTGTATTCCGTGGCAAAATTCAGTATATATCTCCAATGAACGAAATGAATCGAATTACGCTTGAGCAACGTTGGAATTTATTGAGCCAATTTTACATGCCACAATCGATTTGTTGCGTCAAACGTTTAGTGGCCATTGAATTAGCCGAAATGTTGATGTCAATTGGCCACCAAGCAGCTGCGATTTGACACCGTTGGACTATTTTCTATGGGACGCCATTGAAGAAAAGTGTTATGCCGACAAACCAGAAAAATTTGAGCATTTGAAGGCCAATATTCGTGATGCCATTGCCGAGATACGAAAAAGTGTACGAAAATTGATTAAATAATGTACTGTTTTTTACCAGAAGGATATGCTGTACCTTGAACTCTTATAATCTGCTAAAACCGTAAATACAGATCGCTAACGACAGCAAAATACTTTTTCAAATTAGTGTTTACTTTCACAAAGAAAATCGCTGGTTTCATATCGGTGCACCTGGTAAGCATATATGGTTTTAATGCTAGTAGCGCCAGGTATATGTAAGCCTACGAACTTTTCAGCCCAATTCAGATTTGCTTCAGATATGAAGTATTTCATTTTGTTTTCGCATTAAGAGTGGCGTATGTAAGTCGGCTGTAGTTCAACAAAATACCGAATTAACCCAATATTTTTGTTGCAATACATCTTTTTCTGTACTTATTATTCCCCCTTTTTTTGTAATACTTGTATTTGTATTTTAATTTCCTTTTACAAATTGCTATTATTCCTTTGTAGTATTCGTTGCATAGCTTGTCATTATTTTAAGCTTCCATTTTTAGTTCTCTTTCTTAACATCCAATTTTTTTATCCTTTAGTCTTTATTGGATGGAGTTTATTCAATGCAATGGATTACAATGTTTTTAGTTTTTGCAATACAAAAGAGCGATAAAAATAATGGACTTTTCAACTCAAATGTTTCTGAATTGAACACCGAAAGTAATGCAAAAGCTGATATTGACAGATTTCCATTAATGACTAATTTGTAAATGGCAATCGTTAAATAATTTTAAAAGTAAAATGCATTATTCAATAGGACTGTTTTAATGAATTTTATAATTTTATTAATTCAGAAATATTCATTATTTGCTTATTAATTTAATATTTTCAGATATTAAATGAAAGTAGTTGAGATAAAGGTCTGAAAATTTTGTTGTGAACTAATTTGAGGCTGGTGATTCAGAAGTTATTGCGTAAGACCAGGAGATGTTCTATATATTGGACAAAATATCTCAGGCGCATAGCTGCCAGATAAATAAAGCATTAAATCGTTAAATATAAAAAGAAAAAATCGTCACACACTTTTGTGAGTGATGCTACCATCACTCATTTTGATTTCTGATTTTTTTTTCCAAAAATCGAGAAGTTTTATATCATTTTCAGGAAAAAATTCCATTGTGTGTCAATCACAGGGTTGTTTAGTGACACACAAGTGCAGTAATAATAAAAAGTAATAATGCATCATCTAAATTTATGGGTGGTGTAAATATTAGGGAGTCAGAAGTTCTTGACATTCTGAGCTTGAAAATTAAATTCGCTGGAACCGAAACATTATTCAGTGCCTTAGCTTCTTAAGACGGTGCAAGAAATTCATCAGCTCATCTGATCTTCTTACTATTTACACCACTTATATAAAGAAAGGGAAAGGTATAGAATTCTCATGTATAACATGGTGCCTCAACGTCTATTTTGAAACTTCTTGACCGCTTGCAGGAGAGGGCGACGTTGCTCATTAATGACGTCAGGGTATCGACTTTATTGATTCATTGGAGCATCGTTGCAATGAGCCTTGTGTTTCATTGTTCCATCGCTATTACAACGGATTTTGCTGCAACGAAATAATAGAACTTGTCCCCAAGAATCATGTATCCCTACGTAACACTCGTCTTTTTCGGCGAGCATATACGTATGTGGTCTATGAGTGACGGGATCTACATTTTAAAGTGTCGTAGTTAAAGTAGTTAGTGTGCTGGCTTATTAGACGTAAGGCCACGGTTCAAACCCCAGGTCTGACATCAAATCGAAATATGAAAAAATATTTCTTCGGCAACATCTTCTCAGCAGATTTCTGGCAAAAACTCTGAGAGTAAATAAAATTGCCATGAAAAGTTTCTTAAAAATCTGTCGTTCGGAGTCGACGTTAAACTGTAGGTGCCGCCACTCACGTATAAAATTAACGCACACAACATGAGTGGTGTGAGAAGCGTCGAGTGTTGCATAAAGACAAACAAAACGAGTCGTTTCAAACAGTTAGGCAGGGACGCACATTGCCTCCTCTACTATTTATAGTAGTTCTCGACTAGGTTCTATCAATAGTGGATAGTGCAATACGTGTTGCATCATATAGTAAATGGCGATGAAAACTGAATTTATTTTCAGAATCAACAATAGGCAAAATCGTGAGTTAAACCATAAACATCGTTTCAAAACCAGATCGATTCGGCAGAAAACAGTGCCTCTTCTCTGTTGGGATAAAGGTGTGGGGTACCATGAGCTACTAAAACCGGGTCAAACCGTTAACATATACAGCTACCTACAACAAAAGAGCAATTTGGACCATGAACATATTAAAAAATGAACATAATGAGCCAGAATACACGGCAAAATAATTTTGCAACATGACAATGCTTTTGCACAAAAAGCAAAGCCGGTTTAGGATACAATCAAAGCATTAAGATGGGAGCTGCTACCAGCCATTGTATTCACCAGAATCGGCTTCTTCAGACTACATTTTGTTTTCAACTTCGTCACTGTTATGGGCTGAGCCGCACTTCGACTTCCATGGGGAAGTCAAAAATTGGATTATTAATTGGTTTGCTTTAAAGGACGAACGGCTTTATTGGATTGGAATCCACAATTTGGCTAAAGGATGGAAGTATGTATAACCAGTACTGGCCTATGCTTTGCATAAAATATTTATTTCCTAGTGAAAATTATTTTTTTACTTTCATTTCATACCAGTGCATACCAGGTGTACTAGATAATAGACTCGTAAAATCACACCTCTTATGCCTTTTGTTTACATACATATGTATCTAAGTGGGGTTTATAACCCTTCATGTATATATTTCTATAAGCCCATTTTTAGGGGTGTTATCGTATTTTCATACGAATACCGAATATCGTCCTTTCGAGGAATAAATTCAACCATTCATTCAACTTTTGTTAGGTACATTTTAAGGTATTGCGGATGAGACAGTTAACGTATTATGAATTATGAAAAACACGCCACTTTTGTTACTGTATTAAGTAATCGGACTTAAAATATGGTGTTTTTATTGAAACATTAGATTGCTTCCTACACATACTTTAAGTATACTTTCTGTCCAATTTATGTCACATCCTATGAACAAACACAAAATAAAACGCTTCAGTTGTAGAAGCGGTTTGTTTTTCACATCAAATTAGTTGAGTTGAATGAATTTTTATTTGCAATTTCTATATGATTTCTATACGGTTAGAATACCTATATATCACGATAAGTATTATTTGCAGTATTAAGTATTTATTTGCACAAATTTGTAAATGATTATTTCTTAAAAGCATGCAAAATTTATTAGCAGAGTGGGGACAGGAATAAATATTGAGTTTATAACACAGTTAAAGTTAAAAGTAAGTGTGATTTGAGTTCGCATAAACACGACGAAATATTTTATTCCTTCGTAAGCTAAATAACTATCTTTCTGTGAAATATTGAAACATATATACGAGATGGGCAAAGAAAAACCATGCCATACAAGCCAGCGGCTGCAGTCTGAATAGGCTAATGAGACATATCGTCAAAATTCTCCTTAGAATTCAGAATCCATTGCTGAATTTATAAAAAATATGAAAAGATAATGGACGATAATATCTCACACACAATTTGTTACGTATAGATTTACAAACAGGAAGTGTTTAAAGATACACCAGATACAAGATGGAAATTCTCGATAATATCTCACAAAAAAAAATTTAAATAGGAAGTATTCAAGGATACACCATATACAAGAGATCAATGAATATTTTCGATAATATCTCACACACAATGTGTTTCATTTAGATTTATAAATAGGAAGTAAACAAGGATACACCATATACTAGAGATCAATGAATATTTTCGATAATATCTCACATACAATTTGTTTCAATTAGATTTACATATAAGAACTGCTTAAGGATACACTAGATACAAGAAATCGATTATATCTCACTCACAATTTGTTTCATTTAGATTTATAAATAGGAAGTTTGCAAATAAAAAATTTAGAAAATGCCTGAATACAAATATGAAAAATATTTTTCATTGAAAATAGAAAACATTTTTTTTTTTTTTGATGTATCCAATGGTTTACATACAGTTAGCGTGAAAGGTCTGTGGTCCATAAGAGTTCGCTTATTAAAGGATTTTGAATTAATGCTCAAATTTTGGACCAAAATACTAAAAAATTTGTTGCTTTTTGTTATCGGTGAAAAACCATATTTATCTAGCATAGCAAGTAGTTGAAGCATACACATCATTAAAGCATTTAACAATGTGTGGTTTTTTATAAATTTTTTTCCAGTTGTTGCTTTTTGTAGAAAATAGAAATAATTTTTTCCAGGCTTTGTATATAAAAGTTATATTTATTTTTCAATGTCACTCATATATATTTACATATACATATGTATGTACGTTTATATAGATTCAGATAGTTTGCTATTAACTACCTGGGGTATAATTCGTGAGATTATTATTAATGTTTCAAATGTTTTCATTTTTGTTTTGTGCGAATTTATCAGTGTACTTTTTCATACTAAATTCGAGTGGCTTTTTATATCTTTTATGTGGTTTAGATAACCAAAGCAATACCATATTTCTTTCGCATTGCATATTGTATTGGTATAGCTGAAGTTTATTTTATATTTCTGAATTTATTTTCAATATTTTTAATAAAAATTTCACAACCATATTTTCTCTTTTTTATTACAATTGGAGCCAAAACTTAAAATTTAAATTCTATTTGGCCGTTATAATGTTAAGAAGTAAAATACAACTGTAATCCAAAAAATTGATTGGATTTAGTTTCGCTTACAGTAGTAGTAGTAGTAGTAGTAGGAAGTGTTTTGGGGATGTGAGAGCACGGTTCTAACCCAAGGTCAGACATTTCCAACAAAACGAAATATGAAAATATATTTCCTCGGCAACTGTCTCTCAGCAGATTTCTGGCAAAAACTCTGAGAGTAAAAAAGACTGCCATGAAAAATTTTCTCAAAAATCTGTTGTTCGGAGTTGACTTTAAACTGTAGGTTCTGCTTCGCATAAGTAAGTATTGGTGTATTTATTTTGTTTAATTTTCAAATATGAAATCGTTAATTTCCGTAGATTCAAATATTGGAAATTAAAAAAGGAAAATAAATTGTTTGTTTCTATCGTGGCTTCAGTTCCAGTTTAAATTAGTGTTCAAATAGAACATCCAAAAATTGATTGAAGTTTTTTATGTGTGGAACATAACCTCATTCCACTGTACGCCAAAGCTTCTGTGGGTGGAGAGAATTTGAAGTGTCCGATATTGCATTATTCTGGCACATCATCGGCATATTATGCCAGTGGTGGTGATTTTCGTTCTGAAAAAAATATGGACCGATGATGCCAACAAGCCCAAATCCACCCCACACAGTGGATTTTGTGGATTGGTATCAGCCCATTTTCGGCAATTTGGGTGTTCAAGTGTCCATTCAGCTTACTTACCTAATTTGTTATTAAAATCCTTGATTTAGAAGAGCCTTTGGAGTAGAACTCAATAAGAAAGACTTCTCATCACAATACAACAACTCGAAACATTTTCATAAAGAATGTTGTACAAACAACAACAAATTATCAATCATTTGATTAAACAGAAAAACTTCAAAAACTTCATGAAGTCGACGTCGGAGTGTCAATTGACGCTATCACAATCCAATATCTGCGTATTTCTTTGTTAAGGAGTAGTTGGTGTAAGCTTCTCGAAGCCAACATGTTGAACTGAATAACTATTGTTCCTGGTGTGACTGACACTAAACTAAGGCAGTTGAAGCTATACTTAGTGGTGATGTCATCGCTTGTAAAACTTACAAAATAGTTTTACATTTTTTGTCAGTCGGGAAGGCGACGCTCTTTTTGTTTGTGAAATAGTTGATTTAATCTAGTCGATTATATCTGGTAAATATTTCTTTTTTTACGCCCAACACTCAGCGTATGGTGTCTACTGATGCAATTCATTGTGTTGGAATTAGGAAAAATGTGTTATGCGAAAGAGGAAAGAGCGAGTAGTGTTTGTGGATATTGTATTTGAATCTCTTTATATCGTAAGTTACAAGAAACATATATACAGGAAAGATACGGCTACCTAACAAATTTTGTCTGTAATGCAGTGTACCATCCACTGAGCAATCAACCACAATCGGATATGCTCTGCGAGAAAGACGAGTGTTATGTACTAATACATGATCCTCGAGAATACCCTTATTTCGCTCGAGCAATATCTGTTTTAGTAGCGATATTGCGACGATGCCCCAAGATATCAATAGAGTTAGATGCCCTATCGTCATTAAGGAGCACATTTGCAATCTCGTGTACGCCTTCTAGAGGCACCGGTGCATGCATGCAGATATAAATAACGTAAATAGTAAGAAGATCAGATAAATTCTTGCAGCGTCTTAAGAAACTGAGACACTTGAAAGTTTTCTTAGACATTTGCAAAACGTGGTTTCAGCGAAGATCACACTGAATTTTCTAGCCCAAAATATCTACACTACCCATGGATGCAGATGACACAATATTATTGCTGCACTTGTGTGTCTAATAAGTATGAGAAGCACGGAGATACTTTAATACGTCACTTTTTGTATAGTGCAAGGCAGCTTGGTGGTGGTACTTATTAGGAATGAGATGTCTTAAAAGCATGTCACTGTTAAATGTGTTTCGATCATTAAGAGGACCACTTGTTTTGTACTTGGAATTGGACTTGAATTTTTAAGATTGCTGCAATGAGCGATGGGTTGAGCCATGGGCCCACTTAGGGAACTTGCATGGTAAACTTGTTCGAAACGCTTGTAACATATCCTATCCTAGCTTTTATCTGTTTAATCTGGTTACCAATTGACATACATTTTCATTAGAATTTAAAGTTTCACTTCCACTCTTCTCTTCATTGTTCTGTCCAACACAAAACATCAATATTGTTTTTTTCCTCAAAGTATGCTATTTTTGTGTTTTAAATCCTTTTTGCCTCCGTGTATTCTACATTCGACATGCAATACTCTGCACAGCATGTAGTAAAAAGTGTGAATATTTCTCTCAGTAACATTGACAATGCAGTTATGGATATGGGCGAATAGTGTCTTCCACCCATCACCCAGTTGGTAACGATGAATATTTCATTTTATATTTTTTACTATGTATTGTTGATATCCAATATTTCTTGCATTACAATAGTTTTAAATATTTTATGTTTTACATCATATAATAAATGTTGAAAAGAAAAATTATTTAAAAATTTTCAATATTTTTTACTTTTTTGGTTGAAAGTTTTGTGGAAATAATTTGCTTTCCCTTCACTTTTTTTTTCTCAGGAAATATTATAAAGCCTTGACCAACAAAAGAATTTAGAAAAATAAAATTGCTTGGATTTTATTTACAATTTGGAGTGTTTGAATTTTATATAGATTTTATGGAAAATAACCTAAATTTTGGCTACTAAAGTGTTCACTCATAAAGTTTTTAAGGAGGAAACTTAAGTAAAAAATTTTATTTGTTATTTATTAGGAAATCTGTGGTTAGTTACCTTATTTGTAATACAGGGTACTTCAAAAATATGTGTATATATGTATAGTTTTCCATGTAAAATCAATATTAAATGGCTGCAGAGTATTGGGTCTAGATGGTAGCGTGCTAAACTTAAAATGCCGGGGGACATTGGGTATCTTGTGATTGTCTGATTGTTGACATTATATAAAACAAGAAAGTGCGAATTATTACAATGCAATCCTCGAGAAAATTAAAATGACAAAGATTTTATACTCGTCATTAACGAAAAGTAATAGCTCAAGGATAAAGTTGTCGTCGACGACCCCTGTTTCCTATCCACTATAACTATCTTTATGTTATTCCAACACAAAGCACTGCATGTATAAGAGACATCTCCTGAGCTTTGGTATAAAAAAATTTGTAGTTCTTGGAAATTCGATTTAGATCCATAGATTCCTTTAATATATATATGGTTACGTTTATACCTTTTAAAAACATTTAAAATATGAGCTCAAATTCTTTATTGTCCACACAATTCTGTGTGCCAATGTTCACAACTTGATGTAAACAACAACAATTGCTTTGTTTGTTATTCATCTTTACACTCTTTTGCGTAAACAATAACTATTGTTCGAAAGATGTTTATAACGGCGGTCTTCAAACCACGATTATTCTCTTCACACGCAACGGGTTTTTACACAAGACTGATTGAATTTTACTGACTTCGTTAGCTGTTATGCTTGCATTTTATATGGCAGCGTTAACAGTCTGATGAATGTTCTTGAAGGCGAATGTTCGCGGCTTCGCCTTCTCGAGATCTCTATAAAAGTAAACATCGTTGTTTCATTGTCGTTTGTGTATTTTGATTACATTGTTTCTTGTTGCATTTTTGTTTACTTGTTTAACCTGTTTTATTATACTGGTGTTGTTGGTATACTTTTTTGTTTACTTGTTTGTCAGGTAAACAAGTTCATTGTTTTTTAACTTTTGTTTATCACTTTAATGTTAAACGATGTAACACCATTTCCATTTTCATAACAATATGTTCCAAAATGTGTTGATAAGTTATTACAATTTGTATTAATTCTGTGCTTAATAGATTAATATTTCTAAGCTTTCTCCCCTGACTCACTAATTCAAAGTTTTATGTGCAATTGAAAGCGCTCATTTAATTTTATCATTTTTAAAAAACAATGCAAAAAATGAAATCATTAATATATACAAACTAAATTTTTAAATTCCACTCTACATTTTTTTTTTTTTTGCTCGGTAGTTTATAACTTTCCAAACAGGCTAAAGAAAAATTTAATCTGATTTTTTTTTGTTAAATTAATGCTAAAAATGAAAGAAATTTGAAAGCATACAAATATTTATTATTCTTTTCAATTTTCTTTTCAACATGATTTTTTGATTTTCTTCAATTGCTTTGATTTTCTTTACTGTGAGATCCAAATATTGACGCAATAGTGTTGGAGCATTAATGAATTAATTTTTTTTACTGCAGCTAGAAATATTTGTTCGCTTTATAGTACAACGCTTTAACTCATATTGAATTCAAGTTTTGTATAAAACAATACATATTTAAAAAATTAAAAGTTTTATACCACGAAAAAGTTTTGTTCACGAAATTATTGTATTTAAAGAATTCTATTTTGGTTTTACTTGTTAAAGCCGAAGGAAGAGATTTATTTTTGTTTTGAGAATACTATACAGTTATGAAGTCGCCGTAGTCTATTAGGTAGTGTGTTGGCTTATTAGACGTGAGGACACGGTTCCAACTCCAGGTCAGTTCTTCGACAATTTCCTCTCAGTAGATTTCTGGAAAAAAATCTGAGAGTAAATAAAATTTCCATGAAATCGAATCGACTTTGAACTGCAGTTTCCGTCACTCATGTATAAAGTTAAACACACACAGCCTAGGTGGTATGAGAAGCTATGTCGTAATCCTGACTAAAGGCTTGTAATGACCAATTATGTATATATCTATACAGTTATCAACTTTGAAGTAAAATAGCTGTAGTTTATGCCAACGTTTTCCATGAGTCTGATACATAAATCAGGCTGAATTTATCTGATGACATGGGTTACGTTGGCTTTGAGGACCTCTTTATTTCGTGAGTTACTTGCATACATTTTCGCCATAAAAACCCTACAACAAAAAGTCTAATGGGGTCATATTGCGAGATCTTTGTGGTGATTTCAAATCACCTCCACGTACACCAAACCGCTCGTGCAGAATATCTAAGGTAATATGAGCTGCATGGCATGTAAAGCTGACTTGTAGAAACCGTATGCGGTTAGTTCTACATCTTCCAACATAAGCTAGAAAATAGTATTAATCATAGATACATACATGAATAGTCATTACAAACCTTCAGTCGACACAGAACAACAGATTTTTGAGAAATTTATCATTGCAATTTTATTTACTCTCAGAATTTTTGCCAGAAATCTGCTTAGAGGAAGTCGCCGAAGAAATACTTTTTGCATTTTGTTTGATGTCTGGCCTAGGATTTGAATCTTAGTTTTACGTCTAATACGCCATCAGACTAACTACGAGACTACGGCGACTTCATTTCATTTTATTTACTCTCAGAACATTTTATTCATGGCAATTTTTTAATTACTCCAGAAATCTGCTGACAGGAAGTCGCCAAAGAAACATGTGGTCTTCACACCGTGGCTACTTGTGACTTCAAGTTTGTAATTAGCGAAATATAATGCTTGTCATGGACAGTGATGGCCTGATATTAAATGATGTTGAATAAAGCATTTAATGACGCCGTCAGTCCAAAACCTACTTGAAAGAGTGACTGTTTCGTAGAAAATTGGAGTATCGGAACAAATTGTTGCTTCATCTACCCACGCATTCATCTAGAGATAGGTCTTTTCGCTGAAGTAGATTTTTTATGAAAATTAGGGTCCTTTAGAACTCCCATTGTAATTTATCAGAATGACATTTATAAATGACATCTAGTCTGATAGATTTAGCTTCAACTGTCAAAGTTTGGAAGACCTTGTTGAGAGACCATATTTAAAGAATATTAAGTATTCTATATATTGTTACGTGTTTATCCTTTTAAAAACGTTTAAAATATGAGTTCGTAGATTGCAAATAAAAAATAAATAATAATAATAATAATAATAATAATAATAATAATAATAATAATAATAATAATAATAATAATAATAATAATAATAATAATAATAATAATAATAATAATAATAATAATAATAATAATAATAATAATAATAATAATAATAATAATAATAATAATAATAATAATAAATAATTCTTTTTTGTTCGCACAATTCTGTTCACAACTTGGTGTAAACAACAACAATTTGCTTTGTTTGTTATTCTTGATTACACTCTTGTGCGTTAGATCTTTACAACGGAGGTCTTCAAACCACGATTATTCTCTTCACACAAGACTGACTGAATTTTTACTGATCCCGTTACCTGTTTTGTCTTGCCTTTTATATCGCAGGATAAACAGTCTGATGAATGCTCTTGAAGGATAATGACTTTGCCTTCGCGTAATCTCTATAAATGTAAACATGTGTCTTACATTATTGTTGTTTGTGTATTTTCTTTACTTTTGTCCTTGCAGTGTTGTTGCTGGCTGTTTGTTTACTTGTTTATCCACTTTTTTATACTGATGTTGTTGCTATATATTTGTGTATTTGTTGATCATGTAAAAAAGTCCATAGTTTTTGTTTTTGTAGCTTTTGTTTATTATTTGAATGTTGAATGTGTAACACCATTTTCATTTTCGTATACCGATACCGATTAAATCACTAATTTATGGTAATAAAGCTATTTCACTCCATAAGTAATTTTTCCAATGGACATCTAGACATTCAGACACTCATAGAAAAGAGCCCAGCTGCACATTTATACGTTTATTTAGTTTTCCTTTCAAATAACTTATTTAAATTCATATTTTTGGTGACTTTCATGCTATTTTGGAATTTAATATGATGAAGGCAATATCGCTTTATTTTACATGTAAAGTAAAAAATCTCTCACACAAGTACATAACTTTTATTTTATTTTTTATTTTATTTGATTTATTATTATTTCAAGGGTACCATATAGGGTTTCATGTAAAATGTACAAACAAGTTGTTAAAGCGTCGTTACTAAAACAATAGAGAATGTTGATTTGTTTTTGCGGTTGATATTGTCTGTATCCTGGTATAAAATATATTTGATTAATATTTAATACGTTTGTCACTTAGTAACAAATAATTTTCGATAAATCTTTACTTATGCTACAAAAAAAAACCTATAACCTATAAATAGAAAAAAAATTCCTAACCAAAGTAATTTCAAAAGTAAAAATGTTGCTATGAAGCAAGAAGCAGAATAGAATGAGTCTTTATCCAATAACTTAATACGTATTGCACACTGAGGTATAAATAAGAGTTTAAATCTTGTTCTAAGCTTTCTCGCCATTAAAAAATATGCCCAGAAGGCAGCTTCTTATGATTACTTCTGTATGTATTGTATTTGCAACTCTACAGATAAATGGCCATCTCGTTTTTATTTTAATGTCACTATGTCATTGAATCCTTTTGGGGGCCACAAATAAGTCTTTCGCTAACCTCTTTAAAAGCACCAGGCATTCTTAGACAATATTAGATGATATGGAAAATACTTTTAAAAAACTTGTGAAGAAAGGCTCTGATACTCGGTCCGCATGCCGACTATCTTTATCGGGCAGACTAACGGCCAACCTAAAATTCAACTGTACTGGAAAGGTTTCACAATGGACTTAATAGCGTGGTCTTATCCAAAGCTTCCTTTTCGGACAAAATTAAGATGTTGGAAACCATCTCAATAATTAGAACCCAAAGTTTGTGTTAAAAAGCTACTGAAACGTGAAAATACTAAAATTTACAAATTTCTTGCATTAGTTAATATTAAATGTTAGAATTTTTGCTGGCGATTTCCGACAAAAACTCTGAGAGCAAATAAAATTGCCATAAAAAGTTTCGTAAAAAACTGTCGATTGGACTCCACTTTAAACTGTAGGCCACGCCACTCATGTATAAAATTAACACGCACAACATGAGTGTTGCTAGGTAGTAATCCTGACTGAAGGAAAAAAAGAGTGTCATGGTGGACATTTTAACGGTATTTTATTACATAATAATGTCATTAACATGTATTTCTCTTTTTTCACTTTGTTTTATTTAAATTTAAAGATGGGAGGCGCTTAATAAAATACTCGATATAATATAGTGCGTATACATTCTGCTCTATTTACTAAATTTGTTTATGCTTATAATCCAAGTTCAGTTATGCACTTAACTTCATGTATCTTGGTAGGTGCTATTATTGATAGTATAATCCTCATTATTCCAATTCTCTAGTTCTTTTGAATGACTCTCTGTAATTGCGCTTCTCTCTTAACGAAATTCACTCGTACATATCCAACATGATAACGAAGGGATTCATGACTCACCGTAAAATAAAAAATTCATGAAGGAGGACATCAATAAGTTCCTCGCAGTTATGCATTTAAATTATCCTTATCGTTTGTGGGGTTCTGCAGCGGTAATTTCGGAAGCATTCCTTGTTGGGCTATGGGTTATTTTTTTGATACACTTTCTGCCAATTCTGACTTTTCATTGCAATTCCAATATTTTTAATATTTCTGGTTACAATGAGGTGTGTTCTTTGGTATAAAAATAGTTTTATTAACTTATGCAATGTTTAGAATGTGATTTCGCAAATATCGCCTAACTGACCAAAGCCATTGGAAATTTCTTTATTAATTCTGGATTAAAGTAAAGATAGAACCTTCAATATTTCATATTCCTTATTTTAAAGCAGACTACATGCTTTTAAAATGTTATTATCTTTTAACAACATTTTAATGATCTATTCTTACAATTCATTTGCTTGAAAGTAGAAATAAAACATTTTATAACCCATTTAAATTAACATTATCGAGTAAATATGAAAATGAACACAAATTAACAGTCAAAAACTTTACTTGTTAGCATACAAGTACAAATGAAAATCTGCTCACAAAGTTATTATAACAACATACGTGCAGACTTATGTGCGAGGGTGAAGAAATAAATCCATGCACTTCATGCTACAGACATCTGTCAGTTGAATGCTGCAAAGTTTGAACAAGAGTAGTCAGTCAGTAGTAGTCGCCGTAGTCTAATAGTTAGTATGTTGGCTTGCTAGACGTGAGGTCATGGTTTAAATCCCGGGTCACGCATCTCCAGCAAAACGAAATATGAACGAATATTTCTTTGGTGACTGCCTCTCAGCAGATCTTTGGCAAAAACTTTAAGAGTAAAAAGTATTGCCCTGAAAAAATTTCCCAAAAAATCTTTCGTTCGGAGGTGACTTAAAACCATAGGCTGTGCCACTCATGTACAAAATTCACTCACACAACATAGGTGGTGTAAGAAGGTAAGTCGTAATACTGACTAAAAAGTTGTAATGACCCATTATGTATGAATGTATGTAGTCAGTCTTAGACATCACCAAGTAATTCAAAGAGAAATAAAAAAACACTGTATTTTGCGGTAAAATGCCAAGAAATATGTAAAGAATTGATTTCTTACCCGCCATATCTTCCATTTTTTATCCCAAGTGACCCAATCTGAAGAAATGAAGCGGCAAAAACTGATTTTACTCTAAAGGAGTTGTGGTCCAACACCTCAAATATCTTAATTTTGTGGTAAAACTTCGTATGTCTACATGATAAAAGTGCAGTTAAGCCTAATAAAAGCTTCAATCATAAAACATAATAATATACAGACTATAACTGACGTAATGTTACAGACGATAATAAATACAGGATGATTAAAATAAAATTTAAGAAAAAAAAGAGTTTTATATGAATGTCTTAATGAAAGTCTTAAAAGTTTGTCGTTATGCCTTTTGTTACAAGACTATTTGTTTTCTTCTTTCTCACTTCCTCTACTATTTCCAAAAAAAAGAGAAACAAACATGCAAATCTAACTTGTCATTTCGAGTTCTGTGTGTATACTTCTGCCCTTTCAATAACCTTTTTATGCATTATTGTGATGCTCATTAAAAAGTTAAATATTGTTTCATAAGGCAAAAAAAATAATCTGCCATTAAAGTCTCAAAAAAGCAAGAAAATAGATGTAAAAATATTTACCTTCCTACAATATTTTCTTTATAGTTGACATAAGCTGTCTGGTAAATTTATTTCTTCTCCATCATATCCACATATTGCCGCGTTGAAAATTATGCCTGCTTTAGTGCGGGTTTTAGAATATCAATTTTTTGCGCACATATACATTAGGGTGGCTCTTAACAATATAGGCACATTGTTTCAACTGTTTCTTACTCACATGCTCGAAGATTGTACGAAATTTAAAAGCTGATAACGACGGTATTGTTTAAAGTACATTTGTCATATCAGTTGTCATTTATTCAGTATTTTTTGCCATACCGCCATGAATGATTGTAGGCAACGATGTATATTTATTGAATTGGCTCTGCAGCTGTTAACATCTGACCCTAGGTAGGTATGTAGGTAGAAATGGCTGTCCCCTCGATGGAGTCATGGGCGGACACACTTAGACCGCACACATGGCCCATTGTGGTACCGCAGTTCCTCATTTCCCCTTATTCCGGGAACCATTCGGAGCTCCCGATGAAGCGACTCAGAATGCCAATATCCATTCACGACAGTTCATCCATATCCTCCATGTAGTAGGCATCCAGGTACCTTTTTCTCCCCCGACTAAGTGCCGGACATGTGCACAATATGTGAAGAATAGTCTCATCTTCCTCGTCATCTCCACAGCGTCGACGTGCACCTCCTATCTAGCTCCGGCCAGATCTTTTGCGCTGCTCTGCCCTTATCCATCGAAAAATGATCTTCATCAAACCATATTTCTTTGAATAGGATATTGATCAGGACAGATGTTTATCAACCAACTTCTTCAGATGTTTATCAACCAACTTTCTTAAAAAATCTGTCGTTCGGAGTCGACTTTAAACTGTTATACTCATGCATTTATATAACACAAAAAATAAGTGGGGTGTGAAGCTTGGTTGTAGTCCTGACTCAAGGGTTGTAATGACCAATTATGGTGGTAACCAAATACACATACACACATACATACATACATGCATTTTATTCACAAGCGGCGAGCCCTACAATATATAGTCGAGGTGGCAATTTTATTCACTCTCAGAGTTTTTCCCAGAAATCTGCTGAATATTTTTTCATAATTTCGTTTTGTTGAAACATCTGACCTGGGGTTTGAACCGTGACCTCACGTCTAATACGTCAACACGATACCTATTAGACTACGGAAACTTCATATCGGTCATCACAGTCAGCATAAATCAAGCCCTGTCTCAAATTCAGTGGATTTATGCGCCAGAGTCATGAAAAATTGGACATTTTGAATGCACTCCATATAGAGAAGACTTAAGGAAGCTGTGAGCGATGTTACTATATTCGACACAATAATGAGGCTTGACCTTTTTACCGAAAACGCATAAAATATTTCGATGATATTACACACCCGGTTTGTTTTATTTGAATTTAAAGATGGGAAGCATTCAAAAAAATACCCTATATTACCTTGAAATCCAAACCTACCGTGAATACATCCATATGTATGTATATCGTATTGTTGTTGCAATTTTCATTGGACGTAAGGTACTTCTTGAATTGTTGAAAATTATATTTTTTTGTTATTTTTTTATTCAATATTCAACAACTTAAGGGTCACACTAAAGAAACTCAAATTTCTAATATTATTATGAACTCTGTAGTATATATATACAAATACAAATAAATGACTTCAACCAACGTGTAACACCCAACTGAAGTCGCTTGTTTTACAGAAGTAGGCAGTTGAAGGCTAAATTTCCTTTTTTGTTAATTCATTATAAAAGTTAATTAAAAATTTAGACTTTTTAAATACATTTGACGGCATTATTTACTGAACGCAGACGAAAGCAGTTCAAACCTTTTTTAATAAAAATTGTAAAGAGAATATCTTGTCATTATTATACAAGAAATCTAGAAATCACACATTAAATTGGATTGGATAATTGTTTCAAACCAGGGACTCTGGTCTCTTACAATACATCGTGCTTATGGTGTTATGCACTGTACTCGTAATAATTTTATTCGAATAAATGAAATATCAAATAGAAAACTTATGTTCGGCAACTAAAAGCAATTTATGCCGCTGTAAAACAAGTAAATTGTTGATTTTTGGCGCAGTTCAATTAGATTTGATTTGATTTATATCATTTACCTACGGTATACTACAACATATCGAATACTAATCTGTAGTTAGGGTTGCCAGCCTGGCTGGACTTGGCTGGATGTCCAGCTTTTTTGAAGCTTGTCCAGTTTCAAGCTAAAATTTAATTTTTCCAGCTAAATAGAATTTTTTTTTTAGTACACTGCAATAACTTGGGCAATAATTTTCATTTAATCTTTGTCAAATCGTTAGTTTATTACAAACGTGTTTTTTACCAAAGTGCAAACTACTATAAACAAAATAAACTAGACTGAATTGTTATTTTTTATTGGTTTGTTTTTAGTATTTAATCTTAATTCTCAAATACATATGCATATGCAAATATGTATGTGACGGACTGAACCGAACAAATTTAAGTTTAGTTAAATAAATTTTAAAGAATGCAATGAATTTATTTAATTGTAATATTTTTAAATAATAATACATATACTCATAATATACTCATAATACTCAGCCACAAAAGTATACATACGGATAACAAATTTCAGAAATTTTTTAACCAATCCGTTTTTTTTTAAATATTTATAATTGTCTGACATCTTTCTTCGATTTTAAGACGGTCTTTTGCATTGGTTCAGAAGTTTGTGAAATTTGTAAATCGGATGCATACCTTTGTGGGCCTGTGCAGGGCCACAATTCAGTTCAATTTCTTAATATCAAGGAAACTATAAAGATTTTTAACGAAAACGGATTAGCTAAAAAATTTCTGAAATTTTTTAACCGTATGTATACTTTAGTAACTGTGTGTATGTTGATAACAATGGATATTTTAATAAAAATTATTTAGACAAAACTACAATTAACATTTTCTCAGTGTTTTTTATGTCGAGCCTTTTTTTGTTTTGTCCAGCTTTTTAAAACCCAATGTCAAGCGTTTTGCGAATCGGAATCTGGCAACCCTATCTGTAGTACTTGCTCATAATCATCACTGGAAGATCATCAATGTACCACATTACATTAAAACACAAAAGTGGTTATTTGACTCTCCTCTGAGGGCATTGCCTATTTGCTATTAGCAGAAGAAACTCGGCACCCAAATGTGAACTTATCTGCCTGTTACCTAATTCACGAATATCCACGTCCTTTTTGTGTTATCAAAAACATACGTGATATCTTATAATTCGTAAGAACGACTTTCCAAGAACATTTAGTTTTTTATCTCAGTAACCAGTTACTGAATTTCCCTTCTGTGAATTTCTCTCTAGCAGAGATCAGCAATGAATCGTTTTTTCGCTACTCATAAATACTCATAAAATTTCGAGAAAGAGTGAGTCAACAGTATTGAAATTCAACTACTCTGATTCGTTCATACTCACTACAACATTGATTTATAAGTACAATTTGCAATGAGTATGAGTTGACAACGTTGACATCAAACTGATAACATTCGAAATATGTTTGATTCATACGCCTACTCATTCAGATTCATAAATTTAGAAAAATACTCATAATACTTATAAAGGATTCCAGTGATTCAAATCATTCAAAATAATGAGAAAGAAAAAGAAAGCAAACACACAACCTTCTAGTGAGTATTGTAGTGTCCGTAGTGATTATTGTGTTTCTTGGAAATGTTGAGTCATGGAGAGTCGAAATCAACAATTTTATACGTATTGTTAAATATGAGTACGATGAATACTTCAAACTTTGAATATGAGTAGTATGAGTTTAATTTTAAAATAAGTATGAATGCGTATAAGTATCAGAAATTATGAGTATGATTCGAATTTACTCATCCTGCCGCTCATATATAAACCGCTATAAACACTCTCCGTGTATTAACACACAACTTAAGTGGTATGAGAAGCTAGGTCGTAATCCTGAATGAAGGATTGTAATGACTAATTTTGTATGTATGTTATGTTATGTTATGTTATGTAAGTGTTATCTAATAAATATGATGTGAAGTGTTGAAAAATGATTGCTTTTTTCATTAAACTCTTGGAAGGTGCTATAATGTTTGCTGTTAATATTTTTGAGCATTCCAATAAAAGGTGTTCTGGTTTTTGGGTTACTGTGTGGCTCCAGTCGTTTAAAGCATTCCTTCTCCTGACAATATGATCTCTTTTTTTCTATATTTGATTTCTATTTGTATGACCACAGAACATATTTACGGCTTCTGTCTGGCGCTTCGATCTAAGGGTAGTAAGCACTTACAATTCTTAAGCACTTAAAACAAATTGATGAATGTGTCTAGCCAAATGCGATCTGTATAAAATTAACACCTTTATAAAATTTTCGATGATGGCAACCAGTAATTGTGATTGTATGACGGAATATCTTACTTTGGTATGTTCTGCTCATTGAGGTGGCTGCCAATTCAACCTACTGTTGATTGATTTACCCATGAAGGCCGCTTGTGAACCTTAACACCGTTTCTTTCAATTATAAATCGAAATAATTAAGCCACTTAACTTTAAAATTTTCTACTTAATAGCCGACCAGTTTAAAACTGCCGCATATAACGGGTGAATAAACCTTTTAGCAATTTGATTGCATTCCTTAGTTTAATTCAAACTAAGAAAACATTTGCTAAAGTACATATGTGCTCTACGAAGTACTGGGAGTGCACTAGTAGTATTTTTGCTTTTTATTTCATTCTCAAAGTTCATGTCCATTTAATGTGAAGGAACACATACTAATGCCCAGTTGTTCTAAGACTTCCTTTTTAGAGTTTGTCACAAATGCATTCATTTTATATGGAGCTTTTATGGAATATTGGATAAGAGACATTTTTTTAGTGGCACCATATGGATGGCGGTGAATACAAAAAAAATTTTATGGACAAGTATTTAGGAGAGTATTATCGTTAAATCTTTTAAAGTGATTTTATAAATTTTAAAATTCTGTGTGTACTTTAAACGTGTAGTTTAAATATGTTCAAATATTTTTAGTTCTCAATTTAAAACTAAATAACATAGGTATGTTTTATTATTTCAAAAAGATTTGTTAATTGTATTGCGGTTAAATTAAAATGAATAATGTAATTAAAATGTGAAATATTAGAACCATCGTTAATTCGAATCTGGCAATATTTATGTCATTCTATTCTATCACAAAATTCAGTATATTATCTCCACTGAACATAATGAATTGATTTACGCTTGAGCAATGTTGGAATTGATTGAAATTTATTTCCATAACAAAGACAATTGGTCGGAAATTGAACGAAAATGTCGTACAAAATTTGGTCAAAGAGAAGAACCAACAGTGACCCCACCCTATACACAAGTTTATTGCTAAATTTCGCGAAACTGATTTCAGACGAAATTATCGAAGCTGTGCCTGAGAGTGTGTCTGAGAATTCATCAACAATAACTCGTCATGGTTCTTAACAATTGAACATCTCACGCACCAGTTTACTTCGAATTATGCGAAAAGATCTCCCCTTACAAAGTTCAATTGGTTCAAGAGTTGAAGACGCATGACCATCTGCTTCGTTTTCGCTTTGCTAGATGGGCCAACGGGAAACTGCACGATGATTTCTATTTGACCATAAAATCATCTCTTACAATGAAGCTCTTGGTGGGTTCGTTAATTAGCAAAATTTCCGTATTTGATGCTCAGAAAACCCACTCATGGTCTTACAGAATCCAATGCACCCATTACGAGTGACTACTTCATGCAGCTTGTCTTAAGATGATGCAAGAAATACTTCAGCTCATTTGATATTCATGTTCAATATATGGGCCAGTTGCTCCAACCCACTTTTGAAGCTTCTTAACCGCGAGTAAAAAGTAGAGAATTCAACTGACGCTATGTGGCTTGTGTTTCTTTGGCAGACCACACAATGCAATAAAAAGAAAATTTGTCTTCTAGCGGCAGAAAGTTCTTCCTGTAGAACCTGTTTCACTAAATGCAAAGAAATGCATTGCTTAAGCAACGACCAATACCTAAATCGTGATTCTATTTAAAAAAATTGTTAGATTTTTCAAGGGTTGATACGATTTCGATTAACTTATTAAATTTTATAGAAGATAGATCTCCCATCTCCGTCGTATACAATATGTGTTTCTCCCTCTTGTGAAGGCACTGACATAAAATGAAAATTGCGAAATCAATTCTATAACTCTGTTTCTGCGTTAAAATTATTACAATTTTATGATATTTTGTAATGTTCGATGACACCTAACTTTTGAATTTTCATGACTGTATGACTGTTATGGTAATGGTTGTCGTTGATTTTATAACTGGTATTACAAATGGCAGGAATACTGTTGCTTTTTTATCCAGAAAGTAACAGACAGACGCATGCACAATGCGGCGATGAAATGGAAACTTAGTTGTATTTCTATCTGTGCATTTAGGTGCCTGTAGATCAATACAAACAAATATTATCAAAGGAGAAAAGTCACGTGCAACATATAAAATTTCCTTTTACTTTCGCAAACTTTGCTTCAGTTGGAGATCCTTTTCCTTTTTCTTTTTGACTGACGTATAATGGTCTGGTATTTTGTTGACGTTCATCTGTCTTGCTTAATAATATTCGTACTTTTGATGTGTGCTTGTTCCGCGGTTTTGCTTTTTCATTTGCTTTCCGACTCCAATA
Source organism: Sarcophaga subvicina (assembly GCA_936449025.2). Lineage (NCBI taxonomy): Eukaryota > Metazoa > Arthropoda > Insecta > Diptera > Sarcophagidae > Sarcophaga > Sarcophaga subvicina. The sequence continues at coordinate 87,976,047 of OW388080.2, forward strand.
CATCTTGTGGTTTTTAACTGTATTAATATATTTGGTTACTGGAACGCAGTACTTTTTATATTGGCTTCTCAATCCTCTTGTAAATAACTCCGAGAAGTTAAATGTCAAAACGAAATTTTTTATAAAAACTTAATTGATGTCCTCTATTTGGACAACAGACTGGAGACACTTGCACTTCTATCTATTCTATCAGGACTAGAGGTTTATATCATACAGTCTTATATCTAATTAATAAAAAAATATTTCTTTTTTTCATCGTAGGAATCTAAAATGAATTAAGTATAGTAGGTAGTATTATGTATATATGATGTTGTGATTTTCTAATGTCTTATGGACGAAACATTAAGTTTCTGACAACAAGGAGTCTCTAAGACATCCCGCAAAGTATATTTACGGGACCAGGATAAATTTATTTTATGAAAAAGTCATGTTCGTTTCTTGTTTCTACAAATTAATAAAAACAAATTAATCAGCCTAAAAACAACGGTATTAGGTTCCAATAAGACGAGAGGAAAGTGCCATATAGTATGATTAATAACACTAAGCGATAAAATGCAAGAAATTAGTCACCCGAGTTTACCCCATCAAATCCCATAACGTATAAGTTTGTACAAAATGTTTATGTATACCGTTTTAAAAAACTTTGGATTTTTAACATAGGTTCAAACATATTTAGGTAATCAATAATTTTGAATGAAAGGATCAAAGAAACCAAGATTGGAGGGTCGAGAAATATAAAAAAATATTTTTGAGCTTTACTCAACCTTGTGAATAACTAACACTATGTAGTTGTTGTAGTTCACTGTCGCACCGTGAATCGATTTGATGACAACTTTGTTGCCAAATGTGATCCGGTTCACTGGTTTGCCCGTTTGTGCGATTTAACGTCTCTGGATTTTTTTTATGAGGCTATTGGTTTATGCCGCCAAGCCAGAAACTCTTGCAATATTGAAAGCATATGTTCAAGCTTTGTAACGAGAGGAGATACACGTCGGAATTCATATTTAAGAAATAAAAGCCTTAATATTGTGTACGAGATTATAAAAAGTGTCTACCGTGTATTATTATTTAAAGTTATCCAACCCTTACCAACTCTTGGTATAGCCCCACTGTGTAGTGTTTTATCTGAAAGGAACGCTTTCTTAACCTCGTTTGACAAAATTTTCTTTGTATAAAAGTAAAATATTTTTAAATACCAATAAATACACAGCAAACTTTAGGTAGATGATTACGAGAATTTTTTTATTTACTTTACTTTATTTTTACACCAACAGCTTTGAGTTTTCTAGATACTTCAATATACTTTAGCAATTTCATTTTATAAATTTAGTTTATTTATTTTGTTTCTTCTTTCACAGATAAAAAAAATATGGAAAAGCTTCTGGTGAATCCAAATTTTTGCTTCAAGGGCCCAATATATTAAAAACGACAATACTGTAGAGGTGTGTGTCCGCACCAGGTGTGGGCAGTTTGGAATTTATGGAAAGCAAACTTAAACATTCTAAAAACTAAATTGTTCGTGATGGTTATTACTTCCAGCAAGTCATTGAACCCAATCATATTGCTGCTAACGTGAAGATGTGATTTGACTTCCAAAGTCTCCACAGGCTTAATACTCTTACACAAAGTTTCGATATGACTGCAAGAGAGTATTTGGGAGATCATTTGAAAGAACGGTTATGTAGCCTGAAATAAAATTCAGCGTGAATACTTGCTCATTTATATCTATGACGGAAAACACTACACAAAACTGGTACATTCAATTGCAAATAGGTTAAATGGATTTTTGATGTCCACTGTATACGCTGCTTTAATTCTACATTTTTTTTATATCATTGGCTGTTTATAACGTAATCTGGCAGTTTTCTTTGTAAAATATTTTTGTTTGCGTATAAACTTATTGGTTTAATTTCGAACAACTTTATCAAACTTTATGTGCTTTGCGTCGCGTCCTTATAAATATTATAAATAAATGGCAACAGAGAATAAATGAATTCGCATCACAAAAAAATTGGGGTTGGTGTCTGACGTTCTGATTTGGTTTGTTTTTTTTTTGTTTTTTTTTCGTTCGTCTGATTAATCAAGGGATTTAGATAAATGAAAAGATAAATTGCTATTTATTTTACCACAATAAAGAAAAGGTGTTTTCTTTATTTTCTCTGGTGGTTGTTTAAGATTTAAATAAATGTGCTAGAAAAGTGTTTTCAATTCTTTCATAACCATATAAAAGGCGATGAATACCGAAAACCTGGTATTTACAATGAAACGAGTAAATTCGAATAAATACGAATAAATATGTGAATAAATATGTGAATGCAATTTCTTTATATAACATTAAAGTACGCATAAGAGGAGGCATGATATAGTAGTTAAAGTACTTTCCACTACAAACTCGAGGAATCGAAATAACGTAATTGGTCATCACAACTCTTTAGGCTTGCGAACCGGTTTCTCCCACCACCTATGTTGTGTGCATTAATTTTATCCTTAAGCTGAGGGACCTACAGTTTAAAATCAACTCTGAATGTCACATGTTTTTGAGAAACCTTTCATGGCTATTTTTTTATTTACTCCCAAAGTTTTTGCCAGAATTTTGGTGAGACGAATTCGTCGAAGAAATATTTTCTTAATCTTTCGTTTTAATCGAGTTGTCTGACCTGTAAGTTTAAACCTTGGGATCACATCTAATGAGCCAACACACTACCTACTAGACTACTGTGACTTCAATCGAAATACAAATATCAGAGAATTCGATCAAATATCAGCATAGGCTTCTAGTTAAGAGGCCTCTTAATAAAGCGTTATCCCGTTCTCTTATAAATAATATCAAAATTTTTGAAAAGATATCTTTTGGTTCCCTTGTTTTTAGGCTTCTAATTTGATTGCGCATTCCTTTTAAAAATTTTCGTACTTTCATTGTCCTATGATTAACTGTTTTTTTTAAGTTCTGATCCAGAGCATTAAAATTCTTCAGGTCTGAAGGGGTGTTTTGATAAAATCGTTATTTTTTATTGTTTTATTGGGATCTGCAAATTGTTTTATTTTCAGTTTCATTATCTCCTAAATAGTTTGAATCAGAGGCGTCCAATCAAGTGTCTCATGCCTATTGACATATATACCTTAGCCATCATGTAGGTTTTTTGTGCGCTCCCTACTAAGGAATACCGCCTTTCTATAGATAGACAGTATTTTGTACGAATTTAATTCATTCCTTCCAGTTCACTCTTCTGAGACGACTTATGTCTGGTAAAGTATCATCCCCACAAATGTTGGGATTTCGATCTTACGAAAGCTGGGCAATGACACAAAGTGCTCCATCATTTCGATGTCTTCACCGCTCAGGTCGCCCATGTTAAGTTTTTAAATACTTAAGGTTATCACCTCGTTATCATAGCCCCAAAGTATTTTTTAATTCTTCCTATGACATCATTATTCCACAATAGTCGATGTAACGACTCCGCTCATTTTCCCAGCTTTAACTTTAATGCTCTGAAAGGCATTGAGTTTTCCAAGCTTATGGTATGTAATACTATGGCTCTATTAGTCAGAATATTTTCTTTCTTATTTACAATCACTCCATGACAACTAAGTACCCATATAATGCGTACCGTAGCATGCCTGGTGTAATTGTTAATCGCCATTTTTCACTCTAAGGCGTCCTTTGATATTATATTCCTTGATGTTATTGCCCTAATTGCCTTTTGAGTATCCGTAATGATGTCTACTAAACCTTATTTTGGTTTATTCTTTATAAAGGCCCAGTCACGTCCTCTCTCCATATTTAGAGCCATCCTTGTAGCGACTAGTCCCTACGGGTATTTGTGGCATGGATGCGTTTGACCAAAAAAAGTCGATCTTATATTAACTAATGAAATTCGTTGTTATAGATATGGCTGATATTATTATTGGCTCTGGCTGGTTTATCCCCACAAAGCTGAAAGACGCTACGTTATAATAGCCGTTACATATTGAACCCGTATCTCTATAATACGAATGAGGAGTATTGTTTCCAATGCTGTTGTTGATGAGGTTCGTATTGCACCGCTTATCCGTAAACAACATATTCGTTGATCCTGTTGAATTCTTCTAACCTTGCATTTTCTCTCCATCGATATCTACCACACACTTCTACACTGTAAGTAAATATTTATAATCAGTGGTAAGTTATATAAATGACTTGTTAATTATACTCGTAACCGAGCAAATACTTCCATTGTTATGCTGCTTCACATTATTTAGCTTTCCCAACATTGTTTCGTAACTCCTTTTTTAAATTTCACCCCCTTTGATTCACGTTTATTTATATTAATTCATGCATTCAACGCCATCGATGCAATGTCTCTGTTTCCAACTGTATGGTTATTTGCATGTGGCATTAAAAGTTACTTTGCTTGCCAACTTGCCACACACAATGGCATTTTATAAACTTTCAATTTATAGAAATTCCGTAGAGGAATTTATTACTCAACCGCAAGATTCTTAAAATTACATTTTTTTAGAATATTATAGCTTTCGTTTAAAGACAGACATAATTGGTCATTACAAGCATTCAATCAAGATTACGATGTATCTTCTCATACCATTTATGTTGTGTGTATTAATTTTATACATCAGTGGCAGGACCTACAGTTGAAAGCTGATTCCGAACGACAGTTCTTGGAGAAACTTTTCACGACAATTTTATCTTCTCTCCGTTTTTTTGTCAGAAGACTCCTGAGAGGAAGGCGCCGAAGAAATATGTTAAATACATATTTATGTTTGTAAATATAAATGCTAATAAATGTTTTTAAAGATACTTGTTGTATTTGCTTGATGTGCGTGTGCTATTTAACGTGTGATAGATTTTGAAAAATACTTTTGTTATGAAGAGAATTTCAGGCACCTTTGTGTAGTATTAAGAAGTAAATAATTCTGCAAATAGATATGAAGACGGCGACTCATTCATTTTGTACTTCGGTTTCATATCCTCCTGCTTTAAGATTTTTTTTTGCGTTCTAAACTACGACAATAAACAAACAGGAATAAAAGTATTTTAAGCTGAAAAAAAACGGTTCTATTTATTACAAGAGATTGCTTGGGTTTCAACACATTTCATACGTAATTTTATTTTAACCTACGGTTGGTTAGAAAATATCGCCTTTCAACAATAAGTTTTTATTTACAAAATTTTTAAGTACTGATTCCCATACAACATGCAACGCCTTGTCGAAAGTATTAGACGGCATGAATGTGAAGTATTTATAACAGATTGCGCTTAAAAGTAAAGGAGTTTCTTGGTGAACACTTGAGACGTGTAATAAATAAATAAAAGTTTTCAGGGTACGCTGATACTTATGAAATATTGAAATTAATACTGCAGTACATCAGTAAGAGTGGATTTTTTTAATTTTAGTGTCGGAATTTTTTGTACATCGATAAAGAATGGGGCCATTGTGACTATTTTTAGAAAAATAAAGTAGGACATTAAAAAGTAAACCTAATTGTTTAACAAATTTAAATTCATTTAATTCGACTTTAAACTGGGCATATCAAATATTTTGCCAACAAAGCAATAAAGTCATAACGCAAAATATGCATTTAAGTAGCCTTGTTCATGTCACTGTTCAGTTGCTGTGGGCGTAGAAAAATTTCTCGATTTTCTTTGTGGGATTTTTTCAGACACTTCTTTTCCTAGGATAGATACCTAAAAAGGAGGACGGTGTCGGAGAAAAAGTAGACTATTAACAGTCCTACAAAAGAGCAACACGTTAAAACTGATTTGAAAAGTTTTGCTGGCACCACTCGTATACTTCGACGATTTTTCAGACGAGAAAGTGCAACTAATGTGTGAAGTATTTGATGATTGGACAAACAATTTTAAGTACAAGGGTCGGTTACGGACAGTAAGACTCCTCTGTGTCAACGAATCGATTGTTTTTTTTTTTTTTTTGAAACATTGCTGCTGAAAACGACTGTAACGCTGAAAATCCGAAAACATTCGGTATTGTTCTCAACAACTACAAATGAAACGAAACACAATGCATCAAATGTAAGCAAAAGACCTCCACCTTCACAATGCAAATAAATCAAAAGCAACAACAACTCTGGAGTTCTGTAATCCAAAATGTAAGAAAGAGCCATATTTCCGTGAAAAGTCACGCAAAATATTGCGGTGAGAGTACTGGATTTTTATTAGAGTGCAATATATGCGGGTATTCGGAGGATATTCCAAAATTGGGTTTTTATTGGACCAGTTAAATACGTTAGTTAAGTAGATACACAAGTAAGACAAGAGTGGTATTAATCTCCTCTCAAGAGTTGACAGAATTAATGCTCATAAATTTAATTAATTGTGTGCTTGAATATTAATTGCAGAATAATAGTTCGCAGTCTATAAATACAGTCAATAAGTCTCTTGGTTGTATTTGAGTTACATTATTTATTAATGACCATTGCAATAAGGAAAAGATAAGTTACGCTTTTATTCTATGTTAGTAGTCTCTATAAGAATTGTATAAGTCTGTCGCTTTTAAAAATGTGTTTAACTAATAACATTTCCGGTGGTTCCGAGACCATTGTTTTATGGTGTTTATGATGACATAGTGAGTCAAATATTGAGCGATTCTAAACAAACTCTACATGAAGAAAACAATAAATATGTCTTAATACATAATGTTTAATATTAATAGAATGACATAATACTATCAATTATACTATGCCTACATATAGAGTGGACAACAAAAGTCTCAGTACGGCAATATATTTTAGCAATTTTATGAATTTTAGCAAAAAGTTTGTATAAAAATTTATAGTTTATATATTTATTTTGTTAATTTATTTCTGTTTTATTATAAAACAAAAAAATTTTTAATATTTTTCATAAAACAAGTGAAAAATAAGGAAAAATTTCAAATTATTCCACAGGTGCCCCCAAGGAGAACCCTGAGTAAATTTAAAATTCAAAGGCCTAATATATGAAAATGTTATCCCTTGTATTTAGTAGAATATCCCACTTAACCCATTTGGAATTGAATATACAAGTTTTGTTTAGTGTTTTTTCAAAATATATTGCCATACTAAGACTTGTGCTGTCCACAGTATGTATTCTGTATGATGGAAGTGATACTAAAAATAAATCTTATCTCACGAAATATTGGTGGTAGCAACAAAAGATCAAAAAATATTGCAATTCAAGCGAATTTATGTTTCAATTATGTATATGGCCAGTAAAATAAGACTTTATTTTAAATATTTTTTCCTTATCAAATTCTAAATTCTAAAAAGAACTTCAAATTAGAAAATTTTGAGAAACTTGCATATATTTTTCAAACAATCCAACTATAAACAAAAAAAAAAGTATTCTTTCTATACTTAAATGTCGGAGTCAGTTGCTTAATACTATATTCAGCCACCAGCAAGGCACAAAATGAATTTTATTTCCAAAATGATCTAAGCAACTAACTCTGACCAGCTGACTGGTGTAGGGTGCTTGTAATTGATGCAAAAATGCATAAATTAAGCAGAGAAATGTAAAAAAATAGTAACTAGAGACTAGAAAATGAAATAAAAAATTGTAAAAGAAATTTTAAAATCGTTCGATATAAGATTTATTTCTAGGCTACGACAGTTGCATACATCTTATATAAGTATCTGACATAATTGATCAATTAGCTGTATAGCTAAATAATCTAGTTTTTTATCTATTCATTAATTTGGTATCATGTGCCTACCATGTTGATTGATATTCAATCTGTCATCAATTTGCTTATCCTCGTGGTTTTGTTACTTTCTATTATCTGTCATGATTTATCTTCATTTCGAACAATAATAATAATAACGATTGGCATTAATTTATAATTTGGTCAGAATAAAAAAAAAAACATAAGACATTAATACTTGTCATATAAGAGCCCTGAATCATAATGAACTGGTTGATGCGAATGCCAAAAAATGACAAAAGAAACTGACGTGGATCATTGAACATTTGTCGATGTTATCCTTTGGCATTTTATTTATTTTGTTTATGATTTTGCAAAGAAAAATAATACAGATGGAAAATGAAATACGATTTGAATGCTGGAAGTTTAAGATGGAAGAGTATAAGCTTACTTGGATTAAATAAATTTAATTATTTTCAACTGAAATTAAAGCTGTTATTTAGTAAAATGATCACTCTTCTTAAGATTTATCTTTTTTTCCAATTGCTATAAGCTATAGTTCATACTTGTCTGTAGTCTGGACCGTGTAAAGCCTTAAACGTAATACCAACTTCTTTAAGAATTTCTTTACAATTTTTCCAATCTCCATACCAGCGTTAAAATCATACATATCTTCTGGTCACGATAATATACACCCAAATTTTCTGAAATCAGACGGATATTGTATTAACGCTCTTGCCTGAGAAAGTTAACCTCTCTCTCAGAGCGTGAAACTAAGTATGATTAACAAAATAATCCCTTCATATATTCAATAAAAGCCTTACAAAATACATACATATGCACATACATAATTGGCCATTACAGCCCTTCAGTCAGGATAACGACCAAGTTTCTCTCATCACTTATGTTGCATGTGTTAATTTTTATACATGAGTGATGGAACTTACAGTTCAAAGGCGACTCCGAAACTTGAGAAACTTTTCATGGCAACTTTTTTTAATCACAGGGTTTTTGAATGTCGTACCCTGTAAAATAAGTGCTTTATAGGTGCCAAGCAGAGATCAGCAATGAATCGTTCTTTCGCTACTCATAAGTACACATGAAATTTTGATTATAAGTTAGTCAACAATATAGAAATTTAACTACTCTGATTCATTCGTACTCACTACAACATTGATTTATAAGTACATGTTGCAATGAATATGAGTTGACAACATTGACATCAAACTCATAACATTCGAAATATGTTTGATTCATACGCCTACTCCATTCAGATTCATAAATTTAGAAAAATACCTATAATACTCATAAATTATTCGAGTGATTCGAATCATTCATCAAAATTTACAGTCTTAGTTTTTGTTACATTTACAAAATAAGAAGAAAGAAAAACGCAAAGATGTATGTATGTATGTATGCATGTAATAAGCTGATGAGTACTAGAACTATTATGTTCACAGCAAAATAAACAAACAGCTAAAAATTTTGTTTTTTTAAGTAATCTTTCATTATTTAAATGCATTGTTACGGCGTGAAACAATTCTCTATGACAAACATTGCTCCATAAAGAAATATCAACACAACCCATAGTTATCGATATCAATATCGATTCTCCCAAAGTGAAGGTTACAGTTCTGATATTAGACTCTGGTCTGTTACATTACACAAAGCAAATGCAGAGAAACTGAATATGAGTCATTATTCTATTGTAATAAATAAAATTTTAAAATAAATATTGAAATATTGCATTCGTACCTACTATCCACATGCTAGACATTAGTGCAGGTTATGCATTCGGTTCCCACTAGAGGCAGTGGTCTAATCCCAGTATAAGATCTAAGCTACTCTCACTCGTAATAATTATATTATGGAAATAAATAAATAATTCAGCTTTATAAACTATGGAACGAAATAACCCAGATATATTCTAATTTCGCCGTGGTGTAGTAGGTAGTGTGTTGGCTTACTATTCGTAAAGCCCGGGTTCGTATCCCAGGCCAGACATCAAAAATGAAATATGAAAAAAAAAAAAATATTTCTTCGGCGACTTCCTCTCAGCAGATTTCTGGCAAAAACTCTGAGAGTAAAATAAACTGCCATGAAAAAGTTTCTCAAAATTCTGTCGTTCGGAGTCGACGTTAAACTGTAGGTCCCGCCACTCACGTATAAAATTAACGCACACAACATGAGTGGTGTGAGAAGCTAGGCCGTAATCCTGACTGAAGGGTTGTAATGGCCAATTATGTATGTATGTATGTATGTATGTATATTCTAATTTTTCTAAAAATATAAACCAAAAATCTATTTTATATGAATTTTTCTACTGTTGTTTTTTTCAAATTAAATAAATTGGAATCAAAAATTTTTTTTTTTTTTGTTCAATTTTATTTGCAATCTATTTTACAAATTTAAAATAATGAGCAAATTTCATAACTTAAATATATTTTTGTTGGTGATAAACCATGGCGCATTTGTTAGGAGTCTGAGAGTTTTAGACTGATATCTCTGTAATATCTCCAAATTTGAATTACTTGTAGTTCCCCAGAATTGGATACCATAAGTCCACACAGGTTTTAGTATAGCTTTATATAACAGAATCTTGTTTTCTAAGCTTAAGCTTAAGCCCAATAACCAATACATTTTTCTTGTTTTAATTTTAAGTTGTTCAAGCTTCTTTTTAATATGATGTTTCCAGGTAAGTCTCCGATCTAGATTGAGGCCTAAGTATTTAACAGTATTGCTGCTTGGAATAATCGTGCCATCTAGGTATACTGGCGCGCAATCATTTTTTCTTAGGGTAAATGTTACGTGAACAGATTTTGTGTTATTTACTTTTATGTTCCATTTTTGAAGCCAATCTTGAATAAGATTTAATTGATTTTGCAGCATGTTAGAAGCTATGACTGGCGATTCCTCTGAAGCTAGTATTGCAGTATCGTCTGCATTGGTAGCAATGGTGATATTTTCAATTGTTGGCATATCAGCTGTAAAAATGGTGTAGAGTACTGATCCCAGAACACTACCTTATGGAATACCTGTCTTGATGCTACCAAAGTTTGAGTAGTCTTCATTAACGCTTACAAAAAAATATCGATCGTGAATATATGTCTTTAACAGCAAGTAAAATGGGGCTGGGATAAGGTTTTTCAATTTATATAAAAGTCCAATATGCCAAACCTTGTCAAAAGCCTGTTGAACATCTAAAAATACGGCAGAACAATATTGTTTTCTCTCTAAGGCATTCGAAATTTTATTGACAATCCTATGACACTGTTCTGGTGTATGTTTCTGCCTAAATCCGAACTGATATTCAGGTATAATATTTTGTCTTTCTAAAATAGGCATTAATCGCTCTAAAAAGAGCCTTTCAAATATCTTTGAGAAACTGCACAACAAACTAATTGGCCTATAGGATGCGACGTTATTCTCAGGTTTGTTGGGTTTTAATACCATTATTATTTTAGCATATTTCCATTGCGATGGGAAATGGTTTAATCTTAATATTGAATTATATATTGTTGTTAGAAAAACAATTCCCTTTTTTGGTAAAGATTTTAAAACCTTGGCATCAATATTGTCATAGCCCGGAGTTTTGGTATTGTTCAATTTATTAATCGCTTTTTGCACTTCTGATGAGGATATCGGTTTTATAGGGCGATCCATTTGACAGGGCACATCTAAAAAGTTTACAATATCAGCCCCAATAGTGGGGTTATTTAAATTAAATGTTGATGATAAGTGTTCCTTAAAAGCATTAGCTTTGCTGATGTCTGATCTGCACCATTCACCATTTATATTCTTGATTGGAATATTCCTTTTAGTAGGTCGTTTTAAATATTTGGTTGCGTTCCATAGTTTATGTTCGCTGTCATTAGATACAGAATCCAAATTTTTTAAATAATTATTTAATAAGTAGTCTTTATAATCTTTAATGCATTTTTTTAGTTGTTGCGATGCTCTGTTAAAATTAGTTTTGTCTAATACGCTTCTAGAGGTTTGGTATATTCTTCTTAGTCTTCTCCTATTTGCAATTAGTGTCCTAATTTCAGCCGATAATCGAACATTATTACCATTATTCCTATTTGTTTGTTGCTGCTGTGGAGTTGCTATAAATGCTGCTTCATGTATTAATTTTGTAAATGTTTCAATAGTATCCTCTAAGTGACAGGAATCTTCGATATGTAAATTTAAGTTTACATGTTCTTCTATCCAGGATTCAAACTGTTGCATATTTGTTCTAGAAGTTATTACTTTAAAAATTTTTGTTATGGTTTGGATAATTGTGTTAAAAGTTAAAATTACTGGGCTGTGATCAGAGACTAAGTCAGCACTGTCAATTATATCAAAAGATGATCTTGGAATATTTTTATACACAAAGAAGTCCAGTAAATCGGGTATTTTATTTGGATCGGTGGGCCAATATGTTGGACTACCTGTGGACAAAGTGGAACAATTATTTTTAGAAATGCATTTATATAACTCTCTTCCCTTGGGATTCGTTAAACGAGATCCCCACCAAGGATGTTTTGCATTGTAATCGCCTCCAACAATAAATTTCGAGCTTAGTTGATTAAAAAAGTTTTCATATTGTGTACATGTAACACTATGTCTTGGGGGGAAATAAATAGAATAAATGCTAATGTCATTATTATCACATGTTATCTTAACACCTGCAGCTTGCAAAAAAGGTTCTTCAACTGGGGTAAGTATTTCATATTTAAGGTTGGATTTTATCAAAATTGCAGCACCAGCGTGAGCTCTATTATCAGGGTGGTTAGCAGTTATTAAATCATAATTTTTAATTTTGAAAAAGGTTCTATTCGTAAAATGAGTTCCTGAGATTAAAAATATATCAATGTAATTAGTTTTAATGAAGATCTCTATTTCATTTGTGTGATTATGCATTCCATTTGCGTTCCATATTGCTATTCTTAAGTTCATTTGCATATTTTGGCCATTAACATAGACATCATGTTCATCAGATTTTCCATCATTTTTTCAAGTCTGTCCAAGCGATTGTTTTCATTTACATCAGATGCTTTTACAGCTTCTGCAAATGACATTTTAAATCTATTATTGTAAGGCTCATTGGTAGCAACATTACTTAACTGCGGATATTCAATATGATTAATGTTCACACAATTTTGTTGCCTGTTTGAATATGACTTTTGTCTATTAGTTCTTTTGGAAACTAAGTTTTGATAAACACTGCAACCTTTATAATTAGCAGTGTGATTTGACAAACAATGAACACAACGAGGTGGAGTATCAGCAGGTTTTTTGCACTCTACGGCAGGGTGATCCATACCGCACTTAACACATCTATACGGTTTTTTACAGAACGCTTTTGTATGTCCAAATTGTTGACATCGATAACACTGTACCAGTTCATTAGTTCTCTGAGGTGGTTCAATTTTGACGACAGCATGATTTATATATATAATTTCATATATAGTTTTATTGTTGGGTTCTGGATCCAAGTCGACAAAAAACATTGATAAATGCTCTTTTGTTACGAGACTTTTAACATTTGTTACGGATCTAACTGAGTGGCCTAAACCTATAAGTTCAGCTTTGATATCTTCAGTGGGTGTTGAAGGATGAAGTCCTTTTATAGTTACTCTATACGATCTTTCTTGTTTTAATTGATAAGTGTGAAAATAAATGTTAGAGTTCTCTAAATATTTAATCACTTTCCTATATGAATCTACAGATTTGATCATCAATCAAATTTGACCTTCCCTCAAAGATTTATAACTAAAATCCTTGGTAGAAATAATTTTACTCAATTTGGTTACCATAATATTTATATTTTGTACATTAGGAATATAAATTGGTGGTGGTTTTGGTATTATAGCTGGATCATCATTTTCTTCATCGCCTTGAGAATCCAGCACAGCAAATTTGTTGCTATTAGATGATGTAGTTGGAGCATCATGCACATTTATTTTTTTTGTTTTTTTTTGGTGATTCAATTCGTTTACGTTTACTAACTGTTACATATTGCCAAGCTGGTTCAACAATGTTGATGTTTTTTATAATTTTGTTACTTACTTCTGTATTATCGTCGCTATCATCGCTTAAACTATCCATTGTTATTTTTTAGTAAAAGTTGCTGTTTTACTAAAGAAAGCAGTTTCCATGTGCAGTCTTGCACTTAATTGTTTTTATATATTTTAATTCTTTTTTCTTTAATTTAATTTTTTGTCACAGACTTTTTTAGTTTATATTTTAATGAATACAGTATGTATGTATGTTTATTGAATACACAGAAAAGATGTTAAATCTCTATCACGGTCAAAAAATTCAATGAATAAATAATTGTTTTTTTTATTTTTTTATTATTGAAAATTATTGGAATCAAAATTGAATTTGTATTCAAAAATATCTGAAATTCAAAAAAAAATCAATAAAATTCTAACATTTCCACCAAATGACACTCGCAGGAAAGCATTTGGCAATACAACCTAAATATCACACACATTGAAAGCGTCACAACAGAACAGAGCAAAAATCAGTATGGTGTGGAGACGTCAATCAAATATTGAGCATTACAGGAAATGAATGCAATTTTGATGTTTCGTGTCACAAATAAAATGTATATAAGATAAATCAATTTTAAACGTGTATATGAGTATAAAATGTTTACATACATTTAACATAATACAAATGTTTTTCATACAGTACATCGTTTACAAAGTGTTGACATTAACATCAAAGCTCTCGGTAACATTTTCTATTAAGCAAATTGAAGTACTTTGAAGCTTAGTATTTACATACATAATATACATACATGATATACGTATATGATACATAATTAATTGGCATGTTTGTTACTGTAAACAGATCTTCAAACGTTATGTCACTAAAAAACCGATAACGTTTGTTCTGAAATGCAGGGCATTAGCATAAAAGGTATTGCAGCAATTCGGTTTCCTCCATATCTTGCCAACATTTGCAGGGATCCTGGTGGGGCACAGCGAGCTTGTCAGCGAGACAGCCAATAGCGCAGTGTCCCGTTAGAATTCCTGTTAGAATGCCAACCGTTCTGTTGTCTCTTTCAAGTAGTTCCCTGGTCCTCCTGCTGTCGTCTGCTGGACATAGCAGTTTTTAAATTCGGCAACCAGGGCTGCTGCTATTTCCAATTTGGAAAAGTGTTCCTGTAAAGGGCCATATATCCGCTCTATCATCTCTTCCTCAGATATCCCCGATCCCCTGCGTTCTAATTCGTCCGCCTTTTCGTTTCCCTCTATGCAACACTGGCCCGGAACATAGTAGAGGCGGATGTTGTGTCGAAGTATACAGTGTATAGAGCTCATGCATCATCCTCATCCTGACACCCTTTAATTAGATGAGGTGTGATCCCAGCCCATTGATTGCTGCTTTACCACACATATGATCACGTTCGAAGAAGTTATGTCCCCGGTTTCAACCCTGCGTGCAGCTTGGTTGATACAAATCTTTTCTCCCGAAATACTCTAGCTAGGTGAGGTAATCTGTACGACCAGTTTAGTGCCAGTTTATCGAAATAGACCCCAGATCCAGTTCCAAATTACATTTTTGAGCCATAGGCGAAGATTATTATATTACCGACTGTGATAAAAGCTTCAGTAATCCATTCTTCCCATGTGGGAGTCTGTGTCTTTTATATTCGTGCAAAATAGTCTCTCGTACCTTGTAGTCACATCTACAACCTGGATCTACTTCATGCATGCTTGGATGAAAGAAAGGAGTATAAGACCGTCTTTGTAACTGCCCAACTCTGTGGGATTTTAGACTTAGACAACTGAGTAGATGTCTTATCCAAATCTGGAATATTTTATCAAAGTTAGTGGCTTCTGTGCTAATTACTAGGAAAACACTTTTTGGTTTAGGATATTCGCAAGCAGAATATATTCAGGATGTGCGGGCAAATACCTCTGTACTCAATCGGGCTTCTTAATGATGTAAATACGGGACACTGTATTATTAAACGGGTACGGAATATCTAAATGTTTGGTCTGTCCACATTACAGCTATTGAGGGAGTTATTTTGTACAAGGAATAGGACGAATCTGAATAGGACTTGCTGTGTGAATATCCGGAGGTATGGAAAACTAGACTAAGGCAAGTGCAGGCTTTTTAGAAATAGGGCAGGATATCACTATCTGAGATTAAAAAATGTTTATACTAAATCTCTGAGAAATGTCAAACTAAACAAAAAGTGTACTCGGTTTTTTACTGAGTATTCATAAACGCTAAACTTGCAATATCTTCGTAAATAGTGCTACCTTAAAACAAGAGATTTTTAAAAGCCATTGATGTACCATATGAGTGTCGTTGTAGGTGTAGTTTTATATTAAATGTACATAAAGGAAGGGATATTCTCATGTAGTTTTAAATGTACTTTATTATGTAACATGTAACATGTAAATACGATATAAATTTCGATATGTCTAGTTGGCAATATAAAATTTTCATGTGATATACCGTACTTATTACAGTGATGCTGTCTGCAATATCATCATAAATTTTATTGTTAACATGTGACATTGTATATAACATTAGAATATTAAATGAATATAATATAAATTTTTCGTAAGAGAAATGAATAATATCGGGTCTTTTATTAAGCGTTTCCTATATTTAAATGTAAGTAAAACAAAGTGCGTGTGAGATGAAATTTTTATTCGTTTGAAAAACCTATTGACACCATTATGCATGGAATATAACACCCTTCACCATACAAATGTTCGCCACGGCTTCTCTGGGTGGAAGAAATCGAAATGTCCATGATTCTGTGGCATAAATTTGATTGATGGCATTCGATAGTTATGGTGACTTTGAGGACAATTGTGGTTAGTGAATTAACCACGTACACTTGCAATTTAAGAAAAGATTTAATGGAGTGAAAACGCCCAATATCGATGGTCAGCTTACTTCATCTCCATGTGTGAGATGCTCTCAATTGCATCGTGCAGAATATCCAACACGGTACAGCTCTGTTGAAACCACATTTCATTTGTTTGCTGATCATACAACTCAGGCCAAGAAAAATTGATAATAATCGACCTATAGTGCTTAACGTTGACAGTGAAGGCCTGGCTAACGTGGTCATCAATGATATATGGATCGATTACGCCACCGCCACAAAATCTACTAAGTTTTTCGGAATGTATTCGAGGCCTTTGGATCTCATGTAGATTGATGACAGTGATAGCCTGTCAAATTTGTGACATCCTGACAATTGTGTTGTGTTCTTTAGATATTTAGTTTCGCCGAAAAGTGTCTATTGTTTACTAAACCTGTGGGCTCGAATTTATCTGTCACATTTCGGTGGAACGATTATGAAGCGCCATTGCTTGAAACTCATCAAGTCCCAGTTGGAAGATCCGATATAATAAAAATATTCGACGTATAAGCCCAAATTATTTCAATTGCAAAATTTTAATTAATTTGTAAAAATTTAAAAGCAAAATTAAACATAAAAAGCTTTCTAATAGCTCGTATTTGTTTTCAGGAAAACTTTGATGATAATAAGCAACTGACTTAATATTTTTACATATCCATAGCAATCTGGTAAGAAACAAACCTGAGAATGTCTAAAGATAGATAAAAAAAAAAAAAAAAAAAATATTTCTACTATGGCTTGAAGTCTTGACTGTTGGTGACGAAAGTAGTTTTCGAAATAGATATGAAAGAATATAAGAACAAGATGAAGGCTTGCTTGAATCCTCCAGAAAGTACAATAGTGTCCGCCCTCTGTCATCATCAGCATGCGGTGTTCAATGCTTTCTCGTTAGTTTCAGAAAATTGACAATTTATTTTGGTTCATAATACCGCAACGTTTTAATGCTAATGGTACCTTTTTTTAACCTTCTGAATAAATGTTTCTGCATATTTCAGAAGACAAGATGAGTTTGTAATTTTTAATTCATAATCCGCTAATTATAATGACATTTCTTTCTTTTGTGTTCTCTCAACAGATCTCTGGCAAAAACTCTGAGAGTAAATAAAATTGCCATGAAAAGTTTCTCAAAAATATGTCGTTCGGAGTCGACTTTAAACTGTAGGTCACGCCAATCATGTATAAAATTAGCACACACAACATAAGTGTTTGGTTTTAATTAAATATTTTATTGTTCGCACAATTCTGTGTGCCACTGTTCATAACTTGATGTAAACAACAGCAATTGCTTTGTTTGTTATTCCTCGTTGCACCCTTTTGCATAAGCAATAATAATTATTAGTCAATTGTTCGATTTTAATGACAAACGATGTAAAAGCAAAACACCCATATCTAGATTTTTTTCATTTTCGTAACAATATATTACTTTTGACCAAATGCTAAATTTGTTATTAAAATTAAAATCTAATTCGGTCTTCATATTTTACCCTGATTTTTTACATTCATCAAATATCAAACAAACTATGCCGATTAAAGTGCTTTGATTGTTTAATTTTCTATTTCTATCACCTTTTATTTGTAAATCAATAAATTCCAGTATGTTTTATTATGTTCAAAAGACATATGTTTGAGTGTAAAAACCATTGATTATTTACAAATATTTACATAATATTTAGCAATTGGTATGTATGTACATATCATGTATGTAAGTATGTATGTAGGAAATATTTAATTTTAGTAATTTCCAAAATATACTAAAAAAAATAAATTTTTTTTAAATAAAATTACAAAAATTATAGAGAAAAAAGGATATTGTTGTTCTGTCACTAAATGACCACACATGTAAATTGATACTAATGGAATATGATAGAATACCTAGAATTTAAATAGAATTGATTTTTAAAATCAAAATATTTTGTCAAAAACTGACATTATCGAGAAAATAATAAATACACAATCACTTATAGAAACTACAAAGGTTACAGCATATTTAAGATTTATATTTAAGATAATTAAATTTAAATTTCAGATAATTACTAATTTGGCTGTGCTAGTTTTGGCTTCGATTCGTCGCGCTTAGTATTTAATACAAATCATTTTCTTTTTTTTTTCAATTCAATTTCCTTCATTGGATCTTTCCGTAAAGATTAACAACATGTATTAAAATCTTAAAATTAAAATAAATATTGCCAATGGATAACCAACTTTTCGATTGCAGAAATACTAGGAAAGAAATATCATGTCATATCCAAAGTTTGCCGCCTTTTAAGACGTCTATGACCCAAAAAAAAAGCAGCAGATTTCTTGCAAGGCGGTTTGGATAAATAAAAAGTTTTATTAAATACGAGGTCGTTGCCTTTTTTTTTGTTGCTGTTTCTGACGTACCATGGAGCAAACGTAATCATTCTTAAAAGTTTAGACTATCTTCTCGGCAATTTTTCTACATTGGATGTTTACCCAGAGCTGACCGTGGTCCAATAAGACAGTGTAGTTGGGCGGCTTTTAGTTTTATCCGAGTTATTTTTGCAGCAATGTGATGAGTCCATGTAAGACGGCGATCAAGGCGTTCTTAAGTCATTAATGCTGAAGGGTGGACAATTTTTTCTTTTAGGCTTGAAAGTTATGCGGGCACATTTGTTAATATTAAATTTAATCTTCCATTTACCTAATCATGTCTCTAATTCATTAACATGAGACTGGAGTACAGGGTTTTCTTGGATGCTGAATGCAGTGTCATCCGCTAAGGTTGAAGTATTAATCAATGAGCTCGTTGGCATGTCTGCAGTGGACAATAAATACAAGAATTATCCTAGGGTGCTTCCTGAGGAACGCCAGTAGAAATTTTTTTCCAGGAGGATAAATTAGAATTTGATTTGGTGTAA
Organism: Sarcophaga subvicina; assembly: GCA_936449025.2. NCBI lineage: Eukaryota > Metazoa > Arthropoda > Insecta > Diptera > Sarcophagidae > Sarcophaga > Sarcophaga subvicina. The sequence continues at coordinate 87,995,453 of OW388080.2, forward strand.
AAATATTTGTTTTTTAGGAGTTAGCGGGTAATAGTCTTATAATTTTGTATACAAACAATCGTGGCAGACCTTGTAAAATGCTTGAGCGATGTCTATTAAGATCGCAGTACAATATTGTTTCTTTCGCTTTACACCGAGCAGCACAAAGTTCGGTATGATCACTTTGCCGGCCATATGAATACAATAATGAAACCCAACCAACAGTTTCTATCCTCAGACTACGTGTCGATAGTCTAACAAAGAACTCAAATCATTTCATATTGTAATAACACCACCGATTTTAGATGGTCTCAGACCAGTTCAACTTAAGCAGAATATCCTTGTCGCTAACAAAAACTTGTTTCTATTTTGCAGAAAAGGGCGTAAAAGTTTCCCTTCTTTCAAGCTGAGAAACAGGCTCATTGCCGGGAGCTCGCTCTTCGCCTGATATCTTGCTTTGCCTAGCGGATTCAGATTTCTATTGTCATCTGCAGTCAGCCATAGAAGCTGATTGCTCGGCTCACAGGCTGACTGTCAGATAGTTTTGTTTTATCCCGTCCTCTTTACTTACAGCCCAGATCTTTCCATGGCGTAAACTTTTGCTTAGAAAAAACTTATGAATTTCGCGACTGACTTGAACTAGGGGACACAACTTCTATTCCACAATTTGTCTTTGACCCGAATACTACACAATAATACAAATCTGAGAAGTTTGAGGGATTAAATTTGTTCATTTTCCAAGATCATAGAGTTAACTCATACGTCTGATGAAAGTCTTAAGCTCTTTGAAACTTTACATTGTTGGATTATATTTACTTTATTGGATTATATTGATTACTAGATAATACCGGGTGGGCCATCTATTCGGTTATTCCGAATCTGGCACTCTTATACTGTCACAAAATTCAGTATATTATCTTCACTGAACATCACAAATCGATTTACGCTTGAGTAACGTTGGTATTTATTGGAATATTGGGCCAACGAAAAACTTCACGATGATGTCGATTTTGCCAAAAGCAATCAATCAAACCACAGACAATTGAAGATTTGAAGGCCAACATTCGCTATGCCCTTGCCGAGATACAAGCCCATACACTCGAAAAAATGCACGAATGTTGGTGCGATGGAATGAGGTACTATGGGGCCAGTCACTTCAGCTATATATTTAAATTAATGTTTATTTATGTATATATTTTTGTACATTTTTATATAACTAGTTAAGTTATAATAATTGAGATATAACAATTGATTTATTAATTATATTTAATATATTGCAAGGGTTATTTGAATCATAATTAGAAATTCATAAATTTATATAAACTCTTATTTATTTATTTATTTTATTTATTTATTTAAGTCTATGGAATATCCTTATAGACTATTACATTTTATATTTCAATTCATTAAATTTTACATTTATATCTCAATTCATTTTATATTTCAATTCTTTTTATATATCAATTCAGAATTATTATTATTATGATTTCAATTCAAAAAATAAGTTAAAAAAGAGACAACATTGAAATTATTAATTAAATGTGTTTAATTGTAAAATTATATCCTTTTTAATGGGTTCCATACTTTTATTAAAATCTATATGATGATACAGACTATTAAAATCATTACAGATTCTACGAAATGGATCGAAGTTCGCGTAGTTAACTGTGTAATATTTTATATTTAAGAAATTATGGTATCTGGTCGGACGAACAGGTACTTTTATGGAAAGTTTTTCTAGAAGAAATTGCGATAATTGATAACACCATTAAACAGCTTTAGCATTTTACGACGGCTTTTTAAAGTTGGTAATTTAATGAGTGCTAGGCGTGTTTCATAAGGTGGTAACCTTTCATTAGGATCCCATCCATTCCCTAAACCACGAAGACAAAATAATAAGAACTGTTTTTGAACTGATTCAATTTTATCAGAGTGTACAGCGTATTGAGGGTCCCATATTACAGATCCATATTCAAGAATTGGGCGAACCAGTGTGGTAAACAATTGCTTAGTAACATAAGGAACAGAAAACTCTTTAGCCCATCGTTTGATAAATCCCAGGGTACATGTAGCTTTGCTAACAGTTGATGTAATATGATTTCTGAAGTCCAATTTACAAATCGAAAACTATAAATGAAATAATATTTCATTTCCAACCGGAACAATTGTACTTCACATCAATAAAATAAGTTTGGCAACATTTCAAACCATTTTTGTTTAATTGCATTTTTAAATTTAAACCTTTATATCCATCCATTATATTTACTCACATTATGCTCATATTTAATACGTAAAATTCACAATGCGGATAACATATGTGACGTATGAGTGATATTTAATTCCATTAGATTCATACATGACAATATCCAAGATTTTTTACTGCATACTTTTCAGAGTAAACATTCTAGTACGTGTAATATAGTGCGTATGAGTAATATATTTCAATTTGAATTAAAAATAATGTATTCTCCATTAATTAGAAATTTATATGGAATTAATATGGAATTAAGCTATGTTATGTCAATTCTAAGGGATTTTTAATAATATTGAATTTTTCCAGATATTCCATCCTAAAAGTAAATATAAAAACCTTAATATTAGGCTATAATCTAGTGAGTGCTACATCATGGCCAGTAGCTTCATAGTCTGTATATTCCCCATCTTGACAACAAAACACCTGCTTTTGTTTTATTGCATTTTTAAATTTAAATCTTTAAATCACCCACCATATATTACTCTAGTAATCTTTTCTGGAAGCTGCCGTTGTCTAGTAGGTAGTGCGTTGCATTATTAGAGGAGAGGCCACGGTTCAAAATACTATTTCTTCGAACATAATAAAATATAAGATTTCTAGCAAAATCTCTGAGAGTATATTAAATTGCCATAGAGAGTTTCTCAATGAACGCTATTGCTCGGAGTCGACCTTAAACTTCGCAAACTATAAATACTTCGAAAAAAAATTTCTCATCTTTAAATACATTTCCGGCTAAAAAATTTTTATTTTCTGTATGTAAGCAAATAAAATGAATTTAATATTTTTAATTTTTATTGTTTCCACACAAAAGTATACCATTATTAATGGAATTTAAAAAACAAATGAAATAATATCAATTTCGCATAAAAAATGTATTCTTTTGTTCATAATTGCGTGTTTTCTATGTTCGGAATAATAAATTCATGCACAGAGTTTCAACGATAAAAGTTAAAATGTTTTGGTCCGTAAATTTAAAATATATGGCAACATCTGGTTTTGACATGAGTATTAATTGGTCTGACACTTTTTAATTAAAAATAAAAATAAAAATTATAATAATAAAATAAAATAATATGAAGAGTGTGAATATGGAGAACGTGAGTGTTTTGATAACTTCAGCTATTTAAAGTAAGTGAGTAGAAAAACAAAATTATTAACGTTTCTTCAAGTAAAAATATTTTCTTATCCTAGTTTTTCATTATTCGTTTTATGGGATATGTCTGACCTGGGGTTTGATGCGTTGCCTCATGTCTAATAAGTCAATACACTACCTACTAGACTACAGCGACTTCAATGTGTGAAATATTACATCCTTCAACTGTCCACTAGGATTTCTCTGGGTGGATCGCATCCAAAATATTAAATTGTCCATGACTCTGGCGCATAAATTTGATGGAAGGCATGTATGCTACATACATACATATGTACATAATTGGCTATTACCAATACATAATTGGCTTCTCACACCACTCATCTACAGTTTAAATTTGGCTCCGACCGACAAATTTTTTGAGAAACTTTTCAATGCAATTTTATTTACTCTCAGAGTTTTTGACAGAAATCTGTTGAGAGGAAAACGCCGAAGACACTACCTAATAAACTACGACGACTTCGTATAATATTGGCTTCGCACACACAAGAAAAAGTGTAACAGCTTCATATCGCTTGACCTCAGCGTCCAGTTTACATTACCCCTACGAGAGATAACTATGACCAATGTGGCATACTTTGTGCGGTGCGTAGAGCTGCCATGTTGAAGCCACTTGTCGCTGATGTCCAGATTTTTTAATTCAAGTAAGTTAAGAAGAAGTCAAGAGGTTAGTAATCATCTCTCTACAGTGTTAATCGGTGATGACCAAAGTTCTTTGAGAATGACTATGGCGTTGCCAATCTGAAACCGATACTTTTATGGGACGCATTTGACGCTCTAAGATCTCATGTGAATCGATATTGTGCCAAATTCCACAATTTTGTTTGTTCGCGTACCGTTTTATCCAGAAATGATCCATATCGATGAAGATAGCTAAATCATCTTCTGGTGTGAGGAAATGAGTTTATTCTCTTTGTTGATCGAATGTTTCTTATTCATTGTTACAGAAAGTTATTCTTCTTGCTTTAAAAATTGAGAAACATTAGAAAACGCTGTCCTATGTAAGAATTATTCTATTGAACTGAATGTACAAACCATTCACTTAGTCATTTAAGCTTTTGAATTGTCGGCTTTAACTAGAACTCTTGCAGATTTATAAATACTGGAGTTACGATACTATTTATTTGTTATTCAGTTGTTGTACTGTTTTGAATATTTGTAAGATATTTTAAATTCAAATTTAAAAGCAGATTTTGTGGTTATGTTTCTATTGCAATTTTTCTTTATTTGCATCCCACATTAAGAGGCACATTTAGTTTATGCTGAAAGATTTGTTAAATTTAGGTTTTGGTCTTAAAATTTTCTTAAGCTTGTTTGCAATTGAAATTTATACACAAAACTAATCTGAGTTTGATAGTAGTATTCTAATACTGAAAGAAGATTTTCTTTTAAAGAGTAAACATAAGAAAAAGAAAGGAAGAAAATTTAAAATATTTAATTTCATGTTTTCTGGTCATCAGTTCAAATTCAATTCATTTAAAGATAATCTACTGTTTAACCTAAAAGTTTTTACAAGTTTCCTATGTTGTAAGTATTACTTATCGTATGGCTTAAGTGTCAATTCTCGCAAAACAAAGTTGATGTTTTTTATCAGGCAATATTGAGTACACATTTTTAACTTACCAATCCTAAATTAGGTTCAATTTTCTTTATCCAAGAGGGTTAAATATTTGGCGGTCATTCTTGTGCCCAAACTCTCACGGAAGTATAACATTATTGATAGGGTTACGAAAGCCAAAATAGCGCTCTATACCTGCAAAAGGACCGTAAGCAAGATCTGGTGTCTCAGACCAACCATCGCATACCGTCTCTATTGGGCCGTAGTACATTTTTGGTGGACGGTACACAGACACCAATGCCCCTGCTGACTGATGGACAGAGTACGAAGGCAGTTAGCTGATCTGATTAACATTGCGCTCTGTTCCACTCCAACCAAGGCTTTAGATCCTATACTTAACTGGCTCCGCTCCCACCTCCTATTGCGACGGAGGGCTGGACATGTACAACGCAAAACGGCTATTCTTATGGGTCATTTTTCTTTTGGTGGGCATGCCAAAAGTTTCGGACTTTTGCAGGTCTTTGGGTCTGAGGAGCAGGAAGAGATTATCTTTCAGCTCATGTGTGAGTGCCCTGGTCTTCCCATGAAGAGACGAGCTTTCTGACCCCTCACTTTCTAACATTGTTTATCGAGCTCTCTAATATAAAATTTTTTCCAATTGCGTGATTTATTTTGGAAAATATATCGTCTCCTCTATGTTGGCGGCGACTATAGACATCAGATTTATTATGAGCTGTATGAGCTTTATGTTGACATCGACGTCGTTAGGTGCATTAAAAAGTACAACGTTTACATTGGCTTGGGCTTGTCGTGCGTAGGAGTGAATATGATACATACATCATTGGCCATTACAACACTTCAGTCAGGTTTGCAGCCAAGCTTCTCGCACCACTCTTGTTGTGTGTGTTAATTTTGTACACGAGTGGCGGGACCTACAGTTTAAAGTCGACTGAGAACGGCAGATTTTTGAGAAACTTTTCATGGCAGGTTTATTTACTCTCAGAGTTTTTGCCAGAAATCTGCTAAGAGCGAGTCGCGGAAGAAATATTTTTTTCATATTTCGTTTTGATGTCTGACCTGGGATATGAACCCGGGCTTTACGTCTAATAAGGCAACACACTACCTACTAGACTGCGGCGACTTCGAGTGAATATGATGCACTAGCGAAAACATCTTGTGAATATATACACTATGGAAAGCGAGAAAAAATCAAAGATAAGAAAAAGAAAAAATTCCAATATCTGAGAACAAAACAAAAATAGTAAAGATATTAACTGGGTTGCAAGTAGGGAATGAGTACATTTTCCTTTCCTTTACTAAATATTATTGTGATATGAGTGTTTATGTTTGGGTTTAATGGAATGATGTACACTTATAACCTTATTTGCGTACTCTTTTTCTTCAATTATGATTGTTGTTTTCTTATTCTCTAAAAACAAAACAGATAAAGAGCAAAAAAGATACACAAATTCCTTTTTCCCGTCTATGAGATTGTTTTCCTGGACATATTGGTGTGGAAAATTATTAGAAAAATACTGACATATGACATTATTGTTCCTTTTGTTGTATTTGTGATAAACATCTCACACCTACGAAAACGAAACCTAAGTAAAATATGTAATGTTGACATATATGTACATGTTTGAATAATAGAGTTATTATTTGCTTTTATGAGAATGATGAGTAAGAAAATAAGAAATAGGTGAGGATGTGATGCCGATGGAATAGCATAAACGAATATGAGTATGGGGTAAATGCCAGGAAGTAGTTATTTACTGCCGTGTATTCTTATTGCCTTGTTTAGTTGATGTGTTAACCAACGACAACTTTAATAATAAGATATGGAATGGAGACCAAACGTGCGAAAGCGCAATTATGATCCACGAAGAACTAATTTTTCAGTTCTCTGGTTTTCCCACTTCGCCGAAATTCGACAGCCAGGTCTGTCGGACCACTAACTGTTTATTGAATTCCGAACTGCTTTTTCTAATTTTTGAAAAAAAGTCATGTAGAGGCACATATGTATATCCCCTCTATCGTTTCCTTCTCGGACATCTGCAATCCCTTCCGTGCTAGCTCGTCCGTCTTTTCTTTTTCATCTATGCCACAGTGATACGGAACCCAGTAGAGCCGGATGTTATATATACGACCGACGTATATAGTACATGTAAAACCAGACGCCCTTTGATTTGACGATATGGAACCCCAGCTATTTGATTACTGCTAGACTGTCCACATATATGATCAAGTTCAAAGGAGTTAGATATCCGGATTCAACCATACTGCAGATTGTTCAATCGCCGCCTGAAATACGCTGGCGTGGTATGACCATTGCCATGACATGTGTGCACTGAATGGGCTCTGGAACAGTTGCCAGATGACTCTAATTTCCATCGAATAATCATCTTCCGCGGAGAGGATCACTTTTAGATGAATGATTAAGTGAATAAATGGAATTTGGGACGATACCTATTCACATGAGATTTAAGAGAATTCAAAATCTCACAAAAAAGTTCATATTATATGAGTAGGACTTTGATCATATTACAAGGTCGAGCACTATTGGTCGAATACTAACAACTTCTTCTGGCCTGAATTCTACCGGATAGTACTACGTACCACACAGCTCATGCCTCATTTACATTCTGCACGATTTAAAAGCATGATCATCTAACAGGTAATGGCCATCTAACTAGCAACCGGGATGGTGCGATTTGACCCCAATAGACTTTTCTTGAAGGGTTTTCTTACTTTGTAGGTGTATGCGAATAAATCATAGCGGTCTTCAGAGCCAAAATTAGCGATTCTATTGATCAAATTCACTATTAAGTTCTAGAATCATATGAAAGTCGCCGTAGTCCTGTAGGTAGTGCGTTGAATTATTAGACGTGTGGGCACTGCTCAATCCACAGAACGAAATATAAAAAAATGGTTTTTCTGGATAAAACTCAAGGAGTAAATAAAATTGGCACGAAAAGTTTCTCAAAAAAATCTGTCGTTCAGAGTCGACTTTAAACTGTAGGTACCGCCGCTCATGTCTAAAATTAATACACACAACTTAAGTGCTGTGAGAAGCTTGGTCGAAAGCCTGACTAAAGGGTTGTAATGATCAATTATGTGTGTACATATGTGATAAGAAATTGCATATTTCGTTTGCTCTCCACCTAGCGAAGGCGTGGCGGACATTTGAACGATGTTACGTTTCACACAGTATCAACAAGTCATTCAAACAAAAGAAAATATCCATGTTATCTCAACTCTCTTTGTTTATGCCTTACGCTCGTTACATATTTTTTGATTAAAAGAGGATATGCAAAAGAAATCCCGATCACAGATTTCCAACTTTAAAAATCATAAATAATGTGCCTCATCTTTGGAAAAAATCTCTCTTGCATATGATTATCCATTGAAGACCATTTTATTTCAATAAATTCTATTTTACATGACTTTATGCAGATTTACTTAAAACGTATTCTAACAAGCAATTGTTATGTTTTCAGTTTTTTCTCTTGTCTATGCCGTTGGTTTTCTGGTCTTACCCATATTATTACATTTAATTACTTTCATTTTCCTTTCCATTCTAGAAACTAATCCATGAAAACAGAAATATCAATGTGTGGTTGACTCCGTAACAAATTTGTTAAAGAATAAAAAACATTTTTGAAAATGGACAACATGCCATACCCAATTTTTCCATTTGTTTAACGTTTAAAAGGAGTGGGTAACATCTGCCTAAACATACCACACATGATGTGCAATCATTGCAAAACCAATATTGTGGTAAAAAAAAGAAAATTTCAACGTCAAATAAAAAGCATCAAAATATTTCTACAATGCAATGGATATGGAAAATTTCTATTTCTATTCTATTATAAATAGAATTTCAAAAGAAAAGTACAGACGTTCTTTTCTTGATATTTTACATGCATGTACAGTGGACTACAAAAGTCTAGATACCCCAATATATTTTAGGAATTTTATGATTTTTAAGCAATGATATGTAGAAATTGTAGAAATTTTTTGTATTTATGTTGTTAATTTATTTTTTTTCTATATTTTTTTCAGCTATCAAGGCTCTAAGTTTCAACGTAATAAACTCCAAGACGGTGTACGACTGTCGTAGATATCTCGACGAGATAGCGGGACGATATGATATCCATATCGTATAGGCACCGGGGCAAGTGGTAACTACAGAGCTGATGAACTTGCCAGGTTGGGCACGACCATCGAACTCTCCGATGAATTCTCGACTCTTGGAATCCCTATGGGGACCTGCAGGCTTATAATTGATAAAGCGGTCGTCTATTCTATTTCTTAAACAAATACTACTCAATAAATAAATAAAATAAAAAAATAAATATTCCGTCAACGAAAGGTGGGCTTTGGACACGGGTAGAACGGCTCGTAAAATCTGCCAAGTTCATTTTTTTGCTGTGAAGTACAATTGTTCCAGTTAGATTGTACCAATTTTCGTGCACATTTTCGAGTGTATGCGGTCGTATCTCGGCAATGGTATAACGTACGTTGGCCTTCGGCATAACACTTTTCTTTCACGGCGCCCCACCGACAACAGTCAAACGGTGTTAAATCGCAGCTAATTATACGGCCATCAAACCTTTGACGCAATAAATCGATTGTGACATGAGCTGTGTATTGCACCATCCTATTGAAACCAAACATCGTAAACATTAATACCATGAAGGGCAGGTACAAAAAATTTGTTAACATGCTGGGATAGATGTCTCCATTGACCGTAATGGTTTTGTCGTCCTCGTAATGGGTGCATTGACTTCTGTAATACTATGTGTGGGGTTTCTGAGCCCTAAATAAGCAATTTTGCTTATTAACTTACCAACCAAGATGAAAATCAGCTTCATCCGAAAAGATGATCTTTTTTGGCAAAATCGTTAACATCGTTTAGTTTCTCATTCACCCAACAAACTACCGTTGCTTAAGAGAAAATTACATTCAGTGGAGATAATATAATGAATTTTGTGACAGAGTAGAATAACATAAGTATTGCCAGATTGGAAATAATCGATGGTTCAAATTTAAACCGAATGATGGCCCATCCTGTATTGTATATTTATATTTACCCAAATAGTTCCAAAACATAGGAGCATAGGGCCTCAATGAACAAATTAAGATTTATCTAGAGCTTGGGATTTGATATGTCCCCAAAAACAGCCTTCTGGTTGTTTGACTTCTGCTTCGACTTCTCCTCTTCACGAGTTGGATGGTCTCCCAAGCCTACGCCTTTTTTGCGGATTTCAATCTAGAGCTTTTGTCTTGAGGCTTGCGCAATGTATGCCACTTACAAAGCAGAATTTCTAAATGGACTGGTACTTGCTTGGTCGCATTCAAAAGTTCAACATTGCTTATAACATCTGGCCATATTTCTACGCATAATTCTACGTAAGCACCGGTTAAGAAAACCCTGCATCGTTTCATTCCACGTTTGACATTCGTATAAAACCACTGAGTTAACATTAGTGTCGAATACCCTTAATTTAATCTGACTGAGAATGTGAGTCCTTCTACATACCTTCTCTAGCATGCCAAATGCAGCAGGTCCCTTATATATCCTGTTAAGTATGTCGGTTGTTGCTCCGCCAGTATTTTAAGTAAATACAATTACTTTCAAAGTTTTTGCCCGAAACTTGGTGAGATGAAATCACCGAAGAAATATTTATTCATTTGTTCGTGAGTTCGATCGTGGCCGTGATGAGAGTCAGTCGCATTACGGAGAAAAAGTCGAATATTAAAAGTTCTTTTCCTATTTTTACTTCTTTTAAAATCGAAGTGATAATATTTTGTTTTTACATCTGTGGTGAAAAAGAAAAAAAAAACCGGTTTTAAAAAGTTTAAAACATTTGTGTTATGAGCGAGCTTAAGGCTTCAGACTCAGTGAGCAATAATAATAATAATTCAACCAACAAAATCAACATAGAGAATGTGAGAAAAAGAAAAAACGAAAATGAAAATGATACTGTATGTGATGGTGAACTACTGAAAAAATTTGAAGATCATGTTAAAAACAATAAAAAAAATCGCAACAGCATAACTTAGCACGAGCTGCAATGCCTGAAAGACAAAAAATAAATGAAAAAAATATTTCTGTACCAGCAATTAACAATAATACAACAATTAATTCTGAAAAAAATAAAAACAAAAAAATTCCTCCTATTAACATAATTGATATAGAGTCTAAAGAATTAATAGAATTTAAAAAAAATGCTTTAAAAACAAAAGACTTCAAAATTAAAGAATTTAGAAATAAAAAAACTCTTTATATGAATTCTTTAGATGACTTTTCAAGAGTGAAGGCATATCTGATTAAAACAAATTCAAATTTCTTCACATTTACTCCAAAAGTGTTAAAAACAAAGTCATATTTGCTAAAGGGTTTAGACTCCGATATAAAAGCGGACGATATTTTGAATGAACTTTGCCATTATCAAACTGAAGATTTACAATTTGTTAAAGTTAGTCAATTTACAACGAAAAATTCTATAAAGAAAGGGTACAACTTGCCTTCTTTTTAGTACAAATCACACCAGAAAGTAGTGTAAACGAGTTAAAAAAGATTAAACAATTTTTTATCGCATGATAAAATGGGAACAAATAAAAAGAGAAGAGATTCCCCAGTGTCGCAATTGTCAAGGCTTTTTCCACAGCGCGGCAAACTGCTACTTACCTTCAAAATGCGTTAAATGCAACGACGATCATAAAAGAGGTGAATGTAAATTAACAAATGTAGTGGAAGAAGAAAGAGATAAATTGCACTGCGTGCTTTGCAACAAATACGGTCATCCAGCCTCGTATAAAGGTTGTGAAAAATATAAGCAACTGCAACAAAAACTTAGACTTAAGCAAAGATCATTAATAGAAAATAAAAATAATGCTACTAATGTAAATTCTTTTTAAAGCCCAAATGTAAGTTTTGCTAATGTTTTAAAAGTAAACAATAATAATAATGTGAATTCGTATTTAGATAATAACACCTTTATATTAGAATTAAAAAATATGATGTTAAATCTAAATAATCAAGTTGCAAATCTCCAAAAACAATTAAACCTACAAGCATCACGTATAGATGCTATTTTTTCCATGGTAGGAGTGTAAAAAATGGATAATAATTCATTCTTACTAAAAAACCTCAAAATAATTCATATTAATGTGAATTCTTTAATATCGTTAAGTAGAAGGTTTGATCTTAAAAATTTCTTGAAGAACACAATCCTGATATTGTACTTTTAAATGAAACAAAACTCAACCCGAGACATAAGCTTAAATTTTTTAACTATGTTATGATAAGAAAAGATAGACCAGGTGCAACAAGAGGAGGTGGTACAGCTATTTTGATTAAAAGTAACATAAAGTACACTGTATGTACAAACAATACAATTAATTCAATTCAGATTTTAGAAAGTTCTATAGGGCGTATACCTATGGCTGAAAATAAAAATATTGTAATTATTTCTGCTTATTATCCTTCGGGAAATAATGACACAAGTTTTAGTTCCGAATTTAGTAACCTTTTCCAAGCATTAGATTTACGCAACATCAACAATTACTATATATTAGCGGGAGATTTAAATTGCCGTCATAGAGATTGGAGTAACCCTACTAATAATATTAAAGAGAAGAAATTAAAAGACTGGTTAGTTAATAATGAGATAGACTATAGATGCAAATTGTACGCTTCAGAAATGCCTTCATATCCCAAATCAAATTCATATATAGACGTATGTATAGCTGATTGTATGTTACACATAATTACTAAAAACAGCACACTAAACTGTCTAGAAACTTGAGACTATGACAGTGACCACCAAGCATTGCAAATATGTGCGTATATGAATAATGAATATGTCCTTTTTTCTTTTATTGAGGAACCTCAGAATGTAACATATGATTATAAGAGAACGGACTGGAAAAAATTCAGGTATAAAATCATTCAAAAATTGAACAATAATACACTTATTCCAAAAAATCGAAATCTTTCTAACTCTGAGATAGATAATTATATTGACAAATTAAATAATTTAATTGTAAATGCTATTGAAAAGGTAACTCTATGAAAGGTAAGACTAAGAAAGTCGACTATTTTAAGAAAACTAAAAGCCCAATATTGCAGAAACTTCATCAAGAAAAAAGTAAAATTTTAACAATAATTAAAAAACATAACAGACTAGAATTCACGTTACCTGAAACTTCATTAAACTTACTTCGATCTCAACTAAAACTAATAAAAAAACTTTTAAAAGAAAACATAATCAAAGTTTTAAACAAAAATATGCAAGATAAACTTTCCCAATTAGATCCAAAAGATTCCAAAAAAATGTTCGAAGAAATAAAAAAAACTTTAAAAAAATAAAACCATTACATTTGGACAACATAAAAATTCCACAAAACCTTAAATACTTACTTGATAATGTAGCTGTTGATACCAATGTTTTAGAAAAAGACAATTGCAACAATTATATAATTCGTGATCATAATCAAATGCTAGATGCGATTGGTTCTTTTCTACAATCAGTCCATGCCCATAAAGAAATAGATAGAAATAATAGCACACATTTACAAGTAACTGGCAAGTTTAACAGATTTTTAAGAATTAAAAATAATTTCGATAGTAATCCAACTACTATCACATTTTTTAATGCGGAAAAAATGTCTCATAACATGAGTGACTTACAGGCTAATGGATATTTTATAACTAAAGACCAAATGCTATTTATTCATTCTAAGTTGAGAGCCAAATTATCGTCAGGAAACGATGATATTCCTAATATTGTTCTAAAAAACATACCTGAAATTTTGATTTTGGAATATTGTTCTCTTTTTAATAATATGTTAAACAATTCGTATTTTCCCGATACATGGATATATAATAGAATATCTTTTAACATTGTTAATGGATTACAACAAGGCACGGTAAACTCTCCTACACTATTTAATATTTATATACTGGATTTGATTAAAAAAATAGACAACATTATAGCTTTTGCAGATGATATCATTATACATCATGCTGATGATACTATTGTAAAAATAAACTCTAAACTTCAAGAGTACTTCAATATAGTAGAGCAGTTTTCAGTTAATTGGTTTATAAAGATAAATATTAATAAATGCGAAACAATTTTATTCAGACCACCAGTTAATAAATGTAACAATAACATCAAAAGAAATTGGAAATCATTTGGAATTAAATCGAATTTAAATAATGTCAATATACCAAACAAACAAATTGTTAGATATTTAGGAATTCATTTGGATAAATTCCTATATTATAATAATCGTGTCATTGAAGCCATAAGTAAAGCACGAAAAGCTTTTTTTATGTACAAACAATTATTTTACTCAAAATATTTAAAGCCTAAAATCAAAATAATTATGTATCAATCGCTTATTAGGCCAATCCTCACATATAGGTGTCCGATATGGTTTAATAACGCTCCTTCCTACATGGAAAAAATAAGGGTATTTGAAAGAAAATGCCTGAGAGCTTGCACAGGATTATTTAGATCATCAGACAGCAACTATGTAAAATATATATCTAATAAAAAATTGTATGATATATCAAATATTATAAGAATAGACAATTTTATAATAAGTTTAATTAGAAATTATATTTTGAGATGTATTTCATGTAATGAAAATAATTTGATTATGGCACCGTATTATACAAATTTCAATTATATATCTAATGCTCTACAAAATGGCTTCGGTACTCCCGAATCATTTTTGTTATTAGACAGGCTAAAGATAATTCAAGACAACAATGGTATTCCAATTTTTTATCATAATTATAGACGTGCCAAGGTCAAAGCTGTGGACTGCAATAATTTATCAAATTTCTGTAACAGGTATGATAAAAGTATATCGAATAAAGGTTCTCTTATATTACAAAGAACAAAAACCAAAAAGTTTTGGTGGATAATGGAGTATTAAAATATAAAACCCCTTTTTTATCTTTAAGACTTTTTTTTTTAAATATTGTGTTATATATAAGTAATGTTTTTCTTCACATTTTTCATTACAAATATAAATATAATTTTATATTTTTTTAATATATATAAATTTATTGTATTTGCAAATCAAAATTAATATTATAGCCATAATACTCGCGAGCTCGTTTCTTGGACTTTGTATATATGTAAATATGTATTATACTAGAGTTTATTATAGTAAGAAAATTGTTATATATTGTAAATAAATAAACATAAACAAAAAAAAAAAATTAATTTGTTCGTTTTGGTGGAGATGTCTGACCTGGTACGAATCGTGGCCTCACGTCCAAATCACTACCTACTAGACTAGGACGACTTTAATACATTTGAAAAATCTGTTATTATTATAAATTCTAAGAGATTCCTACAAGACTAAAGTAGGGTTTATAATGCTAAATAAATTATAACAAATTGACAAATGTAGCTGCAATAAGATAAAAAAAATTTCATTTCAAACAATACAAAATTCCACACACATTAAATCATTATTTTATTTATTTCTAAAATAAAAAATTTTTGTTGTAAAATATTGGAAAGTTATGTGGTATTAAGTAAGTGCTGCATTTTTCATTCTGTTTCAACGTTCAACATAAATTGTGATTAGCGTTAATGTTTGTGTGCACTGAAACAATATTTAAGTGAATAATCTAACAATATTCTGTGGTGAACAACAGTGTTATCTAGTAAAAACTATTTTGTTTTTCAATTTCTACAAAACATTATGCGTAAAATATTATTATATATGTGTATACTTACATACGAACTTCAGTATATTTACCTTTATCGCCAAAGCAATCGCTGACGTATGAGTAATATGGAAAAATAAATCGATTTTTAAAAACTCATACGACAGATTGTGAAACGAAATGAAAAAATTTTGAGGTGCAGTAAAATGAGATCAAATAAGGTCTTTGCTCAAAACTAATTGAATTGTTTTATGACCGACTGTTTTATTCCGTTATAACCCAAATAAAATTTTAAATTTATGACCTATTTTTACTAGCTTACCCAAGAGAGAGACTAGTAATGGAAAGTAATATAAAGCTGCCATACATGCATTTTCAAGCTGTCGTATTTTTATAGAAATAAATAAAATGTTTGCTGTGCTTTAGATGCTCAGTTTTGTCATGGTGTTTGTTCCAATACCGTCACATTTTTCTAATCAGAAGTACAATGAGTTCGTCATAACCTTGCAGGTGACACCGGACAGTGGGCATTGAAGAATCAGTAGCAGCCGCACAGAAGTGTTTTTCAGAAGATCCATATCAATTAATTTTTCACTTTTATTAGCACCTTAGGTTGTATACTTTTACTTTTTTATGGATTTTCGAAAGATCATTGAGTTTTAAAGTTTTAAAGATTCTATTTCTGCAGGAATTAAAGACAAGCGTTCAATTTATACGTCCTCAATGAGACTAGTAGGCTGAAGCACAATTTTATATTGATCTGCCTAATAAAAATGGCAATTAAACAGCTGGAAATCAACATTGGAAGAGTTATTGTTATATGCTTTGCAGGTCTCCTAAAAGGATTCTTTCGTCTGATTCGACGCTTCTTCGACGAATGATGCATTTTTAGTCACATTTTCTTGGGTTTGATCCAAGATTACTCGTGTTGTCATCGAGCACTTAACCACTACATCCACAATGTTCTTACTCTCGTGTTTATTATGTTAGTGCGTTTGGCATTCTGTAATTAAATCAGAGCTCAAATTTTAACTCAAAAATTTAGAGTTTTGTTGTTCCTGTTAACTTTAGAACACTTTTGTTACAAAAAATCTTGTTAGCGTATGTGTTAACATTAAGGAGCAATTTGATTATTATTACTATGATGTGTAGTGCGTGTTTGTCTTTTTATGGCACAGTTTTGCAAGGATTGGTATTTACCAACTGTTATCCATGACTACCATATATACCTTAGTTTCTGATAGTGCAGTGTATAAGCTGTAGTAAAATATACGCCATTATTATAAGAAAGAGAGTTTAACAGATTATTACCAACTACACTCCATATGCACACTCTATACAACATTTTGTATATTTTTTCTTGGATACGAAAACGAAAGTATAGTCAACAGTCTTGTCATGGCAATAGCAATTTTCTTACAATTGAATACGCTAAACATTACACAAATGAACTGTTGGGGACCACCATAGACTAGACATCTAAACTTCCCCTTTAAGGAAAACATTGGAGACATCAAACTTGAAATTTTGTTAAGGCGTCAGTTGCACTTTAGTGACTTCGAACTAAGCCAAAGTAAAATATAATATCACGCATTAAGAGTGACGGCAAGTTGGCAGTAATTTCTAATTGCACCACCAAAGATGGAGCAGCATATACCTGCCATGATTTAAGGCAAATAACTAAATTTTAAGAGTTGTAAAATCCAAGTTGTGATGGATTATAAACTTTACTGGAAAATAATGGCTGCTGAACTGTAATCAAGCCTAGAAGAAAACATTGTTGTGTATATGGTGGCATTAGTAAGAAGTAATCTACTAAATGCAGTGAATTTACGACCATGTTTCTATTTACAACTAAGTTTGTACCGTCAACTCTGTCAAGGGATCGATTAAATATAAAAGTAAAGTAGTTGTCCACCAACGACCAAGTTTGCTGAATAAGAGCGATATTGTATTCCGCTTGGCGTTAAAGAAACTGATGGACAGATTTTTATCAACTCACCGCTGTTTATAGCGCCTTTAAAGAAACTTTTGGTTATGTTTGCAATGGCTTGGACTATACCAATTATGACGTATTAAACCTTATGAATTCCCTACAGAGAGCTATAAAAATATCTAAAAAGTAATACATTTTGAAGTTTATTGTTTACATGGCATTTAGTTAGATAAACATGCTTATTTTACACTGAATGTACACTTCTCCAGTATTTGAAAGCGTTTAAAAAAACGACACAAGTTCCAACACAAATTGATACGCGGTAGCCAGAAGAGTCTTCAATAAGATAACCGAAACATAACAACATCTGTATATGAGATTAAACAAATTTTGGAGACCGTAAAATATAGAAAAATTTATCATCTTTTTAACAGGGTTCAAGTTGGTTTGAATTTTCAGAGAATCTACAGTTTATTACAATGGTAAACAAAGCTTTCGAGTGATACAATTAGGTGGGCCATCTATCGGTACACATTTTAACCATCAGTTATTTCGAGTCTGGCAATACTTATGTAATTCTATTCTATACCAAAATTATCCACTGAACGTGATGAATCGTTTACGCTTGAGCAACGTTGTGATTTATTTGAAATTTATTTCCAAAACAAACATAATTGGAAATCGGAAATTGCACGAAAACGTCGTACAAAATTTGGTCGCAGAGAACGACCAACAGTGCGCGGTATACGCAAGTTTATTGTTACAGTTCGTGAAAATGGTTTCATTGTTGATGCGCCAAGACGTAATCGTACTCGTACAGTGCGTACACCAGAAAATATCGAAGCAGAGAATGAGCGATTTCATTCTCATGAATTTAACATTTCACGTACTAGTTTACGTCGAATTTTGCAAAAAGATCTCCGTCTGACGCCTTGCAAGGTTCAGTTGGTTTAAAAAGTGAAGCCGCATGACCATCCGTTCGTTTTCTCTACGCTAAATGGGCCAGCGAGAACTGCGCGATGATATCGATTTCCTCAAAAAAATCTTTTCGGATGAAGCTCATTTTCATCTTGGTGGGTACGTTAATAAGCAAATTTTTCGCATTTGGGGCAAAACCGTCATATGTTTGATTGCCGTTTAATTAGCCGCCAGGAGCAGCGATTTGACACCGTTGGACTATTTTCTGTGGGGCACTGTAAAGAAAATTGTTATGCCGACGAACCAGAGACAATTGAGCATTTGAAGGCCAACATTCGTGATGCCATTACCGAGATGCAACCCCATGCACTCGAAGAAGTGCACGAAATGAGTTATTGTGTGTCCAGCCGCTGCAGACATATGAATGAAATAATATTCCATTTCTAACCGGAAGAATTGTACTTCATGATAAAAAAAACTATATTTGGCGAAATTTCAAACTGTTTTTGTTTTATTGCATTTTTTAATTTAAGCTTTTAAACGGCCCTCCCGTTACATACAGCGGAATGCCTGTATGGCCTAATAGAGGGGCAATAGCTATATGTTTATATGAAATGAATACCAAACCTTAGGACAAGTTGAGCCAAAGTCGAAAGAGTTCATTATTAAGTCATAAGGGTGATCTGAAGCGACATCGTAAGGGCTCACTATAACTCATAAGCCAGGAAAGGGTTTCGAACTGTCATTCAAACAAGTTTACAAACAAGAAAAGTTTATCTTGAAAGTGATGATAAACTAAGGGCTGTAATTGAAGATAGTTATAGGGTGATACTCAAACGTATTACAAACAAGATGTAGAGTATAATGAAAATTAACCTCTTAAGAGACAGCCAAAATAAAAATACTGCACACATGCACACATGTATGTGCAACAATTGTAATCCTCAATTTTGCTAAGACTGTTAAACTCGATTTTTAGCTGAAAAATTTGTCAAATTTTCTTTTATTTTTAGTATTCGTTATGCTAAAAGTTGAATTTAATCACAGCAAAGGGTTTACAATGTACTATACAACTATAATCAGTAATCTCAGTTGTTGTTTTCTCTGCCTGCATAATGATGTAATATTTAAAGTACCGCATCAGTAACAAGGGGATATAGCTCTGTGGTAGAGCATCCGACTGCAGATGGAGAGGTCCCCGATTCAAGCCCGGGTGTCCCCTGTAAACAAAATTTTTCTTTTTAAATTTTTTGATCAAACTGAATAAAGTGGAGGAACAGGTAACAAAAATTATAAAAAAAGGCTTGGTTAGAAGACATTTCAGTTGTTTGTGTTGTATAATATGTTCTTCTAGTTAAAAGCATGTATTTTTAAATACATTTTAACAAATTTTACATTTTACAAATTTTAAAATCACACCTTTGCCTCGCTGCTCTTGTTGTCGAGGGCTGTTAAAATTATTTAAATCGCGTTTTATCAGCATATTTTATTTACGAAATCAAAATTTGGTTGGCTTTCATTCTAAAGAAATTCCTGTAAATTATCAATGGTATGCAGGGTATTCCAAAATGGAGTTCCAAAATTTAACAGTTGGTATCGTTGGATGTAAAGACCTTATTTGATTTCATTTTATTTCAGCAGATAATTTTTTCATTTCACAAGCTCTCATATAAAATGTTCAGAAATCGTATTACTTTTTGGTATTACTCATACGTCTGCGATTTATTTTATTTATTTTCTTTATTTTTATTTATTTATTATTAGTCATAGCACAACAAGATAATAATCTTATAAATGAAAGTGCTATGGGAGTACATCAAAGAAAGAATATAATAACAATTCATTGATTATATAAGTAATGAAATGTTTGAAATAATGTATAAATAAAAATGAATAAGAACGTGTTACAATCACGGGAAATAGCAATCGATACAAAAAAGGATAAAAATGAACATATGTATGTAAAAAATAAAATAGGAAAACTACAAAGAACAGTATATACAAATAAAGGAAATATATAAGCAAAGTAAAAATATATACATATACTAAGATACAATGAAATTTAAAGACTAATTTAGAAAAATGAAAAATTAAAAATAATAATCATTAATAGAAATAGAGAGTAAAAAATGTACAAAAAAATTAAGATATGCTAAAAACTACTTGAACAGATTGTATAACTCCTTTTTGAACTCAATTGCATTGCCTATGTTCTGAATATAATTAGGTAAAGTATTCCATAGACTAATGGCGCATATAAAAAACTGGCGTTCTGACAAAATAGTCCTATGTCTATGTTGGATAATTTTCATATCGCGGTTGGATGCAAATGTAATCTTACTAAATAAGTATATCGGCTGTTTTAAAGTAATAGTCTTTGGAGGAGAATAAGGCCTTTTATTTTTAATAGATTATAAAAATTAGCTCCAAATATCTGGTAAGAAAGTTGTAATATATGGCCTCGACGTCCGTTAATAAGTACATATCTGGCTATATTGTTATAAGCCAGGTTGAGTTTCCGCTTATAATCAGTATCACAGTTTGTGAAACTTTGAGATCCGTATAAAAAAACAGGAATCAAATACGTGGCAAAGGGAGTCTAATCTATGACAGCCCATAAGTTCCTAAGCATACCGTAAACTTTACCAACGATGACGTTAATGTGGTCAGACCACGTTAGCCGACCATTAAAGATAATACCCTGATTGGATGCTGATTCAACAAAATCAATTTTATTCAACTTGATAATAATATCCGGCACAACAAATACTCTCTTAGTTTTATAGAGCAATAAACATTTAGATTTAGAGGGATCTATACAAAGTCCAGTGGCCCTAGCCCAGTTGTCAATTTTTCGTAAATCACAGTTGATGTTGTCTGTACATAGTTGAATATCCTCAGTACGTGTGCTCTTATAAAGCTGATAATCATCAGCGTACATATGTACGCTACAATTATCCAAAACATCAGGTAGGTCGTTAATGTATATACAGAACAAGAGAGGCCCTAATATTGATCCCTCTTCCAACGTTTAGCGAATTCGAGATCTTGCTGCTTAGATAAACTCGTTGTGATCTGTTGATAAGATAAGAACGTATAAGACTACAAGCTGAATTAGAAAAATGAAAGAGGGCTTGTAGCTTCTGCAATAATATTTTGTGATCAACCGTATCAAAAGCCTTGGTGTGATCCAAAAGAACTAAAAACGCTGTGTAATTTTCACCCAGTTTCAACCTAAGGTCATCAACTACATTGACTAAAGCAGTAGTTTAATGATTCTGCTAATGAAGGATAATAGAGATACATAAGTCCGTATAGTCTTTTCCGCATACTTTTTTGTAGAAATTGAAAAGATAGTTGAGTTTTTACTGAATAACATTGCTGTTCACGACAGAAGCTACCAATATAGAACTGTGGGACGCAATTGATATAAAATAGCAACTGAAGCTCATTCAAATTGTACGGAAGTTTTTTTATTTCAGTAAGAAAGAAAATAATGATTTAATGTGGCTGAAATTCTGTGTTTTTTGAAATGATTGTTTTTTTCTTTTCATTCCGTAAGGAACTCTGGAACTTATTCTCCACCATTTTATTGATATTCAAAACTTCGTTAGCAACCCCACTATCGAGTTTAGAGTCATCGGTGTATACATTCAGTAGTTTCAGGTGGGCAAAAGTTCTATACAAATGAAACGAAAATTAAAATATATAAAATAAATATCATAATTATATGTATATGTGATAATTTTCATATTTCGTGAGTAATTTCATTTAATTAAAAGCCTTTTTAAGAAGATTATATTTCGCATGGACGAAATAAAGCAATTAAAAACAAAAATCGCATTAAAAATGTTTAAAAGTAATTGCCAAGTGATAAATCATTAAAACAAAGGCGCGTTGAATAAGTGATAATTGATATTAAAACTTATTTACTACTAATAAAGCCAGATATATTGCGCTATCCCATTTTTTAAGCGATTTCTATTTTTAAATTTAAATAAAACAAAGTGTGTGAAAGAAATCTTTGATATTTTTAATCCTTTGAAAGATCTACTACAGTCTACGACTATATGCTCCTTAATCCTGGCTCCCTAGGCTAATATTATCTGGTCGTTAAGTTGTTAATATTTTTTTTTTTAATTTTGTTTTTCTAACGATTTCAAAAAACATCTTTGACGTTTATTTTTCTAATATTTTCGACGATTTTATGCTGTAGTCCTCTGGCAGCTATGTATACAGGCCATGTACTTACCGGAATATTGCCTAGAATTATGGTTTTTGGATTTACTTCTAGGTTAATATATCACGAAAAATTAAACATTTTTAAAAATCTATCACAATTGTCTTATCATAACTTAATTCCAAATTAATTGGGTATATTTTCTTTTTAATTCAATTTCGAAATATATTACTCATACGCACCATATGTAGAATATTTACTCTGAAAAGTAAACATTGTTTTTGATATTGTCATGTATGAATCTAGTGGAATTAGATATCGTTCATACGTCACATATGTATGTACTTATGAATGAATTTTACATATTAAGGGCCATTATTGCAATTTACCGTTAAACTTGGGTTTATTTTCGTTATTACAACTTACAGATAAAATTTTTCAAAAATATGGCCGTGCCGGAGCAATGTCGATAAAACTGCTCAATTATACAAGTTTTTTTAATGCAGTGGCAACCGCGGGCAAGTTCAAACATAAAGACCTTTAAATGTTAAAGGTATGATGATCCTCCCTTTAGCTTAACGATCACTTCCATCTTATTGGGTACTCATAATAACGAAAACAATTTATTTGCCCGTTAAAATCCTCCCTTTGTTTAATGGCAAGTTGTAGTAATGGCCCTAAATATGTGCCGTGATGTGAGTAAATATAATGGGTGGGTGACTTAAAAGTTTAAATTTAAAAAAGCAATAAAACAAACATTATTGGAAATTTTGATAAATTTATTGTTTACGTGTGATCTACAACTGTTCCGGTTAGGGACGGAATATTATTTCATTCATATGCACCTATACGTTTGTATGGGGTCGTGTCTCGGCAATGGTGTTACGAATGTTGGCCTTCAAATGCTTAATTATATCTGGTTTGTCGGCATAACACTTTTCCTTAACAGTATCCCACAGAAAATAGTCCAACGGTGTCAAATCACAGCTTCTTGCCGGTCAAGTGACATCACCATTTCGTCTAATTAAACGACGTTTGTTTACGTTTGTTTGACGTTTGATGTGCGTTATCTCTTGTTTGCTGAAAAAACACTTTTTTTTAACGGCATCCCACAGAAAATAGTCCAGCTTCTTGGCGACCAGTTGACATTACCATTTCGACTAATTGCACGGCCATCAAACGTTTGACGCAATAAATTGATTGTGACATGAGATGTGTTGTACAATCCTGTTGAAACCAAACATCGTCCACATCCATACCATTAAGAGTGGGTAGAAAAAAATCGGTGATTATGGGGTGATAGGTGACTCCATGGCCTTAATGATTGCGCCGTGCTCATTTTCAAAGAAATATGGGCCAATGATGGCTACGCTTCACAAGCCGCACCAAACAGTCACTAATAATGGATGCATTGGTTTCAGTAAGGTCTTATGTGGGTTTTATGAGCCCCAAATGTGGCAATTTTGCTTATTAACGTAGCCACCAAGATGGAAATGAATTTCATCCGTAAAGATTTTTTGGCAAAATCCAAATCATTGTGCAGTTTTCCGTTGGCGCATTATTTCATTACGTTTAGTGGAGATATTATACTGAATTTTGTTACAGAATAGAATAACCGATGGTTCAAATTTAAACCGATCGATGGCACATCCGGTATACATATACATACATATATTTTTTACTTCACAAAAATATAAGAAGTTTAGAAGGGCTTATATTTCAACAATATATCGACATTGCGATAAAAATATCTGCAGGTATAAAAATATTTCTATGTACATAACTTAAGACAGCAAATCAAAAATAATGTTTACCATTCGATATCTCATAGAGTAAGTAAGTAATTAATATAAACGCTGGTAGTGCAACTCAAGACAGTTCTGTAATGTAATGTAATTTTTTCCATCTTTAAACCCTTTTTTGTAGGACAAAATAATAATCCTGACTAAAGGATGTAATGAACAATTAAGTAAGTAAGTTTGTAGTTGTCCTGATGGATCAATATTTCTCTTCTATTAGGCATAGTCGATCTGTTGAAAGTCTAAATACGAACGAATAATTTTACCATATCACATTCAAGTTTAAAACTTAAAAACGTGTCTTAAATTTGTTTATTCTCTTCGTTTAAAAGGTTACAGTTATATCATTCATTCATAACGTAAATCATTTCTCATTCCTAACAAATTCTACGAACATTATTTTAAGCTTTTTATGACGAGTTCTTTGATGTTTGCTTTTGTTTCAATGTATTGTTTTCATAACTTTTGTTTAAGTCAACTTTGTCTGAGTGTTTAAAGAAATTTTAAAAGAAACAACATTGTTTTTACAATTATAACAGCCTTTATTTCATTTAGTCCCTTGCAGTATTATAACATTGTTTAATGAATTCCATTTATTCATTTCATTTAAACATAAGGCACGTGGCGGAATTATATTAATCTTATGGTAAGAAAAATTTACAAGTAATTCTTTAAATACGTCATCGCAAATCTCTAAATGGAAATGTTAAGCCGTCTGATATTTTATTTATTTTTTGTTGTTATTATAAAATAACATTCAGTCAGGATTACAACCTAGCTTCTCTTACCTTTTGTGTGTTAATTCTATACACGAGTGGCGGGTCCTACAGTTTAAAGTTAACTCCGAACGTTAGATTTTTGAGAAACTTTTCATGACAATTTTATTGACTCGCAGAGTTATTGCCAGAAATCTGCTGAGAGGCAGTCACCGAAGCAATATTTGTTCATATTTCGCTGTGTTTGTCTGACCTAATGTTTGTACCGTAGCCTTACGTCTAATAAGCCGCACACTACCTACTAGAATACGGCGACTTCCAGGGTATATACATCTGTCGAATTAGTTGTCATTTATTCCGTCTATTTTGTCAAATTACCGTGGACAACCGTAGTCGAAGACGTGGGTGCCTTGAATGTAGTCGGCAGCAGTTAGCAAACTACCCTAATTTTTATTGAAAAATTATCCTTAGGGATGAGGCCTATTTCTGGTTGAATGGATACATGAGTAAACATCATTTTCGAATTTGGAATGTTGCCAATTCATATAAGACCCAAGAGCGTCCAATTTCTCAAACAAACTTATTGGGTTTTTCATTAAATGAAGCAAAGTGTGTGAGAGTTATCACAGAAATTTTTATTTGTTTGAAAAACATATTGATGCTGTTATGTGTACAATATAACATCGTTCATATGTCCTTCAAGGCCTGTCTGGGCGAGCGCATTCGAAATTATTATATTATTATTATTTTCCCAGATTATGGCACATGAATCCGATTGAATTTGACCAAAGACAAACACTTGCAATTTAAAAACAGCCCGCAAGAAAATGTCTAACGTTTGGAAATTGGTAATCAACAAAGTAAAGTAACTTTTTTGGAATGTATTTGATCCTCACAGAAAAAATTAGTTCAATTTTACTTAGCCATATTTTATATTTCAATTTCAAACAACATGGGGAGTTTCGCCCGGAAATGGTGTTGTGACAAGAAGAGCAGGAAGACGAAAGCATATGTTTTTTCTTACTTGTCGGTGGTTAATTAAAAATATTTGCGGTTTGTTAACAATTTTTACGCATACATTACAAACCCTTCAGTCAGGATTACAACATAGCTTCTCACATCACTTATGTTGAGTGTGTTAATTTTATACATGAGTGGCGAGACCTACAGTTTGAAGTGGACTCCGAACGACAGATTTTTGAAGAACTATTTTTTTAATATTTCGTTTTGTTGGAGATGTCTGAACTGGCAACATGTTTTAATAGGCGTACTTGATTTCACTGTATTACACCATTTCTAAAATATAAATAGCTTTCAAGCCGCCGTTATACAGACAACTTAAAGCATTTGATAAAATTCTCTCACAAACCTAATTACTATATTATATCCCACAAACTTAATTACTTTTAGAAATTCTAATTTGTATATTTGTTAGATCATTACAAATCTAAAACATATGGTACCCCAATATGATATCTAAAACATGTGGCATTCCTATTAAGAATTCATTATTTCTACTTCTTCAACTATTTTAATACAAAAAAAGGGGAAAAACAACTTCAATTTGTGAAAATTCTAATATAAAGCAAACCTAATCAAGTAAAGTTTGGAGGGAATTACTTTCCTACGTTTTCAACAATTTTTGCTTTTAATTCGAGTGAAAGAAAGCATTAGAAAAGTTTTCATAATTTCTGCAGTGAAAACAAAATTATTGCACATGAACATTAATGCAATACGCTTATTTAATTCTGTAGACAGATACACAAGACAATATAAAAGTTTTCTCATATAAATGCCCTGAACTATTGGGTTGTCCGGAAAGTAATTTCGTTTTTTCCAGATAGAGGATTTAATTGTATTTTTTGCACCCAATTCACACTTACGCCGTATAATTTTTATATGCTTTGAAAGCTTATATAGTAAGGATTGTGTGCGAAAAATTTCAATTAATTCCATGCAGTAGTTTTGGTGTGCTTTTAAATATGGAGAGCGATAACCAACATTTTCGACATATGCATCTTACTGTTACTTTACTACAGAAAGGATAAAAATGCTGTTCAAGCTAGAAACAAATTGTCCGATGTGTATGGAGAAGGTGTGTTGATAGTGTGCCAGTGCCAGAACTGTTTCGCTAAATTTCGATCCGTCAATTTTAAAGTCGAACATGCACCACATTCGGGAGGGCCAGTTGAAGCTGATAAAGACGCGATAAAGGCATTAGTTGCTGCGAACCGGCGAATAACAACACGTGAGATCGGATTGGGGTTATATTTATCACTTTATGACCACATGATTAATATTATATGTGTCGTAAAATTTATGCAAACAGAATTTTTGTATAAAGTAAGAATATTAAGTTTTTATTTAAAATGCATCTATCTTATTACAAGTGTATAGAGAAACTAAACATAAGAAGAAACATGAAAAGAGTAACGATGTTCACATTGCAATAGAAGAGTTGCCATACACGTAATAGTGTTTTCACACCGAGTGGTTTTAACGCAAAAGTTGGTTTTAACGTTAAAACCAAAAATAAAACCTGATTTTAGCATACAAAATTTTGTGTTAAAACGAAAATAAAACCTTTTTTGAATTGGTTTTAAGTTGGTTTTATGAAATACAACCTTGTTTTGATGTCCTAAATGTACTAAATCAGAGCTACCAGCTCTGAAAACCTGAAAACAGCTGATAAAAACAAAAACAAATGTAAATAAATAAATAAATAAATAAATGTAAATAATCATATATTTTGTATTAAAAAATTAAAAATTTGGAATATTTTTAATTTCTTCTATGAAAATTTTAAAAATTTGTAAATATTTAATTATTAATCGAAATGTGTGTTGTTTCTGGTCACAATGAATATAGTTTCTTGTGCGAAAGGTAAGTCAGAAGCTAAATATATCAAGATGAAATAAGGCATATTGCTCATGAAATTTTTTTCTCGCAGTCATAAATGTCATGAATTTAAAACCAATTTTAATGAAACTTGCAGTGTGAACGCAAAATCAGCTGTTTATGGTTTTAACGCTAAAATCAGGTTTTAAATTTTGGTGTGAAAACAGTATAAGATTTCCAACAATATAAAAACTATGTTTCATTTACACAAAAAAAAAAAAAGAAAAACGAAATTACTTTCCGAACAACCCAATATTTACTATAGAAGTCAAGTTTAATATTGTATATGAAGGAAAGAGGATATGAAAATAAAGATTATCAGCCTAGAAAGAGAAATTTTTTAAATTCAAATATTTGTTGATGGAATTCAAAGTTGACACCACATAAACATAATTATGAATAGACGTGAAAATATAAAAGTTTTAGAGAAAGGCGAATGAAAAAAAAAATAAAATCATCATGAGAAAATGTATAATCAGTTTCACACCATAGTGAGAGGTAAAAGTAATTTTACATTGATAGAAAAATTAAAATCAATCAAATAAGTCAATAACACGTATCTCTGTTTGTGCTGTGTGTTTAAAATTTTCGGTATTATCATGAAAAATTTCTCAAAAATCAGTTTTTCAAAGTCGACATTAAACTGTAGGTTCTTCCACTCAGGTATGAAATTAATACATCCAAAATGGATGATGTGAGAAACTTGACTGTAATTCTGACTAAAGGATTGTAATGGCCAATTAAGTAAGATATTAAGATATACGGGATAGTAAATATTCTATAGATTGCTAAATTGTAATGGACAAAAATCTGATTAATTTCGGGACCTATGGACAACTTCCTTCTTAACTATCCCCTGGATAGAACCAATAGACTCTATGACTTTGGTAAATGCTTCTCAACGATGAAAAAATGAAAAGATTAATCTAGAAGCGCTCTTCTTACAATAAGAACTATATTGTGGTAAGCAGATTTGTCAAACTCGCGGATATCTTCCAAGTATCCTCCATGAAAGATGTGTTCAATTTAAAATGAATAGAAAGTTCATAAGACAGGACATATCAATGCTGTCTGACAGTCAGGCCATCATTCGAACCGCCGACTCTTATGAGTTTAAATCGATGATGGCAAGAGACTGTCTGTAGAAGCTGAATCAATTAGTAGTTAAGGTAAATAAGGTCCTCCAGTGTTACTATTGTTACGTTTTTACCCTTTTAAAAACGTTAAAATATGAGCGCGTAGATTGAAAATAAAATAAATTTGTGTTTAGTTTCAATTAAAATCTTTATTGTTCACACATTTCTGTGTGCCATTATTCACAACTTGATGCAAACAACTTTGCTTTGTTTGTTATTAATCTATTTAGACTCTTTGCATAAACAATAACAACTACTAGTAAATTGGTCGACAGATCTTTGTAACAGAGATCTTCAAACCATAATTATTCTCTTGAAACACACCGTATCTTCATACAAGACTGAATGAACTTTTACTAACTTCGTTGCCTGCTTTGTCTTGCTTTTTCTATGGCAAGGTAAACAGTCTGATGAATATTCTAGAAGGAGTGTTCGTTGCTTTGCTTTCTCTAGATCTCTATAAATATAAACACCGTTGTTTCATTATTGTTGTTTGTGTATTTTGTTTACATTTATTTTTTGTTTGTAAGCAAGTTCATTGTATTTTTTTTTTTTTTTGTTTTTGTAGCTTTTGTTCATAATTATAATGTTAAACGATGTAAAAGCAAAACAAGAGTAACTAAATTTTTCCATTTTCGTAACACAATGTTGACCATCAAGCACCTGACTACACCTAAATAAGTTTATCTGTATTATAAATCGTTACAATTTCAAACTAATTGCTCAAAATGAACTAAAAATTTTTTATTAAGTTTTCGTTATCGTTAAAAAACTGCCTGATTGATGTCTTATATTGAAAGTAAACTTTTGCCTGCCACTGTTATTCTTTGTTTACATACAAGGCTCTAGAATTCTATTTTCTGTTTTAAAATCCAAGTAGTAAGTCTTAGTGTATGTTACTTGGGCGTATTTCGCAATTATTTGTAAGTAAGATACCGTTGTTTATATTGAAGGGCGAAAATGTCATGAAAATTCCTCTCGTGTCAACTGCTTTTGATATTTTTTCTTTCCTTCATAAATCCTTGTTTAGAATAACGGTATACTAATAATAAGTAATTCACTCCGAAAGCTACAGAAATGATAGTGAGACACAGATGTAGACAATAATATGGTGAATAGAAACTAAAAACTTTCAGATGCTGTTCCTTGTTTTCTCTATGATTTGTTTTCATATTAATAATCACCGTTGTTGCATCGTTCTGGTAAAGACAACCAATTTAGTTGCATAGAAGAGAATAAAACTGAAAAAATTGAGAGTACTATAACAACTATATTTAGGATTATTTTGTTGTCTTACTCGTTAGATTAAATTGTTATTTTCTTTTGTGTACTATACCAACTCCGCCTTAATGTGTATCCCCTTCATTAGGCATACAGTACGAGTATGTCTTGACGTCTTATTTTGATTTAAGTCTCCTGATTCCACCTAACTACCGAAAACCTTGTTTATACTTAGCAGTAATGTTCAAATAAATTCAGCGATTGGAGTCGGTTTATCAGTATATTTTTTAAAGTATAAACTTCCTTATTAAATGTTTTGGATTTCAACAAAATACAGAGATTAGCGTGTATTGGTAAAACCGAGGCAATGAAAACCTTTTCTACAGCAGCGTTTGAGGCTTTATTGGATTTAAGTCCATTGCACATGGTAGTGGAGACCAGAGATTTGAAGATAGTTGAACAAAAGTTGAAGCGGAATTTGTGGTCTTAAAAATTAAGTGTCGTTAGTTCTCTCCTAAACTGTCCCTTGGACAGAACAAGTAGACTCTATGATCTTAGGAAATGTTCCACAAGTAACAAACTTAGTAGCAAACAAGAATGCAGGAGCCTAGAGGCATAAAATATTCCGACCCAGGGAAGCTATGAGCTGTTCGCCGACAAATCCGGTCTGCTCCACCAGAATCATTGCAGACTCTTATGATGTGAAGAAGACGGAATCGGTACAACAACTTTTATGCGAGTGTCCCGAACTTCAGGGAACTGGCCGAGTTCATCCGTGGCACGGGGCTCATCCCACCACCAATAAAATATTATAAAGGGGCATACCTCACACTGAGCAACAAAGTGGGCCATATGGGACACTGAATAAACTTGCATTGAAGTTACTCGCTAATCTAACCTTACCAAAAATATTCCGAGCATAACGCGGGTATCTCCAAGCGGAAGTCTATGCCATCAAACCGAATTGAGAAGAAAGCACAAAGGACGAAGTAAAGAAATAAGATCTGACAAAACCATCCGTAGTCTAGTAGGTAGTGTGCCCCAGGCCAGACATCAAAAAAAAATACTAAAAGTATTTCTTCGGCGACTTTGTCTCAGCAGATTTCTGGTAAAAACGTTGAGAGTAAATAATATTGCCACGATAAGCTTTTAAAAAATCTGTCGTTCGGAGTCGACTTTAAACTGTAGGTCCCACCACTCATGTATAAAATTAACACACACAACATTAGTGGTGTGAGGAACTAGGACGTTGTGCAATGGGTCAATTCGACTTCCGAGTACAGTACTAGGTCGCAATCCTGACTGAAGGGTTGTAATGAAAGGGATAGGCAGACAGTTTCCGCATCAATCAAAACTTTTGTTGGGTAATTGAAAAAGCTGTTGATTTGTGTCATCCATCCGACTATGCAGGAATAATCAGAACTGAAATCGGTTACCTGACTTTTGACAACGCACTGTAGACTGAAACAATATTTGTACAGTATGTGAATGATCTCTAAATTCCCTTCTAATGTGTTCAATTTAATACATTTTAGAAGGGTGCATCTGGGTGCATATCAGATGCTGGGCAGGATGTTGTCCTTCTAGACAACGAGCAAAATACTAAAGTTTATCAGGTCGCAAGGAGGCATTGTAGCGCTATCATGTGTAGAGTAGGGACAGTACAATACAGCTATACATGATGACGAATACGGCAGTAAATTCTGCAAATATTAATAACAGACAAACTGGTAATAGTTAATATTTTACACCCTAGAGACATGACATGAGTTTACTAAGAAAATATTTAGCGTGCGAATGTCATTAAGAATACGCCACCTATTACGATTATATACTTCAAATTGTTGATGAAAATTCATTTGATAAAATCTTTATCTCATCATTGAATAGTTTTTAGTACATATGCATGTCTGAACATGAAGACAAAATTTAATTTCGTAATCTTAGTTTTGTCTTGCCATAATTAACCCTTATTTATGCACGATTTAATAAAAGATTAAAGAATAAACACAAACACAGACAAACAGGACACAAAAAACGTCAAGTCAAATGCATTTTACAATTTCTTTAGAATTTTACTCTTTTAAATCTCCATTATATTGCAGCAAATTCCCAGTTCAACACAAAAAAATTTATTATTTATGTACGCTTGGCATGCCGTAAGAATAATAAGAAAAAGACACATACTTCGAGTTACTGTATTGACTTTAATTCTGTTGCCTCAATAAGATGTAAATAAGAAGAGGAAAAATGTTTGCCAATTAAACCACCAGACTTCACTATCTTTTTTAGTGAATTTTTTTAGGAACTGCATTTATTTCCTTTTCTTGCTCTCATTGCTTT
This sequence comes from Sarcophaga subvicina, assembly GCA_936449025.2. Lineage (NCBI taxonomy): Eukaryota > Metazoa > Arthropoda > Insecta > Diptera > Sarcophagidae > Sarcophaga > Sarcophaga subvicina. The sequence goes on from OW388080.2 coordinate 88,028,246, forward strand.
TAATGTTCAAGTGTTTCAGTAGTCTGCTAAAAAAGAAACATCATAAAAAAGTCTAAGTAGAGAACATTGTCAAGTAGTTCTACTCAATAAGAAAAAGTGACAGTTTTGTTGTAATTAAAATATAATTAGAAACTTTCCTAATACGCCTGTCTGTATTCTTATTGTAGATTGCAGCTTTAACAGACGCAAATCCACATGTTTTTTCTTGCAGTCAACAAATTAAGTATCATCCTGTCATTTGAATGCCTCTTTTTAGTTCATTTTAATGTTTATTTTAATTTTCATTAACTTTTAATTTCGATGTGTCTAAAGCATTCGACAAGACATTCGAAATTAAATTTTATTAAACAATAACTGCTGGTGTGCCACGGAATAGTGTATCAGGACCTGCCTTATATATTTAAAATGTATTGTAGACATGCCGTTGAACAGATGTGGTGATGCCCTTGCTTTCATTTACACACATGAGAATTTTTAGGAATCATAACGGTATTCATTTTATATTTCACACACAATATATTAAATTAAAACAAACTAAAAAATTTCAAAATTTTGACACCTCACACACACTTTGTTTAACTTAAATTTTAAGATAGGAAGCTCATGATGTCGTATCATTTAGTTTAACCGTAGATCGAGTCTTAAAAAAAACTTAATAATTCTAGCTAATGTATTTATTATTATTAAATATTTATTTATTTTAATTCATATTAATGAAACTATTTTATATTGTTACATTTCATTATCAATTTTACAAAATTTTTGCCAAAATTTTTGACATGATGTACATGATGGCTTTTTAAGTCAAAATCAAACACTTCATGTGAGCATGGTTTTACTGTTTTCTAAATGGTAAACTTTGACATCGAGCACCCTTGCTTTGTGGCGATTTATAAGTTTCCAATTGTTTAGATGAGGCAGTTCGCATCAGTACGCACTCAATTGAGGCTGGCTGAAACCTGATGGTGCAAACCATTGTTATATTTGGTTTGAAAAATTTTTTGTCAACGTCATGTGAGGTAAAAAGTTTCCTGTTGCAATGTAACATCAATTATGTCAATAACAATGTTCTCTCTTTGATTCCTTCCTGGTGTCCCGGATACAAGTTTCCTCAAATACGGATTCTGGTGGACCACGAAAATTATAACGACCATAAAATTCAATTAGTTACTAATCTATAGCCACAAAATTATTGGGATTATTAAAAGCTGAAATACTTTTAGCTCAGTTTTCGAAGAGGCGTAATAGGTGTAAATTTATCATCACTTCCGAGGAGCACGTTATCAAAGCGAATAATTCTGTTATCTCATACGTACATATTTGACCGAAATACTGTAATCTGTGAAATAAAACTAGGACGAAACACTTATTTCTAATGTTTGTCTGTCACATGAAATAAATATGAGAAGAGCAGACTCTACAACATTTCAAGAAACAGTTGCTAGCAATCTGCGTGAAAATTGGTAAAAAAAAAATGTGAAAAGAAACAAAATAAAATAATGGTACTTTTTCTTAATACTACAGGGTACATAGAAGAATAAAGAATATTAAATTTGATATTACAGGATTGTAAATATTATCACAACTAAGTCAGGCATATGTCGTGCTTTAAATTCGTGGCCACCACTGTACATACATAACCTGCCACTATAACCTTTCGTTATAAATTTGGAAATGTCTGACCTGACCTGGTCTGACGTCTAATAAGCTAACACTCTACATACTTGACTACGACTAATTCAATCAATATCAAGAGCATATCAAGAACAGAAAATTCAAACTTTTCACTTACATCTAACAATCTAACACTTCACTTCCAATCCCTTCTCAAATCCCATAAATAATGTATTATTTACGATAAAATTTCACAAAATCTTTGAAAAATAAATTACATACACAAGACTAAAGAATACCTAGGAAAGTCTTATGTATCAAAAATGATACATAAGCCAGAATTATGAATTTTTTAAAAAATTTTAAGTTCTGTTTACAATTTTCTTATTTTATTTGGTTTAAAATAATGGCGATAACAATACTAACGAATTAAAAAATATCAGGCATCTAACTTTTTCTGAGTAAAAGTTATATGATCTGAAGGATTGAAATGTATTATTTTTGGTACAAAGCTAGATTTACGTTTAACCCATGGTTGTATTACCAATTTATTGTGTGTAGGTATTTCGTATTTTTAAATTTAAGTCTGCTAAATTTAAATTTAACAAAACCAATTTATATCGAAATCAATTCAATCAATTGTGTTTTTCCATTCTCGCCAATACGATTAGTGTCGTTTCGCATTTCGAAACAATATTTGATTTTTTGCTTTAATTTATGCACTTTCATTACCCAAATGTTAATAAATTGTGAAAATAAGATTTGATTTGACTTTTGAAACAAAAAAAAAAAACAATAAAATAATTGTGAGAAATGGTAAATGAAATAAGTTACAGGATAGTTTACTTGCGTAGCCAAACATATTTGACGTCAGAATATGAAATTAAGCATCAACTGTTTTTAATAATACTTTTCATAGAAATAAAAGGCAGTACAAATAGAGTCAAAAATTTAAAGGAAATAGAAAGATTTCAAAATGCTCGAATAAAAAGCAATTCTCTAAAATAGAACTGTCGCCCAGTATTCCCTCTTTCCCTACTTCTATAAATTAGCTTTTCTGCATTACAACCCAACACAATGCACTGCATGAATAAGGGTCATCTACTGATTGGTGGTTACCAAAAAAAGTGTACCTTCAAAAAGATGGCCGTTATAAACTCGAAAGTTGATCAAATAAAGAGATGACATAATACAGTCACAAGTTGTTTTAAATGGTATTACTACAAAGTCACCTAAAAAATTTTAATTCATAAACAAAATTAAAATAAATAAGAAATCGAGTTTAAAACATGGGAATCATATTGAGCAGTTCCACTAATTATTCTGGCTTTATAAGCCCTGGTTAAAAATTTTTTCTCTTATTTTTAAAATTAAATAACAGATGGGGGTTTGCTTTGAGATGAATTAATATTTCTCTGCATCCGCACTATTTACAGCAAACTTTCGGGCTCAACTTAGTCTTTGCCATCATCATCATAATGCGCTGAAATTGTGTACATTTCTGTACATCAACTTGATAGTGTTGGTCTTAAAGACTGAGATGTACTCCTCTAAATTTTTAGAAAATATTTCCAACGAAACTAAATAATTATTTTATTTTCGTAAATAGGAACAACTGGAAGAGTACAATTAGTAGCCTTAGTCTAATAAATAGTGTGTTGGCGTATCAAACACAAGGTAGACATCTCTTACACAGAAAATATAAAAAAAATTTTCGGCGATTGCCTCTCAGCAGATTTATGGCAACAACTCTCAGAGTAAATAAAATTGCCATGACAAGTTTCTTAAATAATCTGTCGTTCGGAGTCGACTTCAAAATGTAAGTCCCGCTACTGATGTAGAAAGTTAACTCAGACAACATGGAAGCTAGGGCGTAATGCTGACTAAAGGGTTGTAATGACATATTATATATATATACATATGTATGTATAGGCGAACAACTTAAAAAAGTACAAATTATTATAAAATTTTAACATTTCAATGGAATTATATGAGTTCGGAATTCAAGTTACCTATCGTATGCACAAAAAAATTATTCTTAAGAAGTTCAATAAACAAATACGCACAAAAAAGACATCAATAAACGTACTAAACTTGATAACAGTTTAAATTGGTGTCAGTATTGACATTTTCAATCGCTAATAAATTAAAATTTCATTTAACTCTTTAGAAATCTATGAAAACACTACCAAATTATAATTCAAAAAATTTACAAAATTTTTTGTTTGTTTTCGTTTGACTATTATTTGGAAAATAAATAAAGAAATTTGATAAAAAGCTGAAAAAAACATACGAAAAACATCCAATTTAGTCAAACACAGCTCGAAAATTACACTTAAAAATGCTACAATTTCTAAATGAAGAAGAAACGAATGAAAAACACTGAAAATGTAATTAAATTTAAAAAAAAATATTTCAATTCCTTTTTCCCATTTTCATGCAAATAACATTCAAATTGTTTAATTTGCGTTTGCAAATAGATTGTGAATAATTTGAATTTTCACAAAAGAACATAAAAGATTAAACATTTCATGGCAATTTTATTTTTTAAAGCAAACATATTCTTTAAGTGCTCTTTAGCAATCCTCCTACTCTTTTCTAGATGACAGTATATTTAGCATTCAGCTCTTTGAAGTTTCAACCTTCAAAGAGGATTAATATTGTTACGAAAATGTAAACATCGTTTAATATTACAGATAAACAAAAGCCACACAAACCCATACAACGAACTTGCTTGCATATATTAACAACATAAGAAAAGGAGACAGCCAAGTATGAAAGAAAGCAACAACAAACAACGTAAGCAAAATACACAAACAACAATGAAGTAGTGATAGAGTTCTCGACAACGCGAAGACACGAACATTCCATTTCAAGAACCTTCATCAGACTGGGACGATTATAATATCAAACAAGAGGAATATTACGTCATCTGTAACTGTGGCTGGTCTAATTTCTAGGGATTCAGAAGCTCCTCATATTCTGGGTATGAAAGTTCAAGTCCTCTGTTCAATGGAATCAATACATTTTTCAAGTATCTAAGGAAACTTTACAGTCCCTTCACCCCATTAGGTACCTATCAACATATATACATACAACACTTTAGTCAGAATTAGCTTCTGACACCACTGATATTGTGTGTGTTAATTATATACATAAGTGGCGGAACCTACAGTTTAAAGTCGATTTCGAACGACAGATTTTGTTTGAGAAACTTTCCGTGGCAATTTTATTTACTCCCAGAGTTTTTGCCAGAAATCTGCTGAGAGGAAGTCGTCTAAGAAATATTTGTTCATATTTTCATTTTGATGTTTGACCTGGAAATTGAACCGAGGCCTCACGTCTAATCAGCCAAAACACAACCTACTAGACTACGGCCCCCATCAGGTACCCCTATCGTAAATAGTACTTATATCGAACTTACAATGGTTTTCTCGGGCTCTGACAGGAAATGCCGAAATAGGTAGGATGTTCAACTCTATTGGTTCACTGGAACACTGTTGCAATTAGATTTGTGTTTCACTGTTATATTGCTACTAGAACGGATTATACATACATACATATATAATTGGTGATTAAACCGTTTCAGCTAGGGTTACGAGACCTAACTTCGCACACCATTTATGTTGTGGGCATCAATTTCATCCATGACTGGCGGGACCTACAGTTTAAAGTCGACTCCAAACGACAGATTTTTGAGAAACTTTTCATGGTAATTTTATTTACTCGTACAGTTTTTGCCAGAAGACTGCCTGTTCGGTCGTAATCTTGACTGAATGTAAATATAATATAACTTAGATACATTCGTAAGTATGTAAGATGGGAGTGTGTATTGAAAATTTGAAATAAGACGTGTTCCTAATACAATATCTCTGTTGTTAGCATTGGTAAAATTTTAGTTTGGTATTTAGTGCGAAAATTCTTGTTTCTTTTGTGGCTTCCATAAAGAAATGCAGGTAATTTTACCACAATAGAAAATGTTTTATTTGCCGCACATTTTTGTAATTTTTTTCAACTCTTAAGTTTTAATTTTAAAGAAAATAACAATGCTTCGATGCATTTACTAGTGCACGGATCTGACTTCCATTGTCACTGTTAGAAACTACAATCGTTGATATTTCTTCATGGCTGAAAATCGAAAATTATTCATATTTACATGGTCATGACCTTCAATGATATGCTTTAAAACAAAATTTAAGAAATGAAAAAGAATGTTAAATGCTCTTTTTTAAAAATTTTATGCATACTCTGCACACTATAGGAAATATTGCATCAGTATCTCCATGCATTCACTAGAGAAAAATCGATTAATTATTCCCCCTACAATGCTGTTGATATTTTTGTAGATACACTGGTTGGAGGAATAATGTATGAACGCTGACATGATAATTCCATTACTGTTTATTATTCGTAAATCAACATGTTGGCCAAAGATGTAAAAGTCAATTGTGAGTTAAACTTACAACTTCCGTCAGTAAGAGGAAGATTGAATTCAATTTCCTGATTCGAATAATTAATGAGTAAAGGAATAACAGAAAGCAGCAAATTCAGTAACATAGGCAAAGGGGTGGCTTTATAAAGATGACTGAAACATGTTTACTTGTTTTTAAGCTTAAACTACTGATTAAATAATAATAATAATGATAGAATCATAATAAAGAAATAAAAAGCAATAGAATAGAATAATAACCTTTGTCCTTAACATTATCTTATCGATTCATAAATTAACTTTTATCGATAAATTCATACCAAATTAAAAAATGGAATTAATTTGTGAATGTAGACATATTTCTGCGTTTAACCAGTAGGCCATGAGAAGCAAAGTTCTCATTTGGTCTCTTTAGAATGATTCATTAGAGATCCAATAGATATATTTTGGAACCAAATTACCAATAGTGGCCTTCTATTTTTTTCTTGGGACATATACAGTGGTGGCCTTATAATTAGAAATGATTTAGCAACATGCATGTTTGTTAATTTGTTTTACAGTTTTCACTGTGTACCTGGGATAAAAGGCTTTGTTTGGAGGACGTCTAACATAGGTCTTTCCGTTAGATTGGGACAAATTGAACTTATATTCGTCACTCCAGAGGACTCTGTTCCAGAAATATCGTTTCTAATTATAAGGCCACCACTGTATGGCCCAATGGTCGTTAAAGGATATAATTTATATAAATTTTTTCATTCGCTAAAATTAAGAGAAAAGTAATTGCTTCCAGTATTTGAGGCACTAACGTTCATTTCTTAATAAAATGAAGTATTTGCTACAATATGTACTAGTGAAATTTTTAAATTGCAGTGAAGTTCCAAGGGTTTTTTCATCTGTATACAAATCGAATTCAAATAGGTAACCAGTATCCATTTCATTGTGTCCCTTAAATTTTATCATGTGCCGATAGGTTGTTATTTGCTGAAAGCATCTTAAACACCTACGTTGCTGCAAGGTACTCCATATCTTTTTCTCCTCAATAGCAATCTCTAAATTACGGGAAAATATGATAACCCATAGAGAATTCTCGACAATTTTTATGGGACTATCGAATTATTTTTTCCAATATTTGTATCAAGATATCAAATTTTATATTTAAAAAGAATACTTGAAAGGAATACATCTGAAATAGAAAAAATGGCCATATTTAAAAACAGGTTAATCATTTCTAAGTGGTACAGAGACAAGTTTAATTGCAAATGTTAAAGAATTCTGGCAAAAACTCTGATTATAAATAATCTGTAGTTCAGAGTAAGTGGGTTGTAATGACCAAATATCTATGTATGCAAGTATATTAGGAGCTTAAGCAACGGATCTTACTACTTTGAACTGTTTTTATGTTGATAAGGTCCTATAAAATCAATTAACTTTGATAAGTGTGTAAACACATGACATGGGCGTTATAAACTTGTTGAAGATACATCTATTAAATTCGGTATCATTTATTCGGTTTATTTTGTAAATCACCGTGGACTACCATATGCAACGACGTGTGTTCGGTCAAGCAGTTGGCAACTGGTCCTAATTTTCATCGAAAATCATCTTCCACGATGCACTGTGGTCCAAAACCCCAATCTAGCCGAACAAAAGTCATTTTTTAAAATATTTAAAAAGTAAATTGTTTGTATGGTAGTATGTTGACAGGTGTCTAAAGTACATAACGACATTTTTTTTTTCTTTAAACAGCTACACTAGCATTGATATATTGCTTCAAATACAAGCAATTGCTTCTTTGCTAAAAAATTAATGTCTCAAGTGACATTTAAAAGAGCGAGTGAAATTGTCGTGAAAAAATAATAAGAACAATTAAAAAAAAATTGTTCGTGTAATTAATATAACAAAGGTATGAGTAAAAAAATACTGTTTAAATTTTTCATAAAATATGTTTTGTTTATAAATAAAATGCAATTATGTACATGTGTGTTTTAAATGTGAAATTCTTGTTTAATGTCCGAATTCAATTAGAATTTGAAATGGTAATTAAGCTTTAGTTTTTATGTTGTCGTCATCTACATATATATATGTAGCTTTTTAATGTTTAAAAAATTACCTGCCGAATTTTGACCAAACGATTTTTATTTCATTTACAGTTTAACATGTCCATTACAAGAAAAGAGCTGTATAATACCTGGCATAATGAAAAACAACTAACTAAGAAAACTGATGTTGTTGTTTAACACGTTGTTGCTAAGATTGGTATTAAGAACGATGAAACGGATAGCTATTACAGAAAAGTAAGGCGATCTGCTCGAATGTTTGTATGCATTTTAACGAAAAAGTGGGCGCAAGCCAATCGAACAAGACTAACGTTCGAAGATAAAAATAAATATTGGTTAGAAGGGTATTTTAATATTCCACCTAAATTTTCTTCATCATCTCGTGTTGAAGCATCCTTTAATCCTTGGATGGACCTTCGACCTCCAATTATGCCAGGCCTTCTAAGGAATTTTTATGTAAATCTGAGAGAACAAAGCGTAGAAATGTTGCTCCTTTATTAGAGACTTGGTCGGCAGAAGAACTGACTTTTGCTGCTGGAACAGGTCTTTATAAGTCCGGGAAACGAAGTGTTGCAAGCATAGCCAAACTATAGATTCTTCTCCCTCTAAAGCGTTCGAAATAAAAAAATGAGCTTTTCTCCTCCACAACCAATCCCTTACGCAAATGATTTTCTAAAGATTCTTCTTTCAATTTAAGTTATAAGATTTAATTCAATTTGCTACTTTCATTACAATATAATAAAATTAGGTGTTCCCAGACATTCAAGTTTTAGTATCCATGTGATATGGAAGGTGCTACGCCTACTATTGCTTGTCGGCCTATCGTTAACCAAAATATTAATATCGACACTACATTTCTTCATACATGATTTGGGGATTTTGACTGTTATAGTTTTCCCAGATATACGAATTTTAGTATTTTATTTATATGGGAGGTAACACACCCACTGTAGCTAGTTGATCCATTTTTCCCACAAATGTTTATGTGGATATCAAAGTTGTCCATGCTGAATTCGAAGATTCTAGCTGTTGCAGTTTCCATGATATAAGATTTTTATTACTTAATTCTTAAGGTAGGTGTGGAACTTCACCCATTTAAAACTTTTGAATAAAAGTTAGCCTATAATTCCACCCACACATACAGAAATACGGTGTGAAAATTTTAGGAAAATCGGTTCAGTCGTTTTGTCGTCTTTAGGCTTCAAACAGGCCTCAAACAAAACAAATTTACATACATACACACACTCATACACACACATATACATTTTGATTTGATTCTCTAATTGTTTATATTGATTAAATCTATAAACGTAGTAAGCATCATGTCGGTACGGCTTTGCAAAAGTGAGTTATAACTTTTGTTTGGCTAGATTGAGCATTTGGACCACTGTGTGATGAGGTTCTTAATATATACAAGAAGCTTTCTATTTCCATGAATAGTTTCCTTAATCTCTTGGAACTCAAATGTTGTAAGCTCTGGAGATGCAAAAACAAGAGCAGTCGAAACAGTCATATTATTGCAAAACTTTGGAGCGGGCATGGTCCCTAAACAGATTACCTTTCTCAGCTCAATTATGTCGCCATTTAAGGTTCCTGGTAGAAACCTGAAGAGAATAACTTAGTTTAAGTGTGGAATCAAGATTTTCCCAATATTTTGTTAGCAAAGCCGTTAAGTTTTCTCAGCTCCTTTGTGCTAAATCAGTTACTTTGTTAAGGCAATTTGCACTGTTCCTAACCTTTTCTTTTCACTAACCGATCTTTCTCCTTTCAATTTAATTGACGGTTAATGCATACATCTTTGATTTAACTTAATTGAGAAATTTGAATTTATGGAAATGAAGCAACGAACCACTACCATCATTATGTTTTAATTCATTTCTCCTTTTCATTTCCAATTATGTACATACAACGCCCATAAACTGTTGTGACTGAAGTATTTACGTTTGGCCTTGAGACAAAGTTAAAGATTGTGAACTCAACTGAAGAAATTAAGTAGTCTGCCAAGTACTGAATGAGCAATTTATAATCATTGGCAAGTGAATACAACTGAAAAATATGCAGATAGTATATAGGTATATAAATTTAAAAGGAAAAAAAAAGAAAATTTAAAAATTTTATAAAAATATTTTCAATATTTATTATTTCTAATAATTTGCACTCGATTTCATTCACTTAAAAGTCTACACACAGCAGATATAATAATATAAATAAAAATAAAATTTAAACCAATTTAGTTAAAAAAAATTAATTACGAGACAATAAACCCTTAAAACCATTCAAAAAATGGCAAAATATTAAATAAATATAAATAAATGAATGAATATAAGCGGAAATGAATTTCAGGAGTGAAAAAGAAATAGAAAGAGAGTTCACTCATATAAAATTTGTAGTCCATCATAAGCAGATTAATGTCTTGAGTAAACCGATAAATATTTTTAAAACAATACTCGCTACACTAGTACTACACTTTGTCTTTTCGCTGCATGCAGTCTAAAACGTATATTTTCGAAAATGAAAAATCCAGATACTGGTGTTTTGCTTTTACATCGCTTAACATTAAAATTTAAAACAAAAGCTACAAAAACAAAACTTCGCAGTAAACAAACCTGTTTACAAATTATCATACTGCTTAATATAGCAACAAACACCACCATAGAAAATGGTAAACAAGTAAACAAAAATACACCAACAACACTACAATAATAAATGTAAACAACGATGTTTACGTTTATAGAGATTTCGAGAAGGCGAAGTCATGAATATTCGCATTCAAGAACATTCATCAGACTGTTTATTCTGCCATATACTTGTAAAAGCCAAGGCAAAGCAGGCGACTGATTGAGTGAAGTTCAGTTAGTCTTGTGTGAAGACGCGGTGTGTTTGAAGAGAGTAATCGTGGTTTGAATATCTCCGTTACAGAGATCTGTCGATTGTCTAGTAATTGTTATTGTTTATACAAAGGGTATAAACAGAGAAATAACAAACAAAGCAATTGTTGTTGTTTACATAAAGTTGTGAACAGTGGCACATAGAATTGTGCGAATAATATAGAATTTTAATTAAAACTAAACACAAATTTATTTTTATTATATTTGCAATCTACGAACTCATATTTCAAACGTTTTTAAAAGGTAAAAACGTAACAATATGCTTTGTGATCAATTTCAAGAGGATATATGAATTTGGAATTTGTATCGTTATGTTTTTTGTGCCTAGTAATGATTTGTTTCCCTAGCAAAATGCCACACGTCCTGTGGCTTTTAAAATTTTGTTGAGAATTTTTAAAACTTTCAAAGGGGCAAGCGGTAAATATTTTATTGCAGATACTACATTGCTTTGGCCGCTGCTTGCAGAACAGTACAAAAGTTAAGAATCAATCAATCTATTCATAAATACATCACTTTCAGAATAACAGAAAATGCATTCAAGTCCTCTCTGCACAGAATGGATACCTCAATTGGATTCATCTCATCTGAAGTAATTTAAACAAAATTTAGAACAAATTCATCCATCATGCTGTTTTCAGAAAGAATGTGCTTCAAACCACTTATTTCTTATTAAATTAGAACCGTATAATGTGGGTATTTCTTTATTCATTACCTCTCTTGGGCGCATATGGCTTCTACAAAGCATTTCCATCTTATCCGATTGACTGCTATTATTTTTGCATCTTCCCATGTAAGATTATCTTGGTATTCCGTGGTCTGTCACGGCTTCTTGAGCCTTGAGGATTCCAATCAAGCGGCATTCTTGTTATGCTATCAGTATTCTTTATGAGAGTATGGCCGATCCATTTCCATTTCTTACGTTTTATCTGCGTTATTATGGGTTCCTCATTGATAAGGTTCCAGACATCTATGTTGCTAATGTTATTAGGCCAGAATATTTTGCAAATCGTTATTAAATACCTGTAGTTTTTGAGTGGTGATGTTCGATACTAATCAGGTTTCACTTCCGTACAATAAGATCGCTTTTACACATGCGTTGAATATTCTATGCTTGGTTCGTCTGGATATTTGTGAGTTTCTTTACATTGGCTGTAGTCGCCCGAATACCGCTCTCGCTTTATTGGGCCTGTTGATTACGTTTTTTTTTCTGCACTGCAATTTGTTGGTCAATATACTGCCTAGATAGCAGAAGCTATCCACGTATTCGACTGTAGCATGATGTTGTCGGTGCTTACGTTGTCAATTCTTATGGCTTTGGTTTTCTATTCGAGTCCAACATAGCGTGCTATACCTTCTAAATCCTATAGCTTTGTTTGCATGTGCGATAGAAGACTAATATCAGCCACATAATCCAATACATGTTAATCCTCTCCTCTCAGAACAAACTCGCTCATGATATCATCCAGCACTGTGGTGAAGAGTTTAAGTGATAGAGGGTATCCTTGTTTTACTCCAGTGTATGTGTGAAATGATTGACTTATATTGTCGTTGTTAAGAACTGAGAGTTCTGCATTCACTAACAAATCTCTAATAATTTGTATTATCTTCTGGGGTACATCTTTTCTTTTCAATGCTTTGGTGTGGGTATACAGGAGAGTCAACTTTAGCAAGTTCTTAATGCTTGGATTTAGCTTCACGTTCTCATTATATTGGCAAATTTAGTAATTTTTCCTTGTAGATACTGTTGGTAATACTATATTTTTATTTATTTTAAATTCATTCATTTGTTTAATCTTTTCTGCACTCATATATTGAAATACATTCAATTGTCTATTGTAGTCTGATGTCAAAGCTGACAATGATTGCAATTTGAGACCATTTTGCTAAACAATAATATTGAAGTACTGTGTTGCTCCTACGAAGTTAGCCTTTCAATGGCAATCTGCCAAACAATTTGTTTTTTTATTTCAGAAATGTTTGCATTGAAGAACACAATGTGGAATTATACGGTTTCAATATATATTATTATTGCCATTGTTAGTATGCAACAAACTAAACGAGCTGTCAGTCAATACGTCACTGAGTCTGAGTCTGTTGTTTCCAAACTATAAACAATTTTAGGCAATGCTTTGACAGAATACATAACACATAACAAAACAATAGAATAGTAAGAATAAATACGAAATATAAAGAAAAACCACAAAAAGACGGAATAAAGAAAGCAAATAACTGTAATTGGTGACAGGAAACAAAATATAATCATCCATACGGAGAGAGAATTTTATCACAGAATAGATAAAAACTATAATATAAAAATTGAAATAACACAACAACGGAATTTATTGCACTAGAAGTAGTTCAAGTGGAAAATGAAAACTAATCCTTGAAAAACAACAAAATTAAATAGAAAACTTAAACAAAAACTTACAATTATAAATTTGGTTATAATTATTATGAGCTGAGTAACTAAGACTTTCTTTTCGGGATAGTTTGAGAATCGAACCCACGACTTTCGAGCTAATAGTCTAGAACACTAGAATATCAGATCACCTAGAAAACTTAATTACAATCAAATAAACTTTTGAATATTTGTATAAGCAATGTTTTCGTATTCTCACCTGAAATTGACGTAATATGGTATGTATATACAGTTGACAGCAAAAGTCTTAATACGGCAATATATTTTAGCAATTTAATGAATTTTAGCCAAAAGTTTGTATAAAAAATTAAGGTTTTTATATTTATTTTATTAACTTATTTGTGTTTTATTATAAAAAAAAAGTATAAAAGTTTCAGATAAATACATATGTAGGTACCTCCAAGGAGAACCCTGAATAAATTTAAAATTGAAAGGCTTAATATATGAAAATGTTATCCCTTGTATTTAGTAGAATATCCCTTAAGGTCAAGCATTCCATTTAATCCATTTGGAATTGAATGTACAAGTTTTGTTTATTGTTTTTTGGTGGCACAATGAGCAAGTTTTTCGGTTGGCTTTTATTTAGGTTTAGCGATTACGTAACCGTTCTTTCAAATGATTTCCTAAATACTTGAAGACATATCGGGACTTTATGCAAGACTATTAAGCCTGTGGGGACTTTTTTGTCAAAATATATTGCCGTACTACGACTTTTGCTGTCCATTGTATATTGCAAGCTAGTATGCACTGAAGTAAAAGTAGCAAATGCATGCGAAATTTTGTAATTTCCTTAATCATAACATTTTTAGGAAATTTATGCAAAATCATATGACTATAGATTCTATGTCCGAGTCCGAGAATCCTAATATCATCATGCATAGCAACTTTCTATAATCGAAGCGTGGCAATTATTTATAGAGCGCCTAAAATCTTTATCCACTGATTTAGTTTCTACATACATACATAATTGGTCATTACAACCCTACCTACTAGACTACGATGGCTACTATATTAGCCTATATTTAGTATCTAGTATCAGTAATATTCGGACTTATGTGGATTAATGCCTTGGTATTAAATCTATTCATGTCGCCGTTCGAGTTAGTGCTAGTATTGTTGATAACAAGGAGCTAGAAAATTTGTTAAACAAAGTATAGTTCAAGTGCATCCCTGATCACTTTCATGATCAGTGCCATACATACATATATAACATAATTGGTCATTACAACCATTCAGTCGAACCTAGCTTCTCACACCATTTATTTTACACATGAGTGGCGGGACCTACAGTTTAAAATCGTCTCCGAACGACAGATTTTTGAGAAACTCTTTCCCGGCAATTTTATTTACTGTCAGGAGTGTAGATGTCTTCTTTTGTATGGCCTGACGTCTAATAAGCCAAACTACTAGATTACGGCTACTACTGCCCATATTACAATCAATTAATCAATTGCTAAAGGACGGACGTTGGCATGATTGGGCATCACGTGTGCGCTGAAATTAGCCTCTTGTCTCTATAACCATTAAGCACCTTCCTTCAAAACATGGCTGTAAGAAATGCGCTAAAGCTTAAATTCTCAGTGTTTAGGCCATGTACAGTAGGTCACGCTTCAATATTGCATGAAGTATAACCGAAACCCCCGGGTTTTTGATGCGTCTGCATTGTACCAGAAATTGTTTTCAGATGAACATACTACACTTACACTCCCATACGGAAAGAACGGGTTGCAGAAGCAGTCTTCAGTGGCGGTAATATGACGGCTCAAAAATGGAATGTGGAAGTGGACCGGCGACCTATTCCGATAAGCTGCTGTGAACGGGTCACACAGATTATCTAATCAGGCCAGCGTATTTCAGAAAGAGATTTTTTATTGAACAAACTGCTTGTATGACTAAACCAGGAAACTATTTTCTTCGAACTAGACCGTATGTATGGACAGTCAAATCAATCAAATCAAAGCGTTTCAGAAGTTGCATGGACTTTTTACACCGTATGCGTCGACACAACGTCCGTCTCTGCGGAATTCCAGACAACTGTGGCATAGAGGGGAACGAAAAGTCACTGGCACGGAAGAGATCGGAGATGTTTAAGGCATAGACGACAGTGGGGTTGTATGCGCCCCTACGAAATTACTTGTTTAAATTGGAACAAGTAGAATGGAATTCAATAAACCAAAGGTAGCCGAACATAACATTACTACTGAAACTGCCAGCATGTGGAAGAAACGGTATCGGTACAACACCTTTTATGCGAGTGCCACGTGCTTCAGAACATACTTCTTCGGTTTTTGGGTTGTAGAACCTTTGAAGTCCTGTGTATGGTTTTGAACGTGACACTAAGAATTTCAGAGTAATTCTAACCCACCACTAAGGGATTATGACAAAGGGGTTTACCTTACACTGTGTAACACAATGGCCCATATGTGCCACCGCATCTCAAAAAACTAGGAAAAAATTGCCAAATAACAAGCAATAGTTTAAAATTCCATAGAGTTTACTTTCCGGTAAATTTTTTTAATCTCATTCTGTAATGAATTCTACATTTTTTAAGCCCTTTTTATTCTTTTAAGGAACATAAGGATGTCTAAAGTTATTCATTTTATTTTTATTTTATTTTATTTTTGTTTTATTTTCTTCAATGGAACTTTTTTAGCCAACTGATAGAAGATAGCAAGATGCAAGGTTTGCCAACCGTCACTGTCTATAAGAACACCCTCAGTTAACATATCTTTGCTGTAGTGGCGAGGAACATATTCCAATTGATTTTTTCCCAAGAAGGACTAATCTTTTAAATCAGCAATACAGCACAATATTTTCATTGAAACTCGTTTTATTTTTCTTTTAAGAGGGCAACAGGACAAAAGAAAACTTTTTTAATATACCGGATATAAATATTTACAAATATTTACTGACATGACCACAAACAAAAGTATCAGGCACGGTCACTTGTAATGGTATTATATTTGTGGGACTGAACAAAACAAAAATAAAATTTACTATTGCATGTTATCGGTATGTTACACTATAGAATATAAGCAACAAAATAAAAAGGGAAAGTTCTAAAGAGTGACAGGAAATGAGTAACATTGACACAGATTTTACTTCCTGAGCGTGACAGTCACCCTTTCCTAATGGTTATAAAAAAAATATTTTATTTTGATGAACAAAAATTTTTTTTAAATAAAAACAAACAAGCAACAGTACATCTTCCGTTTAACAACCAACAATAAAACACAACAGACTGTTGTTGCTGAGACAGCAAAACAATCAAAAAATTGCAAAAGATATGTGTCATCAAAAATTTCCAAACATCGTAAAATTTTTAAAATTTTAGCACAAAAATAAAGTTACAAAATTGATTTCTGAAACCTATTATATTATCCTATTTTATGTATGTGTGTATGTATTTTATGTTTGAAATTCAATAAAGATCAAAATGAAAACACTAAATATTTGAGACGATTCAAATACACATTACATCCCAGAGCATCCAATGCATGCCGAAAAAGTCACTGCTTGGTCTGCATTTGAGCTTGACAATGTCATTATTCCAGTGTGGCATTATAATGATTCAGTCAGGGTTACGACCTAGCTTCCCACACCAATTATGTTGTGTGTGCTATTTTTTACATGAGCGGCTTCACTCACAGTTTAAAGTCGACACCAAACGATAGATTTTTGAAAATTTTTCAAGGCAATTTTTCAAGGCAAATTAATTGTATTTATTCTCAGAGTTTTTGCCAGAAATCCGCTTCATATACTACTCACCAGGCAAAAAATAACGTACACTTTTCATTAAACATTTCAAGAACGCGAAGAATTTTGTATATAATCCGGACTAAGAGCTAGTTATTAATGAGTCCCCAACTTTTCCTCTGTTTTTTTTTTTTTTGTTTGTTTTCCTAACAAAAAAATAACATTTTGCGATGCCATTAAATTCGAGTTATTTGTGAGATAATTTCGTCGTTATAGTGTAATATTTTTCTTCAGCGGCCATATTCGATGGTTAAGAGCGGAAGGGTCCTTAATCTATAGAATTTTGGTTTATAAACTGCACTGTTTAAGTATTTGGCAAAGGCGGCCTTTTTTTTATCAAATTCTTGATTAAAACAAATCAAAAAGTAGGCCTAATGCCACATGTTAAAAATACCGAGGGCATAAAAAAACAAATTTTGTTACTTTGATCCCGACCTTCTATGCGATAGATATAAATTAGGTTACTGACATACATACATAATTGCTAAATACAACCATTCAGTCAGGATTACGACCAGAGATTAGCAATGAATCGTTTTTTCTCTACTCATAAGTACTCATGAAATTTTGAGTATGAGTGAGTAAAAAGTATTGAAATTCAACTACTCTGATTCATTCGTACTCCCTACAACATTGATTTATAAGTACAGGTTACAATGAGTATTAGTTGACAACGTTGACAGCAAACTCATAACATTCGAAATATGTTTGATTTATATGCCTATTCATTCAGATTCATAAATTTAGAAAAATACTCATAATATGTACTTATAAATGTTTCGAGTGACTCGAAACATTCATCAAAATTTACAGTCTTTGTTGTTGTTGCATTAACAAAAAAGAAAGAGACAAAGACAGCAAGCAAAGCAAACACACAACCTTCTAGTAAGTATAGTAGTGATAGTACGCGAATCATACTTATTTTATGATTCTTGTAAATGAGTCATGGAGAGTAGAAATTAACAACATCATGCTTATGATTACGATACTACTTCTAACTTTGAATATGAGTAGTATGAATACAATATTAAAATAAGTATGAATGCGTATAAGTGTCAGAAATTATGAGTATGATTCGAATCTACTCACATTTTTAATACTCATTGCTGATCTCTGATTACGACCTAGTTTCTCACGCCACTTATTTGGTGTGTGTTATTTTCTACACGAGTGGCGAGACCTACAGTTTAAAGTCGACTCCGAACGACAAATATTTGTGAAACTTTTCATGGCAGTTTTTTTATTCACAGAGTTTTTGCTAGAAATCTGCAGAGAGGAAGTCGTCGAAGTAATATTTTTTCACATTTTGTTTTTGTTGGACACATCGGTTGGAAAACCCGAGGTCTGACCCCAACCTACTGGACTAGGATTAGGTAAATTGGGTTATATTTACAAAAAATCTTGCAGTTGATCAGCACTGTGCATTGCGTTTGTAGTCTATTGTGAGCAAAATCGGCAACTATTGAATATTTTACATATTTTTATAACTTCCAAAGTCTTTCGCACTTTCTATATCCGATCAATCATCAACATGTCATGAATTTTCAAGTCGTTTCAAGTGTGCCCAGTCATCTACTGTACATGTACGGCCACACAGAGTGTTAATTATGCTACTTTTTACGATTTAAAGGTATTGTTGTCTCAGAAATTTAATCAGGCTTGACATGCCCTTTTTTCTATTTTCTTCAATGAAACTGGAAGATGTCTTTAGACAAATGCAGCATTTCCTAGTTAAGAAGCAAGAAATTCCAAAAGTCAAAACGCTTATTGACTTATCCTCGTACAGGATTGACAACAGAAAACAAACAAAAAATTCTACAGTAAATAACATTTTGATGCAACTAAGACCACGACAAAGATAATACCCGTCTTTCATTAACGCTTACTCTCATACTTGCTCTCTGACACTAATTCAAACTCATGAACACCCACACTCAGTGTATTAACTACATTATAATTTAACCCTTTGATAGTTTTATTACAAATAGAACAGCATTACGGCCACCTCTTTAATGTTGCCGTTTATGTTTTTATACTTTATTTCCCATGTATTCTCATCTATTGTATTCTGAGCAGACACAAGTTAACAATTGCATAATGTTCGCAGCAATGCCAACGAACTTATTGGGCGCATTAATAGTGAATATATTAAAATATGAAAATGTGCGCAGGGTAAATAAAACACGTCTGTATGGTTCAAAAGTAAAATTAGAAGAGACAGTTTATTTTAATTATTAATATATACACATATTATGCTTTTGACAATTATATCCAAGAAGAATAGATGTTAAAACCAAAGTGTATAGATAAGTACAGGCTTGCTATGAGCAATAATATTTGTCCATATAATTTCAACATTCCCCCTGGACAAGTATTCTGTATAATTATATTTACTCTTTGTTTACATTAAATAATAATATTTTATATAAATTTAGATCTGGGATATTAAGGCTTCATATATTATGTTTTTACTCAATTCCAAGATCGGATAAAAATTTTGTTTGTTTGATAGCAACCACACCTTTTGTCAATATATCAGCCAACATATTATTAGTTTGAATATATTTTAAAACTATTTTATCATTTTTAATGGCTTCAGATATAAATTTTGCTTTTATGTCCACATGTTTTGTGCGAGATGAAAATGAATTGTTCGTTGCAATTTGTATAGCGCTCCTATTATCGCAATAAATTACAATTGACTTGTTAACGTTACCTATCAATTCCTTTTGGAGTCGGTCCAACCAAATGGATTCTTGAATTGCTCCAACTAAGGACATAAATTCAGCTTCAGTAGTTCATAGTGCGATTGTACGCTGACGTCGTGTTGCCCAAGAGATTGCTGCTCCTTGATGAATGAAAACGTAACCTGTTGTAGAACGTCTGCTATCAATATCACTGGCCCAGTCAGCGTCACAAAAACCAATGATTTCACTTGATTTGTCGTTGTAAATCAAACCTTTATCAATAGTGCCTTTTAAATATCTCATAACTCGTTTAACGCCATACCAATGAGCTTTACCAGGGTTTTGGGAAAATCTGCTTAACATATTTACAGCAAAGCAAATGTCTGGCCTGGTAATCTGTGCAGCGAATAATAAACAGCCAACAGCTTCCATGTAAGGAACATCCTTCATCTGCTGCATTTCATCATCGTTATCTGGACACATTTCTTCCGTTAACTTTTGATTCAAATCAATTGGCGTCGCAGTTGCATTACATTGATCCATGCCAAAACGTGCTAAGACATCAGTAATGTATTGGCTCTGATCAATTTTTATAGTTTTTGCCGTTTTATCAGTTGTAATGCGCATACCTAAAACTGATGTGGCCTCCCCCAAATCCTTCATCTTAAACTTTGTGGATAACGCCTTTTTAATATTGTTGATTACCTTCATTTCGCTTGCAAATATTAA
The DNA here is from genome assembly GCA_936449025.2 of Sarcophaga subvicina. Taxonomy (NCBI): domain Eukaryota; kingdom Metazoa; phylum Arthropoda; class Insecta; order Diptera; family Sarcophagidae; genus Sarcophaga; species Sarcophaga subvicina. The sequence goes on from OW388080.2 coordinate 88,048,825, forward strand.
AACGTCATCAACATATATTGCCAAAAAGAGAATTTTATCTCTATCTTTGTGATAATATATACACTGGTCTACATCGCTTCGTTTCAGGCCATAACTTAACAGGACTTTGTTCAGTTCCTCGTTCCATGCACGACTCGATTGTTTTAAGCCATAAAGCGACTTATTTAGCTTGCAAACTAAACCAGATCCGTCGTCAAAGCCAATTGGTTGCGTCATGTAGATTTCTTCTTCCAACTTAGCGTTGAGGAATGCTGTTACTGCATCCATTTGATGTACAAATAAATTATACTTTGCAGCAAAAGCGAATAAGAAACGAATAGATGTATATCTTACTACTGGCGCGTAGGTTTCGTTATAGTCGATACCCTTCTGTTGATTAAATCCCTTAGCTACAAGACGTGCCTTATACCGAACTGTTTCACCAGCGCCATTTATCTTAGTTTTGAATACCCATTTCGAAGATATGGCTTTTTTCTTTTCAGGTAATCTTGACAATGACCAAGTCTTGTTCAGCATAAGCGAATCATACTCTTCTTTCATTGCATTTTGCCACAATTCTGCATGTGGGGATGAAAGAGCTTCTTTGACTATAGATGGATCATTGGATACAAATTCAACGGCGCAAAAATTATAAGACGACTTTAATTTATTCAAAATTCTCTCTGATCACCGTATTTTGCATTCAACTGGCGGGGCATCTTCTTCAGCCGAATGTGTACGATCACGTGCTTCAGTTTCTTTTTCTTCTTCGGATAAACTTGTGGCATCAACAAACTCTTGTGCTTCGTTGACATTAGATTCAGCATCAAAATTATTTTCTGTAGGAGTAATTGGCAATTCTTCAGTCACTGCCCCCTTAGAATTGTCTATGCTGCTACTTTCAATGTCATCGTTTTCAGAAACGTCTATAACAAACGAAGGAAAATTTAATTTTGTTTCTTTTTTATAGATTACCTTGTCTTCTGTTTCAAAAAATACGACGTCACGGCTCACAACTATTTTCTTCGTCTCAGGGTTAAAGAGTCTATAGCCTTTTGCTTGGTTACAATAGCCAACAAATATGCATTTTATTGACTTTGGCGCAAATTTCGAGCGCTTTTCTTTTGGCACATGTACCATTGCCTTACTACCAAAAATTCGAATATGTTTCAGGTTTGGTTTCTTGTTCGACCAAATCTCCTCAGGACAGCGTGTGTTGTTTCGTACTGGCATACGATTTAATAAGTATGCTGAAGTTACCACCGCTTCTGCCCAAATTTTTTCGTGAAGTCTTGAATCAATTAACATGCAGCGTACTCTGTCAGCAATTGTGCGATTCATACGTTCTGCAGCACCGTTTTGTTCTGGTGTGTATGGACAAGTTTTTTGATGTAAAATACCATTTTTTTCAATAAACTCCTTAAAACGATTATTTACATATTCAGTTCCATTGTCGGAACGCAGTACTTTAATTTTACGTCCACATTGTTTTTCAGCAAATTCTTTGAACTTTTTAAACTCACCCAGAACTTCAGATTTTTGTCTTATTGGCACAGCAAATACTTTATGTGAGTAATCGTCAACAAATGTCAATATATATCGTGATCCCGAAAACGAACTAACATTTATTGGACCCATGACATCTGAGTGTACCAAATCAAGAACGTTTCCTGCGCGCTTACCAACTTCTTTAAATGGCGATCTGCTTTGTTTGCCTTTAACACAAATCACGCAATTATTTTTCTTCAATCCAGAGAAGTATATACCATTGCAGACATTTTTAACAGCGCATAAATTTTCATGGGATATATGACCAAGTCTACGATGCCAAATTTCACGGTCTATTGCAGACATTACACGTTCCTCAGGTTTAGACGTTTCTGTTGAATTGCAGTTCAGACGATATAAATCGTTTACTACATTACCGCTTGCCACAGTTTGTTTTCTCTTATTAAAAATCTTGCAGTGATCCTTTTCAAAAATCACCTTATTTCCGTTTTTTGTCATCTGACGCACAGAAAGTAGATTTGCACAAATTTACGGCACATACTCCACATTTCTTACAATTGTTTTGATATTTTTCTTGTTAGACAATGACATTTTTACATCGCCGATAAAATTAACTGGAATTTTGGTATTGTTTGCGACAACCACGTCTTTATTTACAACTTCCTTTTTATTAAATAAAATGTTTGATTTATTTGTCATGTGAGATGTCGCCCCCGAATCAACATACCAATTGGTAACACTATCATTTTCATTTACTAGCAACGTGGCATACAATGCATTGAAAACCTTTTTATAATTATTTTTAGTGTTAGTTTTTTCTGTCTTCTTCTTGTTGGGGCAAAATTTGCTATAATGTCCAACTTCTTTACAGGCGTGACAACGAAATTTTTTATTACCTGTTCTTGAGGATTTCTCTTTTGAATACAACGTATTACTTTCATTTTTCGTGTCAAATTTTGCATCTTGAAGTAGCAAAGTTTTGACTGCATCGACGGTTAAATTACTAGCCGAATTCTCCACAGCCAACACCAAAGCTCGGAATTCATCAGGTAAGCCAGCCAGCATTAACGACGCTGTCAGTTTATCGTCAATATTCAACCCAGCGTTCTTCACCTTTAGTGACGTCATTACAAGCCGATTTACATAGTCGGGCATAGACTCACAATCCGATAGCTTTATTTGGACTAATTGTTTTAACAACTCAACTTTACGCGTTAATCCTTTGTCCTCATAGGCTGCTAACAACGCATTCCATGCTTCATGTGACGAAGTTGCAGTTGCTATATGCGCAAAATTACTAGGCTCTATCATCAGTGTGAGTTCCGCAAGCGCACGCTCATCCGCTTCCACATCTGTTTCCTTAGGTTCATTCGAAAGAGGTGTTTCTATCGGCTTCCAGCAATGTTTAATTATTAAATAAGATTTTGCATGCCGCTTCCAAACGTCGAAATTTTCACGTCCACGTAATTTCTCGAACGGGAACATGGGAGATGATGACAAAGATCCACGGAACTTTTTACTTCAAACCAATTCAGCACAATAATAAATCAATTTTTTTAGTTATTTAAACAAATATTTCGTGACTTATAGGCCCATAACCTATAAAAATATGAAAATGTTCGCAGGGTAAATAAAACACGTATGTATGGTTTAAAAGTAAAATTAGAAGAGACAGTTTATTATAATTATTAATATATACACATATTATGCTTTTGACAATTATATCAAAGAAGAATAGATGTTAAAACCAAAGTGTATAGATAAGTATACAGGCTTGCTATGAGCAATAATATTTGTCCATATAATTTCAACAGAATATCAGAGAATGGAATACTAATTTTAATTGTCGTATTAAAAATAAAACATATGGCATTTTTACCCTTTAACTGCATGGTATTTTTTGCTTAAAACTATGTCCTTATAAACTTTATACGATCTTAAGGATCAATAATCTAATAAAGGCAATATTAAATTCAGCTACGACAGATAGGTTGAGGATAATAAACCGCAATTAGAATGTAGTTAATTTAGATGTCTGGTAGGGTATTGAACTGTTGAAATGCTCAAGACTATTCAGAATAAAGTTCCCAAGAACCACTTTCTTTCGATTACACATTGTGCCTTTCTTTTAAAAACATTGGAAATGTTCCTCGATGTTAGGACTTTGATAGATCCATCACTTTTAACTGTACCCCAACATGCATACTGCAGTAGTTACACTCCACTCTCTCAATTTATACGTGGAAAAAGATTACACTGCGACTGTCTTCTTTGACATTGAGGGAGCAATAACAATAACAGCAACCCAAACGCTATAGTAAACCTGGGACAGGATCTGTTTAGGTTTATGGAGCTCCTCCTCTACCACTACTGTCGAGGTACACCGCAAGGCAGTGTCCTTTCACTATTGCTCTTGCAGTCAATTCCCTTTTGAAAAAGATCGAATCTATTTGTAATAAGGCTACGACATTGCCATTGCTATGTCAGGAATGTGTCCACAAATACTATCCAACAAGTTCAATTTCACGCTAATAGTTACATCATCGATACAATTCTTTTCACTAGAAGACAAAGATCTTCTCCCTTCCCAGATGCAAGAACTGGATCTCAAACATGACCATTCATGGCTTTATAATAGGGCTCTGATAATAGAATTGGTAGCGGTGTCTATTCTTTGAAACTCAACCTGAACATTTCCCTCCAACTGCCAGATCATTGTACAGTGTTTCAGGCTCAGCTATTAGCCAACGTATCCTCATCAACGACCGTAGTCTAGTAGCTAGTGTGTTGGGTTATTAGACATAAAGTCCCAGGCCAGACAACAAAAGAGAATACAAAAATATTTCTTCGGCGACTTCCTCTCAGCTAATTTCTGGCACAAATAAATAAAAAATAAATAAACTGTAGGTCCCGCCACTCATGTATAAAATTAGCATACATAACATAAGTGGTGTGAGAAACTAGGTCGTAATCCTGACTGAAGGGTTGTAATGACCAATTATGTATGTATGTACATACGTATCCTCATCAACGGTGTTCCTTTCACCTATATCTAAAATTTTGTTGATAACCAATCTGGTATTCCCTCCCGAGCATTACGTTCAACTTCAAATTCGTATCGTATCCTAGAGCATTGGTGCTTGCGTACGTTCTGCTTTTGAAATAATCTTGTTTTCTAACTTTGAAAGGTTGCTGCGCAGCACTGGGCGCACCGAATGTATTTATAGCATAACTCATTAAGAGTTGTTTGGTTTTAAAAAATTCTCATGCCAATGCAAATTATATGAAGTTAACCAAAATAACACGGCTTTAACGATTTTAAAATGGGAACGTTCGAAATTAACCACGCGTTAAAGAGTGAAGTTGGCTGCGCAGAATATTTGCATTGCTGCATTGTTTTATTCTATCATGGCGCTATATTAGTCGTTTTCACTTCAGTCAAGCGATTTACAATACATTGTCTAATTTTCGTTTGTATGATTTGTTAAAAAGTTGAGTAAGCATTACTTTTTATTACAAAACTTTAACGCTTTTATTTAGATATGTCGCTTCAGCGTCAACGCTATGCGTTAGTCAACACAATACTCAACGCCTTTTATCTATAATGGATGTTGCATGGAATCTATCCTAGTTCTGATAGAAAATAAGTTGGGATAGGAATACTAGTGTCTTAAATTGAATAAGATACTTTAGATAAGATACTTTGGATAAGAGAATCTACATAGAATACACATATAGTCGTATGCCGCGTGAAAACTTTGAAAGCTCATAACTCACAACACACTTTTTCGACTTAGAATGTTATAGAACGGGGGTGTCGATATAATCGATGGATAATTTAAAAGTTTAAATTTAAAAATGCTATAAAACAAAAAGGATTTGAAATTTTGCCAAATTTATTTTTTTGTTGTGAAATACTATTGTTCGGGTTAGAAATGGAATATTATTTCGATTCGATTGGATCAATTTTCGTGAATTTCTTCGAGTGTATGGGGTCGTATCTCGACAATGGCATCACGAAAGTTGGCCTTCAAATACTCGATTGTATCTGGTTTGCCGGTATAACACTTTTAGCAGCGCCCGGCAGAAAATAGTGCAACGTTGTCAAATCGCGCATACACACAATATTGTGTTTAAAAAATTTTACAAAAGCCATAATTCAATAGAGTATAAGTAAATATTAATGGTGAATCATTTCTGCTCTCATCACAGCCTAACTCTGGGTTTTTTTTTTTTTTTTGGAACACGTACAAGTGAGACAGACCATACAAAACTAAGTATAAATTAAATTGCATTTGTCGGATAATTATCTATTATTCATAAAATATAGCTTAAGTGTGTAAGAAAACTTATTCATCACTATACAGCGAAACTTAATTTAGACATTGATGTTCATTTCAAACTGTGATTCATATTACAGTCGTAATTAAGACGCATTAAGACTTGTAATTAATTTTTGATTTAAAATTTACATTTTAAATGCGATCAATATTTAATACTCAAATACATGAAAAATTTTGTAAAAATATGTCTTTAAGAAATATTTGAAAATGATAATAAATTGCAAAAGTATTATTTATTACACGTCCCATGGCTCTGGAATCTGCACTGAGATTGCTATAGAATTGGTGCAACGGTGGGAGTAAACCCACCCAAAAACAGAGTTAAAACTACTCAAAAGGGGAACAAAGTCGCTAAATTTGTTACACCTAAATCTGCACAGATTCCATCTATGTTCATCGAGGCGACTGCCAATTAAACCTTACTTATATTAAAATAGCCGCAGTCTAGTAGGTAGTGTGTTGGATTATCAGGCCTTAGGCTACGATTCAAACTCCAGGGCATACATTTCCAACAAAACGATATATGAAAAAATATTTCTTCTGCGACTCTTCTCAGCAAATTTCTGACAAAAACTCTGAGAGTAAATAAAATTGCACAATGAAATGTTTTTCAAAAACTTATCATTCGGAGTCGTCTTTAAACTGTAAGTATAAAATTGTATAAAATTAACACACACACAACAGAAGTGGTATGGGAAGCTAGGTCTCGTAATCCTGACTAAACGGTTGTAATACCTAATTATGTATGTATGTTGTATATAACTTATATTGAAGCCAAAATTCTTGCATTGTTTTCTCTTATCAAATCGAACCATTTCCATCGTTTTCATGTGTGGTTCGCTTTATAGTTGCCGCTCTAATCACCCAGTCTTGGTGAGCTATTTTCGTAAGTAACTCCAACAAAAGATCATGCGGATTTCCGTACCTAATCAATCGAGTATATTATAGCTCCCCCATTAACTGTCCCCTGGGAAGAATCAGTCGTCGCTATGATTTGGTAAAGCTTCGCAGAAAGACTTAATAATAAGAACGAATATAGCAATCTGGATGCCGAATACTCCTTTGAATCCTTTTGGGCAGGGAAATAGGACAACATCCTGAAGTTTGTAAGAACACATACGCTATACATATACCCTACCATCATACCTTTGTGGAGCATATAAGAGGTTCTATGATTGCAATACTATTGTCTCTCTTCTTTTATACCCGTTATAAATGAAAACTCTAGTCATTATTTACTGATTAAACTGCTTATTGACTAAAAATTTATTTTCAATTGCAATTTAAGAATCATAAACAAACAAGGAAAACTAGAGAATATTCAAGTCAATTTCAATTACCCAACAAGCTTGTCCACACCATAAAGTCAAGAATGTTGCAATAAAAATCAAAATATTTAAAACACAAATCAACAAAAGCAGTTTTACACACATATGTAGGCATTAATTCGTACACATAGAAATCCATCTACCATTTGATTTCTTCAGCTCTAAGTTAGGAATGAAATTGGGTTGTAGACAAAATGTATGTACATCGCCTACAACATTTTCAATGTCTTTTGCAATAAATGCATAGACTTGTGCAGATTTAAAACACTTTATAATATAAGTACCCTGCCTTCTTTAATTTGTTCTTTCAAAATCGACTAAATGCTGCCTTTAAAAACTTGTTTGACAAAGTGGAGATTGAAAGTTTCAAGAGATTTTTCCTAAATATTCCTTTTTCGATTGCTATTGTTGGCATTAGGTACAGGAATTCACAATTTCCAATCCATAACTGACCATACAAATCCATAAATCGTTTGTAAACTGTATTTCTCTATATATTTTCATTTGAAGAAAAGCACTGGATAGTTGCATTATGCTGAAGAACGTGCGAGACAACAAAAAAAAAAAATAAAAAATAAGGCATCGAATTGCGAACAATTTTGTATAAAGGTGCGGTAGAAATCTTATATGTTGCACAATAAATCCTTTCTCGTTGTTTGGTAATGATTGACATGATTGTATGACTGACAGAAGAAAAACCGAAAAAACACTCGTGAAATTTTGTTTCACAGACAGGACGATAGGAAATCAGTTTTGCATCGAGTTGTTACTGGGTATAAAAAAGGTCCGACTACTCATAGTCTTAAGCGATGGTTTACGCATTGACTGAGCAGTGCCACTATTCCTAGGAGGAAGTCGAAAAATAGGTGATTAATTGATTTGTTTCAAAAGACGAACAGTTTTTTTGGCGCGCAATCCACAAATTGCACAAAATGCAAATGCAAATGCAGCGATCGATTAAAACATTTTACTTTCCCATAAAAAGTTTACGCAAAAACATCTCCCATCAAATAAAGTGTGATGGTTCTTGAAAATTTCCAAAAGACGAATATTCTCTTAATGTCATACACTCTCCGGTCATTTATAAAATTTAAACACACGACATGAGTGGTGTGAGAAACAAGCTCGCAATCCTGACTGAAGGTTTGTAATGATGTATGTACGTATGTCATACATTCTCTCGACATAAATCTCGGCTACACAAAAACTTGAGACGTCATACGACTTGTATGATCGCCTAAATAACCTTCTAATAACACAAGTAAATTTTTATTTTTTTGGAAGAAAAGTATGATCGCACAGTTTTAACGATATACTGATGAGTAAATGTCATTGCATAGAAGGAGAATGATACTGTTGCTCCTACCAAATATACATATTTTTCAGTTTTCAGTTCCCAGATAGAACATAAAGGAACATTTGCTTTCAATCTATTGATGAAAAAGATTCTAAGAATTTCTTCGATTGAAAAATAGAAAAGGTGATAAAATTTGAATATTCAGTCAGGTTTTCATTGCTACATTTGTAAATTTTGCTCTTTTTTGTCTCTGGTTTCGGCAAATAAAGTAGTCGCAAAAGGAAAATGTGCCTTGGCAACGCAGAATATTTTTTTTCAATATCAATGCATATGTGACAGTATTTGAATGTATTTAAATGTAAATTTCTTTTTCATCTCTGTATGTATAGTGGAGAAGAAAAATCTAGGTACCCGATATATTTTAACAATTTCATTACTTTTAAGCAATAACATGTAACAATAAATGATAATTTTTATATTTATTTTATTAATTTATTTCTCTTTTATTCTAAAACAAAAAAAATTAAAGATTTACAAGCCATAGGAAAAATAAGGAAACTTTCTTACATGTCGCAGTTTTTACTTGTGTTTTCTGTTGATATTTGCAGCCATTTTTTTACGTAAATGTAAATAACCGCACCAAAGGGGTAGTCGTCACTATCCCCCGTGTGTGGGGCCCTCACCCACTAAATCTCCCCCTCCTCTTTTGGACTTCTTATGCCCACTCCGGAACTACCGTGGTATTACTTCGAAGTGGAGTCCGTGTGGCCATTAAGCCCCTTCATATCCATATCCGCGTCCGGATTGCGTAACGAATTCCGAGAAGGTGTTCAAACGTCAATTCTACTTCTCTCATCCAAGTCAATTTTACTAAATTTTAGTAAGACTTCAGCGTATCTGACTATACTATTCCAATTCTCCTCACTGTTCAGAATTACATACATAATTGGTCATTACAACCCTTCAGTCAGGATTACGACCTAGTTTCTCACACCACTTATATTGTGTATGTTAATTTTATACATGAGTTGTGGGACCTAGAGTTTAAAATCGACTCTGAATGACAGATTTTTGAGAAAATTTTCATGTCAATTTTAATTACTCTTAGATTTTTTGCCAGAAATCTACTGAGAGAAAATCGCCGAAGAAATACTTTTTGTATTTTGTTTTGATGTCTGGCCTGGGGCTCGAACCCTAGCTTTACGTCTAATAAGCCAACACTCTACCTACTAGACTACGGCGACTTCTAAGCAATAACATGTACGAATAAATGATAATTTTTTTTAATTCTCTTTCATTATAAAACAAAACAATTTAAGGATTTTTACAAACCATAAGAAAAATAGGGAAACTTTCTGGAGACTCTATAAGTTTTGGTATTCCCAAGCAGAACTCAGATTAAATTTAAAATTCAAAGACCAAATATATTAAAATGCCATACACATTATTTACTAGGATATCCCTTAAGGTCAAGTACTCCTTTAAATCTATTTGACATTACATGTCGCAGTTTTTCCTTGGGTTTTCTTTTGATATTTGCCGCCAATGCGCTCATGAGCATGTTTTTCAGTTGACTTTTGTTTGAGGTTCAGCGGCTTCTTAAACGTTGGTCCAAATGATCTCATAAGTAGTCTTTTGCAGTCGATGTTAGGCAAATCATATCTTCACTTTAGCAGCAGCATGATTGGGTTCATTCACTTCTTGGAAATAGTAATCATTACGAATTATTAATTATTTTGAATGTTTATTTATTATTCGAACAGTAAAGTTTTTTGTGCAGGCGAAAAGCAGAGACTGAAAAGTTGAGAACGACAATAAATCGACGTCTTTTGTCGTCTTGTTCAAGATTTTCTTTATGTTGTTGATGATATTTTAACGAAAAGCGTAAAATAAGTAAGAAAACAATCCATAACTGCACAATCAATAACGGCCGATTATACAGACCGTAAGAACAGATTGTTCAATATTAATTTCTCCCGTTGGAAAGATTTTCTGGCTTTAAATTACTTGGAAAAAATTACTGAACGTAAATGCTAACATAGTTTGACATGCCCAGCTGTCAAACCCTTTGCTACATCTCTGTCAATAATTCTCATGCTGCTAAAAACACATTTGGCATCGCCTTAGTATAGTAGAGAGTGTGTCGGCTTATTCGACTTAACACCATGGTTCAAACCCCAAGTCAGTCATCTCCAACAAAACGAAATATGAAAAAATGTTTCTTCGGCTACTTCCTCTCAGCAGATGTTTGGCAAAAACTCTGACAGTAAATAAAAGTGCCATGATAAAGTTTTTCAAAATTCTGTCGTTCGGTAACGCCACTCATGTATAAAATTCATACACAATATAAACGTTAGGAGAACCGAGATCGTAATCCTAACTGAATGACCCATTATGTGTAACTACATATTATACTAAAAGCACATTTACAATACCTTTTAATTTTTCAGTGTATTCAAGCGATTTCTCTCCCCTTGCTTTTGAAGGTAACTGTCAACATTTGTCTCGTAATAAACCAACTGCAGCATGATAGGCGCTTGTCGCGAAATAGTGAAGCTTTGTTTCATTCTCTTTAAATCAATTAATTGCTTAAACTTTACGAGGATAATTTTTTATAAATAATTAAGAAGATTGATAGCTGTTGTCTTACAATTTCTCTCTATTTATAATTGTAATCATAGCCGTACTAGTGATTTTTTTAGACTTTATTAGTCAATTCAACTGATAGTTGTTGTCAGTACAAAATAAACTAAAAAGATTATCGCAAATTATGAATTATTTAAGTCCTGATTCTGGAAAAATAAATATTTTAACCGATAAAATAATACCCAAGCCATGTAGAAATTTATCAACGGAAATAATATTGACGAATAAAACATTATCACAACACGCACGAAGCCATCAGTTCGTTTCAGTTTAGAAGTATTCAGTTTTAATTTCGTATTATTATTTGGTGAAGTAAAAACTAAAGTACAACTAAAATTTATGCAAAACAATAAAAAATATTTCTTTGAAGTATTTGCGGTTGTATTTGCACGTTTCCTCTGAAATAAATTTCAAACAATTTCAAGATATAAATATGCATACTTTCATATACGAGAGGCGTTCAAAAATAACTTGATATTTGACATTTCTAAAATATTTACTTGTTAATCACTTTTAATATCGTATACTTTATCATGATGTAGTACATTGCGAACAGTTGGAGGTAATAATAATTACGATTTCTTAATTCTTCCGATCTTTAGGAGGAGTTATTCTTTAGAATGCTTAAATACTCTGTAACCACTAGTAAACGGATGTATTACATTGAAGCAAATGCCAAGGAGAACGAACAAAATTATGCCTTCGGCATGTCTATATACACCAGCTGCTCGATTAATGGTACTTTTTATTGAAATAGAATTCGTTGTATGTATTTTTTTTTCCGTTCGAAAAAATATGTTAATATTGTTACGTTTTTAACTTTTAAAAACGTTTAAAATATGAGCTCGTAGATTGCAAATAAAATAAAATTAAATTTGTTTTTCGTTTTAATTAAAATTCTTTATTCTTCACACTACTTTTGTGTGCCACCGTATACAACTTGTCGTATGTAGCAATAATCTGCTTGTTTAGGTCGTTATTCTTCTTTTGCTTAAAAAAATTTTGTAAGCAATACCACTTGCAGGTTAGATCTGCATAGAGGAGATCTTCACAATAGCGATCTTCAAATCACGAATATTTACTTCGCACGTGCCTTCACACAAGACTGACTGAATTATTACTGACTGTTGTCTGCTTTCTTGCCCTTTTATATGTCTACAGAATCAGTCTGATGAACGTTCTTGAAGCAGAATGTTCTTGTTCTTGCCTTCTCGATGATTCTGTAGTGACTGCATTGTTGTTTGTATGTTTTGTTCACACTGCTTGTTGTTGCGCTCGCTTACGTTGCGATTTGTTATCTATCCCTTTCTCTTTCTTACTCATGGTCTTGGTTTACTTGAAACAAGTTCGTTGTATTTGTGTGTGTGTAGCGTTTGTTTATCGTTAATGTTGAACGATGTTTTCATTTTTGTAACAATATTTTTTACCTATTACGTTTTTACCTATTAAAAATTTTTAGAATATGTGCTCGTAGATTGCAAATAAAATTTTTGTTTAGTTTTAATTAAAATTCTTTATTATTCGCACAATTCTGTGTACCACTGTTCACTTTATGTAATCAACTACAATTGCCTTTTTTGTTATTCCTTTGTTTATACCCTTTGCATGAACAATACCAATTACTAACCAATTATTCGACATATCTTTGTAATGGAGATCTTCAAACAATTTCACACAAGATCTTCTTCACATAAGACTGACTGAACTTCACTAACTCCGTCGCTTGCTTTGCCTTATATGGCAAAGTAAATAGTCTGATGTATATTATTGACTTTGCTTTCACGAAATCTCTATAAATGTAAACTTAGTTGTTTACGTTTATTCTTGTGGTATTGTTTGTGTATTTTTGTTTACTTTTTTAGCTGGTGTTTGTTGTTATATAAAGCAATACGATAATTTGTAAATAGGTTTGTTCGCTGCATTCTTTTGTTTTAGTAGCTTTTATTGATAATTTTAATGTTAACCACCAGTATCTAGACTTTTCATTTTAGTAATATATTGGAATTACATCAATTTTGATCTAAGACGACGTAAGAGGAGTATACAATATAAATATGGAAGCAGCAAACAATATTTTGCGAAAATAAAATAAATTTCCTTAATTTCTGAACAAACCTCGTAAAAATATTGCTCTAGCAACAGCAAAAAAGGGTAACGACTTTGTGACTTACTTTTAGCAACAAGGGGCGATGGCGATGTAAGAACAAACCACCAGTATCTAGACTTTTCATTTTAGTAATATATTGGAATTACATCAATTTTGATCTAAGACGACGTAAGAGGAGTATACAATATAAATATGGAAGCAGCAAACAATATTTTGCGAAAATAAAATAAATTTCCTTAATTTCTGAACAAACCTCGTAAAAATATTGCTCTAGCAACAGCAAAAAAGGGTAACGACTTTGTGACTTACTTTTAGCAACAAGGGGCGATGGCGCTTATGCTTGTAGTACGCATACAAGAACAAAAACACAACTGAATGCACAATAAGCTTTGCGGTAACGTATGAACAAACAACACAACGTCGCAACTTACAGAGAAAAATTAAACGGGGAAATAAAATCGAATATCCCTTACAAATTTTAACGTCTTTAATATTAAAAGGAATTTAAATGAAAAGTTAAACATTTTACATTGCATTTATGAAATGAAATAATTTTAAAGTGAATAATTTTTAAAGTGATAGTCGTTATACAACAGATCTTACAACTCAATAATTCTAAAAATGAACGGCAGAAGAAAAAGTTGGCAGAAGTTCAGTTGTCTGAATCATTTGATAAAAATTCTCTGCAAATTTGTGAAGAAATTAAATTGGATGAAGAAAGAGAGGAAAAGGAAAAGACAAAACTTAATTCTAGGCTTAAATCATATCGAGATTAGGAAAAATAAGTAAATTGATATACTTTTTAAACCTAATTTATTGAAAATTTCTGTAGAAACAATATAAGAAATATGGTTACGCGTGACAGACGAAAAAATTTGAACTTAGGCTCTTTCAATATCAATTATTTGCCATACTCTAGAAAGGTTCGGATATTCATTTCAGATACTTGCTTTTAAAATAGAATTCTCGAGGCTACCATTAGTTTATTTGGAAAAGGATACCACAAAGATACCCTAGAGTGATTGATAAAAACTAGGATGTTATCCAACTTATTGTTAATGTTGTCCAACTCTATTCTTTATTTTCATTAAAGATATTCCCTTCTTTAACTTCTAAGCATACCTACTCATTTGCAGATGAGAGCAATATTTGTCATTCATATTCTTTTTATTGTAGGTCGAGCACTTTGGTGATTGAGGCGAAAAGGGCACTCTCATGTGACGTATGTTCAATTTCCTATTCGTATGAATAGGGACGAATTTAAAGCCATTGACACATGAGCGCAGCAATAACATTGTATCATCTGTATCTATGGGTGGTGTGAATATTAGAATCAGAAATTCTTGATGTTCTGGGCTTTAAAAATAAATTCAATATTCAATAGAATTTCTAGAAAAATTTTTGCATTTTTAATTTTTGTTGGAAATGCTGTAATAAATCATTAATAAATTGAAAAAAAAAACAAAACAACCACAATACTATATCTTCTTCAGTTATTGAACTGTTAACTGAGTGAAGCGACAGAATGTCAAGGACGCATAGGTATTCTTCATGTTTTCACTATGAGAGAAACTAAACAAACACAATTAATCTTTTTTGCAAACTTTTTCTTTCCTTCTTCTTTATTTCCTTCTCCACGTTAGTTATTCATTCCTATTACATTTTGTTGCAGTCTTTTGTTTCTATTCAGATGCATTCAATTCCTTCTTCCTTCTGTTTTTCTAGTTAACATACATGCGAAATTTTCATTTGAATTAATTATTTCATTTCATAAATAAAATAATAAAAAATCTTCTTTTGGACCTATATTTTTTGATTCCAACACTTTGGTTATACCATTCAAAAATTTTTCAAATTCATTTCATTATGTATTGAAACATGTTCAGAGAATTGACGAAAGGTCAGACACGAGTATGTTACCAATGGTTTATACAAAATCGATAATATTGTTAAGAAAATGGAAAAGGTGTTATTAAAATGATAAACAAAAGCCCAAAAACAAAACAATGGACTTGTTTACATCATCAACGAATAATAGAATTGAATAGATTTCGCGAAGGCAAAAGTCATTCTCCTTCGGGAGCATTCATCAGACTGTTTACCCACCGATATAAAAGGCAAGACAAACAGGCAACGGGATCAGAAAGAATTCAGTCAGTATTGTGTGAAGACGCGTTGCGTCTGATGAGAATAATTGTGGTTTGAAGAACTCCGTGGAAAAGATCTAACGAACAATTGTTAGTATTTACGCGGAAGAGTGGAAAGGAGAATAACAAACAAAGCAATTGTTGTTGCTTACATCAAGTTGTGAACAGTGGAACACAGAATTGTGCGAACAATTAAGAATTTTAATTAAAACTGAACACAAATTTATTTTTATTTTTATTTGCAAACTACGGGCTCATATTTTAAGCGTTTTGGAAAGGTAAAATCATAACAGTATTTATTGAAAATGCTTTCAAGGATTAAAGCGATTAAAGCAAAATAATATTTAAAAAATTCAAGTGACCGTATAAATATGGTATACACTATATAAACTGAGAGTGAGTGCCTTTGCTTATCAGCTATTCTTTTACTTTCTCAAAAAATCGCTTTTGAATCTTTGGTGTCCTTATAATTTTTCACATCAGTGTAGGTCACCAAGTACTTTGCATCCTTTTTTATTAAAAACAAAATAGTTGCAGGTACCAATTTGAAATTTCTCGTGCATCTCTCGATTTAGTTAACAACTTTGGTTTTCATTTGATTTTTTTCAACAGAGAAAGAAAAAACAAAGTAATTTGAGTCTCTCTAAAAAACGAATGCAAAAATCGCTTGAAAGTCAATTGAATGAAGAACACCAATGAAATTCTTTTTTTATGAAATTGGATTTCCAGCCAGTGATTGAAACCAATCGGCCGGCAAGTTGTAGACGAAAAAAGTTTGAAAACAACACATCACGTTTAATACGTTCAATTTTATGATTCCATTTCTATACGTATAACAGTCTCTAATGTAAAATTTAATTTCTTTTCATTTGCTATTTAATTTGTGTAATCGAAATTCGAGCATGGTAAATGGGCCAATACAAAATAACAATTGGAAATAACAAGGGACGTATACGGACTAAACCGTATTAAACAATTGTTTTAAAATACAACGTAAATTAGTTCTTCCATAAGGACTTTAGACGATGCTTTCCAATAAGCGTTAATCTGATGCTGATAGTGTGGAAAAAATGTATTGTATTGACTTTAGACACTACTGCCGTAGTGTAGTAGTAGTGAGTTGGTCTATTGAGGGACTATGATATATTTTCTCACACCACCCATGTTGGGTGTGTTAATTTTATCCATGAGTGGACGTATAATTTATATTAAAAAGCAGCCTTCCATAATGTTAGTTGCTTTGTGTTTGAACAAAGTATCGTGTTTCATAATATCGCTGTACAAAATATATACAATGTATTCTATTTCAAAACGTCGTCAATGTGTATTTTTAACACAGTCAAAAAGCAATCAGACATCGGATTTATAGTTGATGCATTGTTTGGTTACTTTGCATATCTACATAGTTAATATACAGTAGTAGAACTGCATACAAACTTTGTATTGATACATTTTGGAAGACAGCTAAACTTAAGAAAAAAAATCTCTTTAAAATTATATGTTTCCAATATTGTTCCCTTTTTACCCTTTTAAAAACGTTAAAAATATGAGTTCGTAGATTGCAAATAAAATAAAACTCAATTTGTGTTTAGTTTTAAATCAATTCTTTATTGTTCGAACAATTCCGTGTGCCACCTTTCACGACTTGATTTAAACAACAACAATTTGCTTTAATTGTTATTCTTCTCTACACTCTTCGGCGTACACATTAACAATTGTTCAATAGATCTTCATAACAGAGATCTTCCAACCACAATTATTCTCTTCACACGCAACGTGTCTTCACACAAGACTGTCTGAATTCTTTCTGAACCTATTGCCTGCTTTGTCTTGCCTTTTATATCGCTAGTTAAACAGTCTGATGGATGCTCTTAAAGGACAATAACTGCCTTTGCAAAATCTCTATAAATGTAAACATGTTGCTTACGTTACTGTTGTTTGTGTATTTTGATTACGTTTGTCCTTGCAGTGTTGTTGTTGATTCTCTTTTACTTGTTTAACCTCTTTTTTTATACTGATGTTGTTGCTATATTTTTGTTTATTCATTAATCATGTAAACAAGTCCTTTGTTTTTGTAGTTTTGTTTATTATTTTAATGTTAAACGATAACACCATTTCCATTTTCGTAACAATATTCTCTAACATATTTAAAATACGTTCTACATTAAAAGCATTTTTGAAATTACATGGTTCTGTCAATAATATTCAGGTTTTTTCATCGTAAAAATAAATAGTTTTGTCACATCAACAACAACTAAGTTTTCAACAAGTTTAAGAAAACTTTTTACCAACAATAACCTACTAAGACTAGTCATAAGCGTTTCTTGAAGAAAAATCATAGTTTTGAGTGGGTAAATTAAAAAGTTTTTGCCATAATTACGAAACTACTGTATAAGAGTAGCAGCGAAAATTTTATTAAATTTAAATAAGAGAAAAAAAAATTTTTGGTTGAATATTTTTTAAACAACATTACTTGGCCCCATTTACATCGACAATAAGTATATTCTGGAGCATTTATTGCAAAATTGTTTAAAAAAACTTCAGACTTTTTAAAGCTTGAATGCTTAATATGCTAAATATGGATGTTGTAGCTACATCTGTCAAAATGGTTGTCATTAATTCAGTATGTTTTGCCAAAATCATCGTGGACTACCATAGCTAAAGATGTGAATTCGCTGAATAGGCTCTGGAGCAATGGGAAATTGATTTTAATTTCATCGAAAAATCATCTCATAATTTGAGTGATTTCCCCACTTTCTGCAGTGCTCTAAAATTGTTCCTTTTCAATTCATAACACCCTGCTTCCCAGAAAAGATTTCGATTAAGAACTTGGAAGTGCTAAACATCTTTTGATGATATTAATTTGACGACGGCAAACGTTTTGTAATTTTTTATTTGCTTTGATGGGTTATCCACCAAGTAAAGTCCTCCTTGTATTGCTTTCTGGACTACCTCCTACACTACGCTCCTGTTGCTATTTAATGTTGGTCCTAAAGGGGTTGGAGTAGTATTTAGTTTGACTTGTTTCAGTGTAGCGCTTTATTAAGGCTAATGCTTTCTAAAACTCTCTTGCATTAAAATGTATTACATATCGACTTATGATAACATAACAACCATAATTTACAACGCTTCAGTTAGGACTACGACCTAGTGTCTCACACCCCTAATGTTAATTTTAAGTAATATTTTTTCATAGCTACATATTTTGTTTGCAATGTCTGCCCTGGGGGTTTTCACCGTGACCTCACGTCTTAAAGCCTACACACCACCCACTAGACTAAGGCGAACAATGAAAACAATATATTATAGGATTTATTTGATCAGATCATCAGCGGCGTGATTTAAAGACAGTTTTTCAATTTAAAAAATCTTCTGCACGTGACATGCTAACATGCTATTGTAAACGTTTCCGAGTTAGTTTGGCACCCCTAACCAAGTCTTGTCCAAATGCAAGGCTTCGAATTGGTACTCACGTATGGTGATGCAATCAGTGATATGCTTATGCGTATCATGTGCTTGCATTACTGTGCGTAGGGGCGCTGGCAGACGCATTGTTTCCACCCGTACTTTGAGTACCGTGGGGTATGCCGTCATGGCGAAACTCACGTTAAACCCTGGACTAATGATCGTTTCCGAGCTTCTGCATTGACTATTTGATTATAACTCCCATTTAGTTTGCTTGAAAAGAGCGTGATGATCAATAGATTTCATTTAAAATTCACATTGAATAGCTTTATTACATCACCAATAAAGTCATTTCTAATAGCAGTATAAAGGTACTTATAAATTTCTCTTCAAATTTTAATTGCTTTCGTAGCAATGTTTGTGCGTCAACATTGTGCCAAAATATTCTTGAAACAGAAGAAACATCACTGTGTTGCGTTATTATTTAAGATTTATAGTCGATGTTGCATTTACAAGAAAAACTCATGCTAAAAAACAGTTATAATACAGTTAAATTTATGCGTTTGGTAGTTCAACAAAAATAAAGGAAAAACAAAGTTAGAAAGAGATTAACGCACTTTAAACTACAGAAACAAATGCTAAAAATAAAGCAAAAAAAAGAAACTTATGAGATTTATATTCTCTCTCCATCCCTTTCTTCTATAACGCTTACGAACTTGAATACCTAAAAGGCAGTAGATTATGTTGCCCTAGAAATCTTGTTTTCTTTTTTCTATTGCCTTATCAAAAACCAAACTGAAGTGTTGAGAAAATATTTCGTGGCTACTAACACCAGATAGCAGATTTTTAAAAGAAAATAAATAACATTGCTGTGGAACCTTAAGAAAACTGAAAAAAAATGTAAATCATTGTACACTAAACTAAAATTTAAGATTATTTACAACAACAACAACAAAAAAACTAATTTTAAAATTACTTTTGGTAAATCTATATTATTATTCATTATTATTCTTGTTATTATTTCGGTTTAGCTCCAGGGTATTAAATCAGAAGGGCTACTATCGGGTGGGCCATCTATCGGCTTAAATTTAACCTATTCTGACTCAAAATTCACTATTTAACCTCCACTGAACGTAATGAATTAGACGCAGTGCAATAAAGCCATAAGCAATAAAGCCCTATGGCGTACGGATTATGCGAGGAAATTCAGTAGAAGCGATACCAATGGAGATGTCCTGAATGGGTTACATTTAACCAGCGACCCTTTTATGAGCTGCAGTATACAACAAACGCGAAGTAATAGAAAAGCATTTTCATCAGATACTATTAAATTACTCCTTCCTGACGTTGACGATGAAAATGATAACGATTTTAACGATAGTAGTTAGTTTCACTTGTTAAGTATTATTTTAAGTTAAGTATTAAATAATGTAAAATAAATATTATGAATAAATATTAATTATCATAGAAGTTTAAAAACTTAATTACATATGTATATCGACTATTATAACAATATGAGATGTATGTTAGATTTTCTTAATGGACCGTATGTAATACCTAGGGGCACTTATGATCCGTGTATAATAAAATGTGATCATAAATGATTCACATTCATATTAAACATGTTCATGTCGAATTTCATCGAGGTAAAAAAATGTTTAAGGCAATTATAATTGCTAAACATATTTTCTTAAGGGGCCTATTTTGGACCAAGGGGCAATTATGGCCCGAGCGTAACAAAATTTGGTAATATGATTTAGATTTACAAAATACACCTTCATACTGAATTTATGACGTTATCGATGTTTTTAAGCCATTTATAAGCGCAAACGTGAATTTCTAAAGGGGACTTTATATGGGGACTAGGGTCAAATGTGATCCGATTTTCACTGATCCATGCTAAATTTTATAATGATTGTTACATAACTACCATAATTATGTTAAATAAGTGCAATTTCGAGGGGAATTTGTATGGGGGCTAGGTGAAATCGCGGACCGATTTAAACCAAAATCAGTTGGGTTCATCCTTGGGCCTAATTATTACTAACACTATCAACAAATTCCAGCCATTAACTCATAAAACACTTCTATTAATTTTGGCCAGGGTTTCTGGCAAAATGCCCCTCTGTGGGACGGCGGAATTTCGTCAAGAATGAAGAAAATTCTAAAGATACAGTCAGTACACCAAAGTACTTAATGCTTGTTGATTCTGATATGTAGGGTCAATTTGATCACAATTCCATTCGTGAAATATCATATCATATAGCCATCTACCATATGTAGATCAGTATGTTAATATAAAAAACTACCCGCATAACTGTAACCACATAATTGTAAACTTCATAGTGTTCACCGCATGTTCCAATTATTGAGCGTATAAGTTCAAATTTGCTTTTAGCAAACTCTTTAAACGCTATAAAACACATTATGTTTCCTATTCATGGATTTAAAGAGATTTTGTTTCTGAATTTGATTTCAATCTGTTCAAAAAGACAAGCAAAATAAAACAGAAATAGCGCTTCTACGAATGGGGCGCCAATTAACGTATTCCTTCTATACTGATTTTATTCTATCAAATCATAAACTTTAAAGACATTAATTTACTTAAATATCATAGTTATTGTCTAAATTTATCGTGTGTTATTATTGAATGAATGATTTACAAACAACAACAAAAGAAATCCATTTTTATAGGAAATTTAAAGGCGTGCAGCCCTTGCGCTGACCAACTATTTTTTCTTCTCTGGTTTGGTGGAGCTTAGTCAGTAAAGGGACTACGTTCACTTGTACGTGCTCAAATGATCTTTTGGTATCAGAGCTACCACTCTAAACTAACCTAATATGTGGGCATATCAATTCAACTTTGTATGTAAATTATATCCTACTGGCTGGTCTGTTCAAGTTTTTCCGGACAAAATATTAAATTAACCCAATCACGAGCTGAGAGTTGTTCATAACAAATATTTTTTCTTTCTCTCAAGAATAGGGCTGTCAAACTACATATAAAAAAGGGTGAATGCACAAAGAAAAATAACAATAATCTAGTTTATGACGAACTTACACTAATAAAATGTCACTAGCTTCCATCGTGTATAAATATTGGCGTACCTAACTTTATGACAATAAAAAAATTTCTGTGGATTTATGGATTTTTCTTCCTTTTCACAGAAATATATAATAAAACCTTGAAAGTAAGACTGGTTTTCGTTTAGGAAAAGTCAGCTATTCTTATTATTTTAAAATAGGATCGAGGAAATATTTCGTGGCCT
This sequence comes from Sarcophaga subvicina, assembly GCA_936449025.2. Taxonomy (NCBI): domain Eukaryota; kingdom Metazoa; phylum Arthropoda; class Insecta; order Diptera; family Sarcophagidae; genus Sarcophaga; species Sarcophaga subvicina. Next base: position 88,070,855 of record OW388080.2, read on the forward strand.
CATGATGCATACTTAGAGATTCGTAAAATAGAATTTAAAACAGCATTTACTGAGGACGTATAATACGTTAATGGCCTTCATCTGTGAATCCATGTGAGCTTTCTTATACCCAAACATTATTCATACACAATATACGACCACAACATCATTTTGATATTTTTATTACCTCTGGTACTCTCAAACAACTACACTTCAGCTTAGCTGTTCTATAGCTACTTCAAAGGATTGTACTCGTGAGGTAAATAAAAGACCGTCTCACCCTAAATCGCATATATTTTTTCCATAAGTTTCTGACGAAAACTCTGAGGGCAAATAAAATTGCCATGAAAAGTTTGTCAAAAATCTGTCGTTCGAAGTCGATTTTAAACTGTAGGTGTCGCCACTCTGTATAAATTTAAGACATGCAACATATGACTACATACATATCACTGCTCAAACAATATGGCATCAAATATATAAAATATATAGCCTTACTTTGCCTTAAAGTAATGATAACAATGATATCTTCTGTAAATATAAGATTCAAAACCAATTTGTTACCATTTTTAGTTGGGAATACAAAAAAAACTTTTATAACACTTTCCTTTCCTCTTTAGCACAGTAGTTGAATTAGAACATTGAAAAAAAATTTTTATTTTTGTTTTTTATTTTTTTATTTCATATTTCTTAAGATTAAAAATTAAATTTAAAAACTATTCATTAATTACATAAATTTTTAATAAAAATTAAAAACATTGTCATGCGATGTTTAATATAAAACTTATACGAATTATGACTACAAATAATAAATTTTTCCTCCAAAATTATAATCTGCATTAGCATCGTCTTATACCATAGCTTCTGTTGTAAAAAGTAGGTCTTCATTGCCGAGTATATTTTAAACGTCTTCATCACTACTCATACTGCCATTTTGAAAATTTGTGTTTTCGGTAGAAGTAGGTACCGTATGCAGGTAGCAAATAAGTAAGTTTGGTTCAACCCTTTTATAGGGGAAAATTGTCATGGAAATTTGTATTTGTCATTATGCCCGGCCATAAAAATGGCTGTGTTTAGTTTAGGTTCAAACAACCACCTGATCTTGCTGCAGGTAGCGGCGTTATGTGTGTTTGCTTCAATACAAATTATTAAACTAAGTTGCGGCTTCTTTTAGTGCATTTGGTTTACTTCTCAGTTCCTTCGAAAAGGATATGAATTTATAAATTTAAGTTTCAATAACAATTTTCCCCTCTACCTAATAGGCTCTGGAGAATATAATTTTTGAACCTACATTACCCTTTTCAGAACAAATCTCATCTTTATTGTCAGTTCCTTAATATCTGGTGGTAACAGTATAAGGCAATGCCGTAAAAACTTCGAAAGATTTGTTTGTTGGGAATCATTGAGTCATTTATGAGAAATGTATTTCAAATTCATTACAACCCTTCAGTCAGAATTACGGCCTAGCTTCTACCACCACTCATGTTGTGTGTGTGTTAATTTTATACATGAATGGCTTATACGAATTATGACTACAAATAATAAATTTTTCCTCCAAAATTATAATCTGCATTAGCATCGTCTCATACCATAGCTTCTGTTGTAAAAAGTAAGTCTTCATTGCCGAGTATATTTTAAACGTCTTCATCACTACTCATACTGCCAAAAAGCTCAAACTCAAGTTTACTCATGTCGTTGTTACACTTCTTGTGGTCCTCATTTCCTTTTAATTCCGCAACTGGCTTCTTAGAAGAGGTTTTGTCTGGACGGCGTTCTTCTTCATCGCTACTACAACTACCAAAAAGCTCCAGCATCCGTTGTCTCATTACTTTGCTGTATTTCTTCTGTTTACCGGATTCAGCTTCTGCCTTCCTTGAGGAGCCTTTGTCTGAATTGTGCTCCGTAGAGGATTTCTTTAACTTTATTCGGCTCTTCTTAGCTGTTTGCTGTTCATCTTTATTGGAAGAATCACTTTCGGACCTTTTACTTTCATTACTCATAGTCGAGTGCGTACGTTTACGTGAGTGTAGTTCCCGGGCAGCTCTTATTTCGTCTTCTGCTTTAACTACCTTATCGAAGTCAATATTCGCTTTTTGCTGTTTATGATCTGATTTTCTAACAGATACTGCTGCTGGCAACAAAGTTGCATTTATTTGTTGTTCAATATTTTTTTCATCAGGATGCACAAATTTGTCTGATAATAGAATTGTTTCTTTGTCGGGTGCTTCATTCCAAAGATTCAAAAATTCATGGGTTTGTGAACAATGTTCCGACAAAAATTCTCGAATTGTTGAGATGGCCTTTGTCTCTTGTTGTTGGGTTTTAAGTGAGAACATACAATTATTTTCAAAACCGTTTAAGCCACATGTTTTACCTCCATCGCTACTACGTTCACTGCTATGACTGGCTATTTTAGAAGATGATTTCTTATGGGAAGTGTAACTTCTTGAATTATAACAACGTTCTGTATCACGGTGTTTTGTAGAACATTTCGCGGAACGCTTGCAGGATTTGTTCTTATCAATTTGATTATCTTTTGATAAAGACTTGTCCTGTTTAGATAACTGTTGTTCAATGTTAATGGAATTTTTATTATTTTCCTTATCCGGGTGTTGATTTTTGGTGCTCAAAGTGCTTGTAGTTAAACGTTGCTTCTCATCCACGTTTGTGCTACTTCCCTCACCACTAATTTGGCTATTAGTGGACCGAGAAAGCGATGCATATTCGCCATGCTTAATATCCTTTTCAATTACGTTTACATTTTCATCTTTGTTTTGCTGCATAAACTCAGCTGGTATGCCGCTTTCACTCTCTTGAGCTGATAACAAAAGTGGCCATAATTCACTTACAAATTTCTGTGCTTTGCCACCATTTAGGAATCCAGCAATTCTGATCTGTAATTTCTGTTTACAAAGCATTTGATCTTGTTTTAATTTATTGTATACGAACTCTACGGCAGCATTATCTTCTTTCTGCAAAATATCGCCGATTTTCTTGCTTATCCATGGCTTCAAAGTGTCCAATTTTACTTTGGATATGTCGATACGTCCTTGTGGTTTAAGTTTGGAACTCAAAGTTTTAGGAGGTATTAATGGTTTTCTGTCATACAACACATTGAGGCGTTGTTGTGGTTTCAGACTGGAACCAAAAGTGTTAGATGGTACTAGTGGTGGCGTTTGTTCTACTTGTGTGCCACTTCCCGTATCACTATATAGGCTTTCAGGGGATCCAGAAAGCGATGTAGATTCACTGTGTTTTTCGTGATGTTTAATATCGTTTTCAATGTCATCTTGATTGAAAGTTTTATGAGGTACAAATGGTTCCTTTCCACTGTTCACAATGTTGCCTTGCTTTTTGGATCGAGAATGTGAACTAGATTTAGATTGTTTGTTTCCATTTCGATGTTTCGTTTGGTTACTTACATCTTTATTCGGCTCCATAGACTTATTTGGTATGCTTCCAGCACTCTCTTCAGCCGCTAATAAAATCGGCCATAATTCAGATATGAATTGTTTGACGCGGTGATCATTCAGAAATTCAGTCATATTCCTACGCATCGTCATCGGACTGATAAATTTTTCCAATTTCAATTCATTGTATACGAACTTTTCAATTTGAAAAACATTGGAGATTTTCATATTAATTTGTGCCTTTAACACATCCAGTTTTACTTTCGACATGTCTATACACTTGTCGAGCACTTCGCTAGATTTTACTTGTTTTTTTGCTTCCATTTTTTTTTTCTATAAATTTTCCGCTGACAACTATTGTCTACCGAGATTCAAGAGTGTTTGAAATTTATTCGGCAATTTCAAGCCCTTTTATAGATGAAAGCCATTTTGAAAATTTGTGTTTTCGGTAGAAGCAGGTACCGTATTCAGGTAGAAAATAAGTAAGTTTGGTTCAACCCTTTTATAGGGGAAAATTGTCATGGAAATTTGTATTTTTCATTATGCCCGGTCATAAAAATGGCTGTGTTTAGTTTAGGTTCAAACAACCACCTGATCTTGCTGCAGGTAGCGGCGTTATGTGTGTTTGCTTCATTAAACCATTATTAAACTAAGTTGCGGCTTCTTTTAGTGCATTTGGTTTACTTCTCAGTTCCTTCGAAAAGGATATGAATTTATAAATTTAAATTTCAATAACAATTTTCCCCTCTACCTAATAGGCTCTAGAGAATATTTTTTTTGAACCTACCTTTTCAGAACAAAGCTCATCTTTATTGTCAGTTCCTTAATATCTGGTGGTAACAGTATAAGGCAATGTCATAAAAACTTCGAAAGATTTGTTCATTGGGAATCATTGAGTCATTTATGAGAAATGTATTTCAAATTCACGGCCTAGCTTCTCACACCACTCATGTTGTGTGTGTGTTAATTTTATACATGAATGGCTGGACCTACAATTTAAAGTCAACTCCGAACCACAGATTTTTTTGAGAAACTTTTCATGACAATTTTTTTTACTCTCGGAGTTTTTGACAGAAATCTGCTGAAAGGAAGTCGCCAAAAAAATATTTTTCCATATTTCGTTTTGATGGCTGGACCTGGGGTTTGAACCCTGGCTTTACTAGACTACGACAAGCGCATACAGGATACTCAAATTTAATATTACTAACAGCCAGCTGGCCGAAAAGGCAAAAATGGATTTAAAGAAATTTAAGAAACTGAGTATGCAGTTCGATAGATAGCAAAATTCTGCATTATGTAGTGAATTTTCACGACTGAATTTTCTTAAGTTGAGATTTGTAGATTTGAGACGATGTCAAAATCAGAAAAGTGAAGAAAATTAAATGCGTTTTTGGTGTTTTTTTTTTTGAAATTTTAATAGGTTTTTAACGATATTTTTTTTTAGCTGAAGGAATAGAGGTTTTATATTAATTCTGTTTTATTTTAAAGGTATGAGCAATTGCTACTTTCAGTTTATATATATATATATGAGCCGTTCAGTGCACAAATCGATTAACTCCATAAAATAAAAAGTTGAGAAATGCGATGAAATAATGTAAATTGTTTTTTAAAATTCCCTTTACAATATAAATTCAAATATATATTGTAGAATACATAAATATATATATATAGCTTTCATCTAATGGTATATAAAATTAATAAGAAAGAATAGCGGTAAAAATAATGTCAGTAATGTTATAAATTTCATGTGACTGGTGGAGTTAATCGATTTGGTTGGATTAAGTATTTAAATTTTTTAAGTCCAAACAAACATGTGGCTTATATTTTTACTGAATTCATTACATCCGAAATTATAAACATATACATTTCGCTTATAATAAGCTACAGATGTAATCAGTTTAGGAAAGCCTAAAGATTTTTCTAATTCGAAAGAAATTACGAAACTTTTTTCTAATGCTGCCATTCGATAGGCAGCTATTTGATTGCGAGCCCGTTCAGCCTCTTTTATGTAGTGTTCCTTTTTTTTGTCGTCTTAATTCCCCCACTGTCTGAAGATTGAATTTTTGTTTGCAAAGCGTCACAATTTTGACACGTATATTTTGATGGTTGTTTAAAATGTAAACTAAATTTTGTAGAGAACACATTATAGTAACATTTTTCTTTCACTGGTACTATATTTTCTTTTTCACATTGTGTGACGTATAGTTCGTAAATTTTTTTAATATTTAAGTCAGGATGTAAATATTGTCGTCTTGGATTATGGGCCCTTTGATAACATTTATGTCATCTATTTTATTGTTCAAAACACGGTCTTTGCGCTGATCAATAAAAAAATAACTTGTTCTTTAGAACAACACATGTGTATCCGCCCGTCACTCACCTGATCTTTAAATCATTTTTTGCAAACGGGAATATTAGTTTTGTCTTTTCGAAGGTAATATGTGCAAGAACGTGATCTTTGATTTTTAGTTCTATTCGCGAGACGCCTTCTTTTTACTTCTTTAACTTTGATTCAGCCTCATAAAGAAATATTTTGGTCAAGTTGACTATGTAAATTATAAAATGCATTGCGTCTGCTAGTGATGCATTTGAATTACGTTAATGTAACTATTTACATAAGAGTATGGAGTTAATCAAAATGTCTTCTGAAATAAAATACTTATTATGCAATGGCCCAAAAAATTTTGTCGTTTAATGGTGTTAATCTTTACTATTCAGGAAAGTTATAATAAATATAAAAAGTTATGACTATCCCAAGGGCTTTGACACTTAAATTTAAGATTTTGCAAAAAGTGGAGTTAATCACTTTGTGCTCTGAACGACTCATATATCTCATATATTAATGTAATTTAAAAATAATAAAAATTTAACATTTTTTACTCTTCCTAAAAAAAGATAAGGAATGAATGAATGTAGTTTTTAGTAGTTTCATATTATATACCACAAGAAAATACGAACTCTCACATTCAGGAACAAAAAAAGTTTGCGCAAATTTGAGCAATTATTTTTGAAGATTTTTTGAAAATTTTAGTTTTTTTGAAAAATTAAAAGAAATTAGACGCAGTGCAATAAAGCCATAGGCAATAAAGCCCTATGTCGTACGAATTATGCGAGGAAATTCAGTAGAAACGATACCAGTATACAGTATACAACAAACGCGAAGTAATAGAAAAGCATTTTCATCAGATACTATTAAATTACTCCTTCCTGACGTTGATGATGAAAATGATAACGATTTTAACGATAGTAGTTAGTTTCACTTTTTAAGTATTATTTTAAGTTAAGTATTAAATAATGTAAAATAAATATTATGAATAAATATTAATTATCATAGAAGTTTAAAAACTTAATTACATATATATATCGACTATTATAACAATATGAGATGTATGTTAGATTTTCTTAATGGACCGTATGTAATACCTAGGGGCACTTATGATCCGTGTATAATAAAATGTGATCATAAATGATTCACATTCATATTAAACATGTTCATGTCGAATTTCATCGAGGTAAAAAAATTTTTAAGGCATTTATAATTGCTAAACATATTTTCTTAAGGGGCCTATTTTGGACAAAGGGGCAATTTTGGACCGAGCGTAACAAAATTTGGTAATATGATTTAGATTTACAAAATACACCTTCATACTGAATTTATGACGTTATCGATGTTTTTAAGCCATTTATAAGCGCAAACATGAACTTCTAAAGGGGACTTTATATGGGGACTAGGGTCAAATGTGATCCGATTTTCATCAAACTATACGTCATGATTTCTTAGTATACAGAACTGATCCATGCTAAATTTTATAATGATTGTTGCATAACTACCATAATTATGTTAAATAAGTGCAATTTCGAGGGGAATTTGTATGGGGGCTAGGTGAAATCGCGGACCGCTTTAAACCAAAATCAGTTGGGTTCATCCTTGGGCCTAATTATTACTAACACTATCAAAAAATTCCAGCCATTAACTCATAAAACACTTCTATTAATTTTGGCCAGGGTTTCTGGCAAAATGCCCCTCTGTGGGACGGCGGAATTTCGTCAAGAATGAGGAAAATTCTAAAGATACAGTCAGTACACCAAAGTACTTAATGCTTGTTGATTCTAATATGTAGGGTCAATTTGATCACAATTCCATTCGTGAAATATCATATCATATAGCCATCTACCATATGTAGATCAGTATGTTAATATAAAAAACTACCCGCATAACTGTAACCACATAATTGTAAACTTCATAGTGTTCACCGCATGTTCCAATTATTGAGCGTATAAGTTCGAATTTGCTTTTAGCAAACTCTTTAAATGCTACAAAACACATTCTGTTTCCTATTCATGGATTTAAAGAGAATTTGTTTCTGAATTAGATTTCAATCTGTTCAAAAAGACAAGCAAAATAAAACAGAAATAGCGCTTCTACGAATGGGGCGCCAATTAACGTATCATAGTTATTGTCTAAATTTATCGTGTGTTATTATTGAATGAATGATTTACAAACAACAACAAAAGAAATCCATTTTTATAGGAAATTTAAATTTTGCATGATTTATGTATGTGGGCGTGCAGCCCTTGTGCTGACCAACTATTTTTTCTTCTCTGGTTTGGTGGAGCTTAGTCAGTAAAGGGACTACGTTCACTTGTACGTGCTCAAATGATCTTTTGGTATCAGAGCTACTACTCTAACCTAACCTAATATGTGGGCATATCAATTCAACTTTGTATATAAATTATATCCTACTGGCTGGTCTGTTCAAGTTTTTCCGGACAAAATATTAAATTAACCCAATCACGAGCTGAGAGTTGTTCATAACAAATATTTTTTCTTTCTCTCAAGAATAGGGCTGTCAAACTACATATAAAAAAGGGTGAATGCAGAAAGAAAAATAACAATAATCTAGTTTATGACGAACTTAAACTAATAAAATGTCACTAGCTTCCATCGTGTATAAATATTGGCGTACCTAACTTTATGACAATAAAAAAATTTCTGTGGATTTATGGATTTTTCTTCCTTTTCACAGAAATATATAATAAAACCTTGAAAGTAAGACTGGTTTTCGTTTAGGAAAAGTCAGCTATTCTTATTATTTTGCTCCTCTCACTGGTCATACTGTTGTTGTTTTTTTAACACATAATTAAGTAATGTTGTATTAAAAGACAATCTTCACAAATAACACTTTCAACAAACATCTTTAGTTCAACACACGAACATATATGTCTTATGTAAGAAAATACACAAACACATTATAAACCATCTCTTTTACTGTTGAAGATTTCTGTGGCTAGAAGCAATAACCGCCTACGTCCATACCTCAATAATATTCTGTTTTGGAAAATATATTAAGAGGAACCATATTGACTTAAGTCTTGAAGAAGACTATTAATTGTATAATTTTTCACGTACATGCATGCATAATTGATCATTCCAACCCTTTAATCAGGATTACGGCCTAGGTTCTCACACCAATTATGCGGTGTGTTAATTTTGTACATGAGTTCTGGAACCTGTAGTTTAAAGTTGATTCCGAGCGAGATTTTTGAGAAACCTTTCATGGCATTTTTTTTTACTCTCAAAGTATTTTCAGAAATCTGCTAAGGATGTAGCCGAAGAAATTTTTTTGTATTTCGTTTAGTTGGAGGTGTCTGTCTGACCTGGGGTGTGAACCGAGGACTCAAGACTAATAAGCCAACACACTCCCTACTAGACTACGGCGATTACTTGTACATATTATTACAAAAATGGAAATGGTGTTACATCGTTTAACATTAAAATGATAAACGAATGCTACAAAGACAAAAACAATGAACTTGTTTACATGATAAACAAGTAAACAAGAATGCAACAACAAACAATGTAAGCAAAATACACAAACAACAATAATGAATGTAAAGAACGATGTTTACATTTATGGAGATCTCGAGAAGGCGAAGCCACGAACATTCGTCTTCAAGATCATTTAACAAATTGTTTACGGTGGCATATAGAAGGAATCAAAAAGAATTCAGTTAGTCTTGTGTGAAGATGCGTTGCGTGTGAGGAGAATAATCGTGGTTTGGAGATCTAAGTTATAAAGATCTGCCGAACAATTGTTAGTTTTTACCTAAAACAGTGTAAAGGAGAATAACAAAAAAAGCAATTGTAGTTGTTTACGTCATGTTGTGAACAGTGGTACATTATTTTGCGAACAATAAAGAATTTATCTAAAACTAAACACAAATTTATTTGTATTTTATTGTAATCTACGAACTATGTAATCTATAATATAAATAATTTTTATTGAATAATTTTCACTAAATAAATTTCCATAAATAAGAGTGTATGTAGTGCGAAATAGTTGCTTTTTATGTTCATCAGTTATAAAGATATCAGTGTGTTCAATTTACAATATAAAACACGTTCCACTGTACGACCAAATTTTGTATGACATTTTCGTTAAATTTAAAATTTGCACAAAAACATTAAACCAGATTGATACAATAATCGTTAGACAAACCTATATTGAAGACATTAATAAGGGTTAATAGGCTGCAAAAACTAGAGCGAAGAATAAAATTAACAAAATCTTCAGATCTTCACAGTGTCTAGATACAACGACCTTAAAAATACCAGCAAAAAGGCGTACACGAAGAAATTTCAAACTTTGTCTGGGGCCGAAATTCAAAATTATTTATCATAAAAACTTACTTGAACCAATACGGTGATGCGAATAAATCTTTACTTAGCCTTTAAAATAACGATGAAACATAATCTAAAAAAAATACTAACAACTCCAACAGTCCAGTAATTTCATTCTGAGTCTCATATAAGCCCTGTTATACTGCAGGTTTCAATAACTGTAACATGAATTTTTAATTTTAAAAATTGTCAAATTAGCTTGTATAAGTTTGATTCCAAAGTAACGATATACTGTAGAAGTCCATTAGTCCGGCATCCAATAGTCTGGAATGCCCGATAGTCCGGCATCGCTTCGGAAAATTGTAAAAGTTTTGGTTTTCCCCATAAGTGTGCTTTAAAGCAAATAAAAACGCTCCGAAGTTTTCGGGATCGTCCGGAAGCGCTCGGTATTGTTCGGAAATAATTAGCGGCTGGCTAGTCTCAGCTGTCACAACAAATTCAGGTGCAGTGCAGCTCCGTTAATCAATCACGAAACATCTTTGCCATTTTTTTGTGCGTTGTTGTTTTGTGTCCTTTCACATCGCAGTAAACGTAACTTTTGAAACTGTTTATAAAAAAGCGATTTTCGGTCTAATTGTACAGTCACCATGTTTTCAAAACATAAGCCTTCGAGTTCAAAAGAAGAGAAATGAAAACACATCATTATCAACATTGTAGTAAACCTCAGCCTACACAAAATTTTGGAGAAAGTGACTCAGATAACGAAACGGAAGAAAAGGAAAAAATCAGCTGGGCAGAACCTGCGGAATCATTAAATAAGTCTATCTCTTTTGCTGAGGCTGGTACTAGCTACAGTGCTTCAGAAATTATTAATTTCCATATCAATAGAAATAAATTTTATACTAAACGCCAATAGTCAGGAAAACAAAAAGACATTCGTGACTTTTTTCAATCTAAGTGAAATATGTTGTCAGTACGTGTACATACTTACATTATATGAAATGTAACCTAATTGTTCTTTCAATTACCGCCCGATAGTCCAAAATTTTTGATAGTCCGGCACCGAGCCGGTCCTGACGGTCCGGATTATCGGACTTCTACTTTTACTTTAGTTAATTTTTAATTGAATTTGAAAAAAAAAATTACTTATACGCAACATATTACTTGTACTGGAATAATTACCCTGGAAAGTATGCAACAAAAAAGCTTGGATTTTGTCGTGTATAAAACCAATAGAATTTAATATCACGCATACCACACATGTTCGTCTAATAGCATTAAATGTGAATTGCAGTGAATAATTAAATTCTAATTTTAATAAAAATCGATCAGGCATATTTAGAATGTCAGTTGCAACACTGAATACGAAGTGAGTGTAGTAGCATAACTTCAGAATTTCGTTCAATTCTCAAGTTGTCAATGCCCTGAAGCATCAATAAAAGCAATGATAAAAGCAAAAGTTTTCAGTTATTCAGTCTGTTTTGCCAAATCACCTTGGTCAGACTTTGCATTCAAAAACACGTCCAAATAACAAAACTGTTTTATAAAATTTGGAATTTTGCTCCGCTTTCTTCGCCTATTGTGCCATCGTTATAATAGTCTTATCCAATCACTTCTTAGCAATGAGTTGTCGTTCATAAGAACTCGTCATATTGCACACCACAGCTTGGAGAATTTTGATCATGGACTGGCTTCCGTGCAAAATTCAACTGACGGAGGGTAAATGACCATAGACAACAGCGTTTGTTCGCCGATTGGAAACTGAAACAGCTGCCAACTGATGCTACTTTTCATTGGAAACTCATTTTCTGTGGTAAGGTCACCTGTTTGGTGTGAACTTTAGGCATTCGGCACCATCGATTCATATTTCTTTGAGAATAGCGACCACTGTAGACCGATTGTTTAAATTACAAGTAAAATTTTATTTAAATTTTTGGTTGTCAGTTACCCATCTGTTATAACATTCATTTACGCCTATTTTTCCTTAAGGAGTATTGGGTTATAGTTTAAATCGGTTCAGTGATTTTTTTCTGTATATGCCTATACAAGGTTAAAAATTGATTAAATGTTTGTGTATTCGCCGTTGTCCAGTAGGTAGCATGTTGGCTTTTTAGACGTGAGGTCACGGTTTAAACGCCAGGTCAGACAACTCCAATGAAACTAAAAAGGAAAAAATATTTCTTGGCGACTGCCTCTCAACAGACTTCTGGTAAAAACTCTAAGAGTGAATAAAATTGGCATGAAAAAGTTTCTAAAAGTCTATCGTTTCACTGTAGGGCCCGCCACTCGTTGAAAAAATTAACACACACAACATAAGTGTTATGGGAAGTTAGGTCGCAATCCTGACTGAAGGGTTATAATCACCAATCCTGTTTGTATATATGTATACATATTTTCAGTATTTTTAGAAGCAAAACATAAGATTACATAAGTTTCAGTGTAACTAGGCGGGTAATTATTATGTTAGGGGAAGAATACTGATATGACGTCCAGATTGCCACGATTTAACCAACATCTTAGCATGATGGCGACAATATCACGGTGTGGGGTGCTTTTTCTTCCAATGGTATCAGTTCGAGAATGAGCCAACATCTTTTCAAAAGCTTTGAATTTCTTTTGAACTACTATTATATCAGACGCGAACAAATTTATAGCTAATGTGACACTTCATTCACACCAATAACCCAAAATACACTTCAGGACTGTGAAAAGCTGCTTATAGTGTTTTCACACCAAAATTTAAAACCTGATTTTAGCATTAAAACCATAAACAGCTGATTTTGCGTTCACACTGCAGGTTTTATTAAAATTGGTTTTAAATTCATGACATTTATGACTGCGAGAAAAAAATTTTATGAGCAATATGCCTTATTTCATCTTGATATATTTAGCTTCTGACTTACCTTTCGCACAAGAAACTATATTCGTTGTGACCAGAAACAATACACATTTCGATTAATAATTAAATATTTACAAATTTTTTAAATTTTCATTGAAGAAATTAAAAATATTCCAAATTTTTCCTTTTTTAATACAAAATAAATGATTATTTATATTTATTTATTTATTTACATTTGTTTTTGTTTTTATCAGCTGTTATCAGGTTTTCAGAGCTGGTAGCTCTGATTTAGTACATTTAGTACATCAAAACAAGGTTGTATTTCATAAAACCAACTTAAAACCAATTCAAAAAAGGTTTTATTTTGGTTTTAACACAATAATTTTGTATGGTAAAATCAGGTTTTATTTTTGGTTTTAACGTTAAAACCAACTTTTGCGTTAAAACCACTCGGTGTGAAAACACTATTAGAGGAACAAACAATAAATTTTTCAAACTGCAGAGCATAATCGTCTAAGCAGGAAAGATGCGTTTGTACTGTGATTGTGACTTCGGAAAATACAGTTAGAAACTTTATTCCGAACAGACTAACAAAAGAGCATTGAAAAAGATACATACATAGCATACACCACGGCTATATAGTGCACCGCTTTTGGTTGGTGCATGGCCGTTTCATTTGCAAACATTGTGCGATTTAGGGGAATCCCAATACTACCGCGTAATACTGAAACCGCGTTAAGCGGAGCAGCGTTAAACGGGGTCTTACTGTACCATCATTACGAATTAATTATATGGCCAACCCTGTATGTATATAAAGGTCAATAAGTATTTTTTTATACTGTTTTTAAATTTTTTTCTTATCCTTTTACCACTTTAATTTTATTTTCAGAAGCTTACTTGAATTAAATGATTTCTTTTCGTTTCTTTTTTTTCGCAACAGAAAATTGTTTTTCCTCAGGTTTTCTCAAAGCCTACAAAGTGAAAAATCACTCATTCATTCACTCATTCGTATTGTATGGAATTCTTTTATGTGCGTTGAAGTAAACGATTAACACTTGTATTTACGATAATTTTCTCCATTCAACTGATGTTGGAAAGTAGCCATTTGAGGTCTTTATCTGTGAATAAATAATGTAAAGATATTTTTATTTTTCTGTTATAATAAAGTTTAAACCATCAATATAATTGAAGAAAGAAACACTATGTTTTGCGAAAATGGAAATCAAATTAAATTTAATTGATTTAACAAGAGTATAGAATATAGAGACTAACGTTAAAATACTTACAAGTAATGAACAGCCAGATTATATTAACAGTAAATTGCTGTAATTTTATTTTATTTTTAAACGGAAAAGTATTCTTATTAAATTGTGCCAGAAGTATTCTGGATCTCTTGAATCTGTGGCAAGAGATAAGCAACCAATCGTTATTCACATTTCTTAAATTTGATCAAAGTTCTTCTTACTTTAAGAAAATCAATGTGTTTTATAAAAAAGCATACGTCGGTATTAATTTTGGCAAATAGTATTTTTCTACAATTTTGAAGATAGATTTCGGTCTCTAGTTGATGTATTTGATTTTAATTAGCAATTCAGCCACTTCATATATGTTTCGAGAAATATGCAAGAATATATTTATCAATAACAATATACTGTTGAAGTACGGTGATAATATTCTCTAAATGGACTGCATACATTTGTGAATACAATACAGAACAAAATAAAGCACAACTGGAAGAAGATCAATATGTACTTGAATATATTTTACGTGTTTACCTTTTTTAAAACGTTTAAAATATGAGTTCGTAGATTGCAAATAAAATAAAAATAAATTTGTGTTTAGTTTTAATTAAAATTCTTTATTATTCGCACAATTCTGTGTGCCACTGTTCACAACTTGATGCAACAACCACAATTTCTTTGTTTGTTATTCCTCTCTCTACACCCTTTGCATAAAGGATAACAATTACTAGACAATTTTACGTCAGATTTCTGTAACGGAGATCTTCAAACCACGATTGCTTTCTTCAAGCGCACCGCGCTTTCACACAAGACTGACTGAACTTTATTCACCCGCATGCTTTGTCTTGTCTTTTATATGGCAGGGTAAACAGTCTGATGAATGTTCTTGAAATCGGTTGTTCGTGGGTGCGCCTTCTCGAGATTTCTATAAATGTAAACATTGTTGTTTTATTATTGTTGTTTGTGTAGTTTGTTTACATTTATTCTTGTAATGTTTGTTATAGTATTTTTGTTTACTTTTGTACCATTTTTGTTTACTTGTTGTGTTCAAGTGTTCTTATATAGAGCGTAGAGTTAGGAAGTTAAATGCCAAATGTAGCACCTAGTATTGTATTACAGAGCGTAATTAAACATAAATAAGTAGTCGAAAATAGAGGAACTGAATAGATTATAATTTTTGAAATGTAAGTAACAATATTGCCAAAAAGGTTTTGGAGTGGAAGAATGGTGGAAATGGTGTCAATTTATATTATATATATATATTTCTTAATTTGCTACTATTTTGACTATCTCTCGTCTCTTAACAAATGGAAAACCATGGAAGAATGAAGTGTGAATGGCTCTGCCAACACTACCACCACCTTATGGATACTACCGAATGTGGAATGCGGAATGCGGAGATGTGTCTGTAACAGCGGTTATATTCATTACGGCTGGAATGTAACTCATGTGATATTCTACAGGCTGCCAAAGTGAATGGGCTGTGGGTGGTGGCTGCAGAGTATCTAATAAGTCATGGAATGGCCTCTATTTATAGTAGAGGTATTAGGAGCAATGTATTCGCACTTATGTCGAAGATTGTCAGCTGTTGTCTCAAAGGAAATCACGCATAGTATTCAGGCGTAAAGTATTGCCACTACAGTCGAAGATGAAGAAATGGTAGGCGACTGGCAACAATGGAGTACACTTCAGCCATGGGACCTATTTGATGTCGCAGATTAGATGCTAAGCAGCATTCTTAGCTTTGTAAGTAGCTAAGGTTGGAGTCACTGCGTAATTGTGGTCTCTTGACATTGAAATTGATCTGTGAATCTGAATGTGTTGAATTGAGTTCTATGTTACTCTTACTTAACCTAACCTTAGACAAGTAGAATATGTTTAATGAATTGCATACAATTTTTATCATAATTTCATAGAAGTGTGTAATTCAGGTTACCTTCACATTTTAATGCATATTGTTTCACTTTTAATAATTTTGTTTTAAACTTAGCCCCATATTTTTATTTTAAAATACTACATACTACAACTAAAAAAAAGAACTCACATAAATCCTTCATTATCATCAGCAATTTTAAGTCTGAGTGAACGTTCTATGCTTTTGAAATTTTTTGCATGCAAGTGTAAGTGCATTCTCAGACATTTTATTATGTTGATTTAGTCTTTGTGATTTGGTTTAAATCTTTTGTAAGTCTACTAATTTTCTTACATGAATTAAACAAATTTGGCAGACAAAAATTTCATATAAAAATATAATACCTGTATTAAATCGTAAGACACACGATTTCTACGACTATAAATACAAAAATTTAGTAAAACTTTACAAGAATACACAGTGAATTCCATAACTGTTCATACAAACTATAATATTAACTCAACACAATCTCGTTAATAAAAATGATTAATTCTTCATGATAGTAATAGAATAGAATAGAATAGAATAGAATAGAATAGAATAGAATAGAATAGAATAGAATAGAATAGAATAGAATAGAATAGAATAGAATAGAATAGAATAGAATAGAATAGAATAGAATAGAATAGAATAGAATAGAATAGAATAGAATAGAATAGAATAGAATAGAATAGAATAGAATAGAATAGAATAGAATAGAATAGAATAGAATAGAATAGAATAGAATAGAATAGAATAGAATAGAATAGAATAGAATAGAATAGAATAGAATAGAATAGAATAGAATAGAATAGAATAGAATAGAATAGAATAGAATAGAATAGAATAGAATAGAATAGAATAGAATAGAATAGAATAGAATAGAATAGAATAGAATAGAATAGAATAGAATAGAATAGAATAGAATAGAATAGAATAGAATAGAATAGAATAGAATAGAATAGAATAGAATAGAATAGAATAGAATAGAATAGAATAGAATAGAATAGAATAGAATAGAATAGAATAGAATAGAATAGAATAGAATAGAATAGAATAGAATAGAATAGAATAGAATAGAATAGAATAGAATAGAATAGAATAGAATAGAATAGAATAGAATAGAATAGAATAGAATAGAATAGAATAGAATAGAATAGAATAGAATAGAATAGAATAGAATAGAATAGAATAGAATAGAATAGAATAGAATAGAATAGAATAGAATAGAATAGAATAGAATAGAATAGAATAGAATAGAATAGAATAGAATAGAATAGAATAGAATAGAATAGAATAGAATAGAATAGAATAGAATAGAATAGAATAGAATAGAATAGAATAGAATAGAATAGAATAGAATAGAATAGAATAGAATAGAATAGAATAGAATAGAATAGAATAGAATAGAATAGAATAGAATAGAATAGAATAGAATAGAATAGAATAGAATAGAATAGAATAGAATAGAATAGAATAGAATAGAATAGAATAGAATAGAATAGAATAGAATAGAATAGAATAGAATAGAATAGAATAGAATAGAATAGAATAGAATAGAATAGAATAGAATAGAATAGAATAGAATAGAATAGAATAGAATAGAATAGAATAGAATAGAATAGAATAGAATAGAATAGAATAGAATAGAATAGAATAGAATAGAATAGAATAGAATAGAATAGAATAGAATAGAATAGAATAGAATAGAATAGAATAGAATAGAATAGAATAGAATAGAATAGAATAGAATAGAATAGAATAGAATAGAATAGAATAGAATAGAATAGAATAGAATAGAATAGAATAGAATAGAATAGAATAGAATAGAATAGAATAGAATAGAATAGAATAGAATAGAATAGAATAGAATAGAATAGAATAGAATAGAATAGAATAGAATAGAATAGAATAGAATAGAATAGAATAGAATAGAATAGAATAGAATAGAATAGAATAGAATAGAATAGAATAGAATAGAATAGAATAGAATAGAATAGAATAGAATAGAATAGAATAGAATAGAATAGAATAGAATAGAATAGAATAGAATAGAATAGAATAGAATAGAATAGAATAGAATAGAATAGAATAGAATAGAATAGAATAGAATAGAATAGAATAGAATAGAATAGAATAGAATAGAATAGAATAGAATAGAATAGAATAGAATAGAATAGAATAGAATAGAATAGAATAGAATAGAATAGAATAGAATAGAATAGAATAGAATAGAATAGAATAGAATAGAATAGAATAGAATAGAATAGAATAGAATAGAATAGAATAGAATAGAATAGAATAGAATAGAATAGAATAGAATAGAATAGAATAGAATAGAATAGAATAGAATAGAATAGAATAGAATAGAATAGAATAGAATAGAATAGAATAGAATAGAATAGAATAGAATAGAATAGAATAGAATTGATAGTAAATTAAAAAAATAACCAGAATTTTATTTTTATTAAAGAAAACAATTAAAATAAATTGAAATTTGTAAACACTTTTGTAACTCAGCGTTAGGCTGCCTACTTTAGATTTTCAAATAGAAAATTTTAGTATTTAATGTGGCCACCTTTTTGCTTCAATGACCAGTTAAAGCCTTTTTGTCATACTGTTGTTGACATTTTTAAAATAGACTTATAAAGACTTGCCCATTCTTCATTTACAACTACTCAAAGCTCTTCCAGATTTATTGGAATTGGACTTCTAATTATTATTTTCTTTTTCAGTATATTCCATAAATTTTAAGTTTTTAATTGAACTAAGATCCTGCGACTGTGCACGAAAATCCAGACATTTGATCTTGTTTCCCGGAAGCCACTTTATTTTTACCCTGGCCTTGAGCTTCCAGTCATTTTTGTGAACAATTGCGGTAGTCACTGTACATGCATTTTTATAAATATCAAATGCATAATTACAATATCTTTTTGTATATTTACGTAATCATACGTAAATTTTTCACCTTGTAAACCATGTCAGACAGTTTTTTTAGGCTACAATGGATGTTTACATACATATATTAAAATTCAAATATACGGGGTGTTATTTCTTGTTTTTTTACAAGTTTTTATAATTTTACTCACAAAAGCAATGTACACAATTGCCGTAGTCTAGTAGGTAGTGTGTTGGCTTATTAGACGCAAGGCCACGATTCAAACAGCAGGTCAGACATCAAAACGAAAATATGAAAAAATATTTCTTCGGCGACTTCCTCTCATTAGATTTCTGGCAAATACCCTAAGAGTAAATAAAATTGCCATGAAAAGTTTCTCAAAAATCTGTCGTTCGGAGTCGACTTTAAACTGTAGGTCCCGCCACTCGTGTATAAAATTAACACACACAACATAAGTGGCGTAAGAAGCTAGGTTGTAATCCTGACTGAAGGATTGTAATGACCAATTATGTATGTATGTAAGTATTTACCAACCATTTCAAGAATGCGCGACACACAAAATTGGCAAGAATTTTCGTATGCAGTTTATATTTTTGAAGCTCGAATGATTATGGGCGTCGAAAGAGCATTATATACGACGATAATATGTGAAATAGATCGTAGACAAACAAAGTTTCGCAGATGATGGAAAAGTCGAGATGACTACATTACGAGTGTCTACAACCTCGTTAAACAACTAATTCTTATCCTATTGTGTATACGAAAACGAAAACAATTAGATATGCTGTGTTATAATAAAAGTATTGTATAAACTTTCAGTACAATTTTCCTATTCCTGAACTCGAAAATGCGATATGCAGCAATCGATATTGTACACGATTTATTTCGTTTAAACTTTGAACATATAAAATGGAGTTGAAAAATCAATTTTAAAACTTTCTCTATGCGTTAAAATTGTTTTAACTTTATGCTGGTTTTGAATTTTCAATGACACGTTTTGAATTTTAATGACTGTTTCGCTCTTACTTCTGGAATTAATTTGTATTTGCATATTTCTATGTATAATGGTAGATACAAAAACACAAAAAGAATTTTAAAAACCATTATTAAAGAGTAAAATATTCCGTGCTACAAACAAAGTTTGTGGCAATTTCGCTCATTTCCTTTCACTTTTACTAACTTTGCCCCACATTTAAAAAACCCAATTGTCCTTGTCTTTTTGCTGCTTTCTGCCCAGTTTTTTACGGAAATGTATGTTGATGATATCCACCAGTCTCTTTTGTGGTAAGCCGTAATTTTTTTGTATATGGGTTAGTTTTATTATTTCTTTGTTTACCCACACAAGTGAATGTTGTGGTTTTAACTGTATTAATGGCTAAGTTTGTTGTCTTTAGTTGGTGCCAGTATCACGTAGGAGATATTTATTTATTTCACGGTTATTAAATAACACTGTTTATTTCCTTTAAGGATGCATAAATTAGAGAAGTAGAATTTTGCTTTAAAACATTATTGTTGTTTTTATAAAGGAATTTTATTTTCTTGAAAAATAAAAGTACTTTAGTACTATTAAGAGTACTTTTACATTAGATGATAGTGCTGTCAAAATCGCAATAATTGTTGAACCCTTTAGTCAGGATTACAACCTAGTTTGTCACACCTCCGCTCATGTTGTGTATATAACTTCATACACAAGAGGCGAGACCAACAGTCTAATATCAATTCCGAACGTAAGATTTAACCCTAACCCCCCTAACATGGGTGAACCGGTACCTAAAGGATCTTGATAAATTCAAATATCTTTTAAACAGTGAAAACAATTTAATGGTAGCCGACTAGTGTTATCCCGCTTTGATATTTCCGATGGGCCTGCAGTATTTTATTAAAGTTCCTTAAGAAGGGTTCCATTTATCATTAGTATCGGACGTTAGTGTATCCTATTATACGATTAGCATTGGCTCTTCGTTTTTCATACTTTCAGTTACCAATTTCACTATAAGTGGTGTTAATAATCCATGACGGGAGATTCGAACATTTTTGGCACTTGGAGTGAGGCAGGACTGTCTATTTGTTTTATGTTTAATGCTATATGTCGACGCCTTTTGGTCCATAACATCTACTTCGCCTTTTGTCTTATTGTAGTAGGCATTTATATCTTCATTGCCGTTTAAAGCAGTCTACCCTTGAGTATATTTTTATTCTTCTTCGTTACAAAAGACAAAAAAAATGTGTCCTGCTCATACTGAAACCACATCATGGCACTCCAAAATTATCTATTAGGCTTGGCCGTAGCCTTAGGAATATAATCTTTGTTTCAAGAAAGAAGCCTTGTCTTGCTCCCATTTTAAGCCGATTGCTAGTTGTTATATTTACTCCAGATTCTTTGTAAAAATCTACTAAAGCTCACCACCAAGCGCTGTGTTACACAACCAAAATACTTTCCCTTCGTATTTAAACAAATTTAAGGGAATATATTATTCAAAGCTGGTATATTGTTCAACAATTGCCACATTTTCATCCGGATAATAGTATTCCTGTATGTTCTTAATAAACATGTAGTCGCCGTAGGCTAGTAGGTAGTGTATTGTCTTATTAGATGTAAGGCCTCGGTTCAAACACCAGGTTAGACCTCAAAACGAAATATGAAGGGAATATTACTTCGGCGGCTTCCTCTCAGCATATTTCTGGCAAAAACTCTGAGAGTAAATGGAACTGTCATGAAAAGTTTCTCAAAAAGTGTAGTTTGGAGTCGACTTTAAACTGTAGCTCCCGCCACCCATGAATAAAATTAACACACACGACATGAGTGGTGTGAAAAACTAGGCCGCAATCCTGACTGAAGGGTTGTAATCGCCAATTGTGTATGAATGAATACTTTGTGAACATAGTTAATATATTATAAATAAGATAAGCATTTTTTTTGAAATCTCCTGGCAATTTTACTTTACTCTCAGAAGACTGCTGAGAGGAAGTCACCGAAGGATATATTTATTCATATTTCGTTTTGTTTGGAATGGCCATCGGCTCTATGTATCCTTAATCCAAATCTAACTGAGTGATATCTTAAGGGCTATATAAAAATGGGTCTTTCAACAAAGACTATCGAACTTGAACAGATGACATCTCGTCGAAACTACATTTGTTAATTTAATTGCAATTATAAAGTCTGTTACCACAGCATTTAACAACACCTGCAAAGAATAATTTTTTTTTTATCAGAATGAATGTTTTGCCTTAATATTAATAACCCACTCGCATTCAAGCTACAGGTAATCTTGCAAGTCTAAAGGTCTTAATATTTAAAGTGATGTCTAGAACTGATATATTTTTCATTCCGTTTTTATAAACACGCTAGAGGATATGTTTAATTAATTCCATCTTATTACCATTTACACCAGTTCTTTCGTCCAGAAACATGAACCCTATTTTGAAGCTCTTGAACGCATACAGGGCAGGTCGAATGTGCTTACTAGTTGATAGGGTATTCACATCTGTTATGAGCTCGTAGATTGCAAATAAAATTAAAATAAAATTGCGTTTAGTTTTAATTAAAATTCTTTATTATTCGCACAATTCTGTGTGCCGTTGTTCACAACTTGATGTTAACAACAACAATTGGTAGACAATTATTCGACAGATCTATACAACGGAGATCTTCAAACCATGACTACTCTCTTTAAACACAACGCGTCCTTACAATAAGCTCACTGAACTTCGTTATCTCCTACGACTGCTTTGCCATGCTTTCATATGGCAAAGTAAACTGATGGATGTTCTTGAAGGCGAACGTTTTTGACTTCACCTTCACGAAATCTCTATAAATGTAAACATCGTTGTTTGCATTTCTTATTGTAGTCTTTTTGGTATATTTTTGTTTGCTTGTTTACCATTTTTTATGCTGGCGTTTGTTGTTGTATTTTTGTTTACTTGTTTATAATTTTTTATGCTGGTGTTTGTTGTTATATTAAGCAGTACGATAATTTGTAAACAGGTTTGTTCGCTGCATTGTTTTGTTTTTATAGCTTTTGTTTATAATTTTAATGTTAAGCGATGTAAAAGCAAAGCACCAGTATCTAGATTTTCCCCTTTTCGTAACAATATTATATGCCGTCCCAATCGCTAATTGTGCGGTCAACAAAAAAAAAGATTAAAATCTCAATAAAAATATTAAAATATTTTAATTGTATGCTGATTACTTTTCAAATATTATTAATTCGATGCATATATTTATCGCTGCTGTATAATAAAATATTGCTAATATTATTGAAAGTATAATCATTTGAATAAATAAATGGCATTAAACATTTTTACTTTAAAGGAAAAAAATGATTTCTACTTACGTCAGAAAAAAACTTCACTTATTATTGAAAAACATTTTTGGAAATTTAATTAAAGTATTAAGTGAAATTATTATTTGTATGAAAATTAATTTCAAAACATTAGGTTTGTAAGAAATACAGGGCTTTTCGAAATTCAGAAGTACATCTCTCAAATTAGTTGCCATTTATTCAGTTTGTTTTGCAATCTTACGAAGGATGATTGAATTATACAATAATAAAAGCAAATGGAAAAAAATATTTTGTCGAAATCGCTTTTTTATTCAGAACTTTGGAAAATTGAATATTTCGCTTCCGATTGATCCAGAGAAGCCGTTGCGGACATTTGAACGATGGATGGTACTCTAAACTACACACATATCAAGACAAATCAAACATTTCAAATATATCACACTCAGTCATGCATTGAGTTCAATTCTGTATCGTACTCTTATCAGCAAAAAAGAGTCCATATAAGGCTTATTCTTTAATATAAGGTTGACGTTTCTGAAGCATGTATTGTCATGTAAATCGGTTGAAAAGTTCCACATACATACATATACACATAATTGGTCATTACAAACTACGTTTAGAGACAATACTACTAGACTACGGCGACTTCGCACACTCATTTTAATTTAAATTTATGTGTGTATCCGCCAACGTTCAAATGTGAAATCTTCCCTGGCTCTGGCGTGATGGCATGGTATGTTGGATTTGAGATTTATTCGTATACATCTGCGGTTTAAAAAAATTCCGCAAAAAAAGTTTAACTACATCAAATTGCAAGATCTCGGCAGCTGGTTCACAGAACATCCACCTGAGAGTTCATGCCTTCAAGTCGCTAATGCAGAATATCCAATGTGGTATAAACTGCGTGATACAAAGTGCAAAGTCCCAAAGAAATTAATAATCATGGATCAGTGTTCACCGTTGACAGCCATGACCTGTCGAACAGCGTTCAAAATAACTATCAAATATTGAGTTTTTCCGAATGTATTAGGCTTTCTTGGACCTCATGTGAATAGGTAGTATGACAAATTCAACAATTCTATTTCTTTTCATATACCAAGAAATAGGCCGCATTGCTGAAAATGGTTTTTCTATGAAAACTAAGGTCAGTTTAACGATCACACATCGTCATCTACGATGTTTCAGGATGATTTGGCAAAGCAGATGTATAAAACGACAACTAATTTGGTAGATGTAGCTTCAACGAGATGGCCTTTATCAACTTTTAAAAATCGAAAAAAATATCTGTTGGAAGATCCTACACATATATGCGAAGGAACACCTTGTGAGGCTACATAACTGTACATGTATTTAAGGATAGATTCCTAAAGGTGAAGCATTTGGAAACCTGCATTCGGCAGAATATCGTAAAGATTTAGACCGAAACGTGCGAAGAAGTGGCTGAAAAATCTCAAAAAGTTCTCATTTAAAAAACATTGCATTTCGTACACAATGCCAAGGTGCCAGTCTTGTAAAATCGACGTAGTCTAGTACGTAGTGGAGAGGCTTATTAGACGAGAGCCCGAGGTTGAACTTCTGGCTCTGACGTCTTGAAAATTAAAAATTAAAATATATAATATAATAATAATATAATATAATAATAATAATATAATATAATAATAATAATATAATATTAAAATATTTTTTATAGTCTTTTAGTCTTTTAGCAAAAAAATGCGAGAGTAAAATAAAGGTGCCATGAGAAGGTTCCTAAAAATCCATAGTACGGGCATTAAACAGTCGACACCGCCATTCATGGATAAAATTAACGCACACAACATGAATGGTGTGAGAATCTAGGTGATCAATTAAGTTTGTACGTAAAACTATCTTTGTAAGGTAAAATCAATTTAACTGATACGTTTATTAAAAATTATAAATGAAACTGAGTAACCATGAACTCACTTCATTTTTTCTCACAGTACAATTGTTATTTACTAACCAACCCAAGCACAGTTTTCCTATGGGTAAGGTAAACACAACTTAATATTTATTTTCCTTACAAACAGCGTAAATATTACCTGAAGATATGCAAAGTAAAATATTGGTTTACATTGCAATCAACAACTGTAATAACTGAATATTTTCCTGAATTTTTTCTTTATAAAACATGTTGAAGGAAGTAATATGAAATCACTGGAAAAATATTCACAAAGAATTCCAAAAGTTATAGCCATAAATGTTACTTAAAAGAATACAGAAGAAAAAAAAGCAGTAGTGGTCTTCTAATTAGCACAATAATATTTTTTATTTATAATTTTTACCTGATTTAATTGCAGTTAAATATTTGTTGTGATGTACTTTGAATTCACCGTAGTCTATTCATTCTCTTATAAGACGTGAGGTTGATAACGAAAGCTTGTAGTGAGTAAACGTACCCTGACCATCCATTTTTTTAATCCTGGATGGTCATTTTTGTACAGTAAGGTTACTCTTCGTTGAATCGACGAACAACGTCGTCTACTGACTGCAAGCTTTCATTATCAACTAACGTTGTTGAAGAAAACAGCGAAATTTGCTCAAACATAAAAGAGTTATATGATAAAGAGTAAATGAGCTTCGTCGTTGCTCTTTCACTATTGTGTGTGACTATCGATAACATTACATATATTTGTTTGTTTGTTTTGGTATTAGGACCCTCAAGGCTGGTAGTAATAATAAGTGCATAGAAACCGAGTTGACTATTTAAACAGGTAACCAATATAGATCGCCTACTTACAGATATTTGTCAACGACAAAATATCCGTTTGTTTGTATATTATGTTGCATTAACTATTTGCGTTTCATGTGTCATTGTGTCAAGTCAATGATTGCGTGTGCCTTTGTGAATCCCACAGTCTTCTGTCAATGATAAAAGCGCATGTGGTTAAAACAAGTGAACACACACTCAATGACGATAATGAAAGTTCTCTCCTAATACTCATTTCACCCTTTTGTATTATTAGATATTATAATAATTAAGTGTATCATAAAAAAGGCTAAAAAATTCAATTTCGTTATATAAAAAAAAGTTTGTTGACAAATTTAGTAAATTTTTAGAAAAATGTTTACTTTTCCGTCAAATGTGGTATAAATACATACATAAATACAAAAGTTTCTTTAAAAGGAGCAAATCGCAAATGTGCAGTTTTTTACGACTTTGGTGCATAAATAAGACTGAGTGTGACCGATGGGTTGTTTTGGGGTCTGTGACTTATTAGCATAAACCTGCGAATTAAGGACACAAGAAACGTCTAAAGGGGTTGCACGTTGGTCACGCCCTCAAAGGCGTTCTTACAGAATATTGAATTCACGTAGTTCTGTTTTGTTAAAACTACATATCTTTCGTGTTCAGATTATCCAATACATATCAAAAGGAGTTGGTAACCATTGAACTATTGTGCTCTCCGCTAACTTATCGATAACACCAGCCCAAAATTTCCTTTTGGAAAACATGTGTATTGATATCTTTCCAAAAATTTTGTTTGTTCACGTACCCTTTCATCCTAAATATACTGAAAATGATTTATCGATAAAAATTAAGGTCAGTTGCCAAATGGTCTACTGCCCATTCAGCGAACATATGCCGTTATTTGCTTTCAGTTTCTGTGTTAGCTATACTTTGTAAGGGTGCAGGCCAAAGTCACAATGTAAATTTCTTCAAGATGTAGTCTGCAAAAAGCCTAGTTCTTGTGAGTGTCCGAAATCGACTGCTTCTGTCTCTTACACTTCAATATACTTAGCGCTTCATTTTCATAAGGATGATACTTAGCTTAAGTATTTGAATTTATCCACCACATTGTGAATAGTCCTCTCTGTAGGATGATCATGCGATCATAAATTAGGCGAAACGTTCGATATGTTACGCGATCAGCCATGTCAGCCATTGTAATTTAGTAAAACAGACTGAATAAATTACAATCAATTTGAAAGATATAGCTTCAGCAATATGAGCGTTAAATAATAACAAAATTTTAGAGTTCCTGTTGGAGTACCGTATAATTATTTTGATTTCATATTAAGAACTGAAACTTCACCATTTAAGATCTCACATATTGCAAATATTGTATTAAAATTCAAATATTGACCAATTAATGTACAAAGGAATTACACAGTTGTTGTCCTGTATATTTTGGGTGGTAAAATACATACAAAACTTTTCTTATCTTCTCTAATGTTTATATTGGTCGCACACATGTGCAAATGTTAACGGTAAATACCAAAACAAACATAATTACAGAGATTTGCCTCAATGTTTGCCTCAAGATTGTCTTACAGAAATGTGGTTTCCTTAAGTTGACAGTGAAATGTGGTTTATCTGCTCATTGCTGTTTGGAAGAAGTACGGCAGCAAATACAAAGAGAATATGGTGGTCATTCAGAAACATTTGTTATGTATGTGGGTGATTAAACTAATTTGTGCGAAGTATTTCACATAATATTTCGATTTGTTTGTTTGTGTTTTTTATTAAAAAAAAATTGATTAGTGAAGAGATTTAAAAGAGTTTCACTTGACGATTTTAAAATTAAGCAGAGAAATTTAGAGAGGTAGTTAGTAGTGTGTGGATGATGCTTATTAAACTTGAGGTCTCGGTTCAAACCCCAGGTCAGACACCACCAATACAATCAAATACGAAAAATATTTTTCGGCGACTTGCTCTCAGCAAATTTCTTGTAAAAACTTTGAGAGGAAATGAAATTGCCATAGAAAATATCTCAAATATTTGTGGTTCGAAGTCGACTTTTAACTGCAGTTCCAGTCATTCCTGTATAAAATGAACACACACATCATAAATGGTGTGAGAAGACAGGTCGTATTGCTGACTGAAGGGTTGTAATGACCAATTATGTATGAATGTATGTAACCAATATCAAAAAACTCTGTTAGCAAAACGACGTTTACCACCCTGTTCTAATTGCAAATTATAAGTTGTTCTTACGAAAGCAGTGCATAAAAAGAAAAACTTTTTTTAATTGTTTTGTGTTTCTAAGTTTTCTCTGGAAGATTGTGTTAAGATATTGATTGTTTTTCTTAATTTTTTGGTCATATGCGATATTATTCCAAAACATTGCCAAAGTTTTGTTTCTCATTTGTTACTACAGGATTTGTTTTAAGTTGTAAGTGATAGAAAAAGTTCTTCCATTATCACTATTCTTTACATCCTGTACAGAGAAAAGCATACATCCTACAACATAAACTTAAATATATGTACATATGTATACATATATGAATTTGATATTGGTTTCTATGTTTTAATTCCAAAATACTTATGAAAAGAATTTTTGCTTCTGAGAATATTTTAAAATTTTAAAATGTAAAATGAAGTCGCTGTAGCCTAGTAGGTGGTGTGTTGGCTTATTAAGTGTAAGGCCACGGTTCAAACTACAGGTCAGACATCAAAATGAACAAATATTTCCTTGGCGACTTCCTTTCAGCAGATTTCCGGCAAAAGCTCTGAGAGTAGATAAAATTGCCAATATAGAGATTTTCAAAAATCTGTCGTTTGGGGTTGATTTTAAACTGTATAAAATTAACACACACAATTTGAGCGGTGTTGAGAAGCTAGCCCGTAATCCTGACTGAAGGGTTGTAATGACCAATTATGTATTATGTAGGCTCTGCAGTCTGTAAAAGGCCGATTTCTTATTTAATTCACTGCCTTGGATGGTGCTGCCCACACTCCTGGACTGCTGCAATATTTTTGACATATGTTGCCAATAATGGGTGTTGGTAATCGCAGAGTGGACGAAGTGACGAAAATGATTAACAATTTCCTATTAAAATAAAATTAAACCACTGAAGTAAATCACTGAAGTAATTCATTTTCTTAGGATAGCGAGAAAAGTAAATAAGAATAGTCGAATAAATTTCCAAAAATAAAAACGTTTATTTAGTACTTATAAAATGTTAAAACAAAAACAACAATTCATGATAAAAGAACTTTTTTATGTTTAAACTGTTTTATACTTAAGAACAAAAGTGTTGACTCACTTATGGCGCTCACTGTATATAATTTTTTACTGCTGTTGGCTTATTAGAAGTTAACCCACGGTTCAAACCCCAGAACAGACATCAAAATGAAATTTCAATATTTCTTCGGCGAGTTCCTCTCAGCAGATTTCTGACAATAACTCTGAGAGTAAATATAATTGCCATGTAAATTTTCTCAAAAAAATCTGTCGTTCGAAGTTGATTTTAAACTGTATGTTCCACCACTCATGTATAAAAATAACACACACAACATTTTTTAGAGACCCAACAGCGTCCACCGCATATCCAAAGAATCACTAGAGAGTATAGAACTTCTATTAGCCTGAATTGCATAAGCTGAATAACAACGACATGTGGTTTCGACAAAACGATCCTACATGCCACACAGATTGAATATTCTGCATAAATGATTTGAGGGAATGGTTATATCATTGAACTGGTCACCGTGATCGTTTCTCAAGTCACTAGTGGCTGCAAATAAATCACAAACAATAGCGATCCTCAAAGCCAACATGATCAATGGCATCTGTAAAATTCAGTCTGATTTATTTGCCAGAGTCATGATGTATGTACATATACGCCCCATGGAGCCATGCCGGATATTTGATTGATATGTTAACAGGTCTTACAAATCAATAAAAAAAATGGTCAGGCGGTGTGTTTGGGTCATAGTTTTTTGATGAAGATGAAACCAAAATTGAACTGACTGTGAATGGCATTCTTTATAGGAAAATGATAGCGAAGATCTCGATGCTTTGGAATAGATCTGGATAATTACGCCATAGACAATCGATTTATTGGGACAAAGTATTGCAAGAAATTCGAAAATCAATTGGACAGCTAACGCACTGTTCTTTTATATATGTACGTATATTATACAATGCTTTCAGTGAGAGGAATAATCTCTCTATCGTAATATATTCCATAGCACGGTGCATACATGATATACTGAAAGTTGTCAATTCAATTCTGATAAGAAATTTTTTAATTCATGCAAGAATTCATGGATTTCTTTTGTAAAATCTGTTTATTAAAAATGCTATTAATGTGGCCGTATGGCAACATTTAGTAACTGCAAAAGCCAGAAGATTATAATAGTCTGTTCTTAAAAATTCAATGCAATCTGCACTGGAACAGGTACTATTTATTAGCATGAAAATAAATTTTTTATTTTAGATGACGTAAGATATGAATACTCCAACCCATCTAATGTACCTTGACTTGCTCGAGTGTCATATGCTCATCAAAACATCTTCGTGAAATATTACCGAAAATGCTAGATAGAAAGATATATATTGGAGTGGAACCTCGGAGAACCTTGGAGAAGATCATATTGATTGCTATTCATTTCATAAAAGTCTAACGAACATAAACACTACTGCCTTTTTACTCCCTACAATAATTTACTTTCCCAGATCGTAAACAATAAGCTGGATGATTAATTTTAAACCCATTAAACTCAATTTCCGGCATGTAAATAAGTACTTATTACACTTTCTCATAAACACAATACTTATAGCAATATATCGACAAAAGAAGTTATAAATAAATTCCAATCAAATTGATTTTAACAATTCTAATTGAACTGAATGCATTAAAATAATTTACAAGAAAATTCAATTTCAATTGAAATTGAAATTCAACCGAAATTCAATTTCTATACAAAAACACGGTTCATATGTTCAAAAACTGAGTGCAATAAAGCCACTAAACTGCAGGAGTATAAAAGAAAAATGGCAATACCACGTAATAAACTGAAAATAGTAGAGTAAAATGGAATAAAATAGTGTGATGGGAAGTAAAGTGAATGTCAATCAGTTGAGCAGCATCACCGGAAATTAATACAGTTTCAATGTTTAGTGCCACACATATATAGGTAGTTTAGGACATTAAAGCATTCTGAACATGGGTATGTGTATACATACACTTGCTAAAATAAATCTTCGTACACCAAGCAGATGGAAACAATTTGTATAATATTTAATACATTACTTATCAGACTGGAATAAAATAAAATTGTTTTAAAAGTTCAATTTTTCCATATAATAGTTGGATAAAAAAAATTTATTCAAAAACTTTTGTTTATTTTATATATACGTACATACATACATAATTGGCCATTACAACCCTTCAGTTAGGATTACGACTAGCTTATCACACCACTCATGTTGTGTTTCTTAATTTTAGAATATGCATACACATCGACACCGAACGAAAGATTTTTGAGACACTTTTCATGGCTTTTAATTTACTCTCAGAGTTTTTGTCAGAAATCTGCTGAAAGGACGTCACCGAAAACATTTTTCTCCTTATCCGTGATTTATATCATAATTTATTCGAAATTTCTTTTTAACAACGGGTTTGAAGCCCTTTGGCAGCAAAAACTTCTTCTAAACGTCTTTTCATAGAAAAATCCAGTTTTTATGTACTCTGCCCCAATATTCCACACTTCTTGTACAATAGTACCTTGCGCCATTTGTTTATTAGCCACTGTACGCAGCAAATTTTTTTCCAGAATATACCATGAAAACCTTACAGGGTATGAATCAAGGGTCTGGATCATGAGATATTACTTTTATGCCATTGTAAAGAAATCATTCTTCCAGAATATTGGGATAAGAATTAAAAATTGTATGTCTAAATTTATTAAGTTTTTTTAAATGTTTAAATAAGGCCATTTATCCCCTATTCTTTCCCAAAACGTAAGATTTGAGCCACTCACAGTAGTCATTGTCTCTGCTTGCTATGTGCGGAGACTTATTTGATGTAGTGTTTATACACATATGTACATATCATATATATATGTATGTGTATATTATATATTCATCTATGCGTTTAGAACATGTCCTTTACATACAAATGTTTATCATTCAAGGCACTCTATGTCACTTTTACTTAGTCTGTTGGCTTATAAGACATGAGGCCACGGTTCAAACCCCAGGTCAGACATCTCCAACAAAACGAAATATGAAAAAATATTTGTTCGGCGACTGCCTCTCAGCAGATTTCTGACAGTAACTCAGTAAATAAAATTGTCATGAAAAATATCTAAAAAAAACTGTCGTTCGTTGTCGTCTTTAAACTGTAGGTCCCGCCGCCAATATGTACATTTAACACACACATTATACGTGGTGTGGGAAACTACGTCGTAAATCTGACTGAAAGGTTGTAATGACTAATTGTGTATGTATGTGTATATAATCGTCCTACCGAAAGGCCTATTCGTACAATAGAGGATCAATATGAGTGCACTGGCTTAGTAAATGATCGACATACACCGACGTACATCGATGAAAAACAGACCCCATAAAAACATCAATGCTAGCTGTAGAACAGAACTTGATTATCGATATCGAATAATGAAAGCAAACAGATTGGATAACAGGCAATCCTGTTTTCCTGAAAGGTCCTAATATAAATAATAAGAAAAGATGAGTACTTTACCGCTTAACAGAGGTATATAGCGACTATCAAGTGGTTTACTTTTACTCTTTTTCATTTCATTTTTTACTAGAGAAAAACTGTAACAAGGTTATTAACAAAAATTAATAACAAGGAGGTGGCTGTTGCTGTTTTCTTTATCTTGTTTGTCCATCCCCAAAAACGACGCCCTGATCTACCTGCTTTATTTTGATGTTTTATTAAATTTTGTAAGTGGCGTGTTGTTCTGGCCCTGCATAGTATAGTAGAATTTACGTTTGGTTTATTTTAAAACATTTTTATTACACCCACTTTTTTGTCCTTACGTTGATAGCGCTTTTAAAAATTTTATTTGCCATATAAACTCTGCTTGTACAGTTTCTGTATTGTTTGTGTGCGTACATGTACATAATTGTTTCCAAAAATAGTAAAAGATAACCTTAATTAAAGTTTTTATAGTATCCACTAGATCTATGGGGTCTTCTTTAAAGTGTTTCCTATTTTTAATTTTTAATAAAAGAAGACCTATTGTGGAATGTAATATTGTTGAAACATTATCCATGACTTCTCAGAGTGCAACGCATACGTGACGCATATGATTACTTTGAAAATCACAGTGGTTTGTGTTTTACCAAATACCAGAGACTTAAGAACACCCCCCAAGAAAAAGTCTTCTGAAGTGAAATCACACAAATTCGCCAGTTCACATCATCTTTAAGTGAGACGACCATGTCCTTAAATCGCTCGTGCAGAATATCCAATATACCATGAACTGAGGAGCACGTAGCGAAATGTATTGAACGGTCTTGCATCCCATGTGAATTATTATCGTCTTGAATTCATCTATTTTATTTGTTCATGTATTCATTCATTGTAAAACATGAATTTTCAATGAAAACTAGAAAACCAACTACTTCAGGGCCCAGTCAGAGAACGCACTTCGTTGTCTATAGTCATCAATAGCAACAGATGGTCATTATCAACTGTCAAAATTCTGAAACCCTGTTTGAAGACACGATATTATTTCGTATATCATTTGGATAGATCTCGAGTTATAGAAAAACGAACACAGAAAAATCATTTATATATACAGAGGACAGGAAAAGTCTAAGTACCCCAATATATTTTTAGCAATTTCATGAATTTTTAGCAATAATATGTAAAAATAATGGATATTTTTATATTTACTTTATTTATTTATCTCTCTTTTATTACGAAACAAAAAGTATTTGAAGTTTTTCACGAGCCTTAAGAAAAACTAGGAAAGTTTTTGGTGACTCCATATTTTTGCAATGCACAAGTTAAAATTCAAAGGTCTAATATAGGTCCAATATATTAAAATATTTTTCGTTATATTTAGTAAGATATCCCTTAAGGTCAAGCACTCCATTTAACCCATTTGCCAATAAAAGAACCAGTTTCGTTTAGCGTTTTCTGTTGATATATGCCGCCATGCAGTCATTAGTAAGTTTTTAAGTTGACTTTTCTTTAACGTTATGCAACTACGTGACTGTTTTTTTTAAATAATCTCCTGAAAACTCTCTTGGAGTTATATCTTGACTTTGTGCAAGAGTGGAAAGGAAAATCAGTTCATTGCATTAGCAGCAGTATGATTCTGTTCATTAGCTTGCTGGAAGAAATTACCATTAAGAATTCTTAATTGATCTGAACTTGAGTTAAATTTGTGGTTTGGAATCTTTTAATACTTCTTCTTATTCGTTATTTTCTCAATAGATTCCTAACTGCCCACATTTGGAGCCAACGCACAATCCCACAACATTTGTGAGTAAGCGATTTGCAGAAATAATCAAAAAACGTTTTCTTTCTGGGTTTGTTCATAACATTAGACATTAAATTTTACTCCATGATTTACTTGAATCTGCTTCTGCTCAGTATTTTCGTACAATGTGTTTCACGCTCTATTACGATATTTTTCTGTTGACTCGACGACTGCCTCGGCCACAAAATCGCTATTTGGCTTTGTTACGTATATGAATATTTGAAGAATAGCATAAACATTTTTCGAAGATAATGATGCAATTATATGAAATTTATGCTTAATATGTGCAGCTCATTACAGATTTGGATACTTTAGCTTTACTCACACTTTTCTTTAGAACTACTCAGAACATAACGCCTAGATATTTAAAGGGAAATATCAGTTTTATTTCTTACATAGTCTTCTGATTTGACGTATTTACGCTCACAGTTTTAATTTTGTCAGCAGTTATCACTAAATATAGGCTGCATCATGCGGCGTATTGGATCCCAAGATGCGGCTGATAACTAAACGTTCAATAAAGTCAGTGAATTTGTTTATATTAGCTCCACCGTTCGCAAAAATAATGTCAGTCTGGAGATCGAGCTAGGATCACACTTGCCGTGCTCCTACAGTCTCAATAGGCAATTGAGTAGCAGAGTCCAGTCTAGGACGACAAAACTAATATTTTACAAGATGCTCATCTGCCCCGTGTTTCTTTATGGCGCAGATGGCATGAGCACTATTAAGCACTCATGCAGCAGATTTGAGAATATTCGAGAGAAAAGTCGTACGTATGTTAGTGATTATTTCCGTATCTGATCCAACAATGGGCTGTATGATGTCCTCAACGATATGGACGGTGTGCATCGTATTAACATTCATGGCTCGGCGAGACGGTTACTTGATACAGGGATTTACCTAAGTCGGCGAAGAGGGTGATGTTGCCTGCGTTAGAAGAACCAAATCGGTTGGTGTGGCCAAATGACGAAGGCGCGCAAGATAATTGTCATCTTAATTCAGTTTATCTTTTAATCTGAAATTTTCTAATACTAAGTTAGACAACAGCGGTGTTTAAATGCATCCGGTCATTATAGACTCACTCTTATGAATGACAACTTATAGTCTAGTCTAGTCTATTCTCACAAAACTGTCGTTCGAAGTCGAATTTAAACTGTAAGTCCATTCACTTATGAATAAAATTAGCACTCACAACATCAGTGGCGTGCGAAGCTAGGTCGTAATTGTGACTGAATATGTCATAATAAACTTTACTTATAGAAAATCTGTAGAATTAAAATTTTGTTTAGTTTTTAAAATCATTTCTCATAAATATAAACACATAGATGTCGACCTGGTTGATAAGTTGCCTATTAAACTGAACTGAAAAGAGAAGCACGTTACAATGAAAAATAATCCTTCATAAAATATTATAGGATCTATATCGCAATGGCTACAATTGATATTCAGGTTGATTTATGCTGATACATACATTCTCTTACAATTTCTGATGCAAAATTGTTTTAAGTATGCACAGAAAAAAAATCTTTTCATATTTGTTCATCTGTTAATTTTGCTTATTGATGCGTACCTACACGCCTTAAACATATTATAGAACATGTACATACATGAAGGACATGTGCTACCAAAGAAGCAATTTAAGATGGGTAATCGTACCAACAGGGGTAATCAAAAGATGGTTAAAGTGTATAGATAACTTTTGAAGATTATTCGTTTGATTTTAGCCTTATGGTCATAGACCAATTCATTCGATTGGTATAGAAAGTTACATATGCTTGCTTACATATCATTTACAAATTTCAACGTAGATTTTTAAAACAGTCGCTATAGTTTAGTAGGTAGTGTGATGGCTTGCAGAAAGTAAATAAAATTGCATTCAAAAGCTTCTTAAACATTTGGTGTTCGTAGTCGATGTTAAACTGTAGGTCTTGCCGCTGATGGATAATCTTATTAGAAGCTAGATTGGGTGGTGTGCGGAGCTAGGTTGTATTCTTGACATAAGACTTGTAACAAAGAACGATAAGTATACAAACTTCCACAATTGGTCACGCAAATGACCTAAAGCAAAAGTCTCGGGTAACAATAAAGTGGTTTGCTGAAAACAATTTCCAATATCTGGATTGGCCTGCAAAATCGCCGTCTCTTAATCCGGTAAAAAATTGAAGGAAAATTTTGGCATGAAAAAGTTTCTTAAAAGCCTCTGTAGTCGACTTTAAAATGTAGGTTCCTGCACTCATGTATAAAATTAACACACACAACATGTGTGGTGTGTGAAGCTAGGTCGTAATCCTGACTGAAGGATTGTAATGACCAAATGTATGTATGTATGTATGACCTATCTGATGCCTAAACTTTTAAATTTAATACAACTTTCTTATTTTGTTTTTTGTACATTTATGTGGTTAATGGCACTATGATTCACTAGTGGGATGGTAGGCCATCTATCGGTTTAAATTTGAATCATCGGTTATTTCGAATCTGGCAATACTTAAGTCATTATATTCTGTCACAAAATTCAGTATTTTATCTCCACTGAACGTAGTGAATCGACTTACG
Source organism: Sarcophaga subvicina (assembly GCA_936449025.2). Lineage (NCBI taxonomy): Eukaryota > Metazoa > Arthropoda > Insecta > Diptera > Sarcophagidae > Sarcophaga > Sarcophaga subvicina. The sequence continues at coordinate 88,107,784 of OW388080.2, forward strand.
CTTGAGCAACGGTGGGATTTATTGGGCCAACAACACGATGATGTCTCTTTTGTAAAAAAAAAAAATCATCTTTTCAGATGAAGCTCATTTTCATCTTAGCGTTAATTAACAAAATTACGGTATTTGGGGTTCAAAAAACGTACACGTGGTCTTACAGAAGACAATGCACTCTTTACGAGTGACTGTTTGTTGCGCCTTGTGGAGACGCAGGCATCATTGGGTCATATTTCTCTGAAAATGAGAACGGCGCTACCATTATGGTCAATGGAGACACCTATCGCACCATGATAACTAATTTTTTTGTACACGCTCTTCATGGTATTGATGTGAACAATGTTTGCTTTCAACAAGATGGTGCAACTTTTCACACATCTCATGCTACAATCGAGTTAATGCGTCAAACGTTTGGTGCCCGTTTAATTAGGTGAAAGGGTGATGTCAATTGGCAGCCAAGAAACTGCGATTTGACACCGTTAGACTATTTTAATGGAAAGTGTTATGCTGACAAACCAGAGACAATTGAACATTTGATGGTCAACATTCGTGATGCCATTGCCAAGATACGACCCCATAACCGCAAAGCCGACTTGATTATTGTCCTGTATGTATAAAACCACCAAATAAAATTATTTGCTGTACATACATACTTATTGTTTCTCCACTTTCAATTTAAATGCCAAACAACCATTATTCTAAAATTAAAACACATTTAGTGTAGGAGTATATATATAAACATACATTCATGTGTAATTATTTCCATCATCATTACTGCTGTCATCATTTTTAACTCACATTCCATTCATTATTCGACGATGGTTTTGTTGAAAATAACAAATAATTGATTGAGTATGTGAAAAAATAGTTCTTTTTGTGTCGAATACTTACATTTTTATTATTTTAATATTTTTGTATGCAACAACATGCGAGTCAATTGTGTGGTTTTGTTTTGCGAGTTGACTGTCAATAATTTTAAAGGACTACTGTACACGCAAACATATATTTTTACAGTATACCGAATGATTAGTTAATATAAAGTTTTATGTATAAAAAACTAAAATGAGGACTGCTCTGGTTTGTGGCTTATTCGTATGCGCCTGGGTGTAAAGAGAACCCCACAAGTAAGAGTATAACTGAGTCAAATCGCGTCACCTCCATTCGATATGATCATATCTTCAAATCGCTCGTGAAGAATATACAATATGACATGAGCTGACATGTCGTTGGTGTCCAGATCATCGAATTAAGGCCAGACAAAATTCTTAATTTGGAAATACGAAGAGGCAATAAAAGATTTGCCACTAATGGAGACATATAATCTTATGTTTAAGGCTATTTTAAGAAGCCACATACATACATACATACATACATAATTGGTCGTTACAACCCTTCAGTCAGCCATTACGACCTAGTTTCTCACACCAGATATGTTGTGCGTGTTAATTTTATACATGAGTGGTGGGACCTACAGTTTAAAGTCGACTTCGAACGACAGATTTTTGACAAACTTTCATGGCAATTTTATTCATGGAATTTTATTCAATAGACCAGTCCTGGGGCTCGAACCCTGGCTTTACGCCTAATAAGCCAACACATTGCCAACTAGACTACGGTGACTTCTGTCCTTCTGTGAAGCCACATACTTACTTACCGTGAACAGAATATCGAAACTTTTGAATATCGCTAGGAAAATGTATCCCCCTGTTAAGAAAAAAAGCAAACTTATTGTTATATTTTCTTTGCCAGGCCGGATAATTTTTGGTCTGACTTTGTATCGAATTTATTAAAATATTTCTGATCATTTGCTTATTTTTCAATTTGCAGAGGCGTTTAGAGTGGTTCAATGCAGCATCTTGCACTTCATACAAATAGGGAATAATTCATTTTAATAACTGTAATTGTCTTCCTCACAATTTTATTCATGTAAAGATGTTAAGAGAATAAAAAAAAAATATGAATATACAACCACCCTCAAGGTATAGAGCATAACATTTTGAATAAGAGATCAGTGGAAACATTGCAGAGCACGATACATTTACTATAAGCTTCGGGTCGATAAAACGGCACAAACGGTAAAACAATAAGAGTAACTTATTCGATGTTTTCAATGAAACAGTAGAATCAGTATTACAGACAACATGGTTGCTAACGGTTCGGTTGTAATAACAAAAGTAAAAATTCTAACGATTTTAGATACTGCTAAGGAGTAGCTGAGAAAAAGTAACAAAAAATTAAAAAAATATGTATAAAATAGGAAGAAATCATACAAATACAAAGAATTAAATGGTATTTTAAGGTGTAGAATAATTACTGTACAGAATAATTATAATGCGGTTTTAAAACCTAAACTTTTCAGTATAAAAAGTGGAATACTACTGAAGAAGGGTCTATACAATAAAAATTTAATAATTGCTGATAAAAAAATACCCACAAGCGTATTATTTCAAATAAAATAAATAAAATCGCACACAAATATGAATATTCTGCTACTACAATAACGGTGAGAAAAATAAATATGAGTGAGAGAAGTTAAAGGTTAATGACCGAACAGTCAAAGAGAAGTAAACAAAAAAACTGTAGATGCGTAATAATGTTAATATATTTGCTCTCATACTCTCATGCATTTGGAATAGTAAGCAGTAATTTGTGTTAAAATGTTAACACGAAAACAAATACATACAAGTGTTTACACTAATAAATGTGAATGTATTGGTTGTGAATGTGTTAGTTGTTGAAGAAAACGCAGAAAGATATTGCACGTAAATGAATATGTTTGTGTTAATGTCATGAGATTGTTATAACACCTGTTAAGAGATTATAATTTCATATCTTCAATTCAAGTTTTAAAAAGAATATTGAAAGAGCGAATGTATTCAGGAAGTGTAGTAAAATAAATAATATAAATAAATGGGTTACGTTTTTATCTTTTAAAAAGAAATCAAATAAATTATTGGAGACATACATAATTAGTCATTGCAACCCTTCAGTCAGGATTACCACCTCGTTGCTAACACCACTTATGTTGTGTGTGCTAATTTTACACATGAATGACAGGACCTACAGCTTTAAGTCGATTCCGAACGACAGATTTTTGAGAATGTTTTCATTGCAATTTTATATACTTCCAGAGTTTTTGTCAGAAATTTGCTGAAATCACCGAAGAAATATATTTCTTTTATATTTTCGTTTTGTTGGAGATGTCTGATTTGGAATTTGAACCGAAGCCTCATTTCTAATAACCCAACACACTATATACTAGCCTCCGACAACTTCAAGTGTGACGTAAAGGAATGTTAAACGAAAGTGGAATACAATCTTCAATTACACAGACTAACAAAATTTTTAAAAAATTAATAACCCAGGAACCAGGCTATAATTTTCTTAAAGTTTTTAGAAGCGACTAACATTTAAAAACGTGTTGTTTGCACTTTTTGCTTAGAGTATCTGTGATGAAAAAACTCCGAGATCGGATTTAAATTTAGAGCAGTAAAAACCTTTTGAAAAGAATACATACTGGTTTTTCTTGGCGACCTGTGAAGATCGCACATACTGTGCGTAGTTATTATATCCCATTATCAATTTGTCAAACATTTTTAATCGAAAGTGCTATTTAAGGCATTTTTAAAAAAAGAAAAGAGCTGTACACAGCCTAATTTCCAATCATATTTGGTCGCACATGTTTTAATTGTATGGTATATGTACGGAGAAGCCAATAGAAATTTAAAATACGCCATAATGATTGGACCATGGAGGACGCGGAACAGACAAATTTGAATTATATGTATGCTACAAAGTAGTCACCGCAGTCTAGTAGGTAGCATATTGTCTTATTAGACTGTTCAAATCCTAAGTCAGACTTCTTAAACAAAACGAAATTGGAAAAATATTTCTTCTAATGTCTCTCAGCAAATTTCTGGCAAAAACTCTGAGAATAAATAAAATTGACAAAAAGATTTTCAAAAATCTGTCATTCGGAGCTGAATTTAAACTGTAGGTCTCGCCGCTTATGGATAAAATTAACACACACAACATAAGTGGTATGAGAAGTTAGGCCATAATCCTGACTGAAAGGTTGCAATGACCAGGTAATGTGAACGTGTAAATCACCACTTTTGTAGTAAATTCTCTCTTTATTACTTCGGTTGTGAAACGAACTCCCAACTCTAAGTACTTTACAACCACATTGGTTTTTAGAGAGACTTTAATATTTAACTTTAGGTATCTTTATCCAGCAATTGGTGATGAAGTGTTGATTGGAGATACTCATCTGGCGATTCAATTCTTTGAATTCAGGCAGAAGGGGCCATTACTGGTTTTCTGAATTTTCAATAACAGAATATGTTTGTTTCTGTCGAAGATCAAATATTATTGTGTTCGCAACAGCGAACATTTTTTTATTAAATTTTTAATTTTTTTTTTTCAAAAAAGATGTTAAAATAAATGCAAAGCATTTTGTATATTTTTATAAGATTACAATGAAATATTCGACATTAAATGCATGTTTTTAAACAACAGCAAGGAAAACAAACTGCAACAGTAGCAATAAAAATATTCACTACAATAACGACTTTCAGTATTGTTAATTTCTTGATGGAAGTAAGCAAATATTAGCAGTCGAAACATTAAGGCGGTGTGTACATACATATGTGTTTTACAATTTTATATGTAGACAGAACAACAGTGGATAAGGAGATTATATATGTATGAGCACTTGAAGGGATTAAATAAATTCTTTGATAAAGTGCAAAAGAAATCCACATAACCAAGTTATCAACATCAACAGAAAATCAAAAAACACATTTTATTTTAAAGCATCACGGTAACCACAAATGAGTTGGTTTTTAATGCATGCAATAACCAATGGGTACCAATGCATGAGCCAAATGAGTTTAAAACAAACACTTCATGATATATTAATAATAATAAAAACTTATAAAACAATTGCAAAAAGAAAAATTACGTTTTTATGCGTTTCAACATTTTTGTAGTATTTAAACATAGGAAAAATACAGTGGCAGCAAAAGTCTAAGTACCCCTATATATTTCCGCAATTTCAGGAATTTTAAGCAGTGATACATATGTACAAATAATTGATGTTTTTGTATGTATTTCATACATTTATTTCTATTTTATTATAAAACAAAAACATTTTTAATGTTTTTCACAAATCACAAACGCCAACTCCACTCTGTTCGACGCTTAATGGCAACAGTAGGTTATTCAATAGAACAACAGAAATTTAGATAACGTCCGTTTCACAACAGATATACCGTAATAAATGAATTCATAGCTTTGTTGGAAAATCCTTTGAATCCTTTGGTTTTTTAAAACTGGAACATTTCAATGATGATAAAAGACAATTAATTATTTATTGGTATGGTGACACTTTGTGGTAAATTGTGGAAGTATGGAATCAATCCAGCTGTGTAACAGCTATCAAGTAGCAACCACCTGGTCTTTATGAATGCCTAAAATAGTTGTATCATCAGAAGAAGAAGAAAAGAAGTTTGATGTAAGTGTTTGTGAGGCTCTTTTATGATCTATGTGCTTGTGTTATAAAAGTTAGGCTCAATTTTCTTTCATCTGAAAGGATTCCAATTACAATCGTAATATGGTCTGTGAAACCTCATCCAACCTTCTAAGACCAATTACTTTTTTAACTGGAACTGATAAAAAATGTGATCAACATTGTTTTGGTATATGCCCGTCGGTATGTGTAAAAATTACTTGTGGTGTTCGAAGTGGAATACAATTTTCTGATAATCTTATCTGTGATTTTCTATCCATTTCCATTTCATTCCCACCGCTCAAACCACTGATAATACATCTCCAACAAAACGAAATACAAAAAATATTTCCTGGTATGCTTCCTCTCAGCAGATTATTGACAAAAATTTTTAAAAAATCTGTCTTTTGGAGTCGACTTTAAACTGTAGGTCCCATCTTTCTTATATAAATTTAAAACACACAACATAAGTGGTGTGGTAGAATGTGCTGTCTTCCTGTCTGAAGAATTATAAATGACTAATTATGTATGTATGTATACTGGCCCTGTCATTATTAGTATTAGTGTGTTAATTCCAATATTCGTGTTAAATACGTCGCTATCTACACAAATTCATGCTGTTCATATGATATTTTGAGGAATATTTTGATGAAATTTCAATTAAGGGTAAGAATTTCAAACCTCAGACCACATTTATTTATTTCTTATTATATGCATAACAAACTGAACGGCATAAGTCGCTGTATATTTTACTGAAATATGAAACGCTCAGTGTTTTAGATGAAATTTGGATATTAATGACAAAAAAGTTAACGAATATGTCTGATTTTGTTTTATGGTTTAATCTACAAAATTATGGTCACGAATGCCCTGCATAATAAATCATTATTCTGTTTTTCCTATTAATTAATTAAATTAATTATTTTAGTTAATTACTTCAATAATTATCAATGCATACGTCATTCGATAGAGCAATTGTTAAGTTGTCAAAAACAGTCAAAATTATTGGTCAAAATCAGTCAAGATTTTTTGATTTTTTTCCACGATAGAAAATCTTTAAAATTCTGCAATAAAATACCATTTATTGGAAGGTTTATTCAGTCACTTTTTATCGCGTCATAATGTACGTGTATCACAGTCACAACCATAAGGTTGGTCGAAAAAGGGTTATAGGAAAAGTGAGTTAAGGCACAAATGTTATACAAAATTTTGCCCAATTAGATAGACACTAAACGGAAAAAATTTATTGTGATTGCTTATTTATAATAAAATAAAAAATCCTCAACATTTATGGCACCGAAAACTTTATTTAAGAAAATTGTAATTTCTAGTTTATATTTCTGACCAAGTTTAATAACATAATAGTGATAACAAATGAGAATTAATGATAAACTATTTAAATTTATAAAATTTTTGTATATGATTGCAGACAATATCCAACGAGCAATGGGTTGGGTTACACCAGAACCAAAGGATTCTATCTCAACAAACAAGATAACAAGTGCCAGCCTTTGAACTTTATTTTATTCAACCCATGAAGTAAATTTAATTCCAGTACTCAAGTTTATTTGAAGTAAGATTACAGGAAATAAGTGTCAAGAAAACGAAGTCAATTGCAGAAAGTCAATTGTACTCGACTGCTTAAACAAGTATCGCCACTGCTATGATAGATAATAACAAAGAAAAAGAAATACATTTTATCAAAATGAAAATTAATCCTTTATTTCATGAACATAACATAAAAGTAAGTACTCATGTATTTATGTCTGCTTTACATGAAAACATTACTCGCTTGAAATTAAATCAGATATACAACTTAGATTACGTAGTGACACTGGTGTATTTAATTTTTTGTCACATAACGTAATTAAAGATCGTGTTTTATTTCTTATAAATATTTATGTTTAAATTGAAATTGTTTACTTAAAAATTAAACTTTAAATAACTCCTTTTCATTTGTCTCATCTGAATGTTTGTATTCGTATTCTCCTGAATGTTCATTATTTTGCCCCACATAATACTCATATTGATTTTCCTATACACAAAATACTTGTTTATTGCCTTCAGAGCTTTAGGTCGCTTGCTTTAATGACACACTGTCGACCTGTGCGTTCTACAGATACAACATTCAACACAGCGTGCGGTAAAATATAAGCGCAGCATTGACATTGAAAGTGTAGCAATAACACAAAAAAAAATTTTTTTGTTAGTTTTGACAGTGATAAATTTTTGTTTTCATGCCTTTGTTTTGTATTTTTTTTTTTTAATTTTCTTTTATATCAATACATTCATACCCAACATTTTTATATATTTTATGTTTTACAACACAATAAATGTTGGGTAAAATATGTTGCAAACTTTTATTAAAAATATTTTTTTTTCATAATATTAATGAATGTGTGTGTTTATTGTCAACATATTTTTTCAATAATTTATTATTATATTTATTCAGGATATATTTTCTACAGAAATAGATTGTGAAAATAGAACCTAGAAATTTGCATTCCAAAATTTCCAACATTAACTAACACTTTTAACCGTAGATCGAGCCTTAAAAAAGTTTGTCAAAAAATTTTAAAATTTTCGTTTATTTTAATTTATTTTAATAAAACTACTTTACATTATTTCATTTCATTAACACATTTATGAAACTCACGCCAAAATTTTTGCATTGTTGCAACATGTTTCTTTAAGTAAAAATTAAACACTTCATATAAGCTTGGTTTTATTTTTTACTAAATGGCAATAATGTGACATCTAGCACCCTTTCTATTGTGGCGATTTATAAGTTTCCAATTGTTTAGATTAGGCAGCTTATTGTCACCCGCATCAGTAATGCTCTCAATTGAGGGCTGGCTGAAACCTGATGGTGCAAGCCATTCTTATATTTCGTTATATTTTTATAATTTGTATTGTTATATTTCGATGATATCACAAACACAATTTGTTTCATTTGGATTTATAAATAGGAAGTGTTTAAGGATACACCAGAGACAAGAGATCGATTAAAATTTCCAAACATATCTCACATACAATTTGTTTCATTTAGATATACACATATCAAGTGTTTAAGGATACACCAGATACAAGAGATCGATGAAAATTTCCAAAGATATCTCACACAATTTGTTTCCTTAAGATTGACAAATAGGAACTGTTAAGAGATACATCAGATAAAAGAGATCGACGAAAATTTCCGATGATATCTCACACACAATTTCTTTCATTTAGATATACACATAGCAAGTGTTTAAGGATACACCAGATAAAGGAGATCGATGAAAATTTGCGATGATATCTCACACACAATTTGTTTCATTTAGATTTACAAGTAGTACGTGTTTAAGGATACACCAGATACCAGGGATTGATGAAAATTTCCGATGATATATGACAGACAATTTGTTTCATTTAGATTTACACATAGGAAGTGTTTAAGGATACAACAGATACAAGAGATCGATGAAAATTTCCGATGATATCTCACACACGATTTGTTTCCTTAAGATTTACAAATAGGAAGTGTTTAAGGATACTCCAGATGCAAGAGATCGATGACAGGTTTCGATGATATATCACACACAATTTGTTTCATTTTGATTTACAAATAGGAAGTGTTTAGGGATACACCAGATGCAAGAGACCGATTAAAATTTCCGATGATATCTCACACCCCAAGTGTTTTATTTTGATTTACAAATATGAACTGTTTAAGGATACACCAGATACAAGAGATCGATCAAAATTTCCAAATATATCTCACATAAAAATTGTTTCCTTAAGATTTACAAATAGGATGTGTTTGAGGATACACCAGATACAAGAGATCGATCAAAATTTCCGATGATATCTCATACACAATTTGTTTCATTTAGATTAACATATAGGAAGTGTTTAAGGGTACACCACTTGTTTACCATTTTTAATGCTGTTATTTGTTGATATATTTTTGTGTACTTGTTAAGGTTACGTTTAATTTGTTTTAATTTAATCCATTTATAAATGTTTAAAAACTTATTTAAATTATTTGAGTTTTAAATGTTTTTAATTAATTTTTAACATTTTGTGTTAAAAAAAGCAAAAAATTATACACAATGGAACGTTACTACATGTAGCATAAATTCTTGCTTATTTTGTTATAATTTTTTATTATAAAGAAAAAATAATAATTTATTTAAATAAAATAGACATTGAAATGGAACAAAAAAAAGGTCAGGAGAACACTAAATTGAAATATTGCGAATAGTACTTGAACTTAAAAATTTAGTGCTTTAAAAATCAGTGCTTTAAAAATCACTGAATATGTTTTAATTACAGCAAATCTTTCCATAGACATATTTTACTTGCAGTAGCTTTTCAATAAATATTTTTGCATTCATTTGCATACGTGCGAATGAAAAGCAAATAGAGAAAGACTTCAAGGCAAGATACTCGGAATACCAGCAGCAAATTATTTAGATTCTCTGTAGTGTAGACAGTTACTTATGGTTCAAATGGCAAGGGTAAGTTTTTACGGCTATTTAAATAAAACAAAATAAAATTAAAAAAAATGGAATAAAAGTCATAAAATTGACTTGAACTGTGTGTTTTATTTTCTTTTGGTTTTCATGTTCATCATTTGAAAATTTAAAAATTTAAAAATTTTAAAATTTTAAAAATTTTAAAAATTTTATGGAGTAAATTACACTCTATTTTGTTCTCCATTTACGAAAATTTTTATACCAACACGTTGGTGTATGAGGTGGAATAATATACATTAGATTAAATATGCATATAGACATGTCAAGGCATTTGAGGATGATTTTAAAATTTTATTTATTTTATTTGTTTATAAAGTAGTATCATCCAGCACGGACTTCAATACTTTGATAGTTGATAACTGCTATCCTGTTGAAGGTACAGGTGTCAAATTAGTTGTAATTTCTTTAATCTGCTTTGCCAAATCAGTACGGACAACAATAGACAACGGCATGTATAAAAAGGCAAAGACCCTAATTTACACCGTAAAATCTTCATCAGCGGCTAAGGAAATGAATAAAATTGTTGAATTTGAGAGAGAATACATACGTAATAAGTCATTATGACTCTTGATCTACGACTTAGTTTCTTACACCAATTATGTTGTGGGTATTAATTTTATCCTCAAGTGGCGAGACCTACAGTTTAATGTCGAATTTGAACAAAATTTTTTTTTGAGAAATTTTTCATGGAAATTTCATTTACTCTCAGAGTGTTTCCATCAGAAAGCTGCGGAGAGGAAGTCGCCGAGAAAATATCTTTTTCATATTTTGAACCGGTTTGAATCAACACTCTACCTACTAGACTACTGCGACTACTTGAGACAATAGTTAACCACCTGAAATCCTAGAGCGTCCCTAAAAACCAACACGTACGTGTGTATTTTGGTCTGGCGGCATCATCGCTCCATATTTTCTTGAGGACGATGTTGGCCAGCCTACCACTGTCAACTGCGAGGATTAAAGGTCCATAATTATTAAGGTCTTTTGGCCTGAGTCGTATGATTTTCATACCAAAGATATGTAGTTTCAACAGGGTGCAACGTGCCTCATATTGGATATTCTGCACGATCGTTTTGAGAGCATGATCAGATCACGTGGAGGTCACTTGAACTGGCTACCGAGAACGTACGTTTTGTCCCTTTTATACATTTTTAGGGTCTTGTAGAGTTTTCTTAAGTCGCCAGACACACACATGTGCCATGTCTTTTAAATGTGTTTCTTAAAGAAATAAAGAATTTCTATGATATCTAATACATGGCAAGTCAATATTCTTTGTTTGTGAACATAATGCTACCAAGTTAACAAAACTGTGCGGTATCATCTATTTCGTTTAAATCTATCACAAACCATCCTGCAGAGAGTTTTCGTATTTGCTTTTTTAATTTTCAGATATGCTGCTTCCGCTTCCTCTGAGAAGCTAGATTAGGTTAGCTGGAAGTGGTAGCATTGATACCAAAGCTCACTTGAGCACGCATGGTTATCCGTTGTGATGCCACAGCTAAGCGCTGACCCTGTACTGTCCGAATTTTCGATACGCTACGTATCTGCATTGGTCTTTTAGGTGACATTGAAAACCTCCACTTTGGGATATGTTAAATAGTAGTACACAATAGTAGCACACAGCCTTGGCGAATAGTTGTTTCAACCTCCACCATTCTATTTGGTAAGTTGTCATGTTTATTTCTGCACGATGTGTTGATGTATAAACTCTCAGTAAGGCGTTATAGCTTGCAAGCTATTTTCTTTCTTTCGAAGATTTTATTAAAGTATACGAAGAACTGATTCACCACTGCATCCATTGCATACCCTGTTCCACAATAGCACACACAAATCATTAAAATTTCACGCTCGCATTTTGCAAAGAAAACGTGTTTAGTTTTTCGTCAAGCGTACGTAAGTAAATAGTAACGCCTTTTTTAATTATTTACTACATGGTAAACACTTAATATTCCCCATTGTCATCATGTGCAAAATATTCTACATAAAATTGAATGCTTTTAAATTGTGCATGTATTGAAGTACATATACATACATACGTCGTTAACATCTCTCGCTGTGGCACTAAACGTTCAAATTGCATTAATTTCCGGTGATGCCGTTCATTTGATCGATATCCACTTTGGTTTGCTGTATTTTGCTGTTCTGCTTTACTACTTTCAATCACATCATGTTTAAGTTTTATTACAATTTGTTTGCTTTTATTTTATTTATTGATCAACTTCAGTACAACAAGCATTTAATCTTATTTAATAGTACTGTTTATATATTGTTATAATTAAAGTAATAGTTATATAAATTTCACAAAAAAAACCAAAATTATATTAATTAAATATAAGTTAGCCTTAAGGATTGATTCTTAAAGACAAGAAAAGTGTGTTAAAATTGCAGTTTTAAATTGCATTACATTGCTTTTCAATTGAATTTCTGGCGGAAGTTGGTTCCATGAACGAATTGCATTAACATAAAAGTGCCTTTCAGACACCTGTTTCTGGAACCTTACGGCGTTTATCCTATAGCCCCTGTTAGTTCTGGAAAATTTTAGTCTAGTAAATAGATAATTCGGTTCCCCTGAATAAACAATTTTGTGTAGAAAAATTAGCATACGATATTTTAAGAGGTTTTCCAGTGTCATGTCGTAGATTTTATAGGCAAACAACGATATACTACTAAATCTAGTGCGTCCAAAAACATATCTTGCAATGTTATTGTACGTCACGTTAAGTTTATTCCTGCTGACAGAGTCCAAACCCGCAAAAAGCTCACATCCATATAAGAGGGTTGGAATCAGGTATGTCTTCGCCAAGAGCATACGTATATTAACAGGCGTAAAGGACTGAGTCCTGCAAAGATTCCTGAGCATAGCATGTGTCTTCTCACAAATCATATTAATATGGTCAGTCCAGGAGAGTTGGCAATTAAAAATAATACCCAAGTTTTTGGCATATTGTGCAATTTCTATGGGCGAGTCCCCAACGACTAATGGTTGCAGTAAGTTCGGCAAAACGCCAATTTTCCCAATTATGATAGCTTTAGACTTATTAGCGTTTAAGCAAAGACCATTCGCAGTGGCCCATTTATATATACTGTCAAGGTCCTGGTTCAGTCTCAATATACAATTGTCGATGTCGGTTCTAAAACAGCTAACGTAGAGTTGGACATCATCGGCATACATTTGAATTCCACAGTGAGTTATACGTGAAGGTAGGTCATTAGAATACATTATGTAAAGCAGTGGTCCGATAATTGAACCCTGTGGTACTCCTCTCCGGACCAGGCCGCAAAATGATTTTGCATCGCCATAGTGCACTGTCTGACTTCTCTTATACAGGTATGTACGTAAAAGTTTTACTGCTGATGTTGAAAATGTAAAGGTTTCCATCAACTTGTGACAAAGAATGTCATGATCAACAGTATCAAAAGCCTTTGAGTGATCTAGAAGTACCAGAATAGACACCATGTTCTGATCCATTTTTGACCTCAACTCCTCTACAACATCCACTAATGCCGTAACGCAGCTGTGTTTGGGTCTGAAACCAGACTGTCTGTTAGTCAGTAAAGAATTGTCGTACAAATGTTTGCTAATTTGCCCATGAACCAAACGTTCGAAAGCCTTAGACAAGTAAGGTAGAATCGCAATTGGTCTGTACTTTCCATCAGGTTTGGGTAAGGGGATAATTTTCGCGTGCTTCCACATTGAAGGAAATACTGATGTCGTCAGAATAGTATTAAATAAATGTGTTATATACACAATAATGTAGTCCAGTACAATTTTCAGGAACCTCGGGTGCATTTCATCGTAGCCAACTGAATTTCATTTGATGCCCCTAAACGCTCTATACACGTCCCCAAGGTTGACGTTCGAAAATTGAAAGCCATTGCCATTCAGATCAAAAGAAACACTTGGGTCCGTAAGGTTATAGTTATAGTAACTGATATTCGATTTAGGTATAGGGATATTCGAGAATTCAAAATTCAATTTGTCCACGTCTATATCATAACTAGAATTATTATCATTATTATCCAGGACACCCATATTTTTAATTTCCCTCCATTTACACCGGGACGACATAGCGGATTTAATTTATCCCCATAATATCTACACTTAGCGGACCTAATTTCGTAGTTCACTTTTCTTCTATAATTTCTATAAATTTCCCTAAGTTCAGGAGTTCGGTATCTCTTCCAGCGTTCGTAGGCTCTGTTCCTGCTACTAATCAGTTCCTTTATCCCATTCGAGAACCATGGATTCTCGTTGGCACGCATTGTTTTCGTCTTTATCTGTACGTATTTGTCATACAAACTCTGAATATTGCCGTGTAAAAAATTCACCTGATCGTCAACATTTGGCATATAGAAAACCCGGTTCCAGGGTATGCTCATTAATTCATTCTCCAATGATGGAACGTCAATATTTCTAAAATCCCGGAAAGTTATTTTCTTCTCCTTCGAAGATATTTTGAAGTCATAAGACAGGAAAATAAGATCATGTCTGGAGAAAGCCGGTGCAGAAAGTTGGTCATATAGTAACACATTAGAACAATTGTCAACAAAGAAAAGATCAAGTAGCGTAGCAGAAGATGACGTAAAGTGGGTGGGCATAACCTCATTTACTAACCCCAAACATATGGCACTTAGGTCAAACATTAATCTCCTGTCCACTAAAACATTTGCATTAAAGTCGCCGGTTATTATGATGTCAGTGCAACCGAGGCAAACATTAGTCAATTCGTCGATCAGTGGTCCAATGTCGATAGTCCTATTAGGTCTGTACACAGTACATAGTAAAAGCTTTCTGCCACAGATAATTATCTCCAAAAACAGGTATTCAATATTTGGAGTATGGGTATTATTCTACGAACTTCTACCAACCAGTTTACATTGAATGTGGGATTTCACATAAATTGCCACACCACCACTGTGGGAAAGTCTGTCAGAGCGGTAAAGGCAATATCCATTCAGTCCATGTATGCTGTCGGACGAACTATAACTAAACCAAATTTCCGAAATACAAATAACGTCCATTTTCGAGTTCTCAAATGTGTAGCGGAATTCGTCGACTTTATTATTGAGGCTCTGCGCATTCAAATGGCATATATTAAGACCTGTTGTCTGTCGGCAAATAATTCGTAGCAAGATGGAGAGGTTATCATGGGAACCAACTTCCTCCTGATCAAGCTGAGAAGTCAAATTTAACGTCAAAAAATGAAAAGGCAATGTAAGCAATATACTTGCAAGCAGTAAACAGATAAACACACACACTAACAAACAATCCAAGGTAAATTAAAATAATACAATTAAAATTAATAATAATACACATAAAGGTTGAAATAAAAAATGTCAATAATTAAGCTAACAACAAATAAAATTAATGTCAGGATAAAAACATAAATAATATAATTTAAAACATAAAGAAAAGTTACAAAATTTAAAATTAAGGTATATTTACGATGGTATTTATTATATGAGTTCTTGTGCATTATATCCATCACGAAAAAGATTTAAGTCGTCTATGTCCTTCACATATATTGGCTCCTCATGTTCTTGGCGCCTAATGTAAACCAATACACGGCTGGTAAAGGCTCCAAGTATTAGCTTTTTTTCTTCAAGCTGTAGGCCCGTTGGAAAATATGATAATTTTCTGAGGTTAAATTCTCGTTGACGTAGAACGGTACCGAGCTATCAAAACCAAGCTTGTTTAATCGCAAAACATCCTTACGCATCTTTATATAGGATAAAATGGACCTAAGGACTACGTTTCGATCATACGGCGATTTGAATTTTATGATTATTGGAGGGTCAACCTTAGATTGTTTATTAGCAGAAATTCTGCTCGGAAGATTTTTCTGTTTTCTTAATCTGAAGGCTCCAATAATTTCGGAGGACGTATGGCAACAGTCTCACATATTTTTGAATATAGAGTAGTAAGATCTTCATTCTGTTGTTCCGGAACACCAATAACACGTAGTTCATTAGCAACAACTGCATGTCATGTTTCCTGTTGACTGCTTTCAGGTGAGCAATTTCTTGCTTTGACATGCAATTTAATATTATTATTTATTTTTATTTTTTTTTGTAATTTGAAATAAAAAAAGTTATTGAATTTGGATTTAATTGTGAGTAATTGTTTTTATTAAATTGTTTATTTATATATTTGAGATTCAATAGAATTAAAAATTCTATTTCTATTTACGTATATTGATGTATAAATAAACTGGACTTAAAAAGATGTGTACCGCTACCCGTATAAAATAATTTCATTATTTTAAGGAAGTTCATAAAATTAATTAAAGGATTAGAAAGAGTCTAGTAGGTATTGTGTTGGCCTATTAGGGTGCGAACAGAGTGAGCGCTAATGCCGAGCGTAGCCGAGCCGAGCTTATTGACGCTTATTTTAATGCGAGAAGAAAATTTTTATATAACACAGTGAATGCGAGAATCAGCGCTGAAATTCTGTTTATTGCATGTGTTTTTCTTTTATGTCATTTAGTCGAGAGGGTTTTTAATGAAAACTTGAGAGATGAAGTTGAGAAGCAAAACACAAAAGAACTGCAAAAAGAATTAAATAAAATTACCATCAAGTATGGTAGATTACTTAGAGATCACTTTTGTAACTATCTATGCCTCAATAAACTTAAATAATATGTAATATTACTTACTTGGTACTTTTATTTCTGCTGCAACCGATGTCCACAGTTTTTCCACACAAACACGATTGTGATACAATTTGTTTTTTGGTCCCACAAAGCAGGCCAGGAAAAAATGTCACTTATTATTTGATCGATATCCATTTTTTTAATTTGAAGCCATTAAAAAACACTACTACACACTGAAAAGTAAACATCAACAATGCAAAAGAGCGCACAAAACGCTTTGAAACTGTTTTCCCGCACTCATCGGCTTTGATCTACGCTCTTGCCGGCGTTCGCTTTGTTATACACAAGCTTTTTTGTATTAACTTGTATGTAATCAGTTTTATCGCACTGACAATCTCGGCTCAGCTTTCAGGGCTCACTCTGTTCGCACCCTTAGACATGAAGTCTCGGTTCAAAACACAGGTCAGACATCTCTAACAGAACAAAATTATAAAAAAATATTTCTTCCCGTCAGCAAATTTCTGGCAAAAACCCGAAGAGGAAAAAAATTACCATTAAAAGTTCATCAAAAATTTGTCTTTCGAAGTCGACTTTACACTATAGGTCCCGCCCCTCATGTATAAATGCATAAAATTGACACACACAATATAGGTGGTTTGAGATGAATGTATGTTTGTATGCCTGTATGTATTAATTATTCTGAACTAAAGTTTTCTATTCTTTTTTTTTTAATTAAGGCTAAGAAGACCCTACACATAAAAACCAAAATTTCAACCGTCTTTTCAGTGAAGAAATTAACGAATTAGAAGAACTCAAAAGATATTGTGAAATGTAAAACTCTTGAAACTGTATTAAATGAAGTCATACATAACTAAGAGTATTAAAAATTGTACAACTCTTAAAAAAAATTAGAATGGAATACATATTAAAACACGATTTAAATGGAAAACATTTGTTGTCAGCAGAACATAAAGAGAAGGTGGAGAACAATATTAAATTCTAAAATTTCTGTCAATTTTACGTTAAGCATAACAACACAATTTTATTGAAAAAAAGAAAAATATAAAACTACACATAACAACCATGTCATGTTGTTGTACGTTAACATAACATTGTGTTCATTCAAGGATGTGTATTTTTCGTTGTCAATTTTTATCCTTTTCCGAATTTTTATCGTTTTACTTTCATTTTCAAGTGTTTTGGGTGTGTTTTATTATTCGTTTTTGGCCAATTGCTTTAAAACCATAATTTTTGGTTATTTTTCTTTCGATTGTTTTTCGCAGGTAAGTATGGCTTTAAGTTGTATGTGTTTTTTTTTGCATTTTGTCAGTCTTCTTTTATTTCAACAACACAAAATATGCGTGTACCTTAAAAAGCAATGGTGATTATGTTTTTTTATTCATTAAAAAGTATTATCAACATTTGCATTTCTAAGAAATCAATTTATTTGCAAATTTCTACAATATAACGTAAAATCGTAATTCAAATACAAATTAGTTTTTATAAGTCCATAGGAATGTTGAACAACTTACGGTTTCCAATTACAATTTTCAGAGTTTTCGTATTTTAATATACATCTGTCTTTAGGTTTTGGGAATATGTACGAACATCAAATTCCTACTTACTTACTTAGTTGGTCATCAGGAGTACTCAGGATTACAGCCTAGCTTCTTACACCATTTATTTTGTGCCTGTTAAATATAACCATAAGTGGCAGAAATAATGGATATACATAAATAAAGCCGTAGTTCGAATCAGCTATCAAAGTATACCGTATATTGATATACGCATATTTACTGATATATACTGATAGTGTTTTACTCATATGATTTACTGGATACGGGGACATTTAACCCATTAGCGGACGAAGTTCCCTTCTATAATTTTCATCAATTATTAATAAAAATGATGTGAGTAATTCATCTAAAAAACATTTTATTGAAAAAAAATTTATAGTTTTGGAGTTATAGACCGTCCCTTATAAGGGACACTGCTGACTAAGTACACTAGGCGTATGATAACTTTTAAAGAATTCTTAGGGATGAAAGCCTTTTTCATATTTGTTGCAAATAATATTTGTTTTATTTCCGCAATATCCACATCGTTTTTAAAGTTGAAAATATTCAATAATGTTATATCTACAATCATATCGTGTATATTTCATCAATTTGTTTATGCGCAAACCTTTTGTAGTTGAAGTTCCATACGTTTCAAAGTAAGAATTAGCAAGATTTCGACGAAAAATGTGAAGAGACGCACATTTCATTTATTGGCCACCACCATTTCTTAATGTTATATCGAAAAATCCCTTTTGGTTGGAAAATATCTCTTTTTTCAACGAATCGTTGGCACCATTTAATTAACATCAACATTTGTTGCATTTCGGACAACATTATTATCCTTCTATCGTACGAGCAATATATTTCCATTATTTCTAAATGAATGATTTACAGATGCCCTTTTCTCTTTTTTCATAACAGTGTTTGAGCGAAGATGCCAGTTTTATGTTCGCCCTTCACGTATTGTTCCTGAACTATATATTCCAATCGATAATAGGTGTCGCAGTAATTTAACGGATATAAAACAAGTATCTATGAATACCTGAAATACATACATATAACGAGTTCTGTTCTGTGAAAAGCTAGGCCGTAATACTGACTGAAGGTTGTAACGGCCAACTATGTATGTTAGTTCTGTTCTATAAATTGTTGAATCCTTTATTACGTGGAACATTGGTTTTAAAAGGTGATCAAGCACTTCATCATCAACTATCCCTTGATAGTGGACTATACAATTTTTCCCACATATGCATATGTCAAACTGGATCATAAAACCGTTAGTTAAATTAAATGCCCAGTCACTATCATCCCATTTATCACCATCCTGCACTACTTCACATACTGTAGATAATAAGTTTAAGCTAAAATTATTAATGCGCTGTTCCTGTAAGACAAGTGGTTTCAGACGAACATTTGTTGTTTGTTTTTTTCCATAAGAAAATGAAATTGCTATGAAAATTTTCTCAAAAATCTGTCGTTCGTAATCGAATTTAGACTGTAGGTACTACCACTCATGCATAAAATTAATACACAGAACATCGGTGGTGTGAGAAGCTAGGTCGTAATCCTCACTGAAGGGTTGTAAAGAAAATTATGTACGTACGTAATCTCCACTGTTAATATCAATACAATTATGTAAGTCTACAAGTATTAAACTTTAAACCTTCGTCACTTTTCCGTCAATCTATTAAAATTATAGTTTAATGCTATTAAAGAAATACAAAAAAAATGAAAGGAAAACTATAAATAATTAAATGAGACGTTGTGAAAATAAAACAACACAGACGATTTCCATTTTATTTAGATTATAGCACCGTTAGAGAGCAATTTATCAAAGTGTCCTGAAATTTACGTCACGTTCAATAGTTTACGTCAGCTACAATATCACAAACAATACTCTTCAATAAAGTAAAGAATTTGAATCAATAAATTAATGGTTAAACATGTACTGAGTGGGGTCAAGTTGAAGTTGAATTTATTTATTAATCCTTGTAGATGTGAATCAAAGGTAATGCTTGAGGTCTATCAAAATAATACTAACAGTAAAAGAAATCAGAAAAAAATTATAAAATACTTGTATATCCTATGTACATATGTATGTATCCGATGAAAATATGTATATATGTTTGCATATATATTGTTACGTTTTTACCTTTCAAAAGCATTTAAAATATGAGCTCGTAGATTGCAAAGAAAATAAAAATAAGATCGTGTTTAGTTTTATTTAAATTCTTTATTATTCGCACAATTCTGTGTGTAATTGTTCACAACTTTATGTAAACAACAACAATTGCTTTATTTGTTATTCCTCTATTTAGACTCTTTGCATAAACAATAACAATTACTAGTCAATTGTTTGACAGATCTTTGTAACGCAGATCTTTAAACCACGATTACTCTCTTTAAACACACCGCGTCTTCACACAAGACTGCCAGGACTTTTTCTGACTCAGTTTTCTGCTTTGCCTTGCCTTTATATGGCAAAGTAAACAATCTGATGAATGTTCTTGAAGGCGAATGTTCGTGGCCTCGCCTTTGCGAGATCTCTATAAATGTAAACATCGTTGTAACATGTTTACATGTATTGTTGTAGTGGCTGTTGGTATATTACGCAGTGCGATAATTTTTAAACAAGTTCATTGTTTTTGTTTTTGTAGCTTTTGTTTATAATTTAAATGTTAACCGATGTAAAAGCAAAACACTAGTATTTAGATTTTTTCATTTTCGTAACAATAAATATATAAATATTAACGTCTTGTTACGTTTTTACCTTTTTAAAAAATGTTTAAAATATAAGTTCGTAGATTGCAAACAAAACAAAAATAAATTTGTGTTTAGTTTTAAATCAATTCATTATTATTCTCACTAATTTTGTATGCCACTATTTACAAATTGACGAATACAACAATTATTGCTTGTTGGCATTATTATTTGCTTACAACGCTCTTTTCAACGGAGTTCTTCCAACCACGACTGTTTTCTTAACACGCAACACGTTTTCACACAAGAGTAAACGAATTCTTACTACTCGTTGCCTGCTTTGTCTTGCCTTTTTATATGCTCACGTAAACAGTCTGATGAAGGTTCTTGAAGTAGAATGTTCGTGTCTTCCTTCGCCTTCTCGAGAACTCTATCGCTACTTCATTGTTGTTTTTGTATTTTGCTTCGTTGTTTGTTGTTGCTTTCTTTCTTACTTGTCTGTCTCCTTTTCTTTCATACTGATGTTGTTGGTATATGCAAGCAAGTTCGTTGTATTTGTTTCTGTAGCTTTTGTTTATCGTTTTAATGTTAAACGATAGTACACCGTTTAAATTTTCGTAAAAGATTTAACTTCGAATTTTACGATCATTTTACATAATTTTAAATTTTCTTTTAGTCATGGAAGGGAACATAACAAAAAAAAGATATGCACTCAGATAAGCAGTGATTATAATACATTACAGTATTGGGCAAAAGTATATATGTATCTGTTTGATATACTTTTTCCATAAATATTTCTCAGCGTAAAACTTACAATCATCTAAAAGTGGCAAGTGGAAGTGTTTAAAGAGTATATTGAATGTTCATATATGTATGTATGTATGTAATAATTAGCATTTTATGAGAAAATAATAAGAGTTTAAAGACATATGCCCTATTCAGTATCATACACTCAAACACATGCAATCTTTCCATGAAATGTTGACTCACTTTGAAAGTGTAAAGGAAAAAATTACTGGTGCTCTTGACTGCTTAATTACACACTAAAATGAAGAATAGCTTCATAAACTGCTTTGCAAATATATTTTGTTCAGTCATCGACTAAACTTTGCGTCGTGCGGTTGACTTTTTCTTTACCTCGCTGTATAGCAGATCATTTTATTTATTCTTTTTTACACTTGTAAACCTACCAGTACAGTGATAACAAAAAATTTTCGTCTTGGTAGTAACTTTAATAAATTCGTGGATAGTCGTTAGTGGACATGTCGGATCCGCCCTATTTGGGGGATAACCGCTATGCAGCATTAGCGGAAGGCCCCCAAGCCAAAAAGAAACGTTCAATCCAAAATGTCCTCCAAATTTTCCCGGAACTGCCCGTCATACAAAAACCTGACCCCAAATATGTCATTCTTTCGGCAATTGGTGATAAAAACATTCAAGAATATTCTTGCTTTTTAGTACACCGTTCTTTAAAGTCAGTTTGTCCCGATATTTTGTCCGTTTCGGAATTGCGTGATGGTAACCTCCTGCTCCTTACCGGAAATAAGAAGAACGCCGATAAGTTAATTTCAACCAAAGTTTTACCAGGTGTTTGCAATATTAAGTGCGAATACCACTCAAAATTAAACTCCTCCAAAGGCACCATATACGCGCCATATCTAAATAATGTTCCCGAAGACGAAATCGTAAGCGAACTAAAATCGCAAGGTGTATCTGAAGTCTACAAATATCAAAAGAAAAATTCAGATGAAAAATTAGTTCCATGCGGTGTACTACTCTTAACATTTGATCGGTACTCTACCCCTGAAAAACTAGATATTTCTTGGCATAAAGTAAAAGTAAGACCTTACTACCCCAATCCCATGCGCTGTAAATCTTGTCAACGTCTTGGCCACACCAAAAAATGGTGTAAAAACAACCCGTTGTGTGAAAAATGTGCATTACCCCCACACACACCCACTGAATGTACGCGCACTTTTTGTGTTAACTGTTCTGAGGAACACCCATCTAATTTTAAAGAATGTAAAGTCTTTAAACAGCACAAAGAAGTACTTAAAATAAAAACTAAGGAAAAATGCTCTTTAAAAGCAGCCAAAGAAAAATATGAAACACAAACAACAACACCACCGCTAGTGCAAACGTTCTCTGACGTCATAACCAACAAAAACATTAATAACACTGTAAATTGTAACATCAAACCTACAAAAAACAATATTTTAAGTGAACAAAATTCAAACCCCAACAATAACACAACAAAAATACTGTCTGTCCCCAACAACAGACCCGAAATATCAAATAACAATAACAACGTACCTATTGGCACACCAAAAAAAAACACACAAGAAACAAAATTGCTTAAGCCTACAACTAGCAACAAAAATTCTAAAACTGTACCTTCAATGATCACACGATCCATGACTAAACAAACAACAAACAGTCAAACAATAACTAAACCAACAAAAACAAAAGAAATTCTTAATTTTACACAAAACAATAATCTTGATATACCAAAGCAATCAACACACAACTCATCATACAATTTACAAGAAGAAATAATGTTCGTAGATGAAGAGTAATTTTTTCTCTATACTTTCAATATGGATTTAAAAGTAATACAGTGGAACATAAACGGTCTTATAAATAATTACCACGAATTACAACTTATTATAAAAGACTATAACCCTGATATTATTTCTATTCAAGAGACCCACATCCCTGTTAATCACACAAATATTATTTTTCCGAAACAATATAATGGATTCTTCCATAACTTGCCCAATAACGCGTCAGCCAAGCAAGGAATTGGCATCCTCGTAAAAAAAAACTATACCGCACAAACTATTATACACCAATGATGACATCGCTTGTACCGCTATCCAAATTAGTACTGGTATAAACCTTACTGTAGCGTGCATGTACATTCCCCCTCACCAAAACTTTTCTGAACAAAGGTTAAAAACAATAATTAACAACTTAAGTCCTCCTTTCCTGATCACTGGAGACCTAAACTCATGGAGCCCACTCTGGGGGTCAACAGATTCTAACTCTCGGGGTATAATACTCGAAAATCTTATATTCAATGAAGACCTTATCGTATTAAACAATGGTTCCCCCACTCATTTTTCTACCCATAACACATTTTCTAATGTAGATATCACCTTAAGCTCCCCCCAACTTGCACCTTTATGTTTCTGGAAAACTCTGTCGAGTCTTTATGGTAGCGACCATTATCCAATTCTAATAACAATTGAAAAAAGTGCAGTTCATACAAAATCAAATTGGAAGCCAAAATATAAAACGGAATCTGCTAACTGGCCTTTATATCAACAAAAATGCAACGAAAATATCTCTAAATACAATATTACCACGAATATTAACCAACAAGCAGCAGCTTTAGTCAAGTGTATTAGATCAGCAGCAAACGTCAGTATTCCACAAACGAAAGGTAAATGCCCCAGGCCCCGAGTAGTTTGGTGGAACTCCAATCTAAATACTTTGCGTAATGAAAAACAAAGGCTATTTCATAATTTTAAACGAGTTAGAAATGATAACAATTTGATTCTATACAAAAAACATAATGCCTTATTCCGAAAAGCTGTTAAAGATAGTAAAGCCATGTGTCTACAAAAATTCACGTCCAATATTAACCCCAATTCCTCCTCGCAACGTATCTGGAACGATATAAAAAGAATAACAGGTTCAAAAAACTCAAATATAATAAACAGTATACAGTCTGGTCCAACTACTATTACTGATGCCACTGATATTGCCAATTGTTTTGCATCGCATTGGTCTGAACAATCCGAAGATAACAATTTCTCGCAAGACTTTCGGGTAAACAAATTGCATTCTACAAGCCACATCTACAACCCTCAGAACCGTAATAAATATGCAAAAATAATTGAAACCCCATTTAACATTATGGAATTAGAAGATGCCATGTTGTCTGCCAAAGGTAAAACGCCCGGTGATGACCGTATTTCTTATCCAATGTTAAAAAATCTGAGTGAGTCAACAAAAAAACATATGCTCTTCCTGTACAACAATGTTTTTTCATCTAACGTTTTTCCACAAGCATGGAAAACTGCCGTTTTAATCCCAATCCCAAAGCCCAACAAAGATCATCATACAGTCTCTGGTTTCAGACCAATCTCCCTACTCTCTTGTATCAGTAAAATTTTAGAAAAAATCATCGCAAGGCGTCTCATGTGGTTTATTCAAACTAACAATTTTATTACACCCAATCAGGTTGCATTTATGAAGAAACAAGGAACTGACGATGTTCTTATCTACCTTCAACATTTTATATCAAAAGCTCTGTCAAGTCGTAACCACGTTAGTATCTTATCAACCGACTTTGAAAAAGCGTTTGATAGGATCGGTATTCACGTATTTCTACAACAGCTAGTCAATTGGAAAATAGGTAATAACATGTACTCTATAATAAAAAATTTTTTGAGCAACCGTAAACTGAAAGTCAGAATAAATGGATATGTCTCCAGAACCCTTCCTTTAAACAATGGCATCCCCCAAGGATCGCCATTATCTGTAGTGCTATTTATAATTGCTTTCAATGAATTTAGCAAAATCATATCTAGTCAAAAACACATCGAGCACGCAATTTATGCTGACGATGCTGTGATTTTTACAAAAAACAACGATAACAACAAAGTAAAGGATATTTTTTCAGAAACTTTAAAAAAAATTGATGAATGGGGAACAAAATCCGGAGCAAAACTTTCTATTGAAAAATGTGCAATATTACACATTTGCAAAAAACATAATTGTCCGAGCTTTGAAGTTGAATATAATAGCAAAAAAATTAAACGAGTAAATAATTTACGCATCCTAGGCGTTGTTTTTGACAAAAATTATACATTTAAAGAACATTGTCAACAACTTAGAAAAAACCTGAACTCGAGATTAAATATTGTAAAATACTTAACATCAAAAAATTTTAGAATACATATTTCTACTATGACAAATATAACGCGAGCAATATTTCTTTCAAAAATTGATTACGCTCTTCCTATCTACGGATGGTGCGCCGCATCGCATATTAAATTATTACAGGGACCGTATCATGCAGCGGTTCGTCGAAGCATTGGGGCTTTTCCTACTAGTCCCATTACAAATCTTTTGGCTGAAGCTGGTATGCCTTCTATCGAAGAGCGTACCACACACCTAACGTACAAACTTATACCTAAGCTTTTTGTTTCCCGGAACCAAATTCTATTTCAAGAGGTAAAGAAAACAATTAATGGGATAAGAATCCAGAGGCTGGAATCTACCATCGTCAGATGTATCAATTTTTCCAGAAATATTAACCTACAAATTCAACCCATAATTATTAAAAAGCAAACAGAGCCACCATGGCAAACAAATAAACACTCTTTTATACTATCTTTAGTAGGCCTACCTAAAGGCACTACCTCACCATCTATTTACAAGCAAATGTTTAACAACATCACCGATAGCTTTATTCGCAGTAATTGGGTCTTTCTTTACACAGATGGATCTAAATCAACTAACTTTACAACTTTTGCAACGGTCACCCAAGATGGCAGCCTTATTAGTTCCGGTTTCATTGATGACTATTGCTCCAACTTTACCGCTGAAGCATTGGCCATCCTCTTTGCTGTTCAATTCGCCACACAAAATAATTCCAAATATATAATTTGCTCGGACAGCCTTTCATCTATACTAGCTATCAAAAGCTCTCAGTACGATTCACCTCTAATTAACCAAATTAGAAATCTCTGCATTCAATACTCAAGTAAAATCAAGTTAATGTGGGTTCCATCCCATGTCGGCATTATTGGTAATGAATACGCTGATTCAGCTGCTGAAGAAGCAAAACGTCGTCCTTTAATAAAATACTCAACCTGGGAAGCCCGTGATATATTAAACACAATCTCTAACTTTTTGATGTTAACTAAAACTCAAAAATGGTCCAACTATCAACACAGATATAAATTCATGAATCCAATGGGTAATAAACCAATATATCCAAGGAACTGTTCCAGAAGAGAAACTACAACAATTGTTCGTCTTAGAATTGGTCATTGTAAATTCACCCATCAGCATATTTACAACAAAACTTCACCCCCAATTTGTCCAACCTGCCATACACAACTTAATATCACCCACATTCTTGACGAGTGCACCACATTCAATACATCCAGAATTCTCAACTTCGGATCAAACACACCTACTGACCTCCTCAATAACATATCTGAAAATAATATTAAACTAATTTACAAATTCATATCTGAAAATCGTTTACAAAATCTTATTTAAAATGTATATAGATGTATATAGATTATTCATCGGAGTCGAAAGCCCCAGTAGCTAGTACTCCTTAAATTTATTATTGTATTATAATTTAATTATAATATTAATATTATTAAAAATAAAAAAAAATAAAAATAAAATATTTTGTTATGTATAAAAGTGCAATGCACTCATTTAATAGTCTAAAGACGCAAAGAGTACAGATACGAAATATAAACGCTATAAGAGTACTATGCAATCAATAAGTCTACATGGGAGTATATTTTGTAGTACGAGTATATTGCTATTATAAGTACAGGATAAAATGAAAACTGTGAAGAGCTTTGGTATGGTGAAATAGTGTGTCAAAAAATCTAACATTATTCGCTATGGATACTTTGTATTCAAAAATAAATTTATTCGAAGTATACGTGTGCCAATGAATTCTTTGGCATAAAAACTCATAAAATTAAAACTGTGGCAAAAAATATTTAACACTGCGATGACCTTTCACACATAAAACATTATCACTATTTTCTTGGCTTGTTTCTTTTGGCTTTTAAACTTTGTAATGGTGTTTTTTATACAAACTTAACTAAAATCGTTATGTATAATCGAATGTAAAAAGTGTTTTGATTTATGGACATGATTATTGCGTTTCTACTCTTTAAATGCAGTAGGTTGTGGCAGCACATTGCACCACTTCCAATTGATTTTATTGCTTACGGTCGTGACGTCGGAACATTCTTTATATTGGAACATTCGCGTATTCAGACAGACAAAATAATTACTTATCGTTTAGACTCGTCTATCGTAGTGGATGTTGGATTCATATCGCATAGGGATATTCGTTTGAAATTCATTTTGTTATGCAAACATTTAAAATACACATACTAATAATCGTGGCGTTGATTTTTGGTTTTTTATGTGTTCAAAAGATATACTCATATTTGTTCTTTATTTTTTAATTACAATTCGAGGAATCGTATATTTTCTACAAAGCCTTTCGATCTTATGCTGTTAATTTTGCGTTTCCGCATGTGAGATTGCACTGTCCTCACTCTTGAAGTATTGAGCATCTCCAGGAGCTCCTTAGCCGCCCATTACTTCTGGAGCCGTGAGTATCCTAATCAAGCGCCGTTCTTTCTACTATCGGTGTTGTTTCTTAGGCATCTAAATATCTGATTTCTTCCTGTTATGAATGTCATAAATAAACATGTGTCATTAAGAGCACTCAGAACAAACTGTATTCGAGTTTTATCAAACGTTTTTGTTCATTTTTAATATTTTCCTGTATTTCTCGGGGGATATAATTTTTCTGTAATCCATTGTCATTCCAAAGAATGCTGTATTAAGAAATGTAATACGATTTTTTACTACAGAAATTCAACGAACTTATTAACCCTTTCATGCCCGATGTTGCCTATAGCCAACATTGTACATTTTTGTTCATAAATTCGGTAATTTTTAATTTTTTTAAAAGATTTTTTTTTTTGCAAACAAGCTTGGTTAAAAACGTGTAAAACCAGAATACATACTCTGAATTTAATATCACTTCATATTTAGGCCATGGCTAACAAACACATGTCCTTAAAAAAAATTAGCTCTGGCCCAAAAAATTCGGGCATGAAAGGGTTAAGCAATCCCATTACTTCTGAAAGAAAAAAAAAAAGAATGCAATATAGTCGAAATTGTGAGCAATTATGTATTATAAGAGCATAAAAAAATCGCGCTTTACGCTTTATGTTCAATTTACGAGCAACTAAACAACTTTGATGTCCACTAACTTATGAGTATTATTAAACTCTTAAAAAATCCAATATCACTCATATTTGGTTTTTTTTATTGCATATCGAGCTTTAAAAAAGTTCATATGTATTACTTTTGATACATACTTGTTGTACAAAGAATTGTCACGATTATTGATAGATTTACGTAAAAATCAAACACTTCATGTAAGCTTGGTTTTATTTTTTCTAAATTTTAATAATTTGACATCTATCACCCTGGCTTTGTGGCGATTTATAAGTTTTCAATTGTTTAGATTGGGCAGCTTATTGTCACTCACATCAGTAACACTCTGAATTGAGGGCTGGCTGAAGCCTGATGGTACAAACCATTGTTATATTTCGTTAGAAAAAATTGTTTCAACGTCGTAATGATTTTGACTGCTAACACATATCAAAGTTTCTTGAGAAAATTTATATTTAATATTTATAATTTATAGCAGAAAAATGGTAATGGTTTTAAATTATTCATAAAACAATGATTATTTCAGTTGTCGCATACAAGCCCTCTTTCCCAACTCCTGCAAATGTCTTTCTGGTATACAATGTATTGTACGACTATATGTCATCTCCTGAGTGTTGGAATTAAAACATTAAAACAATTAAATATTATGTATAAACGATATATAATGACGTTTAATAATGGTTAAAATCGTTTTAGACCAATTCCACCACAATACAATTACGAGTATAAATTAAAATAAACGAAAGTAAGCAAAAAAAGGAAAATGCACACATCGTATGGTACTTTTATGATTGCTACATTTCTATAGCTATATAGCTATACCTATAATTACATATACTTTATTACAACCTAGCTTCTCACACCACTTATGTTGTGTGTGTTAATAGTTTATACATGAGTGGCGGGACCTGTAGTTTAAAGTCGACTCCGAACGACAGATTTTTGAGAAACTTTTCATGGCAATTTTAATTACTCTCAGAGCTTTTGCCAGAAATCTGCTGAGAGAAATTCGCCGAAGAAGAAATATTTTTTCATATTTCATTTAGTTGGAGATGCCTAACCTGGGGTTTGAACAGAGGCCTAACCTCTAATAAGCCAACACACTACTTACTAGACTACGGCGACTTCTGAATCAGAAGCCGCAAATTAGCTCACAGTAAAATTTTCATCGATCTCTTGTATCTGGTGTATCCTTAAAGACTTCCTATTTGTAAATCTAAATGAAACAAACTGTGTATAAGATATCATCGAAAATTGCCTTCTATCTCTTGTATATGGTGTATTCTTAAAGACTTCATATTTGTGAAAATAAATGAGACAAATTGTGTATGAGATATCATCGAAAATTGTCTTCGATCTCTTGTATATGGTGAAGCCGTAAAGACTTCCTATTTGTAAATATAAATGAAACAAATTGTGTGCGAGATATTATCGAAAATTGTCTTCGATCTCTTGTATATGGTGTATCTTTAAAGTATAGGTGTAAGAAGCTATGTCGTAATACTGACTGGAGGGTTGTAATGACAAATTATGCATGTATGTATGTGAGCAACCGAAGTACTTCTATTGCACTTTGTTTAGTATAAAATTCAACAATTCCTAAGCAGAAAATATTTGATGTGTATTTCTTTCAGTCATGTAAATATATATGTTTACAATGAGATCAACCATGTTCAGTAGAAATGACATCAGTTGTTAAACACTTGTTTTGAAGAAAGGCACATAAGAAACATTGAATTATTTCACAATATGACGAAGGCATTTATAAAATCCTTAATATAAAGTGCTTTGCAAAATTATAGGACCACTAATATTTTGTTTTCCTTTTAAATACAGATGACTATACTTACCCCTGATGAAATAAATCCTGCAAATCACATGAAGTAAACGAAAAAAGTCTACATACAATGGTGTAACCTGCTAGTTTTTATTGTTCTTTCCAATAATTTCGCTCATAGACCGGTATATGAAGACTTTTTTCCTAGAATACACTTATTTACTTACATTCAAATTTACATACGTAAGTGTAAGATACTTACTTAACTTACTTAATTGGCCATAACAACCCGATTAACGGATTTCGGCCTGCCGCAACACATCCTTCCAGGCGCCTCTGCTTCTTGCGCGCCTACGCCAGTTGGTCACACCAATCGATGACAGGGCTCCCTCGATTTGGTCCTTCCAACGGATACAAGGTCGTCCTCTTCACCGACTTCCGCAGATCCCCGCATCAAATACCCGTCTCGCTGGAGCATCCTCCTCCATTCGCAGCCGCTGGATATTAATAGGCTGCACAACGTCCATGTCGTTGAGGAGCTCATACAGCTCACTATTGTATCGAATGCGGAAATCATCGCCAACACGTACTGGACCGAAGATCTTACGCAGTACTTTTCTCTCGAACACTCTCAAGGCTGCTGCATCAGTACTTAATAGGGTCCATGCCTCTGCGCCATAAAGAAGCACGGGTGGGATGAGCGTCTTGTAGAGTGTTAGCTTCGTCGTACGAGAGAGGTCTCTACTACTCAATTGCCTATTGAGACCATAGTAGCACCTGTTGGCAAGAGTGATCCTGCGCTTGATCTCCAGATTGACATCATTTGTGGTGGTAACGGCGGAGCCAAGATAAATAAATTCCTTGACTGTTTCAAAAGTATAGTTATCGGCCGTAATCTGAGAATCAATACGCCGCACGTCTCTACTTGTCGATAACATATACTTTGTTTTGCCCTCATTTACTGCCAAACCCATCTTAGTAGACTCGCGTTCAATAGCACTAAAGGCAGCAGTAACATCTCGCTTCGTACGCCCTATGATGTCAATATCGTCAGCGTACGCAAGCAACTGGACACTTTTTTGAAAAATAGTGCCACTGCGATGCACTCCTGCCTTTTGCAGAACACTCTCCATGACGAAGTTGAAGAGGTCGCATGATAAGGGATCGCCTCGCACGGTATCAGAATGTTCGGAGAGGTCCATTCCTACCTTGACGAAGCTGCAGAAATTGCTCAGCGTCATTCTGCATAGCTTTATCAGCTTCGCAGGTATACCGAGCTTAGACAAAAAGATGGCGTGTGTTGACCTGTTTTTCCTGGGTCTTTTCTAGGATTTGGCGTAGTGATCTGGTCGATGGTGGACTTGCCAGGTCTGAAGATAAGGTGCAATCTGTGTTTTGACGAGTGGTGTCAGACGTTCACACAATATGCCTGTAAGAACACGAGTGATTTAAGGCCATGGTTATGCCATATGACCCTGTTAGACTATTTCTCATACGATTTTCTTAAATCACTGGTGTGTGTGAATAAACCAGCAGTTCTCAAGGCCTCCATAATCTATGCCATCAGCCAATTTTAGCCTAATTTGTAAGCAAGAGTAATGGAAAATAGAATATTTCGAATACGCTTCACTTAGAAAAGTCAAGACGGACATATGACATCAATAGGCCTCATAAAACAAATAAAAAATTTCTGTGATATTTCGCACATATATGTGAAGTTTCCGTAGTCTAGTAGGTGGTATGTTGGCTTGTTAGCACAGCTCTGACGTTTCGAACAAATCGAAGTATGAAAAAATATTTTTTTGGTGGTTTTCCGCTCAGCAGTCTTCTGGGCAAAACTCTGACAGTAAATATTATTGGATCCGCGACGAAAAAACATGGGTAGTGTAAAAAGCTATGTCGTAATCATGACTAAAGGGTTTTAAGTGCCAATCAGTAGTCAGTAAGTTAGATATCTCACACATACTTAATTTGATTAAAATTTGAAAATAGGAAGCGCTTAGCGAAAGACCTGGTATAATTACATTTAGTGATGTAATCATTTTACATTTATTTACTACGCAAAGAAGTTAAATTACCCCACCACTTCTATAAATTTTCTGTCTGTTTTATTGTCCCTATTTTATGTCCTTTTTCTTTCAGTTTGAAGTATGTGTGGAAAGTTACTTGCCAGGTTGCAGTCGTTAAGTAACTTTCTTTATGACTTTGTATTCACTTAATAACCACGTATAAAACTATGTATTTAAGAGGGTGTATGTACACGACGTTTTTCTCTGTACAACTTAAAGTGTGTTTAAAATTAGAATACACCGTTGTTAAGGGTAATATACAGTAAGTGTTTCATGTTAAATTATTCGGGCCTTGCTTCGAATATAACAGATGTATGTACATACTTATTTCAAAGATGGAGGGGTGGGTACTTATATAGCACTTCAATAGCTAATGTAATGGTTTATATAATACTGAAGAAATTAGTAGGGGTACTTCAATAATTCAAATTGTTAGTTAGTTTTTATTTACCGTTATTTAATACTAAATTTTTAAGCCACGCTTGAGGTTATGTAGTAGGTTCTATATTAATCCATACATAATTGGTCATTACAACCCTTCAGTCTGGATTACGACCTAGTTTCTCATACCACTTATGTTGTGTGTGTTAATTTTATACATGAGTGGCGTAACCAACAGTTTAAAGGCGACTCCGAACGACAGATTTTTGAGAAATTTTCATGGCAATTTTATTTACTCTCAGAGTTTTTGCCAGAAATCTGCTGAGAGGAAGTCGGCGAAGAAATGCTTTTTGTATTTTATTTTGATGTCTGGCCTGGGACTCGAACCCTGGCTTTTCGTCTAATAAGCCAACACACTACCTACTAGACCACGGCGACTTCTATGATAATAGCGTTGTATAACAATCTCGGCATTGGATGATCGTTGTAATACAATTGCAATGCATTTTGTAAAAATTTTTTGATTTGTTAAAGTTAGTATATTGGTGAAGGATTTTGCCTATTGGGTCCTACTCTATCCCCAGAGCGATATCCTCTCTTAGGTCTGGGTCTTTAAAATGAATTTTTTGGAGCAGGGTTCGATTCTAATTCTGTTGATCAAATAACTTCGATAAACCGCCTTTTTCTGGTACATAAATTTTTATTTTAATAAACCTTGCCCACTGTTTCCCACTCTTCCCCTAGACCTTCTCTTAGGCCTGGGACTTCAAGGTGAATTTTTTGGAGTAGGATGTCTGTTTAGAAGGGTTTGTAGCACTTGAAACACCACTACTCCAAAACACTTCTTATATTGTTTTAGTATCTTCTCTCCTGGTCCTGGTCGAACCTGACCTATGGACATGCCGCAATTCAGGAAGGACACGAACACATCAGTTCGATTACCAGTGTGATATCATATAACTTTCAACTGGAATCCCTTTAAGTTCATGCCCGTGGCTTAACTATGCATTAAGGGTTCTGATATTAAACTCTTGCGCGCTTTTCTGCTGTTCATAGCGTTCCTTAATTGTTGCAATCATCTCTTAACCGTCTCTCAATTTTTTGTGGAAAGTAGAATTATTTATGAGTAGAATTTCTTCGAAGTCGCCGTAGACTAGTAGTAGTGTGTTGTCTTATTAGACATGATGTCACGGTTTGAAATCACGGGTCAACCATCAAAACGAAATATGAAAAATATATCTGGGGTGACTTCCTCTCAACAGATTTCTGGCAAAAACCCTGAGAGTAAATTAAATTTGCCAAAAAACTCTGTCGTTCGGAGAAGACTTTAAATTTGATCTACAGTATACAACCACTCATATATAAAATTAACACACACAACTTAAGTGGTGTGATTAGCTTATACGCATACACAAGCGACTTAAGAAAACCCCACAAGAAATTATTTAACATGGTTAAATCGCACGTTATCGGGAGGCAGTTGACATCACCTGCGCGTGAGATGACCTAAAATCGCTCATGCAGAATATGCAGTGGAGCATGAACATAAAGCACGGCATAAAGTGCCGTACTCTTGAAACCCAACAACGCCAAGTTTGGTAGTCATCGACCTAAAGTGCTCGCTGTTCACAAAGATTGAATGGCCAACATCGTACTCAAGAAAATATGGACCTACTAGCAGCTTGTAAGCGGGTTATGTAGTTTTGATTAGTTTAAAAAATGAAAAATGTTTTTAAATAAAAAAAACGGTGAATATTTGTTGTTGTTAAAAAAATTTAAAAATTTTTAATATTAACACCTAAAAAAATACAAAAATCAGTAAGTATATTATATAAGTATATATCGACGCCTCCGTGCTATAATATTCTAAGTCGAAAAAGTGTGTTTTGAGTTATGAGCTCTCAAAGTTTTCACGCGACATACGACATAAGTGTATTCTAAGAAGATTTTTCCCTATAACTTCGAAACAGATCGTCGGAAATGCTATTTACCTATAAAACAGATAAAATACAGCATTTATGCATAAAAGTACTAAATTTTGCCATTTTTTCTCCCTTTGTCCCATTTTTTCTCCCCTTTTGGTAAAAATTTAGAAACGATTTATAGCCTATAACCTATATAGCTCGATCTATATCCCAATTTTCAAGAAAATCGGTCTAGGCGTTCAGGCGTGATTGTCTAACAAATAAACAAAAAAACAGACTTACAGAAAGATTTATAATATATATTAGGATGACATTGCTAGCCCAAAAGCTGCACCAAACAGTAGCTTTTTTGGAATGCATTTGGATTCGCTTGAAGTGTTCTTCACTTACCCTTTGATCCAGAAAGAAAAGATGATTTTTAGATTAAGACTAAGGACAGTTGCTTACTGCTCCAGAGACTATTAAACGAACACACGTCGTTTTCTATTGATCAACTGAACTTTGTACTGAATTTGACTCAAGTCTAGACGCCACATTGGTCAAGTTGTTGTCTGCAAGAGGTCGAGTTCTTGTAAGCAATACTGCTTAAATCTACAATATTAGCCGAGAGATGCAAGCCATAATATTGCAAAAAAATCAAAATTCCCCAAACATGTCACAGCAGAACAGTAAATTTAAATTTAAGCTGGAAACACATAAATACTTATAACAATTGTTAGATATACATATGTACGAATGTAAGTATGTTTATAAACATCGATGTCATATTGTGTTGAAATTATATGAAGATATAAAATATGGTATAAAATATTTTGACTATAAACATAACTGTTATACAAGTGTCTGCTTTGAATGATTAAATGCTTGTACATGGGTATACGTAGATATGTACGTAAAGAATACTTGTTATTTTGACACTTTTATCAGATGCTGTTTGTGATAACATCAGTGTAAGAACATAAATGTTAACAATAACATGTGACATGATACACATCAATTGAAGTGTACACTAACACGTGTGAGCCTACAAAAATAAGTATGTTTCTATCCACATATTCTTAATTCCTTAAATTTAAAAATAGTTGAAGTAGTCTAACGTTATTTTAATCAGGATATCATCTTCTACCAGCTCAAGTTCAGTTTTATTGAATTTAAGTTTTCTTCCTTTTCTTTATTGTTGTGTTTTTAACTTTTAAAAACATTTAAAATGTGAGCTCGTAGATTGCAAATAAAATAAAAATAAATCTGTGTGTAGTTATAACTTTTTATTGTTCGCACAATTCTGTGTGCCAATGTTCACAATTGTTCGTAAATGACAACAATTGCGTTGTTTGTTATTCCTCTGTTTATACCCTTTGCATAAACAATAACAATTACTAGACAATTGTTTGACTGATCTTTGTAACTGAGATCTTCAAACCAAGATTATTCTCTTCATACACACCGCGTCTGCACACTAGACTGACTGAACTTTTACTAACCTACTCGCCTTCTTTGGCTTGTCTTTTATGTGGCAACGTAAACAGTCCGATGAATGTTCCTAAAAGCTAATATTCGTGGCTTCAATTTCTCGAGATCTCTATAAATGTAAACACCGTTGTTTCATTATTGTAGTTTGTGTATTTTGTTTACATTTCTACTTGTAGTATTTGTTGTTGGATTTTTGTTTACTTGTTTACCATTTATTATGCTGGTGTTTTTTTTTATTACGCAGTGCGATAATTTGTAAACAAGTTCATTGCTTTCTCTTTGTAACTTTCGTTCATAATTTTAATGTTAAACGATGTAAAAACAAAACACCAGTATCTTGATTTTTTAATTTTCGTAGCAATATGAAATACTAAATATTTTGTACCTATACATACATAATTGATCATTGCAATCCTTCAGTCAGTTTCACACCCAGTTTCTCACACCACTCATGTTGTTAAGTACCTATACACTTAAACTTATATTCCCAACGTAAATCATACTCAATTGGAGGCATATTGTTGCTATTCACAATTGTTATTAAAATTCGATACACTCATACAGAAGAAAAGCCAAATACCTCAAGTTCAGAATGCTGCATAACTTAGGTAAGCACAATAAACTGGGAAATCTCAACTACGCTGATGTCATAGGTTTGCTGTCACATGATTTCATAGAAACGACATTTAATCTTGCAGCTATTTTTAATTCTACATTATTATCAGCGCTTGAACTAAAAGGGAATAAAACAAAGGCATTGTGCTTAACCGTTTGCCTGCTACGCGGCGCAAAAGCGCGGCGTTCATTTGTTACGAAAAACGCGACGCAGCGATTTTGCGCTGCTAGTTTCAGTGTATCTTTGTTATTCCGAAGGTATGAACGTAGTCTGATATCACACGTACTTTATAACGCGAGTGCATTCTAAAATAACTGTTTACCGTTTTTATATATTATTTTTAAAAATAACCATGTCACATGACAGCAGTAGTGATGATAGCATTATTATAAATCATCAAACAAAAATACTGAGGATTGAAAGTGAGTCTTCTATCTCATCTTTATCTTCAGAAACAGAAAAAACACCGAGTTGTACGAATATTCCTTGGACAAAAGTGTTTTCGAAAACAACAAATAATTTTTTTGAGACCCCTGGACCTAGATGTGCACCTCAACCCCTAACATATTTTAATTTATTCTTTACCACATCACTGCTTGAAACCATCGTAAGGGAAACAAATCGATATGCTAGCCAGTTTTTTGCCTCGCACATTGTTTCGAATAATTCTCGATTAAAAAGGTGGACGCCGACAAAAATATATGAAGTAAAAGCCTTTATTGCAGTCTTACTTGAAATGGGGATTACGAGAAGGCCATCAATTGACAGTTATTGGATAAAAGATTCCCGACATATACCATGGTTTAGCACAATGTTTTCAAGGGATAGGTTTCGACTAATTTTGAAGTTTTTCACTTGACTGACAATACGTTATTATTTGAACCGGGCCATCCGAATTATGACCCATGTGGCAAGTTTGATATGCTTGTCAAACATGCAAATACTGTATTTCAGCGGCATTATATACCAAATCAACAATTATCTATCGACAAGTCGCTAGTTGCTACTCACTGTCATTCTGAGATAAAACAATATATCCCAAACAAAAAACACAATAAATGGGGGATCAAATTTTGGATGTTATGCGACTCGATTTCTAAATATTGCTTGGGTTTTTTTGCTACAAAGGAGTTAAAAGTACAGATGACGAAGATTTAGTACAAAAATATGGTCTTGGATTTACGGTTGTGCTAAAATTGCTTTCAATTGGAAATTTTCTGCTCAAAGGCTATCATCTGTTTACAGATAATTTTTACACAAGCTTACGCTTGGCCAAAGCCCTTTTGAAACAAAATACACATCTAACTGGAACAATTAAACGTAACAGAAAAGAGATTCCACCAGAAACTAAGAAAACAATCGTAGGAGAAGCGAAATACATGGCACATGAAAATATATTGATGTGCTCTTTCAGGGACAAAAAGTCCAAACCAAACCCAGTCATATTGATTTCATGCAACTCGGACACTAATAGTGTGACGATCAAGAAAAAGAAAGGAAATTTTGAATGCGAAAAGACGAAACCATGATTCATGACTACAACAAATACATGGGAGGTGTGGACGAGTGCGACAAAATGTTATACTCGTATTTAGACGAGCGAAGAACCCTAAAATATTGGAAAAAAGTAGTATTCAACATATTTGGAAGAATGGTGCTGAACTTTTATATTTTGTATGTTTCCAATACTACCGGAAAAAAATTAACCGGCTCAAATATACGTCGAAAAGTATTGATAATATCGAAAAGGAGTGGATGAATCATAAAAATATCGTGTCAACACAACCATCTTCATCACCCAAAAAATTTGCGCTTGAAAAATTACCGGGACGTAACTTACGACAATGTACGGTGTGTTGCAACAGAAGGAGCGGAATCAAGCGATCCCGCCTTATTTGCAATTGTTGCAAGAAAGGCCTTCACGCTATTTGTGCGGCAAAACATAGTTGTAATACATAAGAGAAGATCAAAAAACTTAAAGTTATCTTTTTATAAATTTTAATTTTTAAAGAAAATACAATTTGTTGATTTTTTCTTATTCATATTCACTATTAATATTGTTTCTTTATAATACGAAAAGAATTATTAAAATTGATTTGCATTTGTCTAAATGAGAGTGTTTTATTTGACAACTTCAAGTC
Organism: Sarcophaga subvicina; assembly: GCA_936449025.2. NCBI lineage: Eukaryota > Metazoa > Arthropoda > Insecta > Diptera > Sarcophagidae > Sarcophaga > Sarcophaga subvicina. The sequence goes on from OW388080.2 coordinate 88,147,063, forward strand.
AAAATATGTCCCGCAGTTTTCGAACGTTCTCACCATAATCGCTTAGCAGTCAAACGGTTAAATATTTAGACGCCTTGTCTTACTTACTTAGCATTGTAATGAAATCTTGTATGACTGAAGCGAACATTGCAAACAGAAGAATAATATTCAAATCAGTGTTTGCATGCTTTTGCAGCAATCTTTATAATGGAGAGCTAATTTATGCCTACGAAAACGACAGTGACTTGTGAATATCGCTATGGTGCGATGGATGAACTCGCGATTTAAGTATAGCAACCCTACGTCTATTAAGAAGTTTTTTAAATATCCTAGAAAACAAGTTTGACTGGGGCAGTCGGAATGCCCTGTAACATGCCGGAGATTGCGAGCTCAGTACCGGCCAACATCTGCAACGGAATTTCATACGATATCCCAATATCCCGTTGAAACTACATTGATGAGTGGTTAATCGCAGTCTGGCTTCCCAACTTAATCAATAAATTTTCAGAGATTTCTCAGTAAGCTTTAAATCGCTTTCAAAATGGCCATGACCTCCGCCTGGAAAATACTACAGTAGTCAAGATACCTGTATGAGGATTTATTATTACAACGCTTAATAAATATGCCACACCCTATATTGCACCTCATCTTTGCGCCATCGGTAAAAAACTTAAGGGTGCCATTGGGAACCTCCGTTTTTTAGAGCAAAAATCTTTTCCTGGAATACTATATTTAGAAACTTATAGGGAGCCATATAATCGACTTGGATGTGTCCTTATCTTCCCAGAATAGCAGCAAATGCATAGCCAGGTTGGGTTAGTATTGAGCTGCGTTAATTCTTACTGCCACAAACTCAGGCCTTTGCTGTAATAAAAGACCAAAGCGGAACAAATTGAGTCAAGCAAATAATGTCTTGGTTGGAATGGACCACAAAGCACTGTTGATCAGGTCAGCTGACTGTTTAAGTACTCTGTCTATCAGCCGCCAGTGGTATCTCTAAGTGGAAATGGGAATTTTTACATAAAAATATCTCTTTTTATCTTTTAGAGATATTCCCTGCAAATTAACTTTATGGCACACGGAAACGATTCGTTTCGAAGTTGCAGTCGCAGAAGATTCTTTAATTGTGTGTGAATAGCATTACAAAGAATTATTCAGGAAATTCGAAAAAGAAGAGAGACAATGCTAGAAGTTTCAAGTTTCATCAATATTTAATTGGGCATAACTACAATTTGTTCAGGTCCGCAACTTTGCGTCTCCCACTACTTATGTTGTGCATGATGATTTTATCCATAAATGCGACGTACAGTTCAAATTCGACTCCGAACAACAGATTTTTGAGGAACTTTTCATGGCAATTTTTACTTCCTCTTACAGCTTTTACCAGAAATCTTTTGTAAGGCAGTCGACGATGATATATGCGGTTTTAACCGTGGCCTCACATCTAATAAGTCAGCATGCTACCTTTTAGACTACGGCGACTACGAATGCAATATAGAGCCCTAATAAATTTTTTTTCTTCCAGTAGTTCATTTGTATTTATTATTTGAGGTTTCATTAATGGGAATGAACAAATAAATTCGTCAATCATTATTTCATCATTTGCATTTTGATTTTGTAGTGTTCTTTTCTTAAAATGTCTTCATCTGATGACGATTTATTGCTTTTGACATTGTGTGGGATTTTATTGAGACAAAAAGGAAAATATAAAAAGGAAGAAAAATTTTTGGATGAAAAAGTGATTACAGATTTAAATTTAGATAATTGTAGGAGTACAAACATGACTCGCCTTACGGATGAATATACAGCATTGGAATCGTTAAGTTTAATTAATTTTAATTGGTTTAATTGGTCTAACAACATTAGAAGGCTTCCCAAAATTGGCCAATTTAAAGAAATTGGAATTATCAGATTACAGAATATCAAATGGCCTCAATTATTTACATACTAGCCCAAAATTATTATATTTGAATTTATCTGGTAATAAGATTAAAGATTTAGATGCCTTGAAACCATTGGAAGAATTCAAAAATTTGACCATATTGGATTTATTCAATAATGAAGCAACGCAAATTGAAAATTATCGTGTGAAAATCTTTGAAATGTTACGCTCATTGAAATTTTTAGATGGATTTGATTTCAACGATGTGGAGGCGTCCTCAGAGAGTGATGATGATGAAGAAAATAGAAATTATTCAGGCGAAGAGGAAGGCGATTCGGACTCCGAGGGTTATGATTTAAGTGAAGAGGAAGATAATAGTATTGATGATGAAGATGTTTCACTATCTGAGGTTTATAATGAGGATTTAGAACAGGATGAAAATGAATGGGATAAAAAATATGCTGGTAGTGACAACAATGATGATGACGATGACGACAGAGATGAAGATGAAGCCAATGTTTCAGCCGCCGCTGCAAATGCTGACAAGACGGCTGATACTAACAATGCTAGTGCTGAAGAAACCCAAGCACGGGGAAAGAAAAGAAAGCATGAAGGTAAAAGAGAATTGTTTTCTTCATTAAATATATTCTCGTCTTTCAAATCACCCTCGTTTTATTTTATTTGATTTTCTTTTTTATTATTATTTTTTTATTATTATTAAATCTATATATCGTGTGTTTTTTTATATTAATGCAACAACATATTTTACTTTATACAAGAGAAAGAAAAAAAATTAACAATAAAATATTTGCAAGTTTTATTTTTCGTATAAGAAAAAATCTGAAACAAAATCAAATTAATATTTAAGTAAAATAAATACAAGTAATCAAAATTAAAGATGATGGAGCTGCCAGTTTACCAAAAAAGGTAGCTGTATATGTTCCAGTTTGTATAGTGAACCTTTTAATGTATGTACAGATCAGCAATGAATTATTTTTTTGCTACTCATAAGTACTCATGAAATTTTGAGTTTGAGTGAGTCAACAGTGTTGAAATTCAACTACTCTGATTCATTCGTACTCACTACAACACTGATTTAAAAGTACAGGTTGCAATGAGTATGAGTACAACGTTGACATCAAACTCATAACATTCGAAATATGTCTGATTCATACATTTAGAAAAATGCATATAATACTTATAAATGATTCGAGTGACTCGAATCGTTCATCAAAATTTACAGTCGTATTTGTTGTTGCATTTACAAAAAATAAAAAAGACAAAGACAGCAAGCAAAGCAAACACTTAACCTTCTAGTGAGTATTCTAGTGTATGATATTAAAATAAGTACGAATGCGCATAAGTATCAGAAATTATGAGTATGATTCGATGCTACTCATCTTTTTAAATACTCATTGCTGATCTCTGGTACAGACATCGGCTTGATGTCTCAGACTACAAACTCTTCTCGATATTGCCAATGTTTGGAAATGCTTCTTTATTCAAACATTTATTTCGCAGCTGATTTCTAAATCTAAAAGCTATCCACGATCCACAATCAGTGATTGCCTTCACTCAGAACCTTGGATACTTAATTTTTTGGCATTCGAATCATTGAATTATGGATTCAAAAATAAGGATTAAAACAACGTACAAAAAGACGCTATAAGTGCAACTTTTAAGCATTTCCTATATGATATTATGTAGAGTTGTAACTAGGTTAGGTTAGTTTTGAGGACGTGTGCTTTTCATTGGGAAAAGTACAACACCCAGAGATCAAAATGACTCATTGAAAATTCATCCTAGAAGAGAGAGAGAAAGGATAGTGACAGATATAGTAAAATTGAAAGAGGTAGGTTTCTAAAACTATTTGTAAATGAAAATTGAAAAAGGAAATGAAAACCATGATAGACCATGTTTGATAAAATTTAATTAATTTTCTATTGTTTTTTGTGCTTTTCTTTTTTGTTTGTATTTAAAGATGACTCTAGTTTTGCGTTTTAAATTAAAGTGGGTGTGTTCACAGTTTTTTAACGTTTGTCTCAATTTTATTTATTTCAAAGTTTTTCTTTCCATTTCTCATTCGTAATCAAAAAAAAAAAACATTTATTAATGTAATGTATTGAAACAGATCGTTTGGAGTTTATTCAGTAACTAACTAACTTTATTTATATTTCAATAAAAAGGGACAAATAAATAATGCCTAATTAATTAACATAAGGAAAGCTTAAAGCTAAGGGATTAGTTCTAAAAGCTTAATTATAAAAGAGGTAGAGAGTTGTCTGTAAGAAAGTTTCATACATAACAATTAAAATGTTTAACTGAATTGCGTAGGGTCTCCCAACAAGAACTACGAAACTTATCTACGGAGGCTTATCTTGTAGATGCTTACTGGTCATTATAATCCTTTAGTCAGGATTACAACCTAGTTTCTCACTCCGCCCTTGTATCTTTGAATTAATTTAACCATGAGCGGCGGAAACTAGAGTATAATATCGACCGCGAACGACAAATTTTTGATAAACTTTTCTTCGCAATCTTTTCTTTGGTCTCAGAGTTTTTGCCAGAAATATGTTGAGAGAAAGTGGCCGAAGGAGATTTTTTCATGTATTGTTTTATTCGAGATGTCTGGGATGGAGTTTAACCGCGGCCTTACTTCTAAAAAGCTACTTACTAGACAATGGCGACCTCAGTGTAGCTAATCTGTCAAATTAGTTCTCAGTCCGTTATGAGAAATCCCGTAGCCTAATAGGAAGTGTGTTGGCTTTTTAGACGTGAAGCAACGGTTTCAACTCCAGGTCATTTCATATTTCTTGGCGACTTTCTATAAGTCGATTTCTGGCAAAAACTCTGAGAGTATCAAAAAATGTTTATGAAAAGTTTCTCAAATAATCTATCGCTCGGTGGTGACTTCAAAATGGTGGTGACTTCAAAATTTATAAAAATAACACACTCAACATAGGTGGTGTGAGAAGCTAGGTCGTAATCCTGATTGGAAGGTTGTAATGACTAATTATGCGAAATCACTTTCGATAATCATAGACAAATTGCATTGACTAAACGCGCTCTGGAGCAGTTGGAACAATGAACCTAATTTTCATTGAGAAATCATCTTCAGCAATGACGCCCATTTCTGTATGAATGGTATGGTATGGCAAGAATGTCTAATGCATCCTGAAAAAGTCACCATATTGGGAACGACGTTGGCGAAGTCAACACTCTCAAGGGGAGACTACAGCTCGAATTGGATGATAAGGGCCCCGTCGACATTTGGTTTTAACACGACGGCTCTACGTGCCTCACTGCTCATGCCAAATTGGATTTGAAGGCAGGATCATCTCACGTGGAGGTTTTACGAACTCGCCAACGAAATCATACGATCTGTCGCCGTCAGACTTTTGCATGTGGAGTTTCCTTAAGTTGGTGGTATATGCGGATTAGCACATACTACTGCGGTCCTTAAGGCCGGCATAACCCATGCCATAGGTCAAATTCAGCCCGATTTATACGCCCAGATCATGGAAAATTGAGCTTATCGCATGCGCTCTACCCATAGAAGCTGTGACGGACATATGAACAATTTTATATTCCACACATAAAGGCAACAATTGTTGTGGTTTGAACGAATAAAAAAATTTTTCAGATAGGCACCACTTAAAAAGAGACCCTATAACTCATTTTTAGGGATTTGTTGCTAAAATAATATTTCTGAAACCTTAAATGGAATTTTTATTTATCTTCTGTTGTAAATGTCACTGCAACGAGTGTTGTTTTAAACACTTGACATTTGTTATTGTTCTAGAATATAAAAAAAATATGTTGTATGATTTTAATAAAATTTTTTGTTTAAAAAAAAATACGTTAAATTACTGTGGTGTTTTGCAGAAGAGAATTTTTTATTTAATGTGTTGTATTTGGGTGCATAACATACATGTATTTGTAAAAGTAACCTACATCAATGCATCGACTGCATTTGAAGTTAAGAATACCAATGATATGAGGCCTATCAAACGTATTTGCTTGTAAATTTTGTACTACAAATTCAACACAATTTTGCAATGATAAAAATTTGTTGTCAAATACTTTTCAATCTGATATTAACTAACGGTACTGGTTATGTTTTCTTTGAGGACCGCGGTGGTTTTATAGCTTATTCGCGTGCACCTACGACTTAAGAGACCCCACAAAAAAGGCTCTTACGGGATCAAATTGCACGATTACGTAACCTCCAAAGTCAACCTTGCTGTAAATTCGCTCGTGTAAAATATCCAATGTGGCAAGAGCTCTGTGCCAGGTGGCGGTCAGTCAAATACTGTCACTGCCGAAATCATTCATTTCAGACCATATACCACCACACATGTATAAACTTAAAGAATATAACATAAAATGGTGTGTGATCTAGGTCGTAATTCTGAATAAAGGATTGTAATGACCAATTATGTATGTATATATGTATGTATGTCAACACAACCAGTGTTCACATATTTAATTTTTTTTAAAGGAATAAATGAACAGATCCTTTGTCTCAATCGCTTTTAATTTATTCCCTTAGGAAAATAAATTATATGCGATAGCAAATGAAATAGAAAATTAAAAAACACTGGAAGGTAGAAAGCATTGAACTTGTAAAAATTAATGGCATTGAATATGTTAACTAAACACCAGTCTTTCTATTCTTCTTGAGACATATCAACAGTTTTGCATATACGCTCATACCTCGCCCACTTTAGTAAGAAGATATTTTTTTATACTCTGATAACACGTAAATATTCCTTAATGCATGTAATAAATCTTTGCATACACACTTTTTGAAATTGATTTCAAAATTGATTTCAATAGAACACAAAATTGTCTGAACAACAAAAATTGAATACAATTTATTTAAAACAGTCGCCGTAGTCTAGTATGTAGTCTGTTGGCTTATTAGACATGAGACCACGATTCAAACACCAGATCAGGCATCTCCAACAAAACGAAACATTACAAAATATTTCTTCGGCGACTTCCTCTCAGCAGGTTTATAGCAAAAACTGTGAAAGTAAATAAAACGGCCATAAAAATATTCTGTCGTTCTGAGTCAACTTTAAACTGTAGGTCCCACCACTCATGTATAAAAATTAACGCGCACAAAACTAGGTCGTAATCCTGACTAAAGTGTTGTAATGACCAATTATGTATGTACATATGCAACTTAACTATTTAAACTCTTCACAAGTTTTCATAAAAGCTTCGATCAATTATGGAATGTTATCCTCCAATTTATTATGCAAAACTATTTTGAAACCAAAGCGGTTTGGAAACCCACAATTCTGGTGTTTTTCGAATCTTAAATTAACACTTTTACGGCGGCTGTACCAATTTGAGAGCATTTATTAGCGCCTGATATAAACTCAGATGTTTTTATTTCAGGAATGTATCAATATCTTACAGTAGCGAATAAAATGCTTTGAAGATTCATTCCTATTATTAACCTCAGGTTTTTCTTTAGATAATCTGATTGATGCATGTATCAAATATCCTCTTAATTCTCGAAGAAGCTTTTATTGCCTTAAATTCGTTTGTTTCGAAAAGCATTTACCTTTCCCTGAGTATACATTTCCAAACCTCTGTCCCCAATCAACAGAGAGTTTCCTGCACCTTGTAGTGACGTGAGCTTAGAGGTTTTATACATGAACCTACAAGGCTATGTCAAATACATAGAGTTTGCAAGAAAATGACTTGAAAGGTGTTATTCATCATTATTAAATATCGTACGCTAGACAGCACTAATCACGTTCCAGAAAAACTTGAACATCATATACATACGTTGTGACACCTGATACAACAGTAGTCGTTGGAATTGTAAAAAAATGCGTGAACGCAATTTGCTTTGACACTTTTAAAATTTTACTCTTCAGTGCCAATTTGGGTACACTCCTCTTAAGTGTTGAACATTTTTTTTTTATTTTCCTGTAAACAATATTTCAGTATTCCTAGCCGTTTTTGTTTGGTTTTCAATACGTTAAAACAAAATAAATAAACTTGTACCGAGAGAAGAATGCGCTGTTAGTTACATACATTACATTACAACCCTTCAGCCAGGATTTTGCTCTAGCTTCTCACACCACTTATATTGTGTGTGTTAACTTCATATATGAGTGGTGGGACCTGCAGTTTAAAGTCGACTCCGAACAAAAGATTTTTGAGAAACTTTTCATGGCAATTTTATTTACTCCCAAAGTTTTTGCCAGAAATCTCTTGAGCGGTAGTCGCCGATGAAATACTTCTTCGTATTTCGTTTTGTTGGAGTTTAAACCGTAATCTTATGTCTAATAAGCCAACACATTATCTACTAGACTACGGCGGTATACAATATCTAGCCATGATAAGAAACGGGAACACTTGGTCATCCTGTTGAAACTACGTACATCTTTTAAAATAGTTGTCATTTATTCAGTCTCTTTTGTCAAATCACAATGCGAACAATACGTGCAAATAATGAAATCGTGTTACCATAATGACAGTTGGCAACTGACCCTAATTATCATCGAAATGTCCACTTCAGTCATGGTGCTTATTTGAATGAAATTGTTGAATTTGGAACAATACTAAGATGAGATCCAAGAGCGTCCAATGCATCGCGTAAAGGACACCGCTTGCTGTGGATTTTGTGCGGACAGTTTAATCGACCCATATTTGTTTGAAAACGACGTTGGTCGGTCACACTATTAATGGCGAGCACTGTATGCTCATTTTATCAATTAGTATTGAATTTTGCAGATAAATTTCAATTCTGATTACCAGATAATTCCTGGAAATCAGTAATTGCTCTCAACGAGGAGGTCGTCGAAAGCAATATTTCTTTTAAATGGCAAATCTGACGTCCAGTATAATATCACACCACCTGATATAATGATTTAAAAACATAACAAAGAAAAGGTTCCATCAAAAACTTATTAGCAACGTCAGATATCATTGAAATAAGGCTGTCTTATCATGGTACACTAGTCGTGCAATCCATAAAAATGTAATTAAAATACAATACAATACAATGACATATTTCCAGAAATCATAAATCAGTATTTGTTACTCACTGTAAAAAATATTTGAAGTTATTGAAAAAGTATACATTCTATATTGCTTCTTGATCTTCTCGTGGTAAAATTTTTATTTTTTGGTTGGAATATTTGTTTTTAAATTTACTTCGGTATTTATTTTTTTGTTTTTTTTTTACAACAAGTTAAGCTTTTATCGAAAGTCGTTCGTCACTAAGTGACAAACTTGTTAAATATTAATCAAACATATTATATGGTTGGTACCAAGATACAGCCAGCCAACATCATCACATCACCGCAAAAGCCAATCATCATCCATCCCACTTTGCTCTAGTAAGGATGCTTCAATAATTTTTCTATTTTTTACATGGAACTCTGTGCAGTAGCCTTGAATCCTGATGTGCATACAAGTGTTGTCTTTCTGATAGAGTTTGTTACTTTACATATATCATATGTATATTTCCTTTATCATATGAAATTCTAAAAGAACATGAAAGTTACTAGAGGAATAAATTTAAATAAATTTTTCAAAAGGAAAAGGAAAATGTACATAAAAGTCAAAATGCACAGCTGTGTTCTTTCCCCAAGAGCAACTGAAGTGTCAAAATTATTTCAGAGAATAATTTATTGACTATAATGGCTTCATTTAATTAGTTATGCAAAATCAATAGGTTTCGGGATTCGTAGAAAAGTTTTTTTTTACATTTTTACGCATTCATAAGCAATCTATTTAGAGTACCAATACATAATACATAAATGGCCATTACAACTCTTCAGTCAGGATTACAGCCTAGCTTCTCACACAACTCTAGCCGTGTGTGGTAAATTTATACATGACTGGCGGGACCTACATTTTAAAGTCGACTCCGGACGACATATTTTTGAGTAACTTTTAATGGCAATTTTATATATTCTCAGAGTTTTTGCCAGAAGAAGAAATATTTGTTTATATTCGTTTTGATGTCTGACCTGGAGTTTGACCTTGGGTTTATGTCTAATAAGCCAACACACTACCCACTAGACTATAGCGACAGCAATAGAATGCCAATAGAATGAATGAATAGAATAGAATGTGATGCCATACTATGTCACCCTTCAGTTTTGCTTAACTAATCTGTAGCCGCCGTAGTCAAGTAGGAAGTGTGTTGGCTTATTAAACATTGAGGCCACGGTTCAAACCCCAGGTCAGACATCTCCAACAAAATGTAATATGAAAAAATATTTCTTCGGCGACTGCCTCTCAGCAGATGTACGTCCTTCAAAGTCGGCTTTTAACTGTAGGTCTAGCCACTTATAGATAAAATTAACACAACATGGATAAAATTAACAAAAATCGTAATCCTGACTGAATTATGTATGTATGTATGTATGTTTTAAAAATTCTGCTGACATAGTGGTAGCCATTGTGCATACATATATCGTTGTCCTTAGGACAGACTTATAATTATCAAACCTGTAATCAATCTCTGCACTTGGTTTTTTCATCAATTTAAGCCTTTTTGTCACAGCTCTACAGTTTCTCTCGTAAAACCGTCATGAAACTCACATCATAACTTTTCCTCCACCAATAATTCGCTTTGATGGCACAAGACTTACTTGGCCCAAATCAGGCCAATAATAACTGTAGTACTTTGGATCATCTATATTATACTTTTTAGGTGCATGAAAAATGGGTTTGGTCACATCTGTGTATCATAGTTAATCGTGACTTAGGCTTAATCTTTTCACTTTTCACGTTTCTTTTTTTATTTCTAGACATGATAAACGATTCTTAGTTGCCTCATGCCGAATCTGACCTTTCGATCTAATTAATCTTTTTAAATTTTCTTTCATAGTTCTTGCCAAGTTTTAGTAGGTTCATCTGTCAGAACAGATAACTATTCCAGCAATTCACTTTATTAAACAATAAAAAATTTGTAATTTAAACGAAGAAGTTCATGGTATGTTAGTGGTGGGCTTGAAGCATCCGAGCTCCAGATGAAATTGGCCAATTCCTCAATGGCACGTTCGCTACTATGTCCAGATCTTCAAAGATTCTGTCATCCAAAAATCTATGACGCACTCGCATAAAAGGCGATTCCGTTTCCACCACGTCATGACAGATTCTGCAGTAACCCTGGTGGGACAGATAGAGCCTGTCATCGAAACTGCCAATAACGTAGTGTCCTGTTAGAATTCCTGTTAGAATATTCCTGTTAGAACAAAACCCTTTTTTTCTGTGTATCGTTATCCAATCGAACTTATGCAATTTTAGGCCAATCAATTGGAAAAAATTTTGTTTCTATTGACTACAACCTATATAAGAACTAATGCATCCATTATTGACAATATATTGTTAAGAAAACGAAAACAATGTAGTATCGTTTAACATTTAAAATGATAAACAAGGGCTACACTAACACATACCTCGAACTTGTTATAAGTAAACCAACAACAACATCAGTGTGAAAAAAGGATATGGACAACTAAACGAAAGCAACAACAAACAACGTAAGCAAACTACACAAACAACAATGCAGAATGCTTCAAGAATGTTCATCAGACTGATTTTGTGGACATATAAAAAGGCAAACCAAAGCAGAGAACGGGTAGTCAGAATACAGTCAGTCTTGTGTGTAGACGTTGCGTGCGTAGTAAACAGTTTGAAGATAGCTATTGTGAAGATCTACCGAACAGTGGTTTTGCTTACAAAAAGGTTGTAAGCGGAGAAGAATAACGAACTAAACAAGCAGATTATTGTTACATACGACAAGTTGTATATGGTGGCACACAAAAGTAGTGTGAACAATAAAAAGTTTAATTGAAACTGAACACAAATTTGTTTTTACTTTGTTTGCAATCAACGAACTCATATTCTAAACGTTTTTAAAAAAGTAAAAACGTAACAATATTAATAAAAAAACATTTCCATGCAATATTAAATTTCTTTTTTGTATGCATGTATTTTGAATGTATGTATGTATGAATGTATTTTAATTAAATATATATGCCGGCCTCTAAATCCCGTATGCAATTATTAAGATATATTTTATTCTAATTAATGAAAACAATGAAATCGCATCGCATAATAAATAATGGCATGGAAACTCAAATAAATAATTACCCAGGCAACTCAATGTTAATGAAAATCGTCAGAAAATAATTAAAAAAATAAATATTAAAAATAAATCTTTGCAGTTGGTTGATGTTAAAAAATAATTAATTTGTTTTTAAAAGCTTTCATAATAAAAGTTTCAGATTGAATGTAAAATGTGCAAAATTAATTTAAATTTTGTAAATTATTCTATAGAATGTATTCCACTTTTATAGTTGTGTCTTGTATTCCGTAAGTGTCCGTTGTAAATAGTGAGAGTAGGCACATACACACACACATTCCCAGTTGTGCATTTTAAAGAAAGACACAAAAATGTATCCACTGATCGAGGTATACGTAATAAATTTATATTTTAACACTAGAAAGACGGGAGAATTAATATACCTTAAAAGACGGGTAGGGGTCATTTGTCTCCCTTTAAGTCTTAGTAGCAAAAATCTACATTTAAATTTCAAAATTTAATTTTAAAATTGCATATTATTTAAAATATAAAAAAATTAAATTGTATATTTTGTATTCTTAGTTTATAACAAAAAAAAATAAACATTTAATAATACGTATTTGAAAATAAATCAAGTTTATATGTGTACGTACATATAATAAAAATATGTACATTCAAAGCACTGACAGTACTTGTTGGTTTTGCTTTGAATGTATTTATGCGAGATCGAGGATATATCGAGATCGTGAAACAGGTCTATAATGATACGATTTTTTTGAAATCTGTCTTTTACATGCATCCAGAGAATACAAAACGTTTTGATATATTACGGGTTCCGCATAGGGGTTCCTGGCATATTTCACACATTTTATTTGTTTTGTTTTTGCAGCCAGTTGTATGACAATATCGTCTTTTTATGGATTAAATATGTGAAACTTGTGGTTGAATATTTACCGCTTGCGGTTGCTAGTCTATGTGACTCAGTTCAAACGCTAATAGTAAAATAAATACTTTTCTACGACTTTTTTGTCTGTTACTTCTTGAATAGCACCCATGCATTTATTGCTGACAAGTCCAATATGTTGAAGAAACCTTGTACTGGCCATCATCTTGAGCTTGACTAGCCATTTGGTCAACAACATCTACACCAAATTTAGTTGAATTATAAAGAGTTACGGTATTGGGTTTGCGTTTGCTATAACCTTTATCTATTTCATCGTGCAAAGTACTCAGCAATAAAACATTTTTTGTCTCTTTGCTTGGTAAACTGTGAGAAGGCGCTTATTATTTTTGGTTTTTAGAACTTCAAGGGCATGCAAATTTAATTTAAATTTTTTCACATATGGTGGAACATCCCGTCTTGCTTTATTGACTGTCCCAGCTAGAGTTGTACGTTTGAAGAGCACAACCGACACTGAGGTAAAAAAGTTGTCAGTCGTCACATGTCTCCCTTTGTTTACGAAAGGTTCCATTAGACGCATTACAATGTCTCTCCAAGCGTAATGTTATGTGGACGATTGTCATCTTTCCTCAAGTACAGGATGCCGTTGAGCAGATATTTCGATTTGACATCTACGCAAAGCCAAAATTTTATACCAAATTTGTCGGGTTTATTCGCCATGTATTGTGTAAATTTGCATCTTGCTTTTGTAGTAAAGAGTTGTTCGTCAATAGCGATGTTTTCACCTGGTCTATAACAAGATTTGCAATTTTCAATAAAACGGCTCCAAACATACGAAATTAAGATGAACTTCCTCTGTTTGTGTGAGAAAGTAGGTCGTAATCCTGACTGAAGGGTTGTAATGACCAATTATGTATGTTTGTATCTGTTTTTAGTCTAGTAGATTTTTCTTCTCGCACGTGAAAACGAATATATTTCATTATATCTTTGAATCGGTCTCTAGACATAGTTTGTGAAGAAAAAGCAACTCCATATTTTTTGTTTTATAAATCATTTACAGATATATTATTGAATCCACAGGCATCCCTAGCGTACAAAACTAAGATGAATTTGTCCAGTTCTTGTAAAGCCATAATCCAAATACGCTTCAATATCTTTGTTCCGAAGGCATCTAGTCATAAAAAATCTTTTGAAAAACTGGCAAAAATAAGTAAAAGCAATGTGGGCGTTGGCTGAAATTACATAACGGCATACTAGAGAAAACTTAAACAAAAAATCACGGCATTTTAATAATTTCGTGAAATAAAAATTGGGAAAAGTAATTGATAAAATAAATAGATAAGACCCCTCTCCGTCTTTTTAGGTAGTTGCTTTAATAATTGCAATTTGGAATACCTAAATAAAATAAAATTACTTTTAAATTAAATTTTATGGAATATTATTAAAAGTCACGAAGTAAGAAATCTGTGATACAATTCATAAGAGAAATATTAGCACTTAGATTTGTAAATGGGTCGAATGACCTCTGTCCGTCTTTCTAGTGTTAAATCACTCATACGTCACCATTTGATCAACAATACTAGTAATGAGTACATGTATAAAAATTCGTAGTTCTAACCAAAAGGCAACAACATAAACAAGAATAAAGTGTTAGAAATAGTTTTATGCATCAGTCTTTTAAATTTTTTTGAATTGTTGCTCTTTCTTCACCATATTTTCGCATTTTTAGCATGATGACATGCCTCTGGAAAAGTAAAGGCTAAAGCGAGGCACAAGGCTTACTGAAGATACTAAAAAAGGAAATAATAATGAGAAGTCCAATTCCATACAACGTGGAAGAACAGTGGCAAACTGTAAATGAAATTGCTTCTCACACCACTTATGTTGTGTGCATTAATTTTTATACATGAGGGGCGGGATCTACAGTTTAAAGTCGACTCCGAACGACAGATTTTTTGAGAAACTCTTCATGGCAATTTTATTTACTCCCAGAGTTTTTGCCAGATTTTAATATTTCGTTCAGATGGAGATGCCTGATCTGTTGTTTGAACGAAGGCCTTACGTCCAATAAGGCAATACACTACTAGACCATTCCGTAACACAATATAATTAATTTATTTTATTTTGGATGCCCTGGTAGTCCACTATAGTGCGCTAGTGTAGATCGATTCAAACCAGAGGCTCTGGTACGTCATACTATACCGAGCACAAGATCTATACTACTCAGCTCGCAATAATTATAATATAATTTAGCAGCAGAGAAAAGTCGCACGTAAGATCTTCGGACTAGAGCGAGTTGGCTATTATTTCCGCATCCCATCCAACAATTAGTTGCATTAGCTACTCAACATATTTTTGATTTTGTGCAGCGAATTGATGTCCATCAGCTATGGAGGCTCGGCCATGTGGTTCGGACAGAGATTGACGTTTCGACGAGACAGATATTTAATGCCACCAAATCGACCAAATCGATTCCTCTCTGTCATCTATTGATACGGCCAAGTGGAATAGGAGCACAAGAAGCATAGGCACCTGAAAGGATGTGTTAAGGCAGGCTGAAATCCGATGCGCTTATTGCTAATGACAAAAAACTCGTAGATATTTATAGACTACTCCTCTGACCACATAGGAATAACGTAATGCAGTAAAGAGATAATTCGTTCTTTAGCCCATCTATGCGTACATGGAATACTTTTTTTTGTTGAAATTTTCCTGTCAGTTATAATATATAAATAGAATGAAATGTAATATTCATAAATAATACCCTTTCTTTCTGCCCTTTTTTAGATTTCAATAAAATACGCTGCAAAATAATAACATTTTTTGTACGACTTGCAAAGGTTACAACGATTGAGATTAAGTTCTTAAATTTTATAACAAATAATTGCTTCATCTCTAAATATTAAATTATATTGTCTTAATATGCAATCGTATGTATTCGAATATTTATCTTTTCACTCTTTTTAAAGTACAAATATAAAATCGAATTGGCAAATCAATTTTATAACTCTATTGCTGCGTTATTACAATTTTGATGATGTTTTGCAACTTTCGTTGACACGTAAATTCTGAATTTCTATGACTGTTGGAGTGTATCTGTAATGATAGTCGTTGATTTAATAGCTGATGCTACAAATAGCACTACTTCTAACATGCAGGGGACACATGTACAATCTGTTGAAGAAATAAAAACTTATTTGCAATTTCATTTGTACTTTTGGATGCCGGTAGATCAGCACAAACAATTCTCAGCAAAGGGTGATAAGTCACGTGCACGAAATTCATATACTTTCACATTTATGAACTTTGCTTTACCCACAGTTCGTTTGTTCTTTGTACCTTTTAATGTTCATCAGGGTGGCAATGCTGTGACATTCATCTGTCTTGCTTAATATTATTGGATGTGTTGTTTTGTGGTTTTTATTATTCGGGGGTTTTTTGAACTCAAATACAACAGTATTCATATAAATATTTGGTCAATGGCATGTAGTATGTTTTTATAATCGGCTTATTAAACAAGTTGGATGACTTGGCTTCCCAGCAAACTTTTAAATAAATTGGAAACAAAATTTGTAAAACAAGATACATGAAAACATTGCACCGCGTGAATTTTCGAAATAAGAAAATTTTATGTAAATTCCATTCATTCTTATACACGGCAAATACTCGTTCTACAAAATTAAAAATATAACATTATTAGACTATGCAACAAAATAAAAAAATGAAATACATACAGCTAATGATATAGTGTAGGTCGTGAGTTTTGTTGAGTAGAACTCAAAAATATTTTTTTATATTCTTGAACCCTCCAAAATTATATTTCGAATGGAGAAGGATGCCCCGATGCAAGGGGTATTGGATGCGGGTATTTGCGGCAAACCTTATTTGAGTTGGAAAGATCAAATCGAGGAAGCTTCGACATCGATTGGTGTGACCAACTGGCGAAGGCAGGCAAGAAGCCTGGAAAAACTGTCTTAAGGCAGGCCTAAATCCGTTATCGGGTTGTTAATGACCAATTAAGGAAGTAAGTACTTAAGTATTCCAGTTCAAATCGGTTTAGATCCAGTGAAGATTGGATTCCATCTCCAAATTTCTTTAGAACAGTGACCGTATATCAAGTCCTTTAAAGCTTAAGGGCTTATTGATATTCTGAGCATAAAAATTCATATGATATTCTCTGGAATCAGAATATTTTTCTAGAGTACCATAAGTTTTTATCTGAATGCCTTATTATCACACAGCTTATATAAACTGCAAATACAATTTAATTCTCCTGTATGAGATGAAAAAATTTATTTTTGGTTGCAAACAATGCACTACACAAGTATACATCTCACTGGAGGCAGATAGACCGTGTATAGACCGTAATTAAAAGAAATCTGTGTTGTTTTTTTCCTGTCTGCCACAGGGAATGTTTTTAGCTAATGGTAACTAAAGCATGTAAGGAATTCAATTTTAAGGACATTATTAATCTAAAGAGATACCGCTTTAAACCGTTTGAAAGGATGACATTTACCTGAAAAAACGATCACTCTTTCTCAAGAAGTGTCTGAACTCCATTAATCTGAAAAAGTTTGAGCCTGCATTGAGCGCGTTTGTAGTTCAGCACTTTAACCACTACACCATGCCACCTCCCAAGCTAATTGAATTTTATTTAAGGAAAATGCTGGCATGATTTCTTTTTCTTAAACGTCATAGCTCTTCTTCCCACATCGTCATTTTAAATGTCGTCTTAAAGTGTTGTTGCGTTGTCTCATATTTCTTTTACAATATTTTTTATTTAAATCTTAATCAACCGCAAAAATATTTGCAAAGAAAGAAATAAACCTTTTTTATTATGGTAAAATAAATACCAATTTATCGTTTCGTTTATTTAAATCCCTTGATTAATCAGAAGACTGAAAAGAAAACAAAAGACAAACTGTGTACAAAATATATGTTTTGTGCCAACACACCCCCTAATTTTTAATATGAATTCATGCATTCACTGTTGCCGTTTATGTAGAATATTTATAAGGTTGCGCAGCGAACATAAAGTTGTTCAAAATTAAACCAATAAGTTTTACAAGAAATTTTGATAAAATTCGTACAAAGAAAACAAGCAAGATTACTGAATAAGAAACAAGTAACCAAAGAAAATTTGTGAATTGTGAAAATTTTCTTTTAGAAAGTCGAATATGAAGGTATAAACAAGAATATGATAAAGGTTTTCAAATACTTGGAAGTTTTCTTTTATTATTATTCGAAGTTGGCTGTGCACCAATTGTTATAGGGTTTTCTAAAAAAAATATTGAAAAGAATTATTTCTGAAGAAATATAATAGTATATTGTCAACTGATATAAAGATACTTTTGCTTTCAACTACAACAGTACAATCAATTACACGGTGCGACAGCGAAAATACACCCGAGTAACTACGTAGTCTTAGTTATTCACTACGCTGAGTAGAACTCAAGAATATTTCTTTTTTTATTTTTCTCGAACCCTACTAACTAGTTTTATTTGACAAAAACCGTTTTTTTATCTTTTCACGCAAAATTATTGATTACGCAAATGTGTTTGAAACTATTTTAAAAATTCAAAGCTTTTTAGAAAGGAGAGAGATTAGTATTTAAAACGGTAGGCATAAACGTTTTGTTGTTTTATATGTTAAGCGTTTTGATGGGGTAAACTTGGAAAATATTATTTTTTTCTTAGTTTTTCAAGTTTAGCTTTTCTTTTTTTTTTTTTTTTTTTTTTTTATTTTATTTGCCTATGGAAATATTCCTTACAGGCAATTTATTAAAGTTACAATTGTAAATTTAAATTTATATCAATTTTAAAAACTATGAATTTAAATATATAATTACATTATTTTTTATAACATTATTTGATGACGAAAAATCTATTAGCTTAAAAAAAATTTTTTTTTTATTAGCTTAAGAAAATTTTTACGTCATCAGCGTACATTAGGATATTGGAATAGTGAATCGTTTCAGGTAAGTCGTTAATAAACAATGAAAACAGAAGCGGTCCGAGATGGCTACCCTGAGGTACCCCAGAAAGGACATCAATACTTCTGGAGCAGCAGTTTTTAAAAAGTACGGTTTGTTTTCTGTTAGTTAAATACGAGTAAATCCATTTTAGACTAAGATCGGAAAATCCCAGTAAATAAAGTTTCTTCCTCAAAAGTACATGATTGACTTTATCGAAGGCCTTGCTGAAATCCGTATAGATAACGTCTGTTTGTTGCTGATGAAAAAATCCTTGATACACAACTGTTGAGAGATGAAGCAGGTTTGTTGTAGTAGAACACTTTTTCCTAAAACCGTGCTGATAACGAGATATCAAGTTAGAAACTTGATAACATAAATCATCTGTAACCATTTTTTCAAACAGTTTTGGAATTATGCTCAGTTTTGCAATACCACGATAATTTGTAACATCGGATCTATTTCCTGATTTGAACAAAGGAATAATGAATGAATCCTTCCAAACATTAGGAAAATAACCACATATAATCGATTTATTAAATAAGTATGATAGTGGAACAGCTATAGAGTCGGCACAATTAATTAAGATGCTACTAGGAATATTATCAGGTCCAAAGTTATAGGAGAATTTTAGTTTTCTCAATTCCATAGAAATAGTAGGAACGTTGATTAAATTTATTGATACTGTGGAACTTGTATTTATTTTAATGTGATAATCAGTGGAATCATTATAAGTTGCATCCGAATAAGTTGTGGAAAAGAAGCTGGCAAATAAATTGCTTATAATGCTGTCATCACTAGATTCAATCTGCTGAAATCTCATAGAAGATGGAAAACCAGTTACTTTTTTCTTTGAGTTCACAAATTTAAAAAACGATTTTGGATTACGCTTAAAGTTGTATTTCATTGTATTTACATATTTATCGTAACATGATTTATTAAGTATTGTGTATTCCGCCCGGGTAACAGAATATCTTATATAATCCATATAACAACCAGATTGTTTAAACTTTTTATAGTATTTATTCTTCTTATTTTTTACACGAGCCAGTTGTTTATTATTCCATGGAGGACCGGATAATTGTCTAGATATTTGCTTTGGAACACATAAATTCAAAAAGGTATTAACCTTAGAGTAAAAGGCTTTAGACATATCATCAACATTAGTATAGCATGAAAAAAAGGAGTGCCAATCCGTAATGATTAGGAGTTCATTTAACATATTATAGTTGGTGTGCTTAAATGAAAAAACTTTCTCATTTTTGCTACACGAAGGCATCGATAAATTAAGTGGAATGGATGTTTTTAATACGAGCGTTGGATGATAACAATCTTCTGGACTGGTAATAGGGAACGAGCGTTTAATAAAGCTATTAGTCACCTCATTTACGAATATTAAATCCAATATTTTGAAATTAATGTTTGGAATGCCATTAATTTGGAACAGACCCAAATCATACAAAATATTAAAAAATTCGTCGAAATTTGAATTCTGCTTCATTTGAATGAAATAACCATCGTCTGGTAAGTATTTCCATTGAATTGAAGGTAGATTAAAATCACCGAGGACAAAAATAAAATCACCGTCTTTTGAAGAATGAGCAACAGTACTTATAGCTTCTGCATGTTTTATGTATACAGCTTGTGGAGAAGATGGCGGAATATATGAACAGGTAATAAAAATACGATGACCATTCATTTTTAATTGCAATATTTAATTAAAAAAATATAAAGTAGGTGATGAAATTCTGAAAGTGCATTATCTTGTAAAAAGATTAACACTTCGTTTGATCAAATAGAACAAAAAATACGGGAGTCATAATTTAAGTAGTATAACAGTCGTCTTATATTTTTATATATGTATGTCATCTTATCAAATGAACTTTCAGTTCAAAAATTTTCAAAAGTTTTGATGGATCTTGATTGTCTATCGCAAAATGTGTCAATTTCACATTTGTACTTTGTCATTTGGAAAATTATATATACGAAAAAAAATAAGGTTGGGTTAGGTTCTTTAAATACTAACTATGATAATTTTCGTCCGATTTGATCAAACGAAGTGTCAATCTCTTCACATGATATTTTACTTTCAGAATGTCATCATTTATTTCATATTTTTTAATTAAAATTGAAAAAAAATTTGAAAAAAATTTGCATTTGCGTAATTTACCTAATCAAACCCCATAGCATATTAAGTCAAATAATATACCTATGTATACCCTTTTAAAGGCCCATCAATCTCCTTTCTAATAAGGTTTAAATTTTGGACATCGGTTTAGAAATGTTTGTGTAATCAATAAATTTGTGCGTAAAGTCCAAAAAATAAAACAGTTTTTGTCAAATAAAACAATTTTGGAGTATTCAAGAAATATATAACAAACTATTTTTGAGTTCTACTCAACTCACTGAACAACTAAGACTAGGATGTATTTAATTTTTTTGTGCTTTGTCGTATAGTGTTATTATTAAAGTTTTTCAAGTAAAAAAATAGAATATTTTGTTAAAGTAGTGAAGATCTTTACACATCAAACAAAGCTACGTAGATCTGAAAGGGTTAATAGATCCTATGGTAAGTGATCTAATTGGCAGTTTCTTTTAAACTTTCAATAATCATAATGAATACATTTGTATTTAGCATGTATAATTTATTTAAAATAATTTTGCGACCAAGATCTAATGTGAATGCTATATGAAAAAACTAATTACTCTTTTTATTCTTTTTACAATTTTGTGAATTGGTACTTTCGTAATTTGACCATTATAGAGTATGGGTCTAGTAAGTCCGTTGGCCTGACTAGCCTGCTGCACGATGTCAATAATGCCGCATCCAGTTGTTTCCTTATGGAATAAATTTATGCTTTACATGTTTCCAGAACCGAATCATCGGAACAGGTTCGAAATAAGTAAAGTAAGCTTAGGTCGCCGTAGTCTTGCAGGTAGTGTGTCGGCTTATTAGACGTGAGGCCTCGGTTCAAACTCAAGGTTAGGCATTTCTAACTGAACGAAATATGAAAAAATATTTCTTTGACGACTTCCTCTCCAACAGATTTCTGGCAAAAAAAACTCTGAGGGAAAATAAAGAATTGCCATGAAAATTCTCTAAAGACTTTATGTCGTTCGGAGTCGACTTTAAACTGTAGATCCCGCCACTCATTTATAAAATTAACTCACAAAACATAAGTGGTGTTAGACTAGGTTGTAATCCTGACTAAATGTAATGATATCTCTGTTTTATTTAAATTTAAAAATAGAAAGCGTTTAGTGAGACCCGAAGTATATAAAAAAATTTAAATGGCGTATCACTAAGCATTTTTGTACCAATATTTGCGGTGGCAAATTTATTTGTACATCGTATACTTCAATGAGAATTAAAATTGATTTATGAAAAAATTATTAAATGAAATATTTATGCAGATAATCAATAATATGTACACTGATTAACATTTCTTATACATTAAACATATTAAAACTGAAAAGATAACCACTAAAAAATAAAATAAAACAATAATTAAAATAAATTAATTCGTAAAAATAATTTAAAGGTAAATACTCACGAATTCCTAGACACATATCTAAAATATGAGCACGACTATGGAAATAATTTTTAATTTTAAAGCAATGAAAAAGTGAAGCTGCAAACAGTTGGACAATTCCTTTGTTTGTATGGTGAAACAAATACGAAACTTTATCTGGACTACAAAGAACGTGGACCAAATATGAAAAAGACGTCAGCAGTACACATGTGTTTGGAGAAATACATTTGAAGCAAGGCATACTATTGAATGACGACAGAGTATACTAAACCACTGAGATGCAATGGGGAAACCCAGATATGGACTTGTTACGTCGGAATACTCTCAACTTTACACGATTTAAAGCTCATATCGAAATTTTCAAGCAATTTGCGGTATAAAAAATTTTTGAATTTCATTCCATCTGGCCTGTGTATCTTCGTGGTAACTTACTTACTTGCAACCTTAATCACAAAACTTTCGTTAGGGTTAAAATCTAGCTTCTAACGTCACTCACAAAAGTTTAAAAATTTTAAATTTAAAAATGCAATAAAACAAAAACGCCAAATTTATTATTTTGTTGTGAAGGTGTAGAAGATAGAGACTTTGAAGATACAGGCCATAATGTAGCACCTACTAGACTATAGCCTAGAATTGTGGTTTTTGTATTTAATTTCAGGTTAGAATATCTCGAAAAATGAAAAATTTTCCACCACTTATGTTGTGTGTGTTAATTTTATACATGAGTGGTGGGACCTACAGTTTAAAGTCGACTCCGAACGACAGATTTTTGAGAAACATTTTCATGGCAATTTTATTTACTCTCAGAGTTTTTGCCAGAAATCTGCTGAAAGGAATTCGTCGAAGAAATATTTCTTTTATATTTCGCTTTGTTCTAGAAGTCTGACTTGGGGTTTGAGCCGAAGCCTCACGTCTAATAACCCAACACACTACCTACTATTAGACTACGGCAACTGAAGTCATCGCCCAAAAGAAAAATTAAAGTTCGTTCACAATAAATGTTCCCTTCATATGGGTACAACTGATAAATTGAAGAAACGATTGGTATAATTAGATCAAATCAAGTCCTTACTATCTTGAATAAATTCAAAAATCTATCGTTCGGAGACGACTTTAAACTGTAGTTTGCGCCATTTATGTGACATCTGTCAAATATGTGCAGCACATATCAAATCAATCAACCAACATCATCCTATTATTTCATCGTGTTAAAGACGGCATATCCTGTACCAGAAATTATGATTTGCGGAAACATGAATGTTTTGTTTTTAATTGCGGAACAGCTCCCAAGAGTCACATCAAATGCTTGATCATGCTTACAAGAAACAACATGCAAAAGATAATTTCGATGGTTCAGCGATAACGATTTTGATGTGAGGTGTAAAAAACGTGCTAGACCTCCCAAAATTTTGAAGACTAAGAATAGCAAATAATATTGGATGAAAAGGACACTTTGAATCACAAACATTTGGCAGACCGTTCAAAATCTTTGGAGAAGATCCAAAATTGTAGAATATGGATGCCACATGAATTGAACGACAGATAGACGGAGATCCAAGAACCACTTGTAAAAATTTGCTTGAAAGATACGAAAGAAAATCAAATGAAAGATGGATTTGATACGAAATGGAAAAAATCATTGATTAATCGTCGATTCGGTAGGAAGACAATTTTGTGCGCTCGGGTGGACCAGAAAAAAGAGCCATCAGCTGCTAGAACCTGGCTATCGACGACAAGTGTTTCAAATTGAAAATAATACATTGATCGAGAAATAAACAGATTAGGCCAGAATACACGAGAAGATAATTTACCAACATGACAACGCAGCTGAATTATGGTGGTAGCTAATACCGCACCTGACGAATTCACTAGACTTGGCTTCCTCCGGCTATTATTTGTTCTTATCTGTGGGACACTCATTGCCTAAGCACTATTTCAATACCTATGAGGATGTCGTAAATTATGACCTGACCCTTCAGGTCAGGATAACAACTTAGCGTCTCACACCACTCATGTTGTGTGTGTTCTTTTTTTCATGAGTGGCGTCACCTACAGTTTTAAGTCGACTCCGAATGACAGATTTTTGCGAAACATTTCATGGCAATTGTATTTACTCAGAATTTTTTTTCCAGAAATTTGCCGAGAGGAGGTCGCCATTCCTTTTGATTGAGATGTCTGACCTGGTGTAGCAAAACTAATATCAACGAACTTGCCTTACGACTTCCCTACGTAATGTTTTGTCAACTGTAAAATATTGACCAATCAATATTCCATAAAGTTGCTTTCAGAGTGGTTTGTAGTCTGTGAATGTAAGCTAGGTGGATTCAATTCACACCAGAGACAATTTCATCGACCATATGATCTTGGTTACTATCTGCTCGTTGGATATAATTTGTAATTAAATAATAAAATTGCTCTCCTAACATAAGTCTGCATTTTATGAAGCCTTTAATAAAAATAATCATAAAGCAATACCCTGTCCATTATTGCATTGCATTTCATTCATTGACCGCTACTAAGGTTTCTGATAATCAATGACTTCCATTTATGTTGACACTTCATCCAGCATTCGAAATGAGCACAAAGTAAAGCCGAAAATTTGATTTATTCACCAAATAAACAACGATTGTTAGAGTTTACAAAAGAAAATAAGCAACAGCTATTGCCACGACTATTCACTATTTATATGTTCGCTATAGCGCAACTGATAAATAATGGCAAAATAATAATCCTCCACCGCTACCTCCACTAGAAAAGTGAGCACTAAACGGGAAAATAAATTTTCAAGTCTGTGTTCAAGTCTGTGAACTTTCTTTCCAGTGCAATGAATGTTCTTTTACAACATGACCGCAATTAATGAAGTTAAGTGAGAGTCGCGAAGAAGGAAAATGCAAATCATCGATTGTCTAAATTCCCATAAATCACAAGGTTCTTTAAAAGTCTTCCAACACAACGAAATCAGTTGAAAACAGTATAAATAAACGATAAAGATAATGAGAATGGCAAGGAATAATCGAAGGAAATATTGAAGATATTTACGATTCCCACAATATTCTTTTCATTTTGAAGAGATTTACTGTGCAAGTTAATAATAGTTTAAATTAGATCGTAAAATATGATTAAAAATGATAAAAACTTTTAAGCTTGAATACTCGTCCCCACAGCACTGCACTATCATCACCATGTTTAACGATTTCTTGAGGTCCAGCTCTTTATTTCTTTTTCCTCCATACTATAGGAAATACATTTGTCCAAAACTCATTTAACATGCTTGTTAGTACTCAAGCAAAGAACAAAAATTAGATTTAAAAACTTGCGTGACTTGGTTAAACATGGCCTAGGTAGTATAATATTGTGAACCGTTTGCAAATTATTTAGGAAATTATGAATAAGAGACAGAGAGAGGAAGTATTTAAACATACTGAAGAGCAAATTCACCAAATGTTCGAAAGAATTAAGAATTCATCATGGTTATTATTTGCAACAAGTCAATGAACCCAATCGTATGGCTGCTAATGTTAAGATGTGATTTACTTACCAAAGTTCCCACAGGTTTAATATTCTTGAACAAAGTCCCGATATGACTCCAAGAGACTAGTTAGAATATCATATGGAAGAACGCTTACATAGTCGCTAAACCTGAAAGAAAAGTCAGCTGAAAATTTTGCTCATGAGTGCATGGCGGCAAACAGAAAACACTAAACAAAACTGATATATTCAATGCCAAAGGGGTTAATGGAGTGCTACTAAATATAAATGATAACATTTTAATATTTTGGACTTTCAAAATTTTAATCTTTCTTCAAGTGTTTTATTTAATTACTTATTTAATTGGGAGGCTTATATATATAGCTCAGTAGCTTGTAGAGTTTTGTAGTGCGAGAGCCGTCCCTGCTACTCAATTCACTATGGTAAGACCTGTTGGCAAGAGTGATATCCAGACTGACATCATTTTTGCTGGTTACGGCTTAGCCACGATGTATAAACTCTCTGACGACTCACTGAAGTGTGCGATCCACTGGGCAATCGACAACAAACGAATGCGTCCTACGAGAAAGACGTGTACTACGTAAGGACATATGATTTTCGGAAACTGGATCCTTTATCTCGCGAAAGCATAATCCATTGTAGTAGCGGTAGAACAAAGAAACACAAGCTGCATTGCGATACTCCAATGAATCAATAGAGTTGAATATCAGACCGTTATTAATGAACAACTTCGCCCTCTCCTATATGCGTTCGACAAGCCTCAGAATGGCTTTGAGGCGCCAGGTCAGATATATGTAAGTGATGTAACTAGTAAACAGGTCAGATGAAAAGAAATGTTTCTTGCACCGTCTTAATAAACTGAGGCACTGGAATGCTCCTTTCAACACTTGAAACATATTCGGGTTCCAAGGAGCAGAGCATCAAGAGAGCCTGACGTATGAATGTTTCCACCACCCATAACTACAGATGAGGCAATATTATTGCTGCCTTTGTGGGTTAATAAAGAGCATTGCGTTTTTGTCGCCCTTTAAAATCAGCACCATTTATAAGATCACATTCGGAGATTGACTGTAGGTCCAATGTGATAGTGTCATTCATATTAAGTCCATTTCGCCTCAATCTCCAAAGGGCTCAGTCTACCATTAAAATAATATGATTTGCAAATATTAGGCGCCCTACAGAAAATAGTACAATGGTATCAAATTGCAGCTTCTTGATGGCCAATTCACTTCACCATTTTGGCTAATTAAACGGCCATCAAACTTTTGACGCAATAAATCGATTGTGACATGGGATGTGTGGCAAATTGCCGCATTCTGTTGAAACCAAACATCGTTCACATCAATATCATGAAGAGCGAATATAAAAAATCGGTTATCTTGGCGCAATAAGTGTCTCCATTGTTCGTAATGAATGCGCAATGCATTTCAGAGTTTAACAGATTGTTGAAGCAAATGTATTTGCAGGAAAGTATATACAAATTCATTAGAAATTATACTTAACAATGACAAACACATTGAAAGGAGAGCCAAATAGAGACTCTTCAAGAGAAAACTAAACTGAATAGTGACAGTATGTAATTGAATGTACCAAATAGTGGCTCCTAATAATAAATTACTGACAATTGAAAATCCCATACATGTACTGAGTAATGATAATCACAAAGAATCGTTTGTTGTCAAAAGTAATACAACACCAAAGAATCCGCCTCGAGAAAAATGTCAGAAAATAAGGATGCCAATGAAAATGATTCAACAAAATAAGTCATATTCTAGGAGTTACTTTACTTGGATTACTCTAATCATCACTTAAAAACTTCACGTCCGCTTTATTATTTCCTTCTCTTGGTGGTCACTTTATGTTTTCGTTTTCCATTCTATGAAGTCAGGCTGGCTGTGATCATCTAAACTTCTCAACTGTACATCTGTAAAATTTACACATTCGTCGGGAACTGAAATTAAGGAAGCGACTTAAACTTGTACTAAGCTATGGATTTTAAAACATATCGGAACCCAGCCAATAATCCAATAACTGCAAAGTAAGAGATTCAACTTAGAAGAGTAAGATATCTTCATCAGAAAACTTATTATTTAATGCGATTCATTACAATCAAATTCTACTCACACAGGAAGAAATTGTGAAAAATCTCACCGTTCTAGTAAAAGCTTAATTATTTTAAGTCATCAAATGTCCACAAAAACATACTCAATGCTAAGATTTGAAGTGCTATTTAATAGCATGGCTTTTTACATACTGAATTTGTGATGAAGTTCCTTTCTAATTTCAATTCTTATAGAACAGCAGCTTTTCCACCTCGGTTTGAACTCATTTTTTAAATACTGAGACAAACAGTGAATGATGTCAACGACAAGATGAAACAAGAAACGAAAAAATGTTAACATTAGACAGACAGCCACAATGTATTCGTATATTCTAGACTTCTGTTGGTGTTTTAAGTTCACGATTTTACCTTTTTGGTTTTGTGTAACACCTTTCAGATGGAATTAGTAAAATGATAACGGTTATCATCTAATTTGATATAAAATTATTCGTTATTTTTATTGTAAATTTTTATATATTTTAACATGATCGTTTAAATGTTGAACACTATTTTTTAATTTTTAATTCATTCATAGTTTTCGGGGTCTTATTAGCATTTGAACAGATTTCAGTGAATATTTGTAACCATGAAATGTACCCCAACTAATACCAGTGGGTTCGTCGGAGAAATCATCATTAAATTTTTTTGGATCTTGATAGTATTTGCCATTTAAATTGCTACAAACAATACAAAAGAAGTAACAATAATTATAAATAAAAAATTTAATAATTTATAACTGACCTAAAATAACATTTTCTATACCACCAGGCACCAGTTTCAATTACAGCAAAATTATACTTTTCAGAAATATCATTATCACGATCTTTTGTTGAGAAATTATAACCCACATGCTGACTAAATGAATCCCCAGCATCGCCCCAATATGATCCAACTTTAATAAGTTTATAATTTTCAGTTTCATTTTCCACTTGGAAATCGTCATACTTGGCGTATTTGGCCACATTTTCGAAATCCTCCAAAAGTATGAGCAACTCCACGGGTTTAAGGGTGGAGGTTAGGGCGTGCAATTTGTCTAATCCTATAAAGAATTCACCATCTAAATTGCCAAAACCAGATTTATACTCTGTCCAATTAAGGTAAAAGTTCACCGCGCCGTTGATACGTCGTTGAATAACTGTCCAACCGCCACCCTCTGCGCTGTTATTACAAGCGACGTAAAATGGTGCTGGTCCATACAGATCATTCTTAATGAGGCACTTATTTATTACACAATAATTGTCATTGACATCCGCACAACTGGTGGGATATGATTGATTGCTGCTTAAAAGTAATTGAAGAAATGTTTGAAATGAAGACATTGCAGTTGAGAGTAATTCATGAATATTAAAAGGTTTTTCAAAATGAGAAAATTTTTCTGTAACACATACTTGGCGTCAAATTACATTAGTTTAGAAGGAGTGATTATGCATTACCTGCAGTAATGACTGAAATATATATGTACGCGTAACGAATTGCGATTTTTTTTTGTTTTTTTTTTAATTTTTCCGAAAGTGTGTGTTTTGGAAATATAATAAATTTTTATCAAAGCTTTTGAAGAATTCTTGCGTGTTTTTTCGCTTTAACCTGAATTATATTAAAAATATTTTTTTCTCTTACTTACGCAATCACACTTCGATGCTCCTCTCTCAAATATTTTTCAGTGGCATCTGAAATATTAAAATTTTTTTTTCAAATAGTATTGAAGTTGAATAATTTTAAAAATAATTCTTACTTAAGTGTTGCTGAACATCCTGATAAAATTTCAATTGATCGTTTTTAGGTATTGAATTATTGCCAATAATCGTAAGCTTCTCGTCTATTTTCTGCATCAAATCGAATTTATCGGATATTGTTGTCTTCAATGCCTGGGTATGACCTTCCAAATTTATTTCTTGCAAGAGTTTTTGAATCCTATTCTGATTGTTGATAACCTCTATTGAAATATTCTTTGGCATTAAATTGCTTTCTATGTCGGTTATCTTTGCATCGATTTTCTGTAATGTAACCATTTTGTCGGAAATTGTATTCTTCAAGGTCTGAGTATGACCTTTCAAATCAATTTTTTTGCAAAGTTCTTGTGTGTCATTTTGCTTATTTAGAATTTTCGGCAACATATTATCATGATCTTGTAGTTTTTCTCTAATGTCAGTGACTAACGGAACTTGGCGTTCAGTTTCGTGTTTTTCCAACAATTTTGCTTCAATTCCCTTTATTTGTAAAGACAATTCAATCATTTTGTTAAACAGTTCCATTTGTTGCCGTAGTTGAGTCTCATGATTGATTTTCGCTTGTAGATTCAGTCGTTCCAGTTGAGTTTCGAGGCGTGTATAAACGCACGAATGAATCTCTTCACAGATATCATAATTAATGGACTGTATTGATGCAGAAACATATGAAATATATTTGATTTAATTCTCTTTTTTAAAATCAACGACAGAAAATACTTACTTTTGTTTCTCCCACTGCAAAATACTGCACACTCCAAATGCACAGCAAATATAAAACCTCTATAGAGTATTTCATGTTTGCGATTAAAGTCTTGTATTGATGAGCATCGTTAATAAGCGTTGCTTTTCATATAATACTGAAGACACAGCGGTTTGAAGAAAATACTGAAATGTTGTGCTAAAAATAAACCATTGACATCATTTGCACATTGCGCCTGGTGCATTAATGTTGCATCCGCTTTGTTCTTTAATTACTGATAACAAATGCATGTAGACAGTTGGCGCATAAAGTATGCATTCATTGTTAAATTTTTCTTATTTTAATTGCTATTGTTATAGCTTGCAGGTCTGAAATAAAATGTTTAGATTTCAAAGCAAGCTTCAGATAATGAGGCAACAGACATTGATAAGAATTTGAAAGAAAATCTATTTTAGCTTCAAATGATATAATATTTTTAGGAACTATTTAAACATCTGATTATTGTATTTTTTTAATACGAGGTTCCGAAGCACATGTCTTTGAATAAATAGTTACGTGATAATCGAATACCCCAAATTGATTTTAACTTCCTATCAATCATAAACTATTTACTCTAACAGTGTTTATGCATTGTTTGCTAAGTAAACCACATGAAGTGACTAAAATGTTAACAACACTACTCATAGAATACGAAAACTGACAATGATTGCCACGAATTCACACTACAAGTATTAAATAATTTTCAGAAAATATACGAATGAAAAACTTACATTCTAAAGTTAAAAATAAAATGTTTAAAAAATTTTTTGATTATTTATTGAAGTATTGAAAAAAATATAAATTATTTCATGCGTAGTTTTAAAGTGTTGTAGTAGTAACTTCAATACATTCAGTTTAATACTGACAATAGTTTAATAAACTACTTACCCTAGTTTAAATAAACTAAGTTTCTATCACAAAAGAACGGTGCATATACCTGGTAAGAATGAGCATTTACCTTATGAGCCAACTGTATGCATATAAAATGCAAGAAACAAACAATTGTTTAAACATTTATTTAAATATCGATGACAACTTAAAAAAATACCACAAAAATTAACGGAATCACTACTTCACAAAGGCATATTATACATACATATTTTGAAGAATGTTATATTTTGTCCACAGCTGCACTAACGAAACAAAACAAAACAATTTTAATATGAATAATGCACCCTCCTATCGCTGACAAATAATTTCTTCTTTCACATAATAGGTGTGATAAGAATGCAAAATTCATTGCGGCATTTAATAGATTATAAATTAAAAAATATTGTACGTATGTAGGTATGCACGTATGTATGTATGTGATCTAGTGTTATTTACACTTTTTTATTCAGTTGCATTCAAAATCTGTTGCGTTCTTTAGTGATCATTTTGAACTGAACACTTTTATTATCAACTTAAGGCACATATTCATACGTACACAGCATCACTGTAGTCATCTACGTGAGTGTGTTTATGTTTTTTTAAAAAAATCGTTCTTCGTTCTAATAAACAACTTTGAATTTCACATTTCAATCGTGAACTTAAAAATAAAAAGATTTGCTTGAACACAACCAGTAAAAATTCTCCCAGTGATTCGTTTGAAAACAAAAAAAAAACGAAATTCCTCGTAAAATTGTTAGGAGCACAAGCCTTTTACATGAAACATAATTATTAAACCAAAAAGATCATTTCACCCCATCAAGTGATGGATAAATTTAAAGAATTTTTAGAAAAATTTAAATTCAGGTCAGAGGTCAAATGTTTAGCCCAACGCTGATTATGTTGGCGAAAATTTTAAAGAGTCAAAATGACACCCAAGAACTTTGCAAAAAAATTGATTTGTAAGATCATACTCAGACCTTAAAGAATACAATTTCCAACAAAATGATTGCATTACAGAAAATGGATGTAAAGATAACCGATATAGAAAGCAATTTAATGCCAAAGAATAGCTCATTAACAATCAAAATAATATTCAAAATCTTCTGAAATAAATGAATTTGGAAGGTCATACCCAGATATAGAAGACGACAATATCCGGCCGAAGACAACAATAGCAGTCATTGAAACATATTCGAAAGAAAGACGGAATTTTTATTTAGTTCCATTATGTATTTCGGCAGGGATACAAGTCATGAGTCATAAAATCAAACGTTTTTTCCACAAATTAAAAAAAAATTATTATTAAAAAAAAAATATTCAAAACTCATAAAAAATATTTACAAAATAAATTTTCTATTAAGGTTTGGGGGTTAATGGCACTGAAATGATGCTGATATATGAAAAGAAACAAAATGCCTTTCATTCTATTATCAGCTGCGGTAGTTTATTTTCACAAAAACAGAAGAAGAAATTGATGGAAAAATAAAACACAATTCTATTTTAAAAACAAAATATTTTACAGATTGAAACTATTAATACAGTGGTGGCAAAACATATAAGAACTATTAAATGCAATGGAATGAAACAATGTTTGCGTTTGAATTAGAACATGATCAAATCGTCCACAAGAGTTGTAGAAATTATTATTTCCAGAAATAAATAAAATCCTTGAAAATCTATGTCTGTAAAACAGAAACAGGTTGTGTTTGACGAATATTATCGTGAAACACTATACGATGTTCACTTCATTTCTATAATCTTGTGATTGGTTTTGTGAAGTTGCAATATTTGAGTAAATTTCTCAGAAAATAAGAATTCAAGTCCTGTGAATTTTATATTAGATTTCTTGTTTATTTTTTTGGGTAAAAAAGAAATCAAATTTACTTAGGAGGTATCCTAAAACGTATTAGTTAGGGTAACTGAACGTCGATAATTTTGAACGTGTGAATTCTTGCCGTTCCAGAACAATATTTGTCATGATTGTCTTGCAT
This sequence comes from Sarcophaga subvicina, assembly GCA_936449025.2. Classification (NCBI taxonomy): domain Eukaryota; kingdom Metazoa; phylum Arthropoda; class Insecta; order Diptera; family Sarcophagidae; genus Sarcophaga; species Sarcophaga subvicina. The sequence goes on from OW388080.2 coordinate 88,180,316, forward strand.
AAGTGGTCATTGATATCATCACCAATGGAAAAAGCTACTCAATATAACACTCAGGGTTTAATATACTACCGACATCCAAACATTTACACTAACACAGATGAGCAGAAGACTTCCAACATTTCCATGACAAATTGAACTTTTTCATTGTATTCTTTATACATTTTTGGTAGTCTGCTTTCTTTTTGCGAAGAAGCCGTATGCACAAGATTTTTGAACCAAACAAATTGATCTTCTTTCCGATAACGCAAACCACGACGTTTCAAGTATTTCGATGCAGATATTGCTTGGGAATGCTTTATAAGTGACTATCACGATTAAATTCAGAACCGAGATGACAACATTCCCAAACAGCCAATCATCTTATACGTATGGAAATAAGTATGGGAGACAATTTGCAGTCAATTGGTTCTATCATTACAAATTCAGGGATATGACATATAAAATGGATAATACCCTACGGTATAGGCACTAGGACACTATCAAATAGTATCAGAATAAAATAAAATGTTTCAGTTTGTGGAACATCAGATACGAAGATACAATTCTTTACTTTGCACATTCCATCAATCATGATCCACTTAATCGGAAAAGGATAAACAACCAACAACAATATCAATTTGCTGTTAAAACCTATTGACATCCTTATGAACCCTAGCAGGAGGTACGGCGACAGAAATCGACGGTAATAGATAAGTGATGCTATTCCTTCACATTCACTACAAGCAAGGATTGTTCACATTTGCTGGTGCTATACTTCACCGAACGCCGCCTAAAAGTTCACCAGAATAAAATATTTCCTCACAACCCTACAATATAAGCCAGAAATATGGAATTCAGGCAGTTTGATATACAATTTTAATGGAAATTCAATCGAATCTAATAAAGTCACAGAACCAGTCCAGAAATTTGAAAACTGAAGGATAATTAATTAATTAATTCAGATAATTGTTGAAATAATAAAATCGTTTTATGACAATATCTGCAAATTGTATACTGCTTTTATGACTGTAAAGTAACCCAGTTGTGTTTTCAACGTATTATTTTCAGGGCAGATTTATAAAAGATTTCTTATGTCGGCAATATCAGCATCTTCCAAATAAAATCCATACTTTATTGTATGTGTAGAAGTGTTCAATGGTAAATAAATATTTAAGAAAATGTTTGTAGCATTTTCTACCTCCCTATTATCTGCCCAACCACTGCAGATATATTTAAGTATTTATTTTTATTTATTTTTAAATGAAATTGTCAAACATCCATCATTTTTGATAATTTTTATTAATTAAAAACACGAGCTGACTGTTTTATCAGCATCCATGAAAGAATTAACCCATTAATCATCACAGAAAATTTAGTTTTTATAAAGCTTTTTATAAAATTTCAAATATTTTTATGAATAAAAGGGTATTCATGACATGTATTCATGGCCAGCCACATAATAGAACAGCTGAACCAAATTATGAAACTAAAATATCAGTGTGGCATAAGAGGTGTTGGAGAATTATAACTCGTTTAGTTCTTCTGCTGAATTCGAATTTAATTTAAAAATTCTATTTTGTAAAATTTTTCATTTTTATTTGGTCTTAAAATTAACTCAAAGGAGTGTTTTTGATGGTTGTGACATAAAAAGTACAATATACGTGAAAGGGTTTTAATCAAAATTCAAAGTTCAAAATTCAAAATTCAAAGAAAAATGCATTTTACTTGTCTGTATTCGCCTTGAACTGATAATACCCATAAAATTGCAAAACGATCACACAAGAATTAAAAAACTGAGTATTCTACAGAAGTTAAAATTAAAAATAACACAATATTGGATACATACACTGGCATACAACAGATTTCACATTTATAATCTCCGTTCGAGGCCGAAATGCACTTTCATTTTTTATGGCAAGTAATATGAGAAGAAATGAGTTGTCAGCTTTAGGAGCATGATTTTCTAAATATATTCGCTTTAGTGAATAACAGAATGCGTCAACTTTATTTGTGTTGAGCAAGGTTGTGGTTGAAATTAATTTGTTGTTTAAACAAATGTTTCCAGTATTTTGTATACCAACAGTTGACTTATGAAGTCGATGGTCATTCTTATCTTACATGAATTTAATACAAGCAATTATGCACAAATACTACAGACAAATATATTGAAATTACTCTTCCACTCAATTGTAGAACTGTACTTGAAATGAATTCAAATATTTTCATTTTTAAAATCAATCAATCATCACATGGTAAATTTTCACTTCTTAACTCACTTCTTATTTTTCGTCTTTTTTTGTAACTCCCAGCCTTCGTGCAACAACTCGAGATAATAAAATTGGTCAAATGATTGTTGCCTGTCAGTTTTATAGCTTCAAACAAAGTTTTTCGACTTACCTGGAACTCCTTTCATTACTTGCTTTATAGTGTTATCTTTTGAATATTTTACTGGAAGTTCTCCTCTTCTAAATAATTTATTATTATTATTATTATTATTATTATTATTATTATTATTATTATTATTATTATTATTATTTTCTTCACAATTATTATTATTCAAATTCTTTCAATCTGGTTTATCTGGCTATATGCTACACTTTAATAGTCTTTTATTATGTTATTACGAAACATTGGCTAGATTTCGACAGAGAAATGCTTCCTACTACATAAGAGAAGTGTTTGTCTTTTTAAAAAATGCTTTCAGCACACTTCGTTTGATTTTCCCGACATGGAATTTGTCATCCTCAGCACTGATAATTCTTTTTTTTTCTCTCCAATTTCCATGTTTTTTTTTTTAATAATCAACAGCTGTTGTTATCTTTCCAAAAGCAATGAGACAACTTTTATGTTAACACCCGCGATTTTGGCTTTTGTTTCTCGAGCACGAAGCCCATTTTTATTGAAAACTTTAATCATTTTCTTACGCGAGTCTTTTTCGGCAGCCATCTTCGGAAAAAAAGTAAAAATTATAAATTTTTTTTTATCGAAATTAAACTTGTCACATGTTCACAGATGCAGCTTATAAGGAAGACACACTAGCGGAAGACAAAAGCAAGATTTTGTAATGTGAACTCCTAGCATTCGAACCAGAATTCTTTTAGCATTCTTCGTAATCACCTATGAACAAATATATGCTGTGGACACATGCAGTTGTTACATATGAGATGAAAACACGGAGCTTAACTTTCAGTTGGTTTTCCATGCCATCTATGGCTTTCGTAAAATAGTTTATAAGCATGAGTAGCCAGCGTTGAATAAATGATCTACTGACGGCAAAACTATACACGTTTGAATTTCACATTCTTGACATTGCAGCTAAAAACCTATCGTTAGAATTGATGGTCATACGGACCAGCTACATAATATTCTCAATCACATTCATTAGAACTTCTTGCGTTGGTTTTCCGTAAATTTTTTTAAGAATAAATTTCTTTAAACACGTCAATAACAGAAAAACGGTTTATTGCCACAGGTAAGTGACTTAAAAAATCACACAACATGAAATGTAAAAAGATTTGATCATGACCACTCAAAGGTTCCGAATAAAATTTCTTTTTTAATTGAGATCGGCCCTTATTAAAATAATCAGGGGACTATACCTACCCATCTGACGATAATTACTTCTGAATTTAGTCTTAGGATCGAAAACAATTTCAATTTTTCACTGAGGATATAATTTTATAAGTCGACTGTAACCAGCCAGCAACATTTTAAGTAAAGTACAACATCACTAGTGCAGTGTGTGAGTAATTCTTACAGCCAATATGTATGCATACGTCGAAGCATACTTTATAGGTAACGTGCATTTTTTATTGTTTATACTTCAGCTTTATTTTCTTATCGCATTTTCATTTTCAAACCTGGCTGTATTAAACTCTTTTAAATTACAGCAAACTTTCAATTCATTGCCAGTTGATTTTAACCTTTTAATAGAAGTGCACTTAAAAGAATTGTGACAACACCAGTTTGAAGAGAAGAAAATGAAATTTTCCAAACTAACATTTTTGTTATTATGTATGTGGTACTATGCACAGGCTGCGTTCAAAGTAAGTACTTTACATAAATTAGTATTACAATCAGAATTCGTATATCAATCAATTCGTATATTCGTTATAAACGTAGCCAAATAGTCATAATATTTCGGTTGATTCATTTGATTACACACGATTTGATAATCAATTAATAAAATTACAAAATGGAAACGATATACTACAAAATAGTATATCGAATATTCAAAAAGACCTAGACAGGCTTAGTGTCTTGGAACGAAACATTAAAAGACTGTCACAATAAATGAAAACAATGCAGGAGACGCTGCTACACAATAGTATACCAAAATCTGAAGATTTAAAAGATTTTATAAGAAAAGAAATTCAAATGCAAACTGCAATGGTCTCTCCTGTCGATGATAAAATCATCTTATTCACCGATATGAGAGAAACATTAAATAAACATAATCAAATACTGGATGCGATTATAAGAAAACAAAACGATTCCCAAATGCTTTTGAAGGAAATCAATTTAGACAAGCAAATTCAAGTCTTAACAAAAACAATTTCGGCTAAGTTAGCCATCATGCCTCTAATAGACGGCAAGTTAAGCAAAATTGAAGACAATATTGATGGGAAAACAGGTGAGAATTGTTTTTCAAATTATTTCAGAAAGGTTTTTCATAATTATTTTTGATTTTTCAGATCCTACTAAAATATGCCTTATGGACGAAAACAACAAAATCATAGCTTGGTAAGTGTTAATAACTTTTGCTCTTTTAAGACAACTAAGATAGGCTACAGTAGTAGTGATAGGCTTTCGTGTGACCTCTTTATTCCATAATATTTTACACATCGTAATGTGCAATAAATTTCCTTAAGGCTTGTTTATCGAATAATAACATAAAAAGTGAATGTCAGCGGAAATCATACAGTGAGGTGGGAGCAAATATATTGCTTTTGTAAATTTAAAATTATTAAATTAAATCTGAATTTATTGTTCGTTTTTATTTCTTCTTCCAGTACAACTTCAAAATTTCTGTTGTCTCAGTTATTTAAAGATTCTTTTCATTTCTCGACTAAAGATCGCTTAAATCGAGCCGGTATCTTTTGAAACAAAATGTAATTAACTTTGAATAGCATCGTGTACGAACAATTGTTAGAGTCAGTGTAGCGCGCACAGTTACAATCAATAATTTAATATTCAGTGTTATTACAAGAAGAAGCAGAAATAAGAAGCATTCCTTCAAATGGGACTCTTATTACACTCATACTACAAATACAACAAAAGCAGCACAGCAAATGCAGAAATCTCTCATGACTAGAATACATGGATGCATATGGAAGTGATTATTTTAAAGGCAGCGCGACAACAAGCAAAGATTCTGCTGCTTCGCTTATAGACAAACTCCTCATTACTCCTCACAATTAAAAGATTTGATGCATGTAATATAGGTTTTGAAAAACGCGATGCATGCAATACGATGTGAAAAAACGTTTTAGTGGCACAACTGATAATGAATTAAAGAACTGTTTATTTTTTGTTTTGCTTATGCTTCTGCCGCTGTCTCATCTTAGGCTGGAATTGTAAAATTGTTGTGCTTGGTGCCTTGCGTTTATTGTATATTGTATATCATCATCATAGTTCTGAACAGTTTGTCTTCTTTTTGACTCCTATCAATTTAAGAATTTAAGATGCAATTTGTGGTTTATTTGTTATCGAATAATATTTCTTGCTTGTTGTTGGTAGTAAAGCACCCAACTCCATTGGAAATAGCTTTCAATATTTCTTTTTTATTTTATTATTTAATTTTAAATTCTTTTAAAAATAGAACACTCCTGAAGCAGGGTTGTAAAATGGTTTGTTTGCATTTACATTTACACGTTTAAAGCTTCTCTTACTACGTCCGTTGAAGTACGTTGCATTTTACTTACATCAAAGTGTGGCTAACCAAAGCAACCTTAGTGAAATCGAAAGAGAAGAACAGAGCCTTTAGTATTTTAAGATACAAGAAAGAACGATAAATTTGAAAACAAAGTAATAATTCAACGCTTAACCAGAACCACTGCATCTACTGGTGATGAAAAATAAATATTTCGGAAGAAATTTCTAGAAGTTTAACAATTAATTTTTTTTAGAATTTTTAAATAGATTTCAATAAGACCGCTCAACGCCTAGTACGACAATTTTTTTAAAAGCTTAGGGTATGCCCTATCGCAAACAAAAGCATGTCCTATAGTCGCTAGAGTTCTGGAATGATGTTATATTATTATCCCAATTTAAAGAAAATAATGAGGATAAAGTGGCTAAAAGGTTCACAGAATTACTTCAGAAATCGTTTGCCTTCATTGTGTATAAACGATTTAATGGTGTCGAGTATTCCCAAATAAATATTTGATTAAAAGAAACAAACTGATATACAATCATAATACTTCATATTATTTTGTTAATTAAATACGGCGTACAATTTCCCCTGAGTGAATTGTATTTTACACTAGTAACTCAAATATTTAATTTTTCCATAAAGAATGAAATTATAAGCACTGCCGCTATAAAATATCATGAACTTTCTAACAAAACTTCTTTAGACTTCTAATTCCATTCATAATAACAAAAAAAAACTTGAAATTTGTAAGCCTAGTAGTAAAATTCGTTACGTGCACGACTTCTGTATTTTGAATGAAAAAACCTTACTAAAGTCACACCTTTTCAGTTACTTCTTAAAAAGAGAGTCGCCGTAGTCTAGTAGGTAGTGTGTTGGCTTATTAGACGTAAAGCTAGGGTTCGAACCCCAGGCCAGATATCAAAACAAAATACAAAAATTATTTCTTCCGCATACTTCTCAGCAGATTTCTGGCAAAAACTCAGGGAGTAAATAAAATTGCGATGAAAAGTTTCTTAAAAATCTGTCGTTCGGAGTCGACTTTAAACTGTAGGTCCCACCACTCATGTATGAAATTAACACACACAACATAAGTGGTCTGAGAAACTAGGCCGTAATCCTGACTGATGGGTTGTAATGACCAATTATGTATATGTATGTATGTCTTAAAAAGAAAAAAGTTCATTGAAAACAGAAAAGAAAGACAGCGAAAAAGAGTCTTTTCTCTATTCAAGAACTACACTTCTTTATACCCTTCTACGATTATTTGCAGCACTAGTAAATCATATCCCACTAGTTGTGCAGATTTTGATGCCAGCATTTGTGCAGATAATAAATGTCCCATCATCGACTATCTCTATGGGCCCAAACCATTTCTGGTTGCTTGTAATAACAGTGTAGACGGTGGCGGTTGGACGGTTATTCAACGGCGTATCAATGGTGCGGTGAACTTTTACCGCGAATGGTCAGAGTATAAATCTGGTTTTGGCAATTTTGATGGGGAATTCTTTATAGGGTTAGACAAATTGCACGCCCTAACCTCCACTCTGAAACCTGTTGAGTTGTTCATACTGTTAGAATATTTCGATAACGTAATGCTGGGGCCGAATACATTGTGGCTGTCTAGAGCATGTTAACATTTTTTCGTTTCTTGTTTCATCTTGTCCTTGACTTCATTCACTGTTTGTCTCAGTATTTCAAAAATGAGTTCAAACTGTGGAACGAGCTGTGGATAGAGCTGCTGTTCTATAAGAATTGAATTTTGAAGGGATTTTTATCACAAATAAAGCTTTTAAATTTCTCATGAGTTGATTCGAATTTACTAATGTGGCAACTGCCTTTGCCACTAACTCCATTGATGTTGGCGGAAATCATCAATCAACAAATTGAGTTTTTAACATCCGTGGACGTAAATGATGTCAAATAGAATACCACCACGGTCATCTGTAATTTGAGCATAAAGTTATGTCTTCTGATAAATGTAAACAAAATTAGTACTCCTCGTAGTGCAATACAGATATTTAATTGAGAAGCATGACTACATTTTACCGACCGGCAGGATCACCTGCTGCAGTCGTTTAACATTTCTTGTTGTGTGATTTCTTTAAATCGCTTATGTGTGGCAATAAACCATTTTTCTGTTATTGCCGTGTTTAAAGAAATTATTCTTAAAAAAATCTACGGAAAATTAACGCAATAAGCTCTAATGAATGTGATAGAAAACATTATGTAGCTGGTCCGTATGATCATCAATTATAACGATAGTGAAACTCAAAGATATTCAGTTTTGCTACATTTATTCAACCCTGGCGAGTATGCATATACATAAACTGTTTTACGAAAGCCATGGATGGTAAACTGAAAGTTAAGCTCCGTTTTTCATCTCAAACGTAAATTCGTCATGTATACACTGCAAATATTTGTTCACAGTTGATTACGAAGAATGCTAAAAGTATTCTGGTTCGAAAGTAAAGAGTGCACATGACAAATTCTTGCTTTTCTATTTCGCTTGTGTGCCTTCGTTATAAACTGCATCTGTAATCATGTAGCAAGTTTAATTTGGAAAAAAAATTTATAATTTTTTTAAAATTTATTTTAATTAATTTTAATTTTTTTTTCTGAAGATGGGTGACGAAAAAAATCGCGTAAGAAAATGTTTAAAGTTTTCAATAAAAATGGGATTCGTCGTCGAAAAACATAAAACAAATTCGCGGGTGTTAACATAAAAGCTGTCTCATTGCTTTTGGAAACATAACAACAGCTGTTGATTATTAAAAGAAAACATTGAAAATGAAGAAAGAAAAAAGAATTATCAATGCTGAGGATGACAATTTCCATGTCGGGAAAATCAAACAAAGTGCGCTAAAAGCATTTTTAAAAAAATAAACACTCTGCATGATAAGCATTGCTCTGTCAAGATCTAGCCATTTCTTCCTAATAACATACATATAAGAAAGACTATTGAAGTGTAGCATGTAACCAGATAAACCAGATTGAAAGAATTTGAATAATTGTAAAGAAAATATTTGAAGAAAGGAAAGAATTAAAAAAATAAATAAATTATTTTGAAGAGGAGAACGTCCAGTAAAATTGTAAAAGATAATACAATAAAGCACGAAATGAAAGGAGTTCTAGGAAAGTCAAATGACTTTGTTTGAAGCTATAAAACTGACAGGCAACAAGCATTTGACCAATTTTATTATCTCGAGATATTCCACGAAGGCTGGGAGTTACATTGACAAACGCTAAGAGACGAAAAATAAGAAGTGAGTTAAGAAGTGACAATTTAGCATCTGATGATTGATTGATTTTAAAAATGAAAATATTTGAATTCATTTCAAGTACAGTTCTACAATTGAGTGAAAGAGTAATTTCAATATATTTGTCTGTAGTATTTGTGCATAATTGCTTGTATTAAATTGATGGAAGATAAGAATGAGCTTTTACTCTATATGCCAACTGTATGTATACAAAATACTGGAAACATTTGTTTAAACAACAACTCAACCGCAACCTTGCCCAACACAAATAATATTGAGCATTCTCTTATTCATTAAAGCGATAATATTTTGAAGAACTTGAAGTTCAGCCACTAATATCGCTCATCAAACAAAACAATTTTAATATGAATCACGCTCCTCAAGCTGACAAATAATTTCTTCTTATACTATTTACTTGAGATAGGAAATGGGAATGCACTTCGGCCTCAAATAAATATTATATATTTGAAATCTGTTATATGCCAGTGTATGTATGTAATATTGTGTTATTTTTAATTTTAAATTCTGTAGAATACTCAGTCTTTTGTGTTCGTATGTGATCATTTTGCAATTTTATGAATATTATCAACTCCATGCGAATACAGACAAGTTAAACGCAGAAGCACTACCGTCATATACACATACATATATGTGAGTATGTGTGTCCCAATGTTTTTAAAAACACGACAATTTTTTGTACAAATTTCTTTTAATTTTGATAATCAATTTCAAAAATTGTCTAGTAGGTAGTGTGGTGGCTTATTAGGCGTAAAGCCAGGGTTCGAGCCCCAGGACAGACAGCAAAAAAAATACAAAAAGTATTTCTTCGGCGACTTCTTATCAGCAGATTTCTGGCAAAAACTCTGAGAGTAAATAAAAATTGCCATGAAAAGTTTCTCATAAATCTGTCGTTCGGAATCGACTTTAAACTGTAGTTCCCACCACTCATATATGAAATTAACACACAATATATAAGTGGTGTGAGAAACTAGGTCGTAATCCTGACTGAAGTATTGTAATGACCAATTATGTATGTATGTATGTATGTAATCAATTTCATAATTTATGTTTTAAGTAAAACTCCTACACGGACGCTACTTCTTTTATGGCACAACCATTTAAGGTAATCCTTTGAGTTAAACTGGAAAACTTTACAAAATAGAATTTTTAAATTAAATTCGAATTCATCAGAAGAACTAAACGAGTTAAAATTCTCCAACACCTCTTATGCCACACTGATATTTTAGTTTCATAATTTGGTTCAGCTGTTCTATCATGTGGCTGACCATGAATACATGTCATGAATATTCATAAAAATATTTCAAATTTTATAAAAAATTTTAAAAATTAAATTTTCTGTGATGATTAATGGGTTAATTCTTCCATGGATGCTGATAAAACAGTCAGCTCGTGTCTTTAATTAATAAAAATTATCAAAAAATTTAATATTTTTGTATTTGTTGTTTTAATATGTCTGGTGTGGATGTTTGACAATTTAATTTAAAAATAAATATAGAAATATGCTCAAATATTATAGACAGTGGTGGAGGAAATAATAGGGAGGTAGAAAATGCATTTTCTTAAATTTTTATTTACCATTGAATACTACACAATACAACTAAGTATTTCTTTTATTTGGAAGATGCTGATACTGCCGACATAAGAAATTTGTTATAATACTACCCTGAAAATAATACATTGAAAACACAATTGGGTTCCTTTACAGCCATAAAACAGTATACAATTTACAGATATTGCCATAAAACTATTTTATTATTTCTATAATTATCTTAAGGGCCCATCAATTTTCGAACCTCTCCGATGGTTCCGTGAATTTATGAGATTACAATGAATTTCCATTAAAATTGAATATCAAACCGCCTGAATTCCATATTTCTGCTTATATTGTAGGGTTGGAGGGAAATATTTTACTCTGGTGAACTTTTAGGTGGCATTCGGTGACGTTGAGCACCAACAAATGTGAACAATCCTTGCTTGTAGTGAATGTGAAGGAATAGCATCACTTATCTATTACCGTCGGTTTCTGTCGCCGTACCTCCTGCTTGTGTTCATAAGGATGTCAATAGTTTTTAGCAACCAATTGATATTGTTGTTGTTTATCCTTTTGCGATTAAGTGGATCATGACTGATGGAATGTGCAAAGTAAAGAATTTTATCTTCCTATATGATGTTCCACAAACTGAAGCATTTTATTTTATTCTGATACTGTTTGATAGTGTCCTAGTGCTGATACCGTAGGGTATTATCCATTTTATATGGTATATCCCTGAATTTGTAATGAAAGAACCAATTGACTGCATATTGTCTCCCACATTTATTTCTATACGTGCCTTGCTATTTGGGGATGTTGCCAGCTCGATTCTGAATTTAATCGTGATAGTCACTTATAAAGTGTTCCAAAGCAAAACCTGCATTGAAATACCTGAAACGTTGTGGTTTGTTTTATCGGAAAAAAGATCAATTTGTTTGATGTGGAAAAACGTATACATACGGCTTCTCCGCAAAATTAAAGCTGATTACTAAAACTGTATAAAGAATATAATGAAAGAGTTAGAATTGTTACTGAAAATGTTAGAAGTTTGTGGCTCATCTGTGTTAGTGTTAGGATGCCAGTAGTATATTGCACCCTGTTTTTCATCTGGGTCCTATATTGAGTAGCTTTCTTCATTGGTGATGATATCTTTGGCCATTTATGCAAGACAATCATGACGAATATTGCTTTGGAACAGTAACATCATAGTTTTAGGAGAACATAACACCTAACGACTACGTTTTAGAACAACTCCTGACTAAATTAAAAAAATAAGCAAAAATCTGAAATAAAATTCAAGACATGATATCTTATTTTTTGGAAATTTATTCAATTCAATAATATAATAATAATTCAATATTTCAACTTCAGGGAACCAATCACAAGATTATAGGAATGAATTGAACATCGCATAGAGTTTCATTGTAATATTCGTCAAACACCATATTTTTCTGTTTTCCGGACATTGACTTTCATGGATTTTATATATTTCTCGAAATAATAATTTCTACAACTCATGTGGATGATTTGATCATGTTCTAATTCAAACGCATACATTGTTTCATTCCATTGCATTTTATTGTAAAAAAAAACTTCGTAAATTGTCTGTTCCTATAAGTCCTGCAACCGCTGTATTAACACTTTTAATCTGTGATGTGTTTTGTTTTTTAAAGTAGAATTGTTTTAATTGCTCCATAAATTTTTTTTCTGATTTTGTGAAAATAAACTCCCTCAGCTGATAATAGAATGAAAGGCATTTTGTTTCTATCGATATATCAGCACCTCTTCAGTGCCATTGACTCTTAAGCCTCTATAGAAAATTTATTTTAAAAAGTTTTTTGTGAGTTTTGAATATATTTTTTTAAGAATAAATTTTTATTTTAATTCGTGAATAATACGTATGATTTTACGAAATGGCCGAAAATGTTTCAATGATTGCTGAATGTACATATTCAACGTTTTAACATTCTATGTTGGGCTAAATATTTGACCTCTGACCTGATTTTAAATTTTTTTACAAATTCTTTAAATTTATCCATCACTTGATCTTATTGCTTTAAAACTTATGTTTGTGCACCTAACATGCTTGTGCACCTAACAATTTTAGGAGGATTTTTATTTGCTTTGTTTTCCAAATGAATCACTGGGATAATTTTCAATGGTTGTGTTCAAGCAAATCTGTTATTCAAAGTTGTTTATAAAAACGAAAAACGTATTTTTGATAACATAAAGACCTCACATGGATGACTATGTGACTTAAACTGATAATAAAAATTTTCAGCTCAGAATGATTTTGAATGCAACAGTACAATATTTTTTATTTCATAATATATTAAATGCCGAAATAGATTTCCATTCTTATCACACTTATTATGTGAAAGAAGAAATTATTTGTAAGCGATAGGAGGGAGCATCATTTATATTAAAATTTTTTTGTTTTGTTTCGTTAGTGCTGCTGTGAACAAAATTTAAAATTCTTCAAAGTATGTTTGCCTTTGTAATGTAGTGATTCCGTTAACTTTTGTGGTATTTTTCAAGATTGTCGACGACATTGAAACGGATGTTTAAACAATTGATTGTTTCTTGCATTTTATATGTATACATGTATATATTATATGTATATATATACAGTTGGCTCATAAAGTTAATGCTCATTCTTATCTGATATATGCACCGTTATATTGTGATGGAAACTTAGTATAATTAAACTATTGTAAGTATTAAACTGAATGTATTGAAGTTACTCCTACAACACCATAATACTACGCATGAAATAATTTATATTTTTTTTTCAATACTTCAATAAATAATCAAAAAATTGTTTAAAAATTTTATTTTTAACTTTAGAATGTAAGTTTTTGATTCGTATATTTTCTGAAAAAAATTTAATACTTATAGTGTGAATTCGTGACAATCATTGTCACTTATCGTATTCTAGGAGTAGTGTTGTTAACATTTTAGTGACTTCATGTTATTTACTTAGCATACAATGCATAAATCACTTTTAGAGTAAATAGTTTATGATTGATAGGAAGTTAAAATCAATATGGGATATTGGATTATCACGTAACTATTTATTCAAAGACGTGTGCTTCGGAACCTCGTATTAAGAAAAAAATAAAATAATTTGCAGTGCAGATAGTCCCCAAGAATACTACAACGTTTGAAGCTAAAATAGTTTTGATTTCAAATTCTTATCAATGTCTGCCGCCTCATTATCTGAAGCTTTCAATTAATTAATAAAACGATAAGGACTGAAATAAGAAATAAATAAATATTGAAATGAAAACTTTAGCGTTGAAATCTAAACATTTTATTTCAGACCTGTAAACTATAATAATAGCAATTAAAATAAGAAAAAATTATCAATGGATGCATACTTTATGCGCCAACTGTATACATACATTTGTTATCAGTAATTAAAGAACAAAGCTGATGAAACATCAATGCACCAGGCGCAATATGCAAATGATGTCAATGGTTTATTTTTAGCACAACATTTCAGTAGTTTCTTCAAATCGCTGTGTCTGCAGAATCCTATAAAAACCAACGATTTTCAGCGAAGATCATTAATACAAGACTTTCATCGCAAACATGAAATACTGGGTTGAGCTTCTATATTTACTGTGCATTTTGAAAGCACAATCTTTTGCAGTGGGCGAAACAAAAGTAAGTATTTTCTGTCTGTTTTGATATTAGACAATAAAATTAAATAAAAAATATTTCATATGTTTCTACATCAATGCAGTCCATTAATGATGACAACTCTGAAGAGATTCATTCGTGTGATTATACACGCTTCGAAACTCAACTGGAACGACTGAATCTACAAGCGAAAATCAATCATGAGACTCAACTCCGGCAACAAATGGAACTGTTTAACAAAATGATTGAATTGTCTTTACAAATAAAAGGAATTGAAGCAAAATTGTTGGAAAAACACGAAACTGAACGGCAAGTTCCACTAGTCACTCCACCAGTCAATGATAAAATCTTATTTATGACTGACATTAGTGAAAAACTAAAAGAGCATGATAATATATTGGCGAAAATTCTAAATAAGCAAAATGACACGCAGGAACTTTGCAAAAAAATTGATTTGGAAGATCATACTCAGACCTTGAAGAATACAATTTCCGACAAAATGATTGCATTACAGAAAATCGATGCGAAGATAACCGACATAGAAAGTAATTTAATGCCAAAGAATATCTCAGGAGAGATTATTAACAATCAGAATAGGATTCAAAATCTTTTGAAAGAAATGAATTTGGAAGGTCATACCCAGGCATTGAAGACAACAATATCCGATAAATTCGATTTGATGCAGAAAATAGACGAGAAGCTTACGATTATTGGCAATAATTCAATACCTAAAAACGATCAATTGAAATTTTATCAGGATATTCAGCAACACTTAAGTAAGAATTATTTTTAAAATTATTCAACTTCAATCCCATTTCACAACATTTTTCTTCAATATTCCAGATGCCACTGAAAAATATTTGAAGGGGGAGCATCACGGTCTAATTGCGTAAGTAAGAGAAACAAAATATATTTTTAATATAATTCAGGTTAAAGCGAAAAAACAAGCAAGAATTCTTCAAAAGCATTGATGGAAATTGATTATATTTCCAAAACACACACTTTCGGAAAATTAAAAAAAAACAAAAAAAGTTAAATTCTGAAAGAATTCATCATGGGCATATACATATATATTTCAGTCAGTTGCTAACATTACTGCAGGTAATGCATAATCACTCCTTCTAAACTAATGTAATTTGACGCCAAGTATGTGTTACAGAAAAATTTTCTCATTTTGAAAAACCTTTTAATATTCATGAATTACTCTCAACTGCAATGTCTTCATTTCAAACATTTCTTCAATTACTTTTAAGCAGCAATCAATCATATCCCACCAGTTGTGCGGATGTCAATGACAATTATTGTGTAATAAATAAGTGCCTCATTAAGAATCATCTGTATGGACCTGCACCATTTTACGTCGCTTGTAATAACAGCGTAGAGGGTGGCGGTTGGACGGTTATTCAACGACGTATCAATGGCGCGGTGGACTTCTACCGCACTTGGACAGAGTATAAATCTGGTTTCGGCAATTTAGATGGTGAATTCTTTATAGGATTAGACAAATTGTACTCCCTAACCTCCAGTCTTAAACCTGTGGAGTTGCTCATACTTTTGGAGGATTTCGAAATCGCGACGAAATACGCCAAGTATGACGATTTCCAAGTGGGCAATGAAACTGAAAATTACAAACTTATTAAAGTCGGATCATATGTAGGCGATGCTGGGGATTCACTTAGTCTGCATGTGGGTTATAATTTTACCACAAAAGATCGTGATAATGATATTCTCGAAAAGTTTAATTGTGCTGAACTAAAAACTGGTGCCTGGTGGTACAATAAGTGTATTAGTAGGTCAGTTAATAAATTAATAAATTTTTGTATTTATAATTATTATTGCCTCTTTTGTGTTATTTTTAGCAATTTAAATGGCAAATACTATCAAATGGCAAATACTTTAAAAGAAAACGGAATAACTTGGTATGATTTTCATGGCTTTAATTACTCTCTAAAGTTTGTGCAAATGTTAATTCGGCCAAGAAAATTATAAATATTTAATTGAAATCGATTGATGTTAACGAAATGATTTTAAAGTACGAAGTTGTAAAATAAAAGAAAAATTATTTTTACTCCCAATTAAATCATAATTGTTGGTTGCATTACTGCCTTTATCTGGCAAGTTTTTTTTTGTTGCTGTATTGTTGGCGCGGTGAACTTTTACGGCAATTGATCAGAATACATAGACGTATTCAGTAATAACTTCGACTCTTAAGTCGAATTGGATTTGTTGATTCAGTTACAGGATATCGATAATTTCTGCAAGAAAAAAATTTCTCGTGCGTGGTATAAGAAGATAGACCGTTGCTATAACTAGAGGATTGTAATGGTTATGCAGGCATGTATATATTTTATTTATTACAAATATGTAATTATTACGAACAAACTGTATCATGAGAATCGAACCTAGACTCACCACACTAACTTGCTTGACTTGTTTTCAAAATATTTCTCTTCAGATAATTTATCAATGCATTCCGAATAGCAATTACCAATTTTTTTTTGAGTTATTGATAACATTGTTTACATGTTCAAGACTGATTATGTAGATTGTAAATCCAGATACTATGTAGTGTATGTGTCTAAGAAAAGGCAATATATTCCCAACAAATATCAAAAATCCTATCCGAAACAGATATGTCCCTTTTTGAATTGTCTACATTTGCCCGGCCGTACATCAAATAATGGATCAAACTCGTCTTTTTGTTAGTAAGTACAAAATACTCACACGTATAGGACGAGTCGCCGTAGTGTAGTAGGTAGTGTAATGACTTATTAAACGTAAGGCCACGGTTCAAGCTCCACGTCAGGATTACGATCTAGTTTCTCACACCACTTATGTTGTGTGTGTTAATTTTATACATAAGTGACTGGACGAACAGTTTAAAGTCAACTCCGAAGGCAATATTTTTGAGAAACTTTTTCATTTCATCTTGCTGAGAATAATTTGCTCAAAAAATATTTTTTCATATTTTTTTTTGTTGGAGTGTTTGACCTGGGGTTTATACCGTAACAATACGTCTAATAAGCCAATACGCTACGTACTAGACTACACGACTTCAGGAATACATGCTTAGGTATACGGGCATAAACGACAAAGAGATGCACTCTGAAATCACGCTTATAGCACCTACTCAATTAATTGGAAAGTGGCTTCAGTCCAGTTCAGTATAGAATATGCTTGTAAGGAAAAATGCTAACTTGAACTCATTTTTCAAAGCCAATTTAAATTGGCGGGCAGTAAACTGTAACTTTTATGCGAATGAAACTGAATATTTTACAAGAGATGTTGCTTTTCTAGTTGTAGATGAGAATTTATAAATTTAAAACCCCCTCCTGTATGGACAAATGATTCAACTGGAGCTGTTTAATCATTCATCGATGATTTTGCTTTTCCAATAAATAAATTAACCTTCACCTTCACCACGATTTGGAGCAGGAGCTTATCTATCAACTCTGAAATCATACTTATAGCACCTACTCAATTAATTGGAAAGTGGCTTCAGTCCAGTTCAGTATAGAATATGCTTGTAAGGAAAAATGCTAACTTGAACTCATTTTTCAAAGCCAATTTAAATTGGCAGGCAGTAAACTGTAACTTTTATGCGAATGAAACTGAATATTTTACAAGAGATGTTGCTTTTCCAGTTGTAGATGAGAATTTATAAATTTAAAACCTCCTCCTGTATGGACAAATGATTCAACTGGAGCTGTTTAATCATTCATCGATGATTTTGCTTTTCCAATAAATAAATTAACAACAAATTAAAGTTCAAAAATAATTGTGGTAATTGAATTGAATTCATATCGAGTTTTCATATTTCTCAACTTTTTACCTAAGTCATCTGGGCTTTTACTTATTTTACATGTCGTTTAACGTTGATTAATTGCCACTTCAATAGCGAGTTAATTCATTGGACTATGTAAGCCAACATGTTAGGTTTTATTTTTGATTCTGTTTTATTCTAAGCTACTCCGACAGTATTTTACAAAAAATTTTTTTAGGCAAACGCTTATACAGTGGGTACGCGTCCATTATGGTATTTTGTTTACACAAGAGTTGAAAAGTAATAGGGCCTGTTACCTACCTTACGTTACGTTTTGAATGAGAATGTGGGGCAAATATTGACTGATTCTAATCAAACAGTACAAGAGTAAAATAATAATAATTGCCAATTGCATGATGTTTAATATTAATATCATGACATACTACTTCTAATTATAATATGCATACGCATTACACATACAATACAAAACCATATACAATACAAAGCATTTCCCTTATAATCCTCTTATAAACACTTCCAGGTTTAGTGTTTGTTTTCATAGTCACCATTGGTTATGAATACCTTCGAGTAGTCATAGGTTTCCGTTTAACACATTTTCTAATAAAACGTCTTTTGTTATATTTTCAAACATTACATGCATTTAAATATGTACATAAACGTGATATACATGGGTATTTTACATTCAACTGCATATCGTTTTATGACACACCGACAGCAATCAAAACAATATGTTTTATTATTGAATAATTATTTGACAGTTTAATGATTGCCGGCCGAACAGGGAAAAACTAGAATCTTTCATAAAAATGACATCCGCTAAAGAATGTGCACTTACACAATTAAGTGTTGAATGAAAGTGAAAAGGTTGAATTATCTGTTTTTAATATTGATTGAATTAGTCGTGGTCTAGTTTGTAGTGTGTTAGATTATTAGACGTCAGTTTCCAACCTCAGGTGAGTTATTTTCAATTTACAACGAAAGGTTGTTATGACCGATAATGTATGTATTTATATATGTAATATTCCTGCTGCTGAATACTCTGAAAAAAAAAAAACAGAAGCTCGTCTTATGAACTGACGAAAGTATTGGCAACAAACATGGCAATAGGATGTTTGTCGTCGAAGATGGTATTACTTGCAACAGAGAACCTTATGCCAATAGTAGTTCGGGAAGAGAAAATATTATCAATTTACGACAGATTGCTAGCAGATGTTTCTTGTAATGTTGTAGAGTCTTTTCTACTGCTCTTTTCATATATATCTAGCGTAAAAAAAGTGTTTCGTCCTATGTTTAATTTGATAGATATTACAGATGACAATATTTCGGTCAACTGCGTACGTATGAGATAACAGAATTATTCGCTTTGATAATGTGCTACTCAGAAATGATGATAAATTTACACTTATTAGCCCTTTTCGAAAAATGAGCTGAAAGTCTTTCAGCTTTGAATAATTTGAATGATTTTGCCGCTGTAGATGTGTAAGTAATTGAATTTGATGATCGTTATAAATTTCGTGGTCCACCGGAATCGAATTGGCAGTTTTAGATTCAAGTACATGCTACGTGCGTAGAAACTACTTACAGCCGTATTTGGGGAAACTTGTATCCGGGACACCAGAGAGGAATGAAAGAGAGAACATTGTTATTGACATAATCGATGTTCAATTGCGACAGGAAACTTTTTTATCTCACATGATGTTGACAACAAATTTTTCTAACGAAATATAACAATGGTTTGTACCACCAAGTTTCAGCCAGCTCTCAATTAAGAGCGTTACTGATGCGAGTGATAGTAAGCTGCCCCATCTAAACGATTGGAAACATATAAATCGCCACAAAGCAAGAGTGCTAGATGTCAAATTATTATCATTTAAAAAAATATAAATCTAAGCTGACATGAAATGTTTAATTTGATAATAAAATTTAATAATATGATAAAGTTTTAATAAAATGAATTTAAATAAATAAAAATTTTTAAATTTTTTACCATAATCTATCAATAATCGTGACAATTCATTGTACTACATTATGTATCAAATGTGATACATAAGCTAGAATTCTGAAGTTTTTTTAAGGCTCGTTCTACGTTTCTACGGACCATTATAACAGAGAAGGTTTTACTTTATACAAACTTTCGCTAGTCCCCGCATCAAATAGCCATCTCTCTGGAACACAATATTTCTTCTGAATGATATAGCTAAGACAGTGTAGTGTAGTGAGCTCATCGCAGTGGACTGCAGATATTGAATACGACGTGGTGGCGTAAACATTAATTTCGTTTTAATTAAGCTGAAAGAGTAATTATATGCATCACTATATTCTGGACACTATGTCCAAGACAAAGTATCAGTAAAAAAAACTCTGAAGTAATCGTCAACTCGCACTGGACCGAAGATCTTACGTAGGATTTTTATCTCGAATACTTCCAAGGCTGCTGCATCAGAGCTTAAGACTGTCTTGTGGAGTAAAGAGCGCGAGAGAGGTCTCTGTTACTCAATTGCCTATTGAGATCATATTGGCATATGTTGGCAAGGGTGATCCTATGCTTGATCTGCAAACTGATATCATTTGTAGTAGCAAGATAATACGCAAGCAACCGAATACTTTAATGGAAAATAGTGTCATTTCGCTATTATCCCGTTTTCTACAGAACTCTTCCCATGATGAAGTTAAAGAGGGCGCATGACAAAGGATCGTCTCGTCAGCTTGGGAGAGGCTTGTTCCTACGTTAATGAAGTTGTAGGACTTGCAAAGTCTTAATAGGAAAAGATTAGCACAGACATTGAGGCAACAACTTGATTCCTTATGGGGCTATCAAAGACAGCCTTATAATCGACAGAAGGATGGTGCAAGTAGACTTTTTTCATGGGATTTATTCCAGGTTTTGTCGTAACCAAAAATTTGCTTCAAATTCCTAAACAGCAGAATATAACAGCGAAAATATATTCAGTGTTCTCCGTTCCATCCTCGCCATTGCAGTTACAGTACAGTTCGCTGTTAGGTGTTTTCCCTTTAGTCGTATACACTAAGAGGTAATATCTCATTGTGACCTCTATGAGGATTCTCTTTCTGGGACTAAATTTAACTACAAACTTTGTCCCGAATTCCCAATTAGCTGTTGAATGGTCAGTTGGTAGAACATCAGTTATTTTGTTACCTTCAACGTATTCGCGTAAACCCACAAGAGTTCATTTGTTTTATTTTAATTTGTAAGGCAGTAAATGCTTAAAATAGATCTCATGGAAAGCTCTATCCCGAAATCATCAAATGGATGAGAATTATAGGCCATACATTCCGGCCTAGAGCCATTGCTAAAAAAGATGTTTAGAGGAAAACCAAGAAGTTTAAAAAGAAACCTGTACATCGCTAGAACACTTGAGATCACCCATCACTTGTAGTCGAATGTTCGTGGCTTCGTCTTCTCGAGATCTCCATAAATGTAAAAATCGTTGTTTCATTGTTGTTTGTGTATTTTATTTACATTGTTTGTTGTTGCATTTTTGTTTACTTGTTTATCCCCTTTTTATACTAATGTTTTTGGTATATTTTTATTTAACTGTTTAGCATGTAAACAAATTCATTGTTTTTGTTTTTGTAGCTTTTGTTTATCATTTTAATGTTAAACTATGTAACACCACTTCTATTTTCGTAACAATACTGTGGCATTATTTCTAGGCTAGAAAGGTAAGCAATTTTATTTTTGGTGGCTGACAAGGTATTATCTATTTGAGCAATTCTTTTCACTAGAATGATGAATGTGTTGATTTATTAGATTTATCTGACCACAGGTCAGACGTCTCTAACAAAACGAAATAAGAAAAAATATTTCTTCGACGACTTCCTCTCAACAGATTTCTGTAATTGCCATGAAAAGTTTCTCAAAACTCTGTCGCTCGACTGTCGACTTTAGCTATTGGTTCCATCACTCATGTATAAAATTAACACACACAACATATGCGGTGTATGAAGTTAGATTGTAATCCTGACTGAAGAGTTGTAATGATTAATTTTGTATGTATGTATGTGTGTATGCTTCAGAGAGAATTCATCCTTTAGTTTGTCTATACAACTTCCTGCGCAGTGTGGAATAAGTCTGAAAGCTTTCGACACTATATAAAGAATGGTCATACATCTCTAGTCTAATTCATCTATTTCATACAACCAATGATTTTACTTCTAATTAGCGACGCGAGCCATCTGCGCTGTCGGAAAGAAACTAGTTTATATTCAGTTCGATCGTAAATAGAAAATATTGTTACGTTTTTGCGTTTTACAAACGCGAAGATTGCAAATAAAAATATTTATGTTCAGTTTTAATTAATTTCTTTATTGTTTGCACAATTCTGTGTGCCACTGTTCACAACTTGATGTAAACAACAACAATTGCTTTGTTCTTTATTCCTCTTTGCACTCTTTTGCGTAAGCGTTGTTATTGCTTACTAGCCAATTTGTTCCACAGATATTTTTAACGGAAATCTTCAAACCACGTTTACTTTTTCTAACACCGCGTCTTCACACAATGCTGACTGAATTTTTACTGACTCCGTTGCCTGCTTTGTATTGCCTTTTATATCGGAGGATAAACAGTCTGATGAATGCTTTTGAAGGAGAATGACTTCGCGTTCTCGAAATTTCTATATGTGTAAACAGGTTTTACGTTATTGTTGTTTGTGTATTTTGTTTACGTTTGTCCTTGTAGTGTTGTCGTTGCCTTTTTGTTTACTTGTTTATCCATTTTTTATACTGGTTCTTTTTGTTGGTATATTTTTGTTTACTTGTTTATCATGTAAACAACTTCATTGTTTTTGTTTTCGTAGCTTTTGTTTACAACTTAAACGATGTGAAAGCAAAATATCAATTACATTTTCGTAACAATATATTATTTAGTAATTGGTGAGGTCTTAGCCTAAGGTAAACACTAACACAAGGAGTGTAACTTGCTTGTACGACTAATTGAATCTGCTGCAGGTAATAAAACTTTTTTTCGAACGACTGTAGACTTTATAATATTTCTTATACTAGTCTTACTCCTTGGCAAGTGCTTAAGTTATTGCGTTAATATTTGTGTTAGCAACGTCTATAAACACTACCAAAAGATTATTTCTTTATTTTATCCAACGGCATTTTACATAGTTCTCTGAAATATTAAAAATGTATTTCGGTTTCAAAAGAAAACTGACTTCATTAGCATTCATTATTGAAATGCATTAAAATGGAAGTGCAATAGTTATATCACCCCACACGTACATTTTATTACTTTAAGTTTGAAATATTACTCATCGTTTTCGGTTACAGTTGTTTGTGTGTCTTTTATTATGAGCTAGTTTTTGCTTAATGACAGTGTATGAAATGATGCACCTAAGACTGTGTGTATCATGTTCCATAGCACTAAAAGGTATATGCAATTATTCTATAAAAATTTAACAGGGTAATACATCGTAGTATGAATATTTGTGGAAAGTAGTAAAATATATAAAAAAAATATTGCACCGACTGCTTTGCTTAGTACCTACGTATGTATTATAAGAAAAACTCGAAAGTGTGATAAACATATCCCCAAATTGTTTTTCCCATGTAAGCATGAGTTATGTGGCACGTAGCGAAGTCCTTGTCGGTTGGTGTCCAAATCATCCAGTACAGCGATGGACTGGCCAAAGACCTTATCAGAGAAATATGTACCGATGATAGCGACAGCTCGCCAAAGAATAACTTTACCGAAATGGTATCAAATGATCCCATTCATCTAGAAATGTTCCTTATTACTGGAGTTGACTTTTTAATAAAGATTAAAATCTATTTCTAACTGCTCCAGAATCTATACCGTGAACACGCATTGTTTTCTATCAACGTTTACCTTCAGTTACTAGGTCAGTTGAATTCTGTAAGGGTTCAAGCACAAAATGTGCCAAACTGCCAAAGCCCAGACGAGAAAGCAACTTCCTCAAATTTTCCTTCACACTATTATGAACAACGACAATGTTTTCAGCAGAATTTGAGTTCCCACGATGGACAGGTGTTGGACGATCGTTTACTGAATCAGTAAACTAGAATTTATATACCACGATACGAATAATAGTCCTCTTGATAGGACGATAATGCCAATCGTAAAATAAGCGGTACATTGCTCCAACAGATCATCCGTTTTGGTAAAATAATTTTATTTTTTTTATGTGTTGCTGCACGATATATCCGTCAATGCAATAGTTTCCAGTTTTCTGAAAAATTGACAGGTTGCTGTTTTCAGTCTTTTATTACATAGTCTGATACAAGATTTATATATTTACATAGCATACATACATTATCGGTCATTACGACCCTTCAGTCAGAATTACGACCTAGTTTCTCACACCACTTATGTTGTGTGCGTTAATTTTATACATGAGTGGCGGGACCAACAGTTTAAAGTCGACTCCGAAACTTTTCATGACAATTTTGTTTTACTCTCAGAGTTTTTGCCAGAAATCTGCTGAGGGGAAGTCGCCGAAGAAATATTTTTTCTGTCCTGGTGTTTGAACCGTGGCCTCACGTCTAATAAGCCAACACACTACCTACTAGACCACGGCGAATTTATATACATATTTTCCTACTATAATTACTTCTCAAAAGTATAGATAGTCCCAAACGCGTTTGGATACGCAGTCTCCGACTCTACTTACTTTCTTCTTCGCCATACCTTTAAAATCTCCTGTTTAGGCGCCATCAGTAGAGTGAGATTCTCCCCCTTTTGGTATGCTTATCTAACTGCCCATTGTTTGCCCCTTATTACCTGTTATCCAGACCTTACTAAGCTTCTGCAGGGAGTCACACACACTAATTCCAAGTCAACATAAAAGGAGCTGAATGCGCCGATGGTGACCAACCTGTCAATATTATTGCTTTGTATGTCCTGCTCAAATTGAATTGAATACATCTTGTGATGGTGTTAACGTGCACTAGAAGGTATCCTCAAGTTTCTTGATTTCACTTCTGTCCTGCTATCTTTTATTCAGTTGTATACCATAGAAGGTTTCCTTTCTTAACCGATTGCTTTATTCATTTTTTTACTTAGTTTTGTTGCGAAGCATTTCCTAAAGTTACTGATAGAGCTCACAGGTATATAAGTAGGTAGGTAGGTTGTAGTGGTAGCTTTGATATTAAAACTCATTTCAGCACGCATAGCGGATTGTTGTAGTGCTGCAGATAAGCACAGTTCCTGTACTGACCAAAGTCCACCAAACTTATCGAACAAGTTGATTAGCACAGGGGCTGTACACTTTACAGGCACTTGTTTTATAATATTACGCGGACCTGTGTTCTAACTCGTGTTATTAACTATACTCCCCACTGCTCTGATTTTCTCTACCATAAGTAAGGAGCTGCAATACTAGTTGCTCCAGACGATTGTGCCAAAGCCCTCTATTTCAAGACTGCAGACATTGGGTTTTACTTGGAAGTGCAGAGCAGAAATCAGTAATGAGTATTAAAAAAGAGAAGTAGAATCGAATCATACACATAATTTCTGATACTTATACGCATTCATCATACGATGTTGATTTCGACTCTCCATGACTCAACATTTACAAGAATCACAAAAAAAGTATGATTCGCGTACAAACACTAAAATACTCACTAGAAGGTTGTGGGTTTGCTTTGCTTGCTGTCTTTGTCTCTTTCTTCCTTTTTTTTTTGTAAATGCAACAACAACTAAGACTGTAATGATTTTGATGAATGATTGGAGTCACTCGAATCATTTATAAGTATTATAAGTATGTTTCTAAAGCTTTGAATCTGAATAAGTAGGCATATGAATCAAACATATTTCGAATGATATGAGTTTGATGTCAACGTTGTACTCATACTCATACTTATAAATCAACGTTCTAGTGAATACGAATGAATCAGAGTAGTTACATTTCAATATTCTTGACTCACTTATATGAAAAATTTCATGAGTGCTTATGAAAAACGATTCATTGCTGATCTGTGGTGCAGAGGCAACTAAACAACTTATAACTCATAGAACTTAAACGCCTTTACTTAATCAATTCAGAGTTTATTTTTACTTTATTTATAGAAAACTTACTTTTATGGAAAACATCACATGTTGCAACACTGTGCAACACAAGAGCAATGAAGTTAAACCTTATTTTGACACCGTTTGTAGAGTTTTTAATTACATTACATCTTGCAATCAGGTACAATTTTTCTTAGAAAAAGATACAATTTGTTGGATTTGATCATAATTATTCTAATAGTTTGGATGCCCTTTGAATAAATAAGGCGAATAACTTATCTAGTCTTCTGTAAAATTTCATATTACATATTAGAAGATTAAACAGTCTTCCTAAATATTGAGATCGGAATCGAATTTAACACATCTCCTCAAAACTATCTGTACAGGTGCCTTAGTCCAGTTTTCAAAAGAACTAGACAATCTGGAGACACAGAAAGCGTGAGAGTGCCTCATCCAAACAGCTGTTAGAATAGTCACAAAGAGCATACATATTTCAAACGCTTAGAAAAATGTTCAGGGCCCATAAGCAGAGTGAGAATCTCCCCATTATCTGCCTGCCTATTGTCCTAAAATCCTTTATATCAAGAAAAGGGTGATCACTTCTAACTTACTTAGTTTCTCCAGAGAGTCTTATACACTAATCTCAAGTAAAGCTAAAAGAAGCTAAATGCTCGGATAGTGATACAGATAGTAAATACATCTTTTGATGGTGTTAACATCCACTCGAAAGAATACTTTACCCAAGTTTCTCCGTGGGTTCTTGAAGTTTCATCGATTTTAATCGATTGCTTCGTTCATTTTTATTACGCTGGCTCAAAAGTTAAGATTAAAGCAGACATGCACTACAAATATTACAATGCCGTAGAGTTTTACATAGAAGTGCAGATGCAACTAAATACTGTGCCACCAATAGGACCTAAACTCGAAAAGGTCTCTACAATAGATCGACCTCCATAATCAATTCAGAGTTTTTTTATTTTATCAAAACAGTCAAACACTAATTTTGATACCGTTTGTAGGGTTTTTAACACTGGAATTACCAAGAAATGTATATACCTATTTATACCAACACCAATCATTTTAACTGGTTTTGAGTGCGTAAATTTTGTATGCGCTATAATGTTACTTTATCAGTAATAAGGAAGTGGCCATAGAAATTGGTAATATAGAAAAACATACCATTCAAAATGACTGGCACCGGTATGAGTACCAAAAACTTCATTTTTTTTTTATATTGGACACAAGATCAAAATAAGTTATCAAATTAATTGTATTTAGTTGTCGTTATAAAAATCATATAATAGTTTCGGAAAAAAATATTCACATAAAATCAATATTTAAGGCTAATGGCGCGGTAAATCTAGTGTTAATATGTAAAATCCATTCATGACAAGTACATATCGAGCCATAACCGCAAAAAAAGCTCAAGCGACAAAAACGAAATTTTACAGGGGAAGGTTTTTATTATTTATTTCTTGTTCAAATCAAGTTAGAGCAACAAAATTTTGTGTGCAGACACATTTTGTTCCAATGCATAAAACGAATGCAATTGCTTTCGCATATAAGCATAATAACAGCAATTTTTGGCGCTTAAGCTTTTTTTGCTGTCATTCTGATTAACTACTGGGAAAAAATTTTGTCGGTTAAGATAAAATATTCTTATGACGGAGGATTTTTTTTCATATATATATGATATATATATAATATATATATATATATATATAAATATATAATTTATATATAATTTTTTAATATAAATATTTTTAGGTGATTATTATAACATTTTATACATAAATCTATTTTTTTATATATAAAAGGCTTTTTATTTGTATTAGAAACTAAATATTTTTGTAATTAATACAGTGAATGTCTAACAGTAAGAATTATTATCGTAATATGGGAAATAGGTGTTAAAGGACTCGAATTACATACATACATACATACATATATACATGTCGTTGCCTTAATATAGAAAGGCCCTAACTCGTGTTTTTAAGTAGAGATTTTTTGGGGCTTACAAAAAAAAGAGTTAGGACTTTTCCTTTAAAGGTTACAATATATAAAATAAAACCATGCAGATAGTTTAATTCAAACTTTTTTATCAACATCGAAAAATAAAAATGTTTTATATATCATTATGAAGACTGTACTTGGTTACAAGAAGATAATAAAACGTCATTGTAAAACTTAACATTAACAAAAAAAAAAAAAACAATTATTTATTTTATATATCTAAAGGGAATAGTCTTCTTGATGGGTTTCAGGCAGCAAGTCTTCTATGGTATGATCATGTTGTACATTTAAAAATTCGTGTTGAAATCGTTCAGGTATGATTTTGTTGTCGCAGAGTGTTTTTAAATCTCTGTAATTTGTAGAGGAAATTTTCAATGGACTTTTATATAATTCTGCACGTCCCTTGGCTAGTATTTCAGAGTGTCGTCTAAATCGTAAAATCGAATTTACGATTTTATTTTATTAAAATATTTTATTTCAGAATTTTCAAAATAACCATATTTAAGACTTATGTTCGGGTTATCTTTTTCAAATATAGCAGAACGTAAATTGTTCAATTTCAATTTTAAAATTTTCATTGTTCTTACACGGATTAGACAGAACACTTGTATTGCGAACCTTTACATTTTTCAGCCGTAAAGGTAATTTTCGTTGCCTTTTAAATTCTCTCTGTCCCACACAGGTTTCTTCTTCATCAGAAGATGTATCTGAATCGCTGTATGGAACGAGGGAGCGCTTATTAAATTTCAAAAAAAAATTGTTATTTAACACAAAACTTTAACAAATTTTTAACACTTTCTTATTCACCTCTGTCATAATTTATACATTTTTTAGATATTTACATACGAATGTTAAAATAATACTTCACACGTATTATTATACATATTATAATTTTTAAAAACAATATATTTTTCAAAT
Organism: Sarcophaga subvicina; assembly: GCA_936449025.2. Classification (NCBI taxonomy): domain Eukaryota; kingdom Metazoa; phylum Arthropoda; class Insecta; order Diptera; family Sarcophagidae; genus Sarcophaga; species Sarcophaga subvicina. The sequence goes on from OW388080.2 coordinate 88,209,332, forward strand.
TTTTTATGAAGAAAATTTTATCTTAAGCGACAAGTCGCTGTCACAAAAAGTAAACAAATTTTCAAAGTGCACTTAAGTTAAAATTTTTTTTGTTATAAATTCATAACGGTGCACAGTGTGACCCTGAAATTTTTATAGATGATGCAAATGAGGGTAATGAATTTATTTATTACAAAAAACGATATATGAAAAATATGTCGCTTAAGCTTTTTTTGCGGTTATGGCTCGATATGTGAGGCATGAGTGATATTTAATTCCATTAGTTTAATACGCAACAAAATCGAAGAATTTTTATTGCATACTTTTCAGAGTAGCTATTGCAGCACATACTTGTAATATGATGCGTATGAGTAATATATTTCAAATTCAATTAAAATGAAAGTATACCCAATTAATTTGGAATTAAGCTTTGATAAGATAATTCTGATTAACAATTAATGAATGCTGATAATGGCATATTACTCTAAGTTTAAAGTAGTTTAGATTTTAAAACGTGAAATAGAATCGTTTACATATAAAACTTCTCTTATTTCACAACTTTTTTAAACAATACGATAGTAAATTAAGGTTCTATTATTTTCGTAATAATTAATTGAGAGCCATATGTTACTACGGCACTTAAAGAATTAATATGGTCTTGTAATCAAAGACAACCTTTCTTAGGCATTTGTTAAGATTTAGTCAAAATTGTTTTAATAATTTGGATGCCTCTGAGTAATAAATGCAGATACATCATCTAATCTTCAGTATAATTGAAAACTAACCACTGCACCTGACAATTCCAATCAAAATCGATTTAAACACTTTGGTCCAGTTTTCAGTAGAAAATCCCTATAGTGTCTCATCGAAAACAGCTGTTAGAATAGTCACAAAGAGCATACATATATCAAACGCTTAAAAATATGTTTAAGCATACAATGTCCATTATCTGCAGTACCTATGAGAGCTCTAGTTATTTGTCTCACTAGAAAATTAAGCCAGTAGGGACATCAAACTAGCCGCTTTCCATTTTTCCTACTTGAAAATCTTTAGGCGGCCAGTTAAATCCTAATAGTTCTTGCAGTGGCGTCTGACTAAATTAAATAGGTTTGTCAGCGACATAACATTCAACTGAAGCCACGGTAGCCTAGTAGGTAGTGTGTTGTCTTATTCGACGTGGGGCACGGTTCAGACCTTAGGTCAGTCATCTCCAACAAAACTAAATATGAACTATGGACTATTCGAGCTATTCAGCGAACATACGTGGGGGTCTGTGGTTATTCACCTATTTTTTAGGTGCAAAGTGACGGGAAATTGGTTGCGTGGATTTCCCTGAGATCTTGATCAGGTTTGTCCGATTTTACGTTTCCTTGTTTCATGGATGTTGGTTTATATATAGTTTACTGAAATTGTGGACACGAATTTATCCACCACATTACAAATAGTTTCCTCGGTCGGACGATTATGGCAAAGCTCCCTTGACTTTGCCCGAATAGAACATTCATTTAGAGAAAATTATTTTTTTATTTGCACGTGTTGTTAAATGATATATTCATCCACAGTGATTTGTCAAAACAGACTGAATAAATGACGAAGATGGTAATTATCAACTCTCCAAATTTGAAAGTCCGGTTAGAAGATTTTGTACAAGTTAAAACTAAATTTTCCAAATAATATTACAGCTATTGGAGGGCCTAAAAATTTATGGTTTATAAAGTTGGGTAAATGTTTTTCATTCTACTTTGAATTTTTGAAAAATTATGTTTGAAGTGTTGCAAGCATTAGAAGCCGCATGCCACCAAGATCTTGATGTCTTCGCATCTACTTTGAAAATAAATTTGCTGTGCGGTTTTCCAACGTTTAATAGTTTTTCGCATCAACTTTTATGGAGCGATAAACAGTGTCTAAATAAGACACTAGAGCTTTGCAATAACATAAGTAATAAAAATATTATATTTTATCTCCACATTTTTATAGAAAAAAATTATTAATATTGTATTGCAAAAATTTAATGTTTTAAACATTAAAAGCAGTGTGTGGCATTATTAATATTTTCAATATTTTTGGAAAAATGGAAAATAATAAAGAATGTTTTTCTTGAAGAGCCTGACAACTTTGAATGATACTACAAAAAAGAATTATTGAAAGAAATAATAATAAAATACGTTTAAAATAGGAGGTCGTAGATTGCAAATAAAATAACAATAAATCTGTGCTTAGTTTTAATTAAATTTTTTTAGTATTCGCACAATTCTGTGTGCCACTGTTCACAACTTTACGTAAACAACAACTATTGCTTTGTTTGCTACTCTTCTGTTTACACTCTTTGCTTAAACAGTAATAATTATTAGAGAATTGTTCAACTGATCTTTATAACGGAGATATTCAAACCATAACCAATCTCTTCAAACACACCGCGCCTTGACATAAGACTGACTGAACTTTTACTCACTCCGTTTCCTGCTTTGCCTTGCCTTTTATATGACAACGTGATAGTAATGGCGATTTTAGTTATTTTTTTTTACTCAATTGGTGTGTTATTATCACACACCCAATAAAATGATATTCTTCTTCTAGCTGGGAAGCGTAAAACTGAAAAATACTTATGAAGACATTGACAAAAACATCACGAACGAGAGTGATTGATTTGTATAATACAGCCAATATTGTTTTCCTCCTTTTCCCTTTTTCTTTTGCTTCATTCGTTCCTCAAGTTATTCTTGACTTGTTTTGTTATGACAGAAATTTGACATTGATTTGCTTTTATAATGAAGTCTGCTGCAATAACGTTAAAATTTAACAGCATTTAAGTTCGTACACGATGAGATATAAAAGAGAGATTAACGGAAGGATAACAAATTCCATGAAACGTTTAGAAAAAGTTTCTTAAACGTGCATCTTGAAGAAGTGCAACACATAATGTACGTTATTAGAAAAGCATATGCGACCCAAGGAGTTTGTGGCAATGATATTAGATACGGTAGCAGGAAATGTGTCACATGTCGATATAAGAGGTGTGAAACGAGGTCACAACATAATTTTGCATGGCAGATTGTGTTGGATGTCAATAGGAACAACATTTTATAGAACGCGATTATTATTCTTAGATAGGATATAATTTTTAAGTCAATTCGTTGTATTAGCTACACTGAAAAATTGCGCTAAAAATGTTTAAAACAATTGTTTGGAAATTTTAAGCAAAACACAAATGTGATGCTAAAAATAAGCCAAGAAAACGGAATGAATGAATGATTTTTTATAAAGTTCTTATTTTAAAAATAAGTACCGGCAAATAGGCTGAGACTATATTCAAAACGGATTCTCAGGTTCATTATTAATAAACCTCTAAGCGATAGCGTTAGGTCTTAGTGATCCCAAAAATGTGATATACCAAATAGAGATCAGCAATGAGTATTCAAAAAGATGAGTAGAATCGAATTATACTCATCATTTCTGATACTTATACGCTTTCATACTTATTTTAATATTATACTCATACTACTCATATTCAAAGTTTAAAGTACTCATCATACTCATACTTAACAATACGTATGATGTTGTTGGTTTTGACTCTCCATGACTCTACATTTAAAAAATCACAAAATAAGTATGAACACCACAATACTCACTAGAAGGTTGTGTGTTTGCTTTGCTTGCTGTCTTTGTCTTTTTCTTTTTTTGTTAATGCAACAACAACTAAGACTGTAATGATTTTGATGAATGATTGGAGTCACTCGAATCATTTATAAGTATTATAAGTTATGAATCTGAATGAGTAGGCGTATGAATCAAACATATTTCGAATGGTATGAGTTCGATGTCAACGTTGTACTCATACTCATTGTACTCATACTTATAAATCAACGTTCTAGTGAGTACAAATGAATCAGAGTAGTTAAATTCATATATTGTTGACTCATTTATATTCAAAATTTCATGAGTGCTTATGAGTAGCGAAAAAACGATTCATTGCTGATCTCTGATATCAACGACGTAATTTCATGTGAAATCGGTTTCAGTAACAATATTTTCTAATCAACTTCGCTTTGATCACTAAAGTTTGATGAAGAAGAAAATATTATTCGTAAAGTATTGGGTCGTCTAGAACTATGTCTTGATGCTTTTCGTACACTCTTCGTCGTATCTATCTAGTGCTTCTTGAGGGCAATCATCACTGTAAGATCAATCCTATTTACAGTTAACAGACTCATAGTAGCTACCACAGAGTGGCCTATCTGCACATGATTTGAAAGAAAATTTGAGTGTTAACTACTTACGCAGATACATACATAATTGCTCATTGCAACCCTAAAGTAAGGATTACGATCTAATGTCTCACACTACTTATATCGTGTACCTTAATTTTATATATGAGTGGCGGGACCTACAGTAAAAAGGTAGAAACGTACGACAAATGTTTTGAGAAACTTTTCACGATAATTTTTATTTACTCATTAAGTTTTTGCCAGAAATCTGCTCCGAAGAATTCGTGGCAAAAATATTTTTTTTATATTTTGTTTTGTTTAAGATGTCTGACTTGGGATTTGAACTGTGGCCTACGGCAGCTTCGATAGACATATGCATTCTACGTAAGACATTTAGTCAGGATTACGGCCTGATTTCTTATATCTTCCAAGTTGAGTGATGGGACTTCCACCCTACGTCCAATCAAACCGATAAATTTGAGCATCTTTTTTTGTGGTAATTAGTTTACTCTCAGAGAGGGTCGCTAGAAGAATTTTTTTTATTAGAGTTGAACACTTCTTCTTAGTTTTTTTTTTCAATAAGCAATTGTGTATCTTAAAATTTTAATAAAAAAATTCGAATAACGGGGTGAAATTGCATGACCTCTTTGGCCAGTTCATACTGTTACGAAAATGCAAATGGTGTTATTAAAATGATAAACAAAAGTTCCAAAAACAAAACAATGGACTTGTTTACATTATCGACGAATAAACAGAAATATAGCAAAAACATCAGTATAAAATAGGGGATAAACAAGTTAACAAACAGGCAACAACAACACTGCAAGGACAAACGTATATAAAATACTGAAACAACAATGACGTAAACAATATTTATAGAGATTTCGCGAAGGCAGTCATTCTCCTTCAAGAGCATACATCTGACTGTTTACCCAGCGATATAAAAGATAAATCGACAAAGCAGGAAACGAGATCAGAAAGAATTCAGTCAGTCTTGTGTGAAGACGCATTGCGTGTGAAGAGAGCAATTATTGTATACGCGAAAGAGTGTAAACAATAATAACAATTAAAGCAAATTGTTGTTAAAGGTGGCACACGGAATTGTGCGAACAATAAAGGTTTGATTTAAAACTAAATACAAATTTATTTTTATTTTTATTTGCAATCTACGAACTCATATTTTAAACGTTTTTAAAAGGGTAAAAAACGTAACAATGTTACCTCTACTTAGGATGGATATGTCCTTAAATCGCTCGTGCAGAACAACCAATGTGACATGAGCTAAGTGGCATGTAATACCAGCCTGTTTAAACCACATGTTAGTGGTTGGTCCAGATCATCCAATTTAGGCCAACAAAAGTTTGCAAGCGCGAGAATGACAGTAATGATTTGGAGAAAGTCGCCCACAAAGAAATAACATTTATACAATCACAAGATATACATATGTTTAAAAATATAGCCTCATAGCTGCGTAAAATTCATAAGTTGACCCAATTCTCAAGTCAGTTTCAAGTTTTAAAGTTTAGGTCTAGGTATCGTCGCAAATTAGGATATGATATCTCAAATTTTCCATGATACTGATGCATAAATCAGTCTGAATTTGATTAATAATGTGGGTTATGTTAGCTCTGTAGATCATAGTAGTTCAAGGCTTATTTGCAAACACATACGCCTTACGAAAGCTCCAGAAAGAAAACACTCACATCCATTATGAAATGAGATATGTAACGCGTAGCGTCATCAGGTTAAAACTGTAAGCCATTGGTGTACCAATCATCGAATTCAGCATAAAAGAAGTTGATAATCATCGACTTATAGTGCTCGTCGCTATAGCCTGGTCACAGTCGTGATAGTCTGGTCACAGTCTTTCCCAAAGAAATATTGACTGACGACGCCATCAAACCAAAATCCACTTATTCAGAATGCAGTGGATGCTCTTGAATCTCCTGTGTATTGGTATCGTCCCAAATCGGAAAACTTAGTTTGTTCACGTAACCATTAATTAATAAATGGGTCTCATCACTGATAGTTTAATGAAAGTTATTAAGAAGGGACGAGATTACATATAATTTCTTATAATCTCTTTGTGCAGCGTTCAAAGCTTTTAATTTATGAATTCTTTTAATTTATTTTCTTTATATAACACCACCACGTTGTTAGTCGTTATTGATATCGTTTTGGTGTGGAACTTCACATATGTTTCTGTATGTAAGATTTAAATCCGTTCTATTCGTTTCACTTGTGTGTGACTGGAATACAATTTTCTTCAACAAACATATCCGCCAAAAAGAAATTATTTTTTGTGAAATTGCATTTGGAATATTTTCAAAGAATTCGTTAGCAAAAGAAAAAGAAAAAAGTAAATGAAAATAAAACGAATATACAGAGTTAACATAAATTCTCGAAAGTTCATTCTCTTCTTTTTATATTCATTCATATTTTCTTTCTGGTTTTTCAAACCAGTTCACTGTCTAACAATTGCAGTTGATTTTTTATTGAAAAAAATTTTAAGGCCGACTTTCTATTACGCTACAGAAGAATAGTATTTGCATATTTATTTGTCATTTATTTATTTCATGTTCTATACAACAAGACCTATGATCTTATAAATTTATTATTGAACTAGTATTGTGTAAACAATTTATAAAGAAAATAAAATTCAAAATTGTGATCAGAATAATCAATTTACTGGAACAATATTGTTGCGAAAATGAAAAATCTAAATACTGATGTTTTGCTTTTACATCGCTTAACACTAAAATTATAAACAAAAGATACAAAAACAAAAGAATGCAGTAAACAAACTGTTTACAAATTATCGTACTGCTTAATATAACAACAAACACCAGCATAAAAAGATTATGAATAAGTAAAGTAAATAGACAAACAACATATAAGAGTAAATGTAAACAAAATACACAAACAACACTACAATAATAAATGTAAACAACGATGTTTACATTTATAGAGATTTCGGGAAGGCGAAGTCATGAACATTTGCATTCAAGGACTTGCATCAGACTGTTTATACTGCCATATAAAAGGCAAGGCAAAGCAGGCGAGTTAGTTAGAAAAAGTTCAGTCAGTCTTGAGTGAAGACGGGGTGCGTTTGAAGAGAGTAGTCGTGGTTTGAAGATCTCCTTTACGAAGATCTGTCGTACAATTGACTAGTAATTGTTATTGTTTATGCAAAAGAGTACAAAGGGGTTTGTTATTCCCAAAGCAATTGTGGTTGTTTACATCAAGTTGTGAACAATGGCGCACAGAATAGTACGAACAATAAAAAATTTTAGTTAAAATTAACACAAATTTATTTTTATTTTATTTGCAATCTACGAGTTCATATTTTAAACGTTTTTAAAAGCTAAAAACTTAACAATATTACTGTCGTGAAAAGGTGACGTAGCATTCCTGCTAAATTGCATAGAGCTTTTCCATAATGTCTGCCCCAAGTCTACCGCTCTGACAAACTTCAGGATGCTGCTCATTGTCCACAAGAACAATACCCAGCATCTGATATGCTGTGAACAACTGGGAAATAAACGTTTAGAATATGAGTTCGTTGATTGCAAACAAAGTAAGAACAAATATGTGTTTTATTTCAATTAAACTTTTTATTGTTTACACTACTTTTGTGTGCCACCGTATACAACTTAATGGATCGAACAATAATTGCTTGTTCACTATTCTATTTCACACTTCTGTTCACGCAAACACTAACAACTGTTCGTTAGATCTTCTATGCTTACAACCTTTTTGCAAGCAATACTATTTGTACGTTCAAACCGTAAAGCGTCTTCACACCTTCTCGAGGACTGTATCGCCACTACATTTTTGTTTATGTAATTGGTATTGGTATTGGTGTATGTACCATGTATGGTATTGCATATATGTGTGTAGCTTTTGTTTATCGTTAATGTTAAACGATGTTTTCATGCGAAATGATATTAGGTCGTTCCCATTTGCGTAGCAATATATACGCATTCTGAACAAGGATACTTCGTATCCATAGTGTCCTGTTAAAAGTTAATCTGAAGGTTGATCTTTTGTCTCCCTATATGTTTCCTTTCGCTTAGTATATATTTTCACTCATCTGTTTCCACTATTTATACGACCCTAGGGTATTTTCTTTCTTTTTTAGCAAATTTTTTTGACTTGACAATACAGCAAAATCTTAAGTAAATATTTGAATTTATCAAATTGTTTTTTTATTCAAATTATTATGTCGAATAAATTCCTGGAGTAAAAAGTTGTGAGAATCTGTTAAATCACTTTAGCACAATTTTATTAAAATCTTTATTAATCATTCGAAAAACACCAAAATAAACTGAAGAACGTTTACATTCATAACAAACAAAAAAAAAAGTTCAATATTTCGTGTTTGTTTATCTAAATCCCTTGATTAATCGGAAAACCGAAAAGAAAACACAAAGTATTTTGGTATAAAATTAAAATGCCAACGGCAAAATTTATCCATTTTATAATAAGAATTCATTTATCCTCTGCCGTTATTTATTAACAATTTAATATGGAAGAGCCCACAAGTAACATAAAGTTTAATACACTGGTACAAAATTTAAACTAATAAGTTGTCCCAACTGATGGGGTGGATGAGGGTTCCTCAGGAATCCGAACTCCAGAAGGAAAAAAATTATTATAAAATAATGAAGAAGAAAAAAGAATGGGGTTAATAAAACAAACTTTATTAATACTTCATGGGGGTAATTACCTGCTTGATGGTTTTCGAATAACTGACTAAAAATAAGCAATAATATTCATATTTACATTTTTAGAACATAATGAACAATATCAGTGAGAGATGTTCTTCGTTAAGACATCTCTCCTAATTATGAGAGATGTTTTTCGTTAAAACATCTCTTCTAACTATGAGAGATGTTTTTCGTTAAAACCTCTCTTCTAATTATGAGAGATGTTTTTCGTTAAAACCAACCATCAGTGACAAAAGTAATGGGTCACATGAACATTCCGCCCCCCTTGCAGTATTGCAATAAAAAAAGACGGAGATTGTTCATGATATAGAGTGGAAACAAAAAATGTATAGTATATAAATAAATGTATATAAAAAAAAATTCGGATTCGATATACATATGTAAAGAAAAATATTTAGTTGTACACTAATGAGGCATAGATATTTTATACATATAAATATATAAGTAATTCATTCTTTTATATAATAAAAAATATAGGATATATAAAGTAATTCATTGTTTATAGACAGAATTCATTATTTTTTTTTTTAATTAATATATAATATAACATAATTATGAGGAACATGGATCTTTTACGATTTTGCAGCTACATTGATAACGATGGTTGGTGCTCCCGATTGTGTAGTTGCAGCTGAATAGGGTCCTTTTGTCTGATGATATGAGGATGGGCGATGCTGACGTCGTTGGTTATTTGTTGAAGAGCGCGGGTGTTGTCGTTTTTTCCGGTGGGTGGTAGAGTCGCGGTGTAATAGCGTATGGTGCTCCCCCAGGCAGACTCCACATCGTTCGCGACTTTGGCAGTGCCTTATTCTATGCGAATGAGCCAGGCAGTTAAAGCAGTAGCCATGTTTTCGAACTACTGCAATACGCTCCTGCACGGGGAGACGTCGAAACCGAAAACACTTCCGTAATGGGTGATCTCGGTTACAGTAGCGACAGTCCCTGTTGCGCTTTGTAGTTAGCCTAGCAATTGCATCTTGGGATGGCTGTGGTGTCTCTCGGGTTGAGGTTAATGGCCGTGGAGTGCTTTCACGATGGATACGGAACCGACGAGATGGAGTTGACATCTTAACTGAAAATATAGATAACATTTTAGTTTTTTTCACAAGAGGGCAATAGTATAAGTTTAACTATTGGCCTTAGAATCAGGCCTCGAGAGGTGCGAATTTGAGCAACTCTGACTTTTCCATCAGAGCCTGGTAAGACCTTTTCAATTCTACCTAATTGCCACTGAGAAGGAGGTAAGTTTTCACGACGTACTACAACCAAATCGTTCGGGGCAAGGTCACGTTCGGGATATTGCCACTTAGTGCGTTTATGCAGTTCCTTCAGATATTCTTCTTTCCATAATACCGCGAAATGATGATGGAGTATCTTTAATTTACGCCATCGATTAACAAAACTCAAGGACTGATCAGTTGGGATAGACTCCGCAGGCGCCAAAAGGGGGGATCCAACTAGAAAATGACCGGGAGTTAAAGCATTTAGTTCTGAGGGGTAATCGCTGATCGGACATAAGGGCCTTGAATTTAAGCATGCTTCTATGCGCACTAACATAGTTTCAAATTCCTCGAAGGTAAATTTTTGCGCATTCGTAATTTTCCTTAAGTGAGACTTAAAACTTTTAACACCAGCTTCCCATAGTCCTCCCATATGAGGGGCACCTGGCGGGATGAAATGCCATTCAATATTTTGGTACATATACTGACTAGAAAGCTGTTGTTGAAGGGTGGTTAGAAAATTTGTACGATCAGCAAGGAGAACGTTGCAGCGCCAACGAAAGCTGTACCATTGTCTGAATATAATGTTGAGGGACAACCACGGCGAGAGAAAAATCGAGAAAATGCAGCAAGGAAAGCGTTTGTGGAAATTTCAGATGTTAGTTCTAAATGTATGGCTTTCGTTGAAAAACATACAAATACGAGAACATAACCTTTTGTTGTTTTACACCCTCGCCCGACATAAGATTTAATATCAAAGGGACCGGCGAAATCGATTCCGGTATGAGTAAAGGGGCGAGACATTGTCGTGCGTTCGGCGGGTAAAGCACCCATTACTTGCTTGCTTTGGCGATGTTTGTGTAAAACGCAAGCCTTACAGTTGTGAATAACTGTTTTAATTAAATTCTTTAATTTCGGGACCCAGAACTCGATTCGCATCAATCTCATTAGTAATGAATTACCACCGTGTACAGAACATTTATGCAACATTTCCAGGTAAAGACGAGTAAAACGCCCTGAATATGGCAAGATAATTGGAAATTTTTCATTGTATGTCAAGACTGGGGATTGTGACAATCGGCCGTTAGCTCTAATAAAACCGTTGTTGTCGATGAAAGGGTTGAAAGTTACAAGGGGACTTTTCTTTGGTAGTAAAACACCTTTAGACAGAAGGGTATATTCTGAAAAATATAGACGTTGGCATAAGAGAACAAGACGAGATTTTACAAATTGAATTTCAGATTGTCGTAGAGAGGTAGAATTCAAAGTACGATGAACCTTATATTTGCCGCAAGTGTTATGTAAAAAGCGAAATATGTAACTTATTACACGCATGGCTCGAGGAAGATCTGAAAATCTATCAAGAATGTCGAAATCTAAGATTTTTGTCAAATGCGATCGTACAGGTTTGATTTCCTGATCCGTGTTAAATTTCTCATTATTTGAGGGCCAGCTATTTCGAGGCAACTTAAGCCAAGAGGGACCGTGCCACCAAAGTTGACTCTCAACGAGATCATTGGCTGAACATCCACGGGATGCTAAATCAGGGTTATCCTTTGAGTCCACGTGAGACCAGTTATCACCATTGGTTTTCTCCAAAATCGAGCTCGTACGATTTGCGACAAACGTGTTCCAAAAATAAGAGGGTTTTTGCAACCATGCCAAAACTATAGTAGAATCAGTCCACATATACGATTGAAAGCAAGTGTTGAGATGTTGGGTTCTAAAATGTTGAATCATTTTTGCTAGAAGCTCTGCACCACAAAGTTCCTTTCTGGGAAGAGTTATATATTTAAGAGGCGCGACTTTAGTTTTCGCACTCAATAGGTGAGTAAAGACTTGTCCATTTTGAGCTTTAGAGCGAATATAAAGTGCAGCGGCGTATGCCCTTTCTGAAGCATCACAAAAACCGTGTATTTCGAAGGAAAATGCAGGGTGATAGTTGATAAAACGGGGGATTTTAATCTTCTCAATATTGGCGTAATCTTCAAGAAAGGTTTTCCACAGCTTCAAAGTAGGAGGTTTAATCACTTCGTCCCAATCAGTCTGATCTTTCCATATTTGTTGCATCAGCATCTTGGCAACGATCAATTTCGGGGCTAACCATCCGGCAGGGTCGAATTATTTTGCGATTTCAGATAGTACAGCTCGCTTGGTAAATTGATTTGAACAAGGATGTTCGTGGGGTTTAAAATAAAAGAAATCTGTTGAAGCATTCCATTGCAAGCCTAACAATTTTGAGGTACATGAATCAGAGAGAGTTAAAAAGTTATCATTCAATAAATTCTTAGGGTCTATACCTTGCAATGTAGCGCAGTTATTAGCGGTCCACTTTCTTAGGGCGAAACCAGCAGAAGCAAGAACATCGATAAGATCGTTTCGGGTTTTAATCGCATCATCTATGCTATGGGATCCAAACAATACATCATCCATATACATATAATTTCTTATGATATTCGAAATATGGGGTTTTTCACGCTCGCACTGATTAGCTAACTCCAATAAAGTCCTTATTGCCAAATAGGGAGCACAATTGACACCAAAGGTGACTGTCTTTAATTCAAAATCAGTGACGTTTTCACGGGGGGAGTTACGGAATAAAATCCGCTGAAACGGGGTATCTTGGGGGTTAACAAGTATCTGACGATACATTTTCTCTATGTCAGCATTCAAAACGTATTTAAAAAAACGCCATCTGATTATAAGGGTTGGTAAATCGGCCTGTAAAACTGGCCCGGGGTAAAGAATATCATTCAAGCTAACTCCATTGGATGATGGGCATGATGCATTGAATACTACTCGTAGCTTAGTGGTAGTACTGTCGGGTTTTAAGACCGCATGATGGGGTAAATAATACGATTTCGGGTTAGAGGTTAAATCGGGGGTTACACTCTTCATATGGTTAAGGGTTAAATATTCTAAAATAACCTCATCGTATTTTGATTTAGACTCCATATCCTTACTGAGACGAGTCTCATTGCGTACATATTGGGACATAGCGATGTTTCGAGATTGGCCAAGAGCCTTTTCATAGGGGAAATTTCTAATAAAGGGTAGAGAAACAACAAAACGACCTGAGGAATTACGGTACGTAGTTCGTTGATATAATTCCTCACAATATTTGTCATCATCCGAGACTGTAGGTCGAGTAGGTACTTCTTCGAGTTCCCAAAACCGGCTCAACAAATAATTAACATCAAGCTTGTTAAAAAAAGATGATACCGATGAGTTAATTAAACCATAATCGAGTCGACCAGTAATAATCCAACCGAATACGCTCTGTTGCGCGACAAGAGTTCGATTTTTATTCCATCGGAGACCGTCACGAATAATCTTGGGGTATATATCTCCCCCAGGAGTAAGTCCACATGTGAACCTTCTTGGTTATTAGAATCAGCCAAAGGTAAGTCGGAGAAATCAGATTTGTCGAGTGAAGAGGGGGGGGTAACTAGGTAACGATCCAGTAAGATTTTCAACCACAAAAACGTCAACATGAGTTGAGAAATGGGGGTCCAAAGTTGATTTAATTTCGATTTGTCCAATTTGAGATGAAGTAGTAGTAATAGAACCACTAAGACCAATGACATTCGTATGTGAACTTCTAAAGGGAAGCGCCAATTTTCGTTGTAGAGATCTTGATATAAACGAGGCCTCAGATGCAGGGTCAATAAGAGCACGAACCGTACAGCAAAGGTCACCGACCATGGTAGTCACGAGAGCTGTTCCTAATAGGGTCAAATTCGACTTAGGGGTTTGTAAAAGCGTCGAATACGATTGATGATTTCTTGCAGCAGCAGAGGTTGAAGGGGTATTCAGGGGGAGTGAGAATGGTAAGTTATTTGAAGTTGAAGTGGCAACATGAGTTTGAGTTTCAGGCAAAGGTCTTGAAGGGGGGTTAGAGTTAGTATTCGATAATATGGTGCGATGCAAAAGAGAATGATGCTTTTGTTTGCAAGTAGAGCAAACAAATTGACTCTTGCATTTCCTAAAATCGTGAGATGTGGCCAAACAATTAGTGCATTGACCCTGATCTTTCACTAAAGCAAAACGCTCATCGACAGACATAACTAGAAACTGCGGACATAATCGCAGAGGGTGGCAATCTTGACACAAGGTACACTTACTTGTTTTATTTTGCGAAACATTAGTATGAAAAGAATTTACCTTTCGCGAACCACGGGGATTATCAGATTTGAAATGCGAATTATTTTTCGAATAGCTAGTGGGGTTACTTGTTGTCCTAATATCGCTCACGGACTCCAAAGTATGGAAGCGGCTGGATAAGAATGCGTCCATTTCCTTCCAGGTTGGTAAGCCAGTAACGTCCTTAATTGATTGCTCCCACAGATTGAGTGTAACATCGGATAAGCATGTTGAACAGATGTAGACAAAAATAACGTCCCAATTTTTGGTGTCTATATTCAACAAGGTCAAGTTTGATACACAATTATTAATTGTTCGTTGCAGCGCTTTTATAGTGGGACCAGATTCCTTGGTAATAGGGGAAAGGCTTAAAAGAATCTTAAGTTGGGCGTTTACTAGAACGCGTTTGTTCTCATAACGTTCGATTAAATTATCCCATGCCATCCGAAAACCCGCAATTGTAAATGGGCATGATTTGACAATATCATGAGCTTCGCCTTTAGTCTTCTTCATCAAATGACAAAGTTTCTCAACTGGCGATATATGCGCTTGGTCGCCATATAGGGCTGAGAATTGATCGCGAAAAGTAGGCCAGGAGCTATAGTCCCCATAAAAGGCCTCCATGTCGCAAGGAGGTAAATGAAAACGGTCCACTGATGTGGTATGGGGTTTAGTTTCATTCGAGGAGCCAGTTGGGTTAAGTTTAAAAGAACTTAAAAGCTCATTGGCCTTGGAGAGACACTTGAGATGGGCATTATACGCGGAAAAGTATTTATTCTTAATAGTCTCTGCGCTAACTTCTTCCTTTAAAGCCGACCTTTTAGACAGAACGTCATCATAAGCTGACCTCAATCCAGTCCATAAGTGGATCATTTCATCCTTTTGCACCTCCAAGCTATGAGACGTATGGTCTTCTTGAGGGATGGAAGTAAAGTACGCACTAAATTCAATAACGCGGTCCGAGGAACGAATGAATTTTTCCAACAGAGACATGGTTCAATGAGACGATAAAAAATCAAAATAATGCCCAAAACACTTTTCTTCAATAAGGAGAACAAATTTTTTTTGCAATAATAAAAACCAATATCACGATTTAAAATTGATAGGATCTTATTTTTTCCGATCACTATTATAATCCTTTGATTTTATTTCTATTTGCTATTCTTTATTCTATTTCTTATATTGCATATATATAAGTTCGACACGTTCGATTGCAACCTTTTTGAAGCAACTTTAAGTTCGACACGTTCGATTGCAACCTTTCTGAAGCAACTTTAAGTTCGACACGTTCGATTGCAACCTTTTTCAAGCAAACTTTTTTTTTATCAAACTGTAAAATTTATTTATTACAATTAAGTGAATTTTGTAAGCAAGAAAAAAAGATAACGGATCGCCTCTTGATTTGTTGTTTTTTTTTATCTTTTCTTTATCTTTTCTCTCAAAACGAAACTCACTTTAGAATTTTAATGCACTTTGCTTATGCGAATACCGTTTGCACAATGGGCCGTGTATCATTTATTTTTATATTTCTTTGACTTTCAAGACACTTCAAATTTATTTTGGTTTCATCTAATGTATATATGTATATAGAATTTTAATTTCACCATTCCTTTCCGTTTTATTAAAAAAAAACCCTTTCTTATTTTTAAATTATAATTACATACCTTTATATGCTGATTTTACTTATTTGGGATGATTGGTTGATGATAATATTAAATGCTGGGGTTCAAGAACACTTCACTGTATATAAAAATCCTTGGATCCGGCTCGAAGGACCAGAAAATGATGGGGTGGATGAGGGTTCCTCAGGAATCCGAACTCCAGAAGGAAAAAAATTATTATAAAATAATGAAGAAGAAAAAAGAATGGGGTTAATAAAACAAACTTTATTAATACTTCATGGGGGTAATTACCTGCTTGATGGTTTTCGAATAACTGACTAAAAATAAGCAATAATATTCATATTTACATTTTTAGAACATAATTAACAATATCAGTGAGAGATGTTCTTCGTTAAGACATCTCTCCTAATTATGAGACATGTTTTTCGTTAAAACATCTCTTCTAACTATGAGAGATGTTTTTCGTTAAAACCTCTCTTCTAATTATGAGAGATGTTTTTCGTTAAAACCAACCATCAGTGACAAAAGTAATGGGTCACATGAACACCAACAAAAAAGATATAAAAAAGGGAATCAAAAACAAACAAAAACAAAATGAAGCAGAAAACAAAATGGTTAAACGAAACCCAGGACACAACAAAATACACACCAAATAGTAGGTATTCCCACGCAAAGATGCATAGAATAATGAGTACACTAAACGGAAAATGTGTACGGTGAGATTGTATATAAATAAAACGGTGCGACAATGAAAATACACCCGCGTAGCTATATATTCTAAGTTATTCACTTGGTTGAGTAGAACTCAAAAATACTTTTTTTATTTTTCTCGAACCCTCCAAACTTGTTTTATTTGACAAAAATGGTGTTTTTATCTTTTCACACAAAATTATTGATTACCCAAATAGGTATGTTTAAACCTATTTTACAAATCCAAATTTTTTTAGAACGGGGAGAGGTTAGCCTTTAAAAGGGTATACATAAATGTTTTGTTCAAACTTATATGTTATGAGTTTTGATGAGGTAAACTTGGAAAAAATTATTTTTTTCTTATTTTTTCAAGTTTAGCTATTCTTAATTGCAAAATTTAACTAAAAAATATAAAATAAGTGGCAACATTCTGAAATTACATTATCTTGTGAAGAGATTGACACTTTGTTTGATAAAATCGGACACAAATTACCGTAGTTATAATTTAACCGTTTGATTGCTAAGCGATTCTGGTGAGAACGTTCGAAAACTGCTCGAAAACTACAATTAATTATTATAATAAAAACATCTACAAAATTCTAATAACGTATGTATGTATGTAGTCGCCGTGGTGTAGTAGGTAGTGTGTTGGCTTACTATTCGTAAAGCCCGGATTCTTATCCCAGGTCAGACATCAAAAATGAAATATGAAAAAAAAATATTTCGCAACCATCTACAGGCGAATGGGCACGCGACTATTAAAGACGGTATATAGCTGGCGCACAAATCTCAATGAGGTAGCAGGTAACAGGACACAGTGAAAACAGTCCTAAATTCTGTCAACAACAGATGAGCATACGGATACTGGCATATCGGCGTATACGAATGCGAATATAGAGCACACGATAAGTCTGCATGACCTTCAAACAAGCACTCTCAATACGGTTGTTGAGGTTTTGGGCACGACTCATTGGTCTTGGAAACCGTGCAAATGATTTCTGCAGAAGCTGCAGGAATGACGAAGAAGATGAGACTTTTCTTCACCTTTTGTTGTCGAAAGAATAAAAGGCATCTTGTAGTCTACTATATAGATGATATGGAGAAAGTGACATGCACTGACATTAGCAGTCTGAGACGCTTCATCAGAATCTCAGAGTGGTTCTGAGACCAAGGGCCTTATGTTGTCTAAGTGTGTTCATTCAATTTTTTAAATGAATAGCCACTGTTCGGTGTGGATTTTGATCTGACGGTATTATCGGCACATATTTCTATAAGAATGGCCTAATGGTCGATGATTACCAATTTGTTTTGACCTAAATTGGATGATGTGTACGCCAACGACATGTAGTTTCAATAGAGTTTAATAGTTTTTTGTGGCGTTTTCTAAAGCCTCAGTCACAAACCAAAACGATTCTTTGAACCAACATAGCACATGCCATAGGTCGAATTCAACACGATTTATGCGTCGGACAA
Source organism: Sarcophaga subvicina (assembly GCA_936449025.2). Taxonomy (NCBI): domain Eukaryota; kingdom Metazoa; phylum Arthropoda; class Insecta; order Diptera; family Sarcophagidae; genus Sarcophaga; species Sarcophaga subvicina. The sequence continues at coordinate 88,227,394 of OW388080.2, forward strand.
AATTATTGCTCTACAAGGCGCTCATCCTACCCGTGCTTCTTTATGGCGCAGAGGCATGTACCCTATTAAGTACTGATGTAGCAGCCTTGAGAGTATTCGAGAGAAAAGTTCTACGTGAGATCTTCGATCTAGTGCGAGTTGGCGATGATTTCCGAGATCCGAGATCGAGACGGGTGTTTGATGCAGGGATCTGCGGAAGTGGGTGAAAAGGACGATCTTGTATGCTTTGTAAGGACCAAATTAAGGAAGCTCTGCCATCGATTGGCGCGACCAACTGGCGTAGGCGCGCAAGAAGCAGAGGCGCCTGGGAGAATGTGTTGCGGCAGGCCAAAATCCGTTAATTGGGTTGTTAAAGGCCAATAAAGTAAGTAAGTAATGCGTAAGATTTATGTGAAGTTTTACATTTAAAACAAACTCCAACAAGAGAATTCGAGGCGGACATTATAAAGAGGTTATATTTCTCCCATAATGGCATCAAGAGGTCTTTGAAAGTAGATAAGTGGCCCTTGCCTGAAGTTTTGAATCAAAGTTTGTACAGTCATTTTAAGAACTACCATCAAAAGAACTTGTTTAATTTTATTAGGCATGTGGTGAGTGTAATTCGATTGCAAAATTCCTACGTACACCTTATACTATTTGTGAAAAAATATCAGGAGAATGTGTTGAATTTAAATAAAGCATTACTTTGAAGTAGTGTTTGCCCACAATAAGAATTTTTTTGTACAACTCTTGTACAGCTTTATGGTGAAACCCACTGTTGCTTCCGAAGTCTCAATATACGAGGTTATTAACGCGTTTTAGCTGAAGCGGATAAATAAATAAAATTAAATATTTCAAACACAAATAAAAACCAAATACCAGAGGACAAATAATGTTGAGAAAGCAAACAAAAGAAAAAGCCAAAAAAAGAAGAGGAAACAGAAAATTATGACTGTGAGGTAACAGCATGGTGTTGTATTTCCGATGGAGACTGGTTCTTAACAATAACATTGTCTAGCGAAAAGGCACCTCATCTCGCTTAGAAATCTGGAACCCAGTTTACGGTGCTGTTACATATTTTAGGTTGGCTAAAAAGGGTTGATTAAAAATTAAATATCAAATTATAAAACAATTTAACTTAATGCTACATACAGCATGAACACAACGTGTACCATCGACAAGTTTTTTTGTTTGTAATTTTTCACAGGACGATAACAAAATGTTCAAATAAAATTAAGGTTTTTCATAATATTTTTGCATTCTTTACATCTAATGTAATGAACAATAATCGGAAGAAAATTTTAAGAAAGGGCACCTTATAATTGTTAAAATTTTGTTGCTCTAGTGCCTGCAGATAATTCAAGTCTATCTTCAATTGCCTGGCGAATGTAAACTGAACTTGAACTTTATCTAATAAGGATAACCAATTAGCCAACAAATAATAGTAGATATTCATACATGCATACATAATTGGTCATTACACACTTACAGTTTAAAGTCGACTACGAACGACAGATTTTTTTGAGAAACTTTTCATGGCAATTTTATTTACTCTCAGATTTTTTGCCAGAAATCTGCTAAAAGGAAGTCATCGAAGAAATATTTTTTTGATATTTCGTTTTGATGTCTAACCTGGGGGTTTGAACCGTGGCCTTACGTCTAATAAGCCAACACGCTACCTACTGGACTACGGCGACTTCAAGAGTAGATATTACGTGTTTTAAATACTTGGAGTAGACTGAAAAAACCGACAAACAAAATTGAAATAAATTAAAGCCACTCTTTTGGCTCCCAACGTTATATAAATCTAGCGGTCATTGCATTCGTTTAATTTATTAAATTTATTATAGGCGTCTTAAGTGTTTTCAAAATTATAGCTAATGATGAACCACGAGAAGGTTTACTGCTTTGAATTCTAAAATTAAATTCTCTGCTAAAGGAAAACCAGATGATTAACTGCTTGTTCAAGCAGACAACTTATTAAATGCAGCTGCAGGAAAAGCTCAAAATTTAATACCGGAACTTTTGAGATCCTCACTTAATTTAGTATCTGCAGGATGTAACGCAAGCGTGAGAATGAATCCAGAGAGATAGGTACTATTTGCAAGCAAATGTACAATATTTTCTGTATTCTTCAGTTTTCTGGCAAAAACTGTGAGAGAAAATAAAATTGCCATATAAAAGTCTCTCAAAAATCTGTCATTCCGAGTCGACTTTAAACTGTAAGTCCCGCCACTCATGAATAAAATTAACGCACACAAGATAAGTGGCGTGAGAAACTAGGTCGTAATTCTGACTGAAGGGTCGTAATGACGAATTAACTGCTTTATACAATTAATTCTATTCTACGATGCCGTAGTTTGGCAGTAAGTTTTGAAAAAGAAAAATTCCCAAAGGATATTTGAAATTTATGAGATTTTCGCTTTACTGAAACGCAAAAAATTATCTTTGAAGTGAATGATGATGGTGTACCAGTGAAGACATTGGCTAAGCCAGAATTGATAGTTAGTCAGAATAACGCTTCCAAATTGAGAGAATTTATTAAAAAAAAAACTGATTTTCATACTAATTTTACTCTTCTGGAGTCAATAAGGAAATTTGGGCACTAAAAAGAATGCTGCTGCTGTATCGCGAAGTCTTGTAGAAGAACACTGTAGTTTGATTTGAAGGTAAGAATTTATTACGTATTAGTAGTACGATTGTGTGATACCCTACGATCCAAAAACAATAAAATCTTGTAAAGTACGGTACACCATTCATCACATAGAAATTGTTGAGCATCAAGCATTACCTCGCCTTTCTCTATTTTTGTACATGTACAGAATTTTAAGCTTTAAATCGATTTTATTGAGAACAACTTACTTTTCTGACATGATATTGTCCATATTGTTACGGACAGGTACAAGCACACACCTTACCATGGAAATATCCTTTGAAATGAATTTGTGAATGTACATATGTTTGCCTGCATTTGTTTTCATTTATTTCGTTTAAAATACAGGCCATGAAGTGTATCGTTCACCACGTGTGGAAATATTGATGACCAAAATGGAAATCAGTTCTAGCGAAAATGACAAAAAAAAAAACAATTCGAGTGGAGAGAACATTCAAAGAATTTTGTTTAATATGGTATAAGGAAATACAAGGACGCTTAAATCCATTGACACTATTTTAATTTCTAAGAACAAGTTATATTTCTTCGGTGATTTCCTGTGGAAAAAACTCTGAGAGTAAATGAAAATTTCCATGAAAAGTTTCTCAAAAATCTGTCGTTCCGAATCGACTTTAAACTGTACGTCCAGCCACTCATGAGTAAAATTAACACACATAACATAAGTGGTGTGAGAAGTTAGGTCCATAATCCTGACTGAAGGATTGTAATGACCAATTACGTATGTGATCTGAGCATTTATTGTAAAACATTTTTCTAATTGTCATTAAACAGGTGACTTATTTACCTCACACACTTAGGAATGACACTTACCTCGTCCAAGCAGACCATCGCGCGGAAATTCTTCCGAGACGCCAACCTATCCTGGATCAATGAAGAGTCCTGCTCCACCGCTAGGCTCACTTGGCCATCAATGGATAGAAGGCGAACCAACCAGTTACTTGGACTTGGTCGTAACATCATCTCGATTACAGTGGCCATGCTTACAGGTCACTGTGTTATGGATAGACAAGCCGCAAAAATGCGGCTCCCATTTAACGATTTCTGCCCTGGGTGCAGATCCGCTGAGGAAGAGGAGACTGTTATCCACTTTCTTTGTCAATGCCCATCTCTGGCGAGGTGCAGATATAGGTTATTTGACTCTCCAACCCTTGTCAGCGTGACGGAGCTATTAATGTCAAGGATATAGCCTCATTTATCAAGCTTTCTGGCTGGTTCTCCAGCGTGGCGTAGTCGTGCTTTGAAATGTGCAGCCCTTGCGCTGACCAACTTCTCCCTCCTTGGTTCAGAGGAACTTGGTCTGTACAAGACTGCGTTTACCTGTGGCGTCACAACGGGCCGCGATGCGTGCTTAAATGCAAATGATGGTATGAAAGCTACCACACTAACCCACTAACCTAACCTACCTCACACACTCAATTGCAAACTATGTGTTGAAGGACACCATAGTAATCATATCGAGTAATTTCTGTAAGAGCCTTTGGATCGGATTGACTTATTTTTTTGCACTTCTGAGACTCAGCAATATGATAGGCAGATTAGGTTCTCATTTCATTCATTACTGAAGAAACTGTTGATTGCAAATAGACTTGGATATAGGAGCATATAGATCGGATTGTTATATGAATAGAGACTTTTGGCCGTTTATTGTTGTCTTCACAAGCAGGGGATTGTAGTTTCAGGTCGCTGACGGTGATCTATTGTCTATGGTTTACAGCTGCTACTTAACAAGCAGGAAGTTGTAGTTTCAGGTCGCTGATGGTGATCATTGTTGCTGCTACTTAACAAGTAGGATATTGTAGTTTCAGATCGCTGGCTGCGATCTATAGGGTAAATTTTTATCGGATATTTGAGGAGTACGTGAATATGATAAGGATTTGGAGACAATTACCTAGCTTTTGATTTTGGTTGAAAAAAGTTGAGTACTCTCAAGAAGAAATTATCCATCTGGAGATATATACAGATTGTCCTATCCATTAGTGGATGAAGTTCCCTGGCCACTCTCCTAATATAGAATTCTTATGGATGAAAGCCTTTTTCATATTTGTTGCAAATAAAATTTGTTTTATTTCCGCAATATCCACATCGTTTTTCAATTTTAGAATATTCAATAAGGTGGTTTGTTTATGCGCAAACCTCTTGTACATGGGGTACCATACGTTTCAAAGTAAGAATTAGCAAGATTTCGACGAAAAATGTGAAGAGACCCACATATCATTAGGATGTAACTTTTTAACAGCAGCCATGCATTAGCATTAGAGGCATCAAAGAGATATGCAAATATTGGTCACCACCATTTCTTAAGACTGATTCGCGAGCGGTAGATTACAGCTAATAGATCCATCTTTTCAATGTCTCCCATGCCATATTACATCGAAAAACCACTTTTGGTTGGAAAATATTTACAGCACGTCTTCGACGAATCGTAGGCATCATTTAATTGACATCAACACATGTTGCATTTGTGTCAACATTATTATCCTTCCATCATATGAGCAATATATTTCCATTATTTCTAAATCAATGATCTACAGATGCACTTTCATCTTTTTTCAAAACCGGTATTGAGAGAAGATGCCCTTCGCGTATTGACCTGAACTATATATTCTGATCGATGATAGGTGTCGCAGTAATTTAACGGATATAAAACAAATATCTATGAAGACCTAAAATACATATAACGGATTCTGTTTTATAAATTATTGAATCCTTTATTACGTGGAACATTAGTTTTAAAAGGTGATGAAGCACTTCATCATCAACTATCAATTTTTCTATATATATATATATCAAACTGGATTATAGAACCGTACTACTGTTCAGTTCAGTACCGTAGTACTGAAAAAAGGAAAACAAAATATTTCAAAAGCAAAACAAATAATAAAATAAAGTAAAAACAAAAACAGCTTAAATAAATATTATGTTGTCATTTAAAAAGGGTCTTTTAACAAAATCGGTAATTTAAATGTCACTGGGGGAAGCATTCAATATTGAATTGAATATGAATTGAATATCATTTCTACGAAATTATAAAATAAAATAAGATTAACAAAGTATTCTTCCTACGCTATTATATATACTTGAGAGGACCAAGTAATAAGATATACGTTCTTATGGAAAATTACTATTCGTATGCATATCAGGTTAGGTTAGAAGAATCCGCCACCAGTTCACTTGAAAGACCTATAGTGCCGGTTTAGTTACACCTACACCTACACAAGAACGCTATGTAAAACACTAAAGTCAGACATGAGAAATTGCAGCGGACTTCCTAATCCACAATGAGGTTAGTCTCCGCGAATGTCAAATTTCTCAGTGAGACATTGTTGCGGTATGGAAAAGACCTGCATCATGGTTCACCGAAAAGCGACGTATATACCCGACTGTAAGGCGGTGGTTTGAGCCAACTCAAAATATATATATTTACGAAAAGGGCGAAACTTCTCCAATGGAAAACTATTCAACTCCGGATTAAGACGACCTCGCTTCAGACCTTATCAAGTATTATTCGAATACAAGTGTTTATTATTGTTGTTGTATTGAAAGAAGTGTATTCGTAGCAAGAAACCTTATGCTCCTACTCTTGTTGTACTCTCTGTTTTTCAATTATTATTGTTGATTTGTTTTTCCTCTTCTAAAAACGAAACAAACAATAAAGACAAACAAATAAAAAAATTTTGTTATCGTCTACGTGCTTGTAGGTCCCGCACATCTAATGTGACAAAATGTTTGAAAAATAATAACAAGTGACATTATTATGCTTTTGTTGTTGTATACACAAGTAAACATAGTTTTATTTTAATCTCACACCTACAAACATAGCCGCCAGATTTGACGATTTGTCGTCAATTTCATGATTATGAACTCCAAAAATATCATTTTGACGACATGACGATTTATGCCTTTATTTTGACGTTTTTTGGAAATTAAAAATTTACATCATATTCTTTACTTTAGTACATTAAAAGCCATTTAAGCTTTGTATTTACTTTGTAATTGTTACTATTGCAAATTTAGGTTAACAATAACGAGGAGTGAAGTATTATATTAAGTTATTTGCGAACACCTGTGATGATTTTTCTGTATTTTATGCCTTTTTGATCCCTTAAAAGACATGCGAATAGTCAGACACTGGCCAATCGACCACATACGGATGTGTTCGCCGAGAAAGACGAGTATTACGTAGGAATACATGACTCTCGGGAACAAGTCTCTTATTTTGCTCGTGCAAAAACCGTTGTAATAGCAATAGAACAGTGAAACACAAGCCACCTTACAACGATGCTCCAATGAATGAAAAGAGTTCGATACTCTACCGTCATTAACGAGCAACTTCGCCTTCTTCTGTAGGCGGTCGAGGGTTTCAAAATAGACGTTGAGACACCGGCCTATATATGTGAGAGTTTTATTCCATTATCTTTCGGATATAGGTGGGGTAAATAGCAAGAAGATTAGATGAAGTGAAGTATTCTTGCACCGTCCTAAGGAGCAAAGGCACTGAAAAATGTGTCAGTTCCAGCGAACGTCACACTGAATTTCCATGCTCAGAAGTTAAGAGCTCCTGACTAGTTAATATATATGCCACCCATAGATTTAGATGATGCAATATTATTGCTGCGGTGTCAATAAACAACTATTTAAACCTTAAACAATTTGACAAAAAATCTCAAATGAAAATAAGAAGTGGTTGCTTTTTCCAGCCTTGACTAAATTTATTAAAAAATATTAATATTATCAGATTCATCAGATAATGTAGAGAGAGTATTAAGCCAAGTTAATTTAAATTAAACTAAATTCCTCAGAAGCAATTTTATATAAAAAGATTATTTTAAACTTTTCAGTCGTAACTGCTTTGACTTTAATATTGTATCTGATTTGATTAAAATGTTTAGTTCTATATACATATATGTATATATATATATAACTATAACTATGTACCTATATGCTTTTAACATACAAATATATTGTATAAACCACTCATTTTTAAAGTTTATTTTTACAATTAAAGGGTTAAAAAGACTTGTTAAATTTTTATGTTAAATTTTTTTAAATTATTTTTGAACTAAAATATGTACATCGACCTAACTTTATATGTTTCACCACATTTTTTTTTTTAAATTTTAATATACGTATTTATTTATTGTGACGATTTAGACGATATTTTTCTAATATTTGATGATTTGATACTTTATTCATCTGGCAGCTATACCTACAAATACAAAATATAAACCGAAAATGTTTACATACACTATGTATACATATATATATGCTCAGGTAATGGAGTTAATATTTGCTTTTATCAGAATTATAAGTTTAAGAGTGTGTAGGAGTGTTCTCACAGTGAGGGAGTAAATAGATGGGGGTATGCTACGCTATTTGAGCAGCATAAGTGGATATGATAGTGTTACATAAATCGAAACGACGTAATATCGTTTAACAATAAAAACGATAAACAAAAGCCACCAGCTACGCCAACACAATACACACGACACAAATACACTCTAATGAACATGTTGATTATCTAAAGCTGCACACACACATATGTACGACGAACCTGGTTGCGCCTAGTACCAACGGCAACATAAGCAAAGTACACAAACAATAATGTACTAGCAATAGAGTTCTCGAGAAGGCGAGAGCGAGAACCTTCCACATCGAGAACGTTCATCATACTGATTATGTGCGTGCGGACTATGAAAGCGGCTGGACAAAGCAAGCAGCAGTCGGAACTATAATTCAGTCAGCCTTGTGTGAAGACGCGTTGCGGTTTGAACATACAAGTGGTATTGCTTGCAAAAAGGTTGTAAGCAGAGAGGATCTAACGAACAGTTGTTAGTGTTAACGCGGACAGCAGTGTGAAATAGAATGGTGTATAAGCAAATTGTTGTTGTATCGTTAAGTTGTATACGGTGACACACAAAAGTAGTGTTAAGAATAAAGAGAGTTTAAGAGAAATTAAACCCATATTTGTTTTTACTTTGGTTGCAATTAACGAACTCATATTTAAACGTTTTTAAAAAGGTAAAAACGTAACAATAGTATGTGTTAAATGCCGGGAAATCGTTAGGCTTGACTGCCTTGTTTGTGCTGATATGTTAAACAACGACAATGACAACAACCTAATGAATAGATAAGAAAGGAAGACAAACAATACAAAAGCAACATTATAATGAACCATAAAGAACTATATGTACGATTTTATTGAATAAAAGTATCAAATATGTGTAGCGTACATACCAGCTACTGGTATTAATGATAACATCAATAACAGTATTATGTTACCTATTTAGGATCAAGGCTTTCTTAATTCACAAAGTGTATTTATAATGACATCAAAATTTACTCATTTTTGTTAATTTAACCACAAACTGTTACATATATGATAATCCAAACTATCAGAACAAATTTTATTGTTTTTAAAAAAGTCCACTTCAAACCACGATATTCCTTACCAAACCATTACACTACTACCTCCATGTTTAATCGTGATTATTTCATGTCTTGGATCGCATTTCTGGTGAATAAGAGTTTACTATCGGAGCAAAGGCTTCATTGCTTATTTAAAATATTGGGTTGTTCGAAAATTAATTTCGTTTTTTCCCGACAGAGGATTTAATTGGATTTTTTTGCACCCAATTTCACACTTAAGCTGTATAATTTTTATATGCTTTGAGAGCTCATATAGTAAGGCTTATGTATGACAAATTCAAATAGCTTCTACGCAGTAGTATTTGGTTGGTGCGCTTTTAAATATGGACAGCGATAATCAGCATTTTCGACATATCTTACTGTTTTACTACAGAAAGGCTAAAAATGCTCTTCAAGTTGAGTACCTCCGAAAATTTCAAAGCTGTAGCTGAGAGTATGCGTGAGAATCCATTAACATCAACTCGTCATTGTTCTCAAGAATTAAACCTATGACACACCAGTGTACGTCGCATTTTGCGAAAAGATTTCGGTTTGACGCCCAACAAATTTCAATTGGTTTAAGAGTTGAAGCCTCATCACCATTCGCTTCGTTTTTGCTTCTCTAGATGGACCAACGAGAAACTGCACAATGATGCTGTTTGTGTCAAAAAATCATCTTTTCATATGAAGCTCATTTTCATAATCAAAATTGCCATATTTGGCGCTCAGAACACCATGATAGTTGATTTTTTTGTACCCGCTCTTCATGGTATTGATGTGAGAGTTTCAACAGGATTGTGCATCTTGCCACTCATCTCAAGCCACAATCGATTGTGCTTTAAACATTTGATAGCCGTTTAAATAGTCGCAATGGTGATGTTAATTGGACGACAAGAAGCTGCGATTTGACACCGTTGGACTATTTTCTGTGGGGCGCCGTTAAAGAAAGGTGTTATGCCGACCAACCAGAGACAATTGGGTATTTGAGTTAAATTCCGTTTTCGGAATGCATTGACGCTTTTCTCACGTGAATTAGTATAATTTCAAATTCCATAATGTCATTTGTTTAGGTACTCATTCATCATCAGATGATTTTTGACGAAAATTATGATTTTTTAATTAAGCGAACTAATTTAATAGACGTATATTCAAAAAGGTGACAATAGTTCTCAAAAATGGTTGAGAAAAGCGAAAACTCTCTCCTACATATAGTCGTAAATCACACTGTTTGAATCCTTCAGTAAATTTTTAACAAATGATGTCGGTGTGATTTCGATTCCCATAAGTAAAAAACAATTCCTCATGCGTAGTTGTCATAATAATAAGTAACTATCGGAATCCTGAATCGTTTGTAAATATCTCAGACAATTTTCTCCGTATAGTGCACTTCAATGGAAATTGTATAATCTTCAGTTCGTCTTACATAGAGTTCCTGTTGATGGCATCAAATACTTTCTTATTGTTGATAAATTAGGATGTTTGTTTGATGAGGATGTTTATTAGAAGTCGCCGTTGTCTAGTGGGTAATGTGTTGGCTTTTTACACATGAAGCCATGGTTCAATGCCTGGCGCTAACACCTCGAATAAAACGAAGTAGGAATAAATATTTCTTCGGAGACTTACTCTCAGAAAAAAATTTTGGCATTAACTCTGAGAGTAAATAAAATTGCCATGAAAAAGTTTCTCAAAAAACTGTCATCCGGAGTCAATTTTAAACCGCTCATGTATAAAATTAACAGACACAACATTGGTGGTGTGAGGAGCTAGGTCGTAATCCTGGCTGAAGTATTGTATTTAACATGTACGTATGTATGTATGTATGTAGCAATTATTATTATAGAAAATTAGGTTTTTCTTTTGAAATGCAATTTCAATATCCAGTTTAACGACGATGTTAGTTTTCTAATGATTGCACATAATGTGTGTATATTTAGGCAGATGTTACCACACCCATTTAACGTTAAACAATTTTACCAATTCTGTGTGGTTTCTTGCCTATTTTAACAATTCTTGTTATTCTTTGTCGTAACTTCAAAGAACACACCAATGCAATTTGTTACAAAGTCAATCACACATACACATTGATTTTTCTGGTTTAAAGAAGTAATTTCTGGAAGGAAAATGAAAATTAAATAAATTAAATCAAGTAATGTGAATAAAACCAGAAAACCAACACTGACTATTCCACAATTGTTTGTACGATAATATTTTAAGAAAATATGCACAAGGTCAAATAAGCTAGAAGTTATTGAATTCAAAAGGATTAAAAGTGGTTCCCAAAATAATATTTGTTCAAGAGTTATGGTATATACCCCTTCTTTTTATTTCTCTGCTTTCATACAACTTCATTGCACAAGTTTTTTCAGCTAAGCTAGGTGAACGATGTATATACCTGAACATACGTGTGTTTCGAAACATCAAAGCAATTCGATGTTTTTTAATGATCAACATTGATATAATATCGGTTTACTATTGTAAATGTGTTAATAAATCTTTTTATTGCAGCAATCTTTATATTAGAGACTTCGATCAATAATGTCATAAAGTGAGATCTCGAAAACCTCCGTCGTTTTATGACAAGAGTAGGTGCAAAACAGTCTGCTCCTCCTGGTCAGGCCCGGAATACCGAGTCCTTCAGCTTACCTATAAAAAAGAGAGTGCACAAAAAGAATCGCTAATGTGCAATAGATGGCCATGTAGTTTAAGAATATATGTAAGTCTAGCAATATTTTCACATACCGGTCTTACTGCCAACGTGATGGAGTTCAATTTAATTGAAGAAATAGATTATATTTAATATGTAGCCTTAGAACCCCTGTCAACAACTCTTTTGACAATTTAAAAACGTAAGGAATTGTTAGTGAATAACTTGAAAAAAAAAACAGGGCCGTCTCAGAATATTTGAGCGAAAAATCTTTCTTAAAATGTTTGGCCATACGCTGGTTCTTATTGATGATGTGACTTTATCCTCAGAGGCAACAGTGTATTATTTTGACCCTGTGAAGAAGAAGTCAAATTCAAAATAACAAAAGTGGACACGATATGTCTCAAGCATGAAATAATATTTTTGAGAAGAAGAGGAAGGAATGTATTCAGCAAGAGATGTGTTTACGAAAAGAATTCCTAACTTAAAGAAATAAGGTCAAAGAGTCTAATCAATACCAAGACCAGATAACCATTTAAAGGTTTAAATTTAAAAATGCAATAAAACAAAAACGGTTAGTGATTTTGTCAAATTTATTTGTTTGTTGTGCAGATGTGGAAGATGCACGCCGTGATGTAGTACCCACTAGCATATAACCTTGCATTGTGGCTTTTTTTGTATTTACTTTTAAGTTGGGATATTTTGAAAAATTTAAAATTTTTAAAAATCACTTAGAATTGCCATAGCAATTTGAAAAATATTACTCATACGCATCATATTACACGTATTATAATATTTACTCTAAAAAGTATGCAATAAAAATTCTTTGATATTGTCATATATGAATATTGGAATTAAATATTACTCATACGTAACATATATCGCGGTATTATGAATTTTACATATAAAATATGAGTAGTGGGTGGGTGGGCCATTTAAACGTTTAAATTTGAAAGTGTAATAAAACAAAAATTATTTGAAATTATGTCAAATTTACTTTTTTGTTGTGAAGTACAATTGTTTCGGTTAGAAATGGAATATTATTTCATTCATATAGCTACCACGGCTGGCCTAACAGTACCTATTTCGATCGGCCCAATTTTAGTGTATTTTTTCTAGTCGTATCTCGGTATTGGCATCACGAATGTTGGCTTTGTGGGCATAACACTTTTCTTAAATGAGGACCCAAAAAAATAGAACAGCGATTGCAACTTTTTGGCTGCCAATTGATATCACCATTTCGGTTAATTAAACGGCAATCAAAAGTTTGATGCAATAAATGGATTGTGGAATGAGATGTGTGGCAAGTTGTATCATCCTATTGAAACCTTTCATCAATACCATGAAGAGCGAGTACAAAAAAATCAATTATCATGGTACAATAGGTGTCTCCACTAACCGTAATTGTTGCGCTGTCCTTATTTTTAAAGAAATATGGGCCAATGATGCCTCCGCTCCTCACCACCTCCTAAGCATCACCAAACAGTATCTCTGTAAGCCCATGTGTTGATTCTCTATGCAATTTTGCTTTTTACCGTACACAACAAGATGAAACTGAGCAACATCATCATGCAGTTTGTCTTTGGTCTAATAATAAACAAATCGATTCGTTACGTTCAGTGAAGATAATATACTGAATTTTGTGACAGACTAGAATGACAATAGGTCAAATTTAAACCCATAGATGACCCACAGGAGACAAGTGTACATTATGCACTTTATATTCGGTTTCTTGCAAAATGACTTGTGTAGAGTGCAGAAGTATACGCGTGTCGCAGTTGACAAAGTCGTGCTTAATGAAATATGGACTGATAAAATCGACAGTTCAAAATTCACACCATACAGTGACTTTTTCGAAGTGAATCGGACATTCTTGGATTTCATCTGGATTACTATCATCATTTATTGGCTTCATCTTTGGAGATAACTTTTCAATGCAACACGATGAGGAACAGTTGCCAACGGTTTAAAAACACATTCAGGGAACACATGTCGCTTACGGTCGTCCACAGTAGAGGTAGAAAACAGATCGAATAAATGACAATTAACTTGACAGATGTTAAGTTAGAAATAACCGTCGTCTAATATGTAAAGTGTTGGCTTGTCACACGCCAGTCCGTGATTCAAATTCTTCTGGCAAAATCCCTGAGAGTAAATAAAATAACCATAAAAAACATCTTAAAAAATCTGTGGACCTTAAACTGTTGATTCCACCATAATATAACAATAACACATACATACATATTAACACATACAATATGGGTGGTGCGAGAAGCTAGGTTGTAATGCTGACTAACTTGACAGATGTAGATTCAACAAGATTACAGTTATTAATTGTGAAAGTTTGGAAGCCTCTGTTAGAAAAGCCTTTAGAATATAATAGAAGTCTTTACTGGCTCTTACTGTGTAAACAAACTCAAAATAAGTTTTGTAATCATTCAAGAATAAACCTTAAATATAAAGACAATGACATTTAAAATATTTTTTATTTCATTGATTTTTTCTCCTTTCTTAATCTCAAAAATAGAAGCAAGAGTGCAGAAATCAGATTTATTCTGCATAGCAATATTTATGTTACAAAAACTGATGCCAATAAAAGCTGTTAAAAATATGAAAAAGGTTAATAAAGTCCTGATTGTTTCCAAGTATTTCGTCAAGACACCATCATCGGTAACATCTTTCGCACTGTTTAATCGTAATAAAGAAATGATACCTTTTTCTCTTCTTAAAAAGAAGGCAATTGCTTGAATGAAATCCTTGATTTATCATTATACTACAAAATTAATTGAAATTCAGGTAATTAAATTCTTGCTTTAGTCTTTTAATTGCCATTTAAACTGACTGAGAACGAGTACTACTCAGCCTCTGATAGAGAACAGACCTACATATCATTAAAATCGAATAAATAAAAGCAATACAACCGAAATTTCTAAAGATTATCCTTGACTACATTATTATATATATGTAACATATATTTAACACTATTTTGACAACATCGAAATTTCCTTCAATGTGGAAGCATGTGAAGATTATCCCCATAACAAAAAACTGACAAAAATTACAAACCAATTGCGATACTTCCATACTTGTCCAAGATTTTTGAACGTATAGTCCATGGTCAAATCAGTAAATACTTATATGACAACTCACTACTGACTAGCAGACAATCTCGTTTTAGACCTAAACACAGCCGCTTTACGGCTTTAGTGGATTTTGTAGAGGAGTTGAGGTCAAAAATAGATCAAAACATGGTGTCTTTTCTGGTACTTCTAGATCACTCGAAAGCTTTCGATAGTGTTGATCATGACATTCTTTGTCACAAGTTGAAAAATACTTTTGAATTTTCAACATCAGCAGTAAAACTATTACGTACATGTCTGTATAAGAGAAGTCAGACAGTACACCATAGTGATGAAAAATCATTTAGCAGTCCGGTGCAGAGAGGTGTACCACAGGGTTAAATTCTCTGCCCACGGCTATACATAATGTACTCGAATGACCTACCTTCACGTATTACTTACTGCGGAATTCAAATGTATGCCGATGACGTCCAACTCTACGTTAGCTGTAATAAATCTGTCATCGACAATTGTATATTGAGATTAAATCAGGACCTCGACAATATATTTAAATGGGATACTCCAAATGGTCTTTGTTTAAATGCGTATAAATCGAAGGCTATCATAATTAGTAAAGTTGGCCTTTTGCCAGACCTACTGCCACCATTAGTTGCCGGGGATTCGCCCATAGCATTGGTACAAAGTGCCAAGAACTTAGGTATTATATTTAATACTCAACTTACCTGGACTAACCACATTAACACTATTTGTGGGAGGACGTATGCTATGCAGAGGAATCTCTGTATGACTCAATCATTTACACCGTTATATATATTATATATATATGCTCTTGGCAAAAACATATCTAGTTCCTACCCTCTTGTACGGGTGAGAGCTCTTTGCGGGTTTGGACTCTGTTAGCAAAAATAAACTAAACGTGACTTATAATAACATAGCAAAATATATTTTTGGACGCAATAGATATAGTAGTATCTCGCATTTTTCATACAGAATCCACAATATGTCACTGGAAAGCCTTTTGAAATATCGTATGCTGGTTTTCCTTCACAAGATTATCTATGTAGGGGAACCAAATTATTTATTTAGCAGGCTTCAATTTTCTAGGACTAACAGGCGCTGCAGGATAAACGCCGTAAGATACCGGAAACAAGTGTCTGAAAGGCACTTTTTATTAATGCTATTCGTTCATGGAACCAACTTCCACCAGATATTCAATTGAAAAGCAATGTAATGCAATTAACACCGCAATTTCAAAACACTTTTCTTTTGTTTAAATTTCTTCATTTGCAAGGCTAATTTTTATTTAATTAATATAATTTTGCTTTCTTTTATGAAATGTATATATATATTAACTTAATCATTGTAACAGTGTATAAACAGTACTATTGGATAAGATTATATACTTGTTGTACTGGAATTAACCAATGGATAAATAAATAAATAAAATAAAATAAATAAATAAATAAAAGTTACGCTGAAGCAGTGAGAACACCGCATCGATCACATCACACAAAGGGTAATATCTTCAACATCGATGAGTTGTTTGAAATTATTTCAAGAGCCGTTTTGGAGCTTTAAAAGTGTACTTCAAAGATGGATCAGCTTACCTTACTAATGCAAAAGCTTAAATATGCCGTCTAACCCTATAAATATCAGCTTTCATGTAATGCACTGGAAGTGTCAAGGCATTACAAACTTCATAAAAATAAACTGTAACGCCAAAACCCTTAAGAATTTAAGTTTTTATGCTTAGAACCATAAATAATCGTAAACTGTTGTCCAGAGTGTACTGATTCTAATGTTGGGAAAACAACCAGAAGTTTCCTTACCAAAATATTTTTTCTTTTTTTGTGAAATTAAAATCTGTATTTACCCGCTAATGTCTGATGGTGGCTGCCACAAAATATTTTCCTTTCTCTTCGGTTTGTATGTGCAGCTTTGAGAAAAAATTGCAAACAATACATCGAGAACAACATAATCATATACTCTGCTCAGTTGTGGCAAAAAGTTTATATTGAAAGAGTTACAGCACTGGAGGGAAAGGAAGGAGAATAAAAATCTCAAAAATATATCTTTTACGGCTGTATTCGGTACGAGTAAGTCAAACCATTTCCGTTGTGCTACTCGAAATGTGTTTTTTTTTGCTTCTCTTTTCTAATATTCTTGTTTAACAAACAGAAACATAAAATGTATGCAAAAACTTAAACTTAAACATTTCTAGCAGTAGCCTTAATCTATGTATTGTAATGTGTAGTATTTTCATTTTTCATTTTTCATATTTCCGAATTTTATGTAATGAGTACTCAGGAATAAAAAGGAGACATCGAAAGCAAGTAAACTAATAAGGTATTTGGTCAAAACAGTTTTGCATATCTGAAAGAAAAGTTGCCTTAAATGTAAACTGCTCCACGACTTTTGTCAGAAAATTTAAAGAACAAATCAGAACTTCAGTCATTTGAAATTTAATAAGTATCTGACTTAATGAAGTAAAAATAAAAAACTATGGGGACTATACAGTGTTACAAAATTTTCCAAAGGATTATTTTTTCAAAGTGAGTACTTTCAGAGTAATTAAAATTGCCATGAAAAGTTTCTCAAAAAAATCTGTCGTTCGGAATCGACTTTAAACTGTAGGAGCCGCCACCCTTGTATAAAAATTAACGCACACAACATAAGTGGTATGAGAAGCTAGGTCGTAATCCTGACTGAAGGGTTGTAGTGACAAATTATAAACGATTAAACCTAATTGTGTAACACAATGGGCCATATGGGGCACCGAGTGAACTTGCCTGTGAACGTTAAGCTACTCGATAACCTAAACCTAATTATTGGCTGATATTACACAGATTCAGAAGGAATTAGTTTTTCCATTATAAACGACTCTATTAAAACAAATCAACAAGTGAATGTAGTTATTTTTTGTACTCTGGTCAATTTGCCAACTCGGAAAATTGTCCAGAGTTCGGCCCCACTGTGGGGTATGTGGCAATAGTAACAAATATTTGAATAAAGTGTCAACTTAATGGTTCACAATTATGTGTTTAAGTTTATGTTAAGTTTATATTCCAAAAAATTCGACGACTTTTGTCGTTATAGGACAGTATTAGTGCTACTTTGGCAACTATAGCAAATTGTACGCTTTTATATCTCTTTTTGAATAGCACAAAATTTCTTCTGTTAGGATTAGTATACCCAGCCCAAATTCTTTACAATTTCCAAATAATAATTTTACTACAGACTCTAAGTACAATAGAGCCAGTAATTTTGGATCTGTATTCGTAGAGCTCACTGCATAAGTAATATTCAAGCAGTGTGTATAGGCTACAGCTTTTACCATAAACTTTAAAACTCTGAATCCCGACTTTCGAATACTTTGCGATGCTTTGGGTAGCTTAGTTCATATTTATAAGTGTTCCAAAAAGTATGATGATTGCAAGGTTAATGGTAACTAATAATGATTTAAAATTATTTCAAGAACTCTCCATACGAAGGAAGACAACCGTAATGAAAAGGGTTTACCTGCAGTTGCTTCCGAAATTTGACAGTTGATAACGACAATGTCCTTAAAGCTACATCAGAGACAACGACGTGAGTTCGTCGTTATATTCGTAGAAAACCATCTTAAGCGATGAGGCCCAAATCTGAATGAATGTGAATAAACAAAATTCTCGCATTGGCAACGATACCAATCCACATGAGATCCAAGACCGTCCAATGCATTCCAAATACATCAATGTTCGATATGGATTTTAGCTTATTGACGCTATCGATCCTTATTTCCTTGATAACGATTTTGTCCACGGCATCACTGTGGTTGATTACCAACTTCGTTTGGCCTGAATTGCATAACCTGGACACAAACAACATGACGGTTTTAACAGGAAGGTACAACGTCTAATATAGATCATGCTAGTCAATCTATTGTGGGCTTGGTCAACTCGCGCCGAGATCATGCAATTTGATACCATTAGAACTTTATTTCTCGGATTTTCTTAAGTCGCAGGCATTTGAGATTGAGCCACAAGCCAAAGGGGCCCTCAAAGATAACATAAATCTTGGTATTGGACAAATTCAGCCTGGGCCCTGTTTCACTAAACTACAATTCTACAAGTTTACAAGTTACAATCACAATTCTAATTCTTACAAGTCCTAATGAATTGTGTTTCATGAAAATTTTCACAATACTTGTAGCTTTTTGTACTTGTAAGCTACAATTCCTACAATTCCAATTTCTACAATTTCTACAATTACAATCACAATAAAATAAAATGTTTTTACAAATGTTTACTATTACGCCAGACGCGAGAGTCGTGAGTACTCCCAGGCCAATTTGCATATGAGTAATAGAATTGGAGATCGGGTCCACAAACCACGATACATGATATGGAGTGATTACCATGCCAATCAACATAAGCTTCTTCAGTCTGTTTGAGTGCATCTAATTTTACTAAAGTGCCGTCCCAACAGCCGCAAACTAACGGCATGTCTTTCATGGTGAAGAATTTAGACACCACTTGATCCATGTTTTCTGGCCAGCTTACATACGTTGCAAACAAAGCGGAATTAATTGCAGTTACTACGCTTTTTACAACACAGTGCACACAGTGGCTTTTCTTACACAATGCAAGTCACCTATTGCATGGTATGTGGTTCCTGTTCCTAGCTAGCGTAACGTTATCTGCAGTTGCTGTTGCACCATGAGAGAATGGCTTCTTTTTGTCTCTCTCCAGTATTGGAGACAACAAAGTTATCAGCAAAAGAAATTTGTCCCGTTTTAGCCTGAAACGCTCCACCGTGGATTTCAGGAATTCGTATTCCAGACATGGTCTAAATAAACAAGAGATTTCACCAAACGAATAGTCCAAATCACTCGATCTTAGTGGCCAATTGATTGCACCATTACGTGAAATTATTCTTTCATCAAAGGTTTCTTTGATTAAATCAGTTAAAACGCTCATATCAGTGAGATTAATGCCAGCAATCGAGGTATAAGAAAATTTCTAATCATGCTCTGTACCTTTCGGATTGATGCTCATATTCTGAACATCATCAATCATCTGTGGACATAATGGTGCTTGGATAGAGATTTATCAGCATCAATTTGTGCTTTATTTCATATCTATCAATTTGCAGTTGTGATTCTTTTATATTCGGCAAGGACAATTGCATTTAAACCAACATCTTATTTTTTTTGTTTTTTTGTTTTTGTTGTGCTTTTATGTACAAGTATTTGCAATGAGTCAACCGTTAAAAAGAAATGCTTGTTACATTCAACAACTTGACAAAGAAACAATAGCGGCATCGTTGTTCTATTAAGTTAAGCCGCTTAAACAGCTAATGGCAGCATAAGTCTTCTTCATAAAATAGACGTGACCACATCTAAAATCTTTCTTTTAAACACTCGCTTTCAATAATAGAAACAAAAGTGTTCAGTTATTTTCCACTATCATCTTGGAAATAATGAGAGTACTGAATAAAATATGATTTTATTCTCTCCCTACAGGGGACTATCACCAATCACCTCTATTTCTTGCGCTCTATCTACTATCACATTCTTTTCCTTGTATGTTATATATATCAAGTATATGTATATTAATCAAGTATTTAGCTGCTGAACAGGTTGTAGGATTACTGTAAATAATCCCAGTTTTGGCATCTAGGTACTGTGTGTTATTTTCACTGTAACAGCTGGATGTACCAATTTTGGCGGAGATTGAAACCAGTATCACTCCACCTTTTCAAGCTAATTGTCTCGTAATATTTAAATCTATATTATATTTAATCTACTATTCGTAATATTTAAATCTATTTTTATCATCACAATAATTATGAACGCCTTACATACCAACTTAAGTAAATGGCTGCTTAATTTAAGCCCGTTTTAATTTCAGCCTCTCAGTATTTTTCCTTAAGTTTGTTAATTATTTTTATGCTCAACGTTTGCTAAATTTACATTCGCTTAAATAACACACTTTATAAGCTAAATTAAAAGCAGTTATTACCATAAATGTTCTGCTGACACTAATACTTTCGCTATTTAAACGTCATTTTAATTGTTTAAGACGTGCCTAAATAAGGAATAAACGACAGAAGCACTAAACGTTTAACTCTTTATGCGAACAAAGCCACATTTAGCCATAAACAAAACTCTCAACGCCACTAAAACGATTTCAGCGACAAGGCTAACTAGTATACCACCATCATTTTTGCTTTACAAGAGAATTTAAAAATTATTTGTGAATAATTCAGGCAAAATATTATAACATAATAACCGCAAATATAAGAGGTAACCGAAAATACTTAATGAAGAAAAACAAATACAAATTGGTGGCCAATTAAATTAAGTATGCTTTCAGACTTCCAAAGATTTGTTTTATAATTAGACTGCCAGCCATTGTGTAGACGATAAAACAGCGTCATCCTTACAAATACTGGTACGTAAGTAACAACATTATGGATTAAAAAGTTTTTCGTGTATTAGACTACTAATGAGAACATTTATTCATACAAACATTCCATTAAATGACTGTTAAAATGTTAGCATTTCGTTAATGAATGCATTCTTTCAAACTTTATTTTAAGTCAACTCTATCAATTTGCATGTGATATTACGTGGCATGCTCTGTATCAATCGGTTCTTCCAAGATGAACTTCTAGTCTGTTTTACCAAATACCCGACCCTAATTACACACATACATAGCATTCAGTCAAGATTACAACCTAGTTTTAAAGTCGACTTCGAACGACAGATATTTGAGAAGCTTTTTCATTGCAATTTTTATTTCCTCTTAGAGTTTTTTCCTGGGGCTTGAACCGTGGCCTCGCGTCTAATAAGCCAACACACCGACGATAATAATTATCGAAAAATCATCTGCAGCGATGAGACTCATTTTCGGATGAATGAGTATGTGATTAAACATAATTTTAAAATTTGAAACGATACCAATTCAAGTAAGATCCACGAGCGTCGTAGAGAGTATCCCAAAAATATTACTGTTTAGTGTGGAATTTGTGCTGTCGACAGCATCGTTCCATAGCTGCTGTTAATAGCGAACACAATAGGTCTGTGATTAGCACTTTTTTGACTTTTTTGGCTGATATGGACTCAAATGACATGTGATTTAAACAAAATGACGATACGTGCCACACAGCTTATGCCATATTCAATTGAATAGCTCAAGCAATTTCCACAAAGCTTCTACAGCCTTGAAACTGTAATGGAAATCAACATTCACATGTTGTCCAATTCTTTCAAACTCTTTGTTCAAAAAAACCAGAGTACCTTTGTTTTTGCTTCGTTGACAAAGAGATGAATTGTGAAGATTTGTTTATCTTGGGGGTTTTTTAGGGTTTCTAGTAATATAAAAATAACATCGATGGTGGCGGATACTATTTTATCTCATTTTTTGGATACAAGAGTAAGGATGCTGAGATTTTATTTATCTGGCAGAGTATGTTCTGCAAACTACAAAGTTGCAATAAGTTGTTGCATTTATCTATCCGATTCATTACCTCCGGTCTTGAAAAACTCTGCAAGCAATAGGTCAGCACATAGTTTTTATTTATTTATTATTTTCTGATCAGGTAGTTGCAATTTGAAGTCGCCATCTCCTAGTAGGTACTGTGTTAGCTTATTAGACATGAGGCTACGGTTCCAGCCATAGGTCAGATATCTCCATCAAAATATGAAATATGAAAAAATATTTCTTCGACGACTTCCTTTCAGCAGATTTCTGGCAAAAGCTGTGAGAATAAATACAATTGCCACGAAGAGTTTCACAAAAATCTGTCGTTTGGAGTTGACTTTAAACTGTAGGTCCCGCCACTCACAGAAAAAATTAACACATCTGGTGAGTGTGGCGATGTGATAAGCTATGTTGTAATCCGGATTAAAGGATTGTAATAACCAGTTATGTATTTATGTTGCTGCAATTTGAATTGAATTTTTCTTGGGCGACAGGCCTACGGTGACTTTATCATTAATTGATTTTGGGTATCCTTTATGTCGATCTCTGCATTTGATACGAGCAGTCCATTTTCGTTCGTGCAACAAAAATTTCCGCTATCATGTCCTACATGTCGTAGTCGACGTAGTCTAGTAGGTAGTGTGTTGGCTTATCAGACAACCACGGTTCAAAGCCCAGGTCAGACATCAAAATGAAAATACAAAAAAATATGTCCTCGGCGCCTGCCTCTCAGCAGATTTCTGGCAAAAACTCTGAGAGTAAATAATATTGCCGTGAAAAGTTTCTCAAAAATCTATCGTTCGGAGTCGACTTTAAACTGTAGGTCCTGCCAGTCATGTATAAAATTAACACACACGAGATAAGTGGTGTGAGAAACTGGATCCTAATCCTGACTGAAGGGTCGTAATGACCAATTATGTTTGTATGTCCTATATGATTCTTTATTTATTTCTTTGCACGTGGGAATAGACGTTTATCATCTGTGCCTTGATCTCAGTATTTCTAACGTTGATCTTGCAAGACTACTTAATGGAAGATATGTTTCCTTGGCTGCGTTGTTCTACCCGACCTTCTCCTAGAAGTTTGGTTTTTTTTAGGAGAAGTATTTCAAAACCTTGCAGTTATTATTATAATTTCTTTCTTGCTCCTTCCATTGCATTATAGTGAATTTCATATTACGGTTTTCATTTCCTGAAATTTTTGGGTAGAAGTAAAGGGAATGCAAGGAGTGAAGAGGGCATATAAACTAACCTTCAGCTATAGAATATAAAATTTTCAATAAGAGAACAAACGCATTTTACAGAATACAACACACATACTATGCGTTTTGTGTTGATAAAACAGTGCTATGATAAAACCGTAATCATATCTTGTTTGAATGTTTTCAATGAAACATTAAAAAAGACAAAGTGGCCGTTAACGGTTAGGAAACGTAATAAGCAACTTAAGAAACTTTAGTTCGAAAATGAAATTTCAGACGATTACTTTAACATTTAAAAGATACCAGATAAATTACTAGAAATTAAGAAAAATTAAATACAAATTTTATATAAATTATAAAACAAAAATGTAAAATATTGAGAAGACATACAAATTAAAATAATTTGTATTTTAATCTAAAGTTCGCATAGGATAATTACTTTATGATAATGTGTAATAAGGATGTGTTAACGCGTATGTATGTATAGGTATGAGTAAAATTAGTTAAAAAATAAAACACTCGCACAAATGCATCGTTGAACATTCTGGTTACTCTTATCGTATTTGTGCTTTCGGTAGCCACGGCTCAAACCCCAGGTTAGATATCAAAATGAAATGTGAAAAATTATTTCCTCAGCGGCTTCCTCTCAGCAGATTTCTCTGATTCTGATTCTGAGTTCAAAAAATCTGAGAGTAAATAAAAAATGTTATTCTTTGGCTGTGGTGCATAAATCAGACTGAATTTTATCACTGCCACGGGTTATGTTGACTTTAGGCTTATGAAAATCCGACAAGAGTTTCTTGTAAAATCTGTTTGCTGGCAACTCTGCTTTCAGAAGAAGATGCGTTCTTTGGATTTTTTTTTCTGGGGCTATGTTAAGTCATTCATACCGACAAACCAACATTTTATATTAAAGACACAATTGATGGAAGAGGTTGTCAAAAATTGGACTGATCGTAGAAACCAAATAACTCGTAACCAGACTGTTTTATTATTAATTATTTATTTATTTTGTTTTTTCAACATTCTACAATTTCGTGTAATTTATTAAAAATAAATTAAAAATGTATTCATAGTGCCAATGTAAACAGTTACTGACGTATATTGTTTAATTAAAAACTTTTTAAATACTTAATACCATATAAATTATGATTTAACGAAAATGTATGTAAATATTATGAAGCAAAAAAGCAATACACTGAATCATTACATACATATGTACATTACATGTTAGAAGCAGACCACAGAAAACACACATTTTACACTACATATACAAACTGAATTAATTAGAAACCGCCATATATTCAGGCTTTGTTCTAATCTTTACATTTAAAAGAATTAAATTTGTCAACATAATGTTTTTTTTGGCCAAAGTGTAAAGATCAATTTTTACAGCCAGTTTATGATTCTGGTAATCTTCTTACAAAATATGATAAAAATGTGTTTATTTGTTTGTGGGTTTGTTTGAAGTCTATAGACGGCTAAACGGCTGAACAGATTTTCTTGAAATTTTCACAGTATCTTCCTGTATGTCTGGAAGGAGTTATAGGCTACTTTATATGTTGAAATAGGCAAATAAAATAAAATAAAATAAATAAAAAGTTTGAGTGTTATTGTCTAACAAAATATTACGTATACGTCACCCGTCAGCTCTATGCAATCTTCTTATATATAAAAATGAATGTGTGTTTATTTGCTTGTGTGTTTGTTTGTTTGAAGTCTATAGACGGCTTTACCGATTTATTTGAAATTTTAACAGTACCTTCCTGTATGTCTGGAAGAAACTATAGGCCAATTTTTATTTTAAAATTTCGAGTAGGCGAGGTACCACCCCCCATACCCAATAAGTATTTAGTGTCGCATATCTCATAAACTGCAACAGCTAGAGTCCTCAAATTTTATATGGACGACTTTGACGTATATATGAACAAAAAGGGCGGATTGGCTATAGTAGGCATGTCACCTCCCATAGTCTATATATAAAAATGAATGTTTCTTTGTATGTACCTTATAGAATCGTAAACTATGCATTTGATCATGTTATGATCTTTAGTAAAGTTATTGCACATGAGCCGGGGAAGGTTTCTAAGTTAGTATGACTAATTTACTGCAGGTGGCGCCACTGAAAATTACTTAAAATCAATGAAATCGTAAACTGTGCATTCTTTAACAAAGTTGTTGCGCATGAGTCGACGGAGGTTGGTGCGATTAATTTCCGATGGATGGCGTCACAAAAAATTCTTCAAAATGAATGACAAGCAATTGGTCGACCTACACCTCAAGCACGGAAGAAAAGAGCATTACGAGCCTCAGAGTCAGACGAGCAACGAGCATTGAGACTGGAAAATCTTCGAGTATATGCCGCCGAGACCCGTTTGCTTGAAACACTTGAACAACGAGAAGTGAGATTAGAAACTGATCGAATGCGTACTACTCAGGCCCGTTCATCTGAATCATCAGGACAACGGGAAACAAAATCAATAAAATGATTCAAAATTAATTGGACATTTGTGTAATGCCTTTCCTTCAAATTTATTTTAGTTGGTGGCGCAGCAACACGCGCCGGTTACAGATAGTAATATATAATTGTTCTGACTTTCAAGAATTATTAAAAAGTTGTTATACTGGAGAGCAAATGTGAATATATTTCTAACATATAGAAACGATAATTGAGTCATGATAATCAACGAAAAATATCGCAAAGTAGGTTCATAGTGGAATCACGGTGAAGACACCATGTGAAGATTTCATTCCTTCTTTGCATGTGAGACTCTGTAAAGGGTAATCTTTTAGGCATTCGCCTTGTAATTCAATGCTAAAGATATTCATTATGGTTTGCATTTCTCCATGTATAAGGAAAATAGCATTCTTTGTAGTGTGATTATAATTTGTTATATCAGAGGAAGCATCAGACGTTAGTTCTCAGGATGTCAACCTATTTAAAGCCAAACTTCCATCAATACTAAATCAGTATAAGGCAGAGGATATACACAATCCAAACAAAAGTGGTCAATTTTTTTGCCTCCTAGCAAAATGTTAATCTGAAAATCAAGGTAGTGTACGGTGGGTAAATAGTCCAAAGATAGGGCTACAATCTCTAAAATTGATACATACAATCCTCTAGGCGGATATCTCAAAAATTGTCGAAATTTCACTGACCGAATAGACTACATCATGCAATTATCTAACAGATTGTAATAAGAAACTTTCAGAAATTCTAAGAACATTTCAGTCTTGTATTACAGTTTTACGTTCTGAAGGTTTTAAAAAATATTCCCTAACCATTAATACCACATTAAAAACTGTATTATTTTAAGAAATTTTTATTCATCAATACTTTAAAGTATCTAATTTCTGTATAATACTAGCTTTCGTTGGACTTAAAGTCAGATCAGCATTTCATTTCAGTTATATTTTCACACTTAACAGACATTATTATCCGTAAAAGCAACACAGACTTTATAACGTTATTCGTACAGGGCATGACTTAAATGATTTCATTGCAACTAAACTTCTGTAGAATGTTTGTTTTTGCTGTAACAATTCTATTGCCCTTATTTTAATTTCCGGCAATGACCTCTAAGGAATGCTGCTATAACACAAAGATTTCCGTCATTTCAATTTATTTTTTTAATTTTCTGGAGCTATTTTTTTCTTTTTTAACTAATGAATGAATGCATCAACAGCATAACTTTTCTTCATCTTGCTCTTGTTACTTTTTTCCCGAGACCTTGTCACACTTAGCCTGTAAAAAATAATTTAAAATTTATCTTAAAATTCAATTACAAGAAGAAAACTTTCCATCTCGATATTTTCCTTTAACAGCTTAGTTTTCGTAACGCTGAGAAAAAACAAAAACAAAAACTTTTTAAAACAGGAAAGAAAATCTACTAAGAAAGGGGAATTATACAATATGATCCAAGACTATAAATACACTTTGAAGCTCCGGAAAGGTTTGCATTTCCAAAAAAAAAAAAAAAATATGCAACTGAACAGAAACGGAAGGAAGTCACACCACAGGCAAATAAAAAAAACTTTGAAATAAATTAAATCATTAACAAAAAATGATATAAATAGAATACAGTGATGTGCAATAAAGTACATACATATGTACGTTTACTTTGATTGAATTTTCATTCTTGAACAACTTTTGAAAAATTTTACAATCAATGTGATGTTCTCGGTGCCATTAATTAAGCAAAGATATGCTTAACAAATGGAAATGGCCAACATAGAGGCACCGCATCAACAAATACATTCTATTTGAATCTTTCATATTTACAATCGAGTGTTTTAGAAAAAGCGATGCACATCTTCCTCCACTAGCTTATGATGGTTTTATCAGACAATAAAGAGATGGTGCCGATGGTGGGCTTTTCATATACATACGTATATACTATGCAGTCTAGCGGGTAGTTGTGTTGGCTTATCAGACGTGAGGTCATGTTTTAAACCCCAGTCCAGACATCTTCAGCTTCTTGTTGTAATGTTGTAATGATGATGTATATATTTTGTTGTATGCCTTCAAAAAAGTATGATTACAATATGCGACAAAATAAAAAAAATGAAATACACCCAGCTAATGACATAGTGTAAGTTCTGAGTTTTGTTGAGTAGAACTCAAAAATATTTTTTTATATTTCTCAAACCCTCCAAATTTTTTTTTTTGACAAAAACTGTTTTTTGGACTTTACGCACAAATTTATTGATTACACACCGATGTCCATTTAATTTAGACCTTATTAAAAAGGAGAGGGATGGGCCTTTAAAACAATATGCATGTATGTATTATTTGACTTAATATTCTATGAGGTTTGATGAGGTAAACTAGACAAATGCAAATTTTTTTAATTTTTTTTCAATTTTTTTCGTCCATGGTAACAAATTTTAATTCAAAATATGAGATAGGTGATGACATTCTGAAAGTGCATTATCTTATGAAGAGATTGACGCTTCGCTTGATCAAATCGGCCAAAAATTACCGTAGATTTTGTTTAAAAAGTCTAACAGTCGAGTTATATTTTTCATAGAGTTCAAAAATTTTCAGAACTTTTGATTGATCTTGATTGTTTATCGGAAAATATGTCAATTTCAAGTTTTAGTGATCAGCAGAAGTTAGCCAATGTTTGCGCAAAGCGAAATAATAATATTTGCAAAAAAAAGCAAATATTAGCCGACTTCTGGTAGTCTCGTAAACGTGAGATTGACACATTTTGCGATAAACACTCAAGATCCATCAAATCTTTAAAAAATGTTTGAACTAAAAGTTCATTTGACAAGATGACATAGGAGTATATAAAAAATATAACACAACTGTTATACTATTTAAATAATAACCACGGTAATTTTTGTCCGATTTGATAAGACGAAGTGCCAATCTCTTCACAAGATAATGTATCTTCAGAAAGTCATCACTTATTTTATGTTTTCTAAATAAATTTTGCAACTGAGAATAGCTAAACTTGAAAACATTAGAAAAATACCATATTTTCCAAGTTTACCCGATCAAATCTCATAGCATGTAACTTTGAACCTTATGTTTATGTATACCATTTTAAAGGCTCATCTGTTCCCTTTTCAAAAAATTTTGGATTTTGAAAATAGGTTAAAAAGTATTTGGGTACACAATAATTTTGTGTGAAAGTATTAAAAATACCGTTTTTGTCAAATAAAATAAGTTTGGAGGGTTCGAGAAATATAAAAAAAATATTTTTGAATTCTACGCAATAAAACTCACAACCTACACTATGCTGGGTATATTTTGACTGCCGCACCATGTTATTATTTAGTATGAGTATATTTATTTGTATTGACAATTTTAATAGTTACGCTCGATATTCAGTTTTATGATTTCATTTATAGTTGTTGTATTTTTTTTCTTTCTGCCACTTTTTAGTTAAAACTTAAAGAAATTTATTAAACTATTATGTTCGCTATGCGTTTCTGCAAATATTTTGATAAACAGCACCAGTGGTGGATACATGAATTCATATTAAAAATGTATAAATATTGTGGTTGTTGTTTTTTTGTTTTTATTTTACACACAGTTTATTCTTTGTTCTCTTTTTGGTCTTGTGATTAATCAAGGGATTTCAGTAAACTATACAATAAATTGGTATTTAATTTTAATTAAAAAAAGTTTCGTGTTGTATGTAGGGGTTGGTTAAGATGGTTAAATAATGATGATACTATCTATTAGGAGTAGTTTAAAGTTGTTAGAATCATTTTAACAAATAATGTTGACAGATGAGGAGTTATTTAACGAAATAAAAATGTTGTTTCATTCAAGAAGAAATTTGTTATTGAAATTTTATCGATTTATATAGAGAACTTAAAGCATTTATTAAATAAAGTTTATTATTTAGTTTTTAATGACAAATATAACAAACATTAGGCTAAGGACATCTCCTCGCTGACCGTGTTGGGGAAACATATTTAAAATATTATTATTTATTTATTAATTACAATACAATTACAAATTATATTCTAATTATATACGAGCTGAGTAACTTTGACTATATACACGGTTTAGTGGCACAGACCAGAGAATCGAACCCACGACATTCACGCTAATAGTCTAGCACACTGCTTACTAGACTACCAGGGCACCCTAACTTGAAAACATTAGAAAAATACCATATTTTCCAAGTTTACCCGATCAAATCTCATAGCATGTAACTTTGAACCTTATGTTTATGTATACCATTTTAAAGGCTCATCTGTTCCCTTTTCAAAAAATTTTGGATTTTGAAAATAGGTTAAAAAGTATTTGGGTACACAATAATTTTGTGTGAAAGTATTAAAAATACCGTTTTTGTCAAATAAAATAAGTTTGGAGGGTTCGAGAAATATAAAAAAAATATTTTTGAATTCTACGCAATAAAACTCACAACCTACACTATGCTGGGTATATTTTGACTGCCGCACCATGTTATTATTTAGTATGAGTATATTTATTTGTATTGACAATTTTAATAGTTACGCTCGATGTAGTATAACAGACCATAGTCTCTGGTGAGAATCTTTTTTGTCTGCAACACTACCCCCAGGCTGACAGGGCACTCTTCTACATAGTTTTATGCTATTTGTTGGTGTGTACATCTTCTAGTATTTTACTATATATTCAGTTTTATGATTTCATTTATAGTTGTTGTATTTTTTTTCTTTCTGCCACTTTTTAGTTAAAACTTAAAGAAATTTATTAAACTATTATGTTCGCTATGCGTTTCTGCAAATATTTTGATAAACAGCACCAGTGGTGGATACATGAATTCATATTAAAAATGTATAAATATTGTGGTTGTTGTTTTTTTGTTTTTATTTTACACACAGTTTATTCTTTGTTCTCTTTTTGGTCTTGTGATTAATCAAGGGATTTCAGTAAACTATACAATAAATTGGTATTTAATTTTAATTAAAAAAAGTTTCGTGTTGTATGTAGGGGTTGGTTAAGATGGTTAAATAATGATGATACTATCTATTAGGAGTAGTTTAAAGTTGTTAGAATCATTTTAACAAATAATGTTGACAGATGAGGAGTTATTTAACGAAATAAAAATGTTGTTTCATTCAAGAAGAAATTTGTTATTGAAATTTTATCGATTTATATAGAGAACTTAAAGCATTTATTAAATAAAGTTTATTATTTAGTTTTTAATGACAAATATAACAAACATTAGGCTAAGGACATCTCCTCGCTGACCGTGTTGGGGAAACATATTTAAAATATTATTATTTATTTATTAATTACAATACAATTACAAATTATATTCTAATTATATACGAGCTGAGTAACTTTGACTATATACACGGTTTAGTGGCACAGACCAGAGAATCGAACCCACGACATTCACGCTAATAGTCTAGCACACTGCTTACTAGACTACCAGGGCACCCTAAAGTATTTGAAATTCTAAGTTCTGTTACGATAAACTGGCACTGAATGAGTCATACTGATTACATAACCAGGTCGACGTTTTTCAGGCGAATGCTTTCCCAGTAAAAGTCTTCAAATTTGGTAATCACTATTAGCAGAACAAACAAATTAGACACAGTCATTGTCCACCGCCCATAGAATTATATCGATTTTTAACGTAGAAATTTGAAAATTTATAAACTTATTTTCCAGTAGGCATAGTAGATAGTTTGTTGGCTCATTAGACGACAGGTCACAGTTCAAACCGAACAAATCGAAATATGATGCAAATATTTCTTCAGCGACTTCGTTTCAGCAGATTTCTAGCAAAAGCTCTGAAAGTTAATAAAGTTGCCACGGAAAGTTCCTCAAAAATGTGTCCTTCGGAGTCCATAATTTAATGTATTAAATTAACACACACAACATAATTAGTGTGAGAAGTTTGTTCGTAATGCAGACTGCAGGGTTGTAATGGCCAATTATGTGTATGTGTATGTAAGAAGTAAGTGATTTGATTCAAAAGTTTTCCTCGCTTTGATGTCAACTCGTTCAATGATTTTTGGACGATTTTTTAGGAAAGTTTATGACTTCATTGCTGTCATAATTCATTTTGTTGTAATAAAATTTGATTTTAACCAACACACATACATATACCCTGTGATCTAGTAAAAGTTTCATTTAACTGTAGATCGATCTTTGTATCAAAAATGATACATTTCAATTTTTGAGACGATATAACTTTAACACAGAAAAAGTTAGATGCCTGATTTTTGTTTAATTCGTTAGTATTATTATCGCCATTATTTTAAATCAAATAAAAAAAGAAAAGTTTTTACAGTACTTAAAAAATTCCAAAACTTCATAATTCTTTCTTATGTATCGTTTTTGATACATAAAATTTTTCTATGGATTCGTTTGTGTTGTGTTTGAAATTCTTTTAAGTTCTCAAATATTTTGTGTAGTTTTATCGTAAATAATACATTATTTATGGTAATTGAGAAGGAATTGAAAGTTAAGTGTCGGATGAAAGTGAAAAGGTTGAATTTTCTGTTCTGGACGTATTCTTGAGATTGATTGAAGTAGTCGTAGTTGAGTATGAAACGTGTTAAATTATTAGACTTTAGAACAAGGTTCAAACCTCAGGTCAGACATTTCCAATTTACAACGAAGTTGTAATGATCGATTTTGTATATATGTATGTATGTATGTAATTTTCATGCTGCTGAAAACTCTGAAAGAGCAGAAAACAGATGCTCGTTCTATGAGCTGATGAAAGAAAGAATTGGCAGCAACAAACATGACAATTGGACGTTATAAATTTTGTAGTCCACTGAAATCGATTTGGCAGTTTTAGATTCAAGTACATGTTACTTGCGTAGAATCTACTTACATCAGTATATGGGCCAATCTGTATCCGGCAAACCAGAGAGGAATCAAAGAGATATTTTTCAAAAGTGGTTTGTACAATCAGGATTCAGCCATTACTCAATTGAGAGCATTACCATCTAAACAATTGTAAACTTATAAATCGCCACAAAGCAGGGGCGCTAGATATAAAAATGTTACTATTTATAAAAAAATAGAACCAAGCTGACATGAAGCTTTAGATTTTTATATAAAAGGCCATACTGCATGATGTACATTGCAAAAATTTTGGCGTAAATTTCAGAAAAGTGATAACAAAATATAAAAATATAAAATAATTGTATTTAAATGAATCAAAATGAATGAAAATATTTCAATTTTTTTAACAAAATCTATTAATATTTGCGAAAATTCTATGTTACTACAAAATGTATCAAAAGTGATACATAGCTAGAATTATGAAGTTTTTTTAAAGCTCGATCTATGGTTAAATTTTACGAAATCTATTCAAATATTATCATCATTCCCATAAAGTTCACAAATTTTTTCAGCAGCTTGTGATAGATAAACAATGCAGAGATACAACTTTTTAGACCCTTCTTCCGGCCCTCTGTGGCCGAAAAATTTTCATTTACCCAATATCTTGCCTGATTGAGGGGGCTGCGGAATAGTAGAAATTTGCATTACTAAACTAACTAATTATCATTAATTTTTATTAATTAATTATATTTTTTCTTGTGCTATTTTACCGTAGCGGTTTTTAATGGAATACATTCTTAAATATAAATATTAATGCTTTGCTCATAAAAACTTTAAAAAATGTTTACTCATTGCCACAATATATTTTCAGTTGGCTCACGGCACATAGCACATGGAACATTCGTCATTTTTTCTGTGAAGGTCAGCATTGTTGGTAAAGACTATTTAGCAAAACTGAGCTTAGAGCATTCCATACAATATATGAAAATATTACATTTCTCTGGAATTTTAGCTCTTAATTGCCTATAATTTATCTGTTTAACACACAACACAAACAAAACTTTGCCAAACAATGTGTTGCAAACACAAAAATAAGGTAAGAGTTTCTGAAAATTAAAAGAATTTTTTTGAAGATCAATACTTTTCAGACGCTTATCATGCAATCTATACCACTGTCTTTGCATGCTGACATGGGTCAATCGACAATAAATAGCAGCATCAGTTTTGTACAACTTTGCGTTCTCGTGTTTCTTTTTTAATTCTTTTCTTTTTGAAAAAAAACTTTATGAAATTGTTTGCAACTTTTTTTTAAACTTTTACATATGCAGTTTTCTTTTTCAATGTTTTATGCACGTAATTGTTAATACACGTATATTTTTTGTTCTTTTGTGTAACATAGTAATCGTTTTTGTTTTAAATTGCCAGTAAACATGAACATTTTCTATTTTCAAGGTTGGCCATTCAATATTAATTGTAAGATTCAATTTATTTCTCGTCTTAAATAAAGACACATTGGCCTTTACAACAATTCAGTCAGGATTACGACTCAGCTTTTCACACAACGTATGTTGTATGTGCTAATTTTATACATGAGTGCTGGGACCTACAGTTTAAAGGCGACTTCAAATGACAGATTATTTGAGAAACTTTTCAGAAACTTAATTTCATTGAATAAAGATTGGATTTAGGTAATTGCCATGATGTTAAGCAACTTCATAAGTTGTCTTTGCACCCAAATTGTCTTATTTATTTAGATATTCGTTAGAAACCTTAAGAAAATCGCTTACAAAAGGTGACCTAAAATAATTATTCGTATGCAAAATTTTCTGTTACACGATTTGGAAATAATTCACATTTTATGGAATTATTTGCGGATAGCAATCATACACTGGTCGTATCTTAAAAATGATCTCTATGTTTCATTAATTTTTCGTAGTATTTTACATCTCAAAAATCAACCGGTTATTCTTGGGTAGTCTAAGACAAAATTCAGATTTCCTCTTATTGTAGTTTCCCAATAAAACCCACATAGATCCAAAAGAGTTCCAAGAGTTCGCTGACCATCCAATTGCCAAAAATTTCCTCATGACCTGGGTCTTGCCTATTCTGACTGTCTTACAATTTAAGTTGAATTGTGCACATAAACTGCAGTTTCCCCAACATAATCAAATATTTTGGTTCGCATATTATACCTGAAGTACATAGATGCGGACGTAATTAGTTTATCGGATTACAAACTAGTTTCTAACACCACTTATGTTGTGTGTGTTAATTTTATCCGTGAGCGACGGGACCTACAGTTTAAAGACAACTCGGAATAACAGAGTATTAATATGCTTTTCATAACAATTTAATTTACTATCAGAGTTTTTGCCCTAAATCTGCTGAGATGAAGTCGCCGAAAAAATATTTTTTCATATTTCATATTATTGGAAATGTCTGACCTGGGGACGTCTACTTCGTACATGTCATTCTTAAAAATTGCCTGCCAGTTTTGTGTCAATGCTACCCATGTGACAAAAATAGAGAAAAAAATTGAGAAGGAAAAATGTCTCGAAACGTATTTTTAAAGAGAAGAAAAAAAAGGAACACGGCTAGAAACATGTTTTTATTGATAGAAAAAGAAAACACTAAATTTAAGAATAAGCTTTAGCTGATTATGGTTAAAGATATGTAAAGTGTATCTAAAATTATTTTCCATTAATAAGGTTAAGCTTTTATACTGCGTCCAATTAATTGCATGTCAAGTGCAGATATGCGAAATAAAATCGTAAGACATATTAAATGCACAATCTATTTGCGTTTAGTAAGTTATTGATAACTACATAGAATACCCATAATGACAACATCCATAATTAGTCATTACAACCCTTGAGTCTGGATTACGACCTACATTCTCACACCACTTATGTTTGGTGTGTTAATTTTATACATGAGTGGTGGCACCTATAGCTTAAGTCGACTACTACACAGATTTTCAAGAAAAATTTCATGGAAATTTTCTTTACTTTGTATGGATTATTTATATTTATATGACATAACCTTGCATACAAATAATTATTTTTGTATGATTTGCATCATCGTACTTAATGAATTAGAAATGATTTTTTATTTGATATTTTTTTTGTTATTTTTTTCTTTCCTATTAAATTAACGTTTTGATTTCATAACAAACACCACCTGTTGCTTTGCAATATTGTATGTACGTGTTCCTAAAATAAACTATAATGTTGGCAGTGCATGAAGGATTTTTAATTACATCAGTTGCGACGTGCTGGTTATAGTGATTCATCCTTTACTTAATGCATTTAATGAAAATGCTTACATTGATAATGATGATAGCACTGTCTGTGTGTGACATTTATGACAGTTTAAATTGAAGAAAATATAAAGAAGTAAACATATGTGCTCGTATTTAATTGTGTTATAATTATACTCGTTTAGGTCCATAAAACAAGTCTGAAATTCCCTTTATATTCTTTACATTTTAAATATTTTAAATTAAAGGCATTAAGATTTTTGTATGAGTCTTTTTGACAAAAAAAAAACATGGTTTTTACTTTAAGATGCAGATTAAAATTATGGAAAATCTGCAAAAAAAAATGGTTTTTACTTTAAGTTGCAGATTAAAATTATGGAAAATCTGCATAAAAGTGTTTCTAATTTATCTTAAAACTGTAAAACATTATTTTATTGCAATTCTTGCTTTATTAATTTAACCCATGGCGCCTGTACATGGTGGTTGGAAATGGTTATATTGGGTGTTTAGAAAAAGTATTGAATAATATTTAATAATTTTTGCGTTAATAATTACTAGGAAGAGGTTATAACAAATTTAAACGAATTGTGTGTATTAGTTTTAATCCATAAGTGGCAGGACCTACAGTTTAAAGTCGAATCTGAACAACATATATTTTGAGAAACTTTTCAAAGCAATTACATATACTCTCAGAGTTTTTGTCAGAAATCTGCTGAGAGGAAGTATGCCGACGAAATATTTTCATATTGCGTTTTATTGGAGATGTCTACTCTGGAGTTTGAAACATGATCTCGCGTCTAATAAGCCAAGAGACTACCTACTAGCAATCACGGCGACTTCAGCAGCCATTGCATTATTATTATTATAGCGACGCGGACGCGGGTTCGATTCCGAACTGAAACTCTGAGTATTTGTGGTTGTCTGATTGTATTTGTGACATTATATATACTGTCGGACAAAATAAAGTGCGGTTTGAAATATTTTTTGTTTATTGATTAAAGCATATGTTTATTGCTTTCAAATGTTTATAAATTATAGTTCCATTTTTAATTCGGTTAATATTTTATCTAAAAAGTATCTTAACATTGAATTCTTTCTTTATATTTTCTATTTATAATAGAAACTATATGGCACATAAGGAATTTCAAGTGACAAAATAAAGTAACACTTAACTAGAAAATATTATAAATAATTAAATAACTTCAAAATTTAGTACGAAGTTGCTCCACCTTTGTTATTTATGACTTCTCTTAATCTTTTCGGCATACTTAGCGCAAGGTTCTTCAAAGTACTTGTAGGAATTGCCCTCCATTCACTTTGCAGTTTTTCCCAAAATGTTTGAATATTTGTTCTGGACTCCATCGGGATTTTGTCATCTGAGGTAGCCCAAAGATGCTTTATGGGGTTTAAATCTGGGCTATGAGCAGGCCATTCAAATTTTTCAACATTATTTTCTTCAAAATATGTTTTAGCGACCTTACTCATGTGCTTGGGTTCCTTGTCTTGTTGAAAGATCAACTCCCCCAAGCCCATTTCCTCCTAACTGCTGTAAAGATTTTCTTTCCAAATATTTACATAGTACTCTCCAGTCATTTTGGAATCAATTTTGACGAGTCTACTCCTGAAGAAGAAAAACATCCCCACACCATGAGGCTGCCTGTATGTATGATTACGAAGTTCATTCGATATATTCTATCGAGTTTGATACGAAGGACTGATACTTTAGTTGCAACAAAATTTTCCGTTAATTTTTCGAAGCTGCCAATAGCTCTATTATTGAAATGGTGATGGAGGTGATGTCAGCTACATAATACATACATAATTGTAAATTACAACCCTTCAGTCAGGGCATAGTTTCTCGCACCACTCATGTTGTGTGTGTTAATTTTATACATGAGTGGCGGGACCTACAGTTTAAAGTCGACTCCGAACGACAGATTTTTTGAGAAACTTTTCAGAGTTTTTGTCAGAAATCTGCTGAGAGCAAGTCGCCGAAGAAATATTTTTTCATATTTCGTTCAGTTGGAGATGTCTGACCTGGGGTTTGAACCGTGGCCTTACGTCTTATAAGCCAACACACTACTACACTAGACTACGGCGACTTCAGGTGATTAAATCGTGCAATTTGACCCCGTTACGTTTATCCTTTTGGAGTTTTCTTAAGTTGATGCACCTGCAAAACAAAACACTAGGCATCGTTCAAATTCAGACTGATTTGTGCGTTGGATAAGTGGAAAATTATAATTTCCGAATACGCTCTAAGCAGAGAAGTCGTGACAGACATTTGAATGATGTTGTATTTCATTCTTAACGACATCAATAGGTGATATATCCTCTTTGATTTATTTAAATTTAAAGATAGGAAGATGAAATAATAAATTTGTGTTGCAATATAAAATTGGAAAATTTGTTTAAATTTAACCAGCATAAGTATACAGCTACAACGATGCATATGAGTACAGATTCAAAATTTGAATTTTATATACTCCTCATTCAATTTCCGTCATTTCAAACAAAATTTTTACTTCTTTGTGCTGCAACAGAATAGCATAGCAAATTATAGAAATCTTAATGAAAATCGAATTTATAAATTCGAATGGAATTCAGCGCATAGAAGTAATTAAATTTAATATTCATTAAATTGAAACACAAATACAATTTCTATGATAAAGAAAACAACTAAAATGGCAAAAAAAAAAACAAAATGGAGCAAGGCAAAACGAAATAAAGTGGATGTCAGTCAAATGATTAGCTTCACCAGAAATGAATGCAGTTTTGATATTAAATACTACGTCTAGTAGTTTAAATGATACACACACAGAAATACATAAATAACAAAAAGCTTTCATATTTATATCTACATATACATATTATATATGTTTATACAAGTGGAGAATATTTATACATTGTATATTATTTACCCCTGTTTATATACATACATGCATACGTAGCACTTGTACTTGGTAAACAGTTTTACTATAATTGGACAATTTTTTAAAAATTTTTATTAAGTTTTTTAGTTTTTGATCGTACTTAACCACTATCAAACGAAAACCTTGTCTGGGACCACAACTTTCTGCTAAACAACCATGTGTGAGTTAGTTTTATCAATGAGTGGTCGAAGCTACAGTTTAAAGTCAACTCTGAACCATAGATTTTTGAGAAACTTTTTAATGGCAATTTTATTTACTCTCAGAGTAATATTCCGTTTTTTCGAAAAGCCTGAGCTGGGATTTTACAACGGACTTAAGTCTAATAAACCAACACTACCTACTAGATTACGGTTACTTCTTGAGGTTAGTAGGCTTAGATATCTAATGATCTTCACAACTAAAGCGAGTGTTTAGTGTTTTCTTTTTAGTAGACCGCTTATACGAAACATATCTGTCTGTTGCTGCTCCCATATAATTTATTCGATTCCAGTCAGATTTTATAAAGGGTCCGCCAAATAACTTTTTTTTGAAAATGCTTTAAAAAAAAACTAGTGAATATATTCTCAAATTTCTTTTTTTATTTGAAAGTACAATCCTTCCGGTTAATAAAGGAAAATAATTTCATTCAAATGGCTGCCTCGACTGGCCATGCAGTATCCTACACGATCGGTCCAATTTTTAAGCACATTATCGATTGTGTGCAGCTGTATTTCACCAATGGCTTCACGAATATTG
Source organism: Sarcophaga subvicina (assembly GCA_936449025.2). Classification (NCBI taxonomy): domain Eukaryota; kingdom Metazoa; phylum Arthropoda; class Insecta; order Diptera; family Sarcophagidae; genus Sarcophaga; species Sarcophaga subvicina. The sequence continues at coordinate 88,267,029 of OW388080.2, forward strand.
TCCTTTAAGCGTCAATTGTCTCTGGCTTGTAGGCGTAACACTTATCTTTGACGGCACCCCACAAATAATAGTCCAACGGTGTCAAATCGCAGCTCCGAGGTGGCCAAACGACATCAGCTCTGCGGCTGATAATGCGATCTTCAAAAACAGGGCGCAAAACATCGAGTGTAGCTTCGGCTGTGTGGCACGTAGCGCCGTCCTGTTGAAACCAAATGTTGCCAATATCCTCCTCTTCAATTTTTGTGGGCAAAAATTCGTTCAACCTGGCCCGATAACCATCCCCATTGACTGTAACGGCGACTCCTTGCTCATTTTCGATGAAAAATGGCCCAATTATACCTCTGGAAAAAAATCCGCACCAAACAGTGACTCGTTTTGGGTGCGTCGGCTTTTCAATGCATGCGTGCGGGTTTTCTGTGCCCCAAATGCGACAATTTGGCTTGTTTACATACCCGCCAAGATCAAAACGAGCTTCATCTGAAAAGACGATTTTTTTTTTTTGCCAAAATCGGCATCTTCTGGTGTAGGCTACTGCATGGCCAGCCGAGGCAGCCATTTGAATGAAATTATTTTCCATTATTAACCGGAAGGATTGTACTTTCAAATAAAAAAAGAAATTTGAGAAAATATTCAGTAGTTTTCATTTTCAAAAAAAAATTTATTTGGCGGACCCTTTATAATTCGAGAAACGCAGATTATACGTAATCCGGGTATCTTGCTTGCAGAACATTTGTGAAATTCCACAACTGCTGCCACTTCAGGTTGTACAAAATTAAGGTCCTTGGACAAGCTGAGGCTATAAAAACGAATATCCACATGCAAAAACAGTCTCAAATACTATGAGTTAAAGTTTTACGTGAACCATATCTGAAGGTGGTTACTTTGAAAATACCCGCAGAAATTTGTAAATGATAGCTTCCCTATATGACTGTGTGAATGAGAATGAAGAGTCGGATTATATTCTATAATGCTATGCGAGATTTAGATGGAAAAGTGGTGTGAGAAGCTAGGTTGTAATTCGGATGAAGGCTTGTAAGGAGCAATTAAGTAAGTATATGACGCTAATTTCTAATCATTTTATTGAATTGAACTGTTAAAATTATTTTCGTCTGTAAAACGCTGTGTATAAAGTATAATATTGTCACGTTTTTCCCTTTTTAAAAACCTTTAAAGTATGAGTTCGAAGATTGCAAATAAAAAATAAAAATAAATTTGTGTTTAGTTTTAAACCAACTCTTTATTGTTCGTACAATTCCGTGTGCCACCTTGGGCAACTTGATTTAAAGCACAACAATTTTCTTTATTTGTTATTCTTCTTCCGCGTATACACTAACAATTGTTCGTTAGATTTTTATAACGGAATTCTTCAAACCACAATTATTCTCTTCACACGCAACGGGTCTTCACACAAGACTGACTGAATTCTTTCTGATCCGTTGTTTGCTTTGTCTTGCCTTTTATATCGCAGTGTAAACAGTCTGATGGATGCTCTTAAAGGAGAATTAATACCTTTGCGAAATCTCTATAAATGTAAACATATTGTTTACGTTACCGTTGTTTGTATTTTGTTTACGTTCGTCCTTGCAGTGTTGTTGTTGCTTCTTGTTTACTTGTTTAACCCCTTTTTTATACTGATGTTGTTGCTATATTTTTGTTTATTCGTTGATCTAGTCCTCTGTTTTTGTAGCTTTTGTTTATTATTTTAGTGTTAAATAACACCATTTCCATTTTCATAACAATATTGTTGAATACGATGTTCAAATAATATGTTTGAAACAACGTTTTAAAACAGTTAAAGAGAATGCAATACAATGAAATGCACAGAACAGATAATTTGAATTTATGTTACATGTTTGCAGATATGTAAGTTTAATTAAAATTAAAAATTACTAAAGTTGGCGAGTTAATTTGGGTTAAATTTTCAACCATGACAAGTGTAGCCAATGACATTCAAACAATCTGTGTGATTTATACAATTACAGAAATAAATCAATTATAGGTATGGAGTTTATTCCCTTTTAATTGATTTGCGGTACTGAATTTTTAATACAATTGAAGTACATGTGTTCCCGAAATGCAACTTATTCAATCGGATGCATATTAATTAAATAATCAGCATCTGGACGGAACTCGAACTGTTACGAGATAAAAATAAACGTCAAGCTCGCTCCAGGTTATACATATACATATAGGCCATAACTTCTGACATATACATACATAATTGACCATTACAATCTTTCAGTCAGAATTACGGCCTAGCTTTTTACACCACTCATGTTGTGTGCGTTAATTTTTATACATGAGTGGTGGGACCTAAAGTTTAACGTCGACTCCGAACTACAGGTTTTTGAGAAACTTTTCATAACAATTTAATTTACTCTCAGAATTTTTGCCAGAAATTTGCTGAGAGGAAATCGCAGAAGAAATATTTTTTTTTCATATTTTGTTTTTATGTAACGCGGGCTTTACATATAATAAGCCAAGACTATGGCGACTTCATGTATGTATGTATACATATATATTTTCTGTCACACAATTTCGCAATCATGAAATTTTAAACTGTAGTTAACCTTGTTAAGGTTAGCAAATTATAATATAAAGAAAATCTTGTGTATAAATTCTGTGCTGAAAATTCATAGGATGACATCACGATATCTCACAGTCATATTATGAAGAACAAGTTGACGCAAGGTTTGGAAAAAATATAAACACTGAATATGGGATAAAAAAAGACGCTTATCGCACCACATATGTTGTGTGTGTCAATTTTAGGCATGAATGGCGGAACGTACAGATTAAATAGACTCCGAACGATAAAGTTGTTGTTTTTTTTTTGTTTTCTTTTGAAAAACTTTTCACAACAATTTTATTTCTTCCTAGAATTTTTTTGAAGGAAATCTGCTGAGAGTAAGCCGCCGAAGAAATATTTTTCAATTTTCGTTTTATTGTAGATGTCTGAAGTAGATTTTGAACCGTGGCCTCATGTCAAATAAGCTAATCCACTCACTACTAGACTATTTCTAATTACACTCATACGAATTATTACAGTTGATTTTTTATAGGGATTAGAGCAGAACAACATAAGTTTTTAACGATTTGGCAGTTGCCATCATTTTAAAGAGTTTTATTTTTTAATTTTTAAAAATTGAATGAGTTTTTATTAATTACTATTGCTATATAATAATATAATATACTATTGCTCTTTTCAATTATTTCTTTCGTTCAGCTTTTTAAAAAACAAAAATTGTGAAAGAATTTTAAATTTTTTTCAGTGTCATGATCTGTTGATTTTCATCAGTTTAATTAAAAAATATCAGCTGCGTTAAATGTCACAACAGTTTTTTACACTTGTCAACAACTTTTATACCATCTAACAGTCAAATTTTTTTATTCCTTTTTCGTATTTAAACTGAATAATTAATACTTAGATACATAATTATTGATCATTACATTTCTTCAGTCAGGGTTACAAACTACCTTTTCACATCACTTAAGTTGTGCGTTTTAATTTTGTACATGAGTGGCGGAACCTACAGTTTAAAGTCGACTCTGAATGACAGATTTTTGAGAAACTTTTCATGGCAATTTTATTTACTCTCAGAGTTATTGCCAGAAATATGCTGAGAGACAGTTGCCGAAGAAATATTTTTTCATTACATTACAACCCTTCAGTCAGGACTACGATCTAGTTTCTCACACCACTCATATTGTGTGCGTTTATTTTTATACATGAGTGGCGGGACCTACAGTTTAACGTCGACTCCGAACGACAGATTTTTTGAGAAACTTTTCATAATAATTTTATTTACTCTCAGGACTTTTGCCAGAAATCTGCTGATGATGTCATCAAACGTTTTGATCTTTTGTCAGACTAAAAAGTAAAAACTCTCCGAAAAATATTTTTATTTTGTCGTTCAGAATTAAAGCAAAAGTCAATAAATATTAATTTCACTAGTTCCTGTTCTTTATTATATTTTATATATACTGATCCGGTATGAAGTGACCGTCAAGATACAAATGCTCTATTAGAAGTAATAAGTAGAAGATGGTTTCAACGGTTCAGAGATAACCATGTTGAAGTAAAAATGAAGGACGTGAAAGTCCACCAAAAATGTTTTAAGACTCCGAGTTGGAAACAACAAAAATTATAAAATAAAATTAGTGTTGCATCGAATTGTTACTGGCGATGAAAAATGAATTTATTTTCATAATCCTAAATGGTATAAACCATGGTTTAATGGGTGACAACCAATAACTCTGATTGCAAAAGCAGATCGACTCGGTAGGAAGACAATGCTGTGTGCCTGGTGGGACTAGAAGGCTGTGTTGTACCACAAGCTCCTAAAACCTGGTGAAACGGTTAATACAGATCACTACCGACAACAAATGATCAATTTGAAGCATGTATTTAATAGAAAAACGACCAGAATGTGGTAAAAGACACGACAAAGCAAAATTACACCACGACAAAGTGCTTTCAAACAAAGCAAAACCCGTTCAAGATACAATCAAAGCATTAGGATGGGAGGTGGTACCACACTTGCCGTATTCACCAGACTTATCTCATTCTGACTAATATTTGTGTTCATTGGCGGAAGAAGCAGCATTTTGATTCTTATGATGAAGACGAAAATTTGTTATCCGATTGGCTTGCTTCAAAAAACGACTAGATTTATTGGCGTGGAACCACAAATTACCTGAAAGGGGATGTGTAGCCAGCAATAACCAATTCCGTGATTGTAAAGTATTTTTTACTTTCCTATTAAAACTTTGTACTCATCGAACGAATAATGGAGTGATGATCTTCAATACACTGAAATTCGCCGACTTTGTGCGCGGCAAAGCTATATGGAATGCACTTAACTACAGTGAAATACCAGAGGAATTTATCAATTCTTTTCTTCAACATGGTGGCATTATGGCTCAAATTACATCAAGTACAATAAGCAAAATCTGGCACTGAAGCAATTATCTCTAAGATACGACTGATATAAATCTGCTGTTGCACAATTTCGATGCAGTCTCATCTGAGGATAATTATGACTGAAGGGCACCAGGTGGGCTGATGATATTAATGCCGCAAATACAGTAAGACCCCGTTTAAAGCGGGGCATACGTTCCAATAAGTTCCAGCGCTAAACGAAACAGCGTTCGTACTGTGATTACAACTTCGGAAAATACAGTTGGTATCTTTATTCTGGACAGACTAACAAAAGAGCTTTGAAAAAGATACGTAGCATACACTGTTGCTATATAGTGCACCGCTTTTGGTTGGTGCATGGCCTTTTAATTTGCACACATATACAACAAATATCAATGCAGTGTGCGATTTAGGGGAATCCCAATACTACCGCGTAATACTGTATCAGCGTTAAGCGGAGCAGCATTAAACGAGGTCTTACTGTAATTACAATTTCATATTGTAACAACAACAGATTTATAAAAATACTTCACAGAGGATACAGTGTGAATCTTGCGACACAGCTAGCGGTATACTAAACCGAATGATTTTTAGAGCTATTTAAGTACAGATGTCTTTTATTTGTAATAGATATTTAGGCAATTTCATTTTCTCTTAGAGTTTTTGCCAAAAATCTGCTGAGAGGAAGTCGCCGAAGAAATATTTTTTCATATATCGTTTTGATGTCTGACCTGGGGTTTGAACCGTGGTCTTACGTCTAATAAGCCAACAGACTACCTAGTAGACTACGTCGATTTCTAGAAGTACTGTATTTTTTTATTTTTCATTAAAAATAACTTTTTAAAGACATTTTTTGTAAAACTCTTAAAATAACCATTAACCGTAGATCGAGCTTTGTATCAAAACTGATACATTTCAATTTTTGAGACGACATAACTTTAACTTATTATAACGATAATTCACAAAAAGTTAGATGCTTTATATTTTTTTAATTCGTTAGTATTGTTATCCAATAATAAAATAACATTTCCAATTTACAACAAAGTTTGTAATGATCGATTTTGTATGTATGAATGTATTTAATTTGCTGCTGTTGAACACTCTGAAGAAAAAGAAAATAGAAGATCGTCTTATGAACTGACGAAAGTATGGACAGCTACAAACATGACAATAGGATGTTTATCGCCAAAGATGGTATTACTTGGAATAGAGAACCGTATGCCTTTAGTAGTTTGGGAAGAGAAAATATCACCAATTGTCATGCAGATAGCTAGCAGGTGTTTCTTGAAATGTTGTAGAGTCTTTCTTACTGCTCTTCTCATATTTATCTCACTTGACACACAAACATTAGAAAAAATGTGTTTCGTCTTATGTTTTATTTCATAGATATTACAGACGTTAATATTTTGGTCAACTACTTCAGTATGAGATAACAGAATCATTCGCTTTGATAAAATGTTACTCGGAAATGATAATAAATTTACACCTATTACGCCTTTTCGAAAAATGAGCTGAAATGATTGAAATTCAAAATAATTTTGTCACTGTAGATTAGTAACTGATTGAATTTCATGGTCGTTATAAATTTTAGATTCCAGAACATGCTACTTACTACTTACAGCAGTATTTGGGGAAACCCGTAGCCGGGAAATCAGAGAGGAATCAAGGAGAGAGCATATCGACATAATCGATATTCTATTGCAACGGGAAACTTTTTTAACTCACACGATGTAGACAACAAATTTTTCTGACGAAATATAACAATGGCTTACCATTAGGTTTCAGCCAGCTCTCAATTGAGAGCGTTACTGATGCGAGTGACAATAAGTTGCCTCATCTAAACAATTGGAAACTTATAAATCACCACAAAGCAAGGGTGCTAGGTGTCCAATTATTACCATTTAGAAAGTAAATAAAACCAAGCTCACATGAAGTGATTGATTTTTACGTAAAAAACAATGCTGCAATATAAATCATATCAAAAATTTTAGCGCAAATTTCCTATAAAGTGATAATAAAATGTAATAATATAAAATAGTTTTATTAAAATGAGTTAAAATAAACGAAAATTTTAAAATTTTTTATCAAAATCTATCAATAAATGCGAAAATTCTATGCTACTACAAGTATGTATCAAAAGTGATACATAAGCTACAATTATGAAGTTTTTTAAGGCTCGATCTACGGTTAAATAACAATTTTAATAATATTGCTTATAACCATTACGGTCTATGAATAATATGGAATGAATAAAAAGAACCAAATACAAATACAAAATACTGAATACTATGGAAAAGAAGCAAAAACCAAAAAAAAGTGCATTTGAAACTAGGGTCCATAACTATTGTTTTCTAAATAAGATCAAAATCCTGCAAAATATTTAATTTTGTATCACCCTTCTAAGTACAAACAACCATAATTTTTGTCGTTTTATGACACTTTACTGCATAAAACAAAAATGAAAAAGTAAATAATGAAATAAAAATAAAACAATTTATTTTTTATTTTTTTTTATTTTATTTATTGTTTTATTTATTATTTTATTATTTTATTATTCATATGGGGCGTGTTTATGTACATTAGCAGGAGCCAATTCTGTGTCATCGATAGAGATGTGGATAAAAAATAATTTCCACGTAATCCATCGTTTATAAGCATTCAATTACAAAAAAGAAACATGAACGTTTCATTGTTCAATATAAAAGAAAGTTATCCTTTCAAGCATTGGTTACAAACTACTTACAGTTAAAGATTATTCAACGTATTGTTACGAAAATGGAAATGGTGTTATTAAAATGATAAACAAATGCTACAAAAACAAAGGACTTGTTTACATGATCAACGAATAAACAAAAATATAGCAACAACATCAGTATAAAAAAAGGATAAACAAGTAAACAAACTGGCAATAACAACACTGCAAGCACAAACGTAAATAAAATACACAAACAACAATACTTTTATAGAGATTTCGCAAAGACAGTCATTCTTCTTCAAGAACATCCATCAGACTGTTTACACTGCGATGTAAAAGGCAAGACAAAGCAAGCAACGGATCAGAAAGAATTCAGTCAGTTTTGTGTGAAGATGCATTGCGTGTGAAGAGAATAATTGTTGTTTCAAGAACTGCGTTATAAGGAAGAATAACAAATAAAGCAAATTGTTGTTGTTTAAATCAAGTTGCCAAAGGTGGCACATGGAATTGTGCGAACAATAAAGAATAGATTCAAAACTAAACATTAATTTATTTTTATTTTATTTGCAATCTACGAACTCATATTTTAAATGTTTTAATACTTTGTTGTCTGTTGTCGTTTACTTTTACTTACTGTATAATTGGATTTTGTTTCACAAAGTCACGACGCAAAAAACCTGAAGTCTTGTAATTGACGTGAAATGGACAACCTGCGCTACCATAGTCCAATTTCTTTGCATTTCTTTTTAAGTCTCCGTGCATGAATAGTTACTAAATTAGTGCAACCTTTAATACACTCCTTTTAACTTTTCAAAGTGTTTTCTTAACAGTTTACTTGCTCAGCTTGGCCGACATCATGTTGAACGATATAAATGATATTGTTACTAAGGGCTCATCTCATCGTAAGATTCCGGTACTAAACTAATGAAAACGGAGCTAAAATGTCATGTCTTCTAAAACGTATAAAATACTTCAAAATTTTTTGTGAATCTTAAAGCTGACGGTCTCTTCGTTTGTGAGAGAGCCGATTAGGCTACTAAGAGTCACAATTACTAGACAATAATTCGATCTAGCTATTGTGGTAGGTATTGTTTTTACGTTCAACACTCAGGAGATGGCAGTGCATTGTGTTGAAACTAAGAAAATATGATGTGGAAAGGAGGACTAGATCTGAACTTGTTGAAAAAGACCTATGCAGCAAGGGACTTCCACATACGAATAGTTGTGCTAAAGAACGAATTTTGTAATGCAGTGAGCCATCCGCTGGACAATCGACCACAAACGTATGTGCTCTGCGAGAAAATCGAGTGCTACGTTCGAATGCATGGTTCTCGGCATTGAATGGTTGCTCGAGTAAAATCGGAAAGTAGTAGTAATAGCGAAAGAATAGTGACCCACAAGTCACATTGCGACAATGCTCAAATGAATCAATAGATTCAGATATCCTACCGCCATTAGTTTTTAATTTTCGGCTTCTCCTTCACGCGATCGAAAGGCTTCAAAATAGACTTTAAGGCACCGACCCATTGAAGAAGGTTGTACTCATTTCCCGGTCGGATTTATGTGGTGTTAATAGTAAGAAGATGAAATGAAGTAAAGTATTTCTTGCACCGTCTTACGAAAACGGCGTAGTCTAGTATGTATTGTGTTGTCTTATTAGGCGCAAAGCCAGGGTTCAAACCACAGGTCAGACATCAAAACGAAAGTATTTCTTCGGCGAATTTCTGCTATCAATTTTATGTCAAAAGAAGATAAATAAAAAAATTGCCATGAAAACTTTCTCAAAAATCTGTCGTTCGGAGTCGACTTTAAACTGTAGGTTCTCGTCACTTATGTATAAAATTAACACACACAACATAAGTGGTGTGAGAGTCTAGGTCGTACTCCTGACTGAAAGGTTGTAATGGTCAATTGTGTATGTTTTATGAAACCGACACACTTGAATCCTTCTTCACTTGAAAATGTGCGGTTTCCAGCGAACATCACACAGAATATTATTGCAGCGCTTCTGTATCAATAAGGACGAGAAGGAAGAAGAATCACTACGTCACTTTTAAATGTGGTGTAAGGCTGTTTGGTGCTGGAAGGAGATAATGAATGGGGTGCCCTAGAAATATATAACTGTTGAATATGTTTCGGAATTATTAAGGTTGGGGCAATTAGCAATAGGTCCTCCTAGTGAAGTTGCGTGGCAAACTTGTTTGAAACACTTGCAACCTTGGTCTTATCTATTCTATCTGATTACCAATGGACATACATTTTTATTAGAATATAAAATTTAAATTTCACTTTCTTAATACTTTTTGCTCATCGCTTACTCTTCTTTTCATTTTTTTTGTCACACAAAACCTCTATAATGGCTTTCTCCCTCAAAGTAAGCTATTTAAATCCTTTTCTGCATCCGTGTGTTCCCTGTTCGACATTCAATACACTGCACAGCATGCAGTAAAAAGTGTGAATAATGCTCACAGTCACATTGACAGTGCAGCTATTGGTAAGGGCGAGTAGATTTTTCCCTAACCCAGCTGGTAACGAGGAATATTTTATTTTTTTGTATATTGTTTATATCCAATATTAATTGCATTACAATAGTTTGAAATATTTTGTGTTTTACATCATATAATCAATGTTGTTAAAAAAAAATAAAAAAAACTTTTAAAAATTTTGATTGAAAATTTTATGGAAATATTTTTCTTTCTTTTCAGTCCTTCTTTCTTGCCAAAAATTAAAATTATAAGAAGAAAATTATTTGGAATTTTGAAGTGTTTGAATTTTTTATTGGTTTTATAGAAAAAAGTCCAGAAATCTTCTGAGAGGAAGTCGCCGAAGAAATCTTTTGTCATGTTTTCGTTTCGATGTCTGACCTGGGGTTTGAACTTTGGCCTTACGTCTAATACGCCGACACGCTACCTACTAGCCTACGGAAACTTTTTTATTTAGATTAGTTTATTAAATACTTTATACTATATCTCTCAATAGAAATTGTATATATTGTTGCCCAAATATAACATATATTGTTTAACATTAACGATAAACAAAAGCTGCACACACATATGTACAACGAACCTGGTTGCACCTGATACCAACAACAACATGAAATGAAAGGAGACCGACAATTATGAAAGAAAACCAACAACAACAAGCATGAGATAAAAAGGTGTGGACAAGTGTGCAAAATACACAAACAATAATACGGTCGCTATAGAATTCTCGAGAAGGCGAGAACACATTGAGAACGTTCATCATACTGATTACGTGCGTATATAAAAGGGCAAGACAAAGCCAGTAGTCAGTCAGTAAGAATTCAGTCAGCCTTATGTGAAGTTGCGTGTGAACAAAGCAAGTCGTGGTTGTAAGGGTCTAGCGAATAGTTGTGTGAACTAGTAAAGTGAATAAACAGATTATTATTGTTGCATCGCTAAGTTGTATATGGTGGCACACAAAAGTAGTATAAAGAATAAAGAGTTTAACTGAAATTAAACACGTATTTGTTTTTACTTTGTTTGCAATTAACGAACTCATATTTAAACCTTTTTAAAAAGGTAAAAACGTAACAATATGTTGGATTTTCTACTTAAATCAACATTAAAAGAAGTGCAGACTATGTCACTCATTAGTCCTTAGAAATTCAGTTCAGTTCAGTAAGGGCCATTTTTTGAATGCGAGTTTAAACTCGAGATTAAGTTAATCTTCAGTTAAAGTTAATCTTCAGTTAACTCATATTTCATTTTTTGAATGGGAATTTAACTGGAGATTAACCTTGTAGAGCAGCCATACTTATAAGCAAAAATGGTAACATTTTTTTCGTTTATTTTGTTGTGTTTACTACTATTGCAAAGTGTTTTACAACAATTGGCTTTTGTTTATAACAAAAACAAACAAACAAAAGCAGAATACTGTTGATCTTTATTTAAAAAAATCATTTTCTTAAAATAACAAATAAATTAAGACTGTCTGTTGTCAATTTGTGTTTTATATAATTCATAGTCACTTAAATATTTGTCTTATTCGTCTTCCCCCCACTTAAAAGCTTTTTTTTTAAATAAAATTTGTCAACTACTTTTCATAGTTAGTCAAGTTTAACTGCTTAACTGTAAGGTTAAACTCAAGATGAAGTAAATTCAAAAACTGAAAACGGAGTTTAACTGGAGATTAACTTAATCTCGAGTTTAAACTTGCATTCAAAAAAATGGCCCTTAAAAATATAAGTTTATTCTTGCAGTGCTTTTCAATTTCAACAATGACTTCTGGTTAGTATTTGACAGCGAAATCCATAACAAGGTTATAGTTGATTCACTTAGCTTGAAAGTCCAGCGATGGGGAAAATTAATATTCAGATGTGATTCAAATGCGTGTCGGCACCAGCTGTGGATAGTTTAGAATTTATTGAGAAAATAATGATTAACAGAGAGTACTTAAACATTCTAACGAACAAATTCACCAAAAGTTCGGAAGAATTAAGAATTCCTTATTGTTAGTACTTCCAACAAGTCAATCCAATCATATTGCTGCTAATGTGAAGATGTGATCTACCTTCCAAAGTCTCCATAGGCTTAATATTCCTATACAAAGTTTCGATATGACTCCAAAATAGTGTCTAGTACGATTTTGCGGTTCAAACATATGGAGTCTCTTATTTTTGTTATGGTTTGAGAAAAACATTGAAAATTTTTTTGTTTTATAATTAAAAAGAAATAAATAAATAATACAAATATAAAAATTAAATTTTTTTTTTACAAATTACACGGTGCGACAGTCAAAATACACCCAGCTAATGACATAGTATATGTTGTGAGTTTTGTTGAGTAGAACTCAAAAATATTTATTTGATATTATCGAAACCTCCAAACTTGTTTTACTTGAAACAAAAAAACGGGTTTTTTTTATCTTTTCACACAAATTTATTGATTACACAAAAATTTTTTTAGCCTATTTTCAAAATACAAAGTTTTTTGATAAGGAGACATATATATAAGCCTTTGAAATGGTTTTGATCGGCTAAATTTGGAAAATATGATTCTCATTTTTTTTTTAGCCTAGCTATTCTTAATTGCAAAATTTAATTAAAAAATATAAAATAAATGGAGACATTCTGAAAGTGTATTATCTTGTGAAGAGATTGACACATTGTTTGATCAAATCGGACAAAAATTACCGTAGTTATTGATCAATTGACTTGATCAGTAGTTCCTTTGATTGAATTAATAGTAGCTAGCGCCGTGTGCAATGTGGTTCCATCTTGTAAAATATACTTATCAGCAAAATAAATCTTGAAGATTTTTAAGCCAATATCCTTCAAAGAATTGTACATTGCTGGGTACATATTTTTTTTTCAATTTTTTAACAATTTTTTTTGTGTGGATTCCGCGCTAATACAACTGTTGTCTTGTTTAAAAATTTCGTTGCCGTGTCTTGTCACTTAGCCTGGTCGCAGTACGCTCAATGCACGGTTCAAATTGATCATTTGTTGGTGGTAGCGATCTGTGTTAACAATTTCAATACTCTTCAGGAGCACGTGGTACACACCTTTCTGGTCCCACCAGACACGCACGATTGTCTGCCTGCCGAATCGATTCGATTTTGCAGTCGAAGTTGATGGTTGCCCCATCTTTAAGCATGGTTATTTCTGCTAAAGATTCTAAAAATAAATGTATTTTTCATCGCCAATAACAATTCAAAGCGACACTGTTTTACTATCGTGTCTTTCAAGGAAAATTTTATAAGTGGCTTTTCGGTTTCCATCAGTATGCCATTCAATTCGTGGGGCATCCATTTTTCAGGTTTATAGATCTTTTCCAGACCTTTCAAACAGTCAGAAATTGTTTGTTGTGTAACATTTAAAATTTCTGCGAATTGTTTCTGACTCAATGTATCCATCTTCATCCATTATTATTTGCCTTTTTCCGGTCTTCCACTTTTTTTCTCAAATCGAAGCCATCTTTTGCAAGCTGCTTCTGATAGAGTATGATCAAACATGACAACAAGTATTCGATGCGACTTAATTTCATTTTCTTCCTACAAAAACAAAAAAATTATAATGTAACATTAGGCAGATTTAGTTCTGGATGTCTCAGCATGATTCAAACTTTAAAACATTTCACCATAAAAGTAAAGACAACATTATACTGAATTTGACAGCAGAAGCACTCATGCAGTATAGAATTGTTTAAGGCGAATTGGAATGTCTGCCTACTAGAGTTTCATGATAAATTTTAGTCGGAAAGGCAAAGAAAATTATTTGTGTCTGCAACAGTTGTAAAAAGTGAATTATTTTTACTTTAAGCTTGTGCTTTTAAATGCATTGTATTTGTGAAAAATATGTACATTATCTTGAAATAGTTTTAAGTATTGAACAGAGTTTTGGTTTACTTTACTTGTCCATTCTTTTACGTAATTTCTTGTTATTTATATATAATTCTATATACTTGTTGTTTTTGTACATACAAAATATAAAATAATATATTAAAAAATTAATTTCCTAACTTAAATTAAATGAATTTCAAAATCAGCTTAAAAAGTCGAACAACCTTGGAAAATAACATTCGACATTCAATGATATCTCCGAGACAGAAAATGGAAAGCAATGATTCATAAAAGATTCTGAATGGTAAGATTGTCTGATTTTAAGATAAAGTCCATAATGTAGAACACAGGATAATTTTCAATGTTTAAAAATCCACTAGAAATTATGGCTTACTTCCTATTTAAAGGAATATATAACATATTACTCATACGCATCATATTACATGTACTAGAATAATTACTCTGAAAAGTATGCAATAAAAAGTCTTTGATATTGCCATGTATGAGACTAATGGAATTAAATATCACTCATACGTCACATATGTACTTATCATGAATGAATTTTACATATTATGTATGTGCCAAGATGTGAGTAAATAAATATAATCGAGGAGCCATTTAAAAGTTTAAATTCAAAAATGCAATAAAACAAAACCGATTTGAAATATGGTTAAATAATTTTAATGTGAAGTACAATTGTTCCGGTTACTAAAAGAATATTATTTCAATTATATGGCTGCCGCTGCTGGCCTCATAGTACCTCATCCGTATGGGACTAATTTTCGGGTCGTATCTCAATGGCATTACGAATGTAGGCCTTCAAGTGCTTAATTGTCTCCGATTTGTCTGCATAACACTTCTGTTTAACGGTGCCACACAGAAAAAAGTCCAACGGTGTCAAATCGCAGCTTGTTAGCGGCCAATTGACATCTCCTAATTAAATGGCCATAAAACGTTTGACACAATAAATTCACGTGGCATGAGTTGTGTGGCAAGTTACACCATCCTGTTGAAACTAAACATCGTTCACATTAATACCATGAAGAAGCATTACAAAAAATCGGTTATCATGGCGCGATAGATGTCTCCATTGATTGTAGTTTTTGCGCCGTTCTCATTTTCAAAGAAATATGGGCCAATGATACCTTCGCTTAACAAGCCGCACCAAACAATCACTCGTAATGGGTGCACTGGCTTCTGTAAGACCACGTATGAATTTTCTGAGCTCCAAATAGGGCAATTTTGTTTATTAATGTACCAAGATGAAAATGAGCGTTATCCGAAAAGACGATTTTCTTTTGGTACAATCTATATCATCGTGCAGTTTCTCGTTGGGTCATCTATTACAATAAATCGATTGAATGCATGAGCAGTCAATCGATTCATTACGTTCAATGGAGTTAAAATAATGAATTTTAAGACAGAATATAATGACAGAAGTATTGCCAGATACGAAATAACCGATTATTCAAATTTAAACTAATAGGTGACTCATAATGGTTATTTGAAAAATATCATGGGTAGGGTTATAATTTAAAAAATTTACTTCAAAGAGAGATTTTCTTTCAAGTAATTTATTTGAATTTATATTTTCGGTAAGCTTATTGCCGTTCTTATATGACGAAGGAAATATCTCTTTACTGTACATGTAAAGTAAAAATCTCTTTCACAAATACATTACTTGAGTGTACTTATTTCCATGCTACCATATAGGGTTTCATGTAAAATGTGTAAAAAAAGTTGTTAAAGCATCGTAAGTTGTAAAGTTGTAAAGCATTGGAAAAATGTGATTGGTTTTTGCGGTTGATGTTTTCTGTATCAAGAAGCAGAATAGAACGAGTACTTATTCAATAACTTAAACATATTGTACAATAGGGTATAAATAAGGGCTTAAATCTTCTCCTATGCTTTGCCGTCCTTACAAAAAATAAGCCCAGGAGACAGTGCGCCGTTATGACTGCTATAAGATTCTTAAGATAGATTCTGTATGAATTTACCGCAAATCTTATTCCGCGTTTATAACTCTTCAGTCAGGACAACAACCTAGCTTCTGAGTCCACTTACGTTGTGTGTGTTAATACGTCTCCGACTGCGAACGAAATAATTTTTTAGAAAAATTTTTTCATAGCATAGCGACGAAGATATATTTTTTCATATTTCGTTTTGTTCGAGATTCACCTTCCCTATCTCAATTATTTGCCTCCATTAAATTAATGCCAATCTTGTTTTTATTTCAATGTCACTATGTCCGGAATGCATTAAGTCGCTCGCTTTACCCTTCAGAATCACCCAGTATTCTTGGACAATGTTAGATGAATTGGAAACACTCTTTAAGAAAGTATATATCCGTATAAAGTGTGCTGGATCCGCACACCGTCTATCTTTATAGGCCAGAGTAATGGACAATCTGTTCAATTGTACTGATTCAACTGTACTGACCTTGATACTTTTTTATAATGTTCTCTGGTCTTCAATAAATAACAGCATCTGTTTGGTATTATTGCCATTAATCCAGAATCGAACAGCGTGCTGTGCACAGAGAGTTCCAGATGAACTATAGCCAAGATTTTGACATGAGCATAGACTTTATATTCCCATGCTCTTGCTGCGTTTCGCCTCAATTCCATATTCGCAGATACTTGTTTCTCCAAAGTATTGTTGGTATTCATTTGATTATTATAAACATCTGCTAAGACAATCGTTATCGCTCTGTTCTCTAGTACATAATTTACTTTACATTTTGTACAGCCAGTGTATGTTCTCAGATTTTAAATCTCAGTTTAAGGAACAGTAGATTGGGAATTACCTCGTTTTGGCTTTGAATAGCTTCGTGAATAGCACTGAATATGTTTTAGTTGGTTTAACTACCAACTATAACTACAAACTATATTCGTTAAAATATTTAGGACGGTCCTTAATCCTTCCTAGATGTTATTGCCCTAATTGTCAATTGACTATCTGTAAAGATATTTAAATCATACATTTTCATACACTTTAAAAACCGTATTACCATTGGAGTCCATTTATTTTGTATCTGGTTCCCAGTTCCAGCCATCTTATAACCAACCGGTATCTTTATCATTTGAATAAAAAGTATTGTTTCCAATATCCTTATGGGTGATGATCTTATTGCATCACTTATCCTTTAACAACACATTCGTTGAAACATTTGAATTGTTCTCATGTTGTATTTCCTCGCCATCGATGCCTACTCTTTTCCATTTGTACCCGTTTCCTCGGAAACGATTTGGTCAAGATCGAGGAATGACAGCAGTATATAAATCGCGAACAGATCAGCTCTTACCGCCTGCACCGCAACTTTACTTTAATTTTTCAGCATTTTATGGTCTCCCCCGTATCTCGGATTTCCAGAAGCTAGACTCATACCTCTTCAACATATTGTAGCAGACAACATTCCCAGCTTCATCCAAAATTACTGCCAGAAAACAGTAAAAGCCAGTTTTCCAATTAAACTTAACGCAATCAGGCAATATAAACTTAAATAAGGTGGAATTCAAAAGCCTGGAATTCCCAAGCCAGACATTAAAACCAAATACAAAAAGTATTTCTTCGGTGACTTCCTTTCAGCAGATTTCTGGTAAAAACTCAGAGAGTAAATAAAAATACCATGAAAAGTTTCTCAAAAAATTGTCGTTCGGAGTCGACTTTAAACTGTAGGTCCCGCCATTCGTGTATAAAATTAACACACACAACATAAGTGGTGTGAGAAACTAGGTCGTAATCCTGACTGAAGGGTTGTAATGACCAAAATTATGTATGTAAAGTTTTATTAGTCTCTGTGATACCTAACGTCACGAAAGGACTTAAACTTGAGTTGCATTCATTATTTCAGTGAAACTCTATTCCATTTTTTCTCCCTCACTGCCCTTTTTTCAATGCATCTCCACATTATCTTTTTACACACACACTGTATAAAATGAAATTTTTATTGTATTGAAATCGATATGCTTAAGTGTAAATGTAAAAATTTATTACATGAATGTATGTACATAAATAACGCCGTGCTGCGAGTATGTATATGATTTTTCACGCGAATATTTGCAAAAGTATTGAATTGTCTCAAGAGTTGATGCTGAGTAAACCTATTCAATGTCAATAATTTTTAAAATTTTTACGCCGTCTATCCTTACGGAAAAGATAGTTTTTTCTATTACTGATTATGATTGATTTAAATTTTAATGGATTTAATCGTCTCAACCCATTAGTGGAAAAAGTTCCTTGACCACTTTCCTTATATAATTTTCATCAATTACACGGTGCGACAGTCAAAATACACCCATATGTGTGACATAGTGTAGGTTGTGAGTTTTGTTGAGTAGAACTCAAAAATATTTTTTTTTTACATTTTTCGAACCCTCTAAACTTGTTTTATTTGACAAAAATGGTATTTTTTATCTTTTCACACATAATTATTGATTACTCAAACATTTTTTAAACCATTTTTAAAATCCAAAGTTTTTTGGAAAGGGGATAGATGAGCCTTTAAAATGGTATACATACGTGTTATGAGTTTTGATCGGGTAAACTTGGAAAATATGATTTTTTTTCATTTTTTCAAGTTTAGCCATTCTTAATTGTAAAATTTAATTAAAAAACTATAAAATAAGTGATGACATTCTGAAAGTGCATTACCTTGTGAAGAGATTAACACGTCGTTTGGTCAAATCGGACAAAATTTACCGTAGTTATTATTTAAAGAGTATAACAGTCGTGATATGCTATACAAGATTTCCTTCTTGCTGATCATTGCTTTTATCGCTATCCTGATCAAAATCAGATCCATCCAGTTGGGGAATTGTATAAAATGCAACGCCATTGAGCTCGTTGTCGTCAAGGGCTACCAGTTCAAACAATATTTCAGAAATTGTTAGTCTACATATAAAAAAAGATTTTATTCAATTATTTTTTAACAATTACACTACGAACGCAGTGTCCCTTTTAGGGGACGTTACATTGAAAGTCACTATATGCGCGTGGAATTACATTTTGTCATAATTTTTTTACATCAATTAAGTCATTATACTTATTTACAAACAATAAAATACAAAACGTAACAAATATTCACATCATATTCGAAATATGCTATCTTACTCAGTTCGGAATTTTCTTTTTTTCACAAATTAATATTCCATATTTTGCATATAAAACAACACACAGATCGCATTTTTTGAAACCAATGAAATAAGCTTTGCTTCGTTATTATGTCAGTAACAGCATATCGTACATGTTATTTAAAAATTAAAATTATGGAAGTGAAAATTCGAAAAATTCTATAGTTCCTTATAAGGGCTCTGCGCACTAATGGGTTAAATAAATAATTTTAAATTTCTTTATAAAAAAATATGTTTTCAATTTATACGAATTATAAATGTGTTCTCCATGGCCGATGGCATTACATTATATGACAGTATTTTTTTTTGTCTGGTATATTTGCTGACTATGTGGTATAATACGGTCGAGAAAGTTTGCCATTCTCAATTAATTTTTGTTCAAATTTAGTTTTAATGAATTTTAGATTGTTTTCTTCATACTTTTATTACTCTTCCAAGCTTAAAGTTTTCAAAAATTTCCATATTTTCTTATGATTTTTAATTTGTAATTCAAAAAAAAAAGTTATAAATAAGAAGTGAAGAAAACTTTATTTTTAAAAGTAAATTTTGAAAATTGGAAAAGGGGTGAGAAGTATAGAGTAATTTATACTTTTTCTTGTTTTGTTCTGTGGTTTATTTTTTATTAGAGGATTGTTAATAGAGAGGATTGTTAAAAGTGAACGTATGGATTGGGTTTTATTTTAATAAATAATGCTACGTTTTTACCTTTTTAAAAACGTTTTATTGTAAACAAAATAAGAATAAATTTGTGTTTAGTAGTTCGCACTACTTTTGTGTGCCACTATTCACAACTTGATGTATCCAACAATAATTGCTTGTTCGCTATTCTTCTTTGCTTACAACGCAGATCTTTTCAACGGAGATCTTCAAACCACGAATATTCTCTTCACACGCAACGCGTCTTTACACAAGAATGACAGAGTTCTTACTGTTCGTTGCCTTCTTTGTCTTGCCTTTTTATATGCCCACGTAATCAGTCTGATGAAGGTTCTTGAAGTCGAACGTTTGGGGTTTCGCCTTCTCGAGAATTCTATCGCGACTTAATTGTTATTTGTGTATTTTGTTCACATTGCTTGTTGTTGCGTTCTCGCTTACTTATCTATCCTCTTTCCTTTCATACTGATGTTGTTGGGTTACTTGTAACAAGTTAGTTGTAGTTTTTTATGTAGCTTTTGTTCATTTTAATGTTAAACGATGTACACGGTTTCCATTTTCGTAACAATAATTTGCAAATATAAAGTTCATATTCAACTTTTGCTCGTCATTGTAGTTGCATTACCCTTCTCGATTTCTTGCATGACTTCGGCATAAGCTAATATTAAGCTATTGATTTAATTTAAGACTCTTATCGAGTACTTAAATTTAATATTTTAATAGCATTACTAACAATATATATGACATAGATATGTACATATATGACCGTTTTAATTAATTGTGTGTAAGGTTCTGAATACTGTATGCAAATACTTTTTTTCATTTTATTTTAATTAAGGACAACAATGAAATTGCATTACATAATAAATGAAACAAATAAATATTGCCATGGAAACTCAACATCATTGACCAGCTTCTACAAATGTTAATAAATAATTACACGGTCAACTCAGTGATAATGAAAGTCGGAAATAATAATTAAAAAAATAAATATCAAAAATAAATCTTTGCATTTGATGTTTGTGAAATAAATTTAATTTCTTTTTAAAAGGTTTCATAATAAAAGTTTAAAAGTGGTTATAATATGTCCTACGAGTTCAATTAATTTTAATATTTTATACGATTGTACATATAAAATATTTAAATAATTTTTTTTATTTCATTTTTAAAGCATTTAAGGCAATGAAGTACTTTGTACTGAATATTCACAAATGCAGAAATTAATAGATTAAGGATTTTTTCTATTTGGTAGGAGATGAGCCCTATTCATGGAGTGCATTGTGTTGGAGTACAGGAGAGATAGTTTATGGGAGAATGGAAACAGGGGTAATGTGTAAAAAATTTTTTTAATATAAACATTTGTCACTTCTTCTTTTCGAAAGTTATTCTTTGGTAATAATTCTTACTTTCTTTTGCGAGTAATCAAATACGACGTCGCATAATCAACCGGACAATCTCACATACACCCAGAGTATCTGGTGGGACTCAAACCGTAGCTTTCGCCACGTACACATCACCTGGGCTGAACCAATTGGTTGTCAACCACTGGAAATTTCTTTATTACAGTTGGATATCGCCTTCCCAACATGCATACATGAGGGATAAATCAGTGGAGACTTCACTACAATCTCTACACTTCAGTGTCTCACTGGTCTCGGTACCCGGGAAACTGTAGGGCTCACCAAAGCTGATGCACTCCTTCCGGAATCCTTTTCAATAGAATTGGGTATGCCACTTGCCTCGGTCAAGTTGGCAATTGCGCGGAAATTCTTTCGGGACGCCAACCTATCCTGGATCAATGAGCAGTCCTGCTCCACCGCTAGACCCTCCTGGACCCTGATGGATAGAAGCCGGCTTGGGCTTGGTCGTGCCATCATCTCAACCACAGTGGCCATGCTTACAGGCCATTGCGTTATGTGGGTAGACATGATGTGGCTCCCATTTAATGACTTCTGCCGTGGGTGCAGATCCCCTGAGGAAGAGGAGACTGTTATCCATTTTTTCTGTCAGTGCCCGTCTCTTGCAAGGTGCAGATATAGGTTATTTGGCTCTCCATTTCTTGTCAGTTTGACGGAGCTATCATCTATTGACATCAAGGATATATCTTCGTTTATCAAACTTTCTGGCTGGTTTTCCACCGTAGTGTAGTCGTGCTTTTATTGGGCAGCCCTTGCGCTGACCAACTCTTCCCTGAATTTGGTAGAACTTGGTACTGCGGTGGCATCGCAACGGGCCGCTATGCGTGTTCAAGTGAGCTTTTTGATATCAGAGCTACCACTCCGACCTAACCTAACGTAACCTGGAATAAAGTAAAGATAGACTTTACGTGCCATAAAAACTTACTTACATTATTGACATTTCGATTACTCGCATTACTTATTGTAAAGCAGACAACTTGCTTTTAATCTGTTATTATCTTTTAACAACATTTTAATGAACTATTCTTTTGCTTGAAATTATAAATAAAACATTTTATATTCCATTTAAATAAACTTTTGCCAGTAAATATGAAAATGAATATAAATTAACAGTTAAAAACTTTACTTGTTAACATGCAAGCACAAATAAAAGTCCGCACTCAAAGTTATTATAACAACACACGTACAGACTAATATACGAAGGTGAATAAATAAATTCATGAATTTCTTGCTTCAGGCATCTGTCAGTTGAATGCTGTCAAATTTTAAGAGTAGTTAGTTGTAGTCGCGGTAGTCTATTAGATGATGTGTTAGACGTGGTTGCGAAGTTCAAACTCCAGGTCAGGCATTTCCAACGAAACGAAATGTGGAAAAAAGTATTTCTTTGGCGACTTCCTCTCATTAAATTTCTGGCATAAAATTGGAGAGTAAATAAAATCGCCATGAAACTGTAGGTCACGCGACTCACGTATTAAATTAACACAAACAAGATAAACGGTGTGAGAAGTCAGGTTGTAATCCTAACTGAAGGGTCGTAATGACTAATTATGTATTTATATGTAGTCAGTGATAGACATCCGTACTTGGCGAAAAAATACCAAGAAATGAGTTAAGAATTCATTTTTCAACTGTCATATAGCTCTGATTTCATTCTAATACTATGTTCAGATATGCACTTCTATTGAGTCAATATTCGGTTAATTGAGTAAAATATTTTAAGTATTCAGGC
This sequence comes from Sarcophaga subvicina, assembly GCA_936449025.2. Classification (NCBI taxonomy): domain Eukaryota; kingdom Metazoa; phylum Arthropoda; class Insecta; order Diptera; family Sarcophagidae; genus Sarcophaga; species Sarcophaga subvicina. Next base: position 88,289,881 of record OW388080.2, read on the forward strand.
ATAATAATATACGCAGTTCAGCTGCTTATTCAATATTCATTTGACAGTTGGTTAACAAAAGCTGGTCGTTTCGACAACATTGTTTTTATTTTGTTTTTTTTTGTTTTGTTGTCAAAAACCGTTCGGTTAATTGTAATATGCTCACTAAACACACTTATGACAGTGTTGCATTTTAAGTTTTACTCAATATTACAACAATTTGCGTATTTATTGCGCAATAATTAATTGAAAATTTATAAGAAATATTCAGCTCAATAATGGCGTTTATTGTGATTTACGCAATAAAGGTGCATATCTGAACACCGTATAAGTGGTGTCCAAGCCTGATAAATTGTTTCAGCAGAAACGGATTTTACTCTAAAGCACATGTCCCACAAAATAGTACCAATTTTATGCCCTCAAAAATGGTTAATTTTTCGTTCAACTGCGTATGTCTACAAGATAAAAGTGCGGTTAAGCTCCATAAAAGCTTCAATCATAAAACATAATCATGAACAGACTATAGCTGACGAAATGTTACAGAAAACAATAAATGTTGGATGATTAAAATAAAATTTAAAACAAAAAAACAAACAAAAGGGGCTTTATATGAATGTCTTAATGAAACTCTTAAAAGTTTGCTTTCATGCCTTTTGTTACAAGAATACTTTGCTTGCTCAATTACTCTGCTATTTTCAAGAAAAAAGACAAACAAACATACAAACCTAACTTGTTATTTGTGCTCTTTCATACCCTTTTTATGCCTTATTGTGATGCTTATTTAAATGTTAAACATTGTTTTATAAGGCAAAAAAGAAAATTATCTGCCATTAAAGTCCCAAAAAAAAGAAGACAAATCTAAAAACATTTACTTTCTTACAGTCAAATATTCTTTACACTTGACATGTGCTGTCTGGTAAATTTATTTCTTCTCCATCATATCCACCTACAATTTTCAAAGTGCTAAGAAAATTATGCCTGCTTTAGTGGAGATTTTAGAATAGCAGTGGTAAACAGTTATTTAATTAATCACATGTCTTTGAAAAATAGGGACAAATCGTTTTTTTTTTTTTGTCGCAGAAAGCATCTCAAAACTCAGTATTAGGTGTCGAATTTAGACTGTATGTCCCTCCTCTTAGGTATAAAATTAACACACACAATATAAGTATTGTGAGAAGCTAGGTCTTAATTCTGACTGAAGGGCTGTAGTAGCCAAGTATGTGTGTCAGTGTTTTCTATATATATAAAAATGAATGTTTGTATGTAATTAATAGAATCGTAAACTAAACTAAACTAAACTTTGATCATGCTATGATCTTCAGTAAAGTTTTTGCGCATGAGCCGGGGAAGGTTTCTAAGTTGGTATGACCAATTTCCGACAGGTGGCGTCACTGATCTTTGATCATGATATGATCTTTAGCAAAGTGGTTGCGCATAAGTCGACGGAGGTTTATAAGTTGATGCGATTAATTTCCGATAGATGACGCCACTAATAATTAATCAAAATGAATTGAATCGCAAACTATGCATTTGATCATGTGTTGATCGGGCAAATACCGGACTTATCATTTATGATTTTAATAACATTTAGTATAACTCATTCCCTTAAAATTTGAAACATTTTAATTTTGCAAAATTTTTAAAATTGCTGTTAATTTAAATTGGATTGGGTTCATTCTGAGATTCTAATAAATTTAACATATTCTTCACGTCGTTCCCGTGTCATTATGCCTCCAAAGCGGCAAGCAATTGGAGGAAGAGCACGGAAGAAAAGACCATTACGAGCCTCAGAATCAGACGGGCAACTAGCATTGAAACTGGAAAATCTTCGAGTACATGCCGCGGAGACCCGTTTGCATGAATCACTTCGGCAACGAGAAGTGAGTTTAGAAACTGATCGAATGCGGACAACGGGAAACAAAAGCAATAAAATGATTCAAAATTAATTTGATATTTGTGTAATGTCTTTCTTCAAATTTATTTTTGTTGGTGGCGTAGCAACACGCGCAGGGTACAGCTAGTTATATAATAAATATGATCTGCGGTATGATAAAAAAGAATTTTTTTTTCATTAAATATTTTACAGATGCTGTAAAGTTTGCTGTTAGAATTTTTGAGCGTTGAGTTGAAAAGGTCAACTTGTTATAATTTTCGTTTTATTGTGTGTCTCCAGGTATTTAAAGCGTTCTTTCACCTATCAATATGATATTTTTTGCTATGTTTAATTTCTTTGTGTATGAGTACAGAACATATTTTCTGCAATTGTCCGGCGGTTGATTTATTGTGTGGCTCCAAGTGTTTAAAGCATTCCTTCTCCAGACAATATGATCTCTGTTTTCTATGTTTGGTTTCTTTTTGTGGAAGTACAGGACATATTTTCTGTTATTTTCCGATGCATGGGAACCTAAAAAAGAGCATTTAAAATTCTTAAACACTCAGAATATAATGACAAAACGTGTCTGATTGACTGGTTGACTGAGATATGCTAACCAGTAATTGTGATTGTATGATGAAATAGCTGGCATCTTTGTTAGAAGAGTACCTAACAGAAATAAGTTATGAGGAGGCTGGCAATTCAATCTACCCTAACCTAGGGTTTGTTGATTCATCCAGTTTGAACATTATTCTCTTGTATTTTATATCCATATAATAAAGTAACTTAACTTTAAAATCCACTATTTTATAGTCATCCAGTTTAAAATTGCTGAATATAACTGGTGAATGAACATTTTACCTTTGATTGAATCTCCTTGTTGAACTCGAATGCATTTGACCTTCTTTTTACAACTTTTATTTGTTTGTTCAGTTGTAGGAAAACCAAAAAACCACAATTATTCGATTGTTCCATAAGTAGTGAATTAAAACTAAGAAACGTTTGCTACAGCATATGCTCTAGGAAGTACTGGAAGTCCACTAGTAGTACTTTGGCTTTTTATTTCATTCTCAAAGTGCATGTTCATTTTATGCGAAAGGATACACACTAATGCCCAGTTGTTCTAAGACTTCCTTTTTAGAGTTTGTCACAAATGCATTCATTTCAAAAGCAATTTTTATGGAATATTGAATAAGAGACACTATATGCAGGACTGTAAGCACAAAAATAAAATTTTATGGTCAAGTGTTTAGAAGAGTATTATCGTTAAATCTTTTAAAGTGATTCTATATTTTAAAATTGTATGTTGTTTGGACGTGTAGTTTAAATATATTAAAATAGTTTTGGTTTTCAATTTAAAACTATTAGGTTGTTCGGAAACTAATTTTGTTTTTTCCCGACATAGGATTTAATTGTATTTTTTGCACCCAAACTGTGTGGAACTAAAGCCGTATAATTTGTATATGCCTTAAGAGCTTATATAGTAAGGCTTGTGTGTGACAAATTCCAATTAATTCTATGCAGTAGTATTTGGTTGGTACCCTTTTAAATATGGAGAGCTATAAGCAGCATTTTCGACATATCTTACTGTTTTACAACGGAAGGCGTAAAAATGCTGTTCAAGCCAGAAACAAATTGATCGATGTGTATGGAGAAGGTGTGTTGATAGTACGCCAGTGCCAGAACTGGTTCGCTAAATTTCGATGCAGCAATTTTAATGTCGAAGATGCACCATGTTCGGGAAAGCCGGTCCAGACCTGGCACTATCGTATTAATATTTGTTCCGATCACTCCACAATTTATTAGACGTTAAAACCTTCACCTCAAATGAAGAGGTCAAAAGCCACAAAAAAACTGATGCCAGCAAAGACCAAAATTTTATGAGCGTGAAATTATGCTACTACCAGAAAGATGGCAAAAGGTGTTGGGCCAGAACGGCGAAAACTGTCTTTCATTTTCACAAAAAAAAAGAAAAAACCAAATTACTTCCGAACAACCCAATGCATAAAATATTGTTGGAATGAAAGTTTAAACCATGCAAGGTCATAGTATTAGTATATTAAACAGGTTCGCACTGTCTCCAGATCCAATTTCGGTCGAGAGCATGTGGACTATAATAAAAATTGGCAAAGCTTTAGAAATTAATTCAGGCCTCGTGGTATAATATATCGGATTACATACATAATTGATCAGTACAACAGGAGGATAGCTCCTCACACCACTTATGTTGTGAGTTTTACTTTTTTACATGAGTGGCGGGACTTAAAGTTTAAAACCTTCTCTAAACGGCAGATTTTTGAGAAACTTTTCATGGCAATTTTATTTACTCTCAGAGTTTTTACCAGCAATCTGCTGAGGGGAAGTCGCCGAATAAACATTTTTTTTATTTCGTTTTGTTGGTGATGTCAGGATGAATTCCTATTTTAATTTAATAAAAATTTTAAAATACACAAAAAAGAAAACTATAAAAGTGCAAGCTAAGAATACATGCAGCTACTTATCAGAAATTTGCTTGTTTTGTGTATATTTTCATTATTACATTAGGGTCCTTAATATTTTTTTGCACATCACTGAATGCATATGTTTACTCAATGGCATAATAAAGTTGTTTGTTTGTGTTTACATGCAATATGTATAAGCAACTCTTATTGTACGTTAATAATGGGTAATAAAAAATAACATTTTGTTAACAAAAGAAAAACAAACGAATAAAATTAACACATACAATATTATAATACGTATGACTTTTTTGAAGTATTCGAATTTGCACGCAATAAGCACGTAAAAGACAATCAAATAACAATTTCAAAGATATTGTTATTATTGTGTTCCATTCTTAATTCTCATTTCAGAACAATTGCATGCAATTCCATTTTTAAGAAGAGATTTTTATAAAATTGCACAGATTGTTGAAAATCACAAAGCTGAACTTAGTATTAAACACACATCATTACATTCCTTAGGTCAGGTTTACGACCTTGCTTCTCAGACCACATACATATGTTGTGTATGTTAATTTTATACATGAGTTGCGGGACCTACAGTTTAAATTCGATTCCGAACGACAGATTTTTGAGAAAGTTTTCATGGCAATTTTATTTATTCGTAGAGTTTTTGCCTGAAATCTGCTGAAAGGCAATCTTCGATTTTACTGATGGTATAAGTTGTATCGTGATCGTTAGGGTTTATGACTTGTGCGCACACATTTGCGACTTAAGAAAACCCCACAAGTAACAGTCTAAGGGGGTCAAATCATATCACCCCACGTTTAATAACCATCCCTTCAAATCGCTTATGTAGACCATGCAATGTGACATGAATTCTTTGGCATGTAGCGCCGTTCTATTCAAACCATATAACTTTAGTAAGTTGGTAATATGGAGTTATAGTGCTTACCGTTGACAGTCATATCAAAAAAAAACTATGCTGACGGCGGCCGAAAATCCACGGCATGTGGATTGACATCGTATCAGATTTGAAAATTTGTTTTGTTCGCGTACTTATTCGCCTAGAAATGGGCCTCATCTCTGAAGATGATTTTGCTATGGAAATTGGAGTCAGTTGCAAACTATTTGAATATACTGAAGTCGCCGTGGTGTAGTAGGTAGTGTGTTGGCTTGTAAGCGTGAGGCCTCAGTTCAAACCCCAGGTCAAGCATCTCCAGCTGAACTACATATGAAAAATATTTCTTCGGCGACTTCCTCTCAGCAGATTACTGGCAAAAACTCTGAGAGTAAACTCTGAGTAAAAAATCTGTAGTTCGGAGTCGACTTTAAACTGTAGGTCCCGGCACTCATGTATAAAAGGGTTGTAATGACCAATTATGTTATGTATGTATGTAACACACCTTGTTGTTTATGGTCGTTTGCCTTCAGTTTCCGGATCATTTGAATTCTATATGGTTGCCGTCTGCGATGCTTTTTTTGCAGCAACGTGAAATCGACTGCCTCGAATTGTCCTCCACAATCACATGGATTTCTCTAAATCCAAAGAAATGCATTGTATATACAGAGACCATTCTTTAAATTTTGGTTTTATATAAAAAACAATTTTTTAGATTTAGGATTAAAACGAATTCGATTAAGTTATTAAATTTTATAGCAAATACATCTTCCTTCTCCGTTCTATACAATCATAAGTGCTCGAATTCCTCCCTCTTTTGAAAGCGCTGTCATAAAATGGAATTGGGAAATCAATTTTATAACTCTGTTTGTTCGTTAAAATTATTACAATTTTATGATGTTTTGTAATTTGCGATGACACACTACTTCTGAATTTTTATGACTGTTTGACTATAATAGCAATGGCTGTCGTTGATTTTATAACTGGTATTACAAATGGCAGGAATACTGTTGCTTTTTCTATCTATAAAACAGCAGACAGACGCATGCACAATGCGGTGATGAAATAACGACTTATTTTTATTTCTATATGTACATTTAAGTGGCTGTAGATCAACAGCAAAGGGTGAAAAGTCACGTCCAATATATAAAATTTGTGGCAATGTAAGTCATTTCCTTTTGCTTTTGCTAACTTTGCTTCAATTCGAGTTCCTTTGTTATTTTCATTTTGGTTGATGTTTATTAGTAAAGCATTTTGTTGACACTCATCTGTCCTGCTTAATAATATTCGTAGTTTTGATGTGATTGTTTCGTGGTTTTGGTTTTCTACTTTGCTTTCCGACTCAAATACATCCTGTAGTTTTAACTGTATTAATATATTTGGTCACTGTCACGTAGTGCCCTTTACATGCGGCTTATTAAACACGTTGGTTTCCCGAGTAAATTTCTCAACGCTGTTGTAAATAAACCGCAGAAGTTAAATATCAAAAGAATTTTTTTTTAAAAACATTATTTATGTCCTCTATTTGGGCAACCAAATATGCTCAATTGATACAGAAAATATTAGGCCTAGAAGATTAAATCATACTATATCTCCAATCAATAAAAGATGATTTCATTTATAGCATAGGAAATTATAATTTAATAAGAATATTAAAATTTATGTATTAAAATATAATATGTGTTCGACAACCTTCGATTACAAACTGTTCGAATTTTTTATTTATTTATTTATATTTCATTATTGTAAGCAGTGGTCGCAAACCCCTGGTCAGACATCTCTAACAAAACGAAATATAAAACAAATATTACTTCGGCGACTGCCGCTTAGCAGATTTCTGACAAAAACTCGGAGGGTAAATAAAAAATTTGCTATGAAAAGTTTCTCAAAAATCTGTCGTTTGGAATCGACTTTAAATTGCAGGTGTCGAGACTCATGTATAAAATCAACATACACACACAACATAAGTACTGTGAGACAAGCTAGGTCTAAATCAGTGGATACCATTTCATAGCACAATTGTGCAGAGAAAATTCACACATCTGCTTATGTCGTGTGTGTTATAATTTAAAAAAAAAATAAAAAAATTAAATATTAAAAATAAGAAACTTTTAAAGTAAAAGTGACAGTCGAAAACGGTTGGAAAGTAGAAGAGTTAGAGCCTATTGATACTAAATCCATAGACGATATGTTTGATGCACACGAGTATAAAATAAAGGAAAACCTTAGCAAAAAAAATTTGATATTATTAACCAAAAACCCAAACAGTTACAGAAAAATTCTATAAACGAACAATACAGAAATATTAAGTAACATGAACAAAGAAAATGTGCTTTAGCAATAGATGAACATAGCACCAACAACAACAATAGAAATTAAAAGACAAAGAACATAAAGTTATGACAACAAGAGCCTAAAGAAACAACAGTGTGGGTATCGAAGCATCTGCTTGTGAAATAAAAGAGAGACCAACTGGTAGAAGCTGAAGAGCGACTGAAAGAGAGAACAACTGGCAAAAGCTGAAGAGCGAGTGAAAGAGAGAACAACTGGTAAAAGTTGAAGAGCGAGTGAAAGAGAATAACTAGTGAATGCTGAAGAGGGACTATAAACAAGGAACAACAATTGAAGTGTTATGCAGTTTTGTTTGCAAAAGATGAGTCAACGTAATGTATAAGTAAATTTATTGAGAATTTTAACTGAAATTAATTTTTTTTATTTAAGTTTATACTTTTGATTGAATTAATTTTTTTTTATTTATTTCTGTAAAATTGTTTGGTTTAGTAGCTTATATTTAAATTTGTTTTGAGATCATTTTATTTGAATTTGTAACTTTGTTTCTGACTTTTTGACAATGGACGTAGACAGTATAATGTTGATGAATTGCGATTGTTTGCGCACAAAGTTGAGGGAATTAGGGTTGGACACGACTGGGTCGAAGGCAGTGTTACAGGACAGGCTCCTCCAACATTTCGGTCATCAAACCGACGGGACTGGCGCTGGATCGACAAATTCTCAGTACCAGGAAATTGGTGCTGGTGCATCGCCGGAAATCCGCTTTAGTGCCCCTGTCTTTACGTTGAAGGACATTAGTGAAAGTTTGTCTACGTTTACTGGTAGCGATTCTCTTAGTATTGGAAACTGGATTGAGGATTTTGAGGAGAATGCTGAAACAGTTGGGTGGAATTCCATACAGAAGTTTATTTATGCGAAGCAGCTGTTGAGTGGCGCAGCCAAATTATTTGTCAGAAGCCAATCTGGCTTAAAGAATTGGGAGGCGTTGAGAGCAGCGTTAATACAAGAATTCGGGGAATCAGTTTCAGCTGCGGAAATTCACAGATTGTTGAGAAACCGACGTAAGGGCCAGAATGAGACCTACCGCGAGTATATATATGCTTTGATGGAAATTGGTTAGCCCATAGATTTAGATATCGCGAGGCTGCTGGATTATTTTGTTGAGGGCATACCAGATTCTCGTTTTAACAAGACTATATTGTACCAGGCAAAGACAGTGGAGGAAATGAAAGAAAATATTAAGATATACGAGAAGATTCGCACTTCGTCCAATAGGGATAGTCGGAGACCTCTGGCTTCTAATAATACGGAAATTGGCATTACGATGAGAAGAAGTAATGGTGGCAAAATTCAAAACTGTTTCAAATGTGGACGTCCCGATCATCTAGCTAGGGATTGTAAAGAAGCGCAATTTAGGTGTTTCAAATGTAACAATACAGGACATCGTGCAACTGATTGCAAGGTCTACAAACCGGAAATCAAACAGGAGCGCAGTAATGTCAACACGTTTATCTACGATAGAGAAGCTTTCGAGCCAGGAATGATATTTAAAAAAATTTCCTTGGGAGCCATCGAGTTGTATGGCTTAATTGATACCGGATGTAACATGTGTACTATAAGACGCGATGTTTTCGAGAAGTTAAGGGGAAAGTTTGAACTTACACCCGAACGAAGGCGGTTGAGGGGCGCTGGTGCGAGAGTTTTCTATACTCAATGATATTTCGAAGCCCCAGTAGAGATGGATGGTTTTTCTCTGAAATTGAGATTCGATCTTGTACGTCCTGAAGATATTGGGTATCCCGCTGTTTTGGGCAATAAGCTATGCAGTTTGTGGATCTCATAGTTAAGGAAAATGGTGTTGAATTTATCCCCAAGGTAGCAAATGCCGATGACAACATCACAGATAAGTTTCTGCAGGAGCACATTAGCACTCCGGAGCTGTTAGGAGAATTTCGAGATGTTTGTCTGAATATCGAAGACAATGAAAAGGTAGTAGCTGATTTACACCATCTAAGTGCTGACCTTCAGGATGAGATAAACCGTATGATAGGAAAGTATAACCCCATTCAGATGAACACTGCTCCGGTTAGTATGAAACTTTTGCTGAATGATGATGTACCAGTAGCTCAGGGTCCTAGAAGAACTTCATATGAGGACCAAAAGATTATAGATGGTCAAGTGACAGAATGGTTGAAGCAGGGTATTGTGGTACCAAGTTCGTCCGAATATGCCTCACCGATCGTGATGGCTCTGAAAAAGGATGGTACAAAACGGCTATGTTGCGACTACAGAAAGCTCAATGAAAAAATTTTGCGAGATAATTTTCCGATGGTGATCATGGATGACGTTTTGGAAAGCAAATGTGTTCACCACACTTGATTTGAAGGATGGATTCTTCCACGTACCTGTGGATCCAGAGTCTACTAAATACACTGCATTTGTCACCAGAAATGGACAGTATGAGTTTAAATTTGTACCATTTGGAATATCGAATTCACCCGCGGTATTTTGCAGATTCATTAACGCTATATTTCGAGATTTGATAGCGGAAGTTGTAGTAGTAACCTACATGGATGACGTAATTGTTCCATCGAAGGATGAAGCGGAGGGAATAATTAAGTTAGAAATGGTACTGGAAATCGCCGAGAAGAATGGGTTGCATGTAAGGTGGAAGAAGTGTCAATTCCTACAGAGGAAGGTAAATTTTCTTGGTTATATAATAGAAAAGGGAACCATACGCCCTTCGAAGGAAAAGGCGGCGGCCATTGAAAATTTTCCACTGCCCCATGACCGGAAAAGTTTGCAACGATTTTTAGGGTTGACCTCCTATTTCCGCAGATTTGTAGATGGATATGCAATAATCGCTAAACCGATGTCTGATCTATTGCGAAAGGGAAGAGAATTCAATTGTAACTAGCGCTAACAAAAGATCCTGTGTTGAAACTCTATAATCCGAGGGCAATAACAGAAGTCCACACTGATGCTAGTAAGTTTGGATATGGTGCAGTTTTGCTGCAGAAAGACTCGGAGGATCAGTGCCTCCATCCAGTTCAATACATGAGTAGAAAGAAGTCGCCAACTGAAGAGAAGTACCATTCCTATGAGCTAGAGGTCTTAGCAATAATAGAAGAACTCAAGAAATGGAGAATATACGTCATGGGTTCGAAGTTTAAGATCGTTACGGACTGTAACGCTTTCACCATGACCATGAAGACGGCAGAGGTTCCACTTCGTGTTTCGAGATGGGCGATATTTTTGCAAGATTTTAATTATGAAATTGGCACGTAGATGCATTGAGCAGAATGACTTGTTTATTGATCGAAGATTCGTTGCGGCACAGATTAAAAGAAGCTCAGTTGGAGGACATGTGGGTGAGAGCTGTAAGGACAATTAGGGAAAAAGATCACTATGAAGACTATTATATCTACCATGACATTCTATATAAAGATTCAACGAAGGAATTAACAGTGGTCCCATCTCAAATGGAGGACGAAATAATAGCCACAGCGCACAGGAAAGGTCACTTTGGTAATAAGAAAACACAAGAATATGTTGAGAAATACTTTTATATTCCGCATCTGAGCGCAAAAGTTGGTAAAGTGGTAATGAGTTGTATAGACTGTATAATGATGAACTCAAAATCCGGCAAGAAGGAGGGCCTGCTGAATCCCATCGATAAAGAGGATCAACCGCTGGGTACCTATCATATTGACCACGTTGGTCCCATGACATCGACGAATAAGCAATATAACCATATACTGGTAATAGTCGATGGATTTTCCAAATTTGTTTGGTTATACCCTACTAAAGATACTAGCAGTGACGCGGTAATCGAGCGGCTGGAACGCCAATCAGCGGTATTTGGCAATCCGAAGAGAATCATTTCTGACAGAGGTACCGCATTCACATCTAATGCCTTTAAAGAATATTGCGAAAAGAAACGAATTCAACATTTACAAATAGCGACTGGAGTGCCAAGAGGAAATGGACAGGTTGAAAGAATACATCGAATTGTAGTGCCAATGCTAGCGAAACTATCCCGTGACAACCCAAACCAGTGGTATGGGCACGTAAACAAGGTTCAGCAATATATCAACAGTAGTCCACCGCGATCGACGCAATGCTCACCTTTTAAAATCCTAACCGGCTGTGAAATGCGACTCGAAGAATTTCCAGACCTAAGGGAAATTATGGAGAATGAGGCAATTGAGAACTTACAACTTGAAAGAAATAAGGAACGAGAAGCAGTATAGGAACACATCGTCAAGATCCAAGAAGAGAACAGAAGAAATTTTAATAAGAATCGCAAAATGAAATGAAAATCAAAATAGGATTTTCGCTCTCTTACTCACTAATGCACAATCAAAAAATTTTTGGTAATCCCTGTTCTAAATATTTACTGAAGGGTTATAATGACCAATTATGTATGTATGTATGTGTGTTATATACGTTTAAAATTAAAATAATTTTGAAAACATTTTGAGGAGAAAAATTCAGTTCATTCTGGTCGACGAATCACTAAAAAATTTCAATGAAATAAACAAACACATTGGGAATGAATGTCTTCAATGTCTATAACCAAACAATTTTCAATAATTTTTAGAAAGGTGGACACACAAAGAAATTCTATATTTGAGTTCATTAGTGAGTGAGGATTTTATTGGATCGATTTTTATTTCACATCACTGTTAAAACGAAATGAAATTGAACCGTTTATGAAACAAATTATTATTAATGGTGACGTAAATTGTACTACGTACAATAATAAATGCATAAAAGGCTATGGATGAAGCAAGGTGAAGTTTCGCAGACAATGGAAAGACCAGGATTGATACTAGAGGCCCGCATTACTGCATTCACTTCATTCACACGCACTAAATGCATCTTATGCTGTGATGACGTGTGCTACACAGCACACACTATGTATACACATTGAGTCACAGAAAGAGAAACTTATTAAAAAATATTTATAACTCTTCACATTACAGCAGAGCAATAGAATCAAATAGTGAATCAATCCTACATTCATTAAAAACCACTTGTATTCTTTCCTCATTTCCTTAGTCTATGTCTACTTAAAAGTCGCCGTGGTCTAGTGGGTAGTGTGTTGGCTTATTAGACGTGAGGCCTCGGTTCAAACCCCAGGTCAGCATCCCCAACTGAACGAAATATGAAAAAATATTTCTTTGGCGACTTCCTCTCAGTAGATTTCTGACAAAAACTCTGAGAATAAATAAAATTGACAAGAAAAGTGTCTCGAAAATCTGTTGTTCGGAGTCGACTTAAAATCGCGACTCATGTATAAAAATTAACGCACACAACATAAGTGGTGTGAGAAACTAGGTCATAATCATGACTGAAGAATTGCCATGAACAATTATGGTTGTTTGTATGTATTTTCATTTCAAATCACTGTTAAAACGAAATGAAATTAAACCGTTTAGGAAGCACACGTGGTGACGTAAATTGTACTACGTATAATAATAAATGCATAAAAGGCTATGGATGCAGATACACACTAAATTCATCTTGACGTAATGACGTGTGCTATACAACACTCACTATATACACACATTGAGTCACATAAATAGAAATATTTCATTTAAACATGAATGCTCTTATAACTCTTCACGATGCAGCGGAGCAATAGAATCAAATAGTGAGTCTATCCTGCATTCATTAAAAACCCCGTGTATTCTTTTCTCATTTCCTTAGTCTATGTCTACTTTAATTGTTTCACACGTTTGCCGGTTTATATGGAAAACACGAAGAATATTGTGTATTTTCGTGCAAAATCGTGCGTCTTACAAAATCAGGCCTTAACACTTGCAAGACGGTGAACGATATACTTACTGTGTTGATTGCATATTCATTGTTGTTTTGATTTCATTGAATGCTCATAATTCTCTTACACATATGGGAGTGAATGCAGAGGATAATAAATGGAGTAGTATTCACGGCTAAGGAGTGCGCTTAACAAAACTTGGGCGTAATCTTTTCTTCGTGAAAACTAAAATTAATGATACGAGCAGTTTAAACTCTATTTAAATTAGAAAAAGAAAATCAAAGCATAAACTTAATACTCTTCTTTTTTTTTTCTTTTGATTTGTGAAAGACATTAAAATTTTTTTGTTTTATATTAATGGAGAAATAAATAAATAAAATAAATATGAAAAAAATACCAATTATTTTTACATATTATTTCTTAAAACTCGTGAAAATACAAAAATATATTGTGGCACTTAGACTTTTGTTGTTCACTGTATACACTGTTTTAATTTTAATTTTTTTGTCGTTGGCTATTTATAACTTAATCAGATATTTTCCTTTGTAAAATATTTTGGTTTGCGTATAAACTTATTGGTTTATATTTTGGAATAACTTTATTAAATTTCATGTGCGTTGCGTCGCGTCTTTATAAATATTGTAAATAAATGGCAACAGAGAATAAATGAATTCGCAGCATAAAATATTTGGGGTTGGTATTTTCATTCTGTTCACGATTTGTTTATTTGTGTGCTTTTTCGGTCGTCTGATTAATCAAGGGATTTAAATTAACGAAACGATAAATTGCTACTTATTTTACCACAATAAAGAAAAGGTGTTTTCTTTATTATTCTTTTTTTTTGTGGTTGGTTAAGATTTAAATAAAAATGCTTGAAAAGTGTTTTAAATATTTTGTAAGGATTTAAAAGACGACGAATACAGAATATTTTTCAGAGAAACGAAGCTACTTGTATGCAATTTCTTTATAAAAAATTTAATTTCAAAAGCGTGGTGTAGTGGTAAAATAAGTCGAAATACATACATACATAACATAACATACATAGCTTCTGATACCACTTTTGTTGTGTGTATAATTTTGTCCATAAGAGGCGGGACCTACAGTTTAAAATCGACTCTGAACGACAGATTTTAGAGAAACTTTCATGGCAATTTTTTATTCACTCTCAGAGATTTTGCCAGAAATCTGCTGAGAGGGAGACGCAGAAGTAGTATATTATTCATATTTCGTTTTAATCGAGATATCTGACCTGCAGTTGGAACCGTGGCCTCGCATCTAATAAGCCAGTACACTACCTAATAGACTATCCAAATACAAACCCCAGAAAATTTTTAAATTGAGAGGCCTCTTGGGAAAGCGTTATCCCATTCTCAATTAATTAATACCCATATTCACTTGGTTTTAGACTCCACATTTGTTCGAGCATTTCTTTCGGACAATTGTTGGACTTTCATTGTCTGATGATAAACTGTTTTTGTAACTGTCCTGACTAAATTCTTCAGATATGAAAAGCTCTTTTGATAACATCGTTATAAATTTATTAGTTGTATTGGAATCTGCAAATTCTCTCTTTTTCCACTTTCCCATTATCGTCCAAATAGATTACGGAATAGGAGCCAACCAAGTCTGTACCTTGTACAGATTTCCTTAACTTCTTTCAGTCCACTGCTCTGAGACGACTTATGTCTGGTATAGTGTCATCCCCAAATTATTGGGTTCTCGAGCTTACGAAAGCTGGACAATGACATAAAAAATGCTTCACAGTTTCGATGTCTTCACCACATACCTAGCAATCATGATTGTCTACTATGTCAATACGGTTGAGGTGTATATGTAAGATGGATTGTCCCGTAAGTACTTAAGTACGCTCATTAACGTGCTTAGGTCGCCCTTATTTAGTTTTAAAACGCTCATAGTTCTCCCCTTCTTAGGATTGCCCCAAAGTATTTTTGTTATTCTTACCACGATGTCATTATTTCACAGTAGTCGATATAATGCCTTCTCCCACTTTCCCAACTTGGTCTTTAATGCTCTGAAAGGCCCTGGATTATCCAAGCTTTATTTGGCTTTTTTTGACAGAATATTTCCAATTTCCGATCACTCCACGACAACTAGGTACCGCAGCTCGTCTGGCGTAACTGTTAATTTCCTTTTTACACTCCAAGACGCTCTTTGCTTTCATATTCCTGCATGTTATTGTCGTAATTGCCATTTGTGTATCCGTAAAGACGTTTAAAATCCTTATTATGGTCTGTTCGGCTAAGTTTGGTTTCTTGTTATTTTATATAGAAGCCCAGTCTCGTCCTATCTTCCTGTTTAGAGCCATCCGTTTAGCGACTAGTCCCTACGGCAATTTGTGGCATAGATCCGCTTGACCCAGAAATTCAATCCGGTATTGAGTGATGCAATTGGTTGTTATTCATATGGCGAACATCCTGTAGGATAACTATGAGTTAAGTGAGAGATCATCCAGTATTCCAAAAAAACTCCAGTATTACGATTTTTGGCTCTGATTGACCTATCTCCCCAAAGCCTGAAGACGGCACGTCGTAAGTGCCGCCTCATACTCAACCCGTATCGGTTGAGTGAAGAGTATTGCAGTGCTCTTGTGGGTGATGTTCGCATTGCATCGCTTATCCGTAAACAACATATACGATGAGTCCTTTGAATTATTGTAACGTTGCATTTCCTCTCCATCACCTCCACACTCTTCTATAAAGTAAGTAAATATTTATAATCAGTGGTACGTTACATAAATGTCTTGTTAATTACACTCGTAACCGCGCAAATACTTTCATTGTTATGCTGCTTCACATTATTTAGCATTCCCGATAATGTTTCGCAACCCCTTGCTTTAAATTTCACCCTTTGATTCCTGCTATTTAAATTAATTCATGCACTCGACACCGACCATGCGCTGGAACTACTCTAAACTGTAAGGTTATTTGCTTGTAGCATTAAAAGTTGTATTCCTTTGTATCTTGCCGCACACAATGGCATTTTAGAAAATTTATAGAAATTCCGTAAAGAAATTTATTACCAAGAACCGCAATATTCAAATTTTTGTTATAATTTTCGCTTAAAGACAGGGGAACTAAATTTTTTTTGTTAACACTAAGTAAATAAAAAAATTACAGTTTTAATTTAAATTATGCACACAGATTCTTTGTGAACTCATTTCGAATTTAAAATTTGCAAAGTTGCGAAAATCCCCAGGACATTAAGTATTTTATAACAAACAAACCTCAGACACTTGAAGAATGCAAAATGTTTCTTTACATATATACATAATTGATTATTACGTCAGGATTACTTACATAGCTTCTGACACCACTTATGTCGTGTGTGCTAATTTTATACATGAGTGGCGAGACTTTAAAGAGGACTCCGAGCGACGAATCTTTTCATTGCAATTGTATTTACTCTCAGAGTCTTGCCTGAAATCTGCTAAGAGGCAGTTGTCGAAGAAATATTGTTTAACGAGTCTATCCGTTCATAGAACCATAGAAAAACGACATATATTCACTAACTGGGCTATGGAGCAGTTGGAAACTGACCCTAACTTTCATTGCAAAATAGTCTTCAGCGATATGGCCCACTTCCGAATGAATGGGTATGTAAACAAGCAAAATGGAATGCACACGGAATCCCAAAGCGTCCTGTGCTTACTGCAGAAGTCACTTTTGAAGTGGATCTTGGATCGACGGCATCATCGATCCATATTTCTTAGAGAACGTCGTTGGCCATGTCAATAATAAACATCTCTTTTGGCCTGAGTTGAGTGATCTAGACACCAACGACATATGGTGTCAACAGAAGGATTGTGCGTGCCACGCTGTTCATGCTACATCGGATATTCTGCACTAGCTATTTAAAGGAATGGTGATTTCACTTATTGGTGTTGTAAACTCGCCACTCAAATCATACGATTTGCCCCCGTTAGGCTATTTCTTTAGAGATTCAATTAAGTCGCATGAGCGTGTGTGGTCGCACAGCGGTTCCTAACCCTGGACGGTTACTGTTCGTCGAATCGACGACGCTAATTTACTCTTTATCATATAACTCTTTTATGTTTGATCAAATTTCGCTGTTTTTTCAACAACATAAGTTGATAATGAAAGCTTGCAGTCAGTAGACGAAAATAATTTTTTTTTTCGTCGATTCAACGAACAGTAACCTTACTGTACAAAAATGACCATCCAGGATTAAAAAATGGGTGGCCAGGGTATGTTTACTCACTACAAGCTTCAACTCAACGGCTGTTTTTAACTTCTCCGAACGAAATAAATTAAGTTAACAAATCTTTTATGAAATGAAATTAACACACGAATTGTAAGTAAAATTTAATTTACGTCTTATTTCTGACATTTTCCCATAATTTTTGGTTTGACATCACGAAAATATTTTCGTATATGAACTTATTTTTTAATCATTAAAACATTAATTTCACACTAAGCTTTTAATTTATAAGAGAAAAATGCACAAATCCAAACAGAAGGCACTATAGGGTGCAATAGCGTGCCACTGAGCAATAAACTGTTTATAAAATTTATCATGAATTATCTAATAAAACATTTTAAAATTGTTATCGCTTTGTATCTGATACGTTTTTAATGTTTTATTTACTTTGTAATAATATTTGCCATATTTGTCACATACAATGGACAGTAAAAGTCTGCGTAAATTAATATATTTCAGCATTTCATGAATTTTAAGCAATTATATATACAAGTGATAGATGTTATTTATATTTATTATTTAAATTAATTGCTTTTGTAATATAAAACAAAATAATTTTTAAGTTTTTTACAATCCATAAGAAAAGAAAAAATTTTTGTACCGCAAAAGTGTAGGTACCTTCAAGAAGATCTCATAGTAAATATAGAATTCAAAAGCCCAATATAATTAAATGTAATGTAAATAATTATTCAGTAGGATATCCCTTAGGATCAAGCACTACATTTAACCCATTTGGCATTGAATGTACCAGTTTTGTTGAGCGATTTCTGTTGATATTTGCCACCATGCGCTCATGAACAAGTTTTTAACTTTCAAATACTCTCTTGGAGTCAAATCGGTACTTTGTGTAGGAGTATTAAATCTGTGGAGACTTTGGTAGGCAAATCACATTTTCACATTAGTAACACTATGATTGAGCTCTCTTTCGATCTTTAGGTAAATTTATTGAGGAAATAATGCGTAAGAGAGAGACTTTCTAAAGATATTTCTAATATCTTACTTTGTAATAATATTTACTTCGTCACATACATATGTGTTTTATATACTTCAGATAAACAAGCGAATTATTTGAATGCCTAGTTAAACGATAGTGGAAATATATAGCAAGAATAGGCTTCTATATGGGGTAGTAGACTTTAAGGTCATTGATGTTGAATATATAAGATGTCTCTTTACCAGACATTATTCATTTAGAAAATGCCTATTGGAAGAAATTTGGGAAATATATATTCGATACAGATTTAATTTAAATACTTATTTGATGATATCTTTAATTGTAATCGCACAACTAGAAAGCGCTACGACTTAGGCAATTTGTCTGGATTCTGATCCTCCCCACTTAAATAATATTCAGAACTAAATTTGACGAATAAGATGATTTATATACACGATTGCCAGTTCGCACTGGATCAAAAAAGTTATATAGGACTTTTCTCTCGACTTTACTCTCAAAGCTGCTGCATAACAGCATCCACAGGGAGGATGAGCAACTTGTAGAGTATTAACATCGTCGCACTTAAAAAGTATAGTTATCGGCCGTATACTCAAATCCAATATGTCACATGCCTCTACTTGTCGGCAACGTATAATTCGTTAAACTTCCGTTCAATAGCGCTAAAGGTAGCAGTAATCCAAAGGTATGCCCAATGATGTCAAAGGTATCAGCCTTTCGGATATTTTTGCGGTCTGAGCTGGTTATCGTTTATCTGCGAAGCTGATAAGGCTGTACATAATGATGTTGAGTGATTCCTGCAACTCTGTTAAGGTTGGCACGAACTTTTCCGAACCTTGCGTGTCTTCTTCAACTTCGTCATGGAGTGTTTTCTGTGGACCAAAACAATAAATAGCTTTACTACAGCCCCTGAGCTGACCAACTTCCTTCTCTTCCTGATTTTTGTGGAACTTGGTCAATACAGAGACTGCGTTCACTCGTGGCATCACAACGGGCCGCTATGCGTGCTCAAGTGAGCTCTTGGATAGCGGAGCTACCACTTCGACCTAACCTAACCTTTACTACTTGCAATCTATTTGATATGATATTTGATATTCTACTGTTAAGTCTTTGTATCGATATTACGTACATTGGACATTACATTTCACATTCCTTTATTACCCAGGCGGCCTAGCAGCTTTTTACACTACGCATGTTATTTACTTATTTACTTAATTGGGCATTAACAACACGGATTTCGGCTTTCTTTCTTTCTTTCTTTTTTCCATGAACGTGCCTTTAATGTGCTGCATAACGTCCATGTCGTTAAGGAGCTTATGGATCTCATTATTAGATTGATCACGAAGGATCATTTTCATCCTCAAAGATTTCTTTTCAAGATTTCATTGTTGAGGAATGAGTTCGAGATATTCGCCTGGTAAATCAACAATTCATGTACCACACTAAGGCACCACTACGCGTTTATTAATTTGCGGTAAAGAAGGGTGAAATGTAAGCACGGATATTAACCCATTCGCTGCCAAGCCTAAATTATATATATATATCGCTCAAATTGCCATTTATGTATTGGACTTCATTATATATTGGACTTTGTTACAAATCCTATCATGAAGATAAGGTATGTATCATAAGTGATTTAGTTGCTATAAAATTTTGTTATAAGTACACGATTTTTTTCATTTTTGCGTGAAAGATCATTCTCTATAAGAAATAAAGTATTATTTTTGTAAAAAATTTTATTTGTAGTATTTTTCAAGTTTTTTACATATTTATATTATGTTTGTGGCAAAAAAAAAATTATAATTCAAAAGCATGCATGTTATAATATATCTAATGTAAGTCGAGTATACTCGTCTTGGCAGTGCGTGATACCCTGTCAAAGACGAGTATTCTCGTCCTTGGCAGCGAATAGGTTAATAAGTATTTTACATTGTAGAGCTGACTTGATATTTGTAATCCATTTAAATGATGTGTCTGTTTCTACTGATAATAAATTTCGAAATATTTTTCGTTTCGAAAACAAAAGGCAATAAATTATTCAAGAAAATTTAATATGAAAAAGAAAAATAAATCAAATAAACCAATGACTTCCTTATTATTCCTTAGATTATAACAGCATTAGAAAGTCATCCATCAAACTGTCAAGATGTAAAATATAAATTAATCTACGACATTAACAATAATATTAGGAATGTGCTGCTCTGGTCAAAGACTTCCTATACAAATACACTCTGAGTGGGTTCAGAGATAAACCAACGTTATGTGAAATCAACACTTGGTAACTGGATATAAATGTAAATTGCAAAGATAGAAGCAAATGAAATAAAAAACAATGTTTAATAATAAAAAGAAGTAAATGTCGATGAATTTAAAAATATGAGAAGACTTTGCAGACTTCTTTATCTTCGTCACATTGGCTTCGAAATTGATAGAAGATATTGGCAGGTTAGTTTGTGTGTTTCATTTATATTTTATTCATTGAATTTTTTATTTATACTCTTAACCAGGGGCTATATATATTTCCTTGAATAATTCAGTTTGCTTTAATCGAACAAAGCCCGGAAAGTTAATGGGATTTTAAATTGAAATTGGATATTCGAAGATAAGTTCATAAGAACTATTCCTTTAAAAAAAAATTATAACAAGAAGGATCAGTAATTGTAAGTAAATATAAAAATATTTTATTTTTTATTAAATTTTTCTTATCTATTGTTTAAGTTCCATTTCAATACTCAATTAATACAATAATAATAGAGAATATTGAAATTTTTTACTTGTGGTGAAATCCGACGTGATTTTTGACGTCAATTCCTCGGACAGGCCACAACATGGCTACTGGTGAAACAACCTCCTCAATGGAACAGTTTACAACTGCTCAGCGAGCAACAGGAGAACTGATTGAGTCCATCATTCGGAATTTTAAAAAGGATGAAAAGGATTACTACGAAGAAAGGATCAAAAGATTAGACTCCGCCTGGGCAGAATTCGAACACACAGATAATAAAATACGATGTCTTGAGAAGCTCCAGTTAGACCACAAATATTTCACCGAAAACTACTATCAAAAGATTGAGGAACTCGTCACAAATACACGGATATATTTGAATCAGGTGCAGATGAGACATCGAAAAAGCCAACGCTGGACACCTATCAACAAAATACCAGTAAGGCGACTGCAGCATCTGCAAGAACATCTTCGAAATGTACTTCAACAAATGTTTTATTAGAAGGCACAATGTTATGATGTCATCATTACATCGGCTACTCGAAACGGAACCTACGGCAACCAATATGCAGCTGAAAGAAAAATTGTTGGGAACATCCAAGAGTTACATTTTAAAATATGGGAATCAATCGATGATGCACTGATGAAAGACACAATAAAAGCAACGCAGCAAGCACAACAATTTTACAATTGTAGCCTAAAG
This sequence comes from Sarcophaga subvicina, assembly GCA_936449025.2. Taxonomy (NCBI): domain Eukaryota; kingdom Metazoa; phylum Arthropoda; class Insecta; order Diptera; family Sarcophagidae; genus Sarcophaga; species Sarcophaga subvicina. The sequence goes on from OW388080.2 coordinate 88,311,771, forward strand.
TTAGCTACGTGCTTATTAATTATAATAAGGACAGTGGAAGCATTAACTCTTTATCAATGAAGTCACTAAAACATTCTTTCGCGTTATATTTCATACATCGTGTTTTAAAAACCTCTATTTCATACATGCTATTGTATTGGCAGCATTAATCCTCGCATAGCAAACACAAATCATGTGAACACTAATTCTCTCACTATTGCGAATAAAAATAGAAATTACAACAAGACCCCGCTTAACGCTACTTCGCTTAACGCAGTTACAGTATTACGCGGTAGTATTGGGATTCTGCTAAATCGCACATTGTATTGATACTGGTTGTATATGTGTACAAATGAAACGACCATGTACCAACTGTAGACGTTAAAAGACTTTATTTTATTATTATAATTAAATTATTTTTATTTGCTCAACTAGGAGCTCAAATAGGATAGGTTTAATGGTACATTAATTATTAAAATTATTTTGGGAATTGTGTCTTTATAATTGTTTCCTCTTTTATACCTAATTTTAGCTGATTCGACAATTTCAAATCAGTCCCTTAATTCTATGCAAATTCTTAAGACTATTGTAAGTATATGTAAGTATGTTTATTAAATTACTTACATACTAGTTTAGAACAATATATATGCTTGGGTGTTTGTTTATTAACGGACACTGTGTGCAACACGATCCCAGCACAATTCCCACGTTAGCCAGTGGAGAAAACACCAACAACAACAACATGCATATAAAGTAGCGACAGTCAATGACTAGAAGTAAGTCAAGGGTACATCGTGTGTGCTATTTGCTATTTATTAGTTATGCATTATATTGCGTTGGCATAAGCGACAGCAGGGTCGCGCTAAAAAAGCGGTGCACTATATAGCGACGGTGTATACTATGTATCTTTGTCAACGCTTTTTATTAGTCTGTCCAGAATAAAGATTCCAACTGTATTTTCCGAAGTTGCTGTTTCGTTTAGCGCTGGAACTTATTGGAACGTATCACCCGCGTTAAGGGATAAAAGCAAAGCCGCAGAAGGATAATAGCAAAGCAGCAGAACCTTTGCTTGATGTGGCGTTGCCATTAAAATAATCTCTTCCATATACACACATATATTTTATTTTTGAAAGATTGTTGCGTTAGCTGTGTTGCGTTTAATGTGTTTACAACATAAGTCACATGAGTCTTACAGTTGTGTAGAAGAATTGCTTTACATTACGCTGTGAGAATAAGAACTAGCATGTGGGACTTAACTACATAACTATCGAAACTGAAATTGTCGAGCAAATACTGTATCTCTGCTTTGACATACCGAAGTGAACGCTTAAGTATTCTTCTAGAATCATACCTGACAGTTCTCTTCTCTGTTTTGTCACTTCTATAACGTATCTCTCCTTAATATTTTAATCACTTTTCTTTCTTAATTTTTTCCCCAGTTTCACCTTTTTCAAAATGTTTTCTAGCGAAACTAGCGTTATTGAGGGAATTTTTTCATATCAATTGAACATTTTATGCAAAAAATGTACAAATTAGTGGAAAAAAAACTGCGTCTATAAAAATGAATTCTGAATGAATGAAATCAAGATTCCAACGAAAGCGAATTTCAAAAGAAAACTTCCATATGAAGCCTTTAAGAATGGTTTATCTTGTCGAGAATTAAAAAAACCTGATGTTCCTGTTACTACGAGAAATATCGCTCTTGTTTTAAATACTACTATACCATGGATGAAATGGAAAAAGCCATGTCTAACTGTGAGAGATACACAGTGAAAAACGTCTTGAAAACAAATCCAAATCAAATCAAAAGTCTCAAAACCAAATGTTATGGACCGATTAGTGGAAAATTTTACCTTTTCAGATGAAGCATAATTTAGATAGTCCAGACTACTATAATCAGTATTGACCTGATATGGACCAAGAAAGCGTTGTACGATTCAAGCGAAATTTTGATGGAGGAATCATTATGCAGTGGTTTGTATTCTCTTACAACTTCAAATTTCCTGATAGATTCATTATCATCAAAATGAATTTAAAAATATATTTGCGACGAAATTTTGCCAAGTTGTGATCTACGAAATCAACTGCCTCGTAATCTCCTGCATATTCGCTCTGTCAATGGCGAAAGATGTTAAATTTCGTCGACGTACTTGTGTTGGTCGACTGTTTTCATAACGTAGCCCGAACAGAACACTCGTTTTGATAAAAAAGAAACTTATTTGAAAGATGTAGTTCGGAAGATCCTATACGCTGACTACTTTCTAAAGCTTAAAATCATCATTGGGAAACATTAAACAAATTTATTGGTTCCATCTCATAGGGAAAAGATTTTATTCGTTCAAGACAAAAGTTCGTTTGCTTCAAGCTCTTTTCAATGCTGATCTACTAGAAAGAAATGTTGGCAATAGTAAGGAATTATAACCTTTATTTTTCGGTAGAAAAGTTGCCTTATGGACGAGTGTCCTTTAGCGTTTATAATAATTTTTTTTACGTTTTCAACGCCCCTAAGTTTTTTTTTTTTTAAATAAGAAAATATACAGACCGAGCAATAAATAATTTATAGCATGTATAGTGACCAATGAGATTTACATATCAAACACTTGTAAAAAATATTAGAATATCAATTGCAATAGCTTCAAGTGACCATATATAAAAAACAGGAATAAAAGTAATATAACACCCAACTGATTTCTGTAGTTCCGATTTTAGAAAAGCGTTAATTGTTAAAATTGCATCCACTTTGAAATACAGTAGAACGTTCTTGTTTAAACATTAGCGGTACAGAATTGAAATTACAAGAACCCTTGGAGAAACTGGAGTATACCTTCGAGTGGAAGTTAACACCAGAAATCAGTAATGCGTATACAAAAAGATAAGTAGAATCGAATCATACTCATTATTTGTGATACTTTACGCATTCATAATGTCTATTACTGTATTGCGCTATGAGTTAATAAATACAACGTTTAGATCCATTATTACAACTTGCCGTTAACTAAAGGGGTATATAAATGGACAGATAAATTGTTTTTCATTATTATAAAGGTATAATAAGATAGAACTGGCCGTTAAGCTAAAGGGAGGATCATCCTATCTTTAACTTTTAAAGTTTAAGTTAAAAAAAAAAAACTTGTTTAATTGAACAGTTTTATCGACATTGTTCCGGCACTGCTTAATTTTTGAAAAAGTTTTTTATATTAGGTTAACGCAAAAAAGTTAAAAATGACTTTAAAGTTCACTTTAGCTAAAGTTACCTTTAACTAAACCCAACTTTAGCGGCAAATTGTAATAATGGCCCTTAATTTGATAAGAAAAAATAATGCTGCGAATTTAAGGATCTAAACACCGTAAACTATCAAGCAACATTTAATTTAGTTTTATTTTGTGTAACAATTCAACAAAAACATAAATTTATTGTATGAAATGTTACGACAATTTCATTTCAGTTATTGAACGCTAGACAGCTTTCCGACAACCAATTATTGGCATTTAATTTGCCACTTCAACTTGCATTCGAAATGAGCATCAAGCGAAATCCCAAAATGTGCCGTTACTCTACAAAAACGTATAACTCTAGTCTTATATTTCATTCAAGCATTTACTTACACACAACTGAAATTTAATGGAAAACTGATAGCTCTGCACAATATAGATACACAAATAGCCACTCTCAACCAAAAAAGGAAGATTTTAAACGGAAAATGAAATTTTCAATTGTTTAGCTCTGTGAATTTCCTCATGCCATGGATGTTCACACACAATGACCACAAGTAATGAAATCAATTTTGAAATGTTACAACGTGCAACCCGAATTCGGATCGCAAAGGGTGATAATGCAATAATATCCGATTGGCAAAATGCCAATAAATTAAAACTTTTTTTTGAAAGAGTTTAAACATTACGATAACAGTTCAAAATAATATAAAAGGGCAATAAAGATAGTTAAAAATCCAAAGGAATAAATTGTGGAAATATTGAAAATTTATTTCAGAAATTCACACAAACTATTTAACTTTATGCCGCGTGGAAGTCAAAGTAATACTGTTACGAAAATGGAAACGGTGTACCATCGTTTAATATTAAAACGATAAACAAAAGCCTCACAAACACATACAACGAACTTGTTTGCATATACATACCAACAACATCAGTATGAGGGAAAGGAGACAGACAACCCCGGACGAGAGCATTCATCGGACTGATTACAGATATAAAAAGGCGAAACAAAGTAGGCAATGGTCAGCAAGAATTCAGTGTCTTGTGTGAGGATGCGTTGCGTGTGAAGAAAACAGTCGTGCTTTGAAGATCGCCGTTGAAAAGATATACGTTGTAAGCAAAGAAGATTAGCGAACAAGCAATTATTGTTGTATTCGTCAAATCGTATACGGTGGCACACAAAACTAGAGCGAACAATAAAGAGTTTAATTGAAACTAAACACATATTTGTTTTTATTTTTGTTTTCAATCAACGAACTCATATTCTAAATGTTTTTAAAAAGGTAAAAACGTAACAATACGATCAAAAAAAAATTACGTTCACTTTTTTAAACGTCTTCTTTCTTTAAATTTAGAGAGAACTAATTGTGTGAGAGATATCATCAAACTTTTACAATCATTTCAAACACCTATAAATGCTACTGTGTGTGGCAAATGTTTGGGAAATATTTATTCAGTCTCTGTTGCCAAACCACTAGAGAAAACGACTGGAGTTTTGCTCATCTTCAGTGATGAATTTGGAACGATACCAATCTACACGAGATCCAAGAGCATCAGATGCATCCCGAAGAACTCACTGTTTAGAATGGATAATAAGCTGGCGACATTATCCTGTACACATCCGTTAGAACGACATTGACTTGTGGTCTGAGTTGGATAACCTAAACACCAACGACATGTGACTTAAACAAATCGTGTGGTGACCCTTGGATTTTCTCTACAAGAGCGTGGTAGAAGTGATTTGAGCTGGTGTTTCCTTAAATCACTGATATAAACAAATATATAGCAAGTTGCCGTAGTTTAGTAGGCAGTATGTTGGCTTATTACAGATGAGACTATGGTTCAAATTCCAGGTCAGACATCTTCAACAAAACGAAATAGGAAAAAAGCATTACTACGGCGACTTTGTCTCAGCAGATTTCTGGCAAAAACTCTGAGATTAAATAAAATTGCCATAAAAAGTTTCTCAAAAATCTATCGTTCGGAGTCGACTTTAAACTGTAGGTCTCACCACTCATGTATAAAATTAACACACACAACATAAGTGGTGTGAGAAACTAGGTCGTAATCCTGACTGAAGTGTTGTAATGACCAATTATGTATGTATGTATGTATGTGCTGAGTTATGCCACTGTCCATTAAAAGCATTATACGTGTTGTTACAGACAGTTACTAAAGTATACATACCAATCCGTTTTCGTTGAAAATCCTTATAATTGTCTGACATCTTTCTTCGATTTTAAGACGGTCTTTTGCATTGGTTCAGAAATTTGTTAATCGTATGTATACTTTTGTGGGCCAGTGCAGGCCTGTGCACACAGAATTAAAGAAAGATGTCAGACAATTGACAAGATTTTCAATGAAAATGGATTGGTTAAAATATTTCTGAAATTTGTTACTTTATACTTTTGTGGCTGAGTGTAAGTATTAATATGATGAGTACTTCAAACTTTGAATATGAGTAGAGATTTCATGATATTAAAATAAGTATAAATGCGTATAAGTATCAGAAATTATGAGTATGAATACTCTTCTTTTTGAATACTCATTGCTGATCTCTGATATGTACATTGATTTTATGTAGAGTCAGTTATGAATAACATAATACCCTATGCCTTGTCGTGTTCTGTAAAAGTAAATGATATTTTGCGTAGTCACAATCATCCATCGGTCGAAAGGTTTATAGTCCACTTTAAACTGTATGTCCCGTCACTTATGTATAAAATTAACACGCACGACATATGTAAGTGGTGTGCGAAGCTAGATCGTAATCCTTACTGAAGGATTGTAATGACCAATTATATTTGTATGTATACGAATATGCTCCAAACTATTGCAGACCTCAAAGTCGTCAAAGGGAGCCGATGACATGCTATTGGTCATCATTATAACAGTTGAAATAGAGTAAATAACATTGCCATGAAAAGTTTTTCAAACATCTATCATTCGGAGTTGACTTTAAACTGTAGGTCCGGCCACTCATGTATAAAAAAAACAATTAAAGCACACAACATAAGTGGTGTGAGAAACTACGTCGTAATCTTCACTAAAGGGTTGTAATGACCAATTATGTATGTATGAAATATATTTCTTGCACGTGAGACCCATATATTGAAATTTGTTTTCCTAATTTAATATTTGAATCCGGGAGCAGACGAAAATATGTTCATTCTACCTTCTATAATCTCTTTCACGACAGTTAAAGTCATTAAAGGCTTGGGACAAAAGGTACCTTGAATCACAGGCAATGCATGCAGTAAACCATCCTATTTGATGGACTAATAAAAAAAATACAAAGTAATTTAGTTGCTAAAATCAATCTCTTGCTGGTTTCATTATGTTTAAAAAATAAAAATCACATCCGTCAATGCCAACAGTACATACTTAGAATGGTTTAAACCACAATGTTGAAATATGATACTAGAATATTTTACCAAATCCAACGTACTCATACAATTTGTTTCAATTACACGCAAACATACTGTTTCACATCATATACTAACACAGTTACTTTCACTTTCAGTTTCAAATCGCAAATTGAATATTTGAAAACTTTTGGCTGAGAAAGTAAATAAAAAAATAAATTGATTGTGAAGAGTTTTATAAAATTTTTAACATTTTGATCGAAGCTAAAAAAGCATTTTATGCGATATGAAATATGAGCTGACAAAATTTGTTTGTTTAGTTATTTGTTGTGACATTGTAGGGCAATAAATTTGAAGCATGAGTTATGGGTTAAGGTATAGTCCTATAGTATATACTTACTTTTGTATTCATTGGCTGTTGAATATAAATCCATCAGGAGATTTTCTTTTTATTTTTGCAAGTTTGGAAATTAAATGATAGCTGAAAATGCTATTAAAAAAGTTTCCTTTGCTTGTGCAAATCAATTATTTTGAAGGTAAAAATGTATGGAAAAAATTTCAAAATATGAACAAAAAACTTGCTTCAAATTATGGAGTACATATGTATGCATATTCCTTTGATTAGTTAACTTTTACTTAACAATTTATTATTTATTTCTTTTAAAGTCGCCGTAGTCTAGTAGGTTGTGTGTTTTCTTATTAGACGTAAGGCCACGGTTCAATCCCCAGGTCACCTGTTGCGATTCCACATTGAACCGGCACCCAGCACGACAGAACTTTGTCTACCGCACCAACCAACACCGATTTCATTGAATATGACGCTTAACTATCTGAGAATATAATTTCGTACATATTTCTGATTCCCATTTGTACATTTGTCTCTGCCCAGACCGAAATTGCATCAGGATCAGCTAGAAGTCGCCGTAGTTTAGTAGGTTATTCGACATGTAAGGCCACGGTTTAAACCCCACGTTAGACATCTCGAACAAAAAATATTTCTTCAGCGACTGCCTCTAAGCAGATTTCTGGCAAAAACTCTGAGAGTAAATAAAATTGCCATGAAACGTCTCTCAAAAATCTGTTATTCGGATTCAACTTTAAGCTGGAGGTCTTGCCACTCATTTATAAAATTAACACGCACACACATTAAGTAATGTGAGAAACTACACACAGTTACTAAAGTATACATACGGTTACAAAATTTCAGAAATTTTTTAACTAATCCGTTTTCGTTGAAAATCTTTATAGTTTCCTAGATGTTAAGACGGTCTTTTGCATTGGTTAAAAAATTTCTGAAATTAAACAGAATTGTGGCGTTGCACAGGCCCACAAAGGTATGCATCCGATTTACAAATTTCACAAATTTTTGAACCTATGCAAAAGACCGTCTTAAAATCGAAGAAAGATGTCAGACAATTATAAATATTTTCAACGAAAACGGATTGGTTAAAAAATTTCTGAAATTTGCAGGCCCACAAAAGTGTACATCAGGCCAAAAAAGTAAACAAATTTCAAAAAATTTTTATCCAAGACCGTCTTAAAATCGAGGAAAGTTGTCAGACAATTACAAAGATTTTCAACGAAAACGGATTGGTTAAAAAATTTCTGAAATTTGTTATGCGTATGTATACTTTTGTGGCTGAGTGTATATCGTAATTCTGACTGAAGAGTTGTAATGACCAATTATGTATGTACCTATCAGCTTGAAATGCAGTTGACTTTCTTAGGTCTCTGATGCTTTGTAATTAAAACTTTCTTTAATTATTTTTAACTCATAAATCTTCTTCCATGTGTATGCTTAATACACATGTTAAATACATATGTAAATATTAAATTAATTTCTTTAAAGATACTTATTTTGTTTACTTGACGTGCGTGTTCTATTTAAAGTGTGGCAGATTTTGAGAAATACTCTTCTTCAAGAAGGAATTTCAATCACCTTTGTATAGTATTAATAAATAAATAATTCTGCAAATAGATGTGAAAGCTGCAACCCCTTCAGTTGTACTTCAGTTTGCTATTTTACTATTTGTCTTCTGCTTTAAAATTTTCCTATGTTTTTATGAGCCCTTTCAGGACTATTGTCTGCTTTTTTATAGCCAATAAACAAACAGGAATGAAAGTGTTTTAAAGAAAAACAAAAAAAAAAACGTGTCTATTCCTTACAAGAGATTGGCTTGGTTTGAAACACTTTTGATATGTAATTTTATTTTAACATATGGTTGCTTAGAAAATATTGCTTTTCAAACAATAAGTATTTATTTACACAACTTTTAAGAACTTATTCCCATACAACATGCAACGCTTTGTCGACAGTATTAGATGGCATGAATGTGAAGTGTTTATAACAGATTACGTTAAAAGTAAAGGAGTTTCTTGATGAAAATTGAGACGTATAATAAATAAATAAAAATTCTTGGAATACACTCATACTTATAAAATCTTGAAATAAATATACCATAAAGGGTGTCTCAGTAGGAGTTAATTTTTTAGTTTTAGTGCCACAAATTTGTATACATTTGGAAATTCGGAAATTATTTAAAATGGAGAAAGAAAAACACGTGCGAAAATAAATTTGTAAAATTATGCTGGCACTGTTCACAAACTTTGAAGAATTTTCAACTAATATACAAGAGAGTACAACTAATATGTTAAGTATTCTAAGATTAATCAAAATATTTAAAGAACATGAGTTGGCTATGAACAGTAAGTATTCTGTGTCAACGTATCATTCGCTCTTTTGGACGCAGTGCTGCAGTAATCGACAATATATACATACATACCTTCATTAGTCATTACAAGCCTTTTGGCAGAATTACAAACTAGTTTCTCAAACCACTTATGTGGTGTGTTTTAATTTTATGCATAAGTGGCGGGACCGAACGACATATTTTTGAGAAACTTTTCAATGCAAATTTATGTGCTCTCAGACTTTTTACCAGTAATCTGCTGAAAGAAAGCAGAAATATTTTTTTATATTCCGTTTGGATATGTTTGATCTGGGGTTTGAATAATGGCCTAGCGTCTAATAAGCCAACACACTACATACTAGACTACGGCGATTTCATAACATAACAACAATAATTATCACTTAAAAAAATAAACATTTTTAGTTTCGTTAATTACAACTGTTATGCAGCGGATTATTATCAAAACGTATGAAAACACATTGAGCTATATAGGATTTCTAGAAATGTGATTCAAAATTGACTCCGAAAGACAGATTTTTAAGAAACTTTTCATGGCAAAATTATTTTCGCTCAGATTTTTTAACAGAAATCTGCTGAGAGGAAGCAGAAATATTTTTTCATATTCCGTTTAGTTGGATATGTCTGATCTGGGGTTTAAATCGTGGCCTAACGTCTAATATGCCAACGCACTACCTACTAGACTACGGCGACTTATCCACAGTGACAAAAAATTCTGTGCTTAAATTTAAAATTCTGGCAATTCGTTCCATGGATAGTTGAGCAAGGTGAGGACAGTTCCATCTGGAATACACAATATTACCCAACTTCAGGCTCAGAAAATTAACTCGCAATCCTTCATGAGAAGCAAACACACTCAGCAATGTCTGCTGTGGATGCTGATCAGACGGCTATTTGGCGGATATTTTATTCCATACTCAATAAATAAGAAAAAAATTGCTTCCATTGGCAAATTAAATATATAAGTTAAGTAAGTACACAAGTAAGACAATATTTTATCAATGATTAACACAGAATTAATGCTCATAAATTGAATTAATTGAGTTCTTCAATATTAATTGTAGTTCGCAGTACACGAAAATAGTTAATAAGACCCTTGGGTGCATTTTTTATTGTAGCAATTAATGTTTGTTAACAATAAAGAAAAGATGTATTATACGGTGTTCAGATATGCACCTTTATTGCGTAAAACGTAATAAATGCCATATTGAGGTCAATATTTCATATAAAGTTTCTATTAATAATTGCGCAAATTCTATGTTACTTCAAGTATGTATTTTTTAAGGCTCGATCTACGGTTAATGAAGTTGATTTGATTCTTTATTTGGAGACCTAAAAAGAGTAATAAAATTTGAAAAAGTTAACAAAAAATTGTAGAAGAAATTTTAAAATCATTTGATAGAAGAGTTGCTTCTAGGCTCCAGCAGTTGTATATATCGTATCTAACAATCTGACATACTCGACTAATCACCTGCATAGCTAAATAATCTAGTTTGATCCAACTGAAACATAGTAATGGAATAATAAAAAATTAAAGAGGACAAAAATTTTCGTTCGTTGTTTATTTTGTATCTGTTTATTAATTTGGTGCCATGCACTTACGCCAATTGATGTTCAATCTGTCATCAATTTCTCCTTATGGTTTTGTGATTGTCTGTTATCTGTCGTGATTTATCTTCATTTCAAACAATAAGAGCTGTAGACATTAATTTATAATTTGGTCAGAATGAAATAAAACATGAGGCATTAATACTTATCATATAAGAGACCTGAATCATAATGAAATGGTTGATGAGAATGCCAAAAATTGATAAAAGAAGCTGGCATGAATCATTGAAGATTTGTAGTTGTTATCCTTTGGCATTTTATTTATTTGATTGAAGATTTTATAAAGAAAAATAATTCAAATAGAAAATAGAATACGATTATAAGGATTTGTATTGTTTCGTTTTAAAAAATTCAATTATTTTTAATTGAAATTAAAGCCCTTATATATCAAAACAATGTGTCTCTTTCATTCCAATTGCTTTATGTATTGTATTTGTAATCTCGGCCGTAAATAACTACATATTGTTACGAAAATGGAAATGGTGTTACATCGTTTAACATTAAAATGAAAAACAAAAGCCACAAAAACAAAAACAATGAACTTGTTTACATGATCAATGAATAACAAAAATATAGCAACATCAGTATAAAAAGAGGACAAATAAGTAAACAAGAAGCAACAACAAACATTAACAGAATAAGTATATATAAAATACACAAACAACGTAACCAACATGTTTACATTTACAGAGATTTCGAGAAGGTGAAAACATTCTCCTTCAAGTAAAAATTCAGTTAGACTTGTGTGAAGACGCGTTGTGTGTGAAGAAAATAATTGTGGTTCAAAGATCGGTCGAACAATTGTTATCGTTTACGCAAACGAGTATAAAGCAGAATCAGAAGCAAAGCAATTGTTGTTGTTTACATCCAGTTGTGAACAGTGGCAGACAGAATTGTGCGAACAATAGAGAAATTAATTAAAACTGAAGATAAAACTGATAAGATCTACGATCTTATATATCAAACATTTTTATGCGCTAAAAACGTAACAATATGAATAAAATTTTTTAAATTAAATAATTAAAACTGAATTATTTAGACTCTTGTCAAGAATTTCTTTACAAACTTTCCAATCTCCATACCAGGATTAAAATTACACAATACACCTAAATTTTCCGAAATCAGGCCGATGCCTGATGCCTCTTGCCTAAGAAAGTTAACCTCTCAGAGCGTAGAAACAGTACTAAGTGCAATGGACAAAATAATCCCGCATATATGCAATAAAAGCCTAAAAAACTACATACATACATACATAATTGGTTATTACAGCCCTTCAGTCTGAATTATGACCTAGTTTCGCTCATCATGTTGCGGGTGTTAATTTTGATACAAGATTGGCGGGACCTACAAATATTAAAGTCGACTCTGAACGACAGAATTTTGAGGATGTTTTCAAGTTTTTACCAGAAATCTGCTGAGACATTCTTTAATTTCGTTTTGATGGAGATGTCTGACCTGGAGTTTGAATCGTTGCCTCACATCTAATAAGCCAAGATACTATCGAATGAAAGAACACAATTTCAAGCGCACTGATGTAGCATAGACCGCGTTTATGCACTGCACATCTTTTCAGAACAGACCGTTGAATGCCGTTCCCTGCAGAATACGTGCTTTATAGATGCCAAGAGATCATTCGATATCATCGAATACAACATGTTATACGACGTTGTAAGAGCAGGGCGGCGGTAACGGACAATATAATTCGGGCAGCACAATGCTTTTGATCACTGTTCTCGTAGACTTGTTTTTGCAGGTGTTCAAGAAACATCGAAATAAATTGTAAAATTGAATTCGCCGTGGTCTAGTAGACGTGAGCCCTTGGTTCAAACCCCAGGTTACGCATCATCAACTGAACGAAATATGAAAAGATATTTCTTCGGCGACTTCCTTTCAGCAGATATCTGGCAAAAAAACTCTGAGAGTAAATAAAAATTGCCATGAAAAGTTTCGCAAAAATCTGTCGTTCGGAGTCGACTTTAAAACTGTAGGTCCCGCCACTCATGTATAAAAATCAACGCACACAACACAAGTGGTATGACAAACTAGGTCGTAATCCTGACTAAAGGGTTGTAATGACCAATTATGTATGTATGTTCTCAATTAAGCTGAATTAGGTAAGTATGACGACTACTGCCTCCTCCTTTTCAAGCAAACTTTCATTATTTGAAAGCGTTGTTCTGGCTTGACACAATTCTTGATGACGAACCTTGATGACGAACCTTAAAAATGCCACCACAAACCATAGCTATCGATATCAATACTTTGCGTGCAGAAAATAAAAAAAACATCTTATATTTTCAAAATTAACCTTTATGTCAACAGATAAAAAATTATACTTACGTCAACAGAAGCATACCCGGGTATGTTCATACATTTTATTTGGAATTTATTTTGTTCCTAAGCTTATTTTGGTGTTGATTTGGTTTTACTTACTTGTTAGATGGTGTAACGCAATCTGGTTACGGACATACTAAAGACTTATGGAAAACAACCTTACATCCCTTATATCGTGCTCCCGTGAGCGTACGGCGTTTTTGAGATATAAGCCACTTTATACTTTTCGACAACGGAAACACACATCAACAACGTAAAAAAGCGACAAAGCGGCAGCCATAACGGACTTATTTTTAATACTGAATGATAGGTTCGGTTAGGTCGGAGTGGTAGCTGTGATATCACAAAGCTCACTTGAGCACGCATAGCGGCCCGTTGTGATGCCACGGGTGAACGCAGTCCCTGTACTGGCCAAGTTCCACCAAAATCAGGGAAAAGGAAGAAGTTGGTCAGCGCAAGGGCTGCACATCAAAAGCACGACTACCCCGCACTGGAAAACCAGCTAGAATGTTTGATGAACGAAACTATGTCCTTGATATCAATAGATGACAGCTCCGCCAAGTTGAAGCCAAATGAAGAGCCAAATAACCTATATCCACAAATGAATATTGATGATATGATAATCTACGCAGCAATTACGTAGCAGGTCCAAACGTGGTACCGGGTTTACCCAATACATACCATCGAAGCCCGCCAATTACGGAATTAAAGCTTGGTGGGTATGTGACTCCGTTTCATCCTATCCAATGAAGGAACAAATTTATACTGTATTGGCGGCATCCGGGGAAAAAACGTAGGTGAGAGAGTAGTGGAGGACTTGTTCGTCAATCATTTTCGTGGAAGTGTATGATAATTTCTTCACAACATATAATGTAGCGAAAAGTTTAATGGTGGACAGCAGTTTAGCAATGTTAGGTACAGTGAACAGAAGACGAGTGTTTGTACCACTATATTTCACTTTATCTAAAGGACAGGAAGTAGAGTTAACTACATAGAATATTGAACAAGACGACGGACAAATAGATGGCCCTTGGCTTTATTCTACAATATACTAGACCTCGTTGCCCATAATATACGTTGAAAATAACCTAATGTTGAAAGCTTCCACAAGCCGCCGTTGAATGTTCCTACACAGCATCAGCGAACAACTGGTGAAGCCGGAAAGAGAAAACAGACATAAAAATAAACATGTTGCTGCAGATAAAAGCGTGGAAGAACCTGACAGCACTGGTAGAATGAAAGTAAAAGGTAATTGCCATTTATGTACAAAACGTCGGCCAACCAGCAAATCCTGCGCATTATGCAACAAGCATATTCATTCAAGTAATATGCCGCATTGTAATAAATGCATTCAAGAAAAATTAGCATTTAATATTTTTTTTATGTCTTCCTATATTTGATTGAATTTTAATCTTATTATTAAGAACTTGTAAATTAAATTCAATAAACATCAAATATCAAAATATTTTCATGTATTTCATTATACATACCCAGGTATGGAACTGTTGACGTAAGGGATAAGAATCAAAAAATTGCCACATCTTTGACCCCCATTCGCTATTTTTACTAAAGCCTAGGAATAAGGTAGAAAACACTACTAGTGAGGATATCAGGAAATTTCAATTATTACTTCCTGAGATATGGCGATTTAAAAACACAAAACATACCCGGGTATGTATCTGTTGACATAAAGGTTAATATTATATTTGTACTGTAATTTATTTGTACTGGCTGTCTAGTTAGTGCTTAAGTCTGCCCAAAGTGTTAAACATAAAGCCTAAATAAAATATTGAAATAAATATTGAGTACCCACCAAAGACTCTGGTTTACACCGAGCATAAGTATGGAAATAAATAAATAATTCAGCCTTATAAACTAATTTTAATTTATATAAAAAAGATAAACCCAAATCGACTTTATAAGAATCTTTTTAATTAAAGGCAGTTCATAAAAGTTATTTAATAAAAATGCCTTTAAATTTGAATCTCAATTGAATTTCTATACAAAAACCCCTGAATTTAAAAAATCAATAAAATTGTAACATTACCACCAAATGATACCCGCAGGAAAACAAATGACAATACAACCTGAATATCACACACATTGAAAGCGACACTACAGAACAGAGCAAATCAGTATGGAGTGGAGACGTCAATCAAATGTTCAGCGTCACAGGAAATTAATGCAATTTTGGTGTTTTGTGTCACAAATATAATTCCATAAAATAAATCAAATTTTAATGTATATATGAGTATAAAGTGTTTACATACATTTCATTTAGTGTATACTTTATCAGGTGTTAACATTGACATTTACATTCTTGGAAACATTTTCTATTAGAGAAATTGAAACACTTTCAAGCTTTGAATTTACATACAACATAATATATTACATTGTTGAAACCTTCCAATTACATAAGTGGGACGTTCGCCACCATGCCCAGATCTTCAAACGTTCTGTCACCTAAAAACCGGTGACACCTGTTCTGAAGAGCAGGGCAGTCGCATAAATATTGCACCGATTCCGTTTCTTCCACAGCATGTCAGCTTCTGCAGTGATCCTAGTGTTACAGACCTAGTTGGTGAACGAAACTTCCAATAGCGCAGTGTCCCGTTAAAGTTCTTATTAGAATGCGAACCGTTCACTTGTTCTCTTATCGAACTCAAGTAGTTCCCTGGTTCTCCTGCTGTCCACTGCTGGATATGGAAGTTTTTAAATTCGGCAGCCAGTTATGTCGGTTCACCCACGGTTTGTATAATTCCAAGTGCCTTTTTCCATTTTGCAAAAGTATTCCTGTGTGTTGGCTTATTAGACGTAAAGCCAGGGTTCAAACGCCAGACCAGACATCAAACCAAAATACAAGAAGTATTTCTTCGGCGACTTCCTCTCAGCAGATTTCTAGCAAAAACTCTGAGAGTAAATAAAATTGCCATGAAAAGTTTCTGTCGTTTATAAAATTAACACACACACAACGTAAGTGGTGTGAGAAACTAGGTCGTAATCCTAAGTGAAGGGATGTAATGACCAATTATGTATGTATATATTCCTGTAGAGGCGCATATGTCCGCTATTTCATCTCTTTCTTAGACATCTTCGATCCCTTCGGTGCCAATTCGATGACTTTTTTGTTTGCCTATATGCACAGTGGCCCGGAACCCAGTAGAGATGGGTGTTGTGTCGACGTATGCGGTATAGAGAGTTCAAACAAATCCTAACGCCCTTTGATTTGACGAGGTGGGATCACAGTGCTTTGATTGCTGCTTGCATATTATCAAGTTCGAAAGAAATAGGTCATCGGTTTCAATCACACTTGCATACGTTTCTACCTGAAATACGCTGGCCTGGCTAGATAATCTGTATGACCCGTTCATAGACTCCAGATCCAGTTCCACATTCCATTCTTCAGCCATCGTTGAAGATCGTTATACCACCGCCACCGATAACAGCTTTAGTAACCCATTCTTTGTTTTATAATAAAACAGAAATAAATTAATAAAATAAATATATAAACTATAAATTTTTATACAAACTTTTGAGTGAAATTCATGAGATTGCTCAAATATATTGCCGTACTAAGATTTTTGCTGTCCACTGTATACCTTAGCGTTTGGTCTGTTCATTTTACAACTATTGTGGGACCTATTTTGGACGAGGAAGAAAAGGAATCTATGTAAAGCTTTCTGTGCGAATATCAAGCAGTATATCTGGGACTGTCCCAGAATGGATGCCATGGAAATCATAGTGAAAACACAAAATACTGGATTGGACACGTAGAGTTTAGAGGGTAACACTATCTGAAGTTATAAGATTTTTATAGTAAATCTCTGAGAAATGTCCAACTAAACAAAAAGTGTACTCTGCTTGCATTTCAGTTCAATCTCTATCTAATCCAAGAAATGTTGGTTTTTTACTGGGTATTCACGCTAAACCTGGAATATCTTCGAAAATTGTGCTACCTTAACACATATTGATGTAGCAAATGGGTGCAGTTGTAAATGTAATTTTATATTACAAACATGACATAACATGTAAATATGTTATAAATTTCAATGTGTCTAGTTGGCACTATAAAATTGTCATGTGATCTGTCTGCAATCCCATCATAAATATTGAATGTCAAGATGTGACATTGTACGTTACATTAAAAATACCAACATACATACACATATATTAGAGTAATATTATATAAAAACCAAACATGCACAATTTAATGTTGGGTTATCTAAATTATAAATTTTCATAACGCAAATGAATTAAAGCAGTACATGGTATAGTAGACGAATATCTGGCCTTTTATTAAGCGCTTCCTATCTTTAAATATAAATAAAACCAAGTGTAATTGAGAGTCCATTGAAATTTTAATTCGTTTGAAAGATCTATTGACACGATTGTTTATGGAATATAACAAATGTTCAAATCAAATGTTTGTCACGGTTTCTCTGGGTGGAACACAATCGAAATTTGCATAATACTGTCGCATATATCAAATTGAACTTGACAGATGGCATTGGTTATGTTGACTGTGAGGACCACTATGGTTTGTTGATTATTCCTGCACACTTTCGATTTAAGAAAAGATCTAACTACATAAAATCGCCCGACCCGATGGACCAGTTCACTTCACATCCACGGCATGATCAAGCCCTCAATTGCCTCACGTAGAATGCCCAACTTGGCATTAGCTGTGTGTTACGTAGAGCCGCTCCGTTAAAACAGAACATCGTGGTGAACATCGACATATAGTGCTTGTCGTTGATAGTGATGACTGGTCAACGCCATTCTCAATGAAATGTAGACCAATGATGCCTTAGATCCGCAAAATATTGCAACAAATTAGATTTAAATATTGCTGCAAGAAAATTGAAGGACTCCAATAAAGTTGCAAAAAAACATAAGAATCGTATATTGTAAAGCAAAAATTTAATTTGAGTAGATCCATTGACACTATAGGGTTGAAGAAAGGAAAAAATATGGACAGTGCAAATTTAGCTGGAAAAGGTGTGATTAAAAAACAGACATTCGGAAACCACCAAATAAGAGGTTACTTTTAAGCATTGTAAGATAGTGGGAATGAAATGGAGTGGGGGTACTTTTCAGTCAACGAAAACGGGCATCTGTATTCTATATTGTTACGAAAATGGAAATGATGTTACATCGTTTAACATTAAAATGATAAACAAAAGCTACATAATCAAAAACTATGGACTTGTTTACATGATCAACAATCATATGAAAAAATACATAATCAGTATGAAAAAAAGGAATAAACTAGTAAACAAAAGGCAACAACAACACTGGAAGGACAAACGTAAACAAAATACACAAACAACAATAACGTAAGTAACATGTTTATATTTATCGAGATTTCGCGAAGGTAAAGTCATTCTCCTTCAAGAGCATTCATCAGATTGTTTACCCAGTGATATAAAAGGCAAGACAAAGCAGGCAACGGGGACAGTAAAAATTCAGTCAGTCTTGTGTGAAAACGCGTTGCGTGTGAAGAGAATAATCGTGGTTTGAAGATTTCCTTTATAAAGATGTAAGGAACAATTGCTAATGTTTACGCAGAAGAGAGTAAAGAAGAATAAGAAACAAAGAAAATTGTTGTTGTTTACATCAAGCTGTGAGCAGTGGGACACAGAATTGTACGAACAGGAAAGAATTTATATAAAGCTAAAAACAAATTCATTTTTATTTTACTTACAATCTACGGACTCATATTCTAAACGTTTTTAAAAGAGTAAAAACGTAACAATTTATTTGTATATCTGTAATCGCCGTAGTCTAGCAGGTAGTGTGTTGGCTTATTACACCTGAACCCCAGGTCAAACATCTCCAACAAAACGAAATATGAAAAAGATATTTCTTCGGCAACAGCCATTCAGCAGATTTCTGGCAAAGACTCTCAGAGTCAAATTGCCATGAAAAGTTGCTCAAAAGAATCTGTCGATCAGAGCCATTTTAAAGCTGTAGGCTACGCCACTCATGTATGAAATTAAAACAAACAATATACTTTGTGTTTCAAGATAGGTCGTAGTCCTGACTAAAGGATTTTTAATGACCAACTATGTATGTGTGTAAGTAAATAATATATTATTTTTTACCAGATGCTAAATGTATTATTAAATTTAAAATCTATTTCGGTCCTCATATTTTATACTGATTTTTAACGTTCATCAAATATTAATCAAATTATGCTGATTAAAGGGCTTTGATTGTTTAATTTTTTTATTTCTAACACTTTTTATTTGTAAACCAATAAATTGCAGTATATTTTATTATATTCAAATGAAATATGTTTGAATGTGAAAGGAATTGAATATTTATACGTACATAATTATTTGGAATTTGTAGTTTGGACAATTTAAAAAAAAAGTGTATAAAAAAAAAAAATACAAAAATAAGAGGAAAAAGGAATATTGTTGGTCTGTCATAAATGACCACACATTTATATATTATATAATATAATATAATAGAATACTTAAAATTAAAATATGAATTGGTTTTTAAATCAATAAATTTTTTCAAATATTGACATTCATTTCATATTTCCACAACGAACAATCAATTATTTTTTATAAACTTCATTTTGCCTCTTTTAAAAGCAAGTTTCGATTCCAACCAGTCGAGTCGTTTGTAACCGAGAGCATTCGTTGTAGACACGCAATTAAGATATGTGTTTACCAACTACCTTTTCTCAACAGGTGTCCAGACAGTCAAATATTGTTAAATATTGATATTATCGAGAATATAAATTATGCGCAATCACTTATAAATTCTACAACAGCTACAACATGTAACAAAATATTGAAAATAATTAAAAATATCAAATCAAGATAAGTTTTAATTTTTTTTTTAATATAAGTTCATACATATATTAAAAATAAAATAAAAAAGATAAATTTGTGTTTAGTTTTAGATACATTCTTTATTATTCGCACAATTCTGTGTGCCACTGTTCACAACTTTATGTAAACAGCAACAATTTACTTTGTTTGCTATTCTTCTTTAAACTCTTCCGCGTACACAATAAGAATTGTTCAATAGATCTTTATAACATATATCTTCAAACCACAATTATTCTCTTCACAGGCTTCACACAAGACTGACTTATTTTTTCCTAACTCCGTTGCCTGCTTTCATATCGCAGGGTAAACAGTCTGATGGATGCTCTTGAAGGAGAATGACTCGCCTTCTCGAAAGCTCTATAAATGTTAACATGTTGTTTACGTTATTGGTGTTTGTGTATTTTGTGTATTGTTTAAG
Organism: Sarcophaga subvicina; assembly: GCA_936449025.2. Taxonomy (NCBI): domain Eukaryota; kingdom Metazoa; phylum Arthropoda; class Insecta; order Diptera; family Sarcophagidae; genus Sarcophaga; species Sarcophaga subvicina. The sequence continues at coordinate 88,332,247 of OW388080.2, forward strand.
ATTGTGCTTGCATTGTTGTTGTTGCATTTTGTTTACCTATTTATCCCCATTTTGATAGTATTTTTGTTTGTATATTTTTGTTTACTTGTTTATCATGTAAACAAGTTCATTGTTTTTGTTTTTGTAACTTTTGTTTACAATTTAAATGATGTGAAAGCAAAACACCATTTCCATTTTCGTAACAATACTTTTTCTTTTGATGTTCGAAATATTCATTCAAAGGTAATACATACATAATTGGTCATTAAAACCCTTCAATCAGGGTTACAACTTAGCTTCGCACACCACTTTTTTTGTTGGTGTTAATTTTATACATGATTGTCGGAAACTACAGTCTAAAGATAACCCCGAATGACAGATTTTTGAGAAACTTTACATGGTAATTTAATTCATTCTTTCAGAATTATTGCCAGAAGACTACTGACAGGCATTGCAGACGAAATACCTACTAGACCACGTTGATAATATCAAACTAAAATCTCTTAAAAGTCTACGCAGTATTTTTTATAAAAAAAATTTATTTGAAATAAGTACCAAATGAAAATAAAAATAAATTGTTTGTGAAAACAAAAGCTGTGGAGCTATGTATGTGCAAACAAGTAATTGTTTAACAAATTATATTAAATAACCAAAATAAATCGTAATTTTTTATAGTCAAATATTAATCACTGCATTTATTTTGTTGCTTACATCGCCGTCTTTAACATATTGTATGAATGAAATCAATTTGTGGTTTAATTTCATGGAGAAGAAATTTTGATTTTCTCAGATAAATGATGATAAATTGGTCTCTTATTTATTCATTGTTAACAGAATACTATTTTAAATTGAAATTGAATAAAGGAAGAATTAATTAATAAAATCACAAGGTGCGGCCAGTTTTTAATTTATTGAAGAAATAATGAATAAGAGAGAATATTTGAACAATCTAAGACTTCGTGTTGGTTATTGCTTTCAATAAGTCAATGAACTCAATTATACTGCTGTAAATATGAAGATGTGACAAGCAGACAAAATTACAGGTTTGCTTCTCACAACCTTATGATCGTGAAAAGCTTAAATTAAAAAGACATTTGACATTTTTGATTTGAGATTGGTCAGTATTAAAACAACCATGAGTAATTTTAGATAAAAATTGATTCCACTTTGCTTTCTAATCTAAGCTGTTTGTATGTTGAACAGTGTAACATTTACAATTTTTCACGTTAGCTGGTTTCCATAGCTATTTATTGTTGATTCAATGTGGTTTTTGTGTTGTTTTTTGTCTGTGTGTGTAGTATATAAGTATGACTATAAAAAGTATTATAATTTAATAAATTTATTCAAACAAATAACTTTTGTGTTAATAAAATAATTTTAATTAAATAAATAAACGATAATAACTTATATAAACATTACTGATTATTAAAGCTGTCAAATGAATAATTCGAATGGCCACGTATTTAAACCAACGCAAATAAATCATTAACTAAGTAGACTTGAAACAGATACAAAATTTTTTTTTAATATAATCAAGAATAAGAAAGGAAAAAACTCCCATAAATAATCTGAATAATAAACAGTTGATGGAAATGAAAAAGAATTTTTTTAATGAAAATAAATAAACTTAAGCTACAGTTAGACTTATAGCTGGCAAAATTCTGTGTACATACTATTTATACAGATACTATTATCTGTAAATCAATAGATTCACCAAATTAACACGATGTATATATACAAACCGATACCATTTTGGTATACATACATACATGTATTATGTATTAAATTGCATCGAGCAGTGCAAGTTCACAAACGACAGCTGAGGCGTTCTCCGCTCAACTCTCTGATAAGCTCCGTCGTTCCCCATCTAATCTCAGCGACATTGGTGGACTTTGGGCCAATATCTCCCACTCCTTACGCAATAGTGCGGAAACAGTCCTCGGTTTCGAGCGCCAACCCCAACGAAATCAATGGTACGATGAGGAGCGTCGCGAGGCAGCTGCAGCGAAAAACGCCGCATACAAGAAAACATTGCAGATAGCTGCTACGCAAGCCATTGTTGAGAACTATAGAGAGAGGAGAAGGGATGAGAGACGCCTTTTCAGACGCAAGGAGAGCAGCAGGAAAGGCATGAGCGTGAGGAAGTCGAGATGTATAGATGTAGGAATAACGCTCGAAGATTCTATCAAGAGGGTGCATGCTCCAGGTTATTTACAAAATATGGCTAGAGGAAAGTATGCCCAACGATGGGAACCTCAGTGTCCTCTGTCCTGTCCTGAAAAAGGGAAACCCAACGATATGCGTCAACTACAAGAGTATAAGCCTTCTCCCTATCGCATATAAAGTGTATTGTGTGAACGACTGAATCCATTCGTCAAAACACTGATCTCCCAGATCTTTACACTGCGCCAAATCCAGGAAAAAAAACCCACGAAAAATAAGTCGACACATACCATCTTTTTGTCGACTTTCCCCAGCTCCCCACACAAACGCCCACTCTATAATACTTCTTAAATAAAGTTGCATTCTTTCGCTAATAGAATTCAAAAATCTGCCCGCAACTGTAATAACTATGTTATCCGCATAGAATATTGCCCACAACCGATCTGTTTTAATATGATTGACTGTTCGTTCAGCTGAACATACAACAACGACAGACTGCTCCTCCCTCGGTCTCAATAGGCTTCTGTATTCGTATTGTAACTTGGATAAAAGCTAGCCATCCCAGGTTTGACGTACAAATGAGACTCTCCCCGGTCTTCAACCAGAAGGAGAAAAGAATAATGATCTTTAACAGTGATGTGTAGACCACTCCTAATATATAGCATAACTGGTCATTACAACCTTTTAGTGAAGATTACGACCTAGCTTCTCACATCACTTATGTTGTGTGTTTCAATTTTATCCATAAGTGGCGAGTGTAAAGTCGACTCCGAACGACAGGTTTTTGAAATTTTTCATGGCAATTTTTATTTACTCTAGGAATTTTTGCCAGAAATTTGTTAAGAAGCAGTCGCCGAAGAAATATTCTTTTATACGTCGTTTTGTTTGAAATGTTTTACCTGGGGCTTGAACCGTGGTCTCTCGTTTAATAAGGCAACACACTGCCTACTAGCCTGTGGCAACTACCTGATTCTGGGGAAAAATGTATATTTAAGAAGATCGGTGTATTTCAGTCTCAGATATTGTAGACTCAGATATTGTTAATAATGAAAAAATGAAATTAAAAAGACTGCTTCAGCATCAGTAGAGTGGTGTACCATACGTCTCAAAAGTTTTGTTTAGGTTAAGATCCCATAAGAACGCTTTACGCCGAGTAACGTTGAGTTCAAAATAACCACTTTACAGGCTATATGAATGCATTAACGAGTAGGACTTAATTTAATTTCCAATTTAAGTTTGACAATTCTCACTACCACTCTGATGTTAAATTTGTTCATAAATTTGTTTAAGAATTTTAATACAAATAAATTTTATTCATGGAATACATACTTTCAACCTTGACTTACTAATGTTCGTGTTCCTTTTTTTTCATGAATTTAAGTCCATTGAAAAGGTATATATTTTTAAAAAATATTCCTTTTAAATTGTGTCATCGTTTTTTTTTCATTTTTTTCTTTTAATTTTAAATTTGCTATTGAATAATAAACACCCTACTGATTGTGACTATTAAAGAGCCTTGTTATCCTTGTCAAGTACACAAATATCTACACACAGATAGACGACGATGACCTTGATGGTATGCTGACTACGTATCTGAACTAAAAACACAAACGTGACAGTTAAAATAACAATTTAACAATAGACTCCCTATCTTGAATAGTACATCGTATAATATAACCTCTTTTCATGCTTATAATAGACGTAATCTAGTATTCATGTACTTGTACACAGACAAACCTATGGCACACATACACTCTTATAAATTATAATTCAAAATATTAAAGTTCATAAAAGCTTTTTGGTCTGCAATGAATTGAAAAGTCTTTTTCTATCTCTGTTCGCCTGTTATAGAAGTCTGGAAATGTTTGTAAATTTCCCCGTACATATTATAACAATGTGCCTTTGCAATAGCAATTTAAGTTGGAATATCGTAACATTAGCTATACTATCTGAAGCAGCAATTGAGGTAATATTAAACGTGCATATGCAGTATGTTAGTAGATAAGTTTTTTTTATTATAATTTGCTCGAGTATATCATGTATTTACACACACATACATATGTAGGCTTTGTATAAAACGCATTTTTTTATTTCTGTTCGATCTTCCTAAGGTAACAGTCAAAATCAATAAAAAAAAGAAACATGTGGTAACCTTAACTACAATTTATTTTTTCTACAATAATTTAGTTTTATTCGATTCGCTTAAACCAACTGTTATTTAATACATTCGAGATCGTCATAGCCTAGTAGGTATTGTGTTGGCTTATTAGGCGAGATGTAGACAGAGCTCAGACATCCGGAATAGAGCGAAATATAAAAAAATTTTCGGCGACTTCTTCTTAGCAGGTTTGTGGCAAAAACACTAAGGGTAAAATAAAAATTGCCCTGTAAAGTTTCTGAAATGTGTCGTTCGAAGTCGACATTAGACTGTAGGTCCTGTCACTCATGTATAAAAATAACACACACAACATAAGTGGCGTGAGAAACTAGGTCGTAATCCGGACTGAAGTGTTGTAATGACCAATTATGGATGTATGTATGTATGTCCTGTCACTCCTGTATAAAATTAACACACACAACATGAATGGTAGTAGTAAACAATGCCTTACATGATGTAGCCGTAAGAGTGCCAGTTATCATTTTCGCCACTATATTCATAACACGCTTAAACAAATTAGAAAAATATTTTGGATATATCGGTCATGCATATTTTTGGTATGCGAAAGCTCTGGTCGCTGGTGGGGTTACGCGAACTACAAAAATGGTTATTCCAAACACTGTTTGATGCGGTTCCACCATTAATAATCGAGTTTATGTATTTAGTATGTGAAGTCGCCGTAGTCTAGTAGGTAGTGTGTTGGTTTATTAGACGTAAAGCCAGGGTTTGAGCCCCAGGCCAGACATCAAAACAAAATACAAAAAGTATTTCTTCGGCGACTTCCTCTCAGCATATTTCTGGCAAAAACTCTGAGTGTAAATAAAATTGCCATGAAAAGTTTCTCAAAATATCTCTCGTTCGGAGTCGACCTTAAACTATAGGTCCCATCACTCATGTTTAAAATTAACACACACAACATGAGTAGTGTGAGAAGCTAGGCCTTACTCCTGACTGAAGGGTTGTAATGGCCAATTGTGTAAAATTATGTATGTAATGGTTGTTACTTCCGACAAGTCAATGAACCCAACCAACAGTTTCTATCCTCAGACTACTTGTCGATATTGTTACAAAGAACTCAAACAAACAATACTAATGTAATTGAAAAAAATTCACTCACATTTTATTAAACGTTTTTTTTTTGTAGTTATAGTTGATAGGTTCTCAAATGTCTTGTAGAACACTTCCCATAGTCCAAACACTAGTTTCGATATTTTAACGAAATTGCAGGGCTCTACTTTATAAGTCAATATATTGGCTTTCCTATGAACGTCTTTAGTCAATAACTATTTCTCGCTAAAGTTTTGTAGATTAAACTGTAGTAAGGCTAACTAGGGGCACGCCGCAGGTGAAGGGGTAATATCACTTATTCTGTAAAACCTAGTTATTAATCAAATCCTGATGGAAATGGATATAGAATTCTTCAAAATTTTAACATATGCAGACGACGTGGTGATCTGGTTACTGGAAAGATCACCGATTTTGTGGAGGTGCACTGGAAAAGGTATACAGATGGGCATAGAACAACGAGTAAAACGTAACTTGGTTTGTTCACTGGGAAATTCAAGGTCCTTATGTTTATCATTCCGAAAATGAATCGAACGGCTCTGAAACTTTTATGGCAGACAAAGTACTAGGGTATCATTTTGGATGTATACAGCGATTGTACGGGCTATTAGTATGGTGGAATCCTGTACAAAAGAAGACCTCTCTGAAAATGGTACAGAGGTTTGGTATGCTTGGGCATCACGGGTGATCTGAAGTCCACGCCGAATCTGGAGTCTAGCTAGTCTCTACAACCCTTGGACATCTTCCTCCGAAATGTGGCTGCTAGAACAGCACTGAGGCTTAAGTTCTCAAATATGGTTAGGCCACATATGATGTTCCACGTTTTAATACTGCATGAAGTAGAACCGAATCACCCAGGTTTTATATGTGACTGCAAGGTATCAGAAACTATTTTCGGACAAACATACAGAACTCACGCTCCCAGATTATCAAATATGCCCTTGAGGAACTAAACTGAATCTAGAAAAATACTTGCTCTCGCAGCAATCATTATATTTTAAATGGTCTCAGACCAGTTCAACGTAAGCAGAATATCCTTGTCTCACGCAAAACCTTTTTCCTGGATTACATAAAAGATCTGACTTCATCAAGGACGTACAAGCTACCCTTCTCTCAAAATGAGCCACTGGTTCATTTCCAGGAACTCGCACATCACAGATTTCTATCCTAAACTGCAGTTAACCATAAGAGCTGATTGCTCGGATGTATATTATTATGTTCCGTCCTCCGTACTTCCAGCCCAAGTAGAATTAAGCACGTTTTTCAATGGCGTAAACTTTTTCTTAAAACAAACTTGTGAGCTTCATGATTGACTCGAACTAGGGGACACAACTTCTATTGTACTATTTGTATTTGAATTATGCGTATACTACCGCCTAAGTCTAGTAGGTAGTTTGTTGGCTGATTAGACGTAAAAGCCGGGGTTTAAACCCCAGGCCAGACATCAAAACAAAATACAAAAAGTATATCTTCGGCGATTTCCTCTCAGAAGATTTCTGGCAAAAACTCTGAGAGTAAATAAAATTGCCATGAAAAGTTTTTCAAAAATCTGTCCTTCAGAGTCGACTGTAAACTCATGTATAAAATTAACACACACTACATAAGTGATATGAGAAACTAGGTTTTCATCCTGCCTGAAGGGTTGTAATGATCAATTATGTATGTATGTATACCACACAATGTTGCTACTCTTAGAAGTTTGGGGGATCAATTTTGTTCAGTTCTTTTTACGTCTGAGGAAAATCTAAAGCTCTTTGAAACTTTCTACAATGTAGTTTTATTGTATTACATTAATTAATAGATTATACCGGGTGGGCCATCTATTCGGTTATTTCGAATCTGGCACTACTTATGTCATCCCATTCTGCAACCAAATGTAGTATATTATCTCGAATGAGCGTACTGAATCGATTTGCGCTTGAACAACGTTGGAATTTATTGGCAACTTGGACCAAAGAGAAACTGCACCATCAAGTTAAATTAAATCAGAGACAATTGAACATTTGACGAGATACCTTTGACGAGATACGAACGCATGCACTCCGAAAAATGCACGAAAATTGGTAAGATCGAATGAGGTAATGTGGGGCCAGCCACGGCAACTATATAAATGAAATAATATTCCATTTCTAACCGGAACAATTGTACTTCACAACAAAAAAGTAAATTTGACAATATTTCCAATCATTTTTGTTTTATAGCATTTTTAAATCTAAATTTTTAAGTCACCTACCCAACCATTACATTTACAGTCAACCCTCCTATAACGAGGTACTCTCAGAACGCGGTTTCCATATAATGCGGAGCTGAAATTGCGATAGCCCTCCTATGTATAACGTGGTACTTTCAGAACACGGTTTCCATATAACGCGGTTTCCATATAACGCGGAGCTGAAATTGCGGCAGACCTCCTATAACGAGGCACTCTTACAGCACGGTTTCAGTTCAACAACATCCCATAAGTTCCTTCCGCACAGCCTGTAACTAGATATTGTAAGAGGGTTTAATATCAGTTTTATTTTGATAGAGATATATAAACAACATGTTTATATAAATATGCCAGCTTATCTCATAGTCGTCTACGACATCGGTTTCACTCATCTCAGAGTTCTTTCACAGTACATACGTTTTGTTGGTGACGAAGTCTTTCCAAAAATTTTTCTGCAATTCATATCTGACAGAGAGGATGAATGTTCAAAAATTATATGATTTTACAGAAGTCTTTCTTATTTTTTTGGAAACAGTCTTTTAGTTTAATTTTTTATCAATCTTTATATGAACTCTTTAATTCAATTGAAATTATTTATAATTTATCTTGTCTTGGTATCCATAGAACGCGGTACGAATGATGTGATTTGTACTAATTCCGAGTTTCTTATAGCGCGGTTTCCATACAATGCGGTACGCACTCACCGTGTTATAGGAGGGTTGACTGTACTCACATTATTCTTATATTTAGATTGCAAAATTCATTCATGATAAGTACATACGTGACGTATGCGCGATATTTAATTCCATTAATTTCATACATGACAATATCAAAAAAATTTTATTGCATACTTTTCAGAGTTATTATTCTAGTAACTGGAATATGATGCATATGAGTAATATTTTTCAAATTCAATTGAATAGAAAGTAGACTCCATTAATTTGGAATTAAACATTTCCAAGCTATGCTATGGCAATTCTAAGGGATTTTTAAATAAAAAAACTCCAATTGGAGAATATTTTCTAGTGGGTTCAGCGTGATGGCCTGTAGCTTCGTCGTCTGTATCTTCCACATCTTAATAAGAAAAAAATAAATTTAACATAACTTCTAACCGTTTTTGTTTTATTGCATTTTTAAATTTAAACCTTTAAATTTTCCACGCTATACTACAAAATTATTGAATTACAATTCCCGCACACACTTCGCGGCAGTACATTAATTGGGAGACCGAAAGTGAAGCTTATTAGAATATTAATTTTATTTTATTTTATGATTTCATTAATCTGTGATTGCAATCCGCCAATGACGGATCTTCTGTAGGAAGTTAATCTTATTTCGATCGTGCGAACAAAGTTTAAAGTAAACGTTACACGATTTCTCAAGAAGCTGCCCTGACTCCTTGGGTGTCAGTGCATAAATTAGAAGCTAAGCTTTGACTTTATTTTTGAATAAATATGAGGAAAATTATTTTTCATTTAAGCGTGCACGTTGCTGCTCAAGTAGCAAATGCTCAGTGTAATAGACGCAATTTTACGTTGTAAACACAATACTCATACACATGTGCATAAGACGACAACGGGAAGAACATATTGTTACGAAAATAGAAACGGTGTACATCGTTTAACATTAAAATGAGCAAAAGTTACACAAACAAATACAACGAACTTGTTACAAATATATAAAACAACACCAGTATGAAAGAAAAGGGGATAGACAAGTAAGCGAGAACGCAACAACAAGCAATGTGAACAAAGTACACAAACAACAATGAAGTCACGATAGAGTTCTCGAGAAGGCGAAACCCCGGACGGACTGATTATAAGGGCATATAAAAATGCAAGACAAAGCAGGCAACTAGTAGTAAGAATTCAATCAGTCTTGTGTGAAGACGCGTTGCATGGGAAGAGAACATTCGTGGTTTGAAGATAGCCGTTGAATAGATCTGCGTTGTAAGCAAAGAAGAATAGCGAACTAGCAATTATTGTTCTATTCGTCAAGTTGTAAACGGTGACACAGAAAAGTAGTACGAATTTAATTGAAACTAAGGACATATTAGTTTTTATTTTGTTTGCAATGAACGAACTCATATTTAAAACGTTTTTCAAAAGGTAAAAACGTAACAATATTTTAAGAAGGAATTAAAGAAATAAATGAATAAAATAACAGGAAGATCATGAAACATTTTTACTACTAACTACTCTGTATTTCTTTTTTATCAGTTTTCTTTCATTTTAATAACGAAATTTAAAGAAAGGAAGAAGTGTACCCATTCTGGCACAATCTCAGCTTGTTCTGTCATAGCAATAATGAGAAGGAGACACATATTTCAAGTTAATTTTATAGCTTTTGTATAGTTTTCTGAATATGAGTAAGAACTTAAACTGGGCGAAAGGCACGAAAGGTACCTGACTGCTCTAAAGAGAAACTGAACAGTGTTTTCTGATTTTAAGTTTCTTCGGTTTTTTATTTTTTTGCTTCTTGTATTTTTTGTATTTGCTTTTTGAATTCAACGCTTGAGATTTATTTCGGAAAATGGCAAATTCATTTGAAAATATTTGAATAGACAAGTCCGTAAGCTCGTATGATTCGTTAAGTAATTACAATTTAATTAAAGATTTTTCAAGTATATGTAACCTTATGAAGATAATTATTTTTTTCATTCATCATCATTATCATAATTGTCTACATTGTGTGAGTGAAGTGCAACATAAGCTGAGGATGTATTAGAAAGTTTTTTATTGCAGTCATCATGCTGTTATCTTTACGTACAGTGGCATCTTCCATATAAATAAATAGCTTATTTATACAAAAGGAGAGAACTGAGTCATGCATGGAGTCATTGGTGCCCCGACGGTCTAGTTGGTAGTGTGCACTACCATAAAACAAGCAAATGAGAACTATTACAAAGTTATTCACTGCTCATTACAAGAAAAAAAAAAGAAAAAAATACAGACGCACACTACAACATATTGTGCTGGACTCAAAAAAAAAAGAAGGAAAATCCAAGGCTGGTTATCAATCTTTTAAGAGGACGCTGTATAATCAGATTACACCTATTGAGAACAGGGGTTGTCTCGAGCCCAACATATAGGTTATGACGAATCATCGGAACACATTCTTGAAACTTGTTGGGCACTAACGCATCCGGGCAGGATATACCTAGATGTATATTAGGTGTTTTGTTGGCCATTATCCTTGATGACACTGAGCATCTTGATAAGGGGAGGGGGGGGGGGCATTTTAGGTACACCCTTTAAAGATTGGTACTAAGGCGCTAATTCAAAACAGTAACAATAATGGACGATGTTATCATAAAATAGCAATTTTAAAAACATTTGGAATCCATTTTAACCACTTTATGCAACTGAAACGTTAATCTTGGATACATTACAGCCAATAATGCATACGTATCTAATCTTCTTGTGCCTAAACTAGGATCTACTTACTGCAGGCAGCAAATATCAGCTGAAGGTGCTCTAAAATGGTGACGCCGAGTTAGATTTTGCATTAAAGAAATATTTTTCTATGTATGCGACTGTAAAATATTGGGTAGTGGGGCTTACATCGGCTTCCAAGATGTGCTATATGCTACAGTGGTCGAACAAATGGCGTATATAGCCGTCGGTAATGATGTAGAAATTCAATTAAATACAACCCTTCAGGATTACGACCTAGCTTCTCTCACCAGTTGTGTTGTGTGTGTTAATTTCATACATAACTACAGATTTATGAGAAACTTTTCATTGAAATTTTTTATTTAATCTCAGAGTTCTTGCCGGAAATCTGCTGAAAGAAAATCGCCGAAGGAGGTTTGAACCTTAGGCTCACGTCTAATAAGACAACACTCTACTTACTAGACAAAGGCAACTTCCATTAAATACCATCCATTAAGAACAATCCTTTAATATCATCAAAAACTGCTATTTATCGCATATTAACAGGCTATGAGAATGCAGTCGCATGATATGTTTTCTTAAAATGGACCAAAGGAGTGGCACGAAAATGTTTACAATTAGCGTTTATTCTTCAAAATCTTAATTTTATTTAACTTTTAAAAATTAAATTGAGTTTTTGAAAAAGCTGACATTCAGGCTATTGTATGATTCAAGAAATAAATGACTACACAAATGATGTAATTTTAATCTGCAGAATGCGAGGAACAGTATCATAACATATTTTGAAAGCCCAAATTATAAATATTTCAAGTATCAGCATACAACTCGCTAACTACGGTTGAGGACTTCTGAAATTTTTCAAAATTTTGTATTCATATTTATACATTCCTTTCATCTTTTATTTCGTTTTAGTTAAAACTTATCAATAAGAATTAAAAAAACTAATTTTTTAAAAGCCATTATTACAGTATGCCGTACACTATAGTCTTGATTTTCATTATTATGAGCACACAATAAGATAAAAGTGAGCGTTAAGCTAAAGGGAGGATCATTCTATCTTGAACTTTTAAAGTTCACTTTATCTTTTAACTTGCCATATTATATATATTATGTTCAATATGGCAACTTCAAATATAAACATGAAAAATAAACGGTAATATATTAATAGTTTTTGAAATCAAAATAGATTTTGGCGTATTCATTATAATTAATTTAAAACAAAAACACAAAAATAAAAACGCTAATCCCTCACACACAAATTTTATAAACAAACAAAAAGGCACTAGCTACGTTTTTAAAGTACTTGTTTAATTGGCAGTGCTATCGACACTGCTCCGGGACTGCCATATTTTTGAAAAAATAAACTTTATTATATCTGTAGGTTGTAATAACGAAAAGAAGTTAAAGGTGACTTTAAAGTTCACTTTAGCTAAAGTTACCTTTAACTAAACCCAACTTTAACGGCATGCTGTAATAATTGCAGTAAGAGTTTTAAATAAATTTCTCTTATATTGCAATTTTTTATTTTATATTTTCTTTACCCCTCTTATAGTGTTTTCACACCGAGTGGTTTTAACGCAAAAGTTGGTTTTAACGTTAAAACCAAAAATAAAACCTGATTTTACCATACAAAATTATTGTGTTAAAACCAAAATAAAACCTTTTTTGAATTGGTTTTAAGTTGGTTTTATGAAATACAACCTTGTTTTGATGTACTAAATGTACTAAATCAGAGCTACCAGCTCTGAAAACCTGAAAACAGCTGATAAAAACAAAAACAAATGTAAATAAATAAATAAATATAAATAATCATTTATTTTGTATTAAAAAAGGAAAAATTTTGAATATTTTTAATTTCTTCAATGAAAATTTTAAAAATTTGTAAATATTTAATTATTAATCGAAATGTGTATTGTTTCTGGTCACAATGAATATAGTTTCTTTTGCGAAAGGTATGTCAGAAGCTAAATATATCAAGATGAAATAAGGCATATTGCTCATAAAATTTTTTTCTCGCAGTCATAAATGTCATGAATTTAAAACCAATTTTAATAAAACCTGCAGTGTGAACGCAAAATCAGCTGTTTATGGTTTTAATGCTAAAATCAGGTTTTAAATTTTGGTGTGAAAACACTATTATATGGCCACATTATACGGCATCTGCTTAAAAGATATTCCACTGTATGTCCCATTTTTGTGTGACTTTAATATCTATTCATTTTATTTTAATGGACATATTTTTACACTTTTGTTTTAGTGATACGAAAGTATTAAAAAGAAATGCAGACAATTATTCATGTGACACAGTGTCATGATACATTTGAAATTTAAATACAAAGCATTAATTTCAATTTAAAGTATTGACATGAGAAAGTGAGAAGCTAGGCCGTAATCCTGACTGAAGGGTTGTAATGGCCAATTATGTATGTATGTATGTATGTATGTATTGACATCAATGGACGATAGCTCCGTCACGCTGACAAGGGTTGGAAAGACAAATATCCTATATTTGCACCTCGCAAGAGATAGAAAGAAAGTGGATAACAGTCTCCTCTTCCTTAGCGGCTCTGCACCCACGGCAGAAGTCGTTAAATGGGAGTCGCATTCTTTCCGCGTGTCTACCCATAATACAGTGGCCTGTAAGCATGGCCACTGTGATCGAGATAATGCCACGACCAAGTACAAGTAACTGGTTTTTCCGCCTTCTATCCATTGAGGGTCAAGTGAGCCTAGCGGTGGAGTAGGACTCCTCATTGATCCAGGATAGGTTGGCGTCTCGGAAGAATTTCCGCGCGATGACGTAGAAGGAAGTAGAGCTCCAGCTCTCGGTAGCTCGTCGGCTCTGCAGTTTCCTGGAATGTCACAGTGTCCGGGGACCCAGACAAGTGTGACACTGAAGCGCCCAGAAAGAAGTTTGAGGCAGCGGCGACATTCCCTGATGATCCTGGAATTATTCGCAACGTTCTACAGAGACTTTATGGCAGCCTGGCTATCAGAAAAAATCGAGATGCCGCGTGAAACGAACACCGTGTGCGAGTATTTACTGCGCTTTTTCTCTATTAAGTTCATAACAATCGATAATTCCATAATCTCAAACCACATATTAAAAATCTATTTTTATAATTTTTTATTCTTCGAAATCAAACAATGAAACTTTTAACAATTAAAGCAATTGCTATCATTGTGCATTATATCAAAAACTTATAAACAATAAATTCATCCAGAAAATACGTAATTCTTAAATCTCTACCGCAAAATCACATAACTTTTATCGGTTTTTAATGGGTTTAATAACAAGTTTAATATCGACGCAAAACAAATAAATAAATGCACAATAAAAGATATGTTAATACATTTCCGGTAAACATTTTTTTCTTATTTGTATTCCATCAGCCAATGTGAATAAAATAAACAAATAAAATAAAAATTAATTTAAAAATTTTATATTTTATTGTTTCATTACAAAATTAGACCAAAACTAATGGAATTAAAAAACAAAAGAAACATTAACAATTTGGCATCAAAAATTTTATTATTTTATTTGCAATTGCGTGTTTTCTATGGTCGAAATAATAAATTCATGCACAGAGTTTCAACGATAAAAGTTAAAATGTTTATGTCAGTAAATTTGAAATTTATGGCAACATAAGGTTTTGCAATGAGTATTAATTGGTTTGACACTTTTTTTATTTAAAAACAAAAATTGAAATAATAAAATAAAATAAAATAAAGAGTGTGAATATGGAGAACGTTTACTGTTCGTCAATTCGATGAAGCTCATGTATTCTTCATAATAAATTCTTTTTTGTTTGATCAAATTTCGCTATTTTTATCAACAACGTTGGTTGATAATGAAAGCTCGCAGTGAGTAGGCGAACAAAATTTTTATTTTTGTTCGTCGACTTAACGCAAAGTACCCTTACTGTACACAAATGACCATCCAGCATTAAAAAAATGTGTGGTCAGGGTAAGTTTACTCACTACAAGATTTCGTTATCAACCAACGTTGTTGATAAAAAGAGCGAAATTTGATCAAACATAAAGGAGTTATATTATAAAGAATAAATGAGCTTCGTTGATTCGCCGTAGTCTAGTAGGCAGTGTGTTGGCTTATTAGGCGTGAGACCACAGTTCAAATCCCAGGTCAACAATAACGAAAATAACGAAATATAAAGAAATATTTTTTTTCAGCAGATTTCTGGCAAACACTCTAGGAGAAATAAAATTACCATGAAAATTTTCTCAGTCTGTTGTTCGTGGTCGACTTCAAACTGTATAAAATTAACGCATCACTCATGTATAAAAGGAACAGAAGTGGTGTGAGAAGTTAGGTCGTAATCATGACTGAAGGCTTGGAATGGTCAATTTTGTATCTATGAATGTATGTGAGGAAATGAGGTTGTACACCCTATGGATCTGTATGTCTCTACGTCTTCTAAAACTATTATGCGTTCAATTTTGTCGTGAACTTATCATTCTTATTGACAAGGTGCGGAAAATATATTCAACGAGGGTTGCAAGATTCATTGATACGTAAAGTTCTTTTCGTTGCTTTAGAAATTGTGAAGTTTTAGAAAACTCTGTACTTTGTAAAAATATTCTAATGAACATATACAAACAATTTACTTAGTCAATTAAGCTTTCTGGTTGTCATTATTAATTAGAAGTCTTACAGATTTGTAAATACCGGAGGTACAATACAATGTTTTTGTATTCTATTTATTTTGTTGTACGGCTTTGAATCTTTTTTTAAAATTTTAAATTCAAATTTATTAACTTGAACTTAATGTTTCTCTTGAATTTTTTTTTTTTTTTCATTTGCATTCCACTTTGAGGCGTACATTTAATTTACGCTGAAAGAAAGTGTTAAATTTCCGTTGTGGTCTTAAAATGTTCTTAATCTGACTTGCGTTTAAAATTTGCATACAAACTAATCTGGATTTGATAGCAGTACTCTGAGTACTGAAAGAAAATTTGCTTTCTAATGAGTACACACAAGAAAGAAAAAGAAATTTAAAATTTTTTTAATTTTTAGTTTTCTGATCATCATCTATTCATGAACTGAATTCAAATTCATTTCATTTGAAGGCAACCATATTGTTTGACTTAAAAGTTTCTGCAAGCTTAAGTGCTTAAGTATCAACCCTCGTAAGACAACTGATGCTTTTTACCAGGCAATAAGGGGTACCTATTTTTAACTTACTGTTCCTAATGACGTTCTAATTTCCTTATCTTAGAGCGTTACATATCTGTGGGTCGTTATTGATCCCAAGTTTTCACGGAAGGATAACATTATTGATAGGGTTGGGAAAACTACAATAACACTCTATACCTGCAAAAGGACCGTATGCAAGATGTGGGGTCTCAGGCCAACGATTACCTATTGACTCTATCAGGCCGTGGTACACGTTCGGTGGACAGTACACAGACATCAATGCCGCTGCTGACTGATGGACAGAGTACGCATGTAGCCAGCTGATCTGATTACCAACGCGGTCTGTTCCACTCCAACCTTTATTATAGCTTTATTTGCTATACTTTATTGGCTCCCCGCAAAATCCTATTGCGATAGAAGGCTAAGTTATTGGCAATAAGACCCATTGCGGTCAAATCCTGATCCAATCTGAAATGTGGATATACTGCTATTCTGGGAAGAATAGGGTCGATTATATGATTCCTTATAATTTTCGATTTTAGAGTTCTGACTAAGGAATGTTGGTCTTTAAGAAGCGGAGGTTCCGAATGGGACCCTTGAAGTTTACACTCATGGCTCCAAGTGGCAGGGATTTTCTCTGAAATACTTCAGATTTACTCGGATAGCCAGGCTGCGATTAGTAGTTTAACCGTCCGGCCTTGCCCATGAATAACGAGGGATTTCTTGGAGAAATGTCGGATCATTCAAAACTAACTCTTATATGTGTTCCGGGATACAGGAATATCGTTGGAAATTGCATTGCAGATGGGTAATTTCCATGTTATTACAGGACATATGTAGTCCCATTGCCTCGTTTAATTTGAATATTTCTACTCGTCTTACAAGGAGACTTAATCCTGTCGACAGTAAGAAGGTACATACAATATTGCTGGAATCTGTTGAACACGTTTGGACAAGAAGAGGAGTGAGTCACTTCATTCCTTAAATCGGCATTTCTATTCGGCATTTCAACTATTGACTGTTGTAGGTCTGTGAGCCTGACCCCCCTTTCTGACCTGTTGCTTTCTAATAACGTTGACAGCGCTCTCTAATACAAAGATTGCTGCAATTGCATAATTTATTTTGGACTTGGGACGATTTCCCCAAGAAAGCATGGGAATTGGCTTAAGTGCGACATCTTGTTTGATGGGGTCCGCCACCTAACCAACCTAACTAACCTAATTATTATTTAAAAAGTCTATTTAAGTTTTTTATGGTACAGAGGCATGGTTACTTGCGCGGGCAGATAATGAGTCTTTGAGAGGAAAATGTATTGTCCCGTTAGCGTTGTTGGCGAGTATAGACATCGGATGAAGCATAACTTTATGTTGACATCGGCGTCGTTAGACGTATTAAACGTATTAAAAAGTTTACGTTGGGTTGGACGGGCCTTTCTTGCGTATGAGTAAATATGCTCCAGCGAAAACTTCTTGCGAATATATACAAGAGCGAAAGCATGGTAAAGTCAAAGAAAAGAAGAGAAAAATAAAAAAATTCTAATATCTGAGGTCAAAACAAAAATAGTAAAGACATCAACGGGGTTGCAAGAAGATAATGATTTTTTTTTTATTTTTCTCTTTTTCTTTACTAACCAACCATTATAGTGATATGCATGTGTTTATGTTTGTGTTAATGGGAGGGTGTACACATATAACTTTGTTCTCGTACTCTTCTTGTACTCTTTTTCTTCAGTTATTATTATTATTATTATTATTCTCTAAAAACAACACAGATAAAGAGGAAAAAAGAAGAAAAAATACACAAATGTCTGTTACCTTACTAAGAGCTTGTTTTACTGCACTTTGGTGTGGGAAATTATTAGAAAAATAATAACAAGTGACATTATTGTCCTTTTTATTGTATTTTTAATAAACATCTCACACCTATGAGTACTACACCTAAATAACATATGTAATGTATACTTATACATGATGATGAGTAACAAAATAATAAATAGGTGACGATGTAATGCTTTTTGAGCAGCATAAATGAATATGTTGTTCGTTATTCACTGCGTGTATTCTTATTGCCTTATTTATTTGATGTGTTAAATAACGATATCGCTAAGAATAAGATATGAAACGTGAAAAGCACCATCATGAACCATGAGGAACTATTTATGTATTTGCGTTAAAAAATCATAAAATATACACAGTTATCATATATTAAGATTGAATATATTATATTATATTTAAGATAATATTTAGAACCCTTTCCTACATCCTCTCCTTTATATCCCATTCCCTCTATTATCCTTCCCTCGTTAAGGACGTTGTACAATGGGCCAATTCGGCCTCCGGGTACTGTACTTGTCTTAATTGGCAAGTACACGTCCTCTAACCTAACCTAATATTTAGAACGCTATCAAAAATGTTTAATCATTTGATTTGATTTTAATCGTTGTCCAGTTGCTAATGCGATACAATTGTCAGACTTCAAATGCTTAATTATATATACTACACCATAGACGTCATTATACTTGTTACTTAATGTAATCAGGTTAGAGTAGCAAGTTCACTCGGTGGTCATATCCTATGTTGTTACCCAGTGTCAGGTAACTCCATTAGTGGTGGGTTGGAACCATCCCGAGTACCGCATGAAACTGGCCAGTTCGCGGCACATTCGCCACCATGTCAAGATCTTCAAACGCCACCCAAAAGCTGATGACGTCTGTCCTGAAGTACAGGGCACTCACATAAAAGGTGTTGCACTGATTCCGTTTTCTCCATATCGTGGCGGCTTTTGCAGTAATCATGGTGGAGCTGACCGAGCTTGTCAGCAAAACCGCCGCAGTGTCCCGTTAGAACTACTGTTAGAATTTGAACTGTGCTCCTGTAAAACTCAAGTAGTTCCCTGGTTCTCCCACTCTCCACTCCTAAACATAACAATTTTGAAATTCGGCCACCAGGTATTTCGGACCTCGGTTTTGCACTCCACGGTTTTTTGTACTCCATGCCTGCTTTTTCCAATTTGAAAAACTATTACTGTAGAGGCCAGACATCAAGACAAAATACAAAAAGTATTTTTTCGGCGACTTCCTCTCAGCAGATTTCTGGCAAAAACCCTGAGAGTAAATAAAATTGCCATGAAAAAGTTTCTCAAAAATCTGTAGTTTGGAGTCGAATTTAAAATGTAGGTCCCGCCACTCATGTATAAAATTAACGCACACAACATAAGTGGTGTGAGAAACTAGGTGCATAATCCTGACTGAAGGGTTGTAATGACCAATTATGTATGTATGTATGTATTATTATAGAGGCGAATGTCATTTTCTACGCCTTTTCGTTCCCCTGTACACCGCAGTGATCCGGAACCCAGTAGAGGCGGATGTTGTGGAGACATATACGATGTAGAGAGCCAATGCGATACCTGACACCCATTGATTTGAAGATATCGATTGCTGCTTGACTGCCACATATATTATCCAAGTTCGAAGGTTTCAAATATCTCCGCCTGAAATACGCTGACCTAGATTAGATTAGATAATCTATATGATAGTTATATCACCTTCACATATGGCAGCTTCAGCGACTCATTCTTACCGTGTAGGAGTTTGAGCCCTGTATGTTCATTGCAATCGGAAAGTAAAATCTTACAAATTTCTCTTTTACCTCCTTTTTTCTTTTAAGTCTATTTAACATATGCTATAATTAGTACAGACAATCGTATACTACATCATAACTTTGATTCCTCGCCAACTAACGGCGTTGATCAGATTTTTTCATGCTTTTGAGCACTATAAACATCACAGTTCAAGCAACGAACTGTATATAATATTGGGATTCAAAAAAGTTTACATCATATTGTTCCAAGACCAACATAAGCGAATAGGCTCACTTATTCGCTAATATTAGTCATTAAAAATCGATGAAATTCTTTTAAAAATAAAGAAAGACCAGCACGTAAACAATCATTGTGTACATTGCCTGGAAACATTCATTCACTCGTTCTAATAGTTCAAGTTCCATCTTTGAAATTGCTTCTACTAATGATGTTCAAAAAATCAAAATTTAATCCCAGCTGTACCATAGCATTAGAGCACACATAAGGAATTCAACGTACTAGCGATTAAAAGAGGGATAGGAAAACGTTGTAATAAATACCAGATAAAGTTATCCCAAGAATAGGAGTTTCAAACAGGGGCTTTTGAACTTTTACAGTTCATAATGGCCATCTCAGTGAAGCGAAAACACCATGGACAACCATGGTCCCGACATGTGTTCACTGAATGGAACAGTTGCCAGCTAACCCTAATTACAATTGAAAATCATATTCAGCGATGTGACTCATTGGGTACGAAGAAGATGTCTAATCTGGGGTTTGAACATGAGGCCACTGGTCTAATAAATCAATACACTACCTACTAGACTATGGTAACTTCATGATAAAACAAGTAAAATAGCTTGGAGAGAACAATGAAGACACGATCAATAGCGGTGTGGTCTAAAAATGGCTTTTTCAGTTGAAAGATCTTCTAAAATTGCACATGACGTCTTATGTACATATATGTATTTTAAATGCTAACAACTGATTGCTTACGAGTTTCTTCATTCACTATTTGATTATAACCACCCTCTGCCATTTAATTTGCTTGGAATGATAGTGTGATGACAAGTAAGTCTCATTTAAAAATGACATCGAACAGTTTTTTTACGTCATATATAAAGCCATTTATAACAGTAGTATAACGGCACTTATAAATCCCTCTTCAAATTTTAATTTCTTTCGTAGCAACATAATGAATGTTTGTGCGTTAATATTGTGGCCAAAATCTTCCTAAAACTGAAACATCACTGTTGCGTTGTTACTCAAGATTTATAGTCTATGTTGCCTTTACAACAAAAAACTCATGCTAAACAACAGTTACAATACATGCGTCTGTTAAATTTATGCATTTGGTACGTTACGAGAAACAAAGGAAAAACAGTGTTAGAAACAATAACAGATTAACTCACTTTAAGCTACAGAAACAATTGCTAAAAATAAAGCAAAAAAAGAAGAAACTTTTGGGATTTATATTCTCTTTCCATCCCCCTTTGTTCTATAATGCTTACGAACTTGAATAGCGAAAAAGCGGTAGATGATTATGTTGCCCTAGAAATGTTGATTTTGTTTTCTGACCAAAAACAAAAAGCCAACATGAAGTGTTGAGAAATTCTTTCGGCAGACAGCAGATTTTTAAAAGAAAATAAATAGCAATTGGTATGGAAACTTAAGAAAACTGAAAAAACGTTAAATAACTGTGCTTGCACCAAAGTAAAATTTAAGATTACATACGTACATACATACATAATTGGTCATTACAACCCTT
The DNA here is from genome assembly GCA_936449025.2 of Sarcophaga subvicina. Classification (NCBI taxonomy): domain Eukaryota; kingdom Metazoa; phylum Arthropoda; class Insecta; order Diptera; family Sarcophagidae; genus Sarcophaga; species Sarcophaga subvicina. The sequence continues at coordinate 88,353,721 of OW388080.2, forward strand.
TAGTTAGGATTGCGACCTAGTTTCTCAGTTTAAAGTCGACTCCGAATGACAGATTTTTGAGAAACTTTTCATGGCAATTTTATTTAGTCTCAGATGTCTTGCCAGAAATCTGCTGAGAGAAAGTCACCGAAGAAATATTTTTTCGTATTTCGTTCAGTTGGAGATGCCTGACCTGGGGTTTGAACCGAGGCCTCACGCCTAATAAGCCAACGCAACATCTACTACACCACGGCGATAGATGTCTTATCACCGCCTCAAATATCACCTTGTTCGGATAACACGACTGATATTTCTGAGTCGGCAGAATTAATCACTGCTACCAGTGATATGATGTCCTCGGAATATTCAGAGCACGTATTGCCAGCTACAGCAACATCCGATAGTATTGTTATAATAAGCAGGTCAAGCGATGCCGAACTAGATGGTGAACTCAGTTTGAATATGGACATACTGGAGGACTCATCGAGTTTTGATACAAAAACTATAGTCGAAAGTATGGAAGGTAATGTATTCCTAAACTCAATATATTCCTGGTTGTTAAGAAATGGGTAGTTGTTTACTGTTTTTATGTTCTTTGCTTTCATTATTGCGTTGCCAAGTGTTATACTAGCATTATAATAGCAGGCATCCTTGCCCCACACTTAATGCCGAAAGCAGTGACTCACAGAGCCGGTTGTTGTAGTATAAAGCATAACACTGAAATCCGACATACTCAGCTCTTCAGTTGAGCAAATTAGGTGTAACTGAACGTTGTCATAGAAATTCACTGCTGCATCTGATAAACACCGTAAAAGCAATTGCTTAAGCAGAAGGCAATTTGGTTCAGAATCTGAAAAGAATCATCTAACAGATATACTATGGATTTTCCAGAATTGGTTATGCCCCAAGGACATCATTTAGACAGAAGATTGATCTAATAAATACTCCATACTGACATTTGCCGTAGATATACATTTTATTACATGACACTGCGAGATTAGACAAGGGTCTTTAATAGATCCCAGCCGGAATATTTCAGGATTTGTTGTGACAAGGAGGATTTGGAGACTATCGAACCTCTGCTCTGCAACTGCCCAGATCTTACTAGGATGAAGTTGAATGCCCCTTTACAGAGGATTCTTTTTAGGGTATAGATTCTCTGTCCAGAGCTAAAATAAAGGTTCTCCAGAGATGTATAAATAGTTTGAGATGATTGAAAGGCGTTCTCTTGTGTGTTTAGATTATTTAAACAAAAAAGAAAAATTATAATTAAAATCCCTTTATTCTAAATCTTTTATTCTTATTATTATTTCGGTTTACCATCAGTTACATCAGAAGGACTACTCCATGAAAAGTTATAAAAAGGAAAATCATACCTGCGGAGGGTAACTTTATTTCATATACGCAGTCAATTAAACTTCTTCAGACAGTTCCATTATATCTTTGATATAAGCTCATAAGAGCCGAGTAGTCAAATTGCGGCCGGACTGTATAGTATTTCTAAATCCCATCTTTTGTACCAAGTATCCAAGTTAAAAGAATGTATGGTTTCCGGATTACTACATTCATTTTTGTTACTAAATCTCGTTGAGCTACATTTTCCAAAATCTGCTAGTCTACTGGTATTGTGCTGGGGACAGTTACGGAGGAAACTGTAAGCAAACCAATTCCCCTAAATAATTTTTTTTAGACTTGCCTCTCATTAATCTAGCCATAGACTTCGCTACTATGCGCAGTGGACTAAGATCCAACAGAGATTCCAATGTCGACGTATGACAAGTTCTTATTGTTACTGTTATGTATTGTGCGTCTCTGCGTCTTGTTCAACATCATTTGAGTTATTTTCAGATTTATTTTATATGCCCAGACAATTACCCTATAAGTCTCTACTGTAGTGAAAATCATCAATCGAAACCAGCTTTAACCATCTATGGAGCCCTCTTGTTGTTTATGTGTCATGCGGAAGTAAGTAGAACTTCTGAAAACCCAATTGGAATTTTATTTGGGAGATCTTGAAATAAATGGTCTCCAGAAATATCTTATGCTGTGACATTCTAGGTAAAAAATTCGAAGGCCATATGAGCTTAGCGGCTCATATTAAAGTTATTATTTTGGAGTCCAACTTGTTTAAACGTTTGGCTAATCATGCTATAGAAGCCTAAGTAGCAGGGATTAAAGGGAGCATAATTTTTTGCCCTTAGATTAGGTTAGCTTAAGTAGCGGAACCTTTTGAATGAACAGGTCTCGCTTAGGTCTGCATTTAGGCAAATTTTGATACTACAACTTTCCCTAGAGAAACCCCATGTAAGAAAATTAACTTTGATGGATACGAAATTTCTTTGAGAAATCCTCAGCATTCATGGACAAGGACGGACGTTAAAACTTCGTTCGTTAGGGATTGAATTGCAGTCTTGCTGTCTTAGTAAATCCAAAGATTTTCAGGGAAAATGACACCATTCATTAAGCATTGTGCAGCTTTCTTGACCCCTTCTTGGCATCTTGACTGCAGTGTTCAGGCATCTTTAAAGAAAGTTTAATGTCGGAACCCTTAATAAATATATCACAGCCCACCCCTGATCGCTAATCTCTGATCCATTAGTGTAAAATTCAAATATCCTATAGGAACTTCCGGTTTTTCAAATTGGAACTCCCTAGTTGGGATTCTAAAATCAAATGTTCTATTCAGACAATTTAAAGGCATCATATAAGCGTCCCTAGAGTATCTTTGTCTTCCCACATCATAAGCATATCCATAGCATAGATTGGACCATGATTTGACTGAATTGAGTCTGCTACAAGCTAATAGGAGGTAAGAGGGGAGCCAGTTAAGTATGGCAAATAATGCCTTGATTTGAGTGGGACAGAGCGCATTGGTAATCGGATAAGCTGACTGTCTGCGTACTCTGTCTAACAGTCCATATTCATGTAGTCTTTAAACTTTTTTTTATATTCTTAAAACTATTCGTCAACAGAATTAATTTAAACCAGTTTGTTTAATTATGCAAGGAAAATTATCTTTAAGTAATTAACTTGCATAGTATAGCGGAAAAAGTACAATATGTGACAGCGAGCACAAATAAAAAAGAGAAAAACGAAAACAAAACGAAAAAATTATATTAAAATCACCCGGTGATTAAATTAAATTATTACCCTGACATGATGACATGATGAGTATAAACCCACAGAATTTAAATAAATTATTAAAACTTTGCAGACCAAAAAAACGCAAATACTTTATATAGGAAATACAGATGGAAAGTATAAGGTTTTTTAGAAATTATGTTTCCCGCTGAACGCGACGGATACGTTCCAATAAGTTCCAGCGCTAAACGAAACAGCGTTAAACGAGGCAACTAATATATCAACTGAGACGCATTAAAGATGCGTTCGTACTGTGACAGCGTCTTCGGAAAATTCAGTTGGAATCTTTATTCCAGGCAGACTAACAAAAGGGCGTTGAAAAAGATACATAGTATACACCGTTGCTATATAGTGCATTTCACTTGCACACATTAGAGATGAGCGATCCAGTGATTTTCGAAGAACTTTGTTCTCAGTGAACGTGATTTGTTAATCACTGTTCTTTAAAACAGTATTCCAATAGAAAACAATAATGACAATAACGTATTTTATTAAGTCGTAAGAAAGAGACAACTAGATATGTACATACTACGAAAAGACTACTAAACAAAATCAAAGTGGTGTCATCAATGTTATTATTTTTAATGTAATTTTTTTTTTTATATGAAGTTTGACAATTAAGTTTCACAGAAAGTTCATGTATAAAAGACAAAAGTAAATAATCAGCATCCAAACATCGACTCGGACCACTACCTTGTCGCAGCCAAGTTTCGATTGCGCATTAGCGCTTCGAGGTTTGCGCACTCTAGTGCATTGCGAAAGCTAGACGTTAAGAAGCTGCGATCACAAAGGAGAGCTGAGGCGTTCTCCGCTTAACTCTCGGATAAGCTCCGTCGTTCCCCATCTAACCTCAACGACATTGCGGACGTGATCCAACATCTCCTACTCCTTCCGCATTACTGCGGAAACAGTCCTTGGTTTCGAACGCCCACCCCAACGAAATCAATGGTACGATGAGGAGTGTCGCGAGGTAACTGCAGCGAAAAACGCCGCATACAAGAAAACGTTGCCGTCAGCGGCTATGCGAGCCATTGTCGAGAACTATAGAGAGAAGAGAAGGGATGAGAGACGCCTTTTCAGATGCAAGAAGAGGGAGCAGGAAAGGCGTGAGCGTGAGGAAGTCGAGATGTATAGATGTAGGAATGACGCTCGAAAATTTTATCAAAAGGTTAAGCGTCTAACCGAGGGTTATAAACCCGGAGCGTCTTCCTGCAAGGACGAAAGTGGAAACTTAGTAAAAGATCCGCAGGGAGTACTGAGGTTATGGAGGAAACACTTCTCTTCTCTGATACAAGGCGATGACGACACCAATACCGCCTTTAGAGATGATGTTCCGAACCCGATCGATGACGACGGCGTGGAGATTCCGCCGCCTAGCCATGAAGAGGTCAAAGTCGCGATTACGCGCCTTATAAACAATAAAGCGGCAGGTCCTGATGGCCTCCCCGCTGAATTGTTTAAGACCGGATGTAATGAGTTGGTAGGGCGCATGCACCAGCTTATTTACAAAATATTGCTAGCGGAAAGTATGCCTAACGATTGGAACCTCAGTGTCCTCTGTCCTGTCCTGAAAAAGGGAGACCCTACTATATGCGCCAACTATAGGGGTATAAGCCTTCTCCCTATCTCATATAAGGTTCTTACAGGCGTATTGTGTGAACGACTGAAGCCACTCGTCAAAACACTGATTGGACCTTATCAGTGCGGCTTCAGACCTGGCAAGTACCTTCGACCAGATCTTCACACTACGCCAAATCCTAGAAAAGACACACGAGAAACAAGTCCACACACACCATATTTTTGTCGACTATAAAGCTGCCTTTGATAGCCCTATAAGGGATCGTGTTTTTGCCGCAATGTCTGAGCTCGGTATACATGCGAAGCTGATAAGACTATGCAGAATGACGTTGAGCAATACCTGTAGCTCCGTCAAGGTAGGAATGGACCTCTCCGAGCCTTTTGATACCGTGCGAGGTTTCAGACAAGGCCACCCCTTATCATGCGACCTCTTCAACTTCGTCATGGAGAGTGTTCTGCGGAAGGCAGGAGTGCATCGCAGTGGCACTATTTTTCAAAAAAGTGTCCAGTTGCTTGCGTACGCTGACGACATTGACATCATAGGGCGTACGAAGCGAGATGTTACTGCTGCCTGTAGTGCTATTGAACGCGAGTCTACTAAGCTGGGTTTGGCAGTAAATGAGGGAAAGATAAAGGAGATATTATCGACAAGTAGAGACGAGGGGCGTATTGATTCTCAGATTACGGCCGATAACTATACTTTTGAAACAGTCAAGGAATTTATTTATCTTCGCTCCGCCGTTACCACCACAAATGATGTCAATCTGGAGATCAAGCGCAGGATCATTCTTGCCAACAGGTGCTACTATGGTCTCAATAGGCAATTGAGTAGCAGCGACCTCTCTCGTACGACGAAGCTAACACTCTACAAGAGGCTCATCCTACCCGTGCTTCTTTATGGCGCAGAGGCATGGACCCTATTAATGTAGTATGTTGGTCCCACTTATCCACTGTTGTGTGTTGGTTACGTTTGCGGTACCTAAAAATGCATTTTGATACATTCCTCAATAATATGAACAAAACTGTCAATGACCAATGGCACGAGGTATCAAATTGCATTATACAAATTTTCTATACGTAATAATTGTAAGGTATGCAAAATTCTGACCATGCAACTCTATGTTAAGTAAAACTTAAATTAGGTCATAAGTATTATGTAAAGAAATTAGACTTAAGTAAATAAACTAAATTATGTCATAAGTATTAATATGTAAGAAATTAGACTTAAGAAATTTATATAAATAGCTGTAAGTTGATTGATAGAATCAGAATAAAATTGATGATCATAACGGCTCTTTAGCTGATAAAGAATATTTTTTATTCTCATTTAAACTGCGGCTTATTAGCCATAACCAAGTGGCGTGCTCGCCTTAATAATAAGCAAACCAGGACAGACATAAAACTAACCGACAAATCAAATACACAAACATAACATTCATTACATTAAATAGTACTGCGTAAGATCTTCGGTCCAGTACGTGTTGGCGATGATTTCCGCATCCGATACAATAGTGAGCTGTATGAGCTCCTCAACGCCATGGACGTTGTACAGCGTATTAATATCCAGCGGCTGCGCTGGCTCGGCCATGTCGTTCGAATGGAGGAGGATGCTCCAGCGAGACAGTTATTGGATCGGCGATCTGCGGAAGTCGGCGAAGAGGACGACCTTGTATCCGTTGGAAGGACCAAATAGAGGAAGCCCTGTCATCGATTGGTGTGACCAACTGGCGTAGGCCCGCATGGAGCAGAGGCGCCTGGAAGGATGTGTTGCGGCAGGCCGAAATCCGTTAATCGGGTTGTTATGGCCAATTAAATTAAAATAAAATAAAATAATCAGCATCATATAATAGTAATTCTGCCTCGCTCAAAATAAAATGAAATTAATTTGAGTATGTAACAATTTTGAAAGAACGACATTATTAGTAACTGTTATTTGGCAATTTCAATCACTGTAGTTACCAGTGAATTATCAATCACCGTGATTAAATCAAAGTTTTGAAAATATCGCTCATCTCTAGCACACATATACAACAAGTATCAATACAGTGTGCGATTTACGAGAATCCAAATACTACCGCGTTATACTGAAACAGCATTAAGAGGGGTTTATACTGAATATCAGAATTATTGAACGTAAGAAGATAAAACAAGAATTATGGAGTTTCCGTAATCTAGTAGGTTGTGTGTTCATTTATTAGACGGGACGCCACGATTTAAACCCCAGGTTAGACATCTCAAACAAAAAATATTTCTTAGACAACTGCCTCTCAGCAGATTTCTGGCAAAAATTCTGAGAGTAAATAAAATTGCCATGAAAAGATTCTCAAAAATATGTCGTTCTTAATCGAGATTAAACTGTAGGTCTCACCACTTATAGATAATATAGATAAATATAGATTTAACATAAGTGGCGGGAGAAGCTAAATCGGAAACCTGACTGGAGGTTTGTAATGACCAATTATATATGTATGTATTTTATTATTCGCTTGAAAGACGTATTGTTGCCATTAATTGTAGAATTCAACAAAGTACAAATCCCTGCCACGAGTTTTCTGGTTGGAGAACTTTTCTGAATTTGACGGATAGTATGTTCTATGTTGGCTTTGAGTGGCTTGTAGCTTATTCACATACACCTGCCACTTAAAAAAGACCATCAAGAAAATGTCATAATCACCTCGTATCGCCGTCCATGTCATTGGTATTCAGATCTTCCAATTCAGGTCAAAAGAACAGTGTAATGATCGACCTGTAGTACTCACCATTGCCAGTATTGAACTGGCCACCGTCGTTATTAACTTAATCAAATTAATCAATTGTTTAACATCCGTCTTAATAGATTGTTTTCCTCAATACTCAAAACAAATCAAGTGGAATTGGGAGTGAAAATTTTTTAAATAAATTATTTTGTTTTATTTCATTTATTTTATTCCTTTTTTATGGGTAAAAGTTTACACTAAAATAGAACTAAACTAAAATATTCGTAAAAATGGAAGTTATAACGATTCTTTATTTACAAATACTTACAAAATAAATCTGCAACTGCAGAAAAGGAAGAGTCATAAAAAATTACAAGTATTTGCGACCTCCCTCAATAGCCTGCAGTAGTAAAAAAAAAGAAAGAGACTGACATTTCTTTTATATCCTTTCCAATATGAGGTTTTCTTCATATGGATCAAAGCAAGCGCTGCTAATTTATATTAACTTTCAAACTAAACGAAGGTGTACTCTCAATTGCAATGATGGAATGATAATGTTCTCATTAAGTATCTTCTGTATTTATTTGTTTATTATATTCTATTATTGACGAGTAAATAACAAAAAAATGGGCTCTAGTTTATTATCACCAAACACTTTTTAACTCAGTGAGAAAATGAATTATTTTGAAGGAATGAAATCGCAAAGTTATTAAAATATAAAAAATTGGGAAAGTGTGTTTGAATCGGAATGAATAGCAGTATAAACTGCAGAAAACTTGGAATACAATCTATTTCAACAGACTCAACAAAATCGAATTCGAATCACAGATTTTTAAGAAACTTTTCATGGCAATTTTATTTACTATCAGAGTTTTGGCAAAAAATTTGTTAAGAGGAAGACGTCATAGAAATATTTTTTCATTTTTTGTTTTGTTCGAGATGTCTGACCTGGGGCCTGAATGTGGCCTCACATCTAATAAGCCAACACACTACCTACTAGACTACCTTTGACTTTGCGAAACTTCATAAGTTTTTAATACATTTTCAATAATTTAAAACGCAGTTTCCATTTACTTGTATTTTTCGAAAACAACTGTTAATTTTAATTTCACTGATATTTTAAATTCATTTTTTTTAAATTTTTTGATTGTTAAACAAAAAAACAAACATATTTTATTAAAAAAATAAAAAACACTAAATTTGTTTTGTTCCACTTTTCTGCTGTTCATTAAAAAATGACAGAAAAATAAACATAAACTATAAATGAATGTCAATTTACATTAAGACTAAAATCAAGAATAACGAAAAAATAAAAGTAAAATCATAAAAAAATCATGAGTGGCAAAAAAATGTCACTAATGGAGAGCATGATGACTCAATAAAAATCTTGCCTGTACTGCCTCAGCTGGCATTGATTTTTTATGTTCATAAGAAAAATTAAAAGAATTCTTTAAATTTTAATTACAGCAAATATACTCTGTATTTCACTTAATGAGCTATACTATGTACAGGATTTATTAAATATGAATAAAACACTTGAACATTTCAGACAAAAAAGACAACGACAAAAACCAGCAGAAAGACACCGAAGAAAACTAAAGTTTCTTTAGATAGTACTCAGGTACTTAAAGTTTCTTCCTCTTTAAATTTGACTTCTATCCAGAAAATGGAATTAAGGTCATTAAAATGGCCTGAAATATGTGTCCTTCTATTACAACTTTCTTTTATACTCGTCCAAGACGTTGCACTATGCACTTTTAATTCTGTTTTTTGCTCATAATAAGGGGTTTTGTATTAATTCTGTATTTAAATGGAAATAATGAAAATGAAAATTGTAAAGAAATTGTGAAGAGTGCTTTATTTATGTTTCAATTAGATCGCGTTGCTATTTTCTTGTTTCTTTAAAAAAAATTCTCTTTTAGTAAACACGTTTAAGTAGGGCGCCACCAACAATGGTGCATTTAGTTTGGAATATAAAATTCAGATAATTATGGCCAGAGTAAAACTAAAATTTTTCTAGTAGCCGTTTTATTGCAGTTTAATAATTGAATAAATATAGGAAACAAGGATATTCATTTTATTTTCCTTTTAATATTTTTCAAGAATATTATTTTTATTTTTCTTTTTTGTGTTAAAAAAGAAATAGAATTATGTTTTTACAAACGTACCTGTAATAGCAAGATTTATTTTGGATTAGAGACTTGTCTTTTTCTTTATTTTCAGTTTCAAGTCTTTCTTTTATTTTTGTCCTTGTTTTTCTTTTTCTTATCCTTTCGAAAACCCAGTTGAAGAAAAAATATTAAAGTACAGCTTTTGCTTTTATAATTGAATTTAAGGCCAAATTCTGTAACACTTTTAAAAGCAAATGTACAGATATGGAAAGGACAAAGAGAGAGATCATTGCTGATGTAACATCTTTTTTTTAACTGACTTTTACTTCCACTGTCATGACTTCTTTCTTTTGTGATTGGTGGGTTGGAGTTGACTGGACTTTAAACAGCCTACCTCAGCATTCATTAACAATAATTTTTGCAGAGTCGAAGTGTAAAGTAAACTAAGAACTACAGTAATGTGGAGGACAAACAAATAAAGTGCAGGAGCTTTCTTGGGAAAAATTAAAATCGTGGAGGACCACGTTACAAAAAATTTTAGATTGGTGGTGACCAAACTTGCAATTACAATAATGACTCATAATTTTGTAAAATATCTCGTAGGTCGTGAAGTTTCCGTAGTCTATAGGTAGTGTGTTGGCTTATTAGACGTAAAGCCAGGGTTCGAGTCCCAGGCCAGACATCAAAACAAAATACAAAAAGTATTTCTTCGGCAACTTTCTCTCAGCAGATTTCTGTCAAAAACTCTGAGTAAATAAAATTACCATGAGAAATTTCTTAAAAGTCTGTCGTTCGGAGTCGACTTTAAACTGTAGCTCCCACCACTCACGTATAAAATTAACACACACAACATAAGTGGTGGGAAAAACTATGTCGTAATCCTGACTGAAGGGTTGTAATGACCAATTATGTATGTATGTATGTATCTCGTAGGTCGTTTAATATTTTTCATTATTTTCTATAAATTTGGTGGTGTTGTAAATATTGTCATAATATTGTTATAATTGAAGAAAAATACATATTTTAATTTTTAATTTCAAAAAACATTTTTAATAAGGATGAGGGCAATTAACGAAGTAAGCTAGCATAATATTTTTCTTTGTTAAGTACTAATTAATTACTGCAATTCTTGAGAGCATGTATTTGAAGTTCCTGTTTAATAATAAAAAAATTATAACAAAATATCGTATGAAAAATTCTTCTATTAAACATTCAAAGTTTTGTTTTAAGGCTGCTGTATATGACAGTACATAGTGGGAAATTTAATTGTTTCGATTTAAAAATGCAATAAAATAAAAACGGGTTTTTTCCAAATTTATTTTTTAACTGTGAAGTACTATTGTTTCGATTAGAAAGGGAAAATTACTTCATTCATATTGCTACCTCACAGTAGCTCATTCGATCATTCCAATTTTCATGCACTATTTCGAGTGTATGGGATCGTATCTTGGCAGTGGCATTACAATTGTTGGCCTTCAAATGCTCAATTGTCTCTGGTTTGTCGGCATGACACTTTTATTCAATGGCGCCATACAGGAAATAGTACAACGGTGTTAAATTGCAGCTTCTTCGGCCAATGATATCTCCGCTCCACAAGCCGCACCAAAGAGTTACTCGTAATATGTGCAATTGGTTCTGACTTGTGGGTTAGCTGAGCCCCGAATATGGACATTTTGCTTGTCAACGTACCGACCAAGATAAAAATGTACTTCATCCTTAAAAAATGATTATTTTTTTTGACAAAGTTGACATCATAGTGCAGTTTCTCGTTGGCCCAATAAATTCCAATGTTGCTCAAGCATAAATCGATTCATTACGTTCAGTGGAGATAATATACTGAATTTGGTGACAAAATAGAATGACATAAGTATTGTTAGATTCCAAATAACCGATGGTTGTAAAGTACTTTATGCAAACTATCGACTTTTTAGCACAACAGAGCTTAATAGTTTTCATTTTGTTAAATAATTTTCTGAAAGGCGAAATAGAAATGACGAAGATGATAAATGCTTCGGGATTTCCATTTTGGTTGTTTGTTGTGGAACTAACTGCCTGCAGAAAAATATTTACATAACATTAAACCTGATTGATACAATAAACGTTAGACCATCCGATATTGAAGACATTAACAAGTTACTCCCCGACACCTTGCGCGTAGATCTAGGTGCATAATCTAGAGCGAAGAACAGAATTAAAGGATCTGCAGGTCTTCACAGTGCCTAGATATATCGATCTCAAAAATACCAACAAAGAGTCTTAAGCGGGGGAAGTTCAAACTTTGTGTCTGGGGCCGAAATCAAAATTATTTGCATAAGAAACTTGTTTGAACCAATACGCTAATGCAAATAAATCTTTACTTAGCCTTTTAAATAATGATGAAACATAATTGAAACAAAAAATACTAACTCTAACGGTCCACTAATTTTGTTCTGAGTCATATGTAAGTCCTCTTATGCTGCAGGTTTCGATAACTGTAACATGAAACATTAAAACTTAGAAATTTAAAATTTTAAAAAACTACACTAGAATTGCCAGCTTAGTTTGTGAATTTAAAGTCTAATTCCAAATTAACGGTATACTTTATATTTAATTGAATTTGAAATATAATACGTATACGCATCCTTTTACTTGTACTACAATAATAACCCTGAAAAGTATGCAATAAGAAAGCTTGGATTTTGTTGTGTATGAAACTAAAGCTGGATTCAGCCATTGTTTCGGAACAAAATGCTTGTTCCGGAACAAATTCAGTTCTTTGAGAGTTTGTTCCGAAACGATTCACCCACTTCGAACAATTGTTCTGTAAAAACAAGGCTACCATATGAAATAATTTTGTAAACGATGCGTGTTAGTTTGCAATTAGGCAGCACAGTAGCAGATGACTACAATTCGTTTGTTGTCTTGGCTTGAGTGCGATCATATTTTTTACTGTGTTGCAAAGAAATTGTAAATTAAAATAAATCTGAAATTGTTGAAGTGAAAAAAATGGATAATAATGGATATTATACATACATATATAGATACATACAAATGTACATATAATATGATGTGGCAGTTCAGTTCAACTTTACTTAAAAAGTTAAAGTAGCTGACAGCACAATTCGATTGTTTCGGAACAAAAATTAAAATTAAACCAATTCGAGCTGAAAATGTTCCGAAGCAAACTTACTTCTCTTTCGCTCTCTCTCTCAAAAAGAGAAACGTTAAACTACATATAAAAAAATGGGTGAATCCAGCTTAACAGAATTGAATATCACTTATACGACCCATGTTTATCAGTATGAAGATGTATTAAATGTGAATGGGGGTGGTGAATACTTAAAATCAAATTTTACTAAAAATCGGTATGTACATAGAATGTTATGTTATTTTTGCATAGTTTTAGTTCGTGGAAGACGTGATAATTGGGTGATAATGGCCGTTGGATTAAGCAGAACTATATATCTCTCCTCAAAGATTACAGTGTGAAATTGGAAACTCTATAAATCCACTCTAAAAAATTAATTCAGTTAAAAGACGGAATACAAGTGAGTAGAGTAGCATAACTTCAGAATTGTATTCAATTCTCAAGTTGTTGACAAAAAATTAGCTTCCAATAGGAATTTTAAAACTTAAACAAATTATAATGGCTACATCTGTCATATTAGTTTTTATTTATTCAGTCTGTTTTGTCAAATAACCGTGGAGAGACTTTGCTTTCAAAAGCACGTGTAAATAACAAAACTGTTTTATTAAATTTGGCATTTTTCTCCACGTGATTCTCCTATTTTGCTATCGTCATAATAGTCTTATACACTCACTCCTTAGCAATGAGGTGTCGATCACAAGAACTCGTCGCATTGCACATCACAACTTGTCGAATTTTGCATCGTGGACTGGCTTCCATACAAAATTCAACTGAATGAGGATAAAAACCATAGAAAACAACGTGTGTTCGGCGAATGGAACCTGGAACAGCAGCCAACTGATAATACTTTTCATTGAAAACTCAACTTTCGAGGTAAGGTCACTGTTTGGTGTACGGCGCCATGGATCCATATTTCTTTGACAACAGCGACCACTGTAGACCGATGACTATCGACTTCTTTTGGTTTGAATTAAAATATCTGGATAATAACAGCAGGTGGATTGTACAGATTGGCGCAGCGTGCCACATTGCACGATCCATTTAAAGACATGATCATCTCATTTAGTAGTGATGTGAACTGGCCACCGAAATATTGATATTCTTTTTTTATATTTTCTTAAGTTGCAAGTGTACACGAATAAAGCACAGCTATGAAGCTATTAAATAATAAATGATGATGCGTTAAAATAGCAATCAGTCGATTATGTTTGGCAACCGAGCTTCATTAGGGTTACCCGCTGACAACAATAAATATAGTGTCCAAAAATTGTTACCTTTACAAGTAAAATTTAATTTAAATATTTGGTTCTCAGTTTTCCCATCTGTTAGCATATTGTGAATAATTTTTGATAACTGGCAATTCCACCAGGGTTAATTTGAAAGCCATAATCGCTTGAAATTACAGAATGATCCATTAGCTGCAACAGTTTCGTTGGTAACAGTGAAATACCAAGTCATATTATATATAAAACGGATATTAAAAATCATTGTTGTCTGCGTGCAGGAGCTATATATATAATGAGTACTCAGAGTCTTGAGTTTCTCCAGTCGAAATAATAATTAAAATTCAAAGAGCAAAGTTAGTTGACTTTAGGTTCTATAGTTTTCAAACGAAATGATAATCACAATATTTTATTCTGACGAGCGGCACATTTACGCACGGGTGGCACATTACATCATAAAGCAAGGTTGAGTCCACCACAGCCCGATAGAGCCAGTATGTGATGGTTGCTCTGAGAACTCAGATCTCGCGTCCTTTTGCAGATTTACTATCTTACATAAAATTTTAAAAAATATATTGAGATCCAAAATTCTTAAATTTTGAAAATAATATTCAGTCTAAGTAACTTAGATTCTTATGCAACCGCCGAAGAAGCGAACGCTTGCCCTATTCTCCCATAAGAAATAATATTATTTTTTCCTTTATTACTAGAGTGATAAATAGGTATACATCCGTTTATTATATACTTTCTAGTGTCCTAATAATGCATACCTATATTTGAACGCACCGTTTTCTCCCTGATGAATAGATACCCAAGTAGAGTAATTAAATCGACTTTATCTTAATGGGTTGAAGTAGTCTAATTGGTAGTGTGTTAGCGTATTATACGTGAGACCTCAGTTCGAACCACAGACATCTCCAACAAAATGAGCTACATAAAATTTTTTCTTCGGCGACTGTCTCTCAGCAGATTTCTGGCAAAAACTATGGTAGTAAAAACAAGTTGAAAAGTTTCTATAAAATTCGTCGTTTGTTGTCGACTTCTTTAAACTGCAGCTCCCGCCACTTGAATAAGATAGATACAATTAAATCACATATCATAAGTGGTGTGATAAACAAGGTTGTAATGCTGACTGAAGCTTTGTAATGACAAATTAAGTAAGTTATCTTTATGGGGTGCCATAAGCCTTTAACCGGTCATGCTTCCTCGAAGTTTGGGTATTTATCGAAAGATGCAATCTTCTCAACATTTTTGCCCATGCTAACGATAAAATTAAAGTAAGAAGAGAACACAAATTTTTGAAGCTGCATAAAAAGAAAAAAATAGTTATTGACCTTCGTATGTGTAAAGATAAATTTATTCCTAATTTTCAAGTGAACATAATGGAAGTGCCTATACGCAAGTTGCCGGATTTGACGATTTATCGTCATTTTCACGATTTTGACCTCCAAAAATATCATATTGACGATTTGACGATTTATGCCCTTATTATGACGATTTTTAGAAATTAAAAATTAAAAATTTACATCATATTCTTTACTTTAGTACATTAAAAGCCACTTTAAGTTTTGTATTTACTTTGCAATTGTTACTATTGGAAATGTATGTTAGTAAAAACAAGAAGTAAAGTATTATATTTTTAAGTTATTTTCGAGTACCTGTGATGATTTTTCTGCATTTTATTCCTTTTTAACACCTTAAAACCTAAGAAATTAGAAATCCTAAATAACCTCGTAGTTGAGAATAATTTATCAATTGTCGTTGCAGACAATTTTAAAAAATTCGATTAATAACTAATATTAAGATCGGAAGAACAAAGGCAAGCGCCGTTATTTTGTTTCGTACGACCAACACTCAGGGGATCGATGGTATTGTGTTTGGAACTATGAAAATATGTTATGTGAAGAAGAAAAGAGAAAACAGTGTTTATGGCCTACATGCTTGTATATATTTATACCATAAGTAACAGGAAAGGCCTCTGCAGGAAATGAGTTCCAGATACGAATAGTCCAACTAAAAAATGTATTTTTACTGTAATGCTGTATGCGATTAACTGGCCAATCGACCACATACGGAAGTGGTGGCAGACAAAGACGAGCGTTACGTAGGAATATATGATTTTCGGGAAAAGACCCCTTACTTCGTTCGAGAAAAATCCTTT
The DNA here is from genome assembly GCA_936449025.2 of Sarcophaga subvicina. Classification (NCBI taxonomy): domain Eukaryota; kingdom Metazoa; phylum Arthropoda; class Insecta; order Diptera; family Sarcophagidae; genus Sarcophaga; species Sarcophaga subvicina. Next base: position 88,369,737 of record OW388080.2, read on the forward strand.
TGTCGAAGCGATAGAACAGTGAAACACAAACCACATTGCAACGATGCTGCAATGATTCAATGTAGTTGATACAATACCGTCATTACCGTGCTACTACGTCCTCTCCTGTACACGATCGAGAAACCTCAAACTAGACGTTAAGGCACCGGCCCATACAAATGGTGTAAATAGATGATAAGATCTTAAAAAGGAACTGAAGGAACTGAAAAATGTGACGGTTGAAGCCAATATTACATTGAATTTTCATGCTCAGAATGTCAAGAACTTCTGACTCCTTAATATTTACACCACCCATAGATTAAGATGATGCAATATTATTGCTGCGCTTATGTGTCAATAAAAAACACTGGGATACACTGTTTAATCCTTAAATATATTTTTTCCTGAAAATGATATAAAATTTCTGCCAGCTTTTAATTTCTAAAAATTTTTTTTCAAATGTTTTATTTTTGAATTCAGATATGTACATACATATATTGACTTTATATGTTTTACTACAATAGAAATAATTTTGGTTTTTAAAAACTTTTAAATTATTTATTTATTTTTTGACGATTTTAATAAACGTGTTTGACGATTTTTTCTCAAATATTTGACGATTTATTGCCTCATTTATCTGGCATCTATGCCTGTACGAAAAATGTTCCAAAATGTAATAATAGATCTGAATTATGATTTTAAAAATTTAATTACAAAAACCAGGGAAAGAGTCCTTATACCGCAAACACTTATGACCATATTCCTTCTTATATAACCCTCATAAGTAAACGTGTTAATTTATTGCATCAAAAGTTTCAATTCATATTCTCAATCAACGTCAATAAATGCCCAATGCCACTTGTTTGTGCCTGACTATGTAAACTTGCAAGACTACATTGATATTATATCCAAGAGACATCATTTCGTTATTAACTTTAGAGAAAGTGAGACAGAGTGAACACACGTATTCATTGATTTCATTTGTATAAATTTGTAATGAAACTTTTAATTAAATTCTCATTGATGCCGATTATTTGCCTTCCTTTAACTTGTTATTTATATGATTATTGATGTTGTTGTTTTGGACCTCACATGCTTACGCACATACAAATTTATTTTCTGAAGAATATGTGTATGCACATTATATGTACATATGCCTTCTTACATTAAATTTCCGTTGTGGCAGTCTTTAATTAACAATAATTGTGTTCCAAGACTTGAGGCAACAACAACACTGCAAGGACAAACGTAAACAAAATACTCAAACAACAATAACGTAAACAACATGTATAGAGATTTCGCGAAGGCAGTCATTCTCCTTCAAGAGCATCCATCAGACTGTTTACCCAGCGCTATAAAAGGGAAGACAAAGCAGGCAACAGGATCACAAAGAATTCAGTCAGCTTTGCATGAAGGGGCGTTGAGTGTGAAGGGAATAATCGTGGTTTGAAGATCTCCGTTACTAAGATCTAACGAATGAGTGTAAATAAGAATAACAATTAAACTAAATTGTTGTTGTTTAAAATCAAGTTGCCAAAGGTGTGTGAACAATAAAGAATTGATTTAAAACTAAAAACAAATTTATTTTTATATTTATTTGCAATCTACGAACTCATATTTTAAACGTTTTTAAAAGAGTAACTTCCTCTAAGCAGTCTTCTACTAAGAACTCTGAGAGTAAAATAAAACTGCCATATCTTCTCAAAAATTCTTAAATCTTCCATTCGGAGTCGAGTTTGAACTGTAGTTCCCTTCACACAACAAAGGTGGTGTGCGATGCTAGGTCGTAATACTGATTGAAAGGCTGCATGGGCAAATTATGCATGCATGGGAGTGTATATTCGTGTGTATACAGTGACAGTGTTCACAAAAATGACCCGAAGCGTAGAGACAGGGTAACAATAAAGTTGCTTGCTGAAAACAACCTCCAATATTTAGATTGGCCTGGAGATTCGCCGGATCTTAATCCAGCAGAAAATTTATGAAATATGCTGGAAATGAAAATAACAATAAGAAGTCCAATTCCATAACATCTCAAAGAGCTTTAGGCAGTTTTAAAATTTTAACAACAGTATGCCAAAAAGACTTATTAAAGCAAAAGATGGCCACATTAAATACTAAAATTTTCTGTTCGAAAATATAAATTTAATTAACATTGCGTTTCAAAACTGTCCACAATATATTGAATTTATTTCATTTCTTACCTTTAAAAAAAGATAACTTTTTGCTACCTCTTTAATTTACTATCAAGTAAGAAATGTAATTCATGAAGAAGAATTAATTTTTATTAACAGCTGTGGAAGTCACTTTATACACGTTCTAGGAAATAAATCTATATGTGCATGAGTATATGAGGTCATCAACATCGACATTAATAACCATGTAAAGAAGAAAGTGATGGAAGACAGATACTCTGTGTAAATAATCGAAATTAATTACACATTTATTACAAATGAAATCAATAAATATTTGTATTCGCACTGTCTCATTTTCTCTGAAATTAATAATGTAATGATGTTTCTTGGAAATTATGTCAACATAGTCTTCTATGTGTTTACATAATGAGACAAGCGGATTTGGGCTTTGGGAAAGTTTTGATAGAGTAAATTAACACGTTTATTAGTTGGGGTTCCACACTATATGACCAAAAGTGCGGTACATTGATGTTTATTTTTAATTTAATTTTAAAAATCATCATTGATTAGGCTCAGCCACTCACATTCTTTAAACTGGATGAAACTATTTTGACAAATTTGGCAGAGAGAAACATATACGTAATTATAATATAAATATGATATGTGTTCGGTTTTTATATGATTTCTTGGCATTTTAATGGGAGTTTTTCATTGGAAAGATAAGTTTGTTCTATTTAATTCTATTCTATTAAATTTTCTTACAAAATAAAACATTATTTAGTGAAAGTGTTACTTATCAAGTCGACAAAAAATTAAAACCTTTTTAGGTTTGCAATTTTGTTTGATTTTTGTAAATTTATTGGTAAGTGCGTTTTAAATAATGTCGGAGGAAAAGAGTACAAAAATACCTACAACTCGGTATGGTGAACAAAACCGCGAAGAAATTACTAAAGGAAATAGATCCGCGATAGTCTTTGCAGGTATAGTCAAGATCCCTATTGTAGCATTAACTAAGCAGAGAGTCTCTTCCACGCCCAAAACCTGCAACGCAGCAGATTGGCAGAATAGGAGAAGCGTCCAATTTTTTACTACTTTTTCCAATAAATCTGTTATATGGTAAATATTGGCCGCCATTGGGTTAAGAGATGCAATTTATCACAGCATAACCCATTGACTTAACATATCCCCATGAAAAGATTTTTGAAACGTTTAACGCATGAACGAGAGCGGAGAAGTTATAGAAAGAAAGTTGTCACAAAAAGGATGCATAAAAATAATTTTTTTTAATAAATTTAAAGTATTAAATACAATATTTCGCGTTTATAAGCGGGGAATGCTTACAAGCAGGATGCATATATCGAAATAGTACCAGTACATTTTGAAGCAAAAATCAAATGATACTAATCGGGGAATACTTTATATGGCGACTAGTTTACCAAGTTTTAACCAACATAATATATCCAGATATACCATCAAAGCCATTAAGTATGATGGCGACAACATTATGGTTGAGGATCAGTTCGAAAATGGATCAACATTTTTACAAAAACTTTCAGCAAAATTTTACCGCTAATGTGACACTCCGTTAATATGACACTTAAAGCACACTTTAAGACTGTGAAAAGTGGCTTGAGGTACAACAATCGCTTAATCTTAATCCAATTGGGAACCAATTGAGAATAAAATGAATAATTTACTATTATTATGAATATTTTTATTATATGGCAACCACTGAATGTATATAAAGGTCAATAACTATTTTTTTCTTATTGTGCTGTTTTTTAATCTTTATAAAGGTCAATTTAATATTATTTTAAGCCGGAATTAAATGATTTCTTTCGTTTTAATTTTTTTCGCAACAGAAAATTGTTTTTCCTTAGGTTTCCTCAAAGTCAGTGAAATAAAAAAATCACTCGTTTATTCATTCATTCGTATCGCATTGAATTCTTTAATGTGCGCTGAAAGTAAACGATTAACGCTTGTATTTACGATAATTTTCCCCATCCAACTGATGTTGGAAGGCAGCCATTTGAGGTTTTTATCTGTTGTAAATTTATTTTTTATTTTTCCTTTGTAATAAAGTTTAAACCGTCAATATAATTGCCTTGTTGTTGTGACAAAGACGAAGAAAGAAAGTTAATTTTGAAATGGAAATCATATTTAATTTAATTGATTCAACAAGAGCATAGAAAGTAGAGAATAATATTAAAATACTTAATATCTCTTAACAAATAAAAACATATGAAAGAATGGAATGTGAATACCAAGGCTGGCACCACCTCATGGATACAACTGAGTAACGAAAGCGAAGATGTGTCTGTAACTGCGGTGATATTAGATACTCTGCCAAAAATAGGCTGGCGGTTGGTAGTAACTGCAGGTTAGCTAATCAGTCATGACCTCTATAGATGACAGTAGAGGTAAAGTATTACGACTACAGTCTCAGCTGCGAAAATGGTCGACTAGCAAAAATTGAGTAACCTTTTGTCAGGGACCTACATATTTGATGTCGAAAATTTGAAACTAAGCAGCATTCTGAGCTTTGTATGTAGTTAAGATTGGAGTCATTTCTTGACATCGAAGTTCATCTGGGAATCTGAGTGTGCTAAATTGAGTCGTCTGTTACTCTAAATATGTTGTACTGAATGGCGTAAAGTTTTTATAATTTTTTTTCCTTTTTAATTTTTCTGAAGATGTAGAATTGAGTACTTCTTCAAGATAATTCTCGTAAAGCTTTATGATGCCACAGGAAGGGCTCAGTGATTGGACCCCCTTTATTCTGCTTATATATCAATGATTTACCGGATACTTTAGAACATTGTAAATACATATGTATGCGGATGATGTCGAAATCTTCAATAGCGGTACCTTAAATAGAATTAACGCATGTGTCAACAATATAAACTCTGAAAATAGATATCTGGACTAAAAACAATGGACTTTGTATCAATCCCACAAAACCAAAGTGTATTTTAATAGATAGAAGTAATAGAAAGATTGCTGACGATATTCGAATTGAAATAAATGGTAATGTAATTGAATTTGTGAGCTGTTCAAAAAACTTAGGAGTAATTTTTAATAATAAATGTACCTAGTCCAATCACATTTCTTCTCCAGTGGGTAAAATTTATGGTATGTTGAGAAATCTTTGGGCTGTAAAATGTTCAACACCTTTTAAGATACGAATGCTGCTTGCTAAAACTTATTTGCTACCAGTCCTTTTATATGGATGCGATATTTATGCAAATTGCGATGCAAATGATTTGCGGAAATTGAAAGTCGCTTATAATAATATTGCAAGATATATCTTCAATCGAGGAATACGTGATTCCATATCTGTGTTCTCATACCAAATTTGTAATATGGGTTTTGAAAATCTTTTGAAGTTTAAGAGTTTGATATTTTTACATAAAATAATTTATACTGCACAACCGACTTACCTTTATGAAACAATAAGTTTCGGCAGAGCGGCTAGAGGACTGGTATTGATACAAAGAAAATATAAAACTGCCTTCTCTGAGCGTCAGTTCTTTATTTACTGCACTCGACTTTGGAACCAATTACCGAAAAGAATTCAAATAATTAGCAACGCAATCAGATTTAAAATTGCATTATTGAAATATTTTCGTTAATGACAGGTTGAAGTATTGTATAAAATCAAATTAATGCATTAAATTATTTGTAATCTGTTTTTTATTATATTTTTTTTAATATTTTTTTTAATTTTTTAATTTAACGTGTATTTATATGTATTTAAATATTACATTATGCTTAAATTTATTGTGAAGGCATACAGGTTGAAAAAAAATTCATATCGATTACGGTTCAAATCCCAATTCATACATCTCCAACAAAACGAATTATGAAAAAATATTTCTTTGTTTACTTAGTCTCATCAGTTTTCTGGCAGAAACTTTGAGTGTAAACAGAATTTCCACGTAAAATTTCTTAAAAAATCGTTCGTTTGTAGTCGATATTAAACAGTAAGTTGCATGCATGCATAAAATTAAATCACACAACATAGGTGGCCTGAAGAGCTAGATCGTAATCCCGACTGAAGGGTTGTAATGACCAATTACGTTTGTATGTATGTATCCACCATTTCAAATTCGCTCGAAGCATAAAAAATCTCGGTGTTTGAGTGCCACATTCGTTGTCCATGAAATATTATTGCATCGAATTTTGGTATGCAATTCACATTTTTGAAGCCAACGATTACGGGTGACAAAAGAGTATCACAAACGAGAATCATATGTGAAAAAGATCGTAGACAAAAGAAATTAATTTTAGCAGATGGTTGAAGAGAGGAGACGAGTTAACAGAAAAACCGCAACAAATTAGATTTGCAGTAGGGTAATAAAGGGAACATTTCCCCCAGCCCAGTAGGTCACCTATAGTTTCGATTTAAACGTATAAATTTTAATTACAATTTTTCCATCCCTGCATTTGTTAACGCGATGTGCAGCAAACGATTATACGATTTACTTTATTTAAATTGCGAACATAAAATGGAGCTGTGAAATCAATTTTAAAACATTCTCTTTGCGTTAAAATTGTTGCAACTTTATGATGGTTTTGAATTTTCAATGACACATTCTGAATTTTAATGACTGTTCCGCTCTTACTTCTCGAATTAATTTGTATCGGCATATTGCTATGTACATTGGTAGATACAAAAACACAAACACTTTTAAAAAACATTATTAAAGAGTAAAATATCACGTGCTATAAACAAAGTTTGTGGCAATTTCGCTCATTTCCTTTCACTTTTACTAACTTTGCTCCACATTTAAGGAACCCAATTGACCTTCTGTTTTTGCCGCTTTCTGCCGAGTTTTTGGAGGAAATGTATGTTGATGATATCCACCAGTCTCTTATGTGGTACACCGAATTTGTGTGTGTGTGTGTTTATATTTTTTAGTTTTATTATTTCTTTGTTTACCCACACAAGTAAATGTTCTGGTTTTAACTGTATTAATGGCTAATTTTTGTTGTCTTTAGTTGGTGCCAGTATCACGTAGGAAATTTCAAGTTTCAAACATTTCAAGGTTTCAAGGTTTTCAAGGTTATTAAACAACACAGTTTATTTCCTTTAAGGATGTTTTTTTGTCATTGTATTAAATAAATTATAGGAGTAAAACTTTGTTTTAAAACATAATTATTGTTTTAATCAAAGAATTTCATTATCTGAAAAAAAATTTTGAAATGAAGGTAGTGCTGCAAAAATCATAATAATTATTAAAAGTTCATAGAAGTTTTGTTTACCTTACATGACTGGCTATTACAACCCTTTAGTAAGGATTACAACCTAGCTTCTAAAGGCATTCATGTTGTGTGTGTTAGTTTTATCCAGCAGTAGAGGGACCAATAGTTTAAAGTCGTCTGTGAACGACAGATTTGAGAATCTTTTCATGACAAATTTATTTTATTCTCAGATTCTTTCCCGGAAGGCTGCTGAAACAAATTTTTTTACATTTCGTTTCGTTTGAAATGTGTGGTGCAGGGGTTGATCACGGGCTCTCGTTTACTAAGCCAACTCACTACCTGCTAGACTATATACATAATTGGTCATTACAACTCGTCAGTCAGGATTACGACCTAGTTTCTCACACAACTTATGTTATGTGTGTTAATTTTATACATCAGTGGCGGGACCTACAATTTAAAGTCGACTCCGAACGACAGATTTATGAGAAACTTTTCATGGCAATTTTTATTTACTCTGAGAGCTTTTGCCAGAAATCTGCTGAGGGGAAGGCGCCGAAGAAATACCTTTTGCATTTTGTTTTGATGTCTGGCCTGGTGCTCGAACCAGGGCTTTACGTCTAATACACTACACACTACCTACTAGACTACGGCTACTTCACCAACTAGAATACAGCGTTTTATTTTCAACAACGTTTAATCTGCCTTTTCATGCCTAAACAAAACTTCTTCACCTTTTTGAATATCACTTTTAGATTTTCAACAATTTGAATTATTTTATTTTCATTCTCATTCTGAGTGACTCATAAGCAGAGATTCTATTTCCAAAGAAACAAGAAAGCAAGCTCATAAATCTTACTAAAGTGTGCTGCTACCACTGGTACAACATGGTTTTAACATTTCAACAATTCTCAATAGTCCATATGGGCAATAAATTTAAACGACTACGTGTTTGATTTTGTTGCAGTTACTAAAGCAATAGTCAGAGTTAAAATATTTGAAAAATATTTATGGTAATATTGTCATATCCTTTCTTTTACGAGGAAAGCAAAAAAAAAAAGAAATGATCTGGAATTTAACTAAATAATGTTAAAATAATTTTAAAACTGATTAAGTTTTCTGAAAAATAGGAAATCTTTTATTTATTGTTCACGGAAAAGTTCAAAAAGATTTGAAACATACATACATTAAATATTTTTCCTTTTTATGTCCTTATTTAGATAAAGAAAACTAACATATTGTTACCTTTTTATCTTTTTAAAAACGTTTAGAATATGAGTTCGTTAATTACAAACCTAGTAAAAATAAATATGTGTTTAGTTTCTCTTAAACTCTCTTTATTATTCACACTACTTTTGTGCAAGTTCACACTTCTGTCCGCGCAAACACTAACAACTCTTCTATAGATCTTCACAAAATAGCGATCTTCAAACCACGACTTCGTACGCAAAGTGTTTCCACACAAGAGTGACTGAATTATAACTGACTGCTTGCTTGCCTTGTCTTGCACGTAATCAGTATGATGAAAGTTTTCGATGTGGTAGGTTCTTGTTCTCGCCTTCTCGAGAATTCTATCGCCATTTCATTGTTGTTTGTATACTTTGCTTATATTGTTTGTTGTTGCTTTACTTGGAACGTGTTCGATGTATTTGTTAGTGTGTATTTGGGTCGTGTGTATTGTGTACACATTGCCTCTTGTTGCGTTTTCGTTATCAATCTCTTTCATACTCATGGTCCTTGTTTTTGCAGCTTTTACTTATAATTTTCATGTGAAACGATATTAGGTTCTTTCCATTTGCGTAACAAAATGTTTGTATCTTTAATCCAAATAAAACTGAGTTATGTCCTAAAGGTATTATATATACGGCTTTCAACAAAGATTTTCGAACTTGAACAGTCGATAAGGGCCATCTCGTCAAATTATTTGGAATTATAAAATCTGTTTTGCCAAATCATCATGCCTAATGACTGCATTTAACAAATGTGAAAATCTTTTTTAAATTGTTTTATCAAAATGGTTTCAGCCTAATTTTCATCGAAATATCATATCCAGTTATGGGGCTCATTTTCAGATGAATGTGTACGATTACAAACTAAATTGTAGAATTTGGTACAATAAAATTCGGAATGAGATCCGCCATCGGACTACAATTTTTGAGAACGACATTGGCCTGGCCACAATTGTTAACGGCGTATACTATAATTCTATGATTTAGGCCTTTATTGGTTGATCGGGGCACCACTTAAATGTGGTTTCAACAGGGCGGGACTACGTGCCACACAGCTCATATCATATTGGATATTATGCACGTACGTTTTAAGGCCTAATCATCTTACGTGGAGGTGATAAATCTTGCCACAGAGATCGAGCGACTTAACATCGTTCTATTTGTGAGGTTTTCTCAAGTCTGAAATGTACATGAATTAACCACATACCACAGCTTACCTCAAAGCCAACATAACCCATGCAAGCGGTCATATTCAGCTTGACATGTATGTCAGAGTCAAAATTAGACATTTCAGATGTGCCCCACGCAGAGAAGTCGTGGCGGACAAACGGAACGATGCTATATGGAAAATGTTATGGAAAATTTAACATTTTGCCTGATCTCTGGCCTCAATGCGGCTTTGAAACGAATAAAAATTTCGATGTTATTTTACACACACACTTTGTTTTAAATTTTACAGAAAGAAGTGCTTAAAAACTTAATTTTTTGACTCGTAGACATGATTAACACCACATACATAAGTACATACATAATTGGTCATTACAATCCTCTAGTCGCGATTACGACCTAATTTCTTACACCACTTATATAATGTGTGCTAATTTTATACATGAGTGGCGGGACCTAAAGCTAACAGTGGACTCCGAATGACAGACTTTTGAGAAATTTTTCATGGCAATTTTATTTACTTTCAGAGTTTTTGCCAACAATCTGCTGAGAGGAAGCCACCAAAGAAATATTTTCTTACATTTCATTTTGTTGGAGTTGTCTGACCTGGTGTTTAAACCGAGACTTAATTTCCAATAAGCTAACACACTACCTACTAGATTATGTCGACTTGGTATGATACACTATGTTTAATTTAATTTTAAGATAGGAAAAGCTTAAAAAGACCTTATTTTATAACTCCGAGATATGATTAATAGCACCTACGTTCGCTAAAATATGTTACTAATTAGAATCTATGAATATATATGGATACTTCCATTTATAGGCCTGTAGTTGTTACATAATAAGGAAAACGTACGTATGTCTCCTTGTGTTTCACTGCGCAATCCGTTTTCCACTGATGTGACCATAACTCTATGAACTACCCTAGTAAATATACATAATGACCATTACAACCCTTCAGTTAGGATGACGGCCCAGCTTCTCACACCACTCATGCTATGTGTGTTAATTTTATACATGTGTAGGGGGACCTACAGTTTAAAGTCAACTCCGAACGACAGATTTTTTGAGAACATGGCAATTTTATTTACAGAGTTTTTACCAGAAATCTGCTGAAAAGAAGTCGCCGAAGATATATTTTTTCATATTTCGTTCTGACGTCTGATCTGGGGTTTGAAATGTGGCCTTATGTCTAATAAGCCAACACACTACCTACAAGACTACGGCGACTTCAAATTGTAGTAAATATTCACCTAACAATGTTCAATAAAACAATTCTAATCTATTATGTGTTTTACTGTCCTTATCCTATGACGAAAGTTAGATTCTTGACCAACACAAGTTCCTACATCAGTTTCAGAATCCTCGTCAAGCATTAAAATTATACGCTTATATACCATGAGAATATTATGCCGTATTTTATGGTTTTATTAAGCAAAATGCGACTTACACCAGTTTGACAACTGTTTCGACACCATCAAATAAAATTGTTAGTGAAATAATGACAAAACAAGTTGACAAGGCTATACTTGAAGATATCGTTTACTTCTTACGAAGGAGAGTATGCCACTGCAGTAGTGTTTTCAGCATGTTAATGACTCAATGGCTTTTATAGGTTCTAGGATTGGTTTCATAGTAATAACGGTAGTGTAATAGAGTAACCAAACGAATAATTTAACCTTAACGAAATTTCTGATGAGGCTTAAAAAGAAATAAGTTTTAGTTGATTCAAAAACAAAACAAAAATTCTACAGATATGGTGTGTTATGTCCATTTAGACGTATTGAAATGTTATTTATTGCGTTGTTAATAGAAAATTCAACAAAATTTTTTAGCGGTTTTCTGCTTTTTCTATATTGTATCGAATATATTGTGTGCTGACTCTGCAATTAACCAATCGCTAATTGTGTGGTTAATGAAAAGAAAAAATTAAAATTGTTTGCTGATTACTTTTCAAATATTATTAATTGCATGCATATATTTATTGCTACTGTGTGAATATATATAAGAAAATTTTGCTAATATTATTGAAAATATTGTTACGTTTTTACCTTTTTAAAAACGTTTAAATATGAGTTCGTTAATTGCAAATAAAGTAAAAACAAATATGTGGTTATTTTCTCTTAACTCTCTTCATTATTTACACTACTTTTGTGTACCACCGTATAGAACTTAACGATACAACAATAATAATCTGTTTATTCACTGTACTAGTTCACACAAGTATTCGCTAGATCTTTACAACCACGACTTATTTTGTTCACACGCAACTTCACACAAGGCTGACTAAATTAACTCTGACTGCTGCTTGCTTTGTCCAGCCCTTTTATAGTCCGCACGCACGTATGATCAGTATGATGAACGTTCTCGATGTGGAAGGTTTTAGCTCGCGCCTTCTCGAGAATTCTATTGCTAGTGCATTGTTGTTTGTGTACTTTGCTTATGTTGTCCGTTACATATTTGTCGTAGCTGGTTTACTTTATGTTGTTGTTGCTACCTGGTTCGTTGTACACATGTGTGTGTGCAGCTTTAGATAATCAACACGTTCGTTGTATTCTTAGTGTTAGTGCGTATTTGTATCGTGTGTATTGTGTTGGTGTAGCTGGTAGCTTTTGTTTATCGTTTTTATTGTTAAACGATATTAGGTCGTTTCGCTTTGCGTAACAATATAATCACTTGAATAAATAAATTAAACATGTTTACTTTAAAGGAAAAAAATGTTTTCAACATAAATTAGATGCATTAAATCAAATAAAAAAACTTCATTTATTATCGATAAACATTTTTGAAAATTTAATTAAAGGATTAAGTGAGATTATTATTATTATGCAATTAATTTCACTACGATAGGTTTGTAACAAATAGCGAGACTTTCGAACTGTAACAGTCGCTAAGGAAAATTTTATTGAAGTTTTATCACACAAATTAATTGACATTTATTCAATCTGTTAAGAAAAACGGAATTGCTTTTACCAAAATGGATGTTCTTTTGTCCCGACTAATGGAAAATTTAATATTTTGTTTCCGATTCATACAGAGAATCCGTCGCGGACATTTGAATGATCCTACCATATATTATACACATAATGGCCTAGACTTTCAAAACAAATCAAAAATTTCAATGATATCACACTCACACAATTTTTAACATAAATTTGAATTCATTAGTAAAAATTAACTTCGTTTAAATATCTGTCATCCTTTAATTGTCCGAAGTGTGAATCTTCCATGACTCTGATAGCACAGTTGACATATTGGTTTTGACAATCTCTGCATTTTGAGACTTATTCGTATAAAATAAGAAAATCCCTCAAAAAAACAATCATACATACATAATTAGCCCTTATAACACTTCAGTCAGGATTACGGACTAACTCCTCACACCAGTCATGTTGTGTGTGTTACTTTTATACATAAGTGACGGGACCTATGAAAAATATGAAAAAACATTTCTAAGGCGACTTCTTATCAGCAGATTTCTGGCAAAAAAACTCTGAGAGTAAATAAAAATTGCCATGAAAAAGGTTCTCAAAAAATCTGTCGTTCGGAGTCGACTTTAAACTGAGGGTTCCGCACACAAACAAACACAAAATGAGTGGTGTGAGAAACTAGGTCATAATTCAAATTAAAATGCTTTCATTTAAATAACATTGTAAGGCGTACATGTTAAGGGCCCAGAATTGTAAAATTGCCGTAGTCTAGTGGGTAGTGTGTTGGCTTATTGGACGAGAGTCCGTGTTCCATCCAATGTCTCAGATATCTTAAACGAAGAGAAAAAATATGAAAAAATATTATAATAAATATCTCAGCAGTCTTCTGGCAAAATCTCTAAGATTAGAAAAAATTGCCAAGAATAGCACCTCAAAACTCTGATGTTCGTAATCGACATTAATCGGTAGCTCTCGCCACTCATGGATAAAATTAACGCACATACATGAATGATGGGAGAAGCTAGTTTGTAATCCTAACTGAAGAGTTATAGTGACCATTTATGTATGTATGTACATATGTATGTACATATGTATGTACATAAATAATTGGTCATTACAACCCTTCAGTCAGGATTATGGACCTAGTTTCTCAGACCACTTATGTTGTGTGTGTCAATTTTATACATAAGTGGCGGGACCTACAGTTTAAAGTCGACTCCGAACGAATTTTATTTGCTCTCAGAGCTTTTGTTAGAAATCTGCTGAGAGGAAGTCAAGGACGATTTTTTTTCATATATTCGTTTGATTTCTGACCTGGCATTTGAACCATGCATGGGCTTACGTCCAATAAGACTACACACTACATGCGAGAATACTGCGACTTATTTATGTAACTACCGAAAAAACAAAAATGTACAAGAGAGTCATTAATGAAATTGAATAAGTTTACAAAATTTTTCTTACAGTGTAATTGTTATTTACTAATCAACCGAAGCACAATTTTACTATTATACTGTATTCCTTACAAACAGCATAAATATTATCTGAAGATATGCAAAATAAAATATTCGTGTACATTTCAATCTCCAACTGGAATAACTGAATATTTTCCTGAATTTTTTCCTTATAAAACACGTTTGGCATTACAAGTAAATTTTTTCAATTTTGCCTTAAAGGAAGAAATGTGAAATCATTGAAAAAATATTCAGAAATATTTTCAAAAGCTAAAGCCATAAATATTTTTTAAGAAGAAAGAAGAGGAAAAAATAGATTAGTGGTCTCGTAATTAGCACACTCAACATTAGATCCTAGAGAGTGGGTACATTACATCTAAGATAGTTCAAGAATGTCTGTTGTTCCCATTTGGATTCCCGAACATCGAACAACAATTCCGACGTTCTTGATAAGCTAGTACTACGAAAAATTTAAATGTATTCCTACATGAAATTGGCATTTCTCTGGAGAGAGAAATAAATGGCATCACAAAAACTGTATTCATTCGCAACGCTAAAGTCGAATAAAGCACCCAGACAGATCTGGGCCAATATGGATTTATGTGGAACAGAATTTGTATTCAACCTATCAAGATTTCTTGTAAGAAACCTCGGAGCAATGATAACACGAAACGAGCCTTTGAGTGTTCACGCCAGGAGACTGGAAATACCTTTACTTCAAATTTCTTTCCTCATCTAACGTTCCGTGTTAACTAACCATATAAATATGGCAAAAATCAGCTTAGGTTTAAAACCTCGTTTCATACACCACTTATGTATGTTGTGTGTGTTAATTTTATACAATAATGCTGAGACCTACAATTTAAACTCGTCTCCGAACGACAGATTTTTGCGAAACTCTTCATGGCAATTTTATTTACTCTCCGAGTTTTTACCAGAAATCTGCTGCGAGGAAGTCAACGAAGAAATATTTTTTCATATTTCGTTTTGTTTGGGGATAACTGACCTGTTTAACCCGCATCATCGAGTCTAATAAGCCAACACACTACCTACTAGACCAAGCGTACACTGAAAAAAATTTTTTTTTTTTTTTTAAATTTAAGAAATAATTTATTCAGAGGTATTATTTAGGGCCTACCAACTGTAAAGGTTTCCAACATGGCTGTCTGGAATTTGAGGTGAGTTCATTACGGTCATCTAGTTGAAGCTGTGAAATTAGTCGCCATTTAGTCAAAACACGATGTACGGATATATCATTCACCAACACATTCCAATATTAAAACTGTTTCATCAAAATGAGTTTCTTTTAGGATAACATACAGTGCGCTTCGCTGATTTTAGGATCATCGTAATTGTCCTAGAAGTCGCTGAAGTCTAATAGAGGCCACGGTTTACTCCCAGGTCAGTGAATTCCAACAAAACGAAATTATGAGAAAAAATTTCTTCGGCATCTTCGCCTCTGCAGTTTTCCGGTAAAAACTCTGACAGTAAATCAAATTGCAAAGAAAAATCCGCCCTTCGGAGTCGATTTTAAACTGTAGGTCCCGCTATAAAATTAACGCACACAGCATGAGAGGTGCGGGAACCTAAGTCGTAATCTTGACTCAAAATGGAATATAAATTCGAGTCCTCTGGTTCACTAAATGATCGACCAAAACCGACATCGAATAAACGTAAGATCTGCCGAAAACATCAACGCTATCTGTAGAATGTGCGGGATAATCATTTCTCGCCACTCACAAAAACTTGGTTTTTCGCTGACCACGACTTGACGAATTTTGCTTCATAACTTGGGCCTGTACTCGTACAAAGGTCAACTGACCCAAGAACCCTTTGGGATTCCTTTAACAACATATTTTAGAAAAAATATTTAGCGCTGCCAACAGTTTGTAAACTAACTATTCTAGAGCCTGCTGCAATAGCTAGTTCAAGTGATTAGATGGGTGAACTTGATTATCGAAATTGAATAATGAAAGCAAAGAGTTTGTTTCCTGTTCGAAAATATTGAGGACTTCGTCACTTTATCATCAAACAGATGTTATAACGACTGACAAATTGTACAATTTTACTTTTTTTTCATTTAAACACAGCCCAAGGATTTTTCACCAGAAAAAACTGTCTGAATAGCAAAATACATAAATAAAATCAATAACAAAAGGATGCCTGTTGCTGTTTTCTTTATCTTGTTTGTCCATCCCCAAAAGCTACGCCCTGATCTAACTACTTTATTTTGATGTTTTATTAAATTTTGCAGGTGGCGTGTTGATCTCGTCCTTTAAAGTGTGGAATTGACATGTGGTTTATTTGAAAACATTTTCATTACACCCATTTTTTTGTCCTTTCCTTTAGGTTGTAAAAGTTTGATTAGCCATATAAACTGTCCTTTTACTGTTTCTCTATTGTTTGTGTGCATGTATGTTGCGAGTACCTTTTTGATAGTAAACATGTACAGAATTGTTTCCAAAAATAGTAAAAGATAAGCTTTGTTTAATGTTTGATGTGTTGCTGGTTCGTTTTTTGTTGTTCTTTTTAATTTTGTTTTAAATAAAATGCATTTATTTATTTTTGTAATTTTAATTTGTATTATTTATTGAATTCACTGTTTAATGTTTATGTGTTTTTATGTTGTTTTACAAAATTTTGGTTTGTTTTATTCTAATTTAATTTACATTTGTATTTTTGGTTTGTTTGTTTGAATGTTCACTGTCTGACTGACGAAACTAGAGTGATTTTATGCATAAATCAGATCTTAATATTAAGCAACAAAGAACATAAGAAAGAAGGAAAGAGAAAGAGATGACAAAAATAAAATAAAAGAAACGCTACTCTATGTTATGTATAACACTGAACATTCCGGCCCCCATGCCTTGGTGAAATTTACCACAGGTTTTGAACGGGTCCTGAAAATAAATACCCCAAGGCACTTTTTTCAGCTACGACTTGGCCGACTTCTGTGTTGATGGCTCCATCGCGACGAATAGCACTATAAATGTCACTGCCAATTTCAACTTCAACAGTAGTATTGGAACAAGGGTCAAGGTCAGCCAATGAATTAGGTGAAAAATCCTCTGTCGGGTCGGTTAAAATGGGTCCAGAATAGGGCTTCTTTGGCAGTAGATCTGTTACCAGGGCTGTTATCTTGATAGACCATTTATTGGTGTCATTGTGCGATCGTATCTCGAAGACAGCAAACTTATGCCCATACCTCATGATTGTTTTAATTTTGTATTTTTCCACGAATGATTTCGACACTCTGGACGTTGTTAAGCATCTATTGATGATAGCCCGTGTGCTGGTCCAGGTAGTAAGACTACCGGTATAAACCTTAATGGAGGCGGTTGGAACAAAAACCAAATTCCACTTGAAGAAAGACATTTCTGTGTCTACTCGTCGTGATGGCTGTGGATTAGCTCGTCTTGTTGACTGTGGGTCGGCTTGTCTTGATGGCTGTGGGTCGGCTCTTCTTGATGGCTGTGGTTCGTTCAACTGCATTGCATCATGAAGCAGTGTGTTGTGGCTTCTTTTACAGATATGACACCCTTTTTCATTTTTACACTCTTCTGTTTTATGGGATCGTGCAAGACAGTTCAGGCAATATTTTTTAACGATCATGAGGTCATATCTTTCTGATGGATTGAAGCTCAAGAACTTTCTGCAAGTGCGTATGGGGTGGTCCTTGAGACAAACTCCACATGAAAATTGCCAGTGTTCGGGTCTTTGTTGTTGTTGGGATGCCATACCTGTAAGTGTAAAATTAGAACAATATTAGTGTATGTAATTGGTTAGGAGTTATACTAATTTGCAAACAAAACCACAATTTTTGTAACTGGTCTGGTGATTACTCCATTTTTGGTTTTGATATCTACAACTCTACAGTTTTGGTCAGGTCCAAGATATGTTTTGATGATTCGACCCATTTGCCATTCATTGGGTGGCAAGTTGATGTTTTTGATGACTACCAGATCGTTGATTTTAACGTTGTCCCTTTGAATCTTCCATTTATATCTGCGTTGAAGTTCAATCAAGTATTCGGACTTCCATCTTTGGCAAAATGAGTGGTAGATGACCCTTAGGCGTTTCCAGCGGTTGATGAGATTCAAATTTTCGTTGCTTACATCTGGTTCAGCTGGGGTCAATAATGCACTACCAATAAGGAAGTGTCCAGGGGTCAATGGATTAAGGTCATTTGGGTCATCGCTAGCAGGACTTAAAGGTCTAGAATTTAGGCACGTTTCTATACGAGCAAGAATTGTAGATAGCTCTTCAAATGTGAGTTTCATGTTCGGTATCATCTTTTTGAGGTGCGTTTTGAATGATTTTACACCGGCTTCCCAAAGGCCGCCCATGTGTGGGGCTCCTGGGGGAATAAACTTCCAATTAAGATTTTGATGAATAAAATGACGGATCACTTGATTTTGAAGAGTTTTTATGAATTCTAGACGGTCTTTTCTTAGTAGTTCTGCTGCTCCGATGAAATTTCCTCCATTGTCTGAGTAAATGAGTGCGGGACATCCACGTC
Source organism: Sarcophaga subvicina (assembly GCA_936449025.2). Taxonomy (NCBI): domain Eukaryota; kingdom Metazoa; phylum Arthropoda; class Insecta; order Diptera; family Sarcophagidae; genus Sarcophaga; species Sarcophaga subvicina. Next base: position 88,388,358 of record OW388080.2, read on the forward strand.
TTCCTATGAAGCGGGAAAATGCTGCTAAGAACGATTGGGTCGATAAATCACTTGCTGCTTCAAGATGTACAGCTTTTGTGGCGAAGCATACAAATATGCAAATATACCCTTTTGTAATAAGACAAGCTCGGCCTGTAAAATTTTTGATATCAAAAGGTCCTGCGTAGTCTAATCCAGTTGTAGCAAAGGGTCTTGATAATGTTGTACGTTCTGGTGGTAATGAAGCCATGATTTGATTTTGCGTCTGTTTTTTGTACAAAACACACGTTTTACAGTTGTAAATTACGCTTTTGACCAAGGGTTTCAATCTGAATATCCAATATTCTGTGCGTAGGACTCGAACCATTAGTTGGTTTTCTCCATGAAGGGTAATTTTATGTGTAAATTCCGCTAGTAGCTGTGATAGCTTCGAGTTATGAGGTAGCAATATTGGGTAGCGTTCATTGTACGTTAATGCAGGTGATTGCGCTAGTCGCCCATTGGCTCTAATAATGCCATGGTGATCCATGAAAGGATTTAAGGTCAAAAGACTGCTGGTTGGGGATATTTTCTGCTTGAGTTTTAAATGTTTGTGCTCATCTGGAAAATGATTTTGTTGCGTCCATATGATGAGTCGATGTTTGACGAAATCTATTTCTTCTCGGGTGATTTCTGCTGAAGATACGCGAAGATGGGTTCGGTTGTTTCCAGTATTTCTCCATAATCGTATGACATAAGCGAGTACTCGATGAGCTCGTGATAGGTCTGAAAATCGATTTAATGGGTCTTCGCGTGTTGTGGTTGTAAATGCTTTTACAGTTTTTGCTTCTAGATTTGTGTCACCTGTTTGTGTTGGTATCGGCCATCGATTTTTAGGCAATTTTAACCAGGAGGGTCCAAACCACCATAAGTTGTGGTTTTCCAGTTCTTGTGGAGTACATCCTCGGCTGGCTACATCTGCTGGGTTATCCTTTGAGTCGATATGTTGCCAATTTTGATTTCCAACCTTATCCAGGATTTCAGAAACACGATTTCCAACGAAAGTGTTCCATGAGCAAGGGGGTTTCTTTAACCAGGACAGCACGATTGTTGAGTCGGTCCAATATATATGTGCCTTGATATATATATATGCCTTGATATTTTGAATTTGAAGATTTGGTATAAGTCCACATGCAAGATTTGCCAATAATACGGATCCACATAGTTCTAAGCGGGGCAAAGATATTTGCTTAATGGGAGCTACACGGGTCTTTGAAGCCAGAAGAAATGTGAATACTGAGTTTTCTGCTTGTATTCGAACATAAAGAGTCGCAGAATAGGCTTTTTCTGAAGCATCACTGAAACCGTGAATTTCCACATTACAATTCGGGCTAAATTGGATCCAACGGGGAATTTTCAATATGTTTATTGTCGGGCAGTTTTTTATGAATTTTTGCCACTGTAGACAAGTCAAGGGTTTTAATATGTCATCCCAGTCGACTTTATCCAACCAAATCTGTTGCATAATTAGTTTTGCTTCAACTATTATTGGAGCTATCCATCCACAAGGGTCAAAGAATTTGGCAATTGTCGATAAAACTTCTCTTTTCGTGTAGTATTCTTTTAATTTGACATCTGGTGCTGTAAATGGAAATGCGTCTGACGAAATGTTCCATTTGATCCCAAGAGTTTTTGTTCCAGCGCTATCTGACAGATTTAACCAATCGGGTCTCATTTGGTAAGTCTTGTATGACTCGTGGGTCATTTGATGTCCATTTCATCAGGTCAAATCCAGCAGATTTTAGAACTGTTGTAAGTTCTTTTCTTGAATTGATGGCGTCGTTTAATGTGTGACCACCTGCTAAAACATCATCCACATACATGTTTTGTTGTCGAGTTTTTGATGCGAGAGGGTGAGTTGATTTTACATCTTCAGCTAGTTGAAGAAGGGTTCTAATGGCCAGAAACGGGGCGCAATTGACTCCAAAAGTCACTGTCAGGAGTTCGTAATCCTCAATAGGGTCCTTTTCTGATTGCCGAAGCAATATCTTTTGATATTTGGTTTGATTCGGATTAATGAGTATCTGTCGATACATTTTTGTGATATCTGCATTGTACACAAAACGGAAGAATCTCCACTTCAATATCAGAAGTACCAAGTCCTGTTGAAGTATGGGTCCTGGATACAATATGTCATTCAAACTCTTCTTGTTTGAAGACGGGCTCGAAGCGTAGAAAACTACTCTAAGTTTCGTTGTCAGCCTTTCGGGTTTTATTACTGCATGATGTGGCAGGTAATAATTTGGGTTTGTGTTGATTTCCAGGGGAGAAATTTTCCTCATATGTCCTAACTCGAGGTACTCAACAATTACTTGGTCGTATTGTTTTTTGAGTTCGGGTTTCTGGCTAAGTATGCGTTCCATCCTCAAGAACTGTGCCATAGCTATGTTTCTCGAAGTTCCTATTTCTTCGCTATTTTTAAAGGGTAGGGTAACGATATACCTTCCTGTGTCGTTTCTTCGTGTTGTCGACATGAAGTTGTTCTCGCAAAATGTGTCCTCATCTGACCTCAAAACCCGTTTTGGGGTTTCCTCCACCTCCCAAAAGCGTGTGAGGATTCGGTCAAGGGACGTAGTGTTGAGTAATGACACTGTTGTACTAGGTTGTGTCGTTGTTGAAATTGGTCCCCCCACAATCCAGCCAAATACTGTTTTTTGTGCCAAAAGGGATCCAATAGACCGCATCGGTTTGTCCATGCAATATATTGAGTGGCCCAAGTCGAGGCCTATAAGCAAGTCGATGGGTCTGCTTTGATTGAATTGAGGATCTGCAAGTTCTAATTTAGCAGTCTCATTGAAATGTTGCAAATCTAAAGTCTGTGGTGGTAAATTAGATGGAAGAGTCTTCAGGACTGGCGCCCAGACTTCTAATTTAAATTGTGAATCCACCTTGGAGCAAAGATTGAATAAACATGCTTTGGTTGAAGTCTCTGAAACTGTTTGACTCAAGCCTGTAACATGAACTAAATTTCGTTTGGTGGGCAAATTTAGTCGATTTTTCAACTTTTCTGACATAAAAGTTGATTGTGAGCCAGGGTCGATGATTGCTCTTGCCTGGTACTTTTCGCCTCTAGTTTCGATCAGTACAATTGCAGTAGATAACAAGGTCTCTTTCTCATTGGGAGATTGATCGAGATGTTTGCTCTCTTGTAGTGTCAAGGAAGTGATATTTGGTATCGAAAAGTTTGATGCTGATGTGGATTGGGTCGCGTCACAATTCGGAAATAAAGTATGGGATTCTGATCCCTTATGTAACAAAGTGTTATGTCTTTGTCTACATAATCTACAACTGAATTTACTTTTACAGTCCTTAACACTGTGGTCAATAGAGAGGCAATTGTAACATGAATTTGTGACCTTTACAATGTGAATTCTGTCGTTAACGTTCTTCTCTAAGAACTTGGGGCAAGACCACAAATGGTGAGACTCCTTACAATGTTGGCATTTGTAATTTGAGTCATTTTTCTGTGCCCTATTTGTGTTTAAAGGTTTTATATTTTTCGACCCAGTTTCATTTTGGGTTGTGTTTATGTGAAAAGTGTGAACTCGTTTTGGCTCAAACTTTAAATTATCCTTTCTGGATTGTTCTAATTTTGAATTCGATTGTGTGATGGCCGCTATGGATTCTAGAGTCTTAGAATTGTGCGTCAAGAAATTATTGAATTCTTCCCAAGTCGGAACTTTTGTAATTTCCTTAAGTGAATTTTCAAATTCCTTTAAAAGAGTCCGAGGGAGCTTTGTTGAGCAAATGTATACCAGGAATGAGTCCCATGTGGCGGTTTCTATACCTAAAGCATTTAACGCTTGAATGCATCCATTAACTGTTCGCTGAAGTTTTTGAATCGATGAGCCTGAGTCTTCAGCTACGTTCGGAAGGCCAAATAAAATTTTTAATTGTTCATTTACTTGGATCCGATTATTTTCGTATTGGGCTACAAGGTTTTTCCAGGCTATGTCGAAGCCTTGATTTGTCAATGGGGCATTTGAAACTATTTTCCTAGCATCTCCTCCAGTCTTTTGTATCAGATGAAAAAGTTTCTCAATTTTACTAAGTCTAGAATTATTTATGTATAATGCTGAAAAAAGATCGCGGAAAGTAGGCCATGTCACAAAATCTCCATAATATGTGTCCGTGTCGCAAGGTGGTAACCGCACAAATGAGATGTCATGATTTTCCTTTGGTTGACTTTCAACATCAGAAATCCGTTCTTCCTTCTTTGGATTCGATAGGGCTTGAATTTCCGCATTAATTGAGCCTAAACACGTTTTGTAGGCAGAAAGAACTTTTTTGTAACGATCACGAACCTTATTTTTATCAATAGGTTTTTCTTTTGAATCCTCTTTTGTGTCCCTACACTCTTCATATGTCCTTTTGACTTGTGTCCATAGAGAATCGAGTTCGACCCGAAGTACCTCAAGAGAGTGAATGTTGTTTTCGGCCGCACTTTGTGTGTACTCTGTTTCAAAGTCCAAAAGGTCATTTGTGCAATTTACAAATTTATCGAGTGCCATTGTTTACCGATGAATTAAAATTTAAAACGATCAAATTAAGAATCAAATTTAAACAAAAAAGTCCCTGCTAGCGATTTCACAGCAAGAATTATCAAAAATAATAATTAATTTCCCGATTGGTTATTAATTTGGGTATATTTTGTTTCCCCAGTAAATTACTAAAAGAAGTATGGGTGGTAACCCTTTTCGTTTTTCTATTTCGCTTTCTTCTTTTACGCAACCGCGACAAAAATTTATAAGAGCGTATACTTGTAATAAAGAGTTTTGTGTTTCTCTTTATTGTTTTATTTTTATTATTTTTAGTACTTACTTATCGTTGTTGTGTCATTGTTTAAGCTGTTGCTCTCTAATTTGGGTCTCTTCTTGCTTGTGTCTTTTGCTGTAATTTTGGTTCTTTTTTGTTTTTCCACTTTGCCTGTGGATTCTATTTTTTCTCAAAAAATTTAACTGTTTTTAACCGTTGCTTATTTTTTGTGTCTTAATATTTTTTCAATTTTTTAGCAATTTTTATTCTTGTAAAATACACTGCACTTTATTACACTATATCCGGCTCGAAGGACAAAAAAATGTTTAATGTTTGATGTGTTGCTGGTTCGTTTTTTGTTGTTCTTTTTAATTTTGTTTTAAATAAAATGCATTTATTTATTTTTGTAATTTTAATTTGTATTATTTATTGAATTCACTCCGATTTTCTTGAAATTTAAACAGTACCTTCCTGAATGTCTGGAAGGAGCTATAGGCTACTTTTTATTTTAAAATTTCAAGTAGGCGAGGTGCCACGTCCACATACCCATATAAAAATGAATGTTTGTTTATATGTAACTCATAGAATCGTAAACTATGTATGTATTTTATCATGTTATGATCTTTAGCAAAGTTGTTGCGTAAGAGCCGATGAAAGTTCGTATGATCAATTTCCGGCAGGTGGTGCCACTGAAAATTACTCAAAATGAATTAAATCATAAAGTGTGCATTCTTTAACAAAGTTGTTAAAGTTGTTGAGTTGGTGCGATTAATTTCCGATTGGTGGCGTCACTGAAAATTATTCGAAATTCATCATTCAAGCAATTGGTCGACCTACACCTCACGGAAGAAAAGAGCATTACGAGCCTTAGAATCAGACGAGCATTGAGACTGGAAAACCTCCGAGTATATGCCGCTGGGACCCGTTCGCTTTAACCACTTGAACAACGAGAAGTGAGATTCGAAACTGATCGAATGCGCACTACTCTCGCCGGTTCATCTGAATCATCAGAACAACGGGAAACAAAATCAATAAAATGATACAAAAATAATTGGACATTTGTGTAATATCTTTCCTTCAAATTCATTTTAGTTGGTGGCGCAGAAAGTACAGCTAGTGTTCATTTCTATTTATTTCATATTTAAACTAAAATTTCGTCAGTTTTATAACACCTGTATTATGTTTTAAGACTGTACAAGGAATCAGTTTGAAATGACACTTTTCTTACCAAAAAATTGTTTTTTATTGTTGGGGTTCAATAAATGAAATTTTTTTCCTCAAAATTTTATTCATATAAAGATGTGATGAGGATAAAAACAGAATATGAAAATACAATCCACCCTTATAGTACAGAGCGTAACATTTTGAATAAGAGAGCAGTATATACATTTTGCAGAGCACAATACATTTACTATATGCTTCGAGTCGATAAAACAGCACAAATAATAAAACCATAACAGTAACTCATTTGATGTTTTCATTGAAACAGTTGTATCAGTGTTACAGACAACATGGTCGTTAACGGTTCGATTGGCTAACGTAATAACGCAAATAGAAATTCACAACAAATTATAACACGTAACTAAAATCGCCGAGAGTTAAAGTAACAAGAAATAACAGAAAAAATGTAATAAAAAATTTTAAAAGATAATTAAAAATATAAAATAGCAAGAAGCAATAAAAATGAGAAGAAATAATTGGTATTTTAATATGTAGAATAATTAGTGTACAGGATAATTATATTATGGTTTTAAAACGTAAAATTTTTAGTATAAAAAAGTGGAATACTACTGAAGAAGGGTAAATACAATAAAAGTGTAATAATTACTCATAAAAAATTTATTCACAAAAAAAAAAATTAAATTAATAAAACCGCATACAAATGTGAACATTCTGGTCCTTTCTTGCAATAACCGTGAGAAAAAGAAATATGAACGCAAGAAGTGAAATATTAACAGTCAAAGAGAAGAAAATTAAAAACTGTACTCTCATACTCTCTTGCACTTGTAATAGTGAGCAGCAATGTTTGTTAAAATGTTTACACGAAAACAAATACAAGTGTTGACAATATTGAAGTGTGTTTACACGACTAAATGTGAATGGCCCATCAGTTAGGATGACGACCTAGCATATCACACCACTATGTGCGATTATTTTATCCGGAAGTGGCTGTACCGAAAGTTTAAAGTCGATTCCGATAGGCTGCTGGGAAACTTTTCAATACAATTTTATTGGCCGTCAGGGTTTTTGTTAGTAATCAAGTGAGGATAAGTTGCTGTAGAAATATTTTTATATATTTCGTTTTGTTCGAGATGTCTGAACTGGGGTTGAACCGATACCTCAAGCCTAATAAGCCAACACACTATCTACTATACTAAGAAGACTTCAAGTGTAACGTAAAGAAATGTTAAATGGAATGTAAATGTAAAAAATCAGTAACCCAGGAGCTGGGTCATAGTTTTATAAAAAATTTTGAATCCGACCAACAGTCAAATACCAAATTTTTGCACTTTTTGATTAGCATATCTGGAAAACCTATGGAAATTAATAAATTCTGGGGTCGTATTCAAACTCTGAGAACCAAAAACTTAAAAAAAATAGACTGGTTAAGAATCTTGTCAACCTGTGTAAAACGCACAGTGTCACGGAGTCATTATATTGTGTTACTCGTTTAGTGGCTTAGATTTGTCGATCTAAATCAAAGGCTTACATTACATGAGAGAAATTATTCCAGGGTACCATCTGTATTATAAGTTTGAGAGTAAAAATCATTCGAAAGATTTTTTGGGTTTACATGGTTGCTAAACCAAAAACAAAGTAAAATGAATGCTTCCCTGATCTAATAAAGTGTGATAGTTTTCGTAAAACTTCAAAAAAGCAAAAGAACTGTGCGACTACCAATTTTCCATTCGTATTTTCTGTTAATTTCATACGCTTTCATTACATGATGATGAATTGTCGCTATTAAAACGTGTAACTATTTTTTTTATATGCACGCAGATGTGAATCCAAATTTAAAATAAACCATAATAATTAAACAATCTGCTGAGGACGCCGTGTAATTGACAAATTTTGATTTCATGCTACGTAGTAGTCGCCGTAGTCTAGTAGGTAGTGTGTTGGTTTCTTATACTTCAGATCACAGTTCAAACTCCACGTCAGACATCTCAGGCATCTTTCTCCCGGCCTGCAACTCATCAGATTTCTGGCGAAAACTTTGAGAGTAAATAACTTTGCCTCTCTCAATTTGTCAAAAATCTGTCTATTTTAGCTGATTTTAAACTATAGGTCGCGACACTTATGGATAAAATTAACACAGCTAGGCGGGAAGCTAGATCTTTATAATGACTGTATGGTTGTACTGACCAGTTATGTATGTATGTATGCAACATTTTTCCCAACAGGCTGGAACGTTAACGTTTTAACGTTTATTGTTAACTTTTTTATCAGTTTTGCAATTATTTGCACAAAAGATCGTTTAGAAAGAAAATAGTAATTTCGTAATGCCCGAAAAGTGTGAACCACTTCTGATGTAAGCTCTCACTATATTTCTTCGTGTGTAAAATGTAAAATGTTTGTTCAGATTCGCAAATGGAAGATATTTCACTACATAGATGGCACTTCAGATGACAGATATTTAACATATTACCCAATCCATATGAGTTATGCATCTAATGCGTTGCTGTGGTAGACATAAGTGCCTAAGTTTCTCCTTATTTGTTGAGTAGAAGAAGTTTCCAAATTCTAAATAGGTTACACCAACAGAGTGATTTTAAGAGAGACTTTATAATACAACTTTCATTAGGTTTATCCAGCAATTAGTGATGAATTGGAAGTACTACTACTCATCTCGCGTTGATTAAATTATTTAAATTCAGTTAAAATTGGTCGTTGCTGATTATCTGAATTTTCTACAAAACATCCTCTGCTGAAGATGAAATGCTATTGGGTTGAGAACAGAAATTTTTCTTTATAAATTTTTGCTTCAAAAACTTTTTTGTAAAAAAAAGTTCAAATAAATGCAAAACCTTTTGAATCTCTTTAGACTACAATGAAAACTGAAACGAAATATTGGACATTATACTGCAGTATATATGCATGAGCACTTAAAAAGTTTAAATAAATGCTCTGGTAAAGTGCGAAGGAAACCCACATAACTACACAAATATATTAATTTATCAACATCAACAGCAAACCAAAAAACAAAACTTCTTTTAAAGCATCACAGTAACATCAAATGGGTTTCTTTTTAAATGCTTGCAATAAAAACTAAGCGTGGGTACATCAATTATTATCAATGAATGCGCCAAGTGTGTCTAAAACAAACACTTTGGGATTTATTAAATACAAGTTGTACCCCGCGCGAGTTGCTGCACCACCAACTAAAATGAATTTGAAGGAAAGACATTACACAAATGTCCAATTAATTTTGAATCATTTTATTGATTTTGTTTCCCGTTGTCCTGATGATTCAGATGAACAGGCCTGAGTAGTATGCATTCGATCAGTTTCTAATTCCACTTCTGGTTGTTCAAGTGGTTCAAGCCGGGTCTCAGCGGCATATGCTCGAAGATTTTCCAGTCTCAATGTTCGTCTGATTCTGAGGCTCGTAATACTGCCAGCCATCGGAAATTAATCGCACCAACCTCCGTCGACTCATGCGCAACAATTTTATTGAAGAATGCACAGTTTACGATTTAATTCATTTTGAGTAATTTTCAGTGGCACCATCTGTAGAAAATTGGTCATACCAACTTAGAAACGTCCCCCGGCTCATGCGCAACGACTTTGCTAAAGATCAGAACATGATCAAATGCACAGTTAACGATTCTATAAGATACATACAAGCAAACATTACTTTTTATATGGGTAATGGGGCGTGGCACCTCGCCTGCTAGAAATTTTAAAATAAAAATTAGCCTATAGTTCCTTCCAGACATACAGGAAGGTACTGTTAAAATTTCAAGAATTTCTATAGACTTCAAACAAACAAACAAACCCACAAACGAATAAACACACATTCATTTTTATATATAAGATAATAAAAGTTTATAAAACAAAGCAAAAAAAAAAAATTATTTTAATGTGTTTAAAAAATTCTTCATATGATTTAAACATAGGAAACATACAGTGAACAGCAAAAGTCTAGGTACCCCTACATAATTCAGCGATTTCATGAGTTTTAAATAACAATATGTAAGAATTAGTGAAGGTTTTTATATTTATTACATTTGCTTATTTAGTCGTAGTCTAGTGTGTTGGTTTATTGGACGTGAAGCTACCGTTCAAATCCCAGGTCAGATATCTCTAACAAAACGAAATATGAACGAATATTTCTTCTGTCACTTTCTCTAACAGATTTCTGGCAAAAACTCTGAGAGTAAATAAACATGCCATGAAAAGTTCCGAGTCGACTTTAAACTGTAGGCCTCGCCACTCATGTATAAAATTGACACACACAACATATGCAAGTGGTGTTAGAAGATACGTCGTAATCAACACATCTTTCAAGAGAACAAAAAATCTGTTACGTCTCAGACACACTTTATTTTATTGAAATTTAAAAATTGGAAACGCTTAAAAAATGGCTTAATTGAGACATGATAAGACGTATACGTTATATTTTTATAACTCATACGTATGGGTGTTCCACTTCTATATACGAGTACATGTAATTCAGTTTCACAGTAGTTATGAGGTTTAATAAAGAATTCAAATTTTTGGTAAAAAATCATTTTGAAATGGTTTTGAATTGATAAAAGACAATTATTTGCTTTTGCTGTTTTGGTGACACTTTCTGGTAAATTGTGGAAACATTGACATTTTACAGTCCAACCTTTATTTGTTAAGCTGAAGGTACAGTGAAAACAGTTTTTTTAATATAAATTTTATAATAAATTTCATAAACCTAGGAAAGCACATATTTCTTTTTCGTATTTTATTTATAATTGAATCCTGTATAGAATGTAAAAAATAATTATAAATAAAATCTTATTACTAGAAATATCATTTTTAAATGGACCAAAACTCCAGCAGGTACCGCGTAGCTAACCCCTGGTTTTCATGAATGCCTAAAATAGTTGTATCATCAGCGCATATTAGGGTAATAGCACGAGTTCATGTTTTTCCCTACAATACTTCCTTCCTCTATTTGTCGTATGAAGCTTTCGTGACGTGGATTATCTTTCAAAGCTTTATATTAGGCAGCCTCTACAAGCTGTAATGCCGTTTCTACATGCTGTCGTCATATAATTAAAACAAAAAGTGTTTCTGAGGCTCTTCTATTGTTACTGTATTAGACGTTACACAATAAACTCAATGCAGCAAACGCAACAATTTTCAATTGCAGTCAAAGGTTCGTAGCATATGCATTGATTATAATAAAGCCAGAAAAGCATAAGCAAACCAAATAGAAAATAAACAATTCATTATTTCTTTATCTATGGTGACACAAAAATGTATTTACGCATTATATTTCATACATCGCATTCTTAAAACCTCTATTTCATGGATATTATTGATATGCACAAATCCTCTCACTGTAAGCACTAATTCTCTCATTGCTGCGAATAAAAATAGAAATTCGTATAAAAGCAAAGCAGCAGAATCATTGCATGTAATCGTGCTACCTTTAAAATAAAAACGTTGCGTTTATTGTTTTTATAGCATTAGTCTAAATTTTCTTTCATTTGACAATATTCCAATTACAATCGAAATTTAAGTTAAGTTTCAGAAACCTTTTCAGATATTTTCTTTAAATTCTATAAGTTTTACTGGTTCTGTCATTTTTTTTATTTATTTATTTCAAGTCTGTGGAAAATCCTTACAGACATTTTATATTTCAATACAAAATTATTATTATTATTTTAATACAAAAAAATTTTAAAAATAAGCTAAAAAAGAGAACAACATTGAAAATATTAATTAAATGAGTTTAATTGTAAAATTATAGCTTTTTTAAGGATTCCAAATTTTTGTTAAAATCTATATGAAGGTAAAGATTATTAAAATCATTACAGATTTTACGAAATGGATCGAAGTTCGCATAGTTTTGTGTAATATTTTATCTTTATGAAATTATAGTATCTTGTTGCACGAACAGGTACTCTAATGTAAAGTTTACCCAGAAGAAATTGAGAGTTGAGAAATCCATTAATCACCTTCAGGAGAAAGACAGCATTTAGCATTTTATGACGGCTTTTTACAGTTGGTAATTTAATGAGTGCTATGCGTTTTTCATAAGATGCTAACCATTCATTAGGGTCCCATCCATTCCCTAAACCACAAAGACAAAATATTATTATTAATATCAATAATAGGGAGAACCAGTGTGGTAAACAATTGTTTCGTAACATAAGGGTCAGAAAATTCTTTAGCCCATCGTTTGATAAATCCCAGGATACATGTAGCCTTGCTAACAGTTGATGTAATATGATTGTTAAGGAATTAACTAGTTCAAGAACAGCGCCATTCATTGTATAAAATCCATTAGTTGGAAGTGATCTAGTAAAGCACGTATATTTAAATTCTTTAACATTCAGCTCCATTAAATTAGTGCTATACCAAGAGGTTAAGTAGTTATCGTCTTGTAAAAGTACTTGGTGTTCAATGTTATTAAATGATAAAAATATTTTAACATCGTCTGCATACATTAATGTGTTTCAATTTTTGATAACAGAAGGTAGATCATTTATAAAAATAGTAAATAGGAACTAGGCATAAGATGTCTACCCTGTGGTACGCCTGACAGTACATCAATAAAGTTAGATTGCGTACTCCTGAGCTTAACGAACTGCTTTCTGTTTACTAAATACGATTTAATACAATTTAATAATGATGAACTAAAACTAAGTTGATTAAGCTTATGAACGAATAAGTTATGCCTTACTTTATCAAATGCCTAACTGAAACCGATATAAATGACGTCAGTTTGTTTACCTACAATAAATCCATCATTTACCAAAGTTGTAAATTCAAGAAGATTTGTGATTGTTGATCGAGACTTGTAGAATCCATGCCGGGATGCAGATAAAATAGACAAGGCTTAAAAAAAATTGACACCAAACTACTGTGTTCATTCCAAAATTCATGTTTAATATGTCGCCATACATCTTCATCCTGTTCATCGGAATTTTTAAGGTATTTTTTCATTTAAGGTATATTTTTTAAGGTATATTTAAGATATATTTTCATTTCAATAAATGGTAGGACGTTCTAAACTCAGGCCATTTATTTAACAAATGTTTCGTGACAGTACCTGATGCCACCATCGTCATTTTACTAATGTTCGTAGCAAACTGGACGACAAAAGTCGTTGTATATTTCACTGAAACATGACATTAAAAGCAAAACGCTTAGTATTTTAGCTGAAGTCTGGATATTAAAGATAAAAAATTTAACAAATATGTTCGATTTTGTTTTCAAAACTTTGGTCACGAATGTCCGCCATAATAATTCATAATCCTATTGTTACTATTAATTAATTAATTAATTAGTTAATTATTCGTTTATTTAATTAATTAAATGCCATTAAGACATACATAATAACGTTATTTAATATAATTTCCCACAAATGGTGATTTTTTCGCACAGAATTGAGAGAGCAATTCTTTGTTTGATTTTCTTCGACGATAGGAAATATTTAAAATTGTTGGTAATATTGTTGAGTCACTTTATATTACATGTGAGTAATCGTGCACGTGTGGAATTGTACAGTGACCACACTCTATCAAAAATATAATGCATGTAGTGGTTTGCACATTAAAAAATTGTGATTTTGATATCAAAAACAACGAACGTCCGGGAGACTCAAAAAGTTTTGGTCACCATAAATTGTAAACGTTACCCGATCAAATTTCATGTCAGATAAAAGAACAGCGTGCGCAATCATTAGGCGTGACTGAAGCAAACATTTATAAGCAGTACCATTCATTAACCCTGGATTACTACTGTTCATCGAATCGACGAGGAGTAACCGTACTGTACAAAAATGACCATCCAAGGTTAAAAAATGGGTGGTCAGCATACGTTCACTCACTGCTGGCTTTCGTTATCAACTAAGCGTGTTGATAAAAAGACCGAAATTTGGTCAAACATATAAGACTTATATGATAAAGAGTAAATGAGCTTCGTCGATTCGACGAACAGTAACTATCCAGGGTTAAAGTGTTCGACGCTTCAACGAATAGTAACCTTAATGTACAAAAATGAAGAGTAACCGTCCAAGGTTAAAAAAGCAAGGAAAATGACTCACACATGAACTGAAAGACAATTTACATATTTTAATAACTGTTTGATGGATTTAACAGGAATTCATTTTTGCATCGAACTGTCACTGGCTACGAGAATTGGATTTCTTATGATGATCCTAATCATAAAAAAATTATTCATATTTGAATCGCACATATTTGAACGAGCAGAATATTCATTTCGCCAAGGTAATGTTCACGAAAGTGTAATCCATTATGAGCTGCTAAAACCAGGCCAACTTATCACAGGAGTCTTGTATATCCTTCGTTTGAAGGAATCAGTGGCTGGAAAACCCTCTTATGATGCAACAAGACACAAGACCGTAATTTTTCATCATGTAACGCTTGGCTACATATTGCGTCGTCTGTCAAAAAATATTTGGAAAAGTGAATGGGTCAGACCTTGGCCCCTCTGACTATCATTTGTTTTGAACCATTCAGAATACTATCTTTGAAATACGTTTCACCTGAGTGTGGGCTATCGAAAATTGTTAATTTCTATACATCGATTGATTTTTGCAACAAAATGTAGCTGATTTCTATTCTGTAAGTTGTTCTTTTAGATTCTAATCTCCGAAAATATTTCTGGATAGTTTAATGCAAGGAACAACTATCTGTTCACAATTACTAGGCAAATGTATAGATTGTGTCAAACTATTCTGCCTCTCTATATTTTATCTCTGGAAGAGTAGTGTTTTCCAAACTACATTTCCTGTCCTGTTTTCATTAATTTGAGTTTTTTTTAGACACCTAAGTGCTCAGACTGTTAGATAGTACTGTAACGTCTCGTTGAACATTTTTTTTGGTCCCAAATTTAAAAGTTTACAACGACAATTTCGTTCTTGCTATATCTGTCAAGTTATTGGGTTGTTCAGAAAGTAAGTTCGATTTTTTTTTTGTGGAAATGATAGACAGTTTTCGTATAATATCAATCAAGTGGTCATAAACTGTTTAATTTGATAAATTAAACCTCAATCAGATCTCACATGTTCGCATCGACTAATGCCTTTTTTGCGTCTTTATCAGCTTCAACCGTGGTACATCTTCGACATTAAAATTGACGGATCGAAATTTAGTGAACCAGTTCTGGCACTGGCGTACTGTCAACACAACTTCTCCGTACACATCGTTCAATTTCTTTCTGGCTTGAACAGCATTTTTACCCTTTCTGTAGTAAAACAGTCTAATATTTTGAAAATATTGCTGATAGCTATCCTTGTTTAAAAAAGCACAAACCAAAAACTACTGTGTAGAATTAATTGGAATTTTCCACACACAAACCTTACTATATAAGCTCTCAAAGCACATAAAAATTATACGTCTTAAGTGTGAAGTTGTTTGCAAAAAAAATACAATTATATCCTCTGTCGGGAAAAAACTTTCCGAACAACCCAATAGTTGTTATTTATTCAGACTGGTTTTTTTTAATTGGTTTGGACAGATCTAATATTAAAAATCCGTGCGAATAATAAATTTCTTTTATCCAAATCTGTTCGGGCAAAGAAAAATTGAAAAATCAAATTCAACGATGTGACACATTTCTGGTTTAATGAGTACGTGAGAAAAAAATGTCGAATTTGGAACTCACATGAGATTCTAGAGCGTCTAATTCACACAGAAAATAAAACTATTTAGTAAGGATTTTGGACTAGCGGCGTCATCGATTTACATATCTTTGAGAATGACTGTCACCAGCCCAAGAATTGTATGATCTGGACACCAAAGATACATGTCATATTCTTTCAAAAAACTATCTTAATAAAGCTATATATAATAATATATATTATATATATATATTATAAATAATAAACTACATACATACATAATTCGTCATTACAACCCTTTAGTCAGGATTACGACCTAGTTTCTCACCAAAATTAACTACCAATATAAATAAAAAAATATGAGTCGGAGTTTCGTTCAAGATTGTAATTTATAGAACAAATTTCCACAAAATCATGTTTTTTCCCAACTGCTTTTCATCAAAATTATTTCTTCAATCTTTACTTCCTTTTTTGGTAATTAAACATTTTTTGCTATCAATTTGCACAAAATTTCTTTTCTGCTATTTATGCCATAAAAAATTGTATCTGTATTTGATAGAATTTGAATAAAAAGTTTTCTGAGCTTTTTTCTTTTGTATCTTGATTAACTCATAATTTACACTCAATTACTCAACAATAATTAAGAGAAGAATTGAAACTTTTATGTTTTATAGCTCAAAGGCCTGAAATATCTTATGAATTTTAGAATAAATTTTCTTCTCATTAAAGCTGCCATAAAAATGTAATACAAGTATCTGCATAAGTAAAATTTAATTTTAATTGCGAGAATTTAGAATAATTTCAAAAAAATATAAAAAAAAATTTCTCTTGTTGGGTGTATTTCATTCGTAGAAATATATAAAATCAAGGCGTTAAGTGGTTAGTACGATCCAAATATATTTGTTGAAATAGAGTGAGCGTCAAAAGTGAGTAAACACCACTGAAATAATTCATTTTCTTAGGATAGCAAGGAAAGTAAATATAGTAAATAAAATTAAACAGTCGAATAAATTTTCAAAAATAAAAACGTTTAAAATGTTAAAACAAAAAACAATTCATGATAAGGCAACTTTTTTTATACTTAAGAATATAATAGAAAATTTAAAATTATAGTGGGTGTTGACTCACTTATGGCGCTCTGTGTAGTTTAAAGCCATTACTTCGTTAAGAAAACATGAAACACAGTCTGCCTCAACTAATCGTGCGTGGCGTGGACGGTCGCAGTTAAATTTTTGCCAAAAATCTGAGAAATCAAAACGACGAAATGCATTATAAATCCTTTACAGTCAAGGCAATGAAATTGATCCACTAGTTATTGCTGCATCCGGGCCTGCTCGTAAATCTAACCAATTAGTTTTAGCAGTGGTGTTAGCAGGGACTGTCTGTAATCCAACTAGAGCATAATTTTGTTTGTTACTTTCTTAAATTGTTAAGATATAATGCTACTTTCATCTTTGAAAATTAGTTTACATACATAATTGGTCAATACAACCCTTCAGTCAGGATTGCGACCTAGTTTCTTACACTACTTATATTGTGTGCGTTAATTTTTATTTATGAGTGTTGGGACCTACAGTTTGAAGTCAACTCCGAACGACAGATTTTTGAGAATTTTTTATGGCAATTTAATTTACTCTCAGAGTTTTTGTCAGAAATCGGCTGAGAGGAAGTCGCCAAAGAAATATTTTGTCATATTTCGTTCAGTTGGAGATCCCTGACCTGGGGTTTCAACCGTGCCCTTACTAATAATAAGCCAACTCACTACCTACTAGACTACGGCAACTTTAAATTAGTATACACTCACAAGAAAAAAGTGTCTAAAAACAGTTTAGGAAACCAGATAATCTATCAAGAATCTAAAAAATTGTTGATGAGGGAACTTACAAATATGGACACACGAAAACCCACTTATGTGTAAGAAGTTAACACACACAACATGAGTGGCGTGAGAAACTAGGTCGTAATCCTGGCTGAAGGGTTGTCATGACAAATTATATATGAATGTATGTGTGTCCAACCGAGAATGTATGAGTCGGTGCCTCAGAAGGCCTCTGCCTCAGGAAAGAGCGAAGTTATTCAGTAATGACGGTAGGGTAATACTATGTTCAGATATGCACTTTTAATTGAGACAATATTCGGTTAATTGAGTACAATATTTTAATTGCTCAGGCATAATTATATACGCAGTTCAGCTGCTTATTCAATACTCATTTGACAGCTGGTAAACAAAACAGCTGGTTGCTTCAACAACACTGATTTTTTTTGTCGTTAGTTTAATTGAAATATGCTCTCTAAACACACTTATAACAGTGCTGCATTTTAAGTTTTACTCAATATTATTACAATTTTAGTATTTATTGCGCAATTATTAATTGGAACTTTATATGAAATACTGAGTTCAATAATGACATTTATTGTGATTTACCCAATAAAGGTACATATCTGAACACCGTATAACCAACTCTATTGATTAAATGGAGCATCATTGCAATATGACTTGCGTTTCACTGTTCAAACGCTATTAATACGGATTTTTCTTTAGCGAGATAACGGGACTTTTTCCCAAAAATCGTGCATTCTTATGTAGCACCCGTCTTTCTCGCATGGCACATCCGTTTGTGGTCGATTGACCAGTGGATCGCACACTGCATTACAAAGAGAATTCGGTATTTAGCCGGGCTATCCGTATGTGGAACTTGCTATCTGCAGAGGTCTTTCCTGCATGAATAGAGGCCATCTCCTGAGTTTTGATGTTATTAAAAAACTAATAAAACGTTCTGCCCATTTGCAGGGAAAATTTTATTTAAGACAATTTTAATTTTTAATTTCTATTTCTGTTTGATAACATCAGATAAAAAATAGAATAGTTGATAAACTATTTATTTGCGTTAAATTTTTTTATTATTGCAGATAACATTGAACGAGCAATGGATTGGGATACAACAGATATCATCTACCATCTCTACAAACAAAATAACAAATATCAGCCAATGAACCAGCGCTAACAACACTATATTTTATACAACTCGTGAAGTAAATTTAATTCCAATACTCAAGATTATTTGAAATAAAATTAAAAGACATAAGGTTCAAGAAAACTAAAATTTTGTAAAGCAATTGTATTCTACTGCTTAAAGAGTGCATGGCAAGTGCTATGGTAGATAACAAAAAGCAAAAATAAATACATTTTATAAAAATAAAAATGAATTCTTTATTTAATGATTACAACATTAAAGTAAGTATGTATTTCTGAATGTCTAGAAATATACAAAAGCCCAGTGAAAAGATTTACGGGCCTGCTATACATTAAAACATGACCCTCTGGATATCAAAGCAAATATGCAACTTTGATCGATCAGCTGTATTTAATTTTTTTTTGTTTTTTGTCGCACAGTGTCATTCGTGTTTTACTTATTTTTACAAATTTTTCAGTGTGAACTTAGAGTCTTTATTTATCTCATCTGAATGTTTGTATTCCTGTATTCTCTTGGACATTCATTATTTATGCCCAACATAGTACTCATACTGATTTTCCCTGAAACTATAACAGTTTTTTATTGCCTTCACAGCTTTAGGTGGTTTACTTTAATAGGACACTCTTGACGTGTGCATTCTATAGATACAACATTCAACACAGCGTGTGACAAAATGTAAGCGTAACAGTGACATTGAAAGTGTAACATTATTGCAACAATATTTTTTTCTAGTTTTGAGAGTGAAATGTTTTTCTTTTCCTGCCTTTGTTTTATATTTTAAATTTTTTTTTCTTTTTTTATAACAATTTTATGTTTTACAACACATTAAATGTTAGGTAGAACATGTTGTAAACTTTTATTAAAAATTTTTTTCAGCGTATTAACCCTGGACAGTTCGCTCTCTTTTTCAACAACGTTACTAATGCAAGCTTGCAGTCAGTAGACGAAAAAAAAATTTTTTGTTCGTCGATTCAAAGAAGAGTAACCTTACTGTAAAAAAATCCGGGATTAAAAAATGGATGACCAGGGCACTTTACTCACTATAAGATTTCGTTATCAACCAACATTGTTGATAAAAAGAGCGAAATTTTGACCAAACATAAAAGAATTATATGATAAAGAGTAAATGAGCTTCGTCGATGTGACGAACAGTAACCAATTAGGGTTAAAGTGTTCGTCGATTCAACGAAGAGTAACCTTAATGTACAAAAATGAAGAGTAACCGTCCAAGGTTAATGAATGTGTGTATTTGTTGTCAACATATTTTTTCAATAATGTATTATTATTTTTTACAACATGCATATATTTCTACACAAAATAGCTTGTGAAAATGGAACGTAAAGATTTGTATTTCCCACATTAATTTCCACTTTTGAATAAAATACTGCAATATGTTGATATATGTATACTGTGAACAGCAAGTGTCTAGGTACCCCAATATATTTTTTTTAGCAATTTCATGAATTGTAAGCAATATTATGCACAAATAATTGATTTTTATTATATTGTTACGAAAATGGAAAAGGTAGTTTCCTTTTTTATCGCTTAACATTAAAATTATAAACAAAAGCTACAAAAACAAAAACAATAAACTTGTTTACATGATAAACAAGTAAACAAAACTGCAACAACAAACACTGCAAGAATAAATGTAAACAAAAAAATACAAACAACAATAATGAAATAACGATGTTTACATTTATGGAGATCTTGAGAAGGCGAAGCGCAAACATTCGCCTTCAAGAACATTCATCAGACTGTTTACGTTTGCATATAAAAGGCAAGACAAAGCAGACAACAGAGTTAGTAAAAATTCAGTCAGTCTTGTGTGAAGACGCGGTGTGTTTGAACAGAATAATCGTGATTTAAAGATCTCCGTTACAAAGATCTGTCGAACAATTGTTATTGGTTACACAAAAACGTGTAAATAGGAATAACAAACAATGCAATTGTTTTTGTTTACATCAACTTGTGAATGGTGGCACACAGAATTGTGCGAACAATACAGAATTTAATTAAAACTAAACACCAATTTATGTTTATTTTATTTGCAATTTACGAGCTCATATTTTAAACGTTTTTAAAAAGTAAAAACGTACCAATATTTATTTTATTTGTTTATTTCCATTCTATTGTAAAAAATTAATGTATTTTGCAAACCATAAGAAAATAAGGAAAAGTATCTGGTTGCTCTATACTTTTGCATAGCATAAGTGCAGATGCCGCCAAGACGAACTCATAATAAATTTAGAATTCAAAGGATATCCATTAAAGTGAGCTACTCCATTTAACCTATTTGGCATTGAATGTACCAGTTTTTTTTAAAGACTTTTCTGTTTACATTCGCTCATGAGCAATACTTGAAAATGTTATCCCTTATATAGCAACTTCGTAACCGTTTTTCCAAATGATCGTCAAAATTCTCGCTTGGAGTCATATCGGGACTATTCACTTTGTCAAATCACTATGGCCCTCTGTAGTGGTTGGCAATTGAGACTAATTTTCATAGAAAAATCATCGTCAATAACGAGACCCATTTTTGGGTGAGTGGGTATGGAGGCAAACAAAATTGTCGAACTTCTGACATGAGATTCCTTTGAGATTCAAGAGCTTCCAAGGTATTTCAAAAAGTCACTGCTCATACCACATTTCATATTTTGCAAAAGTGATTTGAAATGGTGCGATTTGACCTCGTTAGTTGTTTCTTGTGTAGTTTTTCTAAACAAGAGGTGTTTGGGAATAAGAAACAAATCACAGCAATACTCAAAGCGAATCAAATTACATCTGATTTATTTGTTCCAGACAGCGAGGGTTTCCAACAAATAAAAACAAAAAAATCTGTGATATCTCATTCCATAGTCTAGTAGGTAGTGTTTTGGCTAATTAAATGAGAATTCCTGTCTCAATCTCCGGCTAGAGGAAAACGGAGACTGATAAAATATTTCTTTTGGTGATTTCCTCTGTGCAGTCTTCTGGCCAACACAAAATTACCATGAAAAGTTTATCAAATCCGTCTTTCGGTGTCGACATTAAATCTACGAGTATATACTCATGTAAAAATATATTGTGTCATCTAATATTGACTTAGCGATTGTAATGACCAATTAAGTAAGGAAATAAAATATCTCACACACAGTTTGGTTTTCTTTAAATTTCCATATCATTTAGTTTTTTAAAATGTCAACCAAAAGTTCATTTTCAGAAAAGAGCATATATATTTTTTAAATTTTATTTTTTTTATTTATTGTTTTACAATAACAATAACAATAGTAGGTAGTGTGTTGGTTTATTAGATGTAAACCCCGGGTTCGCATTCCAGGTCAGACATCAAAACGAAATATGAGAAAATATATTTCTAAGGCGCCTTCCTCTCAGCAGATTTCTGGCTAAAATTCTGAGAATAAATAAACCTGCCATGAAAAAGTTCCTCCTGTAGGTCCCGCCACTCACGTATAAAATTAACGCACACAGCATGAGTGGCGTAAGATGCTAGGTCGTAATCCTGAGTGAAGGGCTGAAATTGCCAATTATTTATGTATGTACATATGTATGTATTGTTTTATAGTTTCTAAATAAAGCTTCCCGTACATTTTTAACACATACATAATTGGTCATTACAAGTCTTCAGTCACGATTAAGAACTAGCTTCTTAAACTACTTATGCTGTTTGCGTTAATACATATACATATAGTTGGAAGTCGCCTCCGAATGATAGATTTTTGAGAAACTTTTCATTGACATTTTCTTCACTTTTGACAGAAATCTGCTTAGAGAAATATTTCGTATTTCTTTCTATTAAACATGTCTAATCTGCAGTTTGAGCCATGACCTCACGTATAATAAGCCAACAGACTACCAACTATACTACGGCGGATCAGTGGTAATCATACAACCTAATTTGCAGATTGACTATAGCTCGAATGTCAGTGAGTCATTAAGCCTACTAAGCTTTCTCTTCTCAATCTCCAATAGAAAGAATATGAATGCAAAATATTACTGTCTTCTACACAAGAGTAGATAGGGTTTGAAGTAGAAGAGATAAGGTCTCCTTTTCTCCAAAGCCAGAAACTTTACATGGCAATTTTATTTGCTGTCAGAATTCACTCCTCCTTTTATTTACACCGAAAATATTTGTGCATAATTTCCTTACCTCTTACCACCTCGGACTTAAAAGCATTTTATACTTCAGATTTTCTTCAGAGGTCATTTTTTCTTTTAATAATATTTATGCTCACCTTAATTTTCTTCTTCTTATTGGCATAAAATGAAGAAAAATTAAAGAACTTCATTTTTTATTTTACATTTACTTCCGTATCGTGTTTTCATATTTTACAATCAAGTTAATGTATGATAAAGTGGAAGCATAGTCACGATAGTGTTCGTGCATGGATCAAATATGACTTTTTACAATTAATTACTTGACAGTAATGTCGAATATATTATGAACGACAAAATAAAGCGTAAGGCAGGAAAGACACCAAAGGTTTATTGGTTTAAAGGAGAGCACAAGGGAAGAGTTTTAAAAAGAAGGAATCTTTTAAAACGCTGGCACTTTTGCTTTTGCATTGTTAAAGCATAGAATTTAAATACTTCAGGTGGTATTTTCCGTAACTCCTATACTTAAATAGATTTCATCATATTCCTGTTAATGTTAATGCTCCCAGAAATATTTAATGGAGTTTAAATCTGGGGAGCATAATGCAATTGCTTAGAAGTTCACCAGAGCTTTCTTTTCATTATAGAGACAGTGTGCTTTCCAGGTGTACCGATATAAAATGAGCGTGTTTTTGAGAGAGTAAAAAACAATTTAATTCACTGTATTGAGTATTGCTGGCTGCACATTATTTCCATCTTTCAGGCAATTTATGGATTTCATGGCAAATAAAACTGTTTGTTTTTAAAGCAGACCAATTAGTCACCAAAAATACCGCTCTGCCAATGTGTGTCCCATCGATGAAAATAAATAGGAGCCAAATTTGGTGCATGGAGCGTGTGGAGCTTTATGGGTCTATTGCTTTGATTGCATCCTGAACCGGTTTTGTTTTGTGTGCAGGGCCACTGTCATGTTGCAAAATTACAACGCTCTGTCTTGTGGCCCATTCTGGTTGTTTTTCGATCAATACAAAATTGATCATTTGCTGTAGATAGCGATATTTATTAACGTCACACCCGATCTAGTTTTGCAGCTAGCAAGTTTATATATAGGTGCTCCAGATTAGCCAATAATTTTTCCGTTTACTATTCTGAAACACTAAATCCACTTTTCATTGCCAGTAACAAGTTGATACAACATTGATTTCACAGCCCTGCATGGGTTTTGCAAATAAGATGGCTCCAGGTGTTTCCATCACGTCAGGTTTTCGAGAAAAAGGGGGTTGAAACCCCCAAACATAGCGTTTCTGACCATTTTTGAAAAATTGTAGAGCTAAACACTGACGTGCTAGAATCATCGCTATTATCAGAAATTGACAATTGATCTTTGCTCTTTAAAATGAGCCCAAAGCCAAATTGTTTGCATGCACCCTTAAAGTAGGAGGTGGGTTTATGTCAATGGGTGCAAGAGAAAAAGAAACACATTTCGGGGTCCTTAAAAATTAATCAAATTTATTTGAAAATTGTTACTCAGGGGTTTTTGGGGTCGCTGACTACAGATCTTCATTCAGATTTAAAAAATTCAAAATGGTGGATCCATGGTCAAGTAAACCTGATTAATTTTCATAAACCTCGACCGCCATATTGGATTCGCCATTTTGAATATTTTAAATCTGAATGAAGATCTGTAATCAGTGACCCCAAAAAACCTAGATTTGTGTTCAGCGCGCAAAATGCTTTCGAAAACACTTGGAGCGATCTTATTTGCACAAAAAATCCAAATTTGCAGGTCTGTGTTTTCTATTGTGTCTGTGAACCAAAATTTGTCAAATTTTATACCAGGATCTTACTAAAAATAATTGTTCTGTCTATTCTATGCCCGATTCCTGTTTTTTACAGGCATTGTTTATCTTCTTCTGGGAAAAAGTGTATCTCACAGAAAAACCTCTACACACCAATGAAAAAGATGTCCCGAACTAAGTGAGCATGTACTTGTTTTAGTGACATACTTACTTACTTAACTGGCCATTGAAACAGGATTACGACCTAGCTTCTCACACAATCCATTTTGTGTGTTACTTTTATCTATAAGTGGCAGTGACAGTTTAAATTCGACACAGAACAACAGATTTTTTGAGCAAATTTTCATGGTAAGTTTATTTATTTTCAGAGTTCCTGCCAGAAGACTGCTGAGAGGAAGTCGCCGAAGAAATATTTCTTCTTATTTTGTTTTGTTCGGGATGTTTGAGCTGGGCTTGCAAACACGGCCTCACGTCTAATAAGCCTGGGTTTAGTGATATAGCGTCTTAAGAATGACATTCTTTTCAGATATTCTATAAGGTAAAAATGCAATATTTTCTATGCTATTAGCTGAAATACTTTTAGATAACATTTTTTCACTTCAACAAAAAGTTGGTAAGAATTATAAATTTCTACTACTGAAATTTAGCTTAATGAGTTATTGTGTTAGAGACTTCGTTTGTTGCCCATCACTTTTGTGTCATCCAGGCAAATAAGTGTTACCCCAATTTCTATCACAATTTCTAATACTATATACATTCATACATAATTGCCCATTACAACTAGAGTTTGGGAATTTCCGGACTTTTCCATTTCCCGGAAAACGGGAATGAAAAATTCGATTTCCAGGTATTCCCGAGAATCTCGGGAAATCTTTTAAAAATCACAATACTAGTAAAATGCTTAAGATTTTTATTAAAATGTTATTTTATTAACAAAAAAGAAAACAATACATTTAAATTCATTCTGTATAAACAAAAACAAACAGATTCAGTTATTATTAAGAATTAATTAAAAATATTGTTTAAAAATAAAAATATAAAACATTTTCGAAGAACTAAGTTTTCAAAAAATGATTTTTTAAAATTATTAGTGCATTTAATAACTCATCGGACATTCTATTTCGTAAATTTGTTGAAAAATTACCGAAAAACACGTTCCCATTCTACAGAAGTGGGCTTTAGCGTTAACAATGCATTAAAAAGTATGTCTAAATTTTTGGTTCTGTTTGTACTAGCTTCAAATAAAGCCAGCTCCTTTTTAAAAAAGTTGTCTCTTTTAATTTCAGATTTTCTGTTTTTTCTTTAGCCCCATTAATGGCGTTTTCCAACTTTTCTTTAAAACACTGATATACTTGTGCAATGGAAATATCTTCAACACTTTCAGCCGATGTTATTTCAGTACCTTGGAATAGGCGTTTGAACATTTGCTCTGCATAGGATTTTAACATTGTCTTTGTTATGTTAATATTATTGTGTTGTGAAGTGTTTAGATAATTTACTAATGACATCAATTTGTCATTATATCTTTCATTTACTTTACTTTTAATTGTGTGAACCATTTTTCCCGAAAGTATAGAATCAACAGATAATAACTGTTCCTAAAGTGTATTCATAATAGCATCACCTTTTATCAAATTGGTTTCACGCCTGCCTAATGCTTCCGCTGCATCTTTTATGGGGTTCAAAACGTTTACCAATGTTTCCAAGTGTGGGACATAATCTTCAACAAACAATGATGATAAATGTAAATCTATTAGAGTTTTTTATTGCATTTTTAATTTTTAGAAATGAATGTATCATTCCAATCATGCTGTTCCACCTAGTTCGTACATCTAGGATTAGATGATACTCTTTATTGAATTCTTCCTTTACATATTTTTGAAGAGTAGCATTTTTTAAAGGACTTTTTTTTAACATTTTGATTATTCTCCTTATGTATGTACAATAATACGTTAATTTAAAATTTCCCGTATTTTTAAAATATTCCCGGGAATTCCCGACAAAAATTTCCAGGGAAATACCGGGAATTCTCGGACGGGAATTCCCGAACCCCAAACTCTAATTACAACCCTTCAGTCAGGATTACGGCCTAGCTTCTCAGGCAACTCATGTTGTGTGTGTTAATTTTATACGTAAGTAGTGGAACCTACAGTTTAAAGTCGACTCTGAACGACAAATTTTTGAGAAACTTTTTCATGGCAGGTTTATTTAATCTTAGAGATTTTGCCAGAAATCTGCTGAGAGGAAGTCACCGAAGAAATATTTTTTCATATTTCGTTTTGATGCCTGACCTGGAATACGGACCCGGGCTTTACGTCTAACAAGCCAACAGACTACATATTTACATCTACTGGCGAAAACTAATTAAGAATGGTCAAGAACGGACGCTCAAAAGTGGTTTTCTGAAGTTCTTTGACGCACGTTGTAGAACTTATATTGTAATACGACGTTAATCATATTCGAGTTACAATATTGCTCTAATCAAAATTAATTTATGGTAGAATACAATTCATGTATCATTAAATTTCGCCTTCAAAGGTTTTTTTTCAAGTAAAGTGATTAACCATACAATTATTGTAGCAAATATAGAAACCTTGTAATAAAAATACATCAAAAATAAAGTCATGAAAAGCTTTTTATAGTTTGGGGTTTAGTATTAAAGTGGTTTTAAAGTATTTATCGCGAAAGTAAAAACATAAATGTTTGATAAAAGATCAGTAATCGAACTTAAACCAAGTTAGCATTTTTTTTCCAAAGAATCTCATCAAAGATCTTCAATGATATCAAGCATAATATTTACAAAAAGCGAAAAAAAGTAATAAAAAATGAAATTAAAATGTTTTTCGCATTTAATACAATTGCATAAGCCTTTTATGAATACGGTATTCCTCTGCACTGTAAATCCAGTACTCACATATGACCTTAATTTCGGACTTGTTTTCTCTTTTTTAACGATTTCCTTCTTTCGGTTTATTTTCATTTTTCGCACAATTCGTTTTAAACAATATGATAGAGAGGTAAAGTCTTACCTTTCATTGGAAATTCTTCAATACCATCGCCGGCAGAAACAGTCAGAAATGAAATTGAGAGATAATTTATGCATCAGATTTTCCAAACTTTATTGTCTTTCTACAGTCACATGTGTTTGTTCATTCTGCTTGCTTGCCAATACACAGCTAACGTGTGTGATTTACAAACAATGGAAGGAAAGTTGATGTTTGTCTTGTATTGGCAGCCACCCATCGTTCGAAAATCGTTTTGACGTTTCGTAAGTCCGATCTACAGAAAATACCCTTAAATTTCATACAAAGGATAATAATAAAACTTAACTAGCATTGTCATTGGTAGCGAATAAAAATTTTCCTTATGGGAAAACTTTTCAACGTATTGTTCGAAATTAAATTAAATTCGCTGTTATGCGTGGATGATATTAGTGGCAGCGCATCATATAACGAAGAAAAGGTCATCAATTGTCCTTTTAACTATAAAACCAATATTTTCTTTTGCTTTACTTTTCAATAAAACGTTTAATTAAACTTCTTCAATTATAGCGATTATTGAGAATTTTTTTCAATATACGGTTTTTAAGGACTTTGGATCCTTTTCTCTGGCGGTATTATATTTTGAATTTATTTTATGACCATTGTAAGCAGTTAAAGCATATCAAAGTTTTTAAAATGAAATTAACAAATTTTTAATTACATAGGCCGACAGAATTTTAGAAGGTCAACAGCTTATGAACTCTTCTAAGGACCCAGAATATGATCCGTATTGCTTAAACAATTCAATCTAGAGTCAATTGTTATTATTATTGCCGTGAAGACGTGTTTTAGCATTACAAATATATGATCTATTGTACCCCCTTTAATGTCTGCTTCAAGTCTATGACTCTGACAAATTTCAAATATGATATCATGTAGCACCTAATATGTTGTCAGCTCCTTCCTGCCTCACAGATTTCAAGAATGTGTTTCAAAGCTTCATTTTCACCGTCACAAAATTTACGTGCTTGGCTCGACATATGAATAAGTGGATTTTGAGTCAACAGCGTCCTGTCAAGTGACAGTTACCAACCTCAGGTTATTATTGAATAGTTTGACTCTGATCTCCTCCTTATTCATTTGATAAGAGTATATACTTTTTTATCTTTCCTTTCCAAACTCTTACGCCCACTCTATATGTGGGTTCTGATGCCATAAACTGGAAGGAAGCTAACATCCTTGCAAGCTCATCTGCTTGCTCATTGCCGAAAATTCTCACATGGCGCGTAACTTTATTTTCCTATTTAGTCAAAAACAACAAAAAAATTAAAAATTGAGTTTTTGATTGATTCTGATGTACTGCAGCAAAATATGTGTTCTGATAAAATGTTATAATCCTAATCTCAAGGATTATCTACCAACCAGATAAAATTAGAATTGAACATAGAAATATTAATACAAATTGGAATAAATCATTTTGAGTATCAAACAAGTTTTTATTTCATATGGGTTCTTCCTCTCCTGTAAAATTTTGAAAAGTGGTGTTACGCCCTTTTGCATTTTGGGTGACGATGTGTTACAAGAATTTTTTTGAAGCTCCTTTTTTGTAATATAAGTTATGATACTTACTAGATGTATAAATGCTACTTTATTTGCCAAAATAAAACAAAAATAAATATTAAAACAGCAAGCGCATTGCCTCTATAGGCAAATTATTAGGGGTTTTTTCTTTTATTTTTCTCATATTTGATATGAAAGGATCCGAAGTTATTAAAAATCTTTTAAAAATATCTTCATTATATTTTTCTCGGGAACTTCTCCGCGAATAATTCTCCCTCAAATTTTTAAAGTCTTTGTTTCGGGCTTCTTGCGCTTCCTCAGTTAACTGGCCTATTGGTATTAAAGTGTGGCTTACTACTTCTGGTCCGTGAATTAGAAATTTGTGTAATATTGGGGACATATAATACCAAGGATATAATTTTACAAAATATTTTGCGGTATCTAGAGTAAAATTTCGAAACGCTTCAGTTTTAATTTGTAGGCCACTAGCTACGGTAATCATAATTGTATGCATTCGTTTTATCAGCTTCTCATCTACTTTTGTAATTTCTGATGAAAGAGATGCATTTTGAAAAAAAAAACGACGAGCTGTGTTGCCGTCATTGGAATTTCCAAAACCGGGCTTCGGGCGATCGAGGCCCAGTTTTAGCTCTGAACTCTTCTTGAATCCTTAATTTATTTTTTGCTACAGCTCGCTTTTCCTCGTCTGATCTTACTTGCCACTTTATTATTGGGAGTTTATATGCCAAATGCAACAGACACTCAAAAAATCTAATCCATCCATGGAGTACCTGCAATCCGAACTCTAAGTGTTCGGTTTTAACTTGTAGGGAAATCATTTGCTCAATATTATTAAAATCTTTTGATGTAACACCACATAAAAACATTTTTGGGTACTAGCAGTCTCTGTTAGGGCATTACAAGTTTTTCCGTCCATCTTGGATAAAATCATTTTGTGGTTGATTTTGACCTGTTTTTCTCCAACAGAAATTACGGATTCTTTAGGGTTGTTAATTTCTTCATCTACTCTCTTTTTTTCGGTTTTCGCAACTATCGAAGTTTCTTTTATAAATTCTATTTTTAATGGTCTACAATATCTGGGGGATGCTGGTCGAGGATTTTGCCATATTATGATGTTATTGTAAATTAATTTAATTGGTACAATTGATGTTGTACCATTCGGATCATGGAATGCCCGCTTATATTGTGTATGCCCGGAACTACCATCAAACCCCCATTTCGTATATAAACAGAAACTCTTCAAGTCGTCATTATTTAAGATGCCAATGGGCTTATTTTCGAGTGATAAAATGCGCTCAACCGTATGGTCTAAAAGGGCTTGCAAACCAATTTTTGCTGAGGTTTCACAAACAGAAAGACACTCATTCTTGGGATAGCAATAATTTTTTGCTATTTGCACTTGAGAATATAACGGATATCTGTCAGGAGCGGCGGAACTGATAATGTTATATTGATGCCGTGACAATTTAGCTTCGACCAAAACAGCTAATGCTTCTTCTTTAGACATTTGGGTGACTATGGTGGGATTTGAAAAAGATTTGTATAATTTTTCAACTTTCTTTGGCGAAGAGGTAGTTATTTTTTTGACCATTTTTGATGCTTTTGTTTTACCTTCTGCCCGAAGGCTCATGTGTGTGGCGTGCACCAGCAAATATGAGGAATTTTCTTTCCTTAACGTTTTTGTTTTTTGGTTTTTGCATTTTTCACTGCATTTCTCGAAATCAACTTTCGATCTACCTCGCTTAACACCAGATTGGCGCGGGAAACCTATTGACGAATCTAACCAGTACTTGTTGCTCTGTAGAAAACGCTCAGAGACTCTATAAGGCGCATTCCAGCGATTCTAAAATTGGGAAATAAAAGTTTTCAATGTATCATTAAAAACTTTAATGTTTTCTTCATTGCTTGGCAATAAACATGTAAGCATTTTTTCTTTAAGAAATGCAATTTTTTCACTAAAGGTTGAAAATCCAGAACTTGCCATTATTTCATAAAGTTCTCTTCGAGAAATAAAAATTTTATTATTTGGTTTAAAATTCATTTTTTTTTTTTTTGGCCAAAATGTAATTTTTTAATTTTCGTTTTTTGTTATTTTTTTAATACAGCATGATAGACAATACTTCAAGTTATCAGAAAATAAATTTTGTTTTTCTAAACCGGTATTTACCGTCAGTCTACAGAGCGACAAACACTACAACAAAACACACCCATACATCAAAGAAAACGTCAACAATTTCCCTCCGAAGTTACTAATCTTTTAGCCTGTTAAGATCCCTATAATCCAGCAATATTTGGAGACAATACAGATACTGATGAAACCACGGATGAAGACGGCTTTGAAGAAGAATTTCAGAACGAATTTTTAGAAAATGTAATATTAGAAAACGAATTAGACGTAATTAACAATTAATTTGTAATAAGAGTTTTTTAAACTAACAATGCTATTCCTTTCTGAAATATAATTGTTTATCTTTTCTTTGTAAATAAAACTAGTATTTTAGAAATATTTGAAATACGTCGTTTTTAATTAATATGTGTAGAGAGAAAACACAATTTTTAATTAAATTTCACAGAATTGGCAAAATATGATATTATTATTAATTAATAATAATTCAAATATTAACAAAAAACTATTATATTCTCGCCGTAAATAATTTTGGCCAAAAAAAATCGATTTTAAACCAATGTGCTATGATTAAATAAATATGGTCTTATAATTTTTTACAAAAAAATTAGTAGAAAAAAATTATAGGTGCAAAAATATATTTTAATTTTTTTCAATCAGGTGCAAGAAAGTGCAAAAAAAAATTTTTCTTAGGCTTAAGAAAAAAATTTTTTTTTTGCTTTACTTTGCTTAACTCACAACAATTTTTCTATATATACTACAAAATTTGCAAATTTATAGACCTCCGCAAAAAATTTTTTTAAAAATAGAAAAACTATATAAACTTAAAAAACAACAAAGCAAATATAATCTCAATCACCTGATGTTGAAGGCTCTATTTTTTTTTAATATTTTCACTTAAAAACTTCCGGAGAACTAATTTTGAAAATTCTGAATATTTAACTTTTTCACGAAAAATTAAAAAACATCAAAAAACTCAAACTTCAGAAAGACATAATAATGTAAGGGTACCTGATAGAGACACATTTTTTTAAGAAAGTGATACAGAATTTTGTGTGCTTTCAGCTCATGTGAAAAAATATTTGGTACTGAAGAATTTCAATTTCCAATTAATTCCCATTTTAGGCATCAAAAACCCCAATATGCACAGGTCAGACATTTCCATTTCCATTTACACCGAAAGTTGTAATGACTGATTATGTATGTACATATGTACGTAATATTCCTGATGCTGAAGACTCCGTAGAAGAAGAACACAGAAACTCGTGAACTGAAGCAGCAACAAACATCACAATAGGATCTTTATCGCCAAAGATAGCGCTACTGGGAACAAAGAATCGTATGCCTTTAATAGTTCGGAAAGTGAAAATATTACCAATTTTCATGCAGATTGCTAGCAGCTGTTTGCTGAAATGTTGTAGAGTCTTTCTTATTGCTCTTCACATATTTATCTCACGTGACAGACAAACATTAGAAAAAAGTGTTTCCTCCTATGTTTTATTTCATAGATATTACGATAATGTGCTACTCGAAAGTGATGATAAATTTACACCTATTACGCCTTTTCGAAAACTGAGCTGAAAGTCTTTCAGTTTTTAATAATTACAATAATTTTTTAGCTGTAGAAGAGTAACTAATTAAATTTTATGGTCGTTATAAATTTCGTGGTCCACTGAAATCGAATTGGCAGCTTTATATTCAAGTACATGCCAAGCGCGTAACAACTACTTACAGCCATATTTGGGGATACCTAAATCCGGTAACTTAGGGAGGGATGAAAGAGAGCATTGTTATTGACATAATCCATGTTCTATTGCAACGGGCAACTGTTTTACCTCACATAACATTGACAACAAATTTTTCTAACGAAATATAACAATGGTTTGTACCATCATGTTTTAGCCAGCCCTCAATTAAGAGCTTTACTGATGCGAGTGACAATAAGCTGCCCCATCTAAGCAATTGGGAACTTATAAATCGCTACAAAATAACAAAATAAGGGTAATTGATATCAAATTAATACCATTTAGAAAAAAAATAAAAATAGTTTCATTAAAAAAAAGTTCAATTAAAGAAAAATGAAAATTTTAAATTTTTTTAACAAAATCTATCAATAATCGTGACAATTGTATGTGCTACAAGTATGTATCAAAAGTGATACATAAGCTAGAATTATGAAGTGGTTTTAAGGCTCGATCTACGGTTAATGTCATATGAGTCAAGTGATCCAATGGCGACCAGCCTACACCTATCCCAAGACCTGTACTTGCCCCATCATTATTCATAATTGGCCATTACAACCCTTCAGTCAGTAATGCAATTGATTGCAAAATATTAAAATTATTAAATTTAGTACAGTAAATAATAATGACAGATGGTGAATGGCTTAATCCACGACAAATAAGAGCTCTTAACTGTGAGAACCAACAAGAGTATATTCGGAAAAGACTTCAAGTGTTACAAGAAGACAATACTGATGATGAATCAATTACATTTCAAGTATTGCGGTGGAAAGCGAAGTTGGCGTTACTCCAGATTATTCCGACTTTGAAAAAATGTATTCATTAAGCTATAATAAAAACATATAAAATAAAAGAAGGAAGAAATGAAGATGATGAACAACTCGCTGAAATAATTTATGAAAGTGAAACAGACTATGTTACCAAAGACAACAATTTGGTCTACCTAATCACCGCATACTGCTAAATTCCATGCTTATAATTCTTTAATATTTTGAAAACTGTTAAATCCTATGGGGTAAACATACAACATTCTTTTACTCTCATTTGATTTCATATAAATACCCAGGTATGCACCGGTCGACGTAAAGAGAAGATATGAGAAAATGAGCACAACCGTTATTTGATTTGACCAATTATATTCAAGCTTCAGGGTACGTTAGATAACACTTTTCTAGTAAGGAAATCATGAAATTTCAGAATAATACGAAAACCCTTTTTTGGTGATAAAGAATTTTTAAAATTAAAAATATATCCGAGTAGACAGCTGTTGACATTATGGTTAAACTTCAATAATTGTGTGCTTTATTAATTTGTTTTTAAATATTTTTGCTTTTGTTCTGTTATGGTTAAATATAATAATTATCTATGTTTGCTAATGTCAATATGAAAGAGCAAATGCTGAAAGTTTCAGAAAATTTGTTTTTCTTCTTAAAACACTTTCAAGTAAATTTATATTGAACAAGAACATGGGTTTTCCTGTTAGTGCATGTTGGAGTGTTCATATAAATCTTCCATATAGAGTGTTCATTTTATTATATATAAGAGTGTATAAACTATAATCATGTGTTTCCAAAAATACACTAGGCACAAAAAGTCCGCATATCCAACTTACATTAGTGGTTTTAAAATAAAATTTACTAAAAATTAATTTTTTTTTTTAATTCAAATAATTTTTATTTATTGGTTCATGAAATAATGTTAAAAGTAAATTAAAATAAGCTCTTGGTAATAACAACAAATTAAAAATAAAAAGTGAAAAAAAAATGCAATCAACTTGCGCGAAAAGTCTATTAAGTAATTTCTTAGTCTACAACTATTTGGTGGATCATATTCTTTAATTTTTTAATGATCATCATCATTTTTTTATTTTTATTTTAATAATATATATAGGAGCCACTGTTTCACTTTATTAGTATTGTTACGGCAAATGGAACGACCTAGTATCAGTTCGTATGAAAACATTGTTTAACATTAACGATAAACAAAAGCTACACACACAAAAATGCAACGAACAATTTACAAGTAAAGCACCAACAACAAGTGTGAAAGAAAAGGAGATAGGCAAGTAAATAAGAACGTAGCAACAAACAACGTGAACAAAATACACAAACAACAATGTAGTCGCGATAGAACTCTCAAGAAGACTAAGACAAAAACATTCCACTTCCAGCACCTTCATCAGACTGATTTTTTGCGTATATAAAAAGGCCAGACATAGAGGCCAACGAGTCAGTAGTAATTCAGTCAGTCTTGTGTGAAGAAGTCGTGGTTTGAAGATCTAACGAACAAGTGTTGTTGCTTATAAAAGGGTTGTGAGCAGAGAAGTATAACGAACAAGTAGTTATTATTGTATAAGTTGGAAACAGTGACACACAAGTAGTGTGAGAAATAAAGAGTTTAATTGAAACTGAATACAAATTTATTTTTACTTTATTTGCAATCAACGAACTCATATTTAAACGTTTTTATAAAGGTAAAAACCCAACAATAAGTTTGGGTTTATTATCTTGCTGAAAATTGATAAAAAAAAAATATCTAAATCATTGAATGCTGCAATACACCCTTAAACCATTACAGCATTACCACCATGCTTCACAGTGCTAGAAAAATTATATTTATAGATAACAGTGCACATTTACTATCCACACTATTTGTGTTCATTTGATGCTGATAATATAAGATTTGCTGTCCATATTGCAGTCATCGTAGCCTAAGTAATTAGTATGTTGCCAAGACTGACAAAACTGTGAGAGTATATAATATTGCCATGAAAAAGTTTCTTTAATATCTATCGACTTTAAACTGTTAGTCCCGCCACTCTTGCATATAATTAACAGACACAACATAAGTGGTGTGAGAAGCTGAAAGGTTGTAATTAATAATTATGTACATACGTATCAGCGGATAAAATTACATTTTCTAAGAATTCTGAGGGTTTGTTTATACGTTTATTATATATATTGTTTATTATATATATCACCAACAGTACTTTCCTGTTGTTTTTCTTAAGAGCAAAATGTATGGATTTCTTTGTGCTATGCAGCTAAGTAATCATTTTTCTTTTAGTATTTTTCGAAAAGTATCGCCACAAACCGTTACAAACCGAATTCTAAATTTTTTGCGTTCTTAGCGGTGGTCACCTTAAGAACTTTTCAAAATGTCAAATAATGTACATCTTTCCACATTATTTATATTTAGAGGAATGACTTTGGCACAAATTATTTTAATGTCTTCTAATAACTTATTAATCTTTGTGTAGATATAGAAGAGTTAGATCTTCATATCCCTTCTGAAATTTTTTCCATAATAAAATTTTGCTTTGCTGAATTTGTGTCTCTCCGTTTTCGAATGGTAATTTACAAACGGACTTAAAACCTCTGTTTTATTATGTAAAATAACATAAGAATTTAAAACGTATTTCACTATAACAACTATCCACTGGACATCGTTACTTTTATATCGATAAATTAATAGTGCCGATAAATTAATAGTCCTAGACATTTTGAACATAAAGGAGAAACTAAAGGAAGTGTGCACAAACTTTCTATACTTACTCTATATCATTTATATTGATTTCATTTTGGCAAAAAACAGGAAAATTTATTATACCATTTAATACATAATTAATGGCAAAATAATTTCAGTTCGCTACTGTATTTGATATATTAATCATACGTAGTGCACGACTATGTGAAATATGCCTTCTGAGAAAATTTGTTTTCTTTCTTATAAGTACATTATCTCTTGGCAACAGGGAAATGAATTAATTTTTTTTATTTATTTATTTTTTGTTTTTCAATACAGTACGTACTTAATTCTCAAATTGCCAAATTTTGCGTTTTCGTTTTAAAAACGCCGCGAGGATGTTCTGGCGAAAGCAAATCGCTAAAAATTTGTTTACGATTCTAAATTGCCAAATAGGTGTTCTGGCAAACGCTTAACGCTAAAAATTTGCGATTTCAAATCACTAGCGTATATTGCAGTGAACTGATGAAAATATGTTCATGGAGAACTTCTTAACAAAAAATGATAACAATTTTACACTTTTCTAAATAAAAATACCAAGCTAAAAACTTGCTTTTTTTAACCAATTTTTTGTGTAAAAAAAAGACTCTTTAAATTGTCAATAGTTCTTTCAACGGACGAGTGTCTTATATTAAATTTATGTTCCATTGAACCGAAAATAGGAGAATTGTACGGTACTAAAACATACGGCTGTAGGGCCGTATTCAGCATATGCTGAATCGGCCAGCAACCAGTAGCCACGGTCTCCATTAGAATATTTTTCTAAGTAAAATTCATTGGCGTTACTTAAATTCCACACAAAAGCATAGTGGCATGAATTAGGTTTAGATGCGTCAGCAGATCGTATCTTCATTTGGTGGTCACAAATCTACGTGCACAGTAATCTATTTGATTGTTTAAAATTCTAAAAATTACCTTCAAATAGGAGTACTTACAATTAACACATTTAAACTATAAAATTCCTTTCTACAAAAATAAAGTTCAGAACCCGACGGCAGTTTTACTATCCTCACATGGGTGCCGTCTACCAATCCAATTACTTCTGGAATTTTAAACTTTTGAAAGAAATGAACTTTTGATGCTTTCGTTTCTTCATCTGTCATGCCCAAATTGATCCAAAGATGGTATAGTCTTTCTTCAAAAACATTAAGTACATCCCATAACATTTTACACAATGTAGAACGTCCCATACTGAGATTTATGTCATTGGCAATCACGCTTTTATTTTTATTTTATTCAGCCGGTAAAGCGCTATAAAACTTAACACAAAATCCTCATTTACATTACTCCTTTATGTTTATACTAACGCGTGCTCCGGAATGTCTAATGGGTTAGAATAATCCCTCAGGACACGCCTTATTAATTTTTATTTTCTAGTTTGCAGTTTTTCTAAACAAGTTATACCTTATAAAAAATCTGTATGAATTTTTGCTATTTATTTTTTAGTTTTGATTTTTTGATTTTTATTTGTAATGCTAAAACATACGTTTTACTTTTTGAGTTTCAGAACACTCTGAAATAAATTTGGCGTTTTTAAAATCATTTTCGATTTCAAATCGTGCGATTGTCAGAACATGCCTGAATACAGGCATAAATTATTGTCGTATGTGTTTATGAAATTTTATTTTATAATTCTCCGTTGTATTATGCTGACTTGCTTACTAAGTGCAGCATAGCTTCTAAACTCTCGATTTTCATAATTTTTTTCTAAATTAAGCCATCTAAGCTCTCCCATAGGCTACCTGATCGCTGCAGTGTTTTTCAAGCAATCTTGAAAGCATCTCACTGCTTGTTGGGTACAGTGATTTTCCCTCAAAATCTCTTAATTTACTCACATAGTATCGAATGTAATTTCAATGCCCGTCCTTGCCCGATGATTTCTCGGGGAAATTTTTTGATCATTCAACGGTAACTCTTGTATGGGTTCAGGGCTAGAGGGATATCGTTGGAAATTGCATTGCTAATGAGCTGGCCAAAGTCGGTATGGAG
This sequence comes from Sarcophaga subvicina, assembly GCA_936449025.2. NCBI lineage: Eukaryota > Metazoa > Arthropoda > Insecta > Diptera > Sarcophagidae > Sarcophaga > Sarcophaga subvicina. The sequence continues at coordinate 88,426,735 of OW388080.2, forward strand.
TTAGCAATCTCTGACATGTTACAGGGCATAGATATTTCTATTGTTTGGATATCATCCACTTGTTTCACAGGCAGTAGGCAGTATATGCTGTATTGCCAGACTCTGCTGTAAAATAAAAAGACTGATTCACTTCTGTCCTTAAATAGTATGGCCATCCATCGCGCTTAAGCGATCCTTACGGGCCATTGTCCTTTTGGAAGACATGTCGAAAGACTTGGAATTTCAACTACAGACTTCTGCAAGAACTGTGGGTCGGCGGAGCAGAAAGAGTCTGTTTTTCATTTTATATGTCATAAAGAAACGGAGATTTCTAAGCTCTCACTTTCTGACATCGTTGACCTAGCTTTCAAATATAAAGATTTCTGCAACAGCTTGATTTATTTTGGACTCGGCATGGTTTTCTTTAGGGAATAGGAATGAACCCCGAGTATAATTAGTTATATCAAAATACAAGCCTAATTCAGACTTCTTCCTTTGGATAAATCCGTCACCTAACCTAACTTACATTAAACCACACGCCATCAGGTTTTCCATCGATATCCTCGTAAATAGAATACTCTTTATGAGCAATCTTCCCAATTATTGGAAAATGAGTTATTGTAGCACTTGTTCTATTTCTGGAAGCACAGTTCTAATATTCAGAATATTAAATTCATGTAGTAATGTAATGATTATCCTACACAGATGATTATTCATACAATTTTTGAACCGAATTCCGAATAAAATTTTCCGAAAGTCTTTCGGACGCATCCACTATGGAGAGTAAGATTGAAAATTATTTTTCTTAGCTTATCTAGTGCTAGGGGAATGGTGTGATTTAATGGAAAGCATTAGAAATACCAACTATTATTTGATTATAATTGGCAGAGTTTTCCTATTTTAAATGCGTATTATGAAGCTAAGCACATATTTTTACAAATTATTTTTATTTGAAATATTTAATTTAGCTTTTAGCTAAAGATGTTCGCATTATTTTGAAATAATTTAATACCCTGAAAGCATTTCAATAATTCTAACAAAGAACTCAATTCAATTAAAACAAATATTTTACTTTTATTTGCTTACAGGTAAAATAATATGCACTTTGGTTGTATACATTTCCACAGGATTTATAGCAGTGGAACAGATGATATACATGCGTTAAGAGATTTAACAAATAGTTTTAGTTCAGCTTTAATTAAAATACGAGGTGTTTATGTATTCATTTCCTAAGATTTGAAGTTCCTGTTATTTGCTTTGATTGACTAAATTTTATTTAAACAAAATACATAACAAGGATAATGAAAAGCAATTTGAATGTGGGTACCTGTAAAGTGAGAATAGTAAAAACGAATAAGCGCTTTTCATGTTTAAATAATACGATGTATATAAGAGATATCATCGACATTTTATTCCTTTGAAAATCGTATTAATGGCATTGTGTGTGAAATATAACATCGTTCCAATGTTTGTTACGAATTCTCTGAGTGAAGTCCTTCTGAAAGGTTCCATTTTTATGACTCTGGCTATGGTATCTGTTCTGTTAGCCTTTAGGTTCTTTTTATTCAGTTACGACTTAAGAAAATCTCACAAAAAGGAGATAAAATCGCACGATCCAAGTGACCAGTATACATTACCTCCACGTAGGATGATCAGGCCTTCAAATGTGCCATGAACTGTATGCCACATAGCGTCGTCCTGATGAAATCATGTGCCCTTCCTATCCAGAGGGACAGAGAGTAATAATTACTTAAGACCTGAAAATGAACTCATTGTTTTTTTTATACTCTTTATAAGCATTTATATCCTCACGGGTTCTGGTAAGTATCAAAGTCAAATACCATATAGAGGAAAAAGAAAACTTTCACTACTGACCCCAAGGCGTACGAATACGCATTTGTGCAGCAAGGGTTTTAAGAGAATAATAGCCTTGTCGAAATACTTGACAAGGAAGCATACTTCTTTACTTATACAGTAATCACCGTAGTCTAATAGGTAGTGTATTAACTTATTAGATTTGACCCAGGGTTTTAAACGACAGATCAGATGTAACCAAAAAAAAAATTTCTTCGGCGACTGACTTTCAGCAGGTTTCTGCCAAAAATTCTGAGGGTAAATAAAATTGTTGTGAAAAGTTTATCAAAAGTTTGTCGTTCGCAGTCCACTAATCTGAAGGTTCCGTCACTCATTTACAAAAATTAACACACACACAACATAAGCGGTGTGAGTAGCTAAATCGTAATCCTGACTAAAGACTTCTAATGACCAATTATGTATATATGGATAATATTTCTCTCTTGAGTTTATGGTTTCATTTTAAATAAATCATACCCTTCTATAAGATATAACGAAATCAATTTTTGTAAGAACAAAATTAGAAAATCTGTTATATAACACTGGACCTATTATCGTCGAATCTATGAAGATTATTTAGTCTTTATTATATAACTCTTTTATTTTTGACCAAATTTCGCTCTATTTCTCAACAACTTTAGAGAACGATAATAATTGATAATAGTTCACTTCAGCTAAAGTTATCTTTAACTAAACCCAACCTTAACAGGCAAGTTGTAATAATGCCCTTTAATATGTGAAATTAATAATAGCAAGTACATTTGTGACGTAAAAAATACCTTTAGTTTCATACATGACCAAATCAAACAATTTGTATTGCATACTTTTCAGAGTAATTATTGTAGTACATACATGTAATATGATGCGTATGAGTAATATATTTCAAATGCAATTAAATAGAAAGTATACCCATTAATTTCTATTGGATTTTTAAACATTTACAATTTTCGTATAAACCTACAACCTGTACAATTTGTTTTCTTATAATCAAGCAATCTTACCGTTCAGAACGTTTTTTGGATCATTGCGTCACATTTTTTTTGTTGCAGAGATATCGTTGATTATCGACTGTTATTTTCTAAGGTTTTGTTTGGGGCGGCTTGTGGAGCGGAGGCTTCGTTGGACCATATTTCTTTGAAAATGAGGACGGCACAACCATTACGATCAATTCAGACACCTATCGGAGCATGATAACCGATATTTTTATACCCGTTCTTCATGGTATTGAAAAGAACAATATTTGGTTTCAACAGGATTTATTGCGTTTAACTTTTGATGGCCGTTTTATGCTTTAATTAGCCGAAACAGTAATGTCAATTGGCCGGCAAGAAGCTGCGATTACTATTTTATGTGCGGGTGCCGTAAAAGACAAGTATTATGCCGAAAATCCAGAGAGTATTTGAGTATTTGAAAGCCAAAATTCGTGATGCCATTGACGAGATTCCACCTTTTAGACTCGAAAACATACATACATACTAGGGATGCCAAACGGGATTGATTTTTCGGGACAATTCGGGATCGAAAAATGCCGAAATATTCCGAAATATCCCGGGTTTTCGGGATTTGCTCTTAATAAAAAAAGCTAAAAACAATGGTTTTATTAAAAATTTCATTAATTTTTGATATCTATCACAATACACATGTTATAAAATAAAAAAACAGAACAAAAGTAACAAAAATAAAAATAATTCATCTGTGTCTCCATACATACATATACATATTGACGCAAACAAAAACATCCTTTCGCTGAAAAACATTTTTCGCAATATACACTTGTGGGAAAAATGGTTTCAAGATAGCTATAGCTAGTTTACTCTAATAACTATTTCTTTAGAAAGTTGATTGTCTAAACCATCAGCTGTATTAACAGATTTTATTGGACTTCGAGGGCAACGTTTAACTTATTAAGTTCGATGTCGAGTGATATAGAATATTCACTTCATTGTTGCATGATACACTTGAAAAACTACATGAGTGTTATTTAATGTAATAGTAAATAAAAAAAACAATGCCGTAGACTCAATTTTTTTCTTACTTTATAAGGTGTATATGTATGAATTTACAATCCCGAAAATTCCCGGGATTCGGGATTTGGGAATCCCGAAAATCCCGGGATTTTATGATTCGGTATTTCCCGATTGGCATCCCTAATACATACATAATTGGTCATTACAACCCTTCAGTCAGGATTATGACCTAGTTTCTCACACCACTTATGTTGTGTGTGTTAATTTTATATATGAGTGGTGGGACCTACAGTTTCAAGTCGATTTCGAACGACAGATTTTTGAGAAACTTTTTCATGGCAATTCTATTCACTCTCAGAGTTTTTGCCAGAAGTCTGCTGAGAGGGAGTCGCCGAAGAAGTAATTTTTGTATTTTGTTTTGATGTCTGTCCTGGGGCTCGAACTCTGGCTTTACGTCTAATAAGCCAATACACGGCGACTTACACTCGAAAAAGTGCACGAAATTGTTCCGATGGGATGAGGTACTATGAGGCCGGAGCAGCCATATGTATAAAATAATATTCCATTTCTAACCGGAATAATTGTACTTCACAACAAAAGATCAAATTTCAAACCGTTTTTTTTCCATTGCAAATTAAATTAAAAAAGTGGTCCACCCTTTATATAAAAACAATTTACTACCGAATACTGATAAATTCAAATTGTGACTAATAATATCGTCAGATATTTGTTTTAATCACACATAAACTGTTTGCTTTAAGAATACACCAGATAGAGGAGATCTATGAGAATTTTCGATGATATCTCACACACAATTTGTTTCATTTAGATTTACAAAAAGGAATTGTCTAAGGGTACACCAGATACAAGAGATCGAAGAAAATTTTCGATGATATCTCAAATACAATTTGTTTCATTTGGATTTTCAAGTGGGAAGGATCTGTATGCACCAGATAGAGGAAATCGATGAAAATTTTTGATGATATCTCACACAAAATTTGTTTCATTTAGAATTACAAAAAGAAGAATATGGATACACCAGATACAAGAGATTACAATATTCGGTGATATTTCACACAAAATTAATTGTATTTAGGTTTTCAAATAAGAAGGGTTTAAAAATATACAAAGTTGTAATATGTTTTGTGTCAGTGTGCCTATATTGTCCCTACAGTATTCTTATTTATTTCAAGAGCCTTAGAATATTAGACGGCTCTGTATCATGGCAAAGTTAATTGCCGAAGTTTTTGAGAAATACGAACAACTATATTTGAACTCAGAGGTATTTCTAATTTTATGCACAATTTTCTTCAGCTTATATACTATTTCTTATCTATGTTTTCTTATAATAATCTTAAACTATTTGTTTCCCCTAATTATTTTTGTCTATGTTTTCTTTTTCTTTTCCCCTTAAATCTATTAATTGTTAATAGTTAAGTGACCTACAGTAATATTTATATCGTATTCATTTGTATTGCATTTCTAGTGACCTATATTAATCAACACAAGCCACTTGATATTGCATACTCTGCATATTACGATTATATTTTGTGAAGTCACTTTACATTTGTTTACATTTTATTTTTGTTTATTTTAGTTATTCCATATATGGGTGAATACATACATTACAAAGAGTTTTAAAGGACATAAAAAACTGATAATTCGAATTGATACGCTAACAATAAAAAAGAATTTAATTTATTGCAATAAAAAAGAATAAAAGGATATTTATTTATGGCAAAAAGTTTGTAGATTTTTTAAGGCCAAACGTGGCAAAGATATTAAATCAAATATAAAAACAGAATATGATTAAAAACTTTACAGTGATAAGGAATTATGTGTGCTTATTAGTTAAATAAATTTAAGAATAATGTTGTAACAATTGTACATTTGAAATGCGTTTTGATAAAAACAGAAAATTTATCTTGAACTCTTTTTTACACCAAACACATTTGACGGATAATTTGGTTTCTAATGTTCATGAAAGCACTTTAATTGCTATAAGAATGAAGATTAGATGGGTTAAAGTATTCGGTCTTTAAGATATTGTTAACAAAATGAAAAATCTAGAAACTGGTATTTTGCTTTTACATCGTTTAACATTAGAATTATAAACAAAATCTACAAAAACTAAACAATACAGTAAACAAACCTGCTTACAAATTATCGTACTGCTTAATATAAAAGCAAACACTAGCATAAAAAAATGGTATACAAGTAAACAAACAAGAATACAAGCATAAATGTAAACAAAATACACAAACAACACTACAATTATAAATTTAAGCAATGATGTTTACATTTATATATATTTCAAGATGGCGAAGTCGTGAACATTCGCCTTCAAGAACATTCATCAGACTGTTTACTCCGCCACATAAAATGCAAGGCAAAGCAGGAGACTTTCAAGTAGGAGAAGTTCAGTCAGTCTTGTGTGAACACGCGTTGCGTTTGAAGAGAGTAATCGTGGTTTGAAGATCTCCGTTACAAATAATAATTGTCTAGTAATTTTTATTGCTTATGCAAAGGATATAAATAGAGGGATAACCGAAAAAGGCAATTGTTGTTTTTTACATCAAGTTGTGAACAGTGGCCCACAGAATTGTGCGAATAATAAAGAATTTTAATCAAAACTAAACACAAATGTATTTTTATTTATTTGCAATCTAGGAGCTTGTATTTTAAACGTTTTTAAAAGATAAAAACGTAATTACAATACTGTACAAACTGTCAAAAATTATTTACTATCCTATTAAATCTACAAATATCAAAGTAATTCAACTTTTTATGATTAAAAACGCATTTCTTTATAAAAAAAAAGAAGGCAATTTGACTAAAAAATGTGTACAATTAAACGCCATTTGCATAAAATATAAGCTTATGGCAAAAAAAAACTTGTAAACAAAACAAGCAAAAAATCAACAAAACGTGATAAACGATCGAGATGGACACTGCGATGCCTTTAAACATAAACATATCACTCTTCAGCGTTTGAAATATATTTGTTTTTAAGATTATTGTATCCATGCATTTTAGTATTATAACACAAAGATGGTCTAAAATATTAGCTATTTCAAGAAACAAATTTTAATTTGATTGGTATAAGGAACTCGATAATGCCTTAGAAATTACCATTTAAAAATAAGTGAACATTCTGTTATTTTTCGGATACTTATTTATACATATATAACTACTGGTGTTCAGTGATCGTCAAGATACAAATGTCTTCATAAGGAACGGTTATTGTGAACGAGTCTTAATATTTTTTGTGTTGGGAATCTGTCAATCACATGCAGTATACATCAAATCAGTGAGCAAAAAACATTATATTTATCGCCGATTTAAAGCTAGCGCGTTTTGTACCAGAAAATGATGAACTTTGGGAAGCATTAAGTTTTTCATGAAGTCGCCGTAGTCTAGTAGGTAGTGTGCTTGCTTATTAGACGTAAAGCCAGGGTTCAAACCCTAAGTCAGACATCAAATCGAAAATATGTAAAAAATATTGCTTCGGCGACTTCCTCTCAGAATAATTCTAGCAAAACCCCTGAGAGCAAATAAAATTGCCATGCAAAGTTTCTCAAAAATCTGTCGTTTCGGAGTCGTCTTTAAAATCTAGGTCCTGCCACTCATGTAAAATTAACGCACACAACATAAGTGGTGTGAGAAACTAGGTCGTAATCCTGACTGAAGGGTTGTAATGACCAATTATGTTAAGTTTTTCATATGATCATATGCTGATCGTACTTTCTCAGAGTTAACCTCCCGAAGAAGGCTTCAATGCTTGACAGATAAGGATTTTGATATGAAAAATGAAAAACGTGGAAGACAATCCAACTAGGTTGAAGACGCTGGCACTTTAAGTCTGAAACAAAACACAGAAATGCTTATTGTTGCACAACAAACAATTTACAACCATTTAAAAGCCATGGGAAAGATCAAAAAGTCTGGAAATTGGATGCTAGTAAATTGATGGAAAACCGAAAAACCACTTAAAAAATGTTGCTTTGAAAACACGACAGAAAAATAGTGTTCCATCTAATTGTTACAGGCGATGAAACGTGGATTTAGAAAAAAATAAACGGAATAATTTAATTCGTCTGTAAAACTATATCGATTCGGCAGGAAGACAGTGCTTTGTTTCTGTTGGGACCAGACAGTTGAGGTGAATCTCTAAAATTGTTACGACAAATCGCTACCGACAACAAATGATCAATTTTAAACATGCATTTAATCGAAAAACGACTACAATGGGCGACAAGATTTAATTTTTAGGTTAGGTTCGTGTGGTAGCTTTGATACTAAAAGCTCACTTGAGCACGCATAGTGGCCCGTTGTGACGCCACAGGTGAACGAAGTCCCTGTACTGACCAAGTTCCTCCGAACGAGGGAGGGAGAAGTTCAAGAGCTTCACATTTAAAGCACGACTACACCCCCCTAGAAAACCAACCTGTAAAGCTTGATAAACAAAGCTACATTTAACCTTGACATCAATGGATGATAGCTCCGTCAAGGTGACAAGGGTTGGACAGCCAAACAACCTATATTTGCAAATCGCAAGAGCTAGGCATTGACAAAGAAAGATGGATAACAGTCTCCTCGTCCTCAGCGGATCTGCACCCACTGCAGAGGTCGTTAAATGGGAGGCGCATACTTTCCGTGTATCTATCCATAACACAGTGACCTGCAAGCATGGTCACTGTGTGCGAGATGATGACCAAGTCTAAGTAACTGGTTGGCAGGCGGTGGAGCAGGATTACTCATTGATCCAGGATAGGTTGGGGTCTCGGAAGAATTTCCGCACGATGGCCAGCTTGAAAGAGGTATGTGGCATTTCAAAGTTGAATGAAGAGGCTTCCGGAAGTAGTGCACCAGATCTGGCGAGCTCGTCGACTCTGCAGTTTCCCGGAATGTCATAGTGCCCGGGAACCTAGATAAGTGTGACACTGTAGCGCCCGGAAAATGGGCAACAAGACATGGCAAAGAAATTTTGACAAAAAGACGAACCTTTTGATTGACATGTAAACCAATAATTGCCTAAAAGATGGAAACAATTTGAATGAATGTTTTTTACTTTCCTATTATAAATTAGTGTTATTTTATCAAAAACACCAGGTAGTTTCTATTGTCGTAGTTACTACTAGCACCACCTTCATGGCAATTATATACTCTCTAAGGATATAGCTGAAGACTGTTAAGTGTAGATTCCAGATATTTTAGCTAAGGTTTGAACACTTATTCTTGGTCTAGTTAGCCAATACACCATTCACTAGAATACGGTGATCACGGTGATGTTTAATGCCCAAATTTTTAGAAAACTACTGGCAAAACAAATGAAGAAAATTTCAAAAGTTTGGAATGAAAAGTTTTGCACGTGATATACGCATGTCTACTCTCGCCATCTCTTATACGCGAGCAGAAGAATTACAAAGTTTAGCCAAAGTTATTACAGAAAACATTATCAACAAGGATTTCAAACCAATCAACAAAACAAATCGAATATAGGAAACAACTCGTGTGGATTGGAAAACCAGGGAAAACCTACGATACTATAACAAGATGACAATGCTCTCGAGAAGCTAAACACAACCACATATGTTAGGGTACAAGTATATCTACAATAAAAAACTGTTTAGGCCTATTCACAGATGATTAAAATTAAAATGACAGTAAACAGGCAAAAAAAAAATTTAATAAATATTATTAAATTCAATGCATATCAATTGGTATGTAAATAATCATAAAGAATTAAATATTTTTATTTATGTTCATATTACTTAAGTCACAATGTAAAGTATTTAAAAAAAACTCTTATTTATATAAAAGTTTTTTTTATTAAAATTACAATTTTAAACTGGATGACATATAATTATTTAAGTTTTAAAAATCTGGAAAGAAGATAATTTAATTGCGATCAATATCAGAAATAAAATTACTTACGTACTTACTTAATTAATCTGTACAGTCCTTTAGTTAGGATTGCGGCTTAGTTTCTCACACACACAACCATTTCATGACAATTTTATCACACATACACGCACACATAATTGGCCATTACCACCCTTCAGTCAGGATTACGGCCTAGCATCTCACACCACTCAATTTATGTATGTTAATTTTTATACATGAGTGGCGGGACCTACAGTTTAAAGTCGACTCCGAACGACAGATTTTTGAGAAACTTTTTGATGGCATTTTTATTTATTCTCAGAATTTTAGCCAGAAATCTGCTGAGAGGAAGTCGCCGAAGAAATATTTTTTCATTTTTTCATTTGATGTCTGACCTAGGAGAAGATTGCTGTATACTTATTAAGCATTCTGATATTGAATATTTTTTATAGACCTTGTGAAAGAGACAAAATTCTTGGGGATTTTCCCTGAAAACCTTTTAATTTACTGGTCAGGACAGATAGACTGCGATGAAATTTCTAACGAATGTAATTTCAACGTCGGTCAATGAATGTCAGGGATTTCTTACGGGATTTCGGGCTACAGGGATAACGTTAAAAAGCTTGCAAATTTGGACATGTCACAGGAAACAGGTCACCGTTTGCCTCAGTTGAAGTGAATGTTATCCAGTCGTTTTATGGGAAGGCTCAATACCGTTTGCAGCATTTATTCTTACATGATCACCCTCCATATAAAAGCGAATTTCAAGAGCCAATGACTTTTTATAGGCATGCTGCAAATCTTGGCATTCTTGTGCAGCAGCTCTGGGTCTAAGAAGAAGGAAGGGGCTGTCTTTCACATCATGTTTCTGTGTTCAAACATGTCTTCAACATGCATTCAAATAAAAGCCAATGAAATTTATTTTATTTTATAATTTTTATTTTCATTGTATTTTCCTTAAAACATTTTAAAGCTCCCATAACTTTGGTTTGATTGATAAAATTATTTTTATTGATAGATAGATAAAAATCAATACAAGATTTATTTAAATCGGAGAAACGTAAGAGAAGAAACAACAGAATTTTTCAACAACATTGAAAGCTAATTTTGGCTGCATGTTAAAAATGTTTTCGTTATCAACTGCAGAACATAACTATTTAATTTTTTTCCTTTTTTTTTTTTTTTAAACCCTTATAAAAACACACTCACTTTGAGTAAAAATGCAATCTTCAGTTATACTCACAAAGATATTTATGTATATACTATAGCTATAGGTGTTTTAGGTACTTCTTTGCAAAAAGTTTGTAGAATAAATTATTTGACTAAAGTATGAAAAAGAAAATATTGTTTCAAAAAATGTTGACAGCAACTATAAGTCTTCGATTTTTGCGGACTTATGTTGCAAAGAAATAAGCAGATTAGGATAACAAGGATGGAATTGGGTTTATCGACATGTTTAAATTTATAAAGACCTTATATAAAAGAACATTTATATTTATAACTAACATTTTTAAAAAAAATTTTAAAACTACTTTTAATTTAAAGATGTTACTTCAACATGATAAGTCATAGAATTTACAAAAAGCTACAGAGGACGTCGTCGTAGTCTAATAAGTAGTGTGTGGGCTTATTAGACGTAAAGCCGCGGTTAAAACCCCAGGTCAGCCATCAAAACGAAATTTGAAAAAATATTTCTTCGGCGACTGCCTCTCAGCAGATTTATAACAAAAACTCTGACAGTAAATAAAATTGCCATGAAAAGTTTCTCAAAAATGTGTCGCTCGGAATCGACTTTAAACCGTCGCTCCCACCACTCATGTATGAAAATTAACGCACGCAACATAAGTGGTGTGAGAAGCTAGATTATAATCCTGACTAAAGGGTTGTAATTATTTGTTAAGTAAGTAAGATGTTAGTGCGACTGCATTAGAATTCGATTTTCCTCATATTGATCATTAGTACGATTGTTTAGCAATTTTTGAGAATACATGATGTCTCATGATGTCTTTCCTCTCATCGGTTTGAGTATAATGAGAGGAAAGACCAACATCGCCTAAAGTCTATTGTTATGTGGACATGTAGTATGTCGGCAATTTTTTGTTGAATCAGTGAGAATAGGGTGTGAGAAATATAGTCCCATTTCACAACCCGTATTTGTTTTGAAACCTGCATTTTGCATCTGATTAATGTTCGCGTATAAGAATAATAGTTTACATCGGTATTCCCTTGCTGATTTTGCATATTACCAGAAGAAATAAATGGAAATTTTCAAGAGGATTAATAAGCACAAAGCAGAACTTTGCATATGATTTTATTAGTACTTTCAATATGCTTTTCGGTAGAATAAAAAGTCCTTTGAGGTAAAATTCCCAAAGAGAAACAGTTCCAGGAAGAGTTATAGGCAATGGTTTTTTTTCTAACTTAGTTTCTTTTACTTGTTCATGTTCTGTCTTTTCGGAAAAGTGAATAATTTCTCGGTTCTTATTTAATTCGTTGTTTGGGAAATGTGTTTAAAACTTTATGTTCAAAATGTAAGGATTATAAAAAATTCTTTAATTGAATGAAATTTTCTTAAAAACCCAAAAACACACCTCATTTTTAACTACATTTCCCTCCGGGGAAAAATAAAACTTTTTTATGTAATTTTTTTTTTTGCACAAACCACAATTTCTCTTTCACCTACTGTTGAAAGTAAAAACATGGGATATTAAGCAAGGGGGAACAAAAAATTATCATCCAATTACTGCATTTAATTTTAATGTTAAAATTCAATTAAAAGGCTATCACTTAGTAACCTCATTAAGGAGGAAAGTAATTAATTTTTATTACTGGGTTTTCAAACATATTAAATCCTAACAAATAAAACAAAACGAAATAACAAACATACGATGCAAGGTAATTTGAAATCAAAAGTACCAACTTTATTTCCAACGATCTGCTATTACATTCGTACACATTACAGATTTCCTTTGCTGTTCAGTATCTGTTACGTTGAATTGGTGGATGATAGAATAAGAATCATATAAGAAATAAATTTAAGAATGAAAAGATAAAAACTTATTGTTCGCATTTAACCAGAAGAGATAATGTTTTTCCATCTTTAAAGACATTTATAAAGAAAAAAAATCATCAAAATCAATGTGCTACTACAAATAATAATAAGTATGACACCTAAATGCATTCTGTATGATCTATAACTTCTTTTTCAAGCAGAAGTCTTCTTGCCAAAATTTCTACATTAAAGTGTTTTTCAATGCCTTCTTGTTGATAACATGGTATTTTGGGCAATTAATAACCCACAAATATTGTATTCGATTAATGTTGTATTGGACTTAGGTGTAGTCGACCTAAAGGTGGCTGAAAAATTCTCTCAGAAATTTGCCGTTCAGAGTCAACTTTAAACTGCAGGTCCCGATACTCATCTATAAAATTAGAACACACAACATAAGTGGTGTAAAAATTAGGTCGTATCCAGACTAAAAGGTTGTAATGACCAATTATATATTTAAATATGTAAATCCAGAAATACACGGGCAATACTTGCTTCGAAGACTTAAAAACGTAACAATATTTCTGATGAATAAAATTCTAAAGCTGAAGATCCATATTCTTAAGAAATCACTGTATAAAATGTAGTACAGTACAGTTTATAAATTCAGTATAGGATGGTATAGGAAGAAGTCGCCGTAGTCTAGTAGGTAGTGTGTTGGCTTATTAGACGTATAGCCAGGGTTCGAGTACCAGGCCAGACATCAAAACAAAATACAAAAAGTATTTCTTCGGCGACTTCCTCTCAGCAGATTTCTGGCAAAAACTCTGAGAGTAAATTAAACTGCCATGAAAAGTTTCTCAAACATCTGTCGTTTGGAGTCGACTTTAAACTGTAGTTTCCGCCAATCATGTATAAAGTTAAAACACACACCATAAGTGGCGTGAGAAACTAGGTCGTAATCCTGACTGAGGGGTTGTAATGACCAATTATGTATGTATAGGATGGAAGGAGTGATAATCATGTGGACACAATACTTTGGTTAAATATTTAATTTTCATTATTTTTCTCTGAATTTGAATATCTTTATCATATTTGCCCTTGTAAAGCCTTTTTGTTATTTTATTAGAATGTTTGCAACTTAAGAAATTCTTATGAAGGAATTTGTACGTATGGCACGTACGAAACATATCGTTTAGTTATAATATATTCTGTACATTTCTAGTATTTATTTTTTTCACTTCATTTAGTCATTTCGTTTATTAGCTTATTCTAGATTTGTACGACATTAAATTTGTTGTTCATTTGTCGTCATAGTGAAGACAGCAATAGACGACTGTAAATATTTGCAAAAGAGAACAGAAGAACTTTTAACCGAAAAAATACAAATACAAGGAAATGTTAAAGCAAGTGTGCATCAAACTATACTACAATATGTGCGTAAAGCATGTGTGACGGAAATAATCTGTGGCAAGATTGTGATGTAAGAGGATATAACATAAGATATGTCACAAACTAGAGTATAACACAAGGAGATAAGAGATACAATATACTCGTATAGACAAACATTATGAAACAATTTGGTATGACAGATTGCTTAGATTGTCTAAAACGTACAAAATGAAATAATTCTGATAAAAGAAAAGATTATAAAGCTATTTTGTTGAGTGATAATTTCAGTAGCAAATAGTTTTAAGGCAATACTTTAATATGACATAATTCGATAGTACAACGCTTGACAATTGAATTTCGAAAGGAGTGTATTTTCTTGCCACTTAGAATTGTGTAAATGGAATATCTAAACTCAATATTTATTCCAAAAATATCTAAAATAAATTACAAAATTTGTCATTACAACCCTTCAGTCAGGATTACGACCTTGCTTCTCACACCAGTTATTACAGTTTAAAGTCGTCTCTGAACGACAAATTTTTGAGAAAATTTTCATGGCGATTTTATTTACCCGTAGAATTTGCGCCAGAAACTGCTGAGCGACAGTCACCGAAGAAATATTTTTTTCATATTTTCGGTTTGATGTCTCACCTGGGAGTTGAACCCTGGCCTTAGGTCTAATAAGCATACACACTACCTGGTAGACTACGGCACTATGTACAACAAAAATTATGTTTCGTAGTCATGGATTTGCTAACTGTTTGAAAAACGTCTTTAATTCGCACGCATTGATGGCAATCTACCTCAGATTTGATTTCCGGCATATAAAAATAATTACTGTTAACTTAAACCGAAAAATATCTCCTGGTATTTATGAAATTTTACAAAAAGTACTACTCCGTTTTGTGGTGAGAGTTAGGTTAGGTTGAAGTGGTAGCTTTGATTACCACAGCTCACTTGAGCACAAACAGCGGCCCGTTGTGATGCCACTGGGAAGCACAATCCCTGTACTAACCGAAATTCAGTAAATTAATCGAAAAAGCTTATCAGCGGCTGCACTTGAAGGCACGATGGGAATTAGCCTGAAAGTTTTAATGGCATTAACCTGACAAGGAATGGAGAGCCAAATAACATAAATCTGCACCTCGGATTAGATGGGCAATGACAAAAAAAGTTTATAACTGTTTCCTCCTCTTGAGCGATCACACATATTCAGCAGAAGTCATTCGATGGGAGCTGTAGTCTTTCCGCATGTCTTCCCATAATGCAATGGCCTGTAGGCACGACCGCTATGATCGAAGTGAGACTGCCATCAAGTATGAGTAGGTGGTTTGTACGCCTTCTATCCATTGTGGGACTCATTGACCCAAGATATTAATCAAGAACAGAATTTAATTGAGGAAGTGTACCTTCTATAGCCAGCTCATCAGCCTTACAGTTGGCTGGAATTTCCCTGTGCACAGGAACCCAGACAGGTGATGCACTGAAGCGCCCAGACAGAATGCCGAGACAATGGCGACACTCTCTAATGAGATTAGAGTTGACCTTAACGCTCGAGTGTGGTGAGAATACTCTTCTCTATTTTTAAGGCTTGTGCATCAAATACTAACCATAAATTTAGAAAGATTCGTTGATTATAATGATACTAAAACCTAGAGGAGATCACCCAAATGTATGGTCATATAGACCCTCAAATCTTTTGAAGATTTATTATTGATTATTAATTTGGCAAAGATACCAAGTAAAGGTATTAATAGTGTTCGACATATTTTATTAATGTTCATCCATACAGACTGACATAAAGGCACATTTTTGAAAATTAATACGACCATCCCATTATCAAGATGCATCTGGCTGTCATTGTGGTTAAAATGAAGTATGTATCTGTTGTCGACAAGTACGGACATGCGGCGTATCGGATCTCATATTACCGCCGATAATTATACTTTCGATATTGCCTATGAATTTACCAGCCAGAAAGATGTCTGGAGATCAAGCATAGGATCATTCTTGGTAACAGCTGCTATTGTCTCAATAGGTAATTGAGTAACAAACACCTCTATCGTACATACATACATAACTGGTCATTACAACGCTTCAGTCAGGATTACGGCCAGCTTCTTACTCTCTCGTAGAACGAAACTTATATTCAACAAGTTGCTCATTCTTCCTGTGCATCTTTATGGCGCAGAAGCATGGGCACTATTAACCAGCGATGCGGCAGCCTTGAGTGTATTCGAGAGAGAAGTCCTACGTAAGATCTTCGGTCTTCGGCCACGTCGTTCGGATGTAAGAGAATGTTCCGGCGAGACGTATGTAATGCGACTATTAGCGGTCGTCGTAATGGACGATCATGTCTTCGTTGGAAGAACCTGTCATCGATTGGTGTTAACAATTGGTGAAGTCGTGCAAAAAGTTGTTAATGCCCAACTAAGTAGGCAAGTATGTACATTACAAACCAAGTTATATTACTGAAAAATATAATTATCTTTAAAATTTGCGTGAAGTTTTTTTGATAAGAATAAATTCTAGAAGTTCCAAACATGTTTCATTCTGGTTAGCACAATGAAGCAAACAAAAATTTATAAACTTAACTTTTTGCAACTTAATTTTTTTTTCATTTAATCGACGGGGCAGCATTTTAAACAAAAAGCCAAAGATCTCGTAGTAATTGGAAGATTGGGTTTCTTTTTTTATTTTTCTACATGATAAACGATTCGAAGTTATTTTTTGTAAATTTTTTTAATACCCTTAAATACCACAATTTAAGAAAAATTTTGGATCATATTTTTATTTATTTGTTTGTTTATTAATTAGAATACAATTAGAAATTATGTTCTAATTATACACGAGCTAAGTAACTTTAACCATATGCTCGGTGTAGTGTCACAGACCAGACCCTCTGGTGGGAATCCTTCGACCCTCACTATAATAAACCACCACACTACCCACTAGACTACCAGGTACCCAGGTCGTTTCTTACCTTTAATTCAGAACAATTAGTATTCCAGGAATTTTTTTATAAGAACACCCTCTTGTTTTAAATTATCAATCAAGCACTTTTCGGTGATATTTAATCCCTCTCTTGAGCTATTTCCACGTCAATTAAAATTTTATTTTTATTCGCCATATTTTATTGTCTTCTATTATATTTCGACAGCAATAGACTGCTTTTACTTAAGTTTTAGAATTTAAGATTTTATCGAAATAACCCCGACATACTGGCAATAAATACTTTAGTATTTATGTTGTTATTATGACCATAATTACGATTAGGATTTGTTTTTGTATACGAATAAAACATTTACAAGTGGTATTACAACTTGCAGTCATTTAATTTAAATTTTATTTCTTTTTTATAACGTGATAATGCTCTATTAGAGTAACTGCCATTAAAAAACGAAATTTTTTATTCATATTTCTCTAATAAAAATGAAATCAGCTGAAAATTATAGAATAAGATTTGCATTAAGATTATTGAGAAATAAAAATGATATCAACATTTTTTCCTAATTTTCTGCCACAATAGGGAATTTCGCCCAAATTTTTCTTGATTTTTTCTGAATTTTGTCTGTGTTAGCAAAAGCACATTATAAATTATTTTTAAAAATTTCATGACGTGTTTTTCGATTATAAAAATTTAACCCTGTTCCGTTACTCCTCATTTTTGTACATTAAGGTAACTCTTCGTTGAATCGACGAGCTATTTAACCCTGAATGGTTACTGTTCGTTGAATCGACGAAAATCATTTACTTTTTATCATATAATTCTTTTATGTTTGACCAAATTTCGCTCTTTTTATTAACAATGTTAGTTGATAACGAAAGCTTGTAGTAAGAGTAAGCTTACGCTGGCCACCCATTTTTTTAACACTTCCTGTTTATAAATCTAAATGAAACAAATTGTGTGTGAGATATCATCAAAAATTCTCATCGATATCCTCTACCTGGTGTATCCTTAACCACTTCTTATTTGTAAATCTGAATGAAACAAATTGTGTGTGAGATATCATTGAAAATTCTCGTCAATCTCCTCTATCTGGTGTACCCTTAAACACTTACTATTTGTAAATCTAAATGAAACAAATTGTGTGTGAAATATCATTGAAACTTCCCATCGATCTCCTCTATCTGGTGTATCATTAACCACTTTCTTTTTGTAAATCTAAATGAAACAAATTGTGTGTGAGATATCATCGAAAATTTTCATCGATCTCCTCTATCTGGTGTATCCTTAAACACTTCCTATTAGTAAATACAAATGAAACAAATTGTGTGAGCGATATCATCGAAAAGTGTAATCGCTCTCATCTATCTGGTGTATCGTTAAACACTTCTTATTTGTAATTATAAATGAAACAAAATGTGTGTGAGATATTATCGAAAAGTGTCATCGATCTCTTGTATATGGTGTATCCTTAAACACTTCCTATTTGTTAATCTAAATAAAACAAATTGTGTGAGAGGTATCATCGAAAATTCTCATCGATCTCCTCTATCTGGTGTATCCTTAAACCCTTCTTATTTGTAAATCTAAATGAAACAAATTGTGTGTGAGATATCATCGAAAATTCTCATTGATCTCTTGTATATGGTGTATCTTTAATCACTTCCTATTGGAAACTCTAAATGAAACACACAATGGCCACATGTTTTTCAAAATAAAAAAATACAGTGACGGCTGGTTTATTATTATTTTTTTTTACATGTCTGTCCAGAATATCAAATGTTGCATACGCTGTGTAGCACACATATCGGTGGTGTCCAGATCATCCGATTCAGGCCAGTAGTTGGTAATAATTGACCCGCGACTATGGCCATCTATGTGATCGATGACCCAAAATCCACACCAAACAGTGAATTTTTCGGAACAATGATCACAAGCAAACTTCGGGTGTGACAAAGCTTTGGTTGATCCATAATTGCCCCAAACTTATAGAAACCCCTGCACAGAGCCCAGATCTCAACGTAATTGAACATCTTTGGGAAGAATTAGCTAGAAAAGTATACCAACAACAATTTAAAACTTTGAATCAGCTTAAGGCGGCTTTACTGGAAGCGTGGAACTCCATAGAACCTGAGGTATGCTACAATTTGGTAAAATCAATTCCAAAACGTTTTCAGGTTGTTCTTGAGAACAAAGGATATGCCACAAAGTATTAATTGTTCTCTTTCGTCATTTTTGGCAATGGTGCTATTCTTTGTCCGATTATGCGTTGAGCGCAAAAAATTGAGTTAATTTTCTTTTTCTTTATAAAATTACTGTTATCATGAAAAATGTTGTTATTTTTTATTAATCTAAAAGGCTGTAATGTAGAGTGTAAATAAAAGCGAAAAAACATATATTTAATATTTTCTTTTTAAGTTTTAAGCACATACATATCAGACTAGTGGTTGTCCGATTATGCGATGGAGCCACTGTATGTACGTGTGTAGTTATAAAACTTTTGGGCTGCACTTCCAATTTTGTGGTGGCTGGCCGAGTGTACTATATGCTTAAAGAGAGCTGTATAAATTTTCTAATTTCTGTAAGAAATGTGAAATTGAAAAACATTTAAGCAGAACTCATAATTCAAAAATTAAATTTAATGCTCATGGTCAACCCTTTGTGACATACATTTTACCCCAAACATCAACCAGACGTACTTATTATTTCGTTTTTTATTGCTTAACGCTGCTGTGTGGCTGACGACAGCACAAACGCATTTCAAATAAAGTGTTGTTGACAAAATCTAGTGGTTAGGGTTCTGAAATAAGTACAAGCTAGACAGACCACGTACGTAATGTACTTTTTGTCCATCCGATAATTGTCCGTTATACGCATATGTAATTTACATATTGATGTTCTGCTTATAATATTGGTTGGTTGTAAGGTTTACACATCAACAAGTAAGCCAAGAAGCAGCAGCCCCCACCATAATGCTGTAAACTTATTTATGTATGCCGGCAAAATGAAATTTTCCCTTAAAAAATGTGCTTTTGGCGTACAGAATATTAAAGGTTAAATTATAAAAGAGTTACACGTTTCCGCCAGCCTGTAATAACCAACTGCCTGATAACGACATTAAAAATTTATTGATTTTATTTAATGTTCATCATTTGCAAAGATTACCATCGGCATTTGATAATAGGTTTAACGAAATGCGATTTCATGAGGTCATGAAATTGAATTTTTTTAAAGAAATACCCTCGAAAATAATTACGTATTTACTCAATATATATACATATGTAATTGGTCATTACAATTCTTTAGTCAGGATAACGACCTATTTTCTTAAACCATTTATGTTGTGTGCGTTAAAATTTATATACGAGTGGCGGAACCTACAGTTTACAGTCGACTACGAATGGCAGATTTTTGAGAAACCTTTTATGGCCATTATATTTACTCTCAGTGATTTTTGCCAGAAATCTGCTGAGGGAATGTCGCTGATGATATATTTTTATATATTTCGTTTAGTTCGAGATACGTGACCTGAGGACTGAGGGCTAATGCCTACTTGCTATCTACGGTGACATTTTATTAAATTGTAATGAATTCTGCCTTTTATATGTCACATTAGAGTCGTATATCCGAATACTCAATTAAGTCGGGAAGGCTATGTTTTATAGTACAGTATGCTGATTTGAAAATAACTCCATCAAATCTAACAATTGAAAAAACCTAGAAGTATTATTTTTATAAAAAAAAAAAAATTCATTACGGACCGAACATTTGTCAGACTGTTTCTTTTAATAAACATGTACAAGGAAAACAAAATATAATGTCTTCCTTACGTGCTTCCAATATGTAAATAAAACAAATAGTGTGTAAGATATAATCGAAATTTTGTATCCATTCAGACGTAATCAACAGACTCCATAAAGTGAGAGCGATATTACAGCCACTGTGGAGAAGCTCACAAATGTGCAGCAAACAAAACTCAGAATATTCTATGCTTGTGTAAAATCGACTTTGTTCTACGGAAGTGAAACTTGGTTAGTATTGAATACCATCACGGAAAATATACAGATTTTCATCAGCAAGTGTCTAAGAATCATATAACATCATCAACATAATTCACTGGAACCTTACCAAAAAGAAACCCATAATAATGCAAGTAAAACATATGAAATGGGGATAGATCGGTCATACTACCATGGGAAACCAAAAATTTCAAAAAGCCGTGGCCAGCCCGAAAACACCTGGAGACGTTCGATACCCACCACAAGATCTAGGACAGTGCAAACTTATACGTCAAAAGGCAAAAATAATAACAGCCAACCGGATAATGCTTTGCAAGAGGGGTAATAGCAAAAAAATTGATACCATTATGTTTGCAATATAGCATCGTTCAAACGTCCACCACGATTTTTGGGTGGACTGCGTCCGAAACGTCTAATTCTCCAAGACTCCATGGCGTATTTTATAGATAGTTTTAGCCTTGAGGGCCGCTGTGCTTTATGGCTTAATTCCATATATTTAGAACTTAAGAAACCCCATAAGAAAGAGCTCAATGTAGTCATAGGGATGATCTACCTCAACGTGAATGAGAATGCCCTCAAAAGGTTGATGTCCAGATCGTCCACTTTAGGCCAAAAGAAATTGGGAATAGTGATTGCTGTTGACAGATATTTTATCAATCAGTGGGTGTGTTTAACTGGACTCTATTTTCTTCGGAAATTAAATTGATGGTCCAGAAAAATAGTTAAGTTATCACCTGTATTATAAAAAGTTTACACTGTGATGAGAACAAACTTATTAATCTGGCTTTTCCCCTTTCGAAAGATCTCTGTAGGTTACATATGAAATCAGTCAGTCCCACGTTCTATTAGTTTTTAAGTCCTTAACCCTGGACGGTTACTGTTCGTCGAATAGACGAAGCTCAATTACTCTTTATAACATAATTATTTTATGTTTGACCAAATTTCGGTCTTTTTTTCAACAACGTTAGTTGATAATGAAATCTTGCAGTCAGTAGACGAAAATAAAATTTTTTTGTTCGTCGATTCAACGAAGAATAACTTTACTGTACAAAAATGACCATACTGGATTAAAAAAATGGGTGGCCTGGGTACTTTTACTCACTACAAGCTTTCGTTATCAACCAACATTGTTGATAAAAAGACCGCAATATGGAAATCTAATGAATCATTCTAAATAGACAAAATGATAATTTAGCCTCTCATAGTCGTATGGTCGCAAAAGGCTTAAGACACATATTCACTTTTTTAACTATGCTCAAAATAGATCTTAACGCTTTGCAAACCAAACCCAGATACTTAAAAATTTTACGTAATTGTTTTGTGTGTCAAAGGTTTAAATGATATTGTAATACAGAATTCAGAAGATCTAAACTAACGTTAATACTGTTACGTTTTTACCCTTTTAAAAACGTTTAAAATATGAGTACGTAGATTGCAAATAAAAATAAATTTGTGTTTAGTTTTAAATAAATATTTTAGTGTTCGCACAATTCCGTGTGCCACTGTTCGCAACTTGATTTAAACAACAACAAGTTGCTTTATTTGTTATTCTTCTTTACACTCTTCCGCGTACACAGTAACAATTGTTCGTTAGATCTTCACAACAGAGATCTTCAATCCACTATTATTCTCTTCACACAAGTCTGACTGAATTTTTACTGATCCCGTTGCCTGCTTTGTCTTGCTTTTTATATCGCTTGGTAAACAATCTGATGAATGCTCTTGAAGGTGGATGACTTTGCCTTTGCGAAACCTCTATAAATGTAAACATTTTGTTTACGTTATTTTTGTTTGTGTATTTTGTTTATGTTTGGCTTTGCGATGTTGTTATTGCCTGTTTGTTTACTTGATTATTCCCTTTTTTATACTGATGTTTATTCGTTGATCATGTAAACAAGTCCATTGTTTTTGTTTTTGTAGCTTTTGTTTATTTTTGAATGTTAAACGAGAACACCATTTCAATTTGCGTAACAACACTTTTACCTCAAGTGTAAAATACTAAATAAAATAGAAGTAAAGCGTTCATAACGTATTACACTTTTTAAATACATTTTTGTTAGTTTTTGTAAAAAAAAAACTACAATTTCAAACAAAATAAAGAAAAAACATTAATTAAGGCAAAATATTTTATGTAGTCTTGGCACGGAATGCATCAATTTTCTAAGAGTTTATGGAAAAAAACTACTTCTTTATACAAGCATAGAAATTTTAAAATTTTTCTAACCTGGTGCTGTACAGTATTCAGGTGGTAGTCAAGGGTAATATTTGTAATACGTAATGTAACAATCTTTTTACAAATTTTGTAAAGAAAAATTGATAAAGATTTAAAAAAAAATAACCGCAACATTCGAGTCTAGTTAGAGAGAATTCTTTTCAATTCACAAATTTTCTCGGTTTTATACGTAATATTCTTACAAATAAAATTGTAAACTACTCCATAAGGGACAAGGTAGCTAGCATGTTATGTCGCCGCTTTTAGTTCTTAATGTACTTTTCTTGCCTTTAAATTGTTAGAATAAATATTTCACGAGTTTCTCTTTTGTTGTCGTTCTTTTTGTAAAACTTTCTCATCACAGCAGAGTAACCAAGCGATTTAACTTGTTTTCAAAGATTTTTTTTTCAACGTCAGACTACAAATTCCAAAGCAAATTTACGACATTCACAGTGCCTTAGGTAGGGTTTGTGCAAATTTCATAACTGATGAAAATAAAAGTAAAAAAAAAATATAGAAACGCTCCTGACAACGCCAGAAAAAAGAAAAAGTGAAAAAAAGCAATGAAAACCTCCAAAGCAATTTCCAGATTCAAATACAACAAAAATGTGCGATTTTTATCATAACGTTGACCTGCCCCGAAAGCCATGTAGAAAATAAGTACATAGATGACCTTGTATTACTGAAACCGTTTCATACTTATATACATGCAGTGCGTATACGTATATTTATGATAAATATTTTTAGTCTGCCTCTCGTAACACCCTCAATGTAATAAGGGTAAGTATGTATTCTAATATTCGCAATCATAAAAATCTATTTGAACTGTTTATTGGCATTTGCCTGGTGGCGATGTACTTTAATATGTTCTCGCCAAATATTACGAAATAAAATCAAATACGATAGGATGCGCCCAATTGGCTTAAATAAACACCCAAGGTGGAAAGAGACGCATGTGTGTGGAATT
The DNA here is from genome assembly GCA_936449025.2 of Sarcophaga subvicina. Lineage (NCBI taxonomy): Eukaryota > Metazoa > Arthropoda > Insecta > Diptera > Sarcophagidae > Sarcophaga > Sarcophaga subvicina. The sequence goes on from OW388080.2 coordinate 88,450,947, forward strand.
TCTTTTACCAAAGTGCCTGGTATTATTTTAAATATGTAGGTTGTATTAAAATTTTATAAAATAGTTGGTTTTGTTTTTGTGATTTTTTTTTAATTTTGTAACCTTGTCTAGAAATAACGAGTTTTGTTAAGTTTGCTCAAAACGAAAACCAGCACTCATGAACTTGTCGTTGGCTTGTGGGTGTGGATAGACAGAAATTTTAATTTAATTTCCAATAGCTCAGAGTGCAGTTGATAGTGTAATGAAAGAGTTATTCCTAGAGCATGCAAGACAAGAGTGGACCTGCGAGAAATTATTGCTAATCATGTGTTCTGGCAAGCAATTATCATACTACATACATACATATACATACATAACATAATTGGCCATTACAACCCTTCAGTCAGGATTACGGCCTAGCTTCTCACACCACTCATGTTGTGTGTGTTAATTTTATACATGAGTGGCGGGACCCACAATTTAAATTCGACTTTGAACGACAGATTTTTGAGAAACATTTCATGGCAATTTCATTTACTATCATAATTTTTGCCAGAAATCTGCTGAGAGGAAGTCGTCGAAGAAATATATTTTCATATTTCGTTTTGATGTCTGACCTGGGTTTTAATCGTGGCATTACGTCTAATAAGCCCACATACTACCTACTAGACCACGGCAAATTCTGCATATATAATTGGTAATTACAACCCAGGGCGAACTCAATTAGGTGATGGCAATAGCGCAACAACTCAATTTGCAGTGTTTTTTAACAAAAACAACATGTATTTTCTGTTGTTTTTGGGTGACGATAATTGTCGAATGAAATTCGTCTTTAGCCAGAAATGACAAAGGCGAATCCATATAATGACATAAAGTTGTTATTTTGAGTCATTATTTCTCTTTTGTTTAAAAATAAAAATTTTAAAAAACAAATTTTAAAAAATAATTTTTTTAAATACGAGCTGATTTGCGCTACCACTAAGGTATGACGATCTTCAGAGGCATACCGGGAAGCATAAAAGCGGATTCTGCAAGAAAAGTTGTGCCCAAACATCCAGAATATTTAAATAAATTATAAATTGTATAGAATAGAAATGTAAATGGAAATAAAAAATAAATAAACAAAAGAATGTATATACAGTGAGCAAAAAAAGTGTACATTATTGTAAAAAACTATTGTAAGCACATGAAATGAAGACAACAGAGTTTGTAGTCTAGTGAGAGCCAGCGAAAAGAAAAGACGTGCACGGACGACAATACAAAATGAATTTCTTTTTATTTTTTTTTTTTTTTTTTTTTTTTAATTTATTTGATTTATTTTATTTTATTTTTATTTGATTTATAATGATCTACATAGCACAACAAGATACTAAATCTTATATGTGACAGTGCTATGTTTACAATCAATAAGGTATAAAAAATTATCATTAATTAAATATATTAAATTAGAGAAAGTTAATTTATGTATATAAATATTAAATTAAATTGATAAGGTAAAGTATAAAAATAATAATAATAATAATAATAATAATAATAATAATAACAATAATAATGATGACCTAAAAAATAAAATCACAAAATTTACAAATATGAGATAAAAATTTTAATTATGAAAATAATTTAAATAACTCCTTTTTGAACGCGTTTGCATTGCCCAGATTTTGGATGTTATTTGGTAAGGAATTCCAAAGACTAATGGTGTGTATAAAGAACTGTCGCTGAGACAGAAGAGTCCTGAATCGTTGCTGTATAATCCCCACACCCCGGTGGGATCTGGCAAACTTAATTTTACAATATAAATACTTCGGCTGTTTCGTGTAAATTATTTTATGAAGTAGAAGGAGGCATCTAGTTTTCAGGAGATTATCAAATTTGATACCAAGAATCAGGTAAGCTAAATGAGAAATGTGATCCCGACGCCCCTTAAGGAAAACATACCTGGCTATGTTATTGTACGCCAGGTTAAGTTTCCGGTTGTCATCATAACTGCAATTTGCGTATATCTCACATCCATATAAAAGTACCGGAATCAAGTACGTTTTAGCAAGTTGCATGCGAATGACAAAAGGAGTTTAATCTATGACAGCCCACAAATTTCGAAGCATGCCATAAATTCTGCCAACAATGACACTTATATGGGTAGACCACGATAATTTGTCATTAAAGACAATACCCAGATTAGTAGCCGACCTGACAAATTCAATTTTATTTCCCCTGATACTCAATTCAGGTATGACAAATGATCCGTTTGTTCTCGAAAGTGTAATACATTTAGACTTAGAAGGATTGATACATAGTCCATTGGCCGAGGCCCATCCGTCAATCCTTGCTAAGTCACGATTAATGTAGTCCAAACAAGAATAAATATTTTCCCTTGGAGTATATGTGTAAAGCTGCACATCGTCAGCATACATGTGAACATTACAGTTAACCAAAACATCAGGTAGATCATTTATATACATGCAAAACAGCAAAGGTCCAAGTATAGACCCCTGTGGAACACCTCTACTAATAGTAAGTGGATCCGAAACTTTGCCATTGAAATGAACCTTCTGAAATCTGTTCGTCAAATAAGAATAAATTAGATTACAGGCAGTTTCGGAGAAATAAAACAGTTTTCGGAGCTTTTCCTCAACTACATTTACCAGAGCGGTAGTACAACTCCTACCTTTCATGAAGCCCGACTGATTAACCGTTAAGAAATTGTGGCCCCTCAGATATTCATCGATTTGTTTGGCCATGATGTTCTCCAATACTTTGGATAAAAAAGGAAGGATTGCAATTGGCCTGAACTCACAATTAGTTTTCGGAATGGGAAGGGTTTTAGCCAGTTTCCAACTTTCAGGAAAAGAAGACTTAGTCAGAACTGTATTGAACAAGTACGTATAGTAAGGCAAAAGTTTAGGAGTCAGAGCCTTCAAGAATAAAGGATGCAAATCATCAGAACCAACTGCATTCGATTTTACCGCTGAAATACCTTCCAAAACCTCAAACTGATTTACGCAACGAAAGCTAAAGGAATACTGTGGTGGAACACAACAGAGTTCATCATACAAGTCACCGTTAGACCTTGGGACCCTAGAATTTACGAACTGGTCATTAAGCTTGTCCACATCCACATCAATATCGGCTTTTGGACATTTTCGGCCTATTCCTATTTCACGAATTACATTCCATTTAGACTTGTTGTCCATAGCATTGGAAAACTTTCCGCCATAATACAATCTTTTTGCAGTTCCTATGCTCCTGGTAACTTCCATCCGTGTGAATCTATGTAAAGCTTTCAAATCATCCGTCCTAAACCTCTTCCATCTCCTGTAAGCACTATCCCTCCTCTCAATGAGTGCTTTTATTTCCGCATTTTTCTGTTTTAAATATATATATACACTGAATTCAACAAACACGTGTTTTTTTCTTAATTGGATGTTCTTCTCTAACACTATTAAATAAATTCGTCCACAGGATTTTGTTTAAGATGACTTTCTAGAAAATCCGTTAGCCATAGTTAAAAAATCACCACTTTTTTGCCTAAAAATGTGGGAATTTCTTAGTTTCGACAATTATTTTCTTTATATGTAACCAATAGAGAAATGTTTATAATCAGAGTATAGTTTTTAAGCTTTTTTTAGTCTTAGAATATAGTTTTTAATCTTTTTTTAGTCTTATGGCCAATAAATTCCTTTTTATAGAACATTTTTTGGTCATAAGTTATTTCGAGGTAGTAAGTGTAAGTTTTTTTTTTGCTCACTGTACGAAAAAAAAATATTTGACATTTATGTGGACTGAAAAAAGCAATCAGCTGGGCTAATAACATCACCAATTATGAATTCGCCTTGTTACAACCCTACAGTCCGTATTATAACCTTGCTTCTCTCACCACTTGTATTGTGTGTGTTAATTTTATACAGGAAGCCTATAGGGACCTGCAGTTTAAAGTCAACTCCGAACGACAGATTTTGGAAAACATTTCATGTTAGAGGAAATAAAATACTCTGTTTTTTTGCAAGAAATTTGCTGAGAGGAAGTTGCCGAAGAAATAGTTTTTCATGCTTCGTTTTGATCGAGATGTTTGACCTCTGGACAACTAGACTACTACAGAACAAATTATTATAGTCGTAAAAATTTCAATTAAATAGCGAACATAAAAAAACACATATACTGTGTGTACAAATAAGAATTTGTACTTAATTTATATTTACTAATTTTAAACCTGAATTTTGAAAATGATTTAACTTGAATTTTGAATTGCATTTATTTATATAAACTATTGCCATTTAAATTTATTGTGAATTATTTGAATTAAAATTATTGGAAAAGAATTACTGTTTTGAATGGATTTTAACATTATCTAACACTCCAACATTCCAACATTCCAAATTTATCTTTATTCTTTTTATATATGTAATTTATCCTTTGGATAAATTTTGAATTTTCCTGAAATCAAATGTGTATCAAAACTTCACTCACTGTCACAATAAAATTGTAATATTCACAATTCATTCGAAAGCAAAAGGATCTCTTTCTTTGGGCACCCATCTCAAAAAAATGTAAGTTACTCTTAACCACCTTAAAAGAAATAAGAAATTAATAATAACTTTTCTTTTTTTCTCTTTTTCTCATTACATTAACCCTAATTATACTTACATTTGAATAATTATAATAACAATTTTTCTTTAGAAGATTGGCCCAATTCTTTCTTAATCGCTATATTCCAACCTGCAACCCTGTCATTATTCTTATAAGGGAAAATATAATTTAATTTATGAATAATATTTATAAAACAAAACAAATAAAATTAAAGGATTAAAAATTTTAAACACATTCCTTCCATCTTTCAGGAAATTTGTGGATTTCACGCCAAGAAAACCGTTCTTCTTTTGAAGCAAATTAATTAGTCAAGTAATTTCTGACTTCCTCGTAGAAATCGAAGACTTGCGCTGCCAATGCATGCGCCATCAATCATAAGGTGAATACGACACTTGTGGTAGCAGTTGCGGTGTGAATTCGTGTGCGGATAGTATGTCATGTTGTGAAATTACCTGCGCGTGTCTACGGTCGGTTGATAAGTTTATGGTTCAAATTGATCATTTGCTATCGATAACGATCTGTATTAACTGTTCCATCAGATTTTAGGACCACGTATTTCTAATCCCTCCAGACATACAACATTGTCTTCTTGCCGAGTCGGTCTGGTTTCACAGCCGAAGTTGGCGGTTGTTTTGGATTAACCCATCATTTTATCCGTTTAGGATTCTGCAAATAAATCCATTTTTTAGCGCCAATGCGATGATTTTTATCGTGTCTTTAGAGCAAAACTTCACAAGTAATTTTTCTGTTTGTCATTAAATTCATGTGGCAATCCGGGATCTTTTCCGTAGCTTTTAAACAGTAAGAAATTGTTTGTTGTACAACATATCTGCCATATGTTTCTGACTCAAATTGTCGTTTTCATTCAATGTTATTTGCAATTCGGCGTCTTAAAACTTTTTTGGTGTTGCTCTACATTTTTCATTTCTCACATCAAAATTGTTAAATCATCGTCGAAACCATATTCTGCTAGTTATCTTAGAATTGTTTCCAAATTACACTAAGGGAACGAATATATAAAGTGAGGCTTACGCATGGCTTTTCAACACGTTCAGTTGGATGAGGGTTCAAAATAACATTTCCTACATCGATGGCTCCTTTTTACTCTACTAGACAAGTACGTTGTATGTTGGCTTAATAGTCATAGGGCCGTGGTTTAAATTCCAGATAAGAAACAAAACAGAATTTGGAAAAACATTTCTTTGGCAACTTCCTCTTGGCGGTCTTCTTCTGGCAAAAACTCTGAAAGTGTTTACAGACCAAATAAAAATATCAGATTGGACACCATTATATCTGAGTTAGAACAAGTTTCTGTTGCCTATACCAATATAATTATATCAGGAGACTTTAATGCCAATTTATTAACAAATTCAAATTCAAATTTTTGTACAACAATGACTTCGCTCAATCTACACCCTGTTAATAATTCAATGCCAACACATTTCACTAGGACGAATGCCTCTCTATTAGATCTCTTCCTCGTCTCTGATAGCTGCAAAATATCTCATTATGACCAATTAACAGCACCAGTTTTTTCAAGGCATGACCTTATATTTCTGTCATATAACTTCAGAATACAACGTCATGAAAAAACATTTTGTTATCGGGACTTCAATAATATTGATATGCCGTCACTTAGGAACGACCTGTTTTCTGCTAACTGGGACGATATTTTCTATATTCCATCTGTTGATGCACAAGTCGAACACTTAAATGGTCTTATCTATCAGTTATTTAATAAACACGTCCAACTCAGAACCAAAAGATCTAATAGAAGAATAAATCCCTGGTTTTCATCGGAGATTAAATTGGCTATTGAACGTCGGGATCTACTTTTCAGTCGATGGAAACGTTACAAAACACCACAGTTTCTTGCGGATTATCACAAGGCGAGAAGAGAAGTTGTAATGATGATAAGGCGGGAGAAACTATTATACTACGGTAATAAATTTCAGAATGCTGTATATACTAAGCATACATGGAGGCAGATTCGTGAAATGGGAGTTGTCAATACCAACCACAAATCAGACACATTAGACACATTAGATGTTAATGCTGTTAATAGGAAATTTGCTAATATTCCGCAACCACCAGTGAATATGAATTTTTATGACGGTAACAACAATGTATCTACAATAAATGATTTCCACTTCCGACATCTTAGTTTGGATGACACAATTGAAGGATTTCTAAAAATTAAGTCTAATGCTGTTGGCCTAGATGACATCCATCCACGTTTTATAAAACTTATACTGCCTTATATAATACGTCATATCAATCACATTTTCAACACGATTTTAACAACTAGCACTTTTCCAATTGAGTGGAAGGCGGCGAAAATTATTCCAGTGCCTAAAAATGATGGTGACTACCGGCCAATATCTATCCTTCCCTACATGTCAAAAGTTTTTGAGAGAATTCTTCATGGACAAATTTATAAACACATACTCGACAATAATCTACTAACAGACCGTCAGTCTGGTTTTAGACCTCAACACAGCTGCACTACAGCATTAACTGAGGTGCTTGAGAATATTCGTGGTAATTTAGATGAGAGTAAGTTAACATTTTTGGTCTTACTTGATCACTCCAAGGCATTTGACACTGTTGACCATCAAATGCTGCTATTGAAGCTTGGCAATATGTTTAAATTTTCTCCAACCGCAACAAAATTAATATCTTCATATCTAATTGGTAGATCACAAATAGTTGTCAATGGTAGTTTTGTTTCTTCACCCTTATTTACAAGCAGAGGTGTTCCACAGGGGTCCATACTTGGCCCACTTTTTTACTCCCTGTATGCAAATGACCTTCCTTTGCAGATCAGATATTCCAAAATTCAAATGTATGCTGATGACGTACAACTTTATCTAAGTTGTTCGAAAACGACTATGAATTCTGCTATTAATGAAATAAATTTTGATTTAGATAGAATTTATCAATGGGCATCTGCTAATGGACTACTTCTTAATCCTATTAAGTCCAAGTTTTTATTAATTGGCAAAATTCCGGCGGGATTGAAAGGGAATTTGAATATTTCTCTTAATGGGACAAAAATTCAATTGGTAAATACAGCCAAAAATTTGGGCGTTACTTTTAATAGCTCGCTGACATGGTCGGATCACATTAATCAAGCATGTGGCATAGTTTATGGGAAGATTAAAACCCTATGGCAGACTCAACATTTTACGCCCATGAGGATAAGGATGCTGATTGCAAAAACGTATTTAATTCCTTCTCTTTTATATGCCTCTGAGATTTTTGCTGGATGCAATATGACTTTGAAACGAAAGCTCAACATAACGTTTAATAATATTGTTCGATATATTTTTGCTTTGAAAAGATTTGACCATATATCTCCGTATTTAGTACATGTCCTTGGAATGCACCTCGATGACTATATGAAGTTTAAAAATCTTATTTTTTTTACATAAAATTATAACAACAAAAAAACCTGACTCTCTTTACAACAAATTGGTATTCACTTCGTCTGCGAGGAACAATAATATTCGAACATTCAAATACCGAAAGAGTGCTTCTTTTCACCAATTTTATATATATACCATTTATCTCTGGAACCATCTCCCCCCAAATATTCAATTTACTAGCAACGCAGTGCGATTTAAAAGCTTGTTAAGGAATTATTACAAAAATTCATAAATTTATCGTTTTAATTTTCATTTGACTTTGTTTATTACCTCTTATTTATTCTTTTGTTTATTTTTTTTGATTAATATAATTTTTTGATTAATATAATTTCAATGTATTATGTAACTTATTTGATTTTGGTGCTGTAATTTATAAGATAATTTGATCTTGTTGCATCAGAAAAACAATCATTATAATAATAAATAAATAAATAAAATAAAATAAAAATAAAAAGTAAATAATATTGTCATGAAAAATTTTCTCAAAAATCTGTCGTTCGCAGTCTACTTTAAACTGTAGGTAAAATGGGTTGTGTGAAACTAGGTCCTAATCTTGCCTAAAGGGTTGTAATGACCAATTAAATAAGTAGACTTATTTATAGATTGGCTTCAGAGGTTTATAGAGAGGCCAATATAATTCACATCTTGATTCTTAATTGATGCAAAGGTCTTCTTAGTCGGATCGAGTAGCGGTAGCTATTTTACTTAGTGTTGGAAAGTTTTATCATTATTTATTTCGCCGCCAGTTCACATTGGCATCTAACGCCATCACCACGCAGTTGTACTACATATTTAATGTTCTAATGGCATTAAGTCGCTTACATCGAACTGCCTTGATTTTATCAGGATAACAATTTGATATTTGTTGTACTATTTCGAACTCTTTTTCTAGACTTTCGAGGAATGAATGTCCGGACAATATTTGTGTTAATTATTTACAATATAGCAACGGTAATAATCCGTTTGTAAATTTTAAAACAATTGTTGGGTGAAGCCTTTAAAAGTATCTGCAGATAGTAGGTATTTTCATACAGTCAGGTAGACCACAGAGTTATAGGCCAGTACACATCACCTCTATGTGAGGTGATCATCCTTTCAAAAATAAAAGCAATAATGTCCTGTCCAATGTTATTTTGAAAGGCAAAAGTCGATTTTATGTGGACTGCAACGTGCCAAATCCGAAAAAAATTTTTGTTTTTCATACGCCCATACATACAAAAATAGAATTCATCGTTGAAGATAATATTTTGTTAAAAATCAAGGTCAGTTACCACCAATTTCGGTAAAACTAATTTAATAACTTGCACGAGTTGTTGAATGTTATAGGCACCCATGATGGTGTGGCAAAAGAGACGGAATTAATAACAGAGTAAGGAATGTCACTTCCTTGAAATTGTTTCCCTTTTATGTGTTTCAATTCGCCAAAAATAATACCAGCCATAAATTAAGCAAGCAAAGGATTAAAGCAATAATTTAACGTGAGAAAGGCGGCTAAAACTAAGGAATGGAGAGCACACAATCTTGTTAAGACTTTTAAGAAATTTATACGTCTAATAGAAATGTTTTCGTTTCACTAAAAATAAAAAACTCACTGCTAACACCAAAGCAATTGCACGAATTCACAAAAATAATTAAAAGGAAAAAACAAAATATTGCGAAAAAAGTAAACAAAAGAAAAGGGGAAAAAAGAAAAAATATTACTTTATTGTGTCAGCGTAAAAGTTATAAACATTTGCAACATTTGTTGCAAGAAAAATTAATTTTTCCGAGGCTACATTGTAATACTCTTTACTTTTTTGTTTGTGCGCTTTGCTTTTTTGTTTAGTTTTTTAGGAGAAGAAACAAAAAGAATGTTTGTAGATGGCAAAAGAAAAGGATAATTTTGACTGTGGAGCATAAATCAGGCTGAATTTGTCCGATCGGATGCGTTTTGTTGGCTTTCAGGAGTGCATACACTTGCGAATTGGTGAAAATTCTTCTGTTTATGCCGACCACATGCCAACACCTGAAGAAACTGTTATTCAAACCAAAGCTGTCCCCATATGGTCAGATTTATTGGAAATTTTATTGAAAAATGATACAAACGAATAATCCGCAACACGTAGCAGTCACTACGAGATCTAACGCCCTTGTTGTAAATGCAGGCCCGTCTATTAAATGAAACCAAACACCAAGTCTAAGCCACGTGAAAGCCGCCGTATTCTAGTAGTTAGTGTGTGGGCTTGTTAGACGTAAAGTCTAAAGTGTAAAAAGTTTATTGTTCGTATCCCAGGTCAGATATCAAAACGTAATATGAAAAAAATATTTCTTCGGCGACTTCCTCTCAGCAGATTTCTGGCAAAAATTCTGTGAGTAAATAAACCTGCCATGAAAAAGTTTCTAAAAAATCTGCCAGAAGGAGTCGACGTTAAACTGTAGGTCCCACCACTCATATATAAAATTAACGCATACAATATGAGTGGTGGCCGTAATCCTGACTGAAGGGTTGTAATGGCCAATTATGTATGTCTGTATGTAAGCCACGATAAAAATATGCATTGATGGTTTTTGATTTACCCATCAATGTTCGACGCAAAAAGGTATAATTTCGATGGTTTAAACGGCTATAGTTGTTATTGATGTTATGTGGACACAACAAGCTGCGATAATTTAAGTTAAACTACTATGAGCGCCATATGTGAGTCAACACTTAAGTATAAAAAAAGTTCCTTTATCATGAATTGTTGTTTTTGTTTTAACATTTTATAAGTAATAAATAAACGGTTTTATTTTTGGAAATTTACTCAACTATTCTCATTTACTTTTCTCGCTATCCTAAGAAAATGAATTATTTCAGTGCTGTTTACTCACTTTTGGCGCTCTGTGTAGTTAGTAGTGGGAGGAGTATTACCACCAGAATAAATTTGACAAATGAATGCATAGGACAGGCAAAATTTTGACCGTATATGATCTAAAAGTGAATGGGAAGTGAAGCGAAGGAATTTTCTACTAAATACTGAGTATAAAGTTTTGATATTTTGGTCCTTTGAATTTTAAACTGACTCTGAGGCTTCTTGGAGGCATCTACACTATTGCGGTATTAACACGAAGTTCTTTTATTTCTTTGTTTTATAATACAATGGAAATAAATAAATATAATAAATCTAAAAACCTCATTTAATTGTTCATATTACTGTTACGTTTTTACCTATTAAAAACGTTTATAATTTTATCTCGAAGATTGCAAATAAAATAAAAATAAATTTGTGTTTAATTTTGATTAAAACTTTTTATTATTTGCACAATTCTGTGTGGCACTGTTCACAACTTGATGTAACAACAACAATTGTTTTGTTTGTTATTCCTCTGTTTACACCGTTTGCCTTTTCGAGTTCTGTATAAATGTAAACATCGTTGTTTCATTATTGTAGTTTGTGTATTTTATTTACATTTATTATTGCAGTGTTTGTTGTTGAATTTTTGTTCACTGGTTTACCATTTTTTTATGCTGGTGTTTGTAGGTATATTTCTGTTTACTTGTTTATCATTTTTTTATGCTGGTCTTTGTTGTTATATCACGCAGTGCGATAATTTTAAACCAGTTCATTATTTTGTTATTGTAGCTTTTGTTCATAATTTTAATGTTAAATGATGTAAAAGCAATAGATTTTATAACTAGATATTAATAGATTTTATATTAATAGATTTTATAATAGATTTTATAATAATAAATATATTTTATGATTTTCGTAACAATATTACATTCATAACATAATTGGTCATTACAATCCTTCAGTCAAGATTACGACCTAGTTTCTCACACCAGTTATGTTGTGTGGGTTAATTTTATACATGAGTGGCGGGACCTACAGACTCCGAACAACAGATTATTTGAGAAACTCTTCATGGCAATTTTATTTACTCTCAGAGTTTTTGCCAGAAATCTGCTGCCAGAAGTCGCCGAAGAAATACTTTTTGTATTTTGTGTGATGTCTGGCCTGGGGTTTGAACCCTGTCTTTACGTCTAACAAGCCAACACACTACCTACTAGACTACGACGGCTTACAATTTTCGTAACAATTATATTGCTTAAAATTAATGAAATTGGATACACATATTGGAGTACCAAGACTTTTGCTTTCCACTGTATATGTAGAAGTAGTGCCACTGCAGTACCTAACAATAAGGCATCTTTTCAAAAACATAGTTTCCGCAGGTGTGAAGATTATATTCAAATACAGATACTAATTCAAATATCCCATGAAATCATTAATGATGTAATAAAGTCCAGCATCTTATGGTTGATGCAACATAAAACGTTTCTTATCTTGTTTGTAACGTGTAACGGCCTTCTCGGTACGCCAATTACGAATGAAAATTTATACAAATACAAACGTTACTACAGATTATTGTCATATATTTGGCTCAAGATTGTATTACTGAAATGTGCTCATATTTGGTTTTCAAATAATAATGACAACATAAACAAAGCAAAATAAAATAGACATTTACATATAAGTATGTGGGTATGTGGGTAATTAAAAAACGATGTCATTAGGGTTACATTAGTTCAGTATGTGTCTTAATATTGTACTCAAAATTTTTTTGTTTTGTATCGTAGACTTAAATATGAGCAGATTTGAGACAAATATTTGTGCACTGTAATCTTTGCATTTTAAAAGAATTTAAAAGTTCGATTTAGTTTAGAGGTGAATGAGTCCGAAAGGCTTATACTAGACTTTTCTTTCGAATTCTCTGAAGTCAACTCATTCGGTACTTAATAGAGTCCATGCTTCTGGGCCATAGAGGAGCACGGGGGGGGAGCTGAGCTGCCTCTAGAGCCTAATGAGAGCACCCATTGGCAAGACTTATTTTATGCTTGATCTACAGACTGACATAATTTTTGCTGTTAACGTTGGATCCAAGATAAACAAATAGCTGACAATTTCGAAAGTATTGTTATTAACTGTAATTTGGGATCTGATATGCCGCGTTTCCATAATTTTTTTTATCGTTTTGGTGTCATTTTCAACAGCAACATCTCTCTTATTATCAGACTTCTCCTTAACAAAGTTGAAGAGGTCCCGCGATGAAGGATAGCCTTGTCTGAAACCATATACGATATCAAAAGTTGGGGAGAGGTTCAGTGTTCAGATCCAGACTCAAACATTTCTAACATTGCGAAATATGAAAATGAAAATATGCCTGTTGGCGCCTTCCCCCTACAGTGTTATGGTAAAAATTTTTAGTGTAAATCCGTCGTTTGGATAATCATAGGTAAATATGATGTGTTTTAAGCAAACTTCTGCGAATTGAAATTGACTGTTTGCAGATTTCTTCTTTAGGCGTTGTCTTTTCGATAAGCTGACAAATGCGGCTTTTAATAACCCAAAAATTAAGGGATTAAACGGATGATATTACTCCTTTGGAAATATCTTGGAATATGCGTCAAAATCCTTCAGTTAGGATTATGACCTAGCTTCTCATACCACTTATATTGTTTGTGTTAATATTATACACGAGTGGTGGGGCCTACAGTTTAAAGTCAAGTCCGAAAGACAGATTTTTGGGAAGCTTTTCATGGCAATTTTATTTTCTCTCAGTGTTTTTTCCAGAAATATGTTGAGAGGCAATTGCTGAAAAAATATTTTTCATATTTCGTTTTGTTGGAATTTGATCTGTGGCCTCATGTCTAAGAAGCCAACATACTACCTACTAGACTACGTCGACTTCAAATATCTTGGAATGTCTTTCTCTAGCAGATTTCTAACAAAAGTTCTCAGAGTAAATAAAATTCCCTAGAAAAAGTTATTTACTGCCACTACTGTATGAAAATAATATACCCAACATAAGTGTGTGAGAAGCTAGTTCGCAATCCTAACTGACGGGTTGTAATGGTCAATGCGGTATGTAAAGCTCGAAAACTTGATCGCGTTTAGATTATACGTTATGCAACAGGTCATAACTATTTGCATGAATTATGTTGTTGAACGATGCATATTTTAAATTGCAAACTAAGTCCACGACACTTCAGAAAGAAGCCTTGCCTGACGGAGGATTTTAGACACGAAATAGTTGGATGAACCGAAGTAATGACAAAGAATAAGCTAAGAACTACAAAATCCAATAGTTTGGAATACACTGCGAAATTACGATTGACTTTCAAACAATTGTTAAATAGACTGATTCCAACTTGCCATTACTAGCCATATGAAAAACCAATACGTTTGATATTTGTCTGCCTTTAGGTAGTTGAACATAATTTCAATAAATTTTGAAAAATGCTTTGCAGCAACCACAAGTCAACCGAAAGTGCTCATGCGGGATATCCGGGATGGCATTGGCTGTGTGGCATTGAAACCAAAAGTTTTTGGTATCCAGATCACAAATTTTGGGCTAAAAGCTATCTGACAAGCAGTCGGGATTTATCAGAGCTAGGAGCTGCACTACTGCTTTAGTCAAAGTAGTTGATGACCTTAGGTTGAAGCTGGATGAAAATTACATAGTGTTTTTGGTTCTTTTGGATCACACTAAGGCTTTTGATACAGTTGATCACAGAATATTATTGAGAAAGCTACAGACCCTCTTTCATTTTTCTAATTCAGCTTGCATCCTTATACGTTCCTATCTCATTAACAGATCTCAACGAGTTTACCTAAACGGCAACATCTCGAATTCGGTACACGTTGGAAGAGGTATTCCTCAGGGATCAATTTTAGGGCCCCTTTTGTTCTGTATATACATTAACGACCTACCTGATGTTTTGGATAATTGTAGCGTACATATGTACGCTGATGACGTTCAGCTCTATAGGAGCGCTTGTATTGATAATATCCGACTATGTGTAGATACGATTAACGATGATTTACGGAAAATTGACAACTGGGCTAGTGCTAATGGACTTTGTATTAATCCCTCTAAATCGAAATGTTTATTGCTCTCCAGGTCTAAGAGAGCGTTTGATGTGCCGGAAATTATTATCAGGGGGAATAAAATCGATTTTGTTGAATCGGCATCTAATCTGGGTGTTATCTTTAATGGTCGGCAAACGTGGTCTAGCCACATTAATATCATCGTTGGTAAAGTTTATGGTATGCTTAGGAACTTATGGGCTGTTATAGATTCGACTCCTTTTGCTATACGCCTGCAACTGGCAAAAACGTTTTTGATTCCTGTTCTTTTATATGGATCGGAAATTTTCGCAAACTGTGATGCGGATGATAGGCGGAAACTCAACTTGGCTTATAATAACATAGCCAGATATGTATTTATTAAGGGACGTCGGAACCATATATCACAATTTTCTTACCAGATATGTGGTATTCACTTTGATAATCTATTGAATATTAAGTGCCTAATTCTCCTCCATAAGATTATTACTTTGGAACAGCCAGTATACTTATTTAGCAGGATTAGATTTGCTAGATCCAACCGCGGTAGGAAAATTATCCAATTAAGGCATAGGACTCTTTTGTCGAAACGACAGTTCTTTATACACACCATCAGTCTTTGGAATGCACTACCTAATTATATTCAGAACATAGGCAATGCAACTAAGTTCAAAAAGGAGTTATACAATCTGTTTAAGTAGTTTGTAATATATTTTGATTATTTATACATTTTTACTCTTCATTTTTATTAGTGATTAATTATTTTCATTTTTCTAATTTATTATTTAAGTTTTATTGTATCTCATTATATGAATATATTTCTTTGTTTGTATTTTCTTTATATTTGTATCTTTCCTAATTTAGTTTTTTACATATACTCATTTTCTTATCCAAATTTTTTTGTATCGATTGCTATTTCCTGAGGTAAAATCATGTTCTTATTCTTATTCATTTTTATTTATACTGTACTTCAAACAATTCATTACTCATATAATGAGCGATTTGTTATTACTTTTTCCTATTTGATGTCCTCCCATAGCACTTTCATTTATAAGATTATTATCTTGTTGTGCTATGATTAATAAATAAAATAAATAAATAAAATAATTAAATAAATAAAAAAGAAGCTGTTAATCATCGACATATAGTGTGACGTTAGCTTGCTCCACGTCGCTATGTAAGGTATGTGTATCGATGTGCGCCGCCAGAATAAAATTCACACGAAACAGTGTTTTGGAGGCTATTGGAATTTATATGAATTGGTATCGTTCTAAATCATCCAGAAATGGACCTCATCATCCTCCATTTATCCAAAAATGGAACTCATCGCTGGATATGATTTTTAATGTAAGTCAGAATCAGCTGCTAACTGCTCCAGAGATCATTCAGCAAAATTACACGTTATGGTCTATGGTCGTTTGTCTGCGGTAACTGAATGAGTTAAAATTTGTACGGTTGCAGCCCCAAGTCACAACGCAAAATTGGGCACCTTGTGGTTTGCGAAGAGCCGAATTTTTGTGTGCGACGAGAAATCATTTGCCTCGGATCTTTTCCACAATCTCACGGGATGTGGTGGAGTTTTCAGTAGATCTTAAGTCTTACGTCGTTGGCTGTTGCAAAATGAGAGTCTCATAGGTCGCAATTGGCCTCACCATATATACAAAATTCTTATAATGCAACCCCAACATTTGACTGCAAGCCTTCTGCTTATTTTTATGGAATGCTTAGTCCTCCTAAGTCGCCGTTGTCTATTAGGCAGTGTGTTGTAATGTTAAGTAAGTAAGTATTAAGTAATTTTTGCCCTCCCTATATATATATGTATACATAATTCGGTTTACAGTCCAGGATTATTCTCAGATATTTATTTAATATTTTTCCAAGCACCTCTCGTTTGTCTAGTTTTAAGCAATGGAAACATTTTAAAATATAAAATTATGCAGACAATTTGTCTTAAATCGCAAACGTAATGCATTGAACATTAAGATGCTGTAAAACAATGTATTCGGGCACAATTTAACACATTTTATTCAATGAGGAAATCGAAGAAGAAAAGTATTTTAAATGTTTGCGGTTGAATTTCAATAGCAGTTATTTGTTTTTATATTTTCATACATATTTATAAACTTAAATTCTTTTCAATAAACAAATTTCATACACATCAAAGAGACCACATATGCAACGGTAATAAGTTGCTTTAATTGCAATCAATAAATTAAATTATAAAATAAAGTGTTACTAAGAATTCAACAACCTCTTGCCTAAGGCTTTTAGTATTTGCAGTAAAAAATAGTTTATGTAAGGTTGTGGCGGACGAGAAGTAGGTAGTGTCTTAGTTTATTAGACGAGAGCCCGTGGTTCAATCCCTACAAAAACAAAAACTATTTCCTGTTGCGACTTCCTCTCAGCAGTTTTCTGACAAAAACTGTGAGAGTAAAAACAAAACCACAAGGCGTTTAATTTTGCATTTCAATTATGGTCTGCACTCGTTGAAATTTCAACTTATCCAGGAACCAAAAACAAGCGACCGTAGACAATGATGTCTGTTTACTGAATAGTCTATGCAGCAGTTAACAACTTATCATAGCTTACATTGAAATCCTCTTCATTACTGAACGATTTAGAACGATAAAAATTCATGTGGGATGCGAGTCAAATTGAACCACTGCATAGATCAAGAACAAAGAAACAAGAACAAAGAAACAATATAGAGCAGGGACAAAGGAGTAAGAACAAAGAAACAATATAGAGCAAGAACAAAGAAACAAGAACAAAGAAACAATATAGAGCAAGAACAAAGACCGTTCGTTCGTTTAGATTACTCGTCGGTAACAATATAGCAGTCCTGCTCTAACTAAGAACTAACAAGAAACGGACAAGTGTCCATCTCAGGAAATCACGCCATCGACTATGGAAATTTCCATACACAACGGACGAATGACGAGTAGACAGTTCAGCTATAAAAGACGGACTTTTCATCTATAGTAGTTCAGTTGCAAAGTAGACACCGATAGAAGAAGTATTATTTAAGTTCAACGGGTATTCCCATTTTTTTTAACTATTTTAAGAAATAATATGAATTAATAAATCATTGATTATTTGAATAAAATAATAATATTAAATTCCTACATTCATATGGGTTCCAATAGCATCAAAACACTGTTTGGTGTGAATTTTTTGGTTGGCGGCGCCATAGATCCATATATCCTTGATAACGAGGTTGACGAGTCTAACGTCGTACTATATGTCGATGATTACAAACTTCTTTTGATAAGAAGTGGATGATTTGGACACCA
The DNA here is from genome assembly GCA_936449025.2 of Sarcophaga subvicina. Lineage (NCBI taxonomy): Eukaryota > Metazoa > Arthropoda > Insecta > Diptera > Sarcophagidae > Sarcophaga > Sarcophaga subvicina. The sequence continues at coordinate 88,469,103 of OW388080.2, forward strand.
ACAACATGTGGTTTCAATGGGAAAGCGCTATGTGCCACACATCTCATATCAACCTGCATATCATGCACGAACGATTTTCATGTGGGTGTGATGTTGACTTCGTTAGACTTTTTATGAAACGATACATACATCCATTCCATTCCGTTTCCTGCGACTCCTGGATTCCATTTGTTTCTAGTCCAGCATTTGATTTACATGAAACGTTTATAAATGAAACATTTATATTGTTACGAAAATAGAAACGGTGTACATCGTTTAGCATTAAAATGAGCAAAAGCTACACAAAAAAATACAACGAACATGTTACAAGTAAGTCAACAACATCAGTATGAAAGAAAACGGGATAGACAAGTAAGCGAGAACGCAACAACAATCAATGTGAACAAAATACACAAACAACAATGAAGACGAGATAGAGTTCTCGTGAAGGCGAAACCCGGAACGTGCGACAACGGCAACGAGCAGTAAGAATTCAGTCAGTTTTGAGTGAAGACGCGTTGCGTGCGAAGAAAACAGTAGTGGTTTGAAGATCGTCTTTGTAAAGATCTACCGAACATTTGTTAGTGTGTACGCGAACAAAAGTGTAAAGAAGAATAACGAATAAAGCAAATTATTGTTGGATTCATAAACGGTGGCACACAAAAGTATTGCAAACAATAAAGAGTTTAATTGAAACTAAACACATATGTGTTTTTATTTTGTTTGCAATCAACAAACTAATATTGTAAACTTTTTTAAAATATAAAAACATAACAATATGTTCTTTAAACGATTGTCAAGTTTTTATTCCAAATTATTATTCGTCATCTTGTTGTGCTCGAACTTATTTAATGTTTCTATTTTAGTGTTTCGTGACCGATTTCGTTGTACGATCTTCTGGGGGTATGAGAAATTCTATTGTAAGGGGAATGTTTCTTTTTTTTGTTGAGAAAGCTCAACGACAATGCGGTCAAATGCATGTTAACAGTTTAATTTTTTCTACTTTTCAAGTTCAAATTGTGAAGTATTATCCGCTGTTTACTTTTTTAATATAATAAAAAAGAAAATAACGTGTATATACATCAAAAACCATTGAAAGAGAAAAAATGCCAGCCATGGATGACAGTTGGTACATACAGCGGTTTGTAAAACAATGCTAAGAATAATTAATGACGACATTCATTATGCGGACAGTGATAAACAACTTAATAAAACAAGTCAAGCGTGGAATGTTTATACAACGCATAAAAAAACAAAAAACACCATCACATACATACACATTAATATCAGCAATTGTAGTGTTTAAGATTTGACCGATTTACCGACAGTATTTGGTCGATTGTTATAAATCTATTGACTATTTCAAACAAGTTCTTTTGGCGGAAGCATTTATTTTTTTTACTAATCAGAAAGTTTAAACTTCAAAGATTAAACTAATGTTGAATATTTCCTTAAAAGGAAGCAACATATATATTTGCTTTTAGTTTGGCTAAATAAACTAAAATCTCTCCAAATTTAACAATTTCTTCAAATATTGCTGGGAAGAAAATACCAGAATTGCATTTCATATTCAGAGTGGAATATATGCTATTGTACGGATTGATGATCAAAAACCATAAACCACAAAATGAAACTGGAGTAATATTATGCAGCAGATGCAGAACTTTTACTTAAGATGCTGGAAGTGAAATGTTTGTCTATGTACTATATTCATATAGAAATTTTCGTATTGCATTTATCGGATTAAAATAATTCAAACTTTATTTTGAATTTTCTTATAAAGACTTAGAAGCAAAAAGAGAGATTATAACAAAAATGAACTTATTATTGGTTAAATGTATTTCCCTTTTTGTAGATGCATTCTTGTGTTATGTATGCACAGTTCAGTACTTTAAAATTTATTTCATATTAACATGTTAATATGATAATACGTATGTATGTAGGTCACTACAACCCTTCAGTCAGGAATACGACCTAGCTTCTCACACCACTAATGTCATGCGTGTTAATTTTATACATGAGTCACGGGACCTACATTTTAAAGTCGACTCCGAACGATAAATATTTTGAGAAAATTTTCATGGAAACATTATCTACTCTCAGAGTTTTTGCCAGAAATTTGCTGAGCGGAAGTTGCCGAGAGATATTATTTCATCTTTCGTTTTGACCCGGGATTTGAACCGTGGCCTCACATCCAATAAGCACACTAAAAACACCTACTAGACTATGGCGACACAATTAAAAAAAAAAAATGCAAAATGAAGTGGGTCTACTGTTCTTGGCAACTGTAGTAGAGTTCCCAGTTGCAAAAATTATACACTTAATAATGCAGGCGGTAGGTAAAAGTGACTGGCAAAAGATAAGATAGACACTATTAGGCTTCATATGTATATCCCATTGTGATAGAACAGACGTGTATTTTCCTTAGACCTTAAACCATTCAGAGCTTCCACTCCTAATGTTCATTACCATAGTAGGCACCAATGTGCTTTCTCCTTCATCAACGTACTGCTGGACGTATACCCAAGAGGTGAAGAACGGCTTACTCCTCTTCCTCATCGATATCATTCAGAACATAGCAGTTCTTGCTTTGTGTTCAAGACTTACACGTGCCCATAATTCAATGTCTAGTAATGACTCCAATCCTCTATCCAGTTTTGTCTGAGGTTGCCTACGTGGCATTAACAACATCTATTATAAGTCCACAGTTTTTCAAAAGAGTTCCTAACCGTTGAACTCATCCTACAGTTCGATGGTTGTGTCGCCTAGACCATTTTTCCAGTAATATTAACATCGCACCGCTCCGCCATCTGTCTGCAGCCATATCTACCTTAGAGTTCGTTACGTTAGAAACCAATGCTGTGGAAGACCGGCATTTCGTCTGCAAGATCCTGCAGTGTTCCGGTGGCTTTAGGGAATGAGCTAAAAAAACTCCACCACTCTTAGTTGCACCCAATTTTAAACTAAACGAAAATCTGCACTGCATCTATTGCGCCATTTCCCTGTACACATTTCCCTTTCCCTATCGACCAACATTTTAAAATTGACTTAAAAAAATTTGCTACAACAAAGTATACATATAATAGATAGCAACGCATACTAATAATCTATTAATGTTTTAACGTTTGACAAATTCAAACAGTCATCGAAGTCTTCAGCCGCTATAGATTTTGATATAACGGGTAGTTCGTGGTATATGAAGTTTCTAGCAAACAATATCAAATTTATTTTTCTCATAAGAAAAATATAAAGCAATCCCTACATTTTATATGTCAAAAAACACTCTACCACAAAAGTTGTCGGCAAAACACATAATTGACGGACATGTGTCAGATATTTTATTAAACTCTTTCTATTTTGAATTATATATATATTCTGAATAAAACATAGAGCGTAAGATATCATCCAAATTATATTTTTCGTTTCATTCACCTACTAAAGACAGTGATGACCTGGCCATCGCCAACCCCAAAGAAATAGGGACCAGTGACGCGGCCAGCTTAAAATCTACAACAAACAGTGACTTTATCGGGTTGCTGTAAATACTCTTTGTTCATGTGCCCATGGAAAACTAGACTAAATAAATAACAATACAACAAGACGGCTGCTATTTTGTGTCAAAGTTCGGAAGCCCGGAAGACCCGATATGTAAATATTAAATAGTTATCATATTAACGCTTCAATGTTTCTTAACGAATAAATTTCTTAGATACTTCTTAGCAAATTTAAGTTATTCGGCTTTCGAAAAAGTTTGGTTTGAAATGTGATTCAAAATGAAACACCATTTTTATGTTTGAAATGAACTATTCCAACTCTAATATTTCACTCCGTTAAATGTAGTCATATCTTAGCAGAATAATATAATTTTGGTAATATCATATAACAAAGTGAAGCTTAAAATAGGTTGTAGTGTTGTAGGCTGATGCAATCAACAAAATTATCGCTAAACTTTTATGAATATCCAACATAATTCATTTACTAAAAATATTGAAATATTTGAAAATATTATGCAGCAATATATTGCTTATTTTGAAGTATGTTTCATTAAGTAATTAATTTTATATTTCAGCTTAATGCTGTAGATGCCTTGGCTTCATTTCAATTTGAAATATTTTTATTATAATTTTTATGCAGATGATTTATGTACGAATATAACACAGCCATTATATGAGAGAGATTAGCATTTACGTTCCTATGTTTCTATGCTTCTGTTTCTTTGTTCTTTTTTTTTAATTAATTTGTCACAAGATTTATCATTGTTTAATTTAATTAAAATTATTATTATTGTATTAAAATTTTAAAAAATAAATTTAATATTAAAAAATAAAATAGCAAATACAAGCAGTATATGGCGTATGAATTGATTTCAAACAAATATTACTCATACGCTAGAGGGTACAGAAAAGCATTGGTTTTCATATCCATACCTACATAAAGAGCAATCAATAAATAGCCGGTACAATATTCTGTTAAAAAATACACAAAATACTGTTATCCTTAAAAGCATTTTAAAAAAGATAAAAAATAATAAGAAGTAAAATTATGTGAAGCAAAATAGAAAAAGTAAACAGTGTCACCCTATTGGGTCTTCCCAAATGGATTACGGATAGTTGACAGTTGAAAATAGACATTTTGTAGAAGCCACTTCTGTTACATTAGTTGCCAGCCTATTTTGCCAAATCTCCGACAATAGGCAACGACGTGAGTTCGTCAAATGGTCTTTGGAGCAGTTGTCAGCCGATCCTAATTTTCATCGAAAAATTATCTTCAAAGATAAGCCACACTTCCGGACAAATGGGTACGTTAACAAATAAAACTGTAGAATTTAATGTATTCCCATAAAGTGATTTATGAATTTAATTTCAGACTCTACTTGTTCGTTGTTGGCAAATCTTAAGCCACACAGCAATTTTTAAACGTATGAAAATAGAAAATACTCTTAGGGCTCTAAATTTTCGTGAATAATGTAGATGTATAAGCAGGTTCATACAGCAAATTTCCTTAATTTTATTACTTAAATGCTGCAATAATGCTAGAATACATAGCATTGGTCAGTTGTATTTCTTCGGCGACTTCCTATGAGCAGATTTCTGGCAAACGCTCTTAGAGTAAAAAAAATTGCCATGAAAGAGTTTCTCAAAAATCTGTCCATGGAAAATACTTTTAAACTGTAAGTCACGCCACTCATGAATAAAATTAACACACAAAACATATGTGGTGTGAGAATCTAGGTTTTAATCCTGACTGAATGGTTGTAGTGAGCAGTTACCTATGTATGTACAATAAGACCCCGCTGAACGAGGAGGGTACGTTCCAATAAATTCCGGCGCTAAATGAAACAGCGTTAAACGAGGCGACTTAACACGTACCTAACTAATAAACCAACTGTGACGCAGGAAAGATGCATTCGTACTGTGATTGCGACTATGGAATATACAGTTGCAATCTTTATTCTGGACAGACTAATAAAAAAGCGTTTAAAAACATACATAGTATACACCGTCGATATATAGTGTACCGTTTTTGGTTGGTAAATTACTGTTTCATTTGCACACACACATTTACAATTATGTATGTATGAAGATTGTATTTTAACTTCATCATTGATTTAAGCTGCTACAGCTAAAGAATTTTAACCGCTTGGCAATCATTAAAGTATCAAGTTCCAGCTGAAACTCCATTGAGTGGAAATACAATTCATCGTTTTTTTATAGAACTTTTGAAGCATAAGAGCAGAGAAGAATGCTTCCTCTTTAACAGGACCGGGCTAAAATTCCAAACATATACATATTAATTTTGTGTTTCATAAACTCCAAATAATAATGGAAAAATTATTCAATTGCAAGTTTATTTTTGTTTTTTAATAACACGAAAATTTTTAGAAATATTTATACCAGCTTATTTTTTGGTTTGCTTTTATTTTCGTAATAATAAGTTAGAATTTTTCGTAACTGAAAGTTATTTGTAATTTTTTAGAAAATGGCAGAGAAATATAATAAATACAAAAAAAAAGTTTGTTTCTCTTCAATGCCAAAAATTCATTACAACTATTGTTATTAATTTGTATTCAAGCGTTGTGTTGAATATATTTACAAAAAAAAGTTGAAATAAAGTTTAAAAAATGGTGAAAAAAGAATCATGAATTATAACAACTTTTTAACGAATCGTAAAATGCGTTTTTTCATGGCTTTAAAAATATGAAGTAGAGATTTAAATTATTTAAAGAAATTTTTAATATGCCAGAAGTAGCTTTATGATACAAGCTTTTTTTTTTGTTGAAATAAAATAATAATGGTGCGACAGTGGAAATACATCCGAGTAACTACATTGTAAGTAAGTTTATAATTATTATTCACTAGGTTGAGTAGAACTCAAAAATACTTTTTTACTTTTCTCGTACGCTCCAAGGATGTTTCATTTAACAAAAACGGAATTTTTGACCTTTTCACACATAATTGTTGATTATCCAAATATGTTCGAACCTACTTTAATAATTCAAAGTTCTTTAAAAAGGGGAGAGGTTAGCCTTTAAAATGGAATACATAAAGATTTTGTTCAGACTATGTTATGAGTTTTGATGGGGTAAACTTGGAAAATATTATTTCTTTCTTATTTATTCAAGTTTGGCCATTCTTAATTGTAAAATGTAATTAAAAAATATGAAATAAGTGGTGACATTCTGAAAGGCATATTCTGTAGGGCAGAATGATACATTGTATAGTATAGAAAAGAAAAAATAAACATACTTTCGAAGTCGAATAAAACAACGGAACAAGTTTTCTGCACTGTGATCTGTTCTGTTCTGCCCAGATGTTTTCCTTTTATTACAAATTTATTCGTTCCTGCTAGAGCAATTTGACTTGAATTCTATTTATTTCGTAATTCTAACTAACTTGAGGAAGATAAACTTATACTGAGTTAGGTTAAGTTAGGTTAGCGGGTAGTTTGCCGTTCACAGGCAAGTTCATTCGGTGGATATTCATATTTGTCATTATATAGACCAGTGTGACGGAAGCCAGTATGACGGAGCCCCTTGTCATGACACCTTAGTGGTGGGTTTGAACCACCCGAGCCTCGAATGAAACCGTCCAGTTCTCTTAGTGGACCTTTAAACGTTCTGTCACCCAAAAAGCGATAACGTCCCTTTTGAAGTGCAGGGCACTCGCATAAAAGACGTTGTACCGAATCTATTTCCTATACATCATTTCAGCTTCTGCAGAAATCCTGTTGGGACGAAACGCGCTTGTGAGTGAAACTGCCAATAGCGTAGTGTCCCATTAGAATTGCTGTTCGCTGTCCACTGCTTCGGCTTTTTTCAATGATTTGAAATATTTTATTTAAGTCGCTGTATGGTGTTAACTTATTAGGCAAGAGTCTGAGGCTCAACTCCTGGCTCTATAACATCACGAAAAAAATGTCTTTCGACGGTTTACTCTCTTCTGGTTTCTCAAAAATCTGTTACACGACTTTAAAGAGGAGAGCTCGCAATTTAAGGATAAAAATAACACACACAACGTTGTAGATGTGAGAAGCTTGGTTATAAGGGTTGTAATGAAATATTTGACTTCAGATTTTTAAAGAACTTCTATTTAATCAGTTCAATTTCATTCCGTTAAAAAATCGATGAAAAAAACAACTTTTATTGCTATCCCAGTAGCAAAGAGAAAACGTTCATTGAATTAAATCACTCGTTAAAACTTGCATGGAAATGCAACTATTTTACGTTTAAAAGGTATGTCATTGTTTTATTGGTTTGTTTGTGGAAATTTTATTGTAAACGCACATATTCAACATATAACTATAGTCAGATACATGCAAGCATAGATAGGAAAAGCAGGTGTCATTAGGTTTTTGTTGCGGTTGTGTGTTAACCAGAAAATATTATAGTCTGTTATGACTTTACATATTTCAAGTTTTCCTTGTTATTGTTACAAATAACAACGAGAAGATTACCACCTGAAACACTAGTAGTTGCTTCATACACGTATACACAGTATTAAGTTGTTTGCTGTGTGTTAATCTGTTGGTAAGACGCACAAACAAATGTACACATCGAGCGCATCGCTGTGGTTTAAGAAACAAATTCTCTGATTTTATTTATTAATTAACAGAAACAACGTAGTCATCGGTGTACTTACAAAAAGGACCAGATCGTTGGGTAAAATTTTTATTTGGCATGTAGTGTGCATTATGGCAACAAATGTAGAATAGGTTTTTGTCTTTACAAGATGACTCGGCATTATTTTATATATGTAATGTCGATATGGGATTGTATAATTTTATTACAGTTTCAAATGGGAACACACTGAAAAATATAAGTTTATACTACAACTTAAGAAAAAATGTGAAAATGTGTTCACAATAGGCACGATTATGTTTTATTTGCAGAAGTTTACATATTCAAAACTTTTATGCTGCAATATAAGTGGGTCATTAGAAAGTCACGCGTTTGTTATTTCAAATTTTTATTTGGAAACTTTTGTGATTTATTTATTTATTTATTACAATACAATTACAAATAATAGCAAAATATTACGAAACGAAATTTAGTAATGTAGACCTTATGCTCGATGTAGAAGTAGTGAACCGTGTGCCATTTGTAGTTTCTGAAGAGAAAATATTATTAATTTACAAGCAGATTGATAGCAACTGCTTCTTGAAATATTTTTGAGTCAGTCTTACTGCTTTTCTCGTACCTATCTCATGTTAGAAACAAGCATTCAAAATTGTGTATTTCAGTCAACTATGTACATACGTCTGTGAAAAGGGAAACATTAGGTTTGATATTGTGTTCATCTTAAGTGATGAAAAATTTACACCTATTACATACATACACCATTGGTAATTACAACCCTTTAGTTAGGATTACGACTAAGTTTCTCACACCACTTATGCTGTGGGTGTTTAGTTTTATACATGAGTGGCGGGACCTACAGTTTTAAAGTCGACTCCGAACGACAAATTTTTGAGAAACTTTTCATGACAATTTCTGCTGAGAGCAAGTCGCCGAAGAAATATTTTTTCATATTTCGTTCAGTTGAAGATGCCTGACCCAGGGTTTGAACCAATTCCTCACTTCTAATAAACCAACACACTACCTACTAGACACCTATTACTCGTTTATGAAAAAAGAGCTGAAATTCGTCCTTATAATCCCAATGATTTTGTTAATGTAATGGGTGATTTTTAAGAGCTATAGGAAATTTTTTCAAGAAAAACACATAAAATTCAGAAAAATGCATGAAATCTTTATTTGAATCGATAGTACGGTCCATATAATTTAATGTTTGAAGATTATTTCATGCAAATGTTGACTGCGGCTGCCCCTCAAATGGTCCATCCGCTTAGACCAATTTTGGCATACTCTTTCCAACATTTCGGCCGGTATCTCACGAATAAATGCTTGAATGTTGTCTTCCAATGCATCAATTGAAGCGATCATGTCTGTATAGCAGTGACGCTCAAAATCTAAATTTCTTATCACATGTGATAGGCAAAGAAAATTCTGCTGACGCTGAGTTGATACACGTACACTATAAGCTTACTTGTGTGGTTTCTTAAAATGATCGTGTGTTTGTTGCTGTGGTTGTTGTTTAGTTTTGAGCTCAGAGAACAAAATCAATTCAGTTGATGTTTAGCACTTGATGAAGCAAGACCTCGCTACGCAACTTTATTGAATAATTTTTTGTTTAATGAAAATTGGGAATATAATTTCTTTTTTATAGAGAATATGGATGGTAATGCAGAATGTATTGCGTGTTATCGCTCTTTATGTCGTAAGCCTTTTTTTATAAAAAGACATTACGCTGCTAGTCATAGATTTTTCGACAACATTAAAGGGAATAGAAGGACTTTAAAATTATTGCAATTAAAAGCAGAAATTTTTTTAAAATTAATGGTTGACGAAACGGACTTACCAAATTACAATAATTTACAATCAATACATATATGCATACATACATACATCAATATATTCATCAATACATACATACATACATATATACATAAATACATCAATACATACATACATCAATATATTCATCAATACATACATACATACATCAATATATTCATCAATACATACATACATACATACATCAATATATTCATCAATACATACACACATACATACATACATCGATATATTCATCAATACATACATACATAAGTTCATTATGTAATAACATACACGCAACACAATAAACCAATTTTTTTTTATTTTGTTTTTATTTTCCCAGTGTACGATTCTCAAAAATTAAGTTGAATTTTGTTCCCCGCTGCTTTACCAACACAACAAAAACTACGATAGTATGTGTTTGAGCACCACTGCTGTATAGACATGAGCTTTAACATAGCCCCACAAAAAATAGTCTAAAGGCGTTAAATCGCACAATCTACGCGGCCAATTGACCGGTCCCGAACGTGAAATAAAATGTTCGCCGAACTCGCCTCTCAATAAATCCACTGTTACGCGTGCTGTGTGGCATGTGGCACCGTCTTGTTGAAACCACATGTCATGCCAGTCAAACTCTTGCATTTTGGGCAAAAAAAGTTGGATATCATCTCACGGTAGCGCTCTCCATTCACAGTTATGTTACGATTCGCAGCATCTTTGAAGAAGTACGGTTCAATGATGCCACCAGCCCATAAACCGCACCAAACTGTGACTTTTTCTGGATGCATTGGTAGCTTTTGCAATGCTTCTAGCTGATCTTCGCTCCAAAATCGACAATTCTGCTTATTTACGTATCCATTGAGCCAAAAATGAGCTTCGTCGCTGAACACAATTTTTCGATAAAGAAGTGGATCTTCGGCCAACTTTCCAAAAGCTCATTCACCAAAAATTCTGCGTTGCTGTAGGTCGTTCGGCTTCAATTCTTGCACCAGCTGTATTTTGAAAGGCTTCACACCTAAATCCGAACTGCGACGAATCGATAATTGATGGTCATCATTAACACTGGCCGATACAGCTGCGATATTTTCTTCAGCTCGCACTCTACGTAAGCGTGTTGGTGGTTTAATGTCCAACAATGTACATTTGGTGCGAAATTTAGTCACAATAGCCCGAATATCCGCTTCAGTGGGTCGATTAAACTGACCATAAAATGGAAGAAGCGCGCGATGAACTTTCTTAACAGAGCACGCATTTTGATAATAAAATTCAATGATTTGCATACGTTGTTCGTTTGTAAGACGATTCATGGTTAAATTATAGACCAAACTGAAGATGTTTGACAGTGAAACAAAACACGAAACGTGCGTGAGCTGTTTAAACCAGTGTTGGCAAACAGATAATAGCTAAAAAATCACCCGTTAGATTAGTAACAAATTGAATTTCATGGTCTTTATATATTTCGCCTTCCAACGAAATGGAATTGATAGTTTTAGTTTCAAGTGCATGCAACGTGTGGAGCAAGTACATACAGACGTATTTGGGGAAGTCAATATCCCGCAAACCAGAGAGGAATCAAAAAGAGGACTTTGTTGTTGATATAGTCGATGTCTTAAGGGAGTATAATATTGCTATGAGAAAGTTTTTACCTGTCGTAACCTTAGCAAAAACAATTTTTATAACGAAATATAACAATGGCTTGTACCATCAGTTTTCAGCCAGGCCTCAATTTAGTGCGTTACTGAGGCAAGTGACAATAAGCTGCTCCATCTAGAAAATTGAAGACTTATAAATCGCAAAGCAATGGTGCTAGATATCAAAATTTTAACATTTAGAAAAAAATAAAACCAAGCTGATATGTAATAATTTAAAAGAATTTTATTAAAATTAATTAAAACAAATAAAAATTGCCGAATTTTTTAACAAAATCTGTCATTAATTGCAACAATTTTATGTACGTTAAGTATATATCAAAATTGATGCATAGCTGGAATTATGAAGTTTTTTTAATGTTCTATCTACGTATCAAAAAATAACCGTTATGTTCAAATTTCGTGAGTTACGTAGGTTCGATTTTCGCATTTTTTTTCTGTTATGTTGGTACACATGTATGTTATATATGTTGACAATACCAGCCATTTTGGATTGTCAGTTTGTTTTTGACAGATAAAAATGTTAGTCATGTTTTGGTGTGCTCTTCAATTTTTTACTATTCGAAAAAGTGGATCAAAGAATACTGTATTAAGTTTTGTGTAAAAAATGAAATTAAATGTGCAATGACATTTGAAATGCTGACTGTGGCGCTTGGCGAGCCTATTATGAGCGGAACACAAGTTTAATTGTGGTATAACCGGTTTAAAGAAGGCCGAGAAGATGACAATAACGATGCTCGTCCTGGTACCCCGATCACGTCAACAACCGATGAAAACATTGAAGCAGCGAAGAAAATGATTTTGGATAATCGTCGGATCACTATTAGCGAGGTTGCTGATGATGTTGGCATATCGTTCGGCTCATACCAAGCAATTTTTACGGATGTTTTAGGCATGAAACGTGCGGCAGCGAAGATTGTTCCAAAATTGCTAAATTTTGAGAAAAAACAACGTCGTATGGTCATCGCTCAGGAGATGTTGACGATGTTCAACGACGATTCAGATTTGCTCAAAAAGGTCATAACTAATGGCGAATCATGGGTGTATGGCTATGACATTGAAACCCATTTTTTCGAATGCGAAAATTGAACATACGTAACTTACGAAATTTTAAAATAACGGTTATTCTTGATCGCACCTTGTATATTATACGAGGGAAAGAAAATTTAGTCTAATAAAATAGACTTATATATCAGAATTTGCACTCTCAACTAAAATACATCGATAAACCAATGTATTGACGACAAGGGTGTAAAATACAAAACGTATGATAACTATTTTCGTCTGAATAACTTAATTTTTCGTATATAAAATATTAAATGACAAATCTTTAAAACACTTCAAATAACCAAAATTAAAACAATTTAATAACAAAATATTGATAAGAATACAGTGCGAAAATATTATAAAAAAGGAAAAAAATTCCATGTAGATATTCACATAATGACAGTGTAACACGAAGTTATAAAACTCAAGCATTTTGAAAAACCGCATAAGCATATACGTGGTATATATTGAATATCATGAATAATTTATTAAAGGTTTGTTTTCGTTTTTGCAAGCTTTTTTCTTTTTTTACTTTTTGTATACTAATAAGTGTTGCAGATAAGAAAAACACTGAAAAAATGGGATTGTTGTCTCTCCATATTGATTATGGCAAATCTTTTGTATCCGGTTTAGATTTTTTTGAACAACTTTGAGAGAAAGGGACAGAGAAAGAAATGGAGAGTAAGAATTAGAAAGAGTGCGCTTACGGGAATATAACAAGGGTTTAACAACACCACTTTATAGTTCAATTTTTTAGAAATAAAGTGTATCATCGTCCTTTTCGCTGCTGATGGTTTTATCTATTTTTAATTGTTGCCGTTCGACTTTTCTAAGCTTACTATACAAATTGTATATTTATTCTCAACTACATATCTATGTTACCGTATTGTATTGTATTGCTAAAGTTTGTTGTTTGCCATTGATTGACTGAATTTTAGTTTTCATTTTCTTTATTTGTGTTTATTTTAGTTTTCTGAAAATTAACTGTGGATTTCGGTATTTTCAATTTTAGTGGTTTTTTTATAGGTTTTTGCATTAATGTTACCATTTTTACTCCTTTTGTTTTATTCTGGTTGCTGTAGAAATTTATGAACAAAAGTTTATTTCCTATCGAATTCTTACATAAAAAAAACATTTTTAAATACAGAAATTTATTGATTTTTTATCTTTAAATATTTAATAAAATTTTACAATAAAACTTATACAATTTCAAATGCCAAATGTAATAAAAATGTTTAATGTTTATCAGCAAATACAGTAGAATGTAATAAAAAACGTACTTGGGGGGCTAACCATAGAGACACTGTGAAGTATTAAAAACCAAAAAATTTTAAATTTAAAAAAAATTTACTTTGGACTGCAATTTAAAGAGTAATAGAAGTATTTTTATGTTAAATTGATGTCAAGAAGTTTATTTAAAATCGAAAATACTTTTTCCCACGTAGCAATCTCAGTTCCAAGCTCTACAAAATACAATGGATGCCGATACAATACGAATCCCAATTAAAGTCTGATTGATTTGTGATTCACTGTATTGTCTTGATGAATCAAAATTGTTACAAGCAATTGTGAAAAGTAGTAACAGCTCCCAAATCATTACCAAGTGGCAAAAATTGCTCTCCTTTAATTTTATTCAACATTAAACTTGACGGCCTACTACGCAGATATTATCCACTCGAGAGTGATAGCCTAGGAATCAAAGAAGAGGTTAGAAAAACAAGATTATTTATTTATTTATTTATTAATTAATTACAATACAATTACAAATTATATTTTAATTATATACGAGCTGAGCACCTTGACCATATGCTCGGTGTAGTGCCATAGACCCTCACGCTAGTAGTCTAGGACACTACCCACTAGACTACTAGGGCACCCAAGACCAAGATTATGTGTCTGAAATCTGTCTCCGGAGTCATAAATATGTGAACACGAAAAGAAAGCTGTACTCAGTACAGTTAACACATCTACTCCAATGTTAAGTGTTAACACAATATTTTGAGAACCTAGCATCGCCTTATTGTTCGATAGCAAATATAAAAAACATTAGGCATTTCATTAAGCACTTACTGTCTTTAAAGAAAAAAGCATGTGTGAGATATTATCGACCTATTGAAGCCATTATGTTTGGAATATAACATCGCTCAGATCGTTTCTCGGTGCCATTAGGGATGTCAATCTGGAAGCCCGAATTACAAAATCCGGGGATTTTCAGGATTCCCAAATCCCGAATCCCGGGATTTTTTAAAACTTATCTCGGGAATTTTCGGGATTGTAAATTCATACATATACTCTTTATAAAGTAAGAAAAAATTGAGTCTACGGCATTGTTTTTTATTTAATATTACATTAAATAGCACTCATGTAGTTTTTCAAGTGTATCATGCAACAATGAAGTGAATATTCTATATCACTCGACATCGAATTGAATAAGAACCCAACTTCCTTTGTTAAAAAGTTAAACGTTGCCCTCGAAGCCCAATAAAATCTGTTTATACAGCTGACGGTTTAGACAATCAAATTTTCTAAAGAAATAGATGTGATTGAAGCACGAGGTGTTAGAGGTGAATAGTTTACTCTGCATATAGCTATCTTGAAACCATTTTGCCCACTAGTGTAGATTGCAAAAAATGTTTTTCAGCGAAAGGATTAGCGATTAAATATTAGCGTCTTTGATCTTTTTAAAAAATTACTTAAAACAATGAATATAATTAATATACATATATATTTTGGACACTATATACTAATTTCGGGATATTTCGGGATTTTTCGATCCCGAATTGTCCCGAATAATCCCGGGATTTCGGGATCGGGATTTCAAAATCCCGAATCCCGGGATTTTTAAAAATCAATCCCGTTTGGCACCCCTAGTGGCTATGGCTTAAAATCGCTTGTGCAGAATATCCAATGCAGCAGGAGCTGTGTAGCAAGTAGCACCGTCCCACAAATATTCCGATTCTCGCCAAAAGAATCGACCTGTAGTGCTTACCGATGGCAGTGTCGGCCAACGTCGCCTACATCTTCAAAATCCACAACAAATACTAATTTTTACAGGATGAATTGGACGCTTTTAAATCTCATGTGGACTGGTAATTTGAAAATTTTTTCACGTTTATATTGTTCAAGTAATGGGCCTCATTGCTGAAGAAGATTTATCGGCTGCTGTCTGTGGTAATTTGACTGAATAAACAACAAACTTGCACTGGGCGTTGTCTGGTTACAACAAGACTATGCTATGACCCACACTATATGACCGACTTTAGCTTTTCTACATGATAAGTTTTCAAAAGGATAATTTCACTTTTTGTTGACATCAATTAGCCACTAAGATCATTCAATTTTACGCCGATAGACTTTTAGGTAGGACTTCATCAAAGAAAAAGTAGTCAAAAAATACTCAGTACTGCAAAGACAGTCAATTAAGTTACCCTCTGTATCATGAATAGTGGTGAAGACTAAGCATTTTAATGAAATAAACGTTTCATTAAATTCAAACTTTTATTTTCGTTTTAATTGGCACTGAAAATTTGATAACATACATACATACATATATACATAATTGGTCATAACAACCCTTTATGCGGATTACAACCTACCTTCCCAAACCACTTGAGCCGTGGCCTCACGTCTAATAAGCCAACACACTACCTACTAGACTACATAACATAACATTTGGCTTATATATACACAAGTTAATGCCAGAAATATACGCGACAAAATAAGCCGCTTCACTATATTGCGACGTACGATCGAAGCGCTCAAGATTTAGCATTCTCATTCTTCGAACTGCATGAAACATGGTCTGATAGTCGTTTTTTGTATGTATGTGATTATTTTATTCACCAAGCTTAATACCGTTATTCGCCTCCTTTTCCTGCAATCAGAAGAGTTTCCTTTTATTTTTTGGCAGCAGAGTGATGATCCCCTCCATGAGTTCAAATGGCAGGGCTTCACTACCCTAGAAATCCGATTTTAGAAATTGTTGTAGTTCTGCGCGTGGCGTGCAGCTCTGGAGGTCTATTGTCTGGAACAGGAGCTTTATTGAAATCGTAAATGAAATCGCAAATGAATTTTTTAGACATACTCGCGTATACGGCGAGAGTCTGTAATCCAACCTATGTGTCAGACATCTCAACCAAACGAAATATGAAAAAATATTTCTTTTGGTAAATTCCTCTCGCCAGTGTTCTGGCAAAAATTCTGCGAGTAAAATAGAAAAAAGTTTCTCAAATCTGTAGTTTGGGGCCAACCTTAAGCACAAGGTCGTAGACTTTAATATATAAAATTAATACACCCAACATGAATGGTGTATGAAACAAGGTTTTTATCCAAACTAAAGGATTATAATGACCAATTAAGTATGGAAGTCAGTCTGGTATATGACAATAATTAACTCTCTTCCTTCCATAGCTGCCAGATAAATGAGGCATAAAATCGTCAAATATTTGAGAAAAAATCGTCAAAATCGTCAAAGACGTTTATTACAATCGTCAAAAAATCGTCAGAAAAAATATTAATTAATTTTCTTCCAAAAACGGAGATGTTTTATATAATTTTCAGGAAAAAATTGTTTAAGGATTAAACAATCTATCCCAGTGTTGTTTATTGACACATAAGCGCAGCAATAATATTCCATCATGCCATGCTATGGGTGGTGTAAATATTAAGGAGTCAGAAGCTCTTGGCATTGTGAGCATGGAAATTCAGTGTAATGTTGGCTTCAACCGACACATTTTTCAGTTCCTTCTTATTTATTTATTTATTAATTGCAATACAATTACAAATTATATTCTAATTATATGCGAGCGGAGTATCTTGACCATATACTCGGTGTAGTGTCACAGATCAAGGTCTCTGGTGGGAATCGAACCCACGACCCTCATGCTAATAGTCTAGCACACTACCCTCTAGACTACCAGGGCACCCTCCTTCTTAAGATCTTATGATCTCACTATTTACACCATTTGTAACCGACCGTGACTGAACTCTCATGGATGGGTCGGTGCCTCAACGTTTATTTTGAGGATTCACGATCGTGTACAGGAGAGGGCGTAGTAGCTCGTTAATGACGATAGTGTATGCAACTCCGTTGAATCATTGGAGCATCGTTGCAATGTGATTGTGTATCATTGTTCTATAGCTTCGGCAAAAGGATTTTGCTCGAACGAAGTAAGAGGACTTTTCCCGAGAATCATATATTTCTACGTAACGCTCGTCTTTGTCGGCCACCACTTCCGTATGTGGTCGATTGGCCAATGGATCGCACACTGCATTACAGTAAAAATACGTTTTTTAGTCGGACTATTCGTATGTGGAACTCATTCCCTGCAGAGGCCTTTCCTGTTACTTATGGTATAAATATACACAAGCCTAGTGTCCATAAACACTGTTCTCTCTTTCCTTCTTCAAATAACATATTTTCATAGTTCCAAACACAATGCCATCGATCCCCTGAGTGTTTTCGTACGAAACAAAATAACGGCAATTGCCTTTGTTCTTCCGATGGTAATATTAGAAGTTATACTCAAATTTTTAAAGTCATAAATTATTGTTAACTACGAGGTTATTTAGTAGTTGTAATTTTTTGGCTTTTAAGGGATTAAAGAGGAATAAAATACAGAAAAATCATCACATGTATTCGAAAGTAACTTAAAAATATAATACTTTACTCCTTGTAATTACTAACATAAATTTCCAATAGTAACAATTGCAAAGTAAATACAAAGCTTAAAGTGGTTTTTAATATACTAAAGTAAAGAATATGATGTAAATTTTTAATTTGCAAAAATCATGAAAATAAGGACATAAATCGTCAAATCGTCAATATGATATTTTTGGAGCTCAAAATCGTCAAAATGACGATAAATCGTCAAATCTGGCAGCTATGCCCATACCTTAGTTTTTTCTCTTTTTAGCGGAGTGATATGAAAGACATGCATAACTCATAGCCACTGGATCTTAATAGACAACCTCACTCACTCTCTTTATAAACTTGGTAGTCCCCATCATTAACAAATGAGTTTGTGTCGATGGACCGCTCTCTGAGAGTATATAAAATTACCATGAAAAGTTTCTCAAAAAATCTGTCGTTCTTAAACTGTAGGTCCCGCCGCTTGTCTATAAAATTAACACACACAACATAAGTGGTGTGAGAAACTAGTTCGTAATCCTGACTGAAGGGTTGCAATGACCAATTATGTATGTATGCACATAACTGTACATCAGTGTTGTTTAGTTTAACATTTATTATCTCATAACTTACACAATTGTTAGGAAGTAACAATGACTGTGTGGATCTGATTCACTGAAACTTTTTCTCCTCCATTTTTTTAAGATCCAAAGTAATAAAATTCAATTAATTTATGCGTTTAGCCGTAGTCTAGCAGGTAGTGTGTTGACTTATTAGACGTAAGGCCTCGGTTCACACCGCAGGTCAGCCATCTCAAACAAAACGAAATCTGAAGAAATGCTTCTGCATATATGCATATACTCCGAGAGTAAATAAAATTGTGATGAAAAGTTTCTCAAAAACTTTGTCGTTCGGAATCGACTTTAAATTATAGGTTTCGCCACACATGTATCAAAAGTGGGAAGCTAGGTTGCCATCCTGATTGGAATGTTTTAATGACCAATTATGTACATACATATGTATGTACTTCCATTTATATAATTGAACTATTTTGTTGATGAAACTGAATGAAATGAAACGTTTATTTTAAAACAACGTATCAGATTTATCCCCCTTGCCTATGGGTACGAATGTGTGGTTGCATAAATGCAATGGGATCTCCAGTTTACAAAAATAAAATTTATTTTATTTTTTAATTGGAACAAAAATTGTTATGTACATATTCTTATGCATGTAACAAATTCTGTACAATTTATTTAATTTGCATCAGCAATTAGTTTATTGCTTTGATAATTTAAAGCTTACATTTGAATACAGAATATATTTCAAAAAAAAAAAAAAAAAAAAAAAAAAAAATTAAAACAAATTTTTAAATAAAAATCTCCAGAATAAACTTACTTTTGTATATTTACAAAGTATTTATTACAAGAGGAGATCTACCTGGATTTCAATTTAGTAATATTCAATTTATTCTCTTTAATTCTCTTCAATAAAATTCTCTTGTAAACCATCATTGAAGGTATGAATACCTTATATATTGAAGGTATGAATACCAAATATAAAAACCACAAAATTTATTTCAAATTTTAGATATTTTATTAAAAAAATTCTATAAAGAAATATTGTCCGTAAGAGTTTGTCTTGTGGTGTTTTTATAATCCGCAGGTGAATGCTAATAAGCTACAAACCACAGCGATCCACAGAGCCAACATCATCCAATTCATCAAATTCAGCCCGATTTATGCACCAGAGTATGAACAATATATAATATTTCAATGCTCTCTACCCATAAAAACCGTAAAGAGCATTTCAATGACGTGATGAATGAAATGACATGGAAATCTTGATGATATCTGATACATACATACATACGTTACAACTCTTCAGTCAGGATAACGATTTAGTTTCTCACAGCAGTCATGTTGTGTATGTTAATTTTATACATGAGTGGTGAGTTTAAAGTCGATTCCGAACGACAGATTTTTGAGAAACTTTTCATGGCAATTTTATTTACTCTCAGAATTTTTGCCAGAAATCTGCTAAGAGGAAGTCGCCGAAGAAATATTTTTCATATTTCGTTCTGATGTCTGACCTGGGGTTTGAACCGTGGCCTTACGTCTACTAAGCCAACACACTACCTACTAGACAACTTCGACTTCGATACACACTTTGTTTAAATTTATAGCCAGGGAGCGTTCAAAGAAAGACCCGATTGAAAAGTTTTGGTTGGATACAATTTACTAATGCAGTCCACTAATTTATCTCAGTTGTGTATTGATAGGGCCAAGTCTTTTTGGAACTGGGTGCCAGTGCCATAAATCGTCGACATCCATTCCATTGAAACATCATTGTAATGGTTTTTTATTATACTTTAACGTTCAGGGGTTTTTCAGCTCTAAGTTTATGGCCAATAATACTATTTATAAAGAAATACTATCAACACTATTTTGATAACTTTCTTCTTCTTCCAACCTCGTTGAATATTTAATTCAAAATTTTGTAGTCATAAACTAAACTAAACAAAATTCGTTGAATTATTTTTTATATTTTTTTTTGATTTTCTACTTTGAAGCTGAAAATTTAGTATTTCCAAGAGATGTCAAAGTTACTCTGTTCTACTTGACGCATTAACCGTTATAGTTTCTTTTATTTACTCTTTAAATATTTATGCAAAATTACCATAATTTTATGCAATTACCCCGAGAGTTAAAAGACGTCTTACACAAGCAGGATTTTGTTTAATAGTCGTTATAGTTTCCTTAGTTGACCCGGCTTGTAATAATAATATTTGTAAGGACTTCGGTATCCTCTTTTATTTTTGTTGGTAACATTGTAATTACGTTACAAACGACGAATGAAATGAATTGGAAAATTAAAGGGTTTTTTGTATATTTTTTTTCTATTTGACTTGCATTTGTTCTTATAATTGCATTAATGCAATACAAATGTAAATACTGTTACAAAAGTTCGAGCATGAAAATGGGGCATGCATTTTTGCATTCGTCTACCATTGCGAGAAAAGTAGTCTTTTCTAATTCTAGTGATGGCAGGGAAAATAAATTTGTATTTGGAACTCTCAATCTACCAAAGATATCGTACTTGAGATGTCTTAAACTTTCAAAAATATTTAGTACAGTCTTCTAATTAGTACACTTATCCACCAAAAATCCCGGGATTTTTAAAAATCAATTCCGTTTGTCATCCCTAGTAAGAATTGTTGTAAATTGCCGTGCTGTTCTGGTCGAATATAATCTGTTTACGTGAGGTATTCGAACAAAAGGTGTAAGGAACTAATTTCGCCGTAGTCTAGTAGGAAGTGTGTTGGCTTATTAGACGTAAAGCCAGGATTCGAGCCCTAGGCCAGACATCAACATAAAATATAAAAAGTATTTCTTCGGCGATTCCCTCAGCAGATTTCTGGTAAAAACTCTGAGAGTAAATAAACCTGCCATGACAAAGTTTCTCAAAAATCTGTCGTCCGCCACTCATGTATAAAATTAACACATTTAATATTAACACAACACAACGTCTTTGTCGTTGAGGAGCTCCTATAGTCACTGTTGGACCGAATGCCAAAGCCATAGCCAACTCGCACTGGACCGAAGAGCTTTCGTAGGACATTTCTTGCGAATACTCTCAAGGCTGCTGCATCAGTGCTTAATAGGGTAAATGCCTCTGCGCCGTAAAGAAGCACAGGTAGGATGAGCGTCTTTTAGAGTATTATTTTGCCTATTGAGACCATAGTAGCACCTGCTGGCAAGAGTGTTCCTGTGCTGGATCTCCAGACTGACATCATTTTTGATGGTAACGGTAGAGCCAAGATAAAGAAATTAATTGACTGTAGCAAAAGTATAGTTATCGGCCGTAAATCTGAACTTAAAAGTTCATTACAAACCTTTAGCCAGGATTGCAACCTAGCTTCTCACACCACTCATAGAGAGTGTGATTATTTTATCCATGAGAGGCGGGACCTATAGTTTAATGTCTATTCCCAACGATTTTAGAAACATTTGATGGCAATTCGATTTTAATTTCAGGGTTTTTGTCAGAAGACTGCTGAGAGGAATTCGCCGAAAAGATATTTGTTTATATTTCGTTGCCTTCGAGCTGTCTGAGCCACGAGTTGAGCCACGGCTTCACTTCTAGCAAGCGAACACACCACATACTAGCCTATGGAAATTTCATTGAAAGCAATCTATGTACACAAAATACTTCTCTTTACCATATAAAAGCTACTCCGCATTTCATATGATGGCTTACAGCGAAATTAAAAATTTCTTGCAGTAGAGTAGTTGAGGGATGACTTCTTCTGCAATCAATAAATGACGCAGCTTGTTAAAATGTTGGCGTAACATTGTTGTTTGAATGTAATTTTTCTTTTACGGTGTTATTAGTATGTCGTGTATATGGCATTTAGAAACTCTCTGATTATGTTGCAATTCTTTGCAATTTCGTGCTATATTATAACACTAAAACTATGCTACTTTGATGCGTGTTCCAGCAAAATATTGGAACATATTGCACAGTGTGCATTAAGAAATGCTTCGAAGATAACAATATCAAAGTACTACACTGGTCCGCACTGTCTTCAGATTAAATCCGATTGAGAATTTATGGAATCTAGTAAAATCAACAATCATCTCTGCAGCACGGTACGGTGACAAAGGATAAGAGCTGCAGCGTTGGTAAAATATTGTTACGAAAATGGAAACGATGTAATATCATTTCACATTAAAACAATAAGCAGAAGCTACAAAAACAATCACCATGAGTAAGAAAGAGAAGGGGATAGATAACGAAACGCAACGTAAGCGAACGCAACAACAAGCAATGTGAACAAAATACACAAACAACAATGAAGTCGCGATAGAACTCTTGAGAAGGCAAAGACAAGAACATTCTGCTTCCAGCACCTTCATCGGACTGGCGTGACAAAGCAGACAACACGTAGTAAGAATTCAGTCGGTCTTGTGTGAACACGCATTGCGTGTGAGGAAAACAGTCGTGGTTTGTAGATCTCCGCTATACAGGTCTATCGTACAAGTGTTGTTGCTTACACAAAGGGTAACGAATAAAGCAGATTATTGTTACATGCTTCAAATTGTATACGGTGGCACACAAAAGTAGTGCGAACAATAAGGAGTTTAATTGAAACTAAACACATATTTGTTTTTATTTTTGTTTGCAATCAACGAACTCATATTCTGAAAATTTTTAAAAAGGTAAAACCGTAACAATATTATTCGATTTTATAACATTCTCAATTTATCAGTCAATATTACGACGAAGAAATAATTTTTCATACTTCGATTTGCTGAAAGGGTTTGAACCGAGGTCTCATGTCTAATAAGCCAACACAATACCTACTAGACTGCGGCGGCTAGAATTTGATAAGTCATAGATTAAATTTAAATATACAGAGTTTCTCTTTTGAATTAACATCGAATATATCTTTGATATCAATTTTTACACTAAAAAATTGTTAAAATTATATATTTATGAAGCAAACATACACTGCAGTAAATTTATATTTGATTTATCAGGAATTAAAAATATTTCAATGTTTCTATATATGCCTGCGGCATAACTTCTTTCCGATTCTGCACAGTTCATAAATTTTTGTCTAATTGCAGTCCTTTCCGGCACTTCAATGTCCTCTCTTCCAAGATTATCTTTCCTGTTTTAAGTGTGTTTTGATCTTATTTCCTAGTCGTTAGGAAAACCAAGTAAAAGGAAGAGATAAAGACGGAAACTTTTACTTTTTATGATTGAATTTAAAAATAAATTCCATAATTTTTTTTAAAGCAAGTGTAAAAAATAAAAACAAAAACCGAAAAATTATGCTGCTGATGCATTCTTCTCAGCTTTCTTTCTCAGCTTTTAGTCGTTCCGATGTTATGACTGCGTTTGCTTTTTACTCACTGAAAATGAAAGTGTTCATAACTTACAAAAAAAAGTGAAGAAAATTTTTATGTAACATCAGCATTTATTACAAACCATTACAGCAACTGCTGAAGCGGAAATTAATGCAACGATAATGACAAGAATATTAAACACAAACAAATCGAGAGCAGAACCTTATTTGCAATAAAGTGGTTTTAAAATCATTGGATTACTTATTATTACGTATTAAAATGTTTTATTATTTAATACGCCATTCACGTAAAAGTACATACATAATTGGTCATTACAACCCTTCAGTCAGGATTACGACCTAGTTTCTCACCCCACTTATGTTGTGTGTGTTAATTTTAGACATGAGTGACGGGACCTACAGTTTAAAGTCGACTCCGAAAGACAGATTTTTTTTCTTAGAAACTTTTCATGGCAATTATATTTTACTCTCATAGTTTTTGCCAGAAATCTGCTGAGAGGAAGTCGCCGATGAAATACTTTGTGTATTTTATTTTGATGTCTGGCCTGGTCCTCTGCCCTGGCTTTTCGTCTGATAAGCCAACACACTATCCACTAGATCACGGCGACTTCTATTCACATGAAAAGTTGTGTTAATTAGAAAATGAATAAAATGTCTGAAAACTATCGCTTAAAAATTTTGAAAAAAGGAGTTTGATTGAATGAATTAGTTAAGTGAGTTAAAGAGATTAAAAACAAGAACTTAATTCCGGATTCCGGAAAGATTTCGCCGTCCAGAGTTCCATTAAATTCGAAGTCATCAGTGACAATTTGTACGGAATTTTTTTACAAGGTTCGCTGAACTACTTCCTCAAAACTCCATATACGGAATGGATATCCTGAGTTTTATTAAGAAGTGGAACCGTTGTATCCTAAATTCACTTCTTTCGACAGCCCCAAATTTTTCCGGATCATTAAGTGACCTCAGCTTAGCAGAAAAACCTTTACAATAAAGATCAGCCTGAAAGAAGCTTTAAAATATCTTTAGGTGATGCATGTGCATTTGTAACCGCAGTATCAAGTTTAAGTTACTCTGTTAATGGTGTTTGGTTTACAAGTACAAACTGAAACAATTTAACTGCAACCAGTATACATCGTTTATACTGGAATCATCGGTTTTTTTGAATCTGGCAATACTTATGCCATTCTATTCTATCACAAATTGCAGTATATTATGTCCACTGAATGTAATGAATTGATTTATGCCTGAGCAAATCTATCGTATATCTTGGGCGATTGAGAAACTAAACGGTGATGTCGATTTTGCGAAAAAAAAATCTTGGTGGGTGTGCTAATAAGCAAAATTGCCTTATTCGGTGCTCAGAAAACCCACTCGTTGTCTTACAGAAGCCAATACACCCAATATGAGTGACTGTTTGGTGTGCCTTTTTTTTAAATGAGGACGGCGCAGCCATTACGTTCAATAGAGACACCTATCGCACCATGATAACCTTTTTTTAACCGCTCTTCATAGTATTGATGTAAACGATGTTTGATTTCAACAGAATAGTGCAACTTGCCACACATGTTATGTCACTATCGATTTATTGCATCAAACGTTTGATTGCCATATAATTAGCAGAAATGGTGCTGTTCATTTGACACCAAGAAGCTGCGATATGACACCATTGGAGTATTTTCTGTGAGGCGCCGTTAAAGAAAAGTATTAATTAAGCCAACGAAGCAGAGACAATTAAGCATTCGAAGACCAATATTTGTGATGCCACTGCCGAGATACGACCCATTGCATTCGAAAAAGCGTATAAAAATTGACAGCTATATGAATGAAATAATATTCCATTTCCAACCGAACAGTAGTAATTCAGAGAAAAACAATAAATTTATCAAAATTTTAAACTATTTTTATTTAATTGCATTTTTTAATTTAAAGTTTTAAATCACACACTCATTATATTTACTCACAGTAGGCTCATATTCAATATGAAAAATTCATTCATAACAAATACATATGTGATGTATGATTGATATTTAATTCCATTAGTTTCATACATGACAGTATCAAAAAAATTTTATTGCATACTTCTCAGAGTAACTATTGATATTGATATACATGTCATATGATGCGTATGAGTAATATGTTCCAAATTCAATTAAAAAGAAAGTATATCCCATTAATTTGGAGTTAAGCTATGATATCAGAATTTTTGATGGATTGTAAAAAATGTATAATTTTTCGAGATATCCTAACCTAAAAGTAAATACAAAAACCACAGGCTATATACTAACTAGTACATTCCATATCTTCACAACAAAACAAGTAAAATCGGCAAAATTTCAAACCGCTTTTTGTTGTATTGCATTTTTAAATTTAAACTTTTAAATGGCCCACTATTTTAGATACTACAGAGGTGTATTTTTTTGTTTTCTGCTTAATTCATTTATCTTTAGCAAATTTACCTATCAATAGGTAGTAATGATTGTTCTAAACACAAATGTATGCATGTGAAGCGACAAACTTTCCTTACACAATACTACACTGTGTCCTGTAAAAAACAAAGGCAGACTGTAGCATTCGAACAGTGACAAAAGAGCGTATATCTAGAATGAAATTGTGGTGATTGGTTTTTGCGGCATTGTTGAATATATCCTGTTAAAATATATTTGATTAATATTTAACTAGTTTGTCACTTACTGACAAATGGTTTTCGATAAAAGCTTTACTTGTTGCAGAGAAATTGAAAGTAGAAGGAAAGAAGATAACATATATAAAAAATAGAACAACAGGAGAAAAATAAAATAAAAATTAAAAAGTTTGCTAGCAGAGCAAGAAGCAGTAGAAAAATTGTAAATTTTACAAAATTGCACACCACATGTACAGTGATGAACAAAAGTAAAGTAACGATATTCATTTAAATAAAATTTTATAAATTGAAGAGTAAAAACTTTTGGAACCAATACAGTAAATATGTTTTATTAAACTCACTGCCATACTACTAGTTTAATAGATTTTAAGTTAAATCGATAAATGCTGTAAAAATTTAGTTCTCTTGGGCACCATAAGTTTCCGTTATAATACCAATTTTTCTTTATTTATTTAGCATTTCACAAGCATCGTGAAAGTTCCATTAAGTTGTGGTCTCAGATTCCAAATGCTTTGATAAATACAGAGATATTCCTCCTATGGTCTCCTCTTCTTTCTTATCATTACATCTTCAATTAAAATAATTATGAGGCATTCCCATTTCTGGACGTATGGCCCGTGTTTTGTTATTTCTCAACTAAGATTCTTAAAATGGATTCCGATTTAGGTTTGAAGAAATTTTTTTCAAATCAATACTTCTAGATTTATTTAGATTCCATAAAATTGGCTTAACCATACATCGTAGTCGTAGTCGTCTTAGGGCCATTATTACAACTTGCCGTTAAACTTGGGTTTAGTTAAAGGTACCTTTAGCTAAAGGGAACAGTAAAGCTAAAGTTAATTTTCGTTATTACAACTTACAGATACAAATTTTCAAAAATATGGCAGTGCCGGAGCAATGTCGATAAAACTGCTCAATTATCCGTAGATCGGGCTTTGTATCAAAAATGATGCATTTCCATTTTTGAGAAACTATAAATATATTCGTTAGTATTGTGATATTCATTATTTTAAACCAAAGAAAAAAAGAAAATTTCAAACAGGACTTGAAAAATTCAAAAACTGCATAATTCTATCTTATGTCTCATTTTTGATATATAGAATTTCCTTGCGATTCTTTGGTGTTGTGTATGTATTTTTTTTTACGTTTTCAAAAGATTTTGTGAAGTTTTATCCGGAATAATACATTATTTATGATATCTGATAAGGAATTGAAAGTTAAGTGTTGGATGAAAGTGAAAAAGTTGAATTTTCTGTTCTTGACATTGATTGAAGTAGTCGTAGTCTAGTATGTTCTATCTTAACTTATTAGACGTCAGACCAAGTTTCAAATCTCAGGTCAGACATATCCAGTTTACAAAGAAAGGTTGTAGTGACCAATTAAATATGTACATATATATGTAATATTCCTACTAATAAAGATTCTGAAAAAAAGAGAGCAGAAGCTCCTCTTATGAACTGACGCAAGTATTGACAGCAGCAAACATGACAATAGACGTTAATCGGAAAAGATGGTACTACTTGGAATAGAGAACCGTATTAGTAGTTTGGGAAGAAAAATATTACCAATTTTCACGCAGATTGCTAGCAGCTATTACATGAAATGTTGTAGAGTATATCTTACTGCTCTTCTCATATATGCTACGTGCGTAGCAACTACTTATAGCCGTATTTGAGGCACCAGAGAGGAATGAAAGAGAGAACATTGTTATTGACATAATCGATGTTCTATTGCAACAGGAAATATTTTAACCTCACCTGATGTCGACAACAAATGTTTCTAGCGAAATATAACAATGGTTTATGCCATCAGGTTTCAGCTAGCTCTCTATTGGGAGCGTTACTGATGGGAGTGACTATAAGCTGCCCCATCTAAACATTTCGAAACTTATAAATCGCCGCAAAGCAAGAGTGCTAGATGTCAAATTATTACCATTTAGAAAAAAATAAATCCAAGCTGACATGAAGTTCTTGAAAAACCATACTACAATGTACATCATGTCAAAAATTTTGGCATAAATTTCATAAAATTTATAATAAAATGTAATGATCTAAAAGTTTTCTTAAAGTGAATGAAAATAAATAAAATTATTTAAATTTTGTAACAAAATCTATCAATAGTTGCGAAAATTCTATGAAATACAAGTATGTATCAAAAGTGATACATAGATAGAATTATGAAGTTTTTTTAAGGCTCGACTACGGTTATACAAGTTTTTTTAACGCAGTGACAACCGCGGGCTTCGTTTTTTTGTTGTATATGCTCATTTTGTTTAAATTTGAAGTTGTCATAATGAAAATAATATATAATATGGCAAGTTCAAACATAAAGTGATCTTTAAATGTTAAAGGTAGGATGATCATCCCTTTAGCTAACGATCACTTCTATCATAATAACGAGAAACAATTTATCTGCCAGTTAAAATCCGCCCGTTAGTAAACGGCAAGTTGTAATAATGGCCCTTAGTCTAGAAGTTAGTTATTGGCTTACAAGACGCGAGGCCACGGTTCAAGGCCCATGTCTGGCATCTCCAACTTAACGATATATGAATAAATATTTCTTTGGCGACTTCCTCTCAGCAGATTTCTGGCGAGTAAATAAAATTTCCATGAAAAGTTTTTCAAAAATCTTGTCCTTCGGAGCCGATTTTAATCTCTAGTTCCCGCCAATCATGCATGAAATTAACACAACATAAGTATTGTGAGAAGCTGGGTCGTATGTATGCATGGAAGTTCGTTTGTTTGATCGGTTGTTTTGTTAACACATTCAATGTTCTATGATCTCGAAGCCCACGTCATGATAAACTTAAAGACCTCATTATTCGCGCTAGAAGTACCACATAGTCCTTGTCAATATTGGATGCGGTGAACACAGTTGTTAGTGGTTTAATGACCATATTACAGTTATTAAAAATGTGATGAGCCTTACTTGGTACCGGATTTGCACAGCGAAGGTCTTTATATCCATTATTTCAGATGGTATTAATATAAAAAACATATTTGATATTGTAAAATAAACACACACAGTGGTGTGAGAAGCTAGTTTGTAATCCTGACTGAAGGAATGTAATGTTATGTATGCATATTTTAAATTGAGGTATCAATTTCGATCTATCAAAATTTACCTTTTACTGCCTTCCAGTTCTTGACTGACGTAAACGTAATTTCATTTACATATTCATATACTGGAATCCGGTCTATCATAGATTGCAGTCAGATATTCGTCCTATATTTCATCCATTATTTCTCAAATTACAACTGTTTTATTAAAATGTGATCCACAATTTCGTCTTCATTGGTACATTGGGAGAACTTTTTGGTAACTGTCGTCATGTCTTCTTAGAAATTAGGAAACTTTAAAGTTAAAAAAATATTCTCTCTAGAAACTAGATCGTAATCCCGACTAAAGTGTTGTAATGACGAATTATGTTATGTATGTATGCTTTTTTTAGCTTGTCTGCATTAGTTCGCTTAGAAATTTACTATCTAGAGTGCTTAATGAAGCATCTTATCTTTAAATTTAAATAAATCACAATGTGTGTGTGAGATATCATTGAAATTTTTTGTTCATTTGCAACACCAATTAATACAATTATACGAGGAAAATAATATTCGCTAAATATTCGTCTCGCCTTTCCTGTGTGGAATGCATCTGAAATGTAATATTTTTCATAAATCTGGTGCATAAATCTATTAGCTTTGTAAACCGCTGTGCTTTACGGCTTACTTGCATACAGCGACGACCTAAGAAAATCCCACAAGCAAAGGCAAAATGGAATCAAAATGCACGATATCTATGGTCAGTTCTCATCACTTCGACATGAGATGACCACGTCCTTAAATCGGTCGTATAGATTTTCCAATGTGGCAAGAGCTGCCTGGCACATAGTGAAACTCTGTTGAAAGCACAAGTCGCAACCAAAAGAAATTAGTGCTCGACGTTGATATTGATGGCCTGTCTGAGTTATACCAAATTCAACACATAACTGCGCTCCACAGAAAATAGTCCAATGGTGTCAAATCACAGCTTCTTGGCGGCCAATTTACATCACCATTTCGGAAAATTAAACGGACATCAAACGCAATAAATCAATTGTGGTATGAGATGTGTGGCTAGTTGCACCATCCTGTTGAAACCACACATCGTGTGGGTACAAAAAAAATCGGTTATCGCACCAAACAGTCACTCGTAATGGATGCATTGGCTTCTGTAAGACCACGTGGGAGTTTTCTGAGCCTTAAATACGGCAATTTTGCTTGTAACGTACACACTAAGAGGAAAATCAGCTTCATTCGAAAAAATGATTATTGTGCAGCTTCTGGTTGTCTCAATAAATCCCAATGTTGCTCAAGCTTAAATTAATTCAGTATGTTCAGTGGAGATAAAATACTGAATGTTGTGACAGAATAGAATGACATAAGTAATGCCAGATTTGAAATAACTGATGGTTTAATTTTAAAACTATAGGCCATGGTGGTGGTCGAAATTCTTAGTACAGTCTTAACGCATCAGAACAGTTTCTATAGGTAGATCTAATCTAATCAAAACTACTACAAACTCTATTAGGATGAAATTAATAACCTTTCATAAAGTAAAATAATTGTTCTAGATTGATGAGAGTTGTTGATCACAAAAATAATCAGAACTGGAATAAATGTTGTTTTTCGAAAGGGCAGTTTACATGCGGTACTCCGTTAAGTTTTTAGTACAACCAAGTAAAAATTAATTTGTTTAAGATATGGCAGGAAAATTTATCGAAAATGAAATTCTGAAGAAATTCTTAAGATTTCTACAGCTTTCTGAGGAACTATTTTGTTATTTATTGTCAGTCAAGGCAAGCTATGTATGTAGTTGTCAATCTTACAGATAAAGTTCCATTACATCGAACTGCAGCGACGAAACAATTTAATAAACCACAATCGCCTTTTTTAAAATGAGACAGTATTGATATTGATATTCTATTAAATTTTTACCTCCACTGCTTTTTACCAATTTCACTGCACAATATTTATTTAAACTGTGTAGAAAAAAGTTCTGTGTCTCATAGAATATATTCCTCCTTATGTGAACGTCTATTGCTAATATGTACACCATAATGGATACGTGTATTAGGATGGTGTATCGCATGCAAGTATGAAAAGGAGGATGCTTAGTAACCAATTTAATGTGTGTTGTACTTTTACGTTAGGTTTTCGCTTCTTCCTGAACATTATTTTTCAATTTTTCGCTTTATTTCGTCTTCAGATGGTAGTCTTTTTAAATCGATTTTCTTTTATCGTCTTAATGGCATAATTTTAAAGTAATTTATTTTAGATTTGTTTTTTCTATTTGTATGCTTTTTTTTAATATACAACGATAAGTCACTAGGTGTTATTAACGTAAATAGTACACGTTTTCTTCTCTTGTTATACTTTGAAAATCAAATAAATTTTTAAATGATTTTGCTGTTCTGGTAGACAACTTTGGGTGGTGGTTTGTTTTTGTTTCATTATTTTCTTAAGTGCTTCAAGTACGATAACTACTTACAAATTCAAGGAAATTTATAATACGTTCTAGTGTTTATTAGTCTAAAGAAAATTAATTTAAAGAAAATTACGTAATAAATTGCAGTCTGGAGGAAAAAGTCTTATTACTCTTGAACACATTCCATTGAAGTACAGGTAGAACAGCGAAACTCAAGAGACATTTCAAACACGTTCTAACGAATTAATAAAGTCGGATACCCTACTTTCAATAATATACATCTTCACTCTCTTCTGTACGCAGTCGAGAAACCTTAAAATAGACATTAAAAAAACGACCCACACAAAAAGGTTGTATTCTACTTTCGGTTGGATATAGCTGGCTTAAATATCAAATACCAAGTAGATGGGGAGGAGTATTTTTTCCAATATCTTAAAAAACCGAGTCAATTGAATACTTCATTTGACAATTGATAGATATGCTATTGGGGTTTGAATCGTTGCCTCACGTATAATAAGCCAACACACTACCCACTAGACCAGGGAGACATGGTATATGTCATATAAATCACGCTGAATTTCATCGATGACATAGGTTATGTTGGGTAAGAGATTCGCTGTGATATGTGCCTTATCCGCATTCATCTGCAACTTAAAAATCTCCACAATAAAATAACTAACGAAGTCAAATCGCGCGCACTCCTTGGCTAGTTAATATCAGCTTCACATGAGATGATCGTTCCTTCAAACAGCTCGTGCAGTGCGTCATGAGCTGTGTCACATGTAGAGCTGACCCCTTGAAACCATATGACGGTAGTATTCAGATCATTCAAGCCAGCAAAAAGATTTAGTAATCATTTATCTGTAGTTTTCGTCGTTAAGAGTTATTGCTTGGCCAATGCCCTTCTCAAAGAAATATGGAATTCCACAACAGACATTGCCTTTTTCGAAATGCATTAGACACCCTTGGATGTCATTTGTATTGGTATCGTCAGAAATTCAACAATTTTGTTTGTTCACGTAGCCATTTATCTAGAAATGACTCTCATCGCTGAAGATGTACAGGTTTTGCGGAGACGATGATGTAACTAGAAAAGCCCAATAAAATCGTTTGCTTGTTTTCGATTTTAGAATTTTGATATTAAAATGCCCTTCTTGTCGATGAATCACTAAAAAGTCGAAAAACAAAAATTGAAAAGAATAGGCTGCCAGATCTTCATCATCAAACATTTGAAGAAAACTGAATACAAATTAAGAATAAAAAGTATTATTCTTGTTTTTGAGTTTTATTATAATTGAACTTTATTTGCAAAAAATGTAATATTTATAACTTAAATTAATTTACAAAAGTGCTTATAGTTAAAAATACAAAAGAATTAATAAAAAAGTGTTTAGTAAGCAAAAAGTGTTTTTAAATTAGAATTATGTTAAAGTAAGTAGTTTATTGACATAAAATAAAAGTAAAAGAGATTGATAAGCAATTTTGTTGTTCAACTAAGTTCAACAACCCATAATTTGTTGCACTTGCAAAAAAAGACAATAAAAAGAATAAGAGAAATAAAGAAAATATTTTGTTGTTAACTTTTTTGTTAACTCTTCACCCTTTAAATGCAAACGTCCCCGTTTGCAGTGAAACTTGTTTGGCAATCTTCCGATCCATTGAATTCTACTATCTCTGGTTTCTTAATTTCAGAATAGATCGGTAAAGTATTATTTTTCTTGAAATTAACTTTGTATTTCATTTTTGTAGCAAATTTGAGAGCTATTTTGATTATAATAATCACGCATATGATTATGGCTACTGTGCTCTCCCATAAATTTACATTATTTTCTTTCTTAATCAATTGGATAGTTTTACTGTTATTTAAATGGAGCTCTTTAACAAGTTGAAGAGATAAGGATTCTTCGAAATAAAGATTGGACTGCAACGAGCTCAGAATAGCGGGCAATGGTTTGCTTGACTGTTTTCCATAGTGCGAAAATGTCAGATTACCAACGGTTACCGTGGCATTATTATACTGCACTACAAAGGTGCCATTTATATTAATATGATTGCCGTTTATAAGAATCGATCCATTATATTTGTTAAGTAATAACAGACCATCTTGAATTAACTCTAAGGAAGGGATATCTAAATTGTTGCTTTTCCTACAAGTTGAAGGGATACTCTTGAGGAGATTCGGTATGCAACTTGAATTGGTTATATCTTGGATATTCTTTTCCTTACACAAATTTATTTCATCATAATTCTCGCATTGTTTTCCTATTCCAAATATTCTGTTTTTGCAAGTCATTATAGTTTCATAATCTATTTTAAGAATTTCACTATTTATCTTTATTGGTTTTACAATCATAGTCCCACAATCAACTTTATCAACTATAGGTAGATTTATAACATATAATAGAATAGAGTTATTCGAAGCAACTTTGACGTTGGCGAATTTTAGACATTGTTCTAGATTATTAAAAGGAAAATTTTGTTCTAAAATTAATTCGTCCAGCATCTCCATTTTTTATGAGAGAAGAGGAAAGAATTTATTATACCTGCTTTTGACCATAACAGTGCTTGTTCTACGTTGACACTTCTTCTTTAAGTATTTGTAATTCGAATTTAAACCCTAGTGCCGCAGTGTTTTCCCTATTGTCCTTTTGTAAGTAATTAGTTATATCGTTTGTTAAATTCGTCAGTTCATTTAATTTCCGTTCGAAAAGTCTATTTATTACAATCTGGTTTTCTGTCTGTCGTATGTTATCATTTATTTTGTCTGTCAAAATCTCTAAGTCTGTCCGGTCAGGTGAACCCGCGATCCATTTCCATACGGTGCCTATAGATCTCTTAGTCCTTCCGAAGGGTCTAATTCGATCCATAAGTTTCCCTAGTTCTAATATTTCATGCTGTAGAAACGGCATTAGAGGATTGGATTTCTCTATTTCATAATTGATGTGTTCGTTGATAAGTCTCAGTTCCCGTTCATAGGTCTCAATGTCAATAATGTGAATTAAGTTAAAGGTTCCATTTTGTATGAGTGCTCGTCCTGTCTGAAATGTCACGATCTCGGAATTTGAGTAGTCCAAAATTTGTATTTCTGCACAAACGACTTGTATGAATAATCTGTAGATGAGAAGAGAAAAATTTATGTCCTTATTAAACTTTTATGAACTATTCGACCCGAAACAGTTTTTATAGTATTATTGAGATTTTCTGCAACCTTTTCCTCTTTATACCTAAATGACAACTTAGTTCCTATCCTTTTATTTGTTTTTACATAAACTGTATCCCCAATGGAATATTGTTTGGGCTGTGTTCGATTCTTATTATGGAAAGCTAATTCTTTTATTTGTTTTTCTTTCAATCTTTTCATATGCTTCTTCCTTTCCTCCATAACATTTTCTGGCTTTACTCTTCCAAAAAATGCATCCACTGGTCTTTTCCCCGTGGTAGAATGTATGGAGTAATTATACCTGCTAATAGATATGTCTAGCAATTCTTTGAATGAATCATGGATTTTTTCGGCTTTTACACAACGCATTATCTCCGAAAGTGTTGAATGAAATCTTTCGATTTGTCCATTAACACTGCTCATGTACGGTGGAGCTTTAAATATCATTATTCCGAATTGATTCTCTAACATATGTTTTATCGGTGCGGATCCTAACGACTTTTCATTATCTATGACTATCCTCTCGGGTGGTCCGAGGCTCACCAATATTTCGCGTAAAAGTTCTTTGATGTCCTGCGTTGATCGAGAATTGATGATTTTAGCTGATGCATACTTTGAGAATTTGTCTATTGCTGTTAATACAACATTTTGGTTAGTAAGATAGATATCGAGGTGAACTATTTGTCCAGGATATTCGGGAATTGGAGTTTCATTGAGTAGTGGTTTGGTTGGGAAATAAACTCTTTCAGTCAGATGGCTTTTGTTTTCAGCAGCATTGCGGTGTGCGCGTTGGTGTTCATTTAATATTTCCCTCTCTTGATCTCCTTCGTCTATCAAATCAGTGACAATTTTCCGAGCAAATCTAGTGCGGTAATTACAGAAATTTGCAGGTTAAATTTCCTGTATCTTCCCTAGGACAAATTCAGTAGTATTTAATCCATTTATGACTGAAGGATTTAGATATTTTTTTAAAATTGCTATTAATTTTTCTTCCGTGTAGTTGGTTTCATAAAGGATATGCCGGTGAAAAGTAGGGAATACTATTTGAAATTCATATGAAGAGCATGGGCCTAATTTTAGAAAAATTTGATTTTTAAATACGTTTATTGGTTCATTAGCTATTGGAATAAGATGGTGAGATGAAGTATTGTCACTATGAACTGTGGCAGTCATTGAGTTTATCTGGGGAGGTCGTGATAGGGCATCAGCGACAACATTTGTTCGACCAGGTTTATAATGTAATTCGTAGTTGTGTTCCTCAAGAATGGCCTTCCATCGCTTCATCTTATTATTGTTACTTTTGCTGCTTAACGCGTATGTCAGTGGCTGGTGGTCTGTGAATATCTTTATTTGGCCATATAAGTAATTCCTTAATGAATTAAGAGCCCAAATAATCGCCAACATTTCTCTCTCATTAGTGGCGTAGTGCTCTTCAGCCTTCCTGAGGGTTCTGGAGATAAACGTTATTGGTCGGTCGTTTTGAGATAAGACAGCTCCTATAGCATATTCCGATGCATCTGTTGTCAATTGAAATTCTTTGGTGAAGTCTGGGTAATGGAGCAATACCTCCTCTGTAAGCGCTGCTTTTATTTTGTCAAATGCTTCTAACGCGTCTTTATTTAGTTTTACCGGTGTTCTTTTCGAAATAGTTTTGGACGCTTGTCCTGTTGTTGTTAAGGGTTTCGCTAGTTTAGCGTAATCCTTGACAAAACGTCTATAATAGCCGGAAAGGCCTAGAAAAGATCTTAAATCTTTTAACGTCTTTGGTACAGGGAAGTTGGTGATGGCTTCTATTTTTGCCGGATTTGATTTTATGCCATTTTCTGACACGATAAAACCAAGAAATTCGACGTTATTTTTTAAAAATGCACATTTGTCAACTTGAACTTTCATATTTGCTTCGCGAAGTGTTTTGAAGATAATTTCTATATCCTGTAAATGACTTTCTTTATCTTTACTAAATATGATTATGTCGTCTATATAGACGAAGCATCGTTTTCCGATATGTTCCCTTAAAATATCATCCAACGTTCGTTGGAAAATGGAAGGTGCGTTTTTTAGGCCGAATGGTAGACGAGTAAACTCGTATTTACCATTGTTTATTGAAAACGCGTTCTTCTCAATATCAGATTCCTTCAAGGGAATCTGGTGAAAACCACTTTTCAAGTCTATGACTGAGAAAAATTTGTTCCTTCCTAACTGCGACCACACCTCGTTTATTTCCGGTATTGGATACCCTGGTTACAGAATTAAGCTTACGATAGTCTATTACCATTCTGAATTTTTTTTCGTTGGATTGATCTAGTTTCTTCGGGACAATCCATACAGGGGAGCTGTACGGTGATCGCGAAGGCCTTATTATGCCATCGTTAAGTAATTTTCCCACCTGTGAGTTAAGTGCATTGGATAAGGATATGATTTGCTGTAAACAGGTGTATCGGAGGTTGTACGGATTTCTCCCATTACCTTTGAGGTGTACGTTAGTTTTTCATCAGGTTCGGAAAAGAGATCTGAAAATTGTGCTAACACGTTTGAAAGTTCATTTACCGTTTGGGTGTCAAGATGTTGCATTTGAACATTAATTTTGTTGATACTCTGGGAGTGAAATTGCTTCAGTTGAAATTTGGAATTTTTGATTCGCAGAATACTATTTTTAGTGTCAATTACGGCGGATAATTCTTTAGGCGTATCATTGCCCAAAATGACGTCAAAAGACGAGATTGATGGAAGAATGAAAAATTTAATTGTATTATTAAGACCAAAAAGATTAGGCTTAGTGTGATGGTAATTTTGATGTTACCTGCTACCGAGTTTGCAGTGAATGGAAATTCATTTTTTATTGGTTTTAATATTATTCCTGATCTTATGTAGTTTTTATTAGAGCCGGTATCTATAAGTATTTTTAATATTCTTCCGTTCCTCATTTTACATTCTAAATAGGGCAATGAGGAACTCCTCATTCTAAAAAATGAATATAACTTAGACTCGTTATTATATCGTCTTCAAAATCTACCCTCGTGGAGTCGACCTGATCTTCCTGATATTGTTGATTTTCTTCTTCCCATAGATCTGTTCCTGATTGGTGATTAATCGAAGTTTGTTGCAGTGAGTGATCCGTGGGTTGTGTTTGGATATGGTAATTACGTTGTATTTTGTTCGGAGGTCCAAGTTGATTTGTTGGGGGCATTTTCCATTTCCTATCTTCGGTTGGGCGATTCATATAATTCACCTGTTTTGTCCTTAGGCTCGCATCTATTTCCATTGGTTCCGGACGTGACATAGACTTGGGTGGCCGTGGAGGCAAAACATTACCAGTTTGCTGAAAGTGTCTCTGGTTAAAGTTCGGTTGTTGTCGTTGCATGAAATTGGGTACAAATTGTGGCTTTTTTGGGTATTGCGGGGAATATGTCAAATGAGGTGCAAATGGTCTTGGGGATTGGTGCATTATATGTCTTTTAGTAGATATTACTAATGGTGCTGAGTTTTTTGCGTGATGCCCTGATAGAACATTTCGATTCGTTTGGTTATCCAGTTTTTGGCAGAGATACAATGCGTGAGGCAGGTCTTTGGGTTCACGAACGCCAAGTAATCTAGGGAGATCGCCTTTAAGACCCCTAACAAATGTGTCCAAAGCCTTCTCTCTATAGGTTTGAGTCAGTAATTTAATTGACTCATTACTTGCTTCCATGCATGAGATTTTATTAAGAATAAGGGTCAAATGAGAGTAAACTGATTGATAAAAGTCATTGATTGACAAATTGCCTTGGGCCAGTGAAAGCAATTGGTATTCTAAAGTTTTTAGGTCTCTCTGGTCGCCATAATGATGATTTAAACACGCCGCAATAGCTTTCCATTCAAGTGGTGTATTATATGCTTCTAAAGCCGCATCGGCTTCGCCGACTATCTTATTTCTAATTGTAAGTATGATGGCGTAGTATTTACGTGTTCCTTGAGACTTGTCATAGAGGTTTAGTACTCTCTCTATGCTTTTTTTCCATGAACTAAATTCAGCGTGTTTACCTGAGAACTCTCTTAAGCTCTTCACTACATCAGGTACTTTTTCTAAATCTTCTAAATTATTGCTGTACCGTGCGTCTATTGTTTGGCCAGGTAGGTTTGCAAATTCTTGCGAAGGATTAATGATATTGTTAACTAAAGTCTTGCCCTCAGTCAAAAATAATTGTTTTAGAGAATCTAACAAGGTTAACTGCATTTGGTTAAACTGGTCCTGGTTTAATCCTGTCGGGACAGTTGGGTTACCTACTGAATGATTTTGTTGGCTTAAAACTGATAGATAAACAGATAAACAACACTGGGATAGATTGTTTAAACCTTAAACAATTTTTTCCAGAAAATTATATAAAACTACTCGATTTTTGGAAAAAATAGCAGATGGTAGCTTTTAATTTCCACTTTTTTTTAAAAAACCTTTTAATTTATTTACTCATTTTTTCTGACGATTTCAGTGAACGTCTTTGACGATTTTGACGTTTTTTTCTTCTAATATTTGACGATTTTATGCCATTTATCTGGCAATTTAATATGTAAAATTCATAATGCGGAGAACATATGTGAAGTATGAGTGATATTTAATTCCATTAGTTTCATAAATGGCAATAGTAAATAATTTTTATTGCATACTTTTCAGAGTAACTATTCTAGTACGTGTAATATTATGCGTATGAGTAACACATTTCAAATTCAATTAAATTCCAAATAGAAATATTTGGAATTAATTTGTAATTAAGCTATGATATGACAATTCTGATGAATTTAAAAAATTTTTGAATTTTTCGAGAATCCTAACCTAAAAATAAATACAAAAATCATAATTCCAGGCTATATTCTCTTAGTTAATACATCATGGCCGGTATCTTCATAGTCTGTCTGTATCAACTACATCTTTACAACAAGAAAATATATTTGCAAAATTGCAAACCCTTTTTGTTGCATTGAACTTTTAAATTTAAAATTTTTAATGGCCCACCATTTTTGATACGATAG
Organism: Sarcophaga subvicina; assembly: GCA_936449025.2. Classification (NCBI taxonomy): domain Eukaryota; kingdom Metazoa; phylum Arthropoda; class Insecta; order Diptera; family Sarcophagidae; genus Sarcophaga; species Sarcophaga subvicina. The sequence continues at coordinate 88,509,445 of OW388080.2, forward strand.
AAGTACATTTTTTTCTGCATAATTAATTTATCTTTCGCCAATTTTCCTATCAATAGGTAGCAATTATTGTTCTAAACACAAATGTAAAATGTATGCATGTGAAGTGACAATCTTTCTTTACACAATACTACACTGTGTCCCGTAAAAAAATAAACGAAAAATAAATCCGAATGTTGCATCCGAACAGTGACAAAAGAGCGTATATCTAGAATGAAATTGTGGTGACTGGTTTTTGCGGTGATGTTGAATATATCCTGGTAAATGTATTTGATTAATATTTAACTAGTTTGTCACTTACTGACAAATGGTTTTCGATAAAAGCTTTACTTGTTGTAGAGAAATTGAAAAAAAAGAATAAAAGTAGAAAACATATATAAAAAATACAACAACAGGAGAAAAAATAAAATAAAAATAAAAAAGTTTGCTAAAAGAAGCAGTAGAAAAATTTTAAATTTTTACAGTAACTGCACAACATATGTACAGTGATGAACAAAAGTTAATTAACCATCTGCTGGCATTATTTAAATAAAATCTTATAAATTGAAGTGTAAAAAATTTTGGAACAAATAAACTAAATTAGTTTTATTAAACTCACTGCCACACTATTGGTTAAGTGCATTTTAAGTTAAATTGGTAAATGCTGTAAGATTTTAGTTCTCTTGGGCACCATAAGTTTCTGTTATAAGACCAATTTAGCTTTATTTATTTAGCATTTCAGAAGCATCGTGAAAGTTGTTTTAAGTTGTGGACTCAGACTCACAATGCTTGGACAATTACAGAGATATTTCTCATATCGTTTCCTCTTCTTTCTCATCATTAAAGCTTCAATATTATGAGGCGTTCCAACTTCTGGACGTATGTATCCAGTGGCCCGTGTTTTGTTATTTCTCAAGTAAGATTCATAAAATGGATTCCGGGTTAAGTTTAAAGAAATTTTTTTCAGATCAATACTTCTACATTTGTTAAGATTCCATAAAATTGGCTTAACCATAGATCGTAGTTGTAGTCGTCTTAGTCTAGTAGTTAGTGTGTTGGCTTATTAGATGCAAGGCTACGGTTCAAACTTCAGGTCAGATTTCAAAACGAAATATGAAAATTTTTTTTTCGGTTACTTCCTCTCAGCAGATTTCTGGCAAAAACTCTGAAGGTAAATAAAATTTCATGGATGATATTAAAACACACAACATAAGTGGTATGAGAAGCTAGGTCGTATGTATGCATGGAAGTTCATTTTTTTGATCGGATGTTTTGTTAAAACATTCAATGTGTCATAATATCGAAGCCCACGTCTTGACAAACTTAAAATACCTCAGTATCCGCGTTAGAAGTACCACATAGTCCTGGTTAATCTTGGATCTGGTGTACACAGTTGTTAGTGGTTTAATGACCACATAACTGTTATTTAAAATGTGATGAGCCTTACTTGGTACTGGATTTGCACAGCGGCGGTCTTTATATCCGTTATTTCAGATGCTATTAATATAAAAAACATATTTTAAATTGTAAAATTAACACACACAACATGAGTGGTGTGAGAAGCTAGTTCGTAAACCTGATTGAAGGGTTGTAATGACTAATTATGTTATGTATGTATATTTTAAATTGAGGTATCAGTTTCGTTAACTACCAAAATTTACCTTTTACTGCCTCCCTGTACTTGATTGACGTAAACATAATTTCATTTGCATATTCATATATTGGAATCTGGTCTATCAAAGATTGCAATCAGATATTAATCTTATATTCCATCCATTATTTTTCAAATTACAACTATTTTAATACAATGTGATCAACAATTTCGTCTTCATTGGTACATTGAGAAAACGTTTTGTTAACTGTCGTCATGTCTCCTTATAAATTAGAGAACTTTAAAGTTAAAAAAATATTCTCACCCAGCGCCTAATAGACGAGCTTTTAAACTTCGTGGCGATTTCCGAAAAGTTTTTTCTAGAAGCTAGGTTGTAATCCTGACCAATTTTTTTATGTATGTATTCTTTTTCTAGCTTGCCTTCATTGTTTCTAACTAGATTACTTAATGAAGCTTCTTATCTCTAAGTTTAAATAAATCACAATGTGTGTGTGAGATATCATCGAAAATTTTTTATTCATTTGCATTTGAGGAATATAATATTGGCCAAATATCAATCTCGGCTTTCCTGTGTGGAATTCATAACTCTGGTGCATAAATCTATTAGCTTTGTAAACCGCTGTGATTTACGGCTTATTCACATACACCGACGACCTAAGAAAATCTCACAACCAAAGGTAAAATGGAATCAAAACGCATGATATCTATGGAAAGTTTACATCACGTCTACATGAGATCACCACCTTTTCAAATCGTTCGTACAGATTATCCAATGTGGCAAGAGGTGTGTGGTATGTAGCGCCATTCTGTTGAAACCACAAGTCGCAACCAAAAGAAATTATCGTCCTATAGTGGTCGATATTGACATTGATGGCCTGTCTGAGTGATTCAAAGTTCAACACATAACGGCGCCCCAGCGCCCAGAAAATAGTCCAGCTTCTTGGAGGCCAATTTACATCACCACTTTGGCAAATTAAATGGATATCAAACGCAATAAATCAATTGCGGCATGAGATGTGTGGTTAGTTGCACTATCCTGTTGAAACCATACATCGTGCACATCAATACCTTGAAGAGCGGGTACAAGAAAATCGGTTATCGCACCAAACAGTCACTCGTAATGGATGCTTTGACTTCTGTAAAACCACGTGTGAGTTTTCTGAGCCTCAAATACGGTAATTATGCTTGTAATGTACACACTAAGCGGAAAATCAGCTTCATTCGATAAGATGATCATTGTGCAGCTTCACGTTGGCCCAATAAATCACAACGTTACTCAAGCCTAAATTGATTCAATACGTTCAGTGGAGGTAATATACTGAATGTTGTGACAGAATAGAATGACATAAGTATTGCCAGATTGGAAATAACTGATGGTACAGTTTTAAACCTATAGGTCATGGTGGTGGTCGAAAATCTTGATACACTCTTAACGCATCAGAACCGTTTCTCTAATGGTGGATCCAATCTAATCAAAACTATTACAATGTCTGTCAAGAACAAATTAATACGCTTTCTTGAAGTGAAACAATTGTTAGAGATTGATGAGATTTGATGATCACAAATATAATCAGAACTGGAATAAATGTTGTTTTTCGAAAGGGATGCTTACATGCCGCACACCTTTAAGTTTTTAGTACCACCAAGTAAAAATTAATTTGATTAGGATGTGGCAGGAAAATTTACCAGGAATGAAGTTCTAAGGAAATTCCTACGATTTCTACAACTTTCTGAGGAACTATTTTGTTATTTATTGACAGTCAATGAAAGCTATGTATGTAGTTGTCAATCTTGTCTAACTCTCTTCTTATCACATATGAGTCATTTTATACTTACTGATAAAATTCCATTACATCGAACTGGAGTGACGAAACCATTTAATAAACCACAATTTCCTTTTTTAAAATGAGACAGTATTGGTATTGATATTCTATTCAAATTTTTTCTCCCCTGCTTTATACCAATTTCGTTGTAAAATATTTATTTAAACCGTGTAGAAAAAATTCCGTATCTCGTAGAATATATTCCTCCTTATGTGAACGTCTATTGCGAATATGTACACCATAATGGATGCGTCTATTAGGATGGTGTATCGCATAAAGTGTGAAAAGAAGGATGCTTAGTAAACAATTTAATGTGTGTTTAATTTTTACGTTACGTTTACGCTTCTCCCTGAACATTATTTTTCAATTTTTCGCTTTATTTCGTCTTCAGATGGTAGTCTTTTTAAATCGATTTTCTTTTATCGTCTTAATGGCATAATTTTAAACTAATTTATTTTACATTTGTTTTTTCTATTTCTATGCTCTTTTTTTAATATACAACGATAAGTCACTGGGTGTTGTTACCGTAAATAGCACAGTATCTTATTCTCTTGTTATATTTTAAAAATCATATAAATTTTTAAATGATTTTGCTGTTGTGGTAGATAACTTTGGGTGGTGGATTGCTTTTGTTTCATTATTTTCTTAAGTGCTTCAAGTACGATAACTATTTACAAATTCAAGGAAATTTATAATACGTTCTAGTGTTTATTAGTCTAGAGAAAATTAAATTAAAGAAAATTACGTAATAAACTGAAATCTGGAGGAACAAGTCTTATTAGTCTAGTCTTAAACTAGACATTGAGAAAACGACCCACACATAAAGGTTGTATTCTACTTTCGGTTGGATATACATAGCTGACTTAAATACCAAGGAGATGGAGAGCAGTATTTTTCCCAACATTTTAAGAAATCGAGGCAATTGAATGCTTCATTCGACAATTGAAAAGTATGCTACTACCAGTGAACATCACTTTTCATGTCAATTTTATTCACTGTCAGAGCTTGTGACAGAAATTTGCTGAGAGGGATTCGCAGAGATAAATATTTCGTATTTCATTCTGTTGAACATGTCTAACCTGAAATTTGAGCCATGGCCTCACTTATAATAAGCCAACAGACTACCAACTAGACTACAGCGGATCAGTGGTAATCATACGACCTAATTTGGAGATTAACTACAGGGCGAATATCAGTGAGTATAAAGCCTACTAAGACTTCTCTTCTCAATCTCCAATAGAAAGAATATGAATGCAAAATATTACTGTCTTCTACTCAAGAGTAGATAGGGTTAGAAAACGGGGAGAGAAAGTCTCCAGGTCTCCAATGCTGTGCATTTTATTGAAATATAGGAAGAAAGGATGTAGGAGCAGGTAGAGCGCATCAATTTTTTTTATTGACAATTGTATATGTATATCTTCGTCACTTTTTTTCGAGAATTGCTTTTTAGTAATAAATCTCACTTTCTTTTTCTATTATAATCATAAACACCTAGAATCTCTGGTGTTAATCGAACCTCAGCACTTTCATTTTAGCACACTCCGAACAAGGCCATTCGTATAGAGCGATTCTTGAGTGTGTTAGAAAAGAATCGAAAGAAGAAACTCCCAACATCAAATATATTTTGTTTCCTATAATGTAAATTGACCGAGGGTATTGATTATTTTGGCTTTAAGATCCGCTGTGGTTTCTGGCATACAACTGCGTTTTAAAAAGCAGCACAGATAAATTCTAACCCAGTTAAATCCCGCGATCCTGGTGACCAGATCACATGAGATGACCGTACCCTCAAATCGCTAGTGCAGAATTTCTATGATCTGTGCGACCACATGTCGTTTGTATCCAACTCTGGTAATCATTGATTGGTCGTCGTTGCCAAAAATGACTTGAACAAAGCCGTTCTTAAAGAAATAAGGAAATCCAGCCTTATCGCTAAAGATATACACCTTCCTGAGACAAAATTGTTTATTCGTTTGCAATTTTATAATTTTAATGGCAAAATGCGCCTCTGATGCAGGCATCACTACAAAGCCGATGATATCGTGGAAAAAATTGGAAAATAGGGTCTAGGCTTTCAACATCAAATATTTGAAGAAAACTGAATACACAAAGTAGCTCGATGTTTGAGTGACACATGAACTAAAAGCAAAAAATTAAAGTACTGGGGTTTCCATTTGCGATTCATTTCTAAAACGAAATGAAGTCGAAGCATAATAGAAATGAATTATTACGAGAGACGAAACGTACATCGAATTCAACAATAATAAGCGAAAAACACATTAATGAAGTAGGGTGTCCTCTATTGCCTATTGATTTCAAAGATAAAATTTAAAAACCACGATTATAAATGTAAATGCTGCATTTGCTAACATGGTGCAGAGAAGAGTAAAAAGAAGAGAAGAATGTAAAAATTGTCACATTTCAACGGAATCTCGACAAAGTTATAAACTGGTCAAGAGTTTTGATGAGTGTAAAAATGATTACTTGTGGACTATTTGACATTTGTTCTTTATTTTTTTAATGTTTGTTTTATTAATAATTTTCTTAGGATTGGACATGAAATATATAAAAAAACATTTAATTTTACTGCTTTATTACTTTCATTCATATTAATTAGTTACTAGTTAAAGTACTAGCAAGTGTTGCTTAAACATCTCAACTGTATGTCAAACGATGATTAAAGTTACTGGTGACTTACAACGAAGACCGTAACAACTACATACATATGTATGTATGTAATGATAAGAATTGTAAATGAAAACGTATATAAACCACATTTACGAGAATTCTGTTAAATGCTTCATTAAAGATAATTTGTGCTTTGACGCTTATTATGGAATTAATATTCCTGGGTATTAAATCAACACACTCAGGTGTGTGAATATGAAATGAAACTTTTGATTACATAAAGTAGAGCGCACATAGGATATCATTGCTGTCTTATAAAATATTAAATAATATTCGGCGACTTCCACTCAGCAGATTTCTGGCAAAAATTCTGGCGGTACCAAAGGTTAAAGTCGGCTCCTCCCAGAATATTTACCAGAAATTTGCTGAGGAAATATTTTTTCATACTTCGTTTTGTTGGAAATATCTGTTTTGGGGCTTGAACCGTGGCCTCATGTCTAATTATCCAAAATCTGCGGCGACTAAATCAACTTTATAAAATACTGAGGGTTGGGCATAAAGTATTTCTGAGGAAACTGAATTATCTGCTAACCATCTGTGATTCTTTTTACTCCGAATTTATGCACCGCCTGCTGCTTTTGTCTACACTACGTTACAAGTTTTTTGTTACGAATGATTAAGAAAGCTGCTGTCCATTATAAATCAACAAGTGTCGTAAGGAAGTCTTAGAAACTTTAAGCCATTGACTTTGATATTCTATTCTGAACTATAGTTTCTGTTATCTTTGAAGACTAATTTCAAGAAAAGGTGGGTCTAAACACGACATATTGGTACGTATATAGTATGTCCCACATTTATAAGCATATTTCTAATTTCAAATGTCAAAGTCTGTTTCAAAAATCGGGTGAAATTTAACAAAATCCAAGCAATACCATGGTGGATACCATATTGTTGATAATTTTTGTTGAAAATAAGAAAATAAAAATCATTGCATCGTTTAAAGTATCCTTTAAAGTGCAAATATTTAAAGAAGAAGTTGTAATCCTTACAACAATTTTATTTTCCTTCAACTTTCCAAACAATAAAGTGGCATACAACCCGAACACTTCTGGCTATTATTAGTGAATAAAAGACTTCAATTATGGCACCATAATTGAAAATTAATAAGAAAAATACGAAAATTCTTCTTATTTTCAATTGCTTTTTTATGTTTTTCTTTAGCGAATGTAGAAAAAAAATTAAAAAACTGTGATTAGTTTGGTTCTTAAGAACTGAAATAAAATTAAAAGGCATCGCCTGCAACATCATACGTTCTGGAAAGTACGTCATGACCATTAGTAACAGTAAGACATTCTTTTTCTTAATTACCCTTAACCTTTATGTCAACAGATACATACCCGGGTATGTTTTGTGATTTTAAATCGTCGTATCTCAGGATGTAATAACTGTCTTAACCTGAAATTTCATAATATCCTCACTAGTAGTGTTTTTTACCTTATTTCTAGACTTGAGTAAAATTGGGGAATGGGGGCCAATGATGTGGCCATTTTTTCATTCTTATCCCTTACGTCAACAGTTGCATACCTGGGTATGTATAATGAAATATATGAAAATATGTTTATATTGGATGTCTATTGAGTAAAATTTACAAGTTCTTAATAATAAAATAAAATTAAAATTCAATCAAATATAAGAAAACTTAAAAAAATATTAAATACTAATTTTTCTTAAATGCATTTATTACATTGCGGCACATTACTTGAATGAGCGGCACACAAGGGCTTGTTGCATAACATGCAGGATTTGCTGGTTGGCCGACGTTTTGTACATAAGTGGCAATTACCTTTTACTTTCATTCTACCAGTGCTGTCAGGTTTTTCCACGCTTTTATCTGCAGCACCTCTTACGCTCAAAGATTATCCACATATGGCTTCAATAGCATTGCGTATCGAAAATATTTTTATAACGTGTTTATTTTTATCTCTGTTTTCTCTTTCCGGCTTCTCCAGTTGTTCGCTGAGGATGTGTAGGAATATTCTACGGCGGCTTGAGGAAGCTTCCAACATTGGGTTATTCGCAACGTAAATTATGGGCAACGAGGTCTAGTATATTGTAGAATAAAGCCAAGGGCCATCTATTTGTTCGTCGCCTTGTTCAATGTTCTATCCATATTATCGACGCCAACTTTATATTTGTTGTAATCTAAGATCTAGAGTGGCTTTTTCTTTGGACCTTGCACTTCGTATAAAGAATGCAAGAAGTATACCTCTACTTCACGTCCTTTAGATAAAGTGAAATATAGTGGTATAAACACTCGTCTTCTGTTCGCTGTACCTAATATTGATAAACTGCTGTCAATCATTAAACTTTTCGCTACGTTATATGTTGTGAAGAAATTATCACAAACAATATTCCGTCCACTTCCACGAAAATGATTGACGGACAAGTCCTCCACTACCCTATTGCCTACGATTTTTGTCCGAATACCACCAATCTAGTATAAATTTGTCCCTTCATTGGATTGGATGATACCCACCATGCTTTAATTTTGGAATTGGCGGGTTTCGATGGTATATATTGGATAAACCCGGCACCACGTTTGAACCTGCTACGTAATTGCTGCGTAGATTATCATTCAGTATTAAAAATAAGTCCGGTATGGCTGCAGCTTTGTCGGTTTTGACGCTGTTGACGCTGTTGACGCTTTTGACGTGTGTTTCCGTTGTCGAAAAGTATAAAGCGGCTTATATCCCGAAAACGCCGCACGCTCAGTGGAGCTCGATATAAGGAATGTAAGGTCGTTTTCCATAAGTCTTTAGTATGTACGTAACCAGAGTGCGTTACACCACCTAAGAAGTAAGTAAAACCAAATCAACACAAAAATAAGCCTATAAACAAGAGAAATTCCATATAAAATGTATGAACATACCCGTGTATGCTTCTGTTGAGGTAAGTATAATTTTTTATCTGTTGACATAAAGGTTAAAGCTCTTTCTTATTCAGTGTGCGAAAGGAGACATGCATTACGAAATTATTCGTTTCATTTGAACGTTTAGCACAAATGCACTTCCTTTTGGAAGATAATACACGAGAATATTGCATATGTGTATGAAAAAAAAAAAATAAATGGCCAAAAAGCTGAAACAGACTAATTTCAGAAACTTGTAAAGTAACTTTTAAATTTCAAATTTAATATGCATTGTATGTACAGCCTGGAACAGAAAAAGCAGATGTAGTAGAAGCTGAAGCTCACGACGTAATGTGTAGCGTGGCAAAAAAAAAACAGAAAGTGCGAACAGGATAGTGAAGTTGTCTTATCATGTTGCCAAATATCCTTTTCATAAACTTCCAGAATAATGCAAGAATATTATGTGAATTTTCTAACAATATACGTATCAAAATCTACAGAAACATAAAGTTTTGTGTTTAATGTTGAATCTCTTATGAAAACCCCCTTTATAATTTATATTTAGTGGGCGACAAAGTTCAAAAATTGATATTTTTTGCTTCAACTTCTACTACAGCGACTACTACACCTAAGCATTCCGATGATATCAATTTGAAAGCCGTGTTTAATTTTTGACAGTTTGTAGCGCTACTCACTACGTTACACTACAGCGACTATTCTGTTCCCCACTTAAACAAATTTCGTTTTAATTAATAAGCGCCACAAGCAGAGTTTTTAGAAGATATTTTTGACTGTAAAATTTATGAGAGGACCTTGATAATACATAACAAAATTGGTCACTACAACCCTTCAGTCAGGATTATGGACCTATTTTCTCACACCACTTATATTGTGTGTGTTCATTTAATACATGAGTGACGGGACCTACAGTTTAAAGTCGACTGCGAACGAAAGATTTTTGAGAAACTTTTCTTGGCAATTTTATTTACTCTCAGAGTTTTTGACAGAAATCTGCTGAGAGAAAGTTGCCAAAGAAATATTTTTTCATATTTTCGTTTTGACTTCTGACCTGAACCTTATGAACCATGGCCTTACTTCTGATAAGCCAACTTACTACCTACTAGACTACGGCGAATTCAAACTAAATTTTTACTCCAATTACTTTTCTGTCAAACCCTTTTCTTTCTTTCTTTTCATAAACATGGGCGTATAATTTTTAAGTGGATTTAAAGAAAGCCTTATGTATCATTATTAAAAAGAATAACCTTCATGTACTACATTTAATTTAAGTAAAGTGAGTATTAGAAATCAAAATCACTGTAGTCCAACAGGTAGTATGGCTGTCTCAGACAAAAATAATTTTAATTACTCTCAGAGTTTTTGTCAGAAATCTGCTGAGGCTACCCCAACAAATTTTAAAAAGCAGCATGAAATTCAACAAACCATAAGTGGTGCAACTTACTTTGTACATCAAATTTGCTGTGGATAGCATGAAAACCAGGGAACTACTTGATTTCGACAAGATTGGCCCTCTAAAAGTTTCGCTGACAAGCTGTGTCTGCCCCACTAGGAATACAGCAGAAGCTGCCAGTATGTGGAAGAAACGGAATCGGTACAACAGCGAGTGCCCTGCAGGTGTGGGCATGGAGGCGAACGTGCCACTAAGGGGACCAGCCGGTTTCAACAGAAGAGAAGCTTCTCACACCACTGATGTTGTGTGTGTTCATTTTTATACATAAATGGCGAACAACAGATTTTTCAGAAACTTTTCATAGCAATTTTTTTATTCTCAAAGTTTTTACCAGAAATCTGCAGGCAGAAGAACTACTTTTTTATATTTCGTTTTGCTGGAGATGGCTTAAAGGGGGTGTGAACCATGACCTCGAAATATGGAAGAAACAACGACTGGTCTTAATAAGAAAGGGAAAGGGCGACCCGGAGCACCCATCCGCGTACAGGCCACTGTGCATGCTGGATACGTCAGGAAAGCTGCTCGAGAGGCTTTTGAAGCCACGGCTTACCGCTGCTATTGAGAATAGAGGAGGACTGTCTGCCCGGCAATATGGTTTTCGACCCGGTCGGTCAACAATTGGCGCTTTGAGAGAGGTGACTGAAGCAGCTATGGTCACACAGCGTGGGAGTCACTTTACGAGGCCTGTGGTACTGCTTGCCACCTTGGACGTCAAAAACGCGTTTAACAGCCTTAGATGGAGCGATGTACTGGATGCTTTGGAGAACAATTTCTGTGTGCCACATTACATTCTGGCCATGATAAGTAGTTACTTGAGTAACAGGCAGCTTGTGTATAACACAAGCTCGGGATCAAGAGTGAAACAAATAACATCTGGAGCGGCACAAGGATCTATCCTCGGCCCTGACCTGTGGAACGTTAGCTATGATGGAATTCTGAGGGAGGATATGCCGGACGGAACTTTCTTGGTTGGATACGCAGACGATATCGCAGCTGTTATCACGGCCAGGAACACGGAAGAGGCACAACGAAAATTGAGACGCGTTATGCTAAGGACAAAAGCATGGTTGGATTCCCACGGCCTAGACCTGGCCATGCATAAAACGGAATTGCTGCTAATCACTGGTCGTCGTATCCCCTTGCATGTGGACATGAGCATTGGAAACGAAACAATTAGGACCGAGAGCTCGGTGAAATACCTAGGAATAAGGCTGGACCCCAGACTGACATTCTCGTATCAGATTCAGTACTCGGCTAACAAGGCTCAGAAGATCGTCGGACAGCTCAGCAGATTAATGGCGAACATTGGAGGACCGCTACCGGCGAGACGGAGACTCCTGATGGATGTTGGAAACAGCATTATGCTTTATGGGAGCGAAATTTGGGCCGAAACACTAGACGTCAAGAAGAGGGCAAACTCACTCGTATCGGTACAGAGAACGGCTGCATTGCGTGTCGCGTCGGCGTACCGTACAGTGTCCGCTCCGGCCGTACTGGTGATAGCGGGTATAATCCCTGTGGATCTGCTGGCGGCAGAGCGGATGGAGATTTATAAGGCGAAATCGGCTGGAAATCATATAACCGGTTACTTCAGGGAAAACACCATCTCAAAATGGCAACAACGATGGAACGAGGAGGATAGAGGAAGATGGACCGCGAGACTTATCCCGGACATAAGGCCATGGATCGGTCGGAAATCTGGAGAGATAAACTACTACGTTACACAGATGCTATCGGGTCACGGATATTTTAGAAAATATCTTCACAGAATGGGCAAGGCCGCCTCCCCTTACTGCCTGTACGAGGAAGGGGAGGTAATTGATGACGCAGAGCACACTGTTTTCGAGTGTGCACGCTGGCAGAGCTATCGCTCTGTACTGACGTCAATAGTCGGAACGATCACAGCCGCTAATATTGTCGGCGTTATGACTGCGAGTAGTGAAAATTGGACCTCCGTAGTGAATTACATAGAGCGCATTCTGAGACGGAAGAAGATAGATCTTGAAGCTGCAGAACGAGTAAGCATGTCGGCATAGGTGATACTGTTACACGTGCCGGGCGTAACCGAGACGATGATCTAGACGAAAGGAATAGTGGAGGCGCTTAGATGACTCCTCAACTTTCGATTCGCAATCCGGACGCGGATATGAACATGAAGGGGCCAAAGGGCCAAAAGGACTCCACTCCGAAGTAATACCACCGTAGTTCCGGAGTGGGTACAAACAAGTCCACAGGAGACGAGGGGGGGATTTAGTGGGTGAGGGCCCCACACACGGAGGATGTGACGACTTCCTCTATGGTGCGGTTAGGTACATTTGCCCCTCCTCGGCGAAAAAAAAAAAAAAAAAAAAAAAAAAAAAAAATGACCTCATGTCCAATAAGCCAGTACGCTACTACTAGACTACAGCGACTTTTTAATGACAGTCTGTTCTTGTCAAAATAATTAATATTATGAACATTTGAACAAATTTAGTCGGATTTTTTTAGATAGTTGAGGATTAGTAGTGTAAATAAATAAGTAAAAATGAATGAAAATATCACAATGTATTGCCATCTAAACACATGTTGCCTTACAAAACTTTATATATGAACTCGAAAACATTGTATACTTAATTAAATTTGCGTATTTTGTATAAAATTGTGGTTTCTGTGGCCAGCCTCTAACGTTGAATGAATATAACAATTTAGTTCGTTATTTTTTCCTTTTTTTTGGTTCAACAGTGTTTTGTTTCATAATGTTTACATACATTTTCGTTAAGTTATAATTTTTTTGGCATTAAATATTTAAATGGTTTATAATTAAATTTTTAATTTCATTTCTATAAACTCCCCACTGAAAGTGTTTGCTTAGATTTAAAAAAATGCGTGAATGGAAGAGAAAAATAAGTTATATGTGAATGTATATTCAATGAAATCGCCGTCGTTTAGTAGGTAGCGTGTTGGCTTATTAGACGTAAGGCCACAGTTCAAACACCAGATCAGACATCATAACGAAATATGAAAAAAATATTCCTTCGACGACTTATTCCTCAGCAAATTTCTGGCAAAAACTCTGGGAGTAAATAAAATTGCCATGAAAGGTTTCTCAAAAAAATCTGTCGTTCGGAGTCGACTTTAAACTGTAGGTCCCGGCACTCATGTGTAAAATTAGCACATGCAATACAAGTGGTATGGGAAGCTAGGTTGAAAGCCTGTCTGAAATGTTGTTATGAACAATTATGTACATACATATGTATGTATGTATTTTCATTTCTATAATTGAACTATATTGTTGATAAAACTGAATAAAATGAAATGTTTGTGTTAAAACAACGTATCAGATTTATCCTCCTTGCCTGTGGATAAGTATGTGTGGTTGCATAAATGCAATGGGATCTCCAGTTTACAAAAATTTATTTTATTTTTTAATTGGAACAAAAATTGTTATGTACATATTCTTATGCATGTAACAAATTTTGTAAAATCTTTTTAATTTGCATCAGTAATTAATTTATTGCTTTGATAATTTAAAGCTTACATTTGAATACAGAATACATTTCAAAAAAAAAAAAAAAAAAAAAAATTTTTTTTAAAAAATCTCCAGAATAAACTTATTTTTGTATATTTACAAAGTATTTGTTACATGAGGAGATCTACCTATATTTCAAATTAGTAATATTCAATTTATTCATATTAATTCTCTTCAATAAAATACTCTTGTAAACAATCATTGAAGGTATGAATATTCTAAATGAAAAATATTTAAATAATCAAACATAAAAAATCAATTTAATTCCTTAAATGCAAATATAAAAACCACAAAATTTATTCCAAATTTTTGATATTTTAGTAACACAAACTTAATAAAATAAGTTTTCGATTTGTTCAAACAACAGGTTTTTATTATTTTATTTTGTTAAAAATGCTAATGAGGAAGATAAAAAAACGAACGAAAAACTGATTGAACTGTGTATACAGTTTATGGTCCTTATCCTGTAAACGTCAGACATACATACATAATTGAGAATCGTAGGTCCCGCCGCTCATGTATAAAATAAACACTTGCAACATGAGGGGTGTGAGAAGCTAAGCCGTAATCCTGACTGAAGGGTTGTAATGGTTAATTATGTATGTATGTATGTATGGATTTTTTTAATATATCTCGAATTATTTGTTAAGAGTGTATTTACTGTATGCTTAAAGCTTAAATACTTGTTATTTTATAAATCTGTAACTAGAAATTATTTTTCATGGATACATTTGTACATTTTGTGTTTTCTAAAAACTCCCAGTGCCACAGTGGTTCGCTTTAAACTTAAAAATTTTGATTAGAACGTATTAAAAAGTTACCTGTTTCAAGGATAATTTTTTCTTTCTCAAAATTGTCAAGATTCATACCAATTTTTTATTGAGTTGGACTAATTTGACAGACATTAGATAATATGGGGACTTGGATCTTATAAAATAAATTAAATCGATAAATTCTGCGCATCAAATAATCTTCCTTCCCAAGTTTCCATGGGTTCGCATATAATACGAAAGATGTTCCGCAATTTTCTTCACTTCCTTGTCCTTATTCTCAACATAATTTCCTTAGAGTACGATAATCTTTTTCTCAAAGGTATGTAATAGCCTTCGTTACCTTGTCTTTAGTAGGAAATGTCTGCCTTCTTTTTAAAAAGCTTTCACCAGCAGGCTATCATTATTTATTTTTGAATTTTGGCAAAAAAAAAGCTCACAGATCTTATCAATGCGAACTTTAATCCATTGATTTTTGCCATTATTATAATGGAGTGCGGCATTACTTTTATGAAATACGCTTCCTTTTCATTAATTTCTTCATTTAAATCCTGCATTAAATTGACATACAGCCATCTTGTTGAAGTTATATCTGACAAATCATCAACTTAGCAATTGGCTCTAATTTTGAACAAAAAATCATATTCAGCGATGAAGTCCTTTTCTCGATGAAGGAGTATGTGAACAAACAAAATTATGAAATATGGAATGATACTAATTCCCAAAGTATCCAAGAGCATCTATTGCATACCAAAAAAGTCACTGTTTGCTGCCGACTTTGGGTTTGAGGCGTCGTCGTTTAATATTTCTTTCAAAACGACGTTGTTCAGTCTGTTAATGGCAACGGCGTGCACTTTAGGTCAATATTTTGCCTAGGTTTCAGTGGGATGGCTATAGGTACCTCACAGCTCATACCGCAATGGATATTCTGCACGAGCGACTTGAGGACATAGACATCTCACGTGAAGGTGATTAAAACTGGGCACCAAGATCCTGTGATTTGACCTCGTAAGAGTTTTTCTTGTGATGTTTTTATAAGCTCAGCTGAAAGCGAACAAGCTACAAACCAACATAATCAATGGCATTGGTCAAATTCAGACCGATTTCTGCACCATAGTATGAACAAAAATTAACATATCGATGCTCTCTACACGGATAATAACATGAAAATTTTGATGATATCTCATACATACATACATAATTGGCCATTACCACTCTTCAGTTAGGATTATGGCCAAGCTTCTCATACCAGACATGTTGTGTGTGTTGATTTTATACACCTATAGTGACGGGACCTACAGTTTAAAGTCGATTCCGAACGACAGATTTTTGAGAAACTTTTAATGGCAATTTTATTTACACACAGAGTTTTTACCAGAAACCTACTGAGAGGAAGTCGCCGAAGAAATATTTTTTGTATTTTATTTTGATGTCTGACCTGGGGTTTGAGCCGTGGCCTCGCGTTCTTATAAGCCAACACATTTACTAGACTACGGCTACTTCGACACACCCTTTGTTTAAATTTATAGCTAGGGATCGTTCAAAGAAAGACCCGATTGAACTGTTTTCAGTTTACTGGGATACAATTTTCTAATGCAGTCCACTACTTTAGCTGTTCGCTTATCTCAGTTGTGAATTGGTAGGGCAAAGTCTTCTCGGAACTCGGAGACACTGCGATGTAGTGTCGCCATACATTCCATTGAAACATCATTGCGATGGTTTTTTCTTATACTTTAACATGCAGGGGTTTTTCAGGTCTAAGTTTATGGGCAGTAATACTATTTATAATATTCAGTGAACAAAATACTATCAACACTATTTTGATTACCTTCTTCTTCTTCTTCCAACATCTATGGCGTTCATGTTTCCAGCTTGTATAGTCTCGTTGAATATTTAATTCAATATTTTGTAGTCATAAAACAAAATTCTTTGAATTATTTTTTATACCTTTTTGATTTTCTTCTTCGAAGCAGAAAATTTAGTACTTCCAAGAGATGCCATAGTTACTCTGTTCTACTTGACGCATTTACCTTTAGAATTTCGTTTATTTACTCTTTAAATATTTATGCAAAATTATCATATATATTATATATATGCAATTACCCCGAGAGTTAAAAGATTTCTTACACAAGACTGAGCAGGATTTTATTTAATAGTCGTTATAGTTTCCTAAGTTGACCCCGGCTTGTAATAATAATATTTGTAAGAACTTAGGTATTCTTTTTTCCTTTTGTTGGTAACGTTGTAATTACGTTACAAACGACGAATGAAATGAGTTGGAAAATTAAAGGTTTTTTGTATATTTTTTTTTATTCGACCTGTATTTGTTCTTATAACTGCATTAATGCAATACAAAATGTAAATACTGTTACGAAAGTGTTCGAGCATGAAAATTGGGTATGAATTTTTGCACTCGTCTACCATTGGGAGAAAAAGAGCCTTTTCTGAGTGCTAGTGATGGCAGGGACAATAAATTTCTGAATCTGTATTTGGATCACTAAATAAACCAAAGATATCGTAATTAAGATGTCTTAACTTTTATGTCAACAGATATATACTCGGGTATGTTTTGTGTTCTTAAATCGCGGTATATCAGGAAGTAATAACTGTATTAACCTGAAATTTCCTGATATCCTCACTAGTAGTGTTTTCTACCTTATTTCTAGACTTGAGTAAAGTTCTTAATGATAAAATTAAAATTCAATCAAATATAGTAAGACATAAAAAATATTAAATGCTAATTTTTCTTAAATGCATTTATTACATTGCGGCACCTAACTTGAATGAGCGGCACGCACGGGCTTGTTGCATAACGTGCAGGATTTGCTGGTTGGCCGATGTTTTGTACATTAGTGGCAATTACCTTTTAATTTCATTCTACCAGTGCTGTCAGGTTCTTCCACGCTTTTATCTGCAGCACCTCTTATGCTCAAAGATTCCCCACATATGGCTTCAGTAGCATTGAATGTTGAAAATATTTTTGTAACATGTTTATTTTTATCTCTGTTTTCTCTTTCCGGCTTCACCAGTTGTTCGCTGAGGCTGTGTGGGAACATTCTACGGCGGCTTGTGGAAGCTTTCAACATTGGGTTATTCGCAACGTAAATTATGGGCTACGAGGTATAGTATATTGTAGAATAAAGCCAAGGGCATATATTTGGTCGTCGCCTTGTTCAATATTATATCCATATTATCGACGCCACCTTTATATTTGTTGTAATCTAAGATCAAGAGTGGCTTTTTCTTTGGACCTTGCAATTCGTATGAATAATGCAAGAAGTAGAACCGACTAATTTTTTTTTTGTATATGTGATCACAAGGTAATATTGTTACTGAAAGCAAGTGTAGTTAACTCTACTTCCCGTCCTTTAGATAAAATGAAATATAGTGGTACAAACACTCGTCTTCTTTTCACTGTACCTAACATTGATAAACTGCTGTCCACCATTAAACCTTTCGCTACGTTATATGTTGTGAAGAAATTATTACAAACAATATTCCGTCCACTTCCACGAAAATGATTGGCGAACAAGTTCTCCACTACCCTCTTGCCTATGTTTTTTCCCGGATGCCACCAATCCAGTATAAATTTGTCCCTTCATTGGATAGGGTGAGACAGGGTCACATACTGTTATTCGGTAATTGGAGGGTTTGGATGGTATGTATTGGGTAAACCCGGTACCACGTTTGGACCTGCTACGTAATCGCTGCGTAGATTATCATTCAGTATTAAAAATAAGTCCGTTATGGCGTATAAAGCGGCTTATATCCCAAAAACGCCGCACGCTCATGGGAGCTCGATATAAGGGCTGTGAGGTCGTTTTCCATAAGTTTTTAGAATTTACGTAACCAGAGTGCGTTACACCACCCAACAAGTAAGTAAAACAGAATCAACACCAAAATAAGCTTAGCAACAAAAAAAATTCCTTATAAAATGTATGAACAAACCCCGGTATGCTTCTGTTGACGTAAGTATAATTTTTTATCGGTTGACATAAACTTAAACTTTCGAAAATGTTCATTAAGTGTTAGGGTAGACAGTAATGGTCTTCTAATTAGTACACTTATCCACCAAAAGTTTGTCTTGAATATTTTATTCTTAAAATGATTAATTTTTTTAGTCACATGCTTATAAAATAATTTACCCCGTAGTCTAGTAGGTAGTGTGTTGGCTTATTAGATGTGAGATCTCGGTTCAAATCAAAAGTGCTCTTAACAGATCTCTGGCAAAAGCTGTGAGAGTCAATGAAATTGCCATGAACAAGTTTCTCAAAAATCAGTCGTTTGGAATCGACTTTAAACTGTAGGTCCTGGGACTCATGTATAAAATTAACTCACGAAACATAAGCGGAAGAGCGAATCTATTTAAGATAAAAAAAATTATAGTGGGTATTTAGGTAAAATGAACCCTGCGCATACATCGCTAAAAATCTTCTACCAACTAAATACTTACAATACGGGATGACCATTAACGTAGGAGTACTCTTAAATGAACAAACTAATTAAATATCACTCATACGTCAAAGCAATATTGTTGAACACAAATTACCATGTAGACTATAACCATTCGGTTTCTGATCACTAAATTCTTAGTTTTTAACCGATCAAACTATAATTTAACCATATACACACTACACGTGTTAGAATACCATGAACTGTCTTGTAGAAAAAATAAAAAAAAATTAACTCACATTTTTAATTGTCACACCATTTTATTAGCAGCAACATTCTGGCCAATCTATTACTCCAACAATTTTTGATACAAACAAATTTTGTGAGTAAGAATTGTTGTAAGTTGCCACACTGTTCTGGTCAAATATAATCTGTTTTCGTGAAGTTTTCGAACAAAATGTGAAATGAACTAAACTCCAGAGTGGAAAATTAGTCGACTTGATACAAACTGAACTGAAAGTAATCTTAATTTAATTACTTACTTACTTAATTGGCCATCACCAACGCGATTAACGGATTTCGACATTGCGAAACACATCGTTACAGGAGCCTCTGCCTTTTGCGCGCCAGTTGGTCGCACCAATCGATGACAGGGCTTTCTCGATTTGGTCCTTCCAACGCATACAAGGTCATCCTCTTCGCCGACTTCCGCAGATCCCCGCATCAAACACCCGTCACGCCGGAGCATCCCCATCCATTCAAACGACATGGCCGTGCCAGCGCAGCCGCTGGATATTAATACGTTGCACAGCGTCTATGTCGTTGAGGAGCTCCTATAGCTCCGAATGCGAAAATCATCACCAACTCGCACAGGACCGAAGATTTTACGTAGGACATTTCTCTCGAATACTCTTAAGGCTGCTGCGTCAGTGCTCAATAGGGTCCATGCCTCTGCGCCATAAAGAAGCACGGGTAGGATGAGCGTCTTGTAGAGTATTAGTTTTGTCGTAGAATAGAGGTCCTGTTGGCAAGAGTGATCCTGCGCTGGATCTCCAGACTGACATCATTTTCGTTGGTAATGGCGGAGCCAAGATAAATAAATTCCTTGACTGTATCAAAGGTATAGTTATCGGCCGTAAATCTGAACTTAATCGTTCATTACAACCTAGCTTTTCACACCACTCCTACAGAGTGTGATTATTTTATCCATGAGAGGCGGGACCTACTATTTAATGTCTATTCCGAATGATAGATTTGGGAAACTTTTGATAGCAATTTTATTTTACTCTCAGGGTTTTTGTCAGAAGACTGCTAAGAGGAATTCGCCGAAAAGATATTTGTTAATATTTCGTTGTGTTCGAAATATATGAGCCACGGGTTGAACCACGGCTTCACGTCTAGTAAGCCAACACACCACATACTAGCCTACGGCAACTTCATTGAAAGCAATCTAAGTAGACAAAATACTCCCCCTTTACCACATAGAAACTACCCATTCACCTCCGCATTTCATATTATGGCTTACAGCGGAATTAAAAAATAATTCTTGTACGGAAATTAAAAATTTCTTGTAGGAAATTTGAAAATTTATTGCTGTGGAGAAATTGAGGAATGATTTATTCTGCAATCAATGATTGACTCAGCTTGTTAAAATATAACCAAGTAAACCATGATTGCGTAACATTGTTGTTTGAATATAATTTTTCTTTTATGGTGTTACATTATTATGTAATGTATATGGCATTTAGAAAATCACTGATAATGTTGCAATTCTTTGCAATTTCATGTTATATTATGACGAATAAAAATATTCTACTTTGTTGCGTGTTCCAACAAAATATTGGCCTTGAAGATATTGCACAGTTTGCATTAAGAAATGCTTCGAAGATAACAATATCAAAGTACTACACTGGTGCGCACTGTCTGCAGATTAAATCCGATTGAGAAATTATGGAATCTAGTAAAAACAACAATCATCACTGTATCACGGTACGGTGACAAAGGATAAGGGCTGCAGCGTTGATAAAATATTATTTTTAAGAGATTTCATAACATTCTCAATTGATCATTACAATTTTTCAGTTCAGATTACGCCGAAGATATAATTTTTCATATTTCGATTTGTTGGAGAGGTTTGAACTCATGGACTTTGGACTTATGTCTAATAAGCCAACACACTACCTACTAGACTGCGGCGGCTGGAAATTGATTGAAGTCATTGATTAAATTTAAATACACAGAGTTTCTCTATTGAATTAACATCGAAATTATTAAAAATTTATAATTATGAAGCAAACCTATACTGCAAAGTTTTTATAAATGCCTGCGGCATAACTTCCTCCCGATTCTGCAAGTTGCATAAATTTATGTCTAATTGCAGACCTTTCCGGCACTTCAAAGTAAGTTCATAATTTTCACTCTTAACATTTAAATCCTTTCTTCCGAGATTTTCTTTCCTGTTTTAATTTTGTTTTGATCTTATTTCCTTGTCGTTGTGAAAACCAAGTAAAAGGAAGAGATAGAGACGGAAACTTTAACTTTTTATAATTGAGTTTCAAAATAAAATCCATAAAATTTTGTTTTATTTTTTAAAGCAAATTTCAAAAATGAAAACAGAAATATGGAGTAAAGTTATTTTGCTGATGTATTCTTTTTTTCTCGGATGTTATGACTACGTTTGCTTTTTCTCACTGAAAAGAAAAGTGTTCAGAACTTACAAAAAAAAAATGTGGGGTGAAACTATTAAATCAACTGCTGAGGCGGAAATTAATGCAAGGACAATGACAATATTAAACACAAATAAATCGACAGCAGAACCTTATTTGCAATGAAGTGTATCAAAGATGTTTGATTATTTAATACGCCATGCATGTAAAAAGACATACGTACTTAGTCATTACAACCCATTAGTCAAGATTACAACATAGCTTCTCACGACACTCATGTTGTGTGTGTTAATTTTACACATGGCAGGCGGACTCCGAACGACAGATTTTTGAGATTTTGGCAATTTTATTTACTGTCAGAGTTTTTGCCAGACATCTGCTGAGAGGAAGTCGCCGAAGAAATATTTTTTCATATTTCGTTCAGTTCAGAGATCCCTGACCTTGGGTTTGAACCGATGCCTCACGTCTGATAAGCAAACATACTACCTACTAGATCACGACGACTTCTATTCACATAAAAAGTTATGTTAATTAGAAACTGAATAAAATGTCTGGAAACCATCGTTTAAACATTTTGAACAAAGGCATTTGATTAAGGGAATTAATTAAGTGAGTTAAGTCAATCAATTACAAGAAATTAAAATGTGTCGTACAGGGAAAACAATAAAGTAAACCATCACACTAAAAACCGGATGTTTGGTCAAAAATGACATCAAAGCTTAAATAGACGGTAGCAACTTGTAATGGAGGCTGAATTATCCAATACAACCTATTGAAAGAAACAATCCTAATCTTTACCACATATAACTCAAGCGCGTGACCGAAGATATTAAAGAAGAGAAACCAGTATTCGCCATTCTAAATGCATTCTTCATGAATGGCTAAGAATTAGCTTCAGTTGATCTCAAAATATCAAAAATCTTTTAATGTTAAAAGTTATGTCATCAAATTTCTCCTTTCTTCCTTATCTCAGCAGGTTCTGCAGAAATCAATTGCTAGATCAAGTGCCTTCCATGTGTGCCCATCATACAATGCTCCATAGTGACTACGATATTTGGGGCTTAGCAAATTTTTCGTACATACCCTATTCAATTTTGGTCAGATTTTCTGTGGTTTTATGTCCTTATACGAACTCGTTCATCCGGCGCTGACAGAATCCATGACTGCATTGTCAATTAAACGCTCGCAGACCTTTATGGAGACTCCTAGAATTGAGTACTCATTGGAGACTTCTTTGAGTTCATTAGGTTGAATGGAAATATTATTTGCATTCCTAATAATTCTCGCTGCAGCCTGTATAGACTGTGCTATACCAAAACATTTCGAGTTCCATTAAATTCGAAGCCATCATTGACAATTTGTACGGAATTTTTTTTACAAGGCTCGCTGAACTATTTCCTCACAACTCCATATCCGTAATGGATATCCTGAGTTTTTTTAAGAAGTCGAATTTTTGTGTCATGAAGTCACTTCTTTCGACACTCTTTCCCTTCTCAAATTTTTCCGGACCATCAAGTGACCTAAGCTTAGCAGGCAAACCCTTGCAATTAAGATCAGGCTGAAAAAAGCATAAAATTATATTTAGTTCTCCCGTAGGTGGTACATGTGCATTTGTAATCGCAGTATCAGGTTTAAGTTGCTCTGTTAACGGTGTTTGGTTTACGAGCACAAACTACAACAATTTAACTGCAACCAGTATATATCGCTTTATACTTGAAGCATCGGTTATTTCGAATCTGTCAACACTTATGTCATTCTATTCTACCACAAAATTCAATATATTATCTCCACTGAACGTAATGAATTGATTTATGCCTGAGCAAATCGATCGAATATATTGGGCGATCGAGAAACTATACGATGATGTCGATTTTGCCAAAAAAAATCTTGGTGGGTATATTAATAAGCAAAATTGCCTTATTTGGGGCTCAGAAAACCCACACGTTGTCTTACAGAAGCCAATACACCCATTACGATTGACTGTTTGGTATGAGGACGTCGCAACCATTAGGTCAATGGAGACACCTATCGCACCATGATAACCGATTTTATGGTAACCGCTCCTTATAGCATTGATGTGAACGATGAACAGAATGGTGCAACTTGCCAAACATTTCATGTCACTATCGATTTATTGCGTCAAACGTTTAATCGCCGTTTAATTTGCCACCAAGAAGTTGCGATGTGACACCGTTGGACTATTTTCTGTGAGGCGCCGTTAAAGTAAAGTATTATGCCGAGGAACCAGAGACAATTGAGTGATGCGATTGACGAGATACGACCTCATACACTCGAAAAAGCGCACAAAAATTGATTGAATGATGTATTGTAAGGGAAACCACGCAGCCATATGAATGAAAAAATATTCCATTTCCTACCGGAACAGTTGTAATAAATTGCAATAAATTTATCAAAATTCCATACCTTTTTTGTTTTATTGCATTTTTAAATTTAAACTTTTAAATCACCCACCCATTATATTTACTCACATTATGCTCATATTTAATATGTAAAATTCATTCTTAACAAGTACATATGTGTCGTATGAGTGATATTTAATTCCATTAGTTTCATACATGACAAAATCGAAGATATTTTATTGCATACTTTTCAGAGTAACTATTGCAGTACATACATGTTATATGATGCGTATGACTAATATATTTCAAATTCAATTAAAAAGAAAGTATACCCCAATAATTTGGAGTTAAACTAAAGGATCCGCCAAATAACATTATTTTGAAAATGCTTTAAAAAAAACTACTGAATACTTTCTCAAATTTCTTTTTTTATTTGAAAGTACAATCCTTCCGGTTAATAATGGAAAATAACTTCATTGGAATGGCTGCCTCGGCTGGCCATGCAGTAGCCTTCGCCAGAAGATGCGGATTTTGGCAAAAAAAAATCATCTTTTCAGATGAAGCTCATTTTGATCTTGGCGGGTATGTAAACAAGCAAAATTGTTGCATTTGGGGCACAGAAAACCCCCACGCATACATTGAAAAGCCGACGCACCCAAAACGAGCCACTGTTTGGTGCGAATTTTGGTCTATAGGCATAATTGGGCCATTTTTCTTCGAAAATGAGCAAGGAGTGGCCCTTACAGTCAGTGGCGATCGTTATCGGGCCATGTTGAACGAATTTTTTTTCACAAAAATTTAAGAGGAGGATATTGGCAACTTTTGGGTTCAACATGATGGCGCTACGTGCCACACAGACGAAGCTACACTCGATGTTTTGCGCACTGTTTTTGAAGATCCCATTATCAGCCGCAGAGCTGATGTCGTTTGGCCACCTCGGAGCTGTGATTTGACATCGTTGGGCTATTATTTGTGGCGTGCCGTCAAAGATAAGTGTTACGCCGACAAGCCAGAGACAATTGACGCTTTAAGGGACAATATTCGTGAAGCCATTGGTGAAATACAGCTGCACACAATCGATAATGTGCTTAAAAATTGGACCGATCGCGTAGGCTACTGCATGGCCAGCCGAGGCAGCAATTTGAATGAAATTATTTTCCATTATTAACCGGAATGGTTGTACTTTCAAATAAAAAAGAAATTTGAGAAAATATTCAGTAGTTTTTTTAAAGCATTTTCAAAAAAAAATTATTTGGCGGACACTTTATGATATCAGAAATTTTGATGTATTTTTAAAATTTTTAATTTTTCGAGATATCCTAACCTAAAAGCAAATTTAAAAAACACAATTCTAGGATATATTCCAGTAGGTTCTACATCATAGCCTGCGTCTTCATAATCTGTATTTCACACATCTTCACAACAAAACAAAACAAAATTTGGCAAAATTTCAAACCCTTTTTGTTGTATTGCATTTTTAACTTTAAACTCTTAATGGCCCACCATTTTTGTTACTACAGAAGTGCATTTTTTACTTTCTGCATAATTAATTTATCTTTAGCCAATTTACCTATCAATAGGTAGTAATGATTGTTCTAAACACAAATGTAAAATGTATGCATGTGAAGTGACAAATTTTCCTTACACAATACTACACTGAGTCCTGTTAAAAAATAAACCAAAAACAAAACCAGACTGTAGCATCGGAACAGTGACAAAAGAGCGTATATCTAAAATGAAATTGTGGTGATTGGTTTTTGCGGTGATGTTGAATATATCCTGGTAAAATGTATTCGATTAATATTTAACTAGTTTGTCACTTACTGTCAAATGGTTTTCGATAATAGCTTTACTTGTTGTACAGAAATTGCAAAAAAGAAGGAAAGTAGATAACATATATAAAAAATACAACAGGAGAAAAAATAAAAGAAAACTAAAAAAGTCTGCTAGCAGAGCAAGTAGAAGTAGAAAAATTGTAAATTTTACAATAATTGCGCACCAAATGTACAGTGATGAACAAAATTTGATTAACGATCTTCTGGCATCATTTAAATAAAATCTTGTAAATTGAAGTGTACAAAATTTTGTAACCAATAAAGTAAATTTCTTTTATTAAACTCACTGCCATACTACTAGTTAAATACATTTTAAGTTAAATTGGTAAATGCTGTAAGAATTTAGTTCTCTGGGGCACCATAAGTTTTTGTTATAACACCAACAAGCATCGTGAAAGTTCCATTAAGTTGTAGCCTCAGATTTCCAATGCTTAAACAATTACAGAAATTTTCTCCTATCGTCTCCTCTTTTTCTTGCAGCTTCAATTCAAGTGTTAATGGCATTCCCATTTCTGGACGTATGTATGCAGTGGCCCGCGTCTTCTTATTTCTCAAGTAAGATTCTTAAAATGGATTCTGGTTTAGATTTAGAGAATTTTATTCAGATCAATACTTCCAGATTTGTTTATATTTGTTTGGCTTAACCATAGATCGTAGTCGTAGTCGTAGTCATCTTAGTCTAGTAGTCAGTGTGTTGGCTTATGAGATGCGAGGCCAACAAAACGAAAATGTAAAAAAAATATTTCTTCGTTTATTTCCTCTCAGCAGATTTCTGGCAAAAACTCTGAGAATAAATACTATTGCCTTGGAAAGTTTTTGAAAAATCTTGTCGTTCGAAGTCGTCTTTGAATTGTAGGTCCGGCCACTCATGCATGAAGTTAACACACACGACATAAGTAGTGTGAGAAGCTAGGTCGTATATATGCATGGAAGTTCGTTTGTTTGATCGGCTGTTTTGTTAACACATTCAATGTTCCATAATCTCGAAGCCCACATCATGACAAACTGAAAATACCTCATTATCCGCGTTAGAAATACCACATAGTCCTGGTCAATCTTGAATCTGGTGTACACAGTTGTTAGTGGTTTAACCCATTAGAGGTCAAATGAAAACCGGCTTTAAGTTTTTGATTTCAGATTTATTTATTAATAAAAACAAGCATAAAAAAACATAAAATGAAAGAAATAATATAAATTTTTTTGGAAACGAGTTTTAGAGGTGTACTCAAATGAGTACACCGACTTTTTAAATATGAAATTTTTCGAAACATTATTTTTCGACACAAAGTGTTTTACAGCATTTCTTGCACTGCCAACGTTATCGGGCATGTCAATTACGCACCGTATCTGTTTTTCTATTTTTGCGGGATAGCGCCCAACTCCATCTTGAGGTAAACCTTCAACTATTGACAAGTCACGGCACTTGTTTTGTCTACCTTGGAGTAAATAATAACGCGCAATGTTTCGGCGCAACAAAAGTAGATCCATGGGATTCTCACTGCTAATTACATGTAGCCTCCAAGCGTTAGAAATTGTCAAATCAAGAATGAATGTAAATAATACCCACCACTTCTTACCATGAACAGCAATCCTATATAAAGAGATGGATTTATCGAGCTCATAAACCCCACCCATACTTTTATTGTAGTTTTGGAACAAATTTGGTATAACCATGTCAGTCTTCTCACGCTTTTTTGATTATTTAGTTCCTCACGAATTTGATGTTGTCTGTCATAAACTTC
Organism: Sarcophaga subvicina; assembly: GCA_936449025.2. Classification (NCBI taxonomy): domain Eukaryota; kingdom Metazoa; phylum Arthropoda; class Insecta; order Diptera; family Sarcophagidae; genus Sarcophaga; species Sarcophaga subvicina. The sequence continues at coordinate 88,537,136 of OW388080.2, forward strand.
AGAGATTTGCTGAGAAGCTGGGCTTTGTGGTGGATGACATTTGTGCCAGATAGGTTTTCTTTGGGCGAGTTAGCCGAGCACGCTTTGACTCTAATGGTTCATCATCGCTATCGTCACTGACATCGTTGTCGACATTTTTGCGCTTTACAAAAACATCAATTGTTCCACGAAAATCTTGCGGTAGGGCTGACGAAGTCATATCATCCTCAACACCTTCCTCTTCGGCAGTTAGTTCACTCGGATTAGGTGGTATGATTGCCATATCAATTTTTTTATCTTCACTATCAGCTAAAATGCTATCAACGGCCTCTTGGAGCCCTTTGAAACTCTGCTGGCCCTTAAAACGTATACCACTCATATTTAAATCTAACAAAAAAAAAATAAAACATTCTTACTAATGGATGCTGTCATTGTACTCAAACGAGTACAGCCAACTTTATACCTTTCTATTTTATTTATTTTTTTATTTTTAAGCATTCTTTGAAGCCTGTGTGTTTCGTTGTTATTATTTTTATAAAAATAATGCAAAATTACTAAACAAATTTCAGTATTGTTTCAAATATTTTCAAAATAGTTTACTAAACCACACGCTTCATTCGCGTCACAATACAGACTGATAGTTTTGCATAAAGAACAGAAACTACATACAAATTCTTTTTCTGGAGCTCTTATTGTTGTTGTTCTGAAACTAAATAATGGTACAACGATTATTTTTTCTTTAGTTTTGCTTGGATACACGTAAAAATAAAACTGTACTCAGTTGAGTACGGAGACTTCTAATGGGTTAATGACCACATTACTGTTATTAAAAATGTGATGAGCCTTCCTACCGGATTTGCACAGCGGCGGTCTCTATATCAGTTATTTCAGATGCTATTACTATAAAAAACATATTTCAAATTGTAAAATTAACACACAAAACATGAGTGGTGTGAGAAGCTAGGTCGTAATCCTGACTGAAGGGTTGTAATGACCAATTATTTTATGTATGTATATATTAAATTGAGTTATCAGTTTCGTTAACTATCAAAATTTACCTTTTATTGCCTTCCAGGTCTTGACTTACGTAAACATAATTTCATTTGCATATTCATATACTGGATATGGTCTATCACAGATTGCAGTCCGATATTCATCGTGTATTTTATCTATTATTTCTCAAATTACAACTGTTTTATTACAATGTGATCCACAATTTCGTCTTCATTGATACATTGGGAAAATTTTTTGTTAACTGTCGTCATGTCTCACTAGAACTTAGAGAACTTTATAGTTAAAGAAAATAATCTTGCCCAGCGAAAAATAGACGAGCTTTTAAACTTCGTGGCGATTTCCGAAAATAATTTTTCTAGAAACAAGATCCTAATCCCGACTAAAGGGTTGTAATGACCAATTATGTAATGTACGTATGTTTCTTCTAGTCTATCGTCATTGCTAGAGTGCTTAATGAAGCTTCTTATCTCTAAATTTAAATAAATCACAGTGTGTGTGTGTGTGATATCATTGAATTTTTTTATTTATTTGCAAGACCAATTGATACAGTTATATGATGAATATAATATTGGCCAAATATCCGTCTCGCCTTTCCTGTGTAGAATGCATCTGAAATGTACTATTTTTCATAACTCTGGTGCATAAATCTATTAGCTTTGTAAACCGCTCTGCTTTACGGTTTACTTGCATACACCAACGCCCTAAGAAAATCCCACAAACAAAGGCAAAATGGAATCAGAACGCACGATATCTATGGCAAGTTCAATTCACATCTACATGAGATGACCACGTCTTCAAATCGTTCGTGCAGATTATCCAATGTGCCAAGAACTGTCTGGCACGTAATGCCATTCTATTGAAACCACAAGTCACAACCAAAAGAAATTATCGATCTATAGTGTTCGCCATTGACATTGATGGCCTGCTGCGTGATTCCAAATTCAACACATAACGGCGCCGCACAGAAAATAGTCAAATCACAGCTTCTTGGCGGCCAACTGACATCACTATTTCGGGAAATTATACGGACATCAAATGCAATAAATCAATTGTGGCATGAGATGTGTGTCTAGTTGCACCATCCTGTTGAAACCATACATCGTACACATCAATACCTTGAAGAACGGTTACAAAAAATCGGTTGTCGCACCAAACAGTCACTCGTAATGGGTGCATTGGTTTCTGTAAGACCACGTGTGGGTTTTCTGAGCCTTAAATACGCCAATTTTGCTTGTAACGTACACACTAAGAGGAAAATTAGCTTCATTCGAAAAGATGATCATTGTGCAGCTTCACGTTGGCCCAATAAATCAAAACGTAACTCAAGCCTAAATTGATTCAATACATTCAGCGTATACAATATACTGAATTTTGTAGCAGAATAGAATGACATAAGTATTGCCAGATTCGTAATAACTGATGGTTCAATTTTAAATCTACAGGCGGCCCAACTGATACATATCTTTTTGAAAAGTGGTGGTTGAAATTCTTAGTACACTCTTAACGCATCAGAACCGTTTCTCTCATGGTAGTTGTAATCTAATCAAAACTATTACCTTGTCTGTCAAGATCAAATTAATACGATTTCTGGAAGTGAAACTGTTGTTATAGATTGATGAGAGTTGTTGATCACAAATATAATCAGAACTGGAATAAATGTTGTTTTTCGAAAGGCTAGTTTTCATGCGGCACACTTTTAAGTTTTTAATACCGCCAAGTAAAAAATAATTTGATTAAGATGTGGCAGGAAAATTTACCAGAAATAAAGGTCTGAAGAAATTTTTACGATTTTTACAGCTTTCTGAGGAACTATTTTGTTATTTATTGTCAGTCAAGGAAAGCTATGTATGTAGTTGTCAATCTTGTCTAACTCTCTTCTTTTCACACAGGAATTATTTTATAGTTACTGATAAAGTTCCATTACATCGAACTGAAGCGACGTAACCATTTAATAAACCACAATCTCCTTTTTTAAAATGAGACAGTATTGGTATTGATATTCTGTTAAATTTTTTCCTCCACTGCTTTTTACCAATTTCGCTGCAAAATATTTATTTAAACCGTGTAGAAAAAAATTCAGTACCACGTAGAATATATTTCTCCTTATGTGAACGTCTATTGCGAATATGTACACCATAATGGATACGTGTATTAGGATGGTGTATTGGATATGTTTTTGTATGTTTTTATATTTATATTTACGTGAACATTATTTTTAAATTTTTCGCTTTATTTCGTCTTCAGATGGTAGTCTTTTTAAATCGATTTTCTTTTATCGTCTTAATGGCATAATTTTGAAGTAATTTATTTTACATTTGTTTTTTCTATTTTCATGCTCTTTTTTTAATATCCAAGGATAAGTTACTAGGTGTTGTTAACGTACATAGCACAGTATCTTCTCGCATGTTATGCTTTAAAAATCAAATAAAATTTTAAATGATTTTGCTGTTGTGGTAGACAACTTTGGATGGTGGTTTGTTTTTGTTTCATTATTTTCTTAAGTGCTTCAAGTACGAATTCAAGGAAATTTATAATACGTTATAGTGTTTATTAGTCTAAAGAAAATTAATTTAAAGAAAATTACGTAATAAAGTGCAATCTGGAGGAACAAGCCTTATTACTCTTGAACACATTCCATTGAAGTACAGGTAGAACAGCGAAACTCAAGAGACATTTCAAACACGTTATAATGAATTAATAAAGTCGAATACCCTACTTTTAATAATATACATCTCAGTCGAGAAACCTTAAAATAGACATTGAAAAAACGACCCACACAAAAAGGTTGTATTCTACTTTCGGTTGGATATAGCTGGCTTAAATACCTAGGAGATGGTCTTAAGAAACCCAGGCAATTAAATGCTTCATTTGACAAGTGATAAATATGCTATTGGGGTTTGAATCATTGCCTCACGTATAATAAGCCAACACACTACCCACTAGACCAGGGAGACATTATATATATCATACAAATCAGGCTGAATTTCATCGATGACTTAGGTTATGTTGGGTAAGAGATCCGCTGTGATATGTGCCTTATTCGCATTCAGCTGCAACTTAAAAATCTCCACAACAAATGTTTAACAGAGTCAAATCGCACGTACTCCTTGGCCAGTTAACAGCGGCTTTACATGAGATGACCGTACCCTTAAATCGTTCGTACGGAATATGTACGGCGGCATGAGCTGTGTAACATGTAGAGCTGGTCTGTTGAAACCACATGCCTGTAGTATTCAGATCATTCAAGTCAGACCAAAAAATTTGGTAATAATTGTTCTGTAGAGCTCATCATTAAGAGTTATTGCTTGGCCAATGCCGCTGTCAAAGAAATATAGTATTCCACAACAAACATTGACTTTTTCGAAATGCATTGGACACTCTTGGATGTCATTTGTATTGGTAACGTCAGAAATTCAACAAATTTGTTTAGAAATGGGTCTCATCGCTGAATGAATCTCATCCGAATACAGTGTTGTAACTAGAAATACCCAATGAAGTGGAATGAAACCCAAGCATTACAGCAGTGAATTATTACGAGAGATGAAACGTACATCAAATTCAACAATAATATTCGAAAAACACATTAGCGAAGTAAGGTGCTTCTATTGTCTATTGATTTCAAAGATAAAATTAAAAAAAAAAACGATAATAAATGCATGTGCTCCATTTGCTAACATGGTGTAGAAAAGAACGCCTTTAGTGTAAAAATTGTCATATTCAACAGAATCGCGATTAAAACGACATATCCAAAATCGTAAAGTTATCGAAAATGTTATAAACTGGTCAATATCTTAAACAGGTCAGGAGCTTTTATGAATGCAAAAGTGATTGGCTACTTGTGGACTGTTTGAGATTTGTTCTTTATTTTTTAATGTTTGTTTTATTAATAATTTTTTTAGGATTGGACGTGAAATAAATAAAAAAACTTTTAATTTCACTGCTTTATTCATTTCATTCTTATTCATTAGATAGTAGTTAAAGTACTAGCAAGTGTGGCTTACACATCTCAACTGTAAGCCAAACGATGGTTAAAGTTACAGATGATTTACAACGAAGACCGTAACAACAACATACATATGTATGTAATGATAAGAATTGAAAATGAAATCGTACACGTATATAAACCACATTAGCAATAATTCTGTTAAATGCTTCATTAAAGATTATTTGTGCTGTGATGCTTATTATGGAATTAATATTCCTGGGTATTAAATCAACACACTCAGGTGTGTGAATATGAAATAAAACTTTTGATTACATAAAGTAGAATGCACATAGGATATCATTGCTGTCTTATAAACTTAGAAAATAAAAAGGTTATTCTCTTACTTTTAATTCCCTCTGTGAACTGATGTCACCATAGTGTAGTAGGTAGTGTGTCGGCTTAACAGACGTGAGTCCTCAGTTCCAAGCCCAGTTAGGCATCTCCAACTGAACGACATATTAAAGAATATTTCTTCGGCCACTTCCACTAAGCAGATTTCTGTAAAAAATTTCAAGAATAAATAAATTTGCCATGAAAAAGTTTACCAAAAATCTGTCATTCGGAGTCGACTTTAACAATTAACACACACAACATAAGTTGTGTGAGAAGGGACACACTAGACATCTGCTTATGGTCGAATTGAAGGAACAACGCATGGCATGGTGTGGAGTGTGCTATGATGGCGTTGCCAAGTGAAAATATCGAACATAGTACATCCAACCATCTTGGAACTCATTCTGAAGCCTCTTAGCCAATCAATATTCATCAACAAGCTACGAACTTCCCAGAAAAACTCTACACCAGCTCACAAAGCAAAGATGTCTTCACTGTGCTCTTCATATTAACAAATGATTGGTCTGCTGGTAGTCCAACTAGAGGTCCGTATTAGATGACATGGCTTGATCTACTTGACACCCAAATATTGAATCGTTAAAGAGATGCAATGGACAATTTCCTCATGCATGGAGTGCGTCTCGCAATGGATGTATGGCAAGGTCACCTCAAGTAGTGCTAGAAGGCAAATGGGAGTCATTTCGAATAAGTTGTTCTCAGTCTTGTAGCTATTGAATAATAAAAACAATTAATATTAATTCGTTTTCATTTGTCGTCGATTTTTCTATGTACCAGTATTTTTGACTTGACAAGGTAAATAAATTCTTTGTTATTGAATAAATATACATTGTGTTTTAACTGATTACAAGAAAAAATTGCACAATGCAAAATTTAAACTTTATCATTAAACTTAAAATAAGGACAAAATATAAAAAAAATTTTAAATTCTTCTATTGAGGAAGTTATCCTTCTGTAATTGAGGAAGTTAAACAATAACATACAGACAAAGTATTTTGTAACGAAAATGGAAACGGTGTAATATCGTTTAATATTAAAATGAGCAAAAGCTACACAAACACATACAACGAACTTATTACAAGTAACCAAGAACATCGGTAACAACAAGCAACTAGAACAAAATACACAGACAACAATGAAGTCACGATAGAGCTCTCGAGAAGGCGAACACACGAACATTCGATTTCAAGAACATTCATCAGACTGATTACGCGAGCATATAAAAAGGCAAGACAAAGCAGGTAACGCGCAGTAAGAATTCAGTCAGTCTATTGTGAAGACGCGTTGCATGCGAAGAAAACAGTCGTGGTTTGAAGATCGCCGTTGAAAATATCTGCGTTGCAAACAAAGAAGAATAGTTATTAGTTATATATTATAGTTATTGTTGTATTCGTCAAGTTGTTAACCGTGGCACACAAAAGTAGTGCGAACAATAAAGAGTTTAATTGTAACTAAACACACATCTGCAATCAACGAACTCATATTTTAAACGTTTCTAAAAATATAAAAACTTAACAATATATGTATATCGTGGTGTTATTTCTTTAAAGGTTGACAGCGATTCGAGATAATAGAAAAATCTCAAGTGAATCAAAAAAGAAGGAATAATTTATTAAATAAACGTAAAGCTCTTCCCTGATGTTTACACATATGTGCGATATAAAAAATAACATGTCTAATGTAGATATACTCGTATATATAATAGCTTGCGATAAGACTAATGTTCGAATGTAAATACTTTACATCCTTTTTTAAACAAACAATTACACTCAGTTATCACTAAATTAAAATTGTAAAAACTTCTACGCTTTCTTATAGTCGTGCTTAATTGTCTTTATTTATCTTCCTTTAAAATTATATAAAAATTGTAAGACATTGAAAGAGGGAGGAAATTACTATTCTTACGTTATTTGCTGAAGGTATTTTTTTGTCTGTTAAAGTAAAAAAGCCCACACATATGAGAATGCTGTGGTATTCATTACCAATTGTAACATTGTTCTCAAACATGCATAAAGGCTTAGTAGCGACTCTCCCCACATGAATAAATGTCTTTGTTTGTACGTGCTCATGAACAACAATAGCATTCTGGTAACAATAATTATATATGTTCCAAATGTAGCTACCTGCATATATTACCAGAATTGAGAGTGATAGAGGCTCTTGGTCGTAGTTAAAGACATTGTCAGCTTGTCTAATAAATCGCAGCTTCAATATAAAATTTATCTTCAAAATAATATGTATGAAGAGCATTCGACTGCCCACTAGAAACTGCAGATATTACGTTAAAAACAAATGCCTACAACATACAATAAGCGCTGACTATTATGCTGAAAAATAATTGTTTAAGAATCCTATAAGCAATGGATCCCGTTCAATCTCGTAACTATAAGGAGTATGGACAAACGCATACTTTTTATAAACTTCCAGTCAAATGACAGATCTAAACACGATTCGCCTCAAGAAAAATACTGTTAGTCTGGTAGATATGGACAAAAGAAAACTTGTTGTAAGTTTTCGACCATATGCATTTTGTTGGGTAACGAGCACAGTACAGATAAATGTGGAACTTGTAATAAAAATTCTGTTAGTCTGAGAGTAAATAGTATCCTACACATGATTTTTTTCATACTTCGTTTTATTGGAAATGTCTGACATGGGGCTTGAACCGTAGAATTTTCGAGAAAAGTGAATTGTTTGCTTTCTTATTCTTCTTATTCCGAATTTGTGCACCGCCTGTTGCTGTTGTCTACACTATGCCACTAGTTTTGTGTTACGAATGATTAAGAAAGCTGCTGCCCATAAATAAGAAACTATGGCGAATAAAGCGTTTGGTATGGATAAAGTCGTTTACTTATGCAAGCCACGTTTTCGGATAATTTAAACAATTTAGTTTGGAAGTCCAAAGAAACTTTAAGCCTGGGCTTTGCTATTCTATTTATACATTCTAAACTAAAGTTTCTGTTATCTTTGAAGACTAATTTGAAGAAAATGTTGGTCTGAACACAACATACTGATACGTATATAATGTGTCCCAAATATATAAGCTCATTTCTACTTTCAAATTTCAAAATCTGTTTAAAAAATCAGTTGAAATTTAACAATATCCAAGCAATACCAAGGCGGATACCATATTGTTGATAGTTTTTGTTGGAAATAACAAAATAAAAATCATTGCATCGTTTAAAGTATCCTTTAAAGTGCAAGGATTTAAAGAAGAAGTTGTATTCCTTACAACAATTTTACTTTCCTTCAACTTTCCAAACAAAAAAGTGGCATACAACCCGAGCACTTCTGGCTATTATTAGTGAATAAAAGACTACAATTATGGCACCATAATTGAAAATGCAAAAGAAAAATACGAAAATCCTTCTTTAAAAAAAATAAAAATCTGTGATTATTTTGCTTCTTAAGAACTGAAATAAAATTAAAAGGCATCGCCTGCAACAGCATATCCTTTGGAAAGTACGGCATGAGCATTAATAACAGTAAGACATTCTTTTTCCCAACTGTCCTTATAGTTCTTTCTTATTCAGTGTGTAGACGGAGACATGCATTACGAAATTATTCGTTTCATTTCAAAGTATAGCACAAATACACTTACTTTTGGAAGATAATACACGAGAATATTGCATATGTGTATGAAAAACAAATTAATTGGACAAAAACTGAAAGAGACTAATTTTAGAAACTTGTAAAATAACTTTTAAATTTCAAATTTAATATGCATTGTATATAGGGCCTGTAGTAGAAGCTGATGCTAACGACGTAATGTGCACAAAAGCGTGGCAAAAAAAAAATGCGAACAGTATAGTGAAGTTGTCTTATAATGCCAAATATCCTTTTCACAAACTTCCAGAATAATGCGAGAATATTATTTGAATTTTCTAACAAAATACGTATCAAAATCTATAATAAATACATTTATCGCTACAGAAATATAAAGGTTTGTGTTTAATGTTGAATGTGTTTGTGTTTAATGTTGAAGAACCCGCTTTATAATTTTTATTTAGTGTGCGACAAGGTTAAAAAATTCATATTTTTTGCTTCAACTTCTACTACGCCTAAGTATTCCGAAGACATCAATTTGAACTTTTGACAAGTTGTAGTGCTACTCACTACGTTGCAATACAGCGACTATTCTGTTCCCCATTTAAGCAAATTTCGTTCTAATTAATAAGCTTCGCAAGCAGATTTTTTAGAAGACATTTTTGACTGTAAAATTTATGACAGGACCTTGATAACACATAACAACCTTCAGTCAGAATTATGGACCTATTTTCTCACACCACTTATGTTGTGTGTGTTAATTTTATAAATGAGTGGCGGGACCTACAGTTTAAAGGTGACTCCGAACGACAGATTTTTGAAAAACTTTTCATGGCAATTTTATTTACTCCCAGAGTTTTTGCCAGAAATCTGCTGGGAAGAATCACAGAAGAAATATTTCTTTCATATTTTCGTTTTTATGTTTGAACCATGGACTTACGTCTAATAAGCCAACACACTACCTACTAGACTACGGCGACTTCAAACTAAATTTTCACTCCAATTAATTTTCTCTCAACCACATTCTTTTCATAAATATGGGCTTATAATTTTTAAGCGGGTTTAAAGAAAGCCTTATGTTTCATAATTAAAAAGAATAACCTTCATGGACTACATTTAATTTAGAAAAGTCGATAAGAGAAGTTGAAGTCACTGTAGTAAGGTACCAGGTAGTATAACTGCATCCCGAACAAGATGAAATATGAAAAAGTACTTCTTTCTGCAACTTCCCAACTTCCCAGCAGTCTTCGGGAAAAAGCAATTTTCATTACAGAGTTTTTGCCAGAAATCTGCTGATACTACTACAGTGCGTCGGCTACCCCTACAAGTATAATTTTTCAAATTTGAAAAAGTAGCATAAAATTCAACAAAACATAAGTGGTCCAGGTTCCCGAATATTAAAACTGCTGTGGATAGCATGAAACCCAGAGAACTACTTGATTTCGACAAGATTGGCACTCTAACAGTTTCGCTGACAACCGGGTCTGCCCCACGCGGAATACTGCAGAAGCTGCCTGTATGTGTAAGAAACGGAATCGGTACAACAGCTTTTATGGGAGTGCCCTGCACATCTGGGCATGGTGGCGAACTTGCCACTAAGGGGATCAGCCGATTTCAACCGGACAGAAGCTTTTCACACCACTTATGTTGTGTGTGTTCATTTTTATACATAAATGGTGGGACCTACAGTTTAAAGTCTACACCGAACGACAGATTTTTGAGAAACTTTTCATAGCAATTATTTTACTCTAAGGTTTTTGCCAGAAATCTGCAGGGAGGTAGTCGCCGAAAAAATATTTTTTCATATTTTCGTTTTGCTTGAGATGACTTAAATGGGGTGTGAACCGTGATCTCATGCCCAATAAGCCAATACACTATTTACTAGACTACTGCGACTTTTTAATAACAGTCTGTTATTGTCAAATGAATTAATATTATGAACATTTGGACAAATTTAGTCGAATTTTAGAGAATGTTGAGGATGTATTGCCATCTAAACACATATTGCCTTACAAACTTTATATATGAACTCGAAAACATTGTATACTTAATTAAATTTGCATATTTTATATAAAATTGTGGTTTCTGCGGTCAGCTTCTAACGTGTAATGGATGTAACAATTTAGTTCGTTGTATTTTTTTGGTTCAACAGTGTTTTGTTCCATAATGTTTACATAAATTTTCGTTAACTTATAATTTATTTGGCATTAAATATTTAAATGATTTTTAATAAAATTTTCAATTTCACTTCTATAAATAACCTGCTGAATAAATCTGCTTACATTTAAAAACAATGCTGGAATGGAGGATAAATATAAGTTATATGTGAATGTATATGTATATTCGTACAATTCTACTTCATTACATATTAACATTTCATATTTATTGCTACTAAAATAGCAATCGCTCACCTAATCCTGATGCTGATGGTATAAACAGTTGCATACTTACTACCGGGTCTGCCAACACGAAATTGGACTGTTGATAATAGTAATATTCTCGAAATTAAATCTGTCAAACTATTAAATTATTAAATTCGCATACACGGCTTCAGTAAAGTACCAACGAATACCCGTGCTTTAACGAAGCACAAGATCAGCCGAAAACATCACCACTGTCATAGAGTGTTCAGGAGAATCCGAGGTAAACGACTATATGAAACATTAAAAATCATGGTCAGCAATGAGATATTTTTATTCTTGATGAATAGGTACGTGAACAAAGAAAAGAGCGTTCAATGAATTCCGAAAATCTCACTGTTTGGATGGGGTTTTGAGCAAGAATCGTCATCTGTTCATATTTCTCTATAAACGACGTTGACTACACCATCACTGTTGCGAGAGCAGTATTGGTTTCGACAAGATGGCGATACAGCTATGGATGCACTAGATATTCTTCACTTGCGATTTACCCACGTTAGACTTTTTAATGTCGCGTTTTCTTAAGTCGCAAGTGTATGTGAAGTCACACACCAAAGCCATCCTTCATTCGAGTATAATCCATGTCATCGGTCAACTTTAGCCTGTTTTATTATGATGGAAAATTAAATATTTGGCATGTACTCCAACCATTAGGGGCGTAGTGTAAATTTGAACGATATCATATTCCACACATAATAGAACCTTTCAACCTGTTTGATGATATCTTATATCTTTTGTTTTTAAAATTTTAAGATAGTATGCTAGGCATTCTCCTTAAATGATCTACAGGTCAAGTATAAGTATTTATTGGAATTGTATTTATTTATTAGGAGCACTTTTGATTCATATTAAAACACATTTGTTTCCTATGAACTTTGTTAAGTAGACAGTACTGTCTTTCCTTTCTAGCGATTTACAATATCTGCAGAATTGAAAATCGGAAAATTTCGTAAACTGGGAAACTTGAAATTCTTTGCAATAACTTTGATTATTTGGCTTTCATCTGGTGTTAAACCTCAACAAACACTTAACATTTTACTCTTAAAAACGATTTTACTCTTAATTAATAGTAAATGTAAGTAGCCAAAATTAAATCGAATTACATTTAAGCAATACTTGAATATTTCCAATTCGAATATATATTTAAAATCCATATATACTCCACAGATATTTGAAGTCGCCGTAGTTTAGTAAGTACTGTGTTGGCTTATTAGACGTAAGGCCACGGTTCAAACCTCAGGTCAGACACCAAAACGGAATATGAAAAAAATATTTCTTCGGTGACATCCTCTCAGCAGATTTCTGGCAAAAACTCTGAAAGTAAATAAAATTGCCATGAAAAGTTTCTCAAAAATCTGTCGATCGGTGTCGACTTTAATCTGTAAGTCCCGCCACTCATGTATAAAATTAACAAACACAACATGAGTGGTGTCAGCAGCTAGGCCGTAATCCTGACTGAAGGGTTGTAATGGCCAATCATGTATGTATATACTGATCAAATTAATGTAAAATGTTTGCTCATACAAATCAGTATACATTTTACCCGTCTACGGCATTAAATATATTGTGTTTGACTTCACTTAAATTTAATTTTATGTATTTATTAATTACAATACATTTACAAATTATGTTTAATTATTTACGAGCTGAGTAACTTTGACCATATGCTCGGTGTAGCTAATAGTCTAGCACACTACCCACTAGACTACAAGGGCACCCAATTTTATTTGTTATCAGTATATTTAATAAAAATTACATCCCTGTTTTTATGGTATTGTACTTACACTAGAGGACGCACATGGATTCAACTAAAAGTTTTATAAATTTGATTAAAAAAAACTTAAAAAATTGTATTTCTTCAGTAAAAAGACCTTCATCCACTACAACTTAAAAGAGTTTTTAAACAGTTTTCTCTCTTTTTTGTGATTGGATTTTCAGCATTTTTTATCATCATTAGCATTTCGCCACAAGTCCTGTGTTTTTTTTTTCATAGATTTCATTACTTTAGGCATAACTTTCCCGTTATCTTTAAAGGTTTGACGTGAAACTTTGGCCCATTCCGTCCAACGCTCTAAGTTGGGAAAGTTTTCTTTTGACAATTGCCCAAAATTCTCGATGGGGTATAAATAGAAGCTAGTAGCCATTTCATTGTTTTTGATATTTTCTTCAGCAATTCATTTTTGCACAATATTGCCAGTGTTCCTTTGGTTCCTCGTTTTGCTTGAAATTATTTTTGTTGTAGGTTAAATTTTAATACCCACGCTTCCGCTTTAACTAGAGGGCTAGGTGGCCCACCAAATAAAATGCCCCCACATTATTAAGCTCCTTTCATTGTGTTTCACCGTCTACATGACATGATGTCATTGAATGTTATCAGCATGCCTCTTCCAACAGTACTGCATTTCATCAGAGTGGAATGCTGCGTCATTACACTCGATTCCAATTATCTGTTGTCCAGTTGTTGTGTGTTTTACAAAAATTAATCCGAGCCTTCATATTTCTGTCGATTAGAGCAGGCTTACAAAAAACGCACAAATCCATGCTTGTGCAAGGTTCTGCTTACTATGCGGTTGCATATATTTTTGCCCTAAGCTTTGGCAGCCATTTTTGATGTTCTGGCGTTCTCTCTCTCTCGTCCGTTTTCGTCCATCACTGTACATATGTACGAGTACTTGTATGTTATAGCGAGTGTATAAGTGCAATTTTGTCACATAAAATTGTAATATTTCCGATAACAGGAATTTCTCATTTCCACTCAAATAAATTGTGTTCACATGGATTTAAAACTTAATTACCAATCCTGATACAGATGAATATACACGGGCGTATATAATAGCGATGGAATGGAATATTTTAATCTACAAAAATAATGTAACGTATACATTTTAATGAAAAGACGAATTTATTGTTAAAACAATATTTCTCTCACAAATCCATTGTTTGCGAATTTTGGTAAATATATCTACAATATTGGGCAGTACGTATTACTCTAGTTAGTCTAAAAATTTACGGTTAGCTTAAGACCTCAGGAGAATATGGCATCCATAAAGCACTTCTGCCTTGTTTCTGTTTTTTGTTTTTTCTTCGGTTGTTCGTATTAAGCAGGTAATTGGTAATATTCTAAACTTAATTTTTTATGATTTTCTTTTAAACTGTTAAATCTTAAACTTCAAACTGTTAAAATTATTTAGAACAAAAGGAAACATTTGGAATATCCGTTCATGATTAACTACATATCAAACATATGATTCTAAGTGACCAACATATGTAGTTTGTTGTATTTATGCCTCTTAATATTTATCTGTAAATACAGTACGACCGCGCTTAACGCGGGGATAAGCTCCAATAAGTTCCAGCGCTAAACGAAACAGCGTTCGTACTTTGATTGCGACTTTGGAAAATGCGGTTGTAATCTTTATTCTGGACAGACTAGAACGTTGAAAAGGATACATAGTATACACCGTCGCCATATAGTGCACTGCTTTTGGTTGGTGCATGGCCGTTTCAAATCGGGACTTTGTGCAGGAGTATTAAGCCTGTGGGGAAATTTTTTGTCAAAATATATTGCCGTACTAAGACTTTTGCTATCCACTGTATATACAATAAGCTTCAATACAGTGTGTAATTTAGAGGAATCCCAATACTACCGCTTAATACTGAAACAGCGTTAAGCATAGCAGCATTGCGCGGGGTCTTACTGTAGCAAAGCACAGCAAAACAACATTTCGTGTCCGTTTATATACAAGGTATGACCACATATCTGTAATACCACATCGAGACAAATATTTGCCAATAATCTGTATTTGTCTTTCTGTCTATATTTGACACATTATGGAAGACCACTGCAAGTATCCAACGAGCAAACAAAAGTTTTGTATTTACACACAGAAGCTTACAACTGTAATTACATTGTGTATTACATTTGAGTCACTATTTGTGAAATTTGGCGAAATTTGTATGTAAAACGTTATTAATAGAAACAGCGGTAGCAGTTGTTTGATTTTTGTATTATTTGCAACTAATTTTAATTAAAAAATATTCATTCACTCATATATTACTAATTTACTTTCTTAATTAATAATTAAAACCTTTCAGTCCGAATTACAACCCAGGTTCTCACACCACTTGGTTGTGTTAATTTTATTCATGAATGGCTGGACCTGCAGTTTAAATCGATTCCGAGCGGCAGATTTTTCAGAAACTTTTCATAGTGAATTTATTTTACTTTCAGAAATTTTTGCAAGAAATCTGCTGAGATGAAGTCGCAGAAGAAATATTTTCTTATATTTCGTTTTGCTGGAGATGTCTAATCTGGGCTTTAAACCTAGGCCTTACGTCTAATGAGCCAATACACTACCCACTTGACTACGGCGACTGTATTGATTACGTTAGATAATACCGTACGATTGAATTGCCCCAGCTTAGCAGCAACTACCCTTGAAATTTCAAGGTTTTTGGAGCAGAGACAACATTACAACATTAATCTGGAAATTATATTTCAGAATGTTGCATCTGACTGGCCTTAAGCGAGGATTTATTTTTATTTTTTGTTGAAAAAAAAAAAAATAATAGAATAATGTTAATTGACAGCTGTATAGGTTATTTGAATTCAAACACAACACCATGACGTATGAGTGATACTAGATTTTTTCAATGGTTTCATATTACTCATACTTCAGAGAACGTTGTAGTTATTTAGTTGTAAGTAAATTTTTTCTTTTAAGTGTAATAAAAAAATTTCTTTTTGTAGATCCAGCTTTGTATCAAATACATTACATTTCAATTTATAAGACAATATAACTTTTATTCAGAAAAAGTTAGATGCCTGATTTTTTTTTATCAATTTGTTAGTATTGTTATTGCCGATATTTTAAACCAAATAAAAAAAGAAACAATTCAAAAACTTCATTATTCTGGGTTATGTATCATTTTCGATACATACGACTTTTCTAGGGATTCTTTGGTGTTGTGTTTGTAATTTTTTAAATTGTGTTGTGTTTATTTTTTTGTGAATTTTTTACCGTAAATAAAATATTATTTATGGTTTTTGAGAACGAAATGAAAGTTACATCTTGAATGAAAGTAAACAGATTGAGGTTTCTCGTCTTTATATTCCTGCAGTAGAAGACTGTGTAGAAAAGGAAAATAGAAGCTCGTCTTATGAACTGACGACAAACTATTGGCAGCAATAAACATGACTAATCGCTATTTATCGCTAAATATGGAACAGCGTACGAAACGCATTGAGTAGTTTGGGCGGAGAGAATATTATCAATTTAACCCTGGACGGTTACTCTTCACATTTGTACATTAAGGTTACTGTTCGTTGAATCGACGAACACTTTAAGCCGAATTGGTTATTCTTCGTTGAATCGACGAACGCTTTAACCTTATTTACTCTTTATCATATAACCCTTTTATGTTTGATCAATTTTCGGTCTTTTTATCAATGAGCTTCGTCTAATAGTTTGGGTAGAGCAAATAATATAAATTTGAATGCAGATTAGGAGCAATTGCTTTAAAAAATATTGTTGTCTTTCTTACTGCTCTTCTCACATTTACTTCTTGTGACGGACAAACGTTAGGAGGATTGTGTTTCGTCTAATGTTTTATTTCATAAATATTACAGATGATAATATTTCGGTCAACTTTGTACTTATGAGATGAGATTTAAGCCTATTACCCCTTGTCGAAAAAAGGACTGAACTGTTTCATATTTAAATAATCCCTACATTTTTGTTGCTGTAGATAAGTAACTAATTGAATTTGATTGTCGTTATAAATTTGGTCGTCTACCGATATCGAATTGATAGTTTTAGATTCAAGTACATACAGCAAATACACACAGACGTATTTGGGGAAGTCTGTCTCCCGCAAACCAGAGAAGAATCAAAGAGCAGACTGTTGTTGACTTAGTCGATGTTCTAAGGGAGCATAATATTGCTATCGAAAACTTTTTACACTACATGACCTTGAAAAAAATGTATAACAAATATAGTGCTCAATCGAGAGCCTTACTGACAATAAGCTGTCCCATATAAAATATTGAAGAATTATAAATCGCAAGAACGGTGATAAAAATATTAAAAAAAAAAAATTATCATGAAAGGCTTCTGAAAAATCTGTCTTTCGGATTCGGCATTAAACTATCGGATATTCATGTACGAAATTAACATATACAAGAAGTGGTAACTCGGAATGAATTTTTGTATTTACTTTATACGTTTTGCTTTTGGATCAGTTCAGATGACCCCGCATCATGGATCTAAAATGCTCTTGTAAGATAATTAATGCTAATGAAAAGTTTGTTTTACTAAATCAACCTTGAAGTCACAAAGAAATCTGTTCAACATTAACATCTCACTTTCATTTGTCCATTACTAACGTAAGTTGTATTCAAATGCTTACTCAAACTAGACAATATGTCTTCAGTTCAACTTTTTATTTCAAATTTAAAGTTTAAAGAAACATTATCAAATTAGATATTTGTATGTTCGAATATGTTTGTTATATGTAAACCCATCAGTATGATATTTTAACCCATTTACTAATATCAAATTCACATAACGATAACTGTCATTAGTGTCAGCATGCAAAAGATACATAAACAAGATAATATTTTATCACTTTTTTATACACAATCATATACAATATATCTCAGCAACATTTTTACACATAAACTTAGGTTTATAGGTTGTAATGATTAAAATTGTTAACACAATGTTCATACAGTGGACAGCAAAAGTCTTAGTACGGCAATATATTTTGACAAAAATACTGGGGATAACATTTTTATATATTAGGCCTTTGAATTTTAAATTTACTCAGGGTTCTCTTTGGGGGTACCTATGGAGTCATCTGAAACTTTTCCTTATTTTTCTCTTGTTTTATGAAAAACATTAAAAATTGTTTGTTTTATAACAAAACAAAAAATAAATTAATAAAATAAGTATATAAACTATAAATATTTATATAAACTTTTGGCCACAATTCATGAATTTGCTAACCTATATTGCCGTACTAAGACTTTTGCTGTGCACTGTATATAGTAATGTTTAAATAACATCTGAATTCAATTTTGTTACATTAAGGGCCATTATTACAACTCGCCGTTAAACTTGAGTTTAGTTGAAGGTACCTTTAGCTAAAGGGAACTGTAAAGTTACCTTTAACTTATTTTCGTTATTACAACTTACAGATAAAAATTTTCAAAAATATGGCAGTGCCGGAGCAGTGTCGATAAAACTGCTCAATTATACAAGTTTTTTTTAACGCAGTGACAACCACGGGCTTTGTTTTTTGTTGTATACGCTCATTTTGTTTAAATTTGAAGTTGCCATAATGGAAATAAAATATAATATGGCAAGTTTAAACATAAAGTGGCCTTTAAATGTTAAAGGTAGGATGATCCTCCCTTTAACTTAACGATCACTTCTATCTTATTGGGTACTCATAATAACGAAAAACAATTTATCTGCCCATTAAAATCCTCCCTTTAGTTAACGGCAAGTTGTAATAATGGCCGTAAATAACATAATTCGTCATTACAACCGTTCAGTCAGGATTACGATTTAGTTTCTCACACCACCTTTTTGTGTGTTTATTTTATACATGAGTAGTGGGATGTACAGTTAATTCGATTTTGTTTATTCTCAGATATTTTTGCCAAAAATGTGCTGAGAGGACGACCCCTAAGAAATATTTTTTTATATTTCGTTTTGCGAGAGAGGCCTGATCTAAGGTTTTAACCAAGGCTTCATATCTATTAATTAATCACTATATAATTTCGCTGTGCGAATGCGATAACAGATGAACCGAATGTGAAGCTGCCATTAGATCCATAGAGAACGTGTATACCATACAAAAGATTCTTGACATTTCACGTTTACACGTTTTGGACACAGGGAAATTGTAGGCAAAAACTATCCCAATAGAAAACTCAATTGAATTTACACATTAAATTTGCATTCCTCTGCGAAGGATGAGGTACCAAACAGATTTGGCCCGATATGAAAATATGCAACAAAAAAATATGCCATAAAGAAGCAGGTATTAGTTTTGTCGTACGAGAGATTTCTTTGCTACTCAATTGCCTATTGAGACCTGTTGGCAAGAGTTGACTTTGTTCGGAGTTGACTTTAAGCTTTTGTAGTAAAAGCTACTACTTTGACCTAACTTAAACTATGGTAAAGTCAAGCGGCGGTATGAATTCTTATAAAATACGTAACTGTCTATAGCCCGAACTAGGGTATTTTAAATGTCAAGCAATAACATAATGACAGCGTTTTTAATTTTATTTTCCTGTTTTCGGCAATCTTAATTGTTTAATAAAATTGTTATTTATGAACGGATAAAAAATGTCGTAGTTCAGGCTAAAGCTACTTTTCTTAAGAACATTGCTCCAAAATTTCATAGAAATCGGTAGAGTAGTTTCGTGGTAGCCAAGTCGTAAAACTAATTTCGATAGAAACGCTTTAAAGTTTTGCTCAAACGGACACGTTACAGTATTTTGAGTCTTTCTCCTTCTTCTCGTATGGGTCGAGGGAACAGAAGATTTCTACTTTAATTCTATGACTCCAAGTATGGCTCTTAGTTCTATCCCTTTCCGTCCCAAGCAATTTCAAAATTGATCCCTTTTATTGCACTCTCAATCAAAAATACTAAAATAAGCGGCGAAAAAACTTATAAGAGAACAAAATAGAGATAACCACTAACATGAGGGCATTTAATTCAATTAGAAAAAGCTAAATAATAATTTACAAACTACCAAAATACCCAAAAATTTTACTACACATTTGCGTAGGCTGGGAAGGAAAGGGCTATGGCTCTAAATACATGACGCTTTGATCGATAATACTATAATAATACTTTTGAGATAAAACGGTTATATATAATTTCTGGTTTTTTAAGCCACAAAGTGATTCAGTTCACTTTTCAGGCCTCTATACAATTGAAATTTTCTATAGAAAGTTATGCAGCGGTCAAACCAAATAAAATTCTGAAGGTTCATGCCGTTGTGAAACATGCATTAAAATTTTCCAACTGAGCTTCTTCAGTTACGAAAAAAATTTAGAAAAATTAGGAATTTGAATTCTCTGCCAGTAATTCAGAAGTCCTCTGAACTCTGCTTCCCTCAATAAATGTCCAGAGAGGCCATCATTTCCAGGCAGATGACAGTAAGTCTGCAGTGTTTTCCAAGTAGAGATCATGGCAATATTACAAGCGGGGCAATGCTTGTTGAGAGAGAGGGATTTGCCCTGAAAATCTCCTGATTTTCTCAGATAGCCAGGCAGCAATTAACTCCCTAACAAACGTAGTTTCAAAGTCCGTCCTTCTCCATGAACGACGAGTATGTCTTTGAGAAATTTCGGATCATTCAAAGGTAATTCTTATATGGACAAAATATCCAATTTTTTCTTCTTCTAAAACCACTCACAAAAAAGGTTGCCGTTTAGACATAATCTCCGTATAAATATCCTAATGTTCGTTCCCAAATGTTAACTCTTTTCTTATGACGTATAATAAAAACCATATCCAGACGGGAAATATTCTACATTTAAAGAATGTCAACTCTTAAAGAAAACCTAATGTCGTAATATTTAAATCAATAAATTTTTATGAGTGTAGCATACCTTATGTGTTTAAAATAAAATCCTTTGAGAAATCTGGGACAACCTGGTTTGATTGTAAAATTTTATTTAAATCGGTTTATATTTACCACATGACCATTATTTAAAGCAAATTTTCCTTTTCAATGGAATGGAAAGCAAAAAAAAAAAAGAAAAAAAAAACTTTGAAATGTTATATTTCAGCAGACAAGAATGTCTTCGAAAATTTAAACGACTTAAGCAAGCACAAAGAAGTGACCATATAAAAAATTGCAAATATCCTTGAATCGTTTTCAATTTTTTACGAATTATGCATCATCATTCAAAGCACTGAAATACGGCTGTAGAGATGAAATTAAAGAGATTTTGAAAATATTTGAAATACATACGCCAATATCAGGCGGTTGAAATTTAATTAAAAATCGACTCAACTTATTTTTCCATTTCATTCCACTAAGAACTACATTTACTAAATGCGAAAAATCTTTCAATTCAAATATTTAATTCAGTTGAAATAAAAAAATAAAATTTTTGAAAATAAATTCAGGAAACACTGTTCCAGGTATTCTAGCATGTACAATGGCGGGAGAGTGTGTGTGATTAATGTGTGGCAAATTTTAAAGGAGTAGTGGTTACTTCAAACGTCAGCGACATATTAAAGTGCGTAATGTCCGTATATAAGTCGCCGTGGTCCAATAGTAGGTTATATGTCAGCTTAATAGACAAGAACCAGTGGTTCAAACCTCAGCTCAGACATCTCGAGCTTAACAAATATAAAAAAACTATTTCTGGACTTCCTCTCAGCAGTCTTCGGGCAAAAACTGTGAAATTAAAAAAATTGCCATGCAAAGTTTCTCAAAAATATGTCACTCGTAGTAGCTTTAAAGTATAGGCTCCGAGATTAATGGATTGGAATAATACACACAACTTAGGTAGAGTGATAAGCTACGTTGTAATACTGATTACTGTATTCATATTCCAAGGTTGCAAAGAACAAATTGACGTTGAAACTCTAACAATCTTATAATAATTGCGATTAATGTTCTTTTGACCGTAGACCAAGCCCTTTGGAGATAGAGGCGAAAAGGTTTAAAATTAATCAATAAGTTCGGTTTTAATAAACGCGAGATCAAATGTTAATTGATGACAAATAAGCCCGAAGGATAATATAAACCTTGGGTAGTCAAAAACTCTTGAAGCACTTAAAAACAGATGAAACTTTAAATTAACTTTAAAATTTGAAAGCCCTGACGAAAAATATACTCATTATTGTACTCATAAGCCGATAGTAAATGGAAAACCGCTCCCATGTATGGGCCGGTATCTCGAAATTTGTATTTAAGTTTTTCAGTTTTTCGAGGAGATCGCAATGCCTCACAATACTGGGGAAAAATAAAATAAAAGAAAAATAATGTGATCATGTAATCATAGCGTATGAGTGATATTTGATTTTTTCGAGAGTTTAATAATACTCATACGTGATTAACCTCATAGTGATTTAGATTCAAGTAAATTTGTAAACAAGGCGCGGGACTCTTATCCTACATCAATATTCACAATTTCGATGATATTACTCTTACTATTTCTAATTTCCTAGTGTAATGCGGTTCTTGAATTTCGAAATTAAAAAATTCGTATACAATTTTTTTAAACAAAATTCTTTAAAACAATATGGTGATTCTGCATTACAAAAAATTACCAAAATTATCACACGAAACCACATAACATAAGCAATTACAAGATGCCATTTTAGAATACTTAAGTGCAAAAACTTTTTGTCATAAGAAACAACAGAGAAACAGGCGTACGTCATATATAGTGGACAGCAGAAGTCTAGGTACCCCAATATTTAACAACAATTTCATGAATTTTTGAGCAATAATATGCAAAAATAATTTATATTTCTTATATTTATTTTGAAAATGTATTTCTCTTTTATTATAAAATAAACGAATTTTTAAAGCATTTCACAACTAAGGAAACTTTCTGATGACACCATATTTTTGTACTGCAAAAGTGTAGGTACTCCCAAGAAGTACTCAGAGTAAATTTAAAATTCAAAGTCGCAATATATTAAAATGTGATACCCAATATTCAGTAATATATCCTATAAGGTCAAGCACTCTATTCAACTCATTTGGTCTTGAATGTACCAGTCTTGCTTACCGTTTTCTGTGGATATTTGCGCATGCACTCATGATAAAGTTTTTCGGTTGAGTTTTGTTTAAGGTTTAGGCGCTACGAAACCGTTCTTCAAAAAAATTTTCGAACTACCCTCTCGTAGTCACATTAGGACTTTTTATGAGAGTATTAAACCTGTGGGAACTTTTGTAGACAAATCACACCTTCACATTAGTAGCAGTATGATTAGCAACATTGACTTGTTGAAAGTAATAACCATTACGAATTCTTAGTTCTTCCAAACTTTAGATGAATTTGTTCTTTAGATTGTTTAAAGACTCTCTCCTATTCATTATTTCCTCAATAAATTCAGAACTGTCCACATTTGTTGCCGACAACAAGAAAAGAAGAAAATTGTAATGGAATTCCTTCAAATAAATTTGCCCCAATATGGTGACGTTACAATGCAAGATTTGACGAGTTTTAAGCCTTTTTCGGCAAATGCATAATTTAGATACGAAAAGCAATGAACTTACTTGCACATATCCAGTCGAATTATTAGAATATATAGAGACAAAACTGTTGTTGTTTTATTGGCAGAAAACAGAACATATTTACTTAACTTACTTAATTAGCCATTGCAACCACTTTTTCCGAATTACTACCAAGCTTTTCACAACACCTATGTTGTGTTCGATAAATTTTATGTTCGTGCAACAGAACCTTCAGTTTAACGTCGACGGCAGATTTAAGAAGATATAAAAATTTCTATTCTTCACTTTCCCAAAATATCTAAATTACCAATAAATTAAAAAAAAAGTGATAATACATGTTTCAAGGGCTCAAGAAATATTTTTGTGGTCTATTCTATTAAATCTACAATTTCCAACTTGTTGTTATAGGTGTATTTATGCCGTCACACCATGTACTTTATTTTCGTCTTCTAAATTTTATATTTTTGTTAAATTTAAAGTTATCGATTTTAGATTTCAAAATATTTTTCTGAATAAATTTTCAATCACACAATCACAAGTCGTATCATGTACATAAGTTTGACATGTGTTATCCTACCATTACAATAAACGCCCTAAAGCATTTCATGCTGTGACAGTTGATAATATTTTCAAATTGAAAACATTTCAATATGGGCGACTTATTCTGGACACCTATAGCATTTACACTGTGTCAACAAACTGAAAGAAAGAAAGAAAATGTAAGTGTAGACTATGCAGATTTTTGTATGCTACAGATGATAGAAAAATTTAACGGCTTTAAGAGGGATTTAGAAAAATTTTAATCTTGTTGAAATAAAGAAATAAAAATTAACAACTTAAACAATAAAAACAACTTTAAATATATTTCATAGAAAACTTAATTGTAGGTATCATATTGACTTAATAGACGTGAGGCCACGGTGCAATCTCAAGGTCAGACATCGCCAACAAAACGAAATGTGAAAAAATATTTCTTCGGGGACTTCCTCTCAGCCGATTTCTGACAAAAACTCTAAAAGTAAAAATTTCGCGATTCGGAGACCTGACCCGCCAGTCAGGTCTTAATCCTGACTGAAGGATTGTAATGATCAATTATGTTTGTAAAAGTGTGTATACGTTGATTCATAACATACATAATTGGTCATTACAACCTTTAGTCAGGATTACGACCAAGCTTCTTACACCGCTAATGTTGTGTATGTTCATTTTATACATTAGTGGCGGGACATACGGTTTAAAGTAAATTCCGAACAATAGATTTTTGAGAAACTTTTCAAGGCAATTTTATTTACTACCAGGGCTTTAGCCAGAAATCTACTGAGAGGAAGTCGCCGAAGAAATATTTTTTCATATTTTCTTGTTGATGTCTGAAGTGGTTTGACGTCTGATGTTGTTTGAACCGAGGGCTCACGTCTAAAGACAGCACACTACTTACTAGACGACTTATAAACGTGTATATTTTACTCCATACATGTATAACATAATTGGTCATTACAACCCTTTAGTCAGGATTACGACCTAGCTTCTCACATCACTAACGTTGTGTGTGTAAATTGTATACATAAGTGGCGGGATCTACATTTAAAGTCTACTCCGAACAACAGATTTTTTGAGAAGCTTTTCATGTCAATTTTATTTACTCTCAGAGTTTTTACTGGGAGGCAGTCAGCGAATGAAATATTTCTATATTTCGTTTTGTTGGAGACGTCTGACCTAGGATTTGACCCTTGATAATGGGCCAACACACTATATAATTGACTACGGTGACTATATTTGTATTCAAAATTTATTTTAAGTAATTTGCTTTGTCGAATTTTACTCCGATTCAGCAACAATTTTTTCGATTAACGTAATTATAGATTACGTTTGTACCGCATAATATACGGATTATGCAATCCATAAAGCTGCATGCAACACAGTTGCAACATAAAGTAAATTGCCTATGTAGTATGACCCAGAAACTGGCCACAATAGAATTCACTCTTCAGGGCCGATTAAAGTTGTATTAATGCACAGTTCTTGTTTCTAAGGGTACTCGAATAAGTGTGATGTGACCTTTAGAGAAACTTGTCACAATGCACGCGAAGTTGGCTTGCGTTGGTTATGCTCAAAAGCTCTACCATAAATTAACATTTTTGTTTTTCATTGTGTATTAAAAATACCTATGGTTCTGGGATCTATAGTATCAGTTACGATCGAAAGCTAAAATGTGTAATGAATCAGTATGCAATACTTTTTTAAGTAATTGAAACAGAAATTAGCCATTAACAATGCCTTAATAATAAATTCCTCAATACGAATTTTACATGAACATATGATTTATTTTGAATTATCATTTGATAATTGAGTCGTTCAGAGCACAAAGTGAATAACTCCACTTTTTGCAACATCTTTAATTTAAGTGTCAAAGCACTTGGGGTAGTCATAACTTTTTGTATATGTTATAAATTTCCTAAATAGTAAAGATTAACACCATTAAACGACAAAATTTTTGGGCCATTGCATAATAAGTAATTTATTTCAGAAGACATTTCGATTAACTCTATACTCTTCTGTAAATCGTTACAATAACGTAATTCAAATGCATCACTAGCAGACGCAATGCATTTTTTAATTTACATAGTCAACTTGACCAAAATATTTCTTTATGAGGCTGAATCAAAGTTAAAGAAGTAAAAAGAAGGCGTCTCGCGAATAGAACTAAAGATCAAAGATCACGTTCTTGCACATATTACCTTCGAAAAGACAAAACTAATATTCCCGTTTGCAAAAAATGATTTAAAGATCAGGTGAGTGACGGGCGGATACACAAGTGTTGTTCTAAAGAACAAGTTATTTTTTTTATTGATCAGCGCAAAGACCGTGTTTTCAACAATAAAATACATGACATAAATGTTATCAAAGTGCTCATAATCCAAGACGACAATATTTACATCCTGACTTAAATATTAAAAAAATTACGAACTATACGTCACACAATGTGAAAAAAAATATATTGTACCAGTGAAAGAAAAATGTTACTATAATGTGTTCTCTACAAAATTTAGTTTACATTTTAAACAACCATCAAAAGATACGTGTCAAAATTGTGAAGCTTTACAAACAAAAATTCAATCTTCAGACGGTGAGGGAATTAAGACGGCAAAAAAAAGGAACACTACATAAAAGAGGCTGAACGGGCACGCAATCAAATGGCTGCCGATCGAATGGCAGCATTAGAAAAAAGTTTCGTAATTTCTTTCGAATTAGAAAAATCTTTAGGCTTTCCTACACTGACTACATCTGTAGCTTATTATTAGCGAAATGTATATGTTTATAAATTCGGATGTAATGAATTCAGTAAAAATATAAGCCACATGTTTGTTTGGCCTTAAAAAATTTAAATACTTAATTTAACTTTATTATTTTTTCAGTTGACAAATCGATTAACTCCAGTCACATGAAATTTATAACGTTACTGAAATTATTTTTTTCCCTATTCTTTCTTATTAATTTTATATACCATTAGATGAAAGCTATATATATATTTATGTATTCTACAATATATATTTGAATTTATATTGTAAAGGGAATTTTAAAAAACAATTTACATTATTTCATCGCATTTCTCAACTTTTTGTTTTATGGAGTTAATCGATTTGTGCACTGAACGGCTCATATATATATATAAACTGAAAGTAGCAATTGCTCATACCTTTAAAATAAAACAGAATTAATATAAAACCTCTATTCCTTCAGCTAAAAAAAAATATCGTTAAAAACCTATTAAAATTTCAAAAAAAACACCAAAAATTTATCATTTAATTTTCTTCACTTTCTTGACTTTGACATCGTCTCAAATCTACAAATTACAACTTAAGAAAATTCAGTCGTGAAAATTCACTACATAATGCAGAATTTTGTTGTCTACCGAACTGCATACTCAGTTTCTTAAATTTCTTTAAATTCATTTTTGCCTTTTCAGCCAGTAACATCAAATTTGAGTGTCCTGTATGCGCTTGTCGTAGTCTAGTAAAACCAGGGTTCAAACCCAAGGTTCAGACATCAAAACGAAATATGGAAAAATATTTCTTCGGCGACTTCCTTTCAGCAGATTTGTGGCAAAAACTCCGAGAGTAAAAAAAATTCCCATGAAAAGTTTCTCAAAAATATCTGTGGTTCGGAGTTGACTTTAAATTGTCACAACATGACTGGTGTGAGAAGTTAGGCCGTAATTCTGACTGAAGGGTTGTAATGAATTTGAAATACATTTCTCATAAATGACTCAATGATTCCCAACAAACAAATCTTTCGAAGTTTTTATGGCATTGCCTTATACTGTTACCACCAGATATTAAGAAACTGACAACAAAGATGAGATTCGTTCTGAAGAGGGTAATATAGGTTCAAAAATTATATTCTCTAGAGCCTATTAGGTAGAAGGGAAAATTGTTATTGAAATTTAAATTTATAAATTCATATCCTTTTCGAAGAAACTGAGAAGGAAACCAAATGCACTAAAAGAAGCCGCAACTTAGTTTAATAATGGATATTGAAGCAAACACACATAACGCCGCTACCTGCAGCAAGATCAGGTAGTTGTTTGAACCTAAACTAAACACAGCCATTTTTATGGCCGGGCTTAATCAAAAATACAAATTTCCATGACAATTTTCCCCTATAAAAGGGTTGAACCAAACTTACTTATTTGCTACCTGAATATGGTAGCTGCTTCTAGTGAAAATACAAATGTTCAAAATGGTTTCCACCTATAAAAGGGTTGAAATTGCCGAATAAATTTCAAACACTCTTGAATCTCGGTAGGCAATAATTGTCAGCGGAAAATTTATAGAAAAAAAAATGGAAGCAAAAAAACAAGTAAAATCTGGCGAAGTGCTCGACAAGTGTATAGACACGTCGAAAATAAAACTGAATGTGTTAAAGGCACAAATTAATATGAAAATCTCCAATGTTTTTCAAATTGAAAAGTTCGTATACAATGAATTGAAATTGGAGCAATTTATCAGCCCGATGAAGATGCGTAGAAATATGACTGAATGTCCGCGTCAAACAATTCATATCTGAATTATGGCCGATTTTATTAGCGGCTGAAGAGAGTGCTACAATCATACCAAATAAGTCTATGGAGCCGAAGAAAGATGAAAGTATCCAAACTAAATATAAATCTAGTTCACATTCTCGATCCAGAAAGCAAGGCAACATTGTGAACAGTGGAAAGGAACCATTTGTACCTCATAAAACTTTCAAACAAAATGACATTGAAAACGATATTAAGCATCGCGAAAAACACAGTGAATCTACATCGCTTTCTGGATCCCCTGAAAACCTAAATAGTGATACGGGAAGTGGCACACAAGTAGAACAAACGCCACCACTAGTACCATCTAAAACTTTTGGTTCCAGCCTGAAACCACAACAACGCCTCAATGTGTTGTATGACAGAAAACCACTAATACCTCCTAAAACTTTGAGTTCCAAATTTAAACCACAAGGACGTATCGACATATCCAAAGTAAAATTGGACATTTTGAAGCCATGGATAAGTAAGAAAATCGGCGATATTTTGCAGAAAGAAGATAATGCTGCCGTAGAGTTCGTATACAATAAATTAAAACAAGATCAAATGCTTTGTAAACAAAAATTACAGATCAGAATTGCTGGATTCCTAAATGGTGGCAAAGCACAGAAATTTGTAAGTGAATTATGGCCACTTTTGTTATCAGCTCAAGAGAGTGAAAGCGGCATACCAGCTGAGTTTATGCAGCAAAACAAAGATGAAAATGTAAACGTAATTGAAAAGGATATTAAGCATGGCGAATATGCATCGCTTTCTCGGTTCACTAATAGCCAAATTAGTGGTGAGGGAAGTAGCACAAACGTGGATGAGAAGCAACGTTTAACTACAAGCACTTTAAGCACCAAAAATCAACACCCGGATAAGGAAAATAATAAAAATTCCATTAACATTGAACAACAGTTATCTAAACAGGACAAGTCTTTATCAAAAGATAATCAAATTGATAAGAACAAATCCTGCAAGCGTTCCGCGAAATGTTCTACAAAACACCGTGATACAGAACGTAGTTATAATTCAAGAAGTTACACTTCCCATAAGAAATCATCTTCTAAAATAGCCAGTCAGAGCAGTGAACGTAGTAGCGATAAAGGTAAAACATGTGGCTTAAACGGTTTTGAAAATAATTGTATGTTCTCACTTAAAACCCAACAACAAGAGACAAAGGCCATCTCAACAATTCGAGAATTTTTGTCGGAACATTGTTCACAAACCCATGAGTTTTTGAATCTTTGGAATGAAGCACCCGATAAGGAAACAATTCTACTATCAGACAAATTTGTGTATCCTGATGAAAAAAATATTGAACAACAAATAAATTCAACTTTGTTGCCAGCAGTATCTGTTAGAAAATCAGATCATAAACTGCAAAAAGCGAATATTGACTTCGATAAGGTAGTTAAAGCAGAAGACGAAATAAAAGCTACCCGGGAACTACACTCACGTAAACGTACGCACTCGACTATGAGTAATGAAAGTAAAAGGTCCGAAAGTGATTCTTCCAATAAAGATGAACAGCAAACAGCTAGGAAGAGCCGAACAAAGGTAAAGAAATCCTCTACGAAGCACAATTCAGATAAAGGCTCCTCAAGGAAGGCAGAAGCTGAATCCGGTAAACAGAAGAAATACAGCAAAGCAATGAGAGAACGGATGCTGGAGCCTTTTGGTAGTTGTAGTAGCGATGAAGAAGAACGCCGTCCAGACAAAACCTCTTCTAAGAAGCCAGTAGCGGAATTAAAAAGAAATGAGGACCACAAGAAGTGTAACAACGACATGAGTAAACTTGAGTTTGAGCTTTTTGGCAGTATGAGTAGTGATGAAGACGTTTAAAATATACTCGGCAATGAAGACTTACTTTTTACAACAGAAGCTATGGTATGAGACGATGCTAATGCAGATTATAATTTTGGAAGAAAAATTTATTATTTGTAGTCATAATTCGTATAAGTTTTATATCAAACATCGCATGACAATGTTTTTAATTTTTATTAAAAATTTATGTAATTAATGAATAGTTTTTAAATTTAATTTTTAATCTTAAGAAATATGAAATAAAAAAATAAAAAACAAATATAAAATTTTTTTTTCAATGTTCTAATTCAACTACAGTGCTAAAGAGGAAAGGAAAGTGTTATAAAAGTTTTTTTTGTATTCCCAACTAAAAATGGTAACAAATTGGTTTTGAATTTTATATTTACTCTTATGTAAATCGTTACAATAACGTAATTCAAATGCATCACTAGCAGACGCAGTGCATTTTATAATTTACGTAGTCAACTTGACCAAAATATTTCTTTATGAGGCTGAATCAAAGTTAAAGAAGTAAAAAGAAGGCGTCTCGCGAATAGAACTAAAGATCAAAGATCACGTTCTTGCACATATTACCTTCGAAAAGACAAAACTAATATTCCCGTTTGCAAAAAATGATTTAAAGATCAGGTGAGTGACGGGCGGATACACAAGTGTTGTTCTAAAGAACAAGTTATTTTTTTATTGATCAGCGCAAAGACCGTGTTTTCAACAATAAAATAGATGACATAAATGTTATCAAAGGGCTCATAATCCAAGACGACAATATTTACATCCTGACTTAAATATTAAAAAAATTTACGAACTATACGTCACACAATGTGAAAAAGAAAATATAGTACCAGTGAAAGAAAAATGTTACTATAATAATGTTCTCTACAAAATTTAGTTTACATTTTAAACAACCATCAAAAGATACGTGTCAAAATTGTGACGCTTTGCAAACAAAAATTCAATCTTCAGACGGTGAGGGAATTAAGACGGCAAAAAAAGTAACACTACATAAAAGAGGCTGAACGGGCTCGCAATCAAATGGCTGCCTATCGAATGGCAGCATTAGAAAAAAGTTTCGTAATTCCTTTCGAATTAGAAAAATCTTTAGGCTTTCCTAAACTGATTACATCTGTAGCTTATTATAAGCGAAATGTATATGTTTATAATTTCGGATGTAATGAATTCAGTAAAAATATAAGCCACATGTTTGTTTGGCCTTAAAAAATTTAAATACTTAATTTAAATTTATTATTTTTTCAGTTGCCAAATCGATTAACTCCACCAGCCACATGAAATTTATAACATTACTGACATTATTTTTTTCGCTATTCTTTCTTATTAATTTTATATACCATTAGATGAAAGCTATATATATATTTATGTATTCTACATATATTATATTATATTATATATAAACTGAAAGTAGCAATTGCTCATACCTTTAAAATAAAACAGAATTAATATAAAACCTCTATTCCTTCAGCTAAAAAAAATATCGTTAAAAACCTATTAAAATTTCAAAAAAAAACACCAAAAACGCATTTAATTTTCTTCACTTTCCTGACTAAGAAAATTCAGTCGTGAAAATTCACTACATAATGCAGAATTTTGTTGTCTATCGAACTGCATACTCAGTTTCTTAAATTTCTTTAAATTCATTTTTGCCTATTCGGCCAGCTGGCTGTTATTAACATCAAATTTGAGTATCTTGTATGCGCTTGCCGTAGTCTAGTAAAGCCAGGGTTCAAACCCCAGGTCCAGACATCAAAACGAAATATGGAAAAATATTTCTTTGGCGACTTCCTTTCAGCAGATTTCTGGCAAAAACTCCGAGAGTAAAAAAAATTGCCATGAAAAGTTTCTCAAAAAAATCTGTGGTTCGGAGTTGACTTTAAATTGTAGGTCCAGCCATTCATGTATAAAATTAACACACACACAACATGAGTGGTGGAGATAGGCCGTAATTCTGACTGAAGGGTTGTAATGAATTTGAAATACATTTCTCATAAATGACTCAATGATCCCCAACAAACAAATCTTTCGAAGTTTTTATGGCATTGCCTTATACTGTTACCACCAGATATTAAGAAACTGACAATAAAGATGAGATTTGTTCTGAAAAGGGTAATGTAGGTTCAAAAATTATATTCTCTAGAGCCTATTAGGTAGAGGGGAAAATTGTTATTGAAATTTAAATTTATAAATTCATATCCTTTTCGAAGACACTGAGAAGGAAACCAAATGCACTAAAAGAAGCCGCAACTTTAGTTTAATAATGGATATTGAAGCAAGCACACATGACGCCGCTACCTGCAGCAAGAACAGGTAGTTGTTTGAACCTAAACTAAACACAGCCATTTTTATGGTCGGGTATAATCAAAAATACAAATTTCCCTGACAATTTTCCCCTATAAAAGGGTTGGACCAAACTTACTTATTTGCTACCTGAATACGGTACCTGTTTCTACCGAAAACATAAATTTACAAAATGGCTTTCATCTATAAAAGGGCTTGAAATTGCCGAATAAATTTAAAACACTTTTGAATCTCGGTAGACAATAGTTGTCAGCGGAAAATTTATAGAAAAAAAAATTGAAGCAAAAAAACAAGTAAAATCTAGCGAAGTGCTCGACAAGTGTATAGACATGTCGAAAGTAAAACTGGATGTGTTAAAGGCACAAATTAATATGAAAATCTCCAATGTTTTTCAAATTGAAAAGTTCGTATACAATGAATTAAAATTGGAAAAATTTATCAGTCCGATGACGATGCGTAGGAATATGACTAAATTTCTGAATGATCACCGCGTCAAACAATTCATATCTGAATTATGGCCGATTCTATTAGCGGCTGAAGAGAGTGCTGGAAGCATACCAAATAAGTCTATGGAGCCGAAGAAAGATGAAAGTAACCAAACGAAACATCGAAATGGAAACGAACAATCTAAATCTAGTTCACATTCCCGATCCAGAAAGCAAGGCAACATTGTGAACAGTGGAAAGGAACCATTTGTACCTCATAAAACTTTCAATCAAGATGACATTGAAAACGATATTAAGCATCACGAAAAACACAGTGAATCTACATCGCTTTCTGGATCCCCTGAAAGCCTAAATAGTGATACGGGAAGTGGCACACAAGTAGAACAAACGCCACCACTAGTACTATCTAAAACTTTTGGTTCCAGCCTGAAACCACAACAACGCCTCAATGTGTTGTATGACAGAAAACCACTAATACCTCCTAAAACTTTGAGTTCCAAATTTAAACCACAAGGACGTATCGACATATCCAAAGTAAAATTGGACATTTTGAAGCCATGGATAAGTAAGAAAATCGGCGATATTTTGCAGAAAGAAGATAATGCTGCCGTAGAGTTCGTATACAATAAATTAAAACAAGATCAAATGCTTTGTAAACAAAAATTACAGATCAGAATTGCTGGATTCCTAAATGGTGGCAAAGCACAGAAATTTGTAAGTGAATTATGGCCACTTTTGTTATCAGCTCAAGAGAGTGAAAGCGGCATACCAGCTGAGTTTATGCAGCAAAACAAAGATGAAAATGTAAACGTAATTGAAAAGGATATTAAGCATGGCGAATATGCATCGCTTTCTCGGTCCACTAATAGCCAAATTAGTGGTGAGGGAAGTAGCACAAACGTGGATGAGAAGCAACGTTTAACTACAAGCACTTTAAGCACCAAAAATCAACACCCGGATAAGGAAAATAATAAAAATTCCATTAACATTGAACAACAGTTATATAAACAGGACAAGTCTTTATCAAAAGATAATCAAATTGATAAGAACAAATCCTGCAAGCGTTCCGCGAAATGTTCTACAAAACACCGTGATACAGAACGTAGTTATAATTCAAGAAGTTACACTTCCCATAAGAAATCATCTTCTAAAATAGCCAGTCAGAGCAGTGAACGTAGTAGCGATAAAGGTAAAACATGTGGCTTAAACGGTTTTGAAAACAATTGTATGTTCCCACTTAAAACCCAACAACAAGAGACAAAGGCCATCTCAACAATTCGAGAATTTTTGTCGGAACATTGTTCACAAACCCATGAGTTTTTGAATCTTTGGAATGAAGCACCCGATAAGGAAACAATACTATTATCAGACAAATTTGTGTATCCTGATGAAAAAAATATTGAACAACAAATAAATGCAACTTTGTTGCCAGCAGCAGTATCCGTTAGAAAATCAGATCATAAACAGCAAAAAGCGAATATTGACTTCGATAAGGTAGTTAAAGCAGAAGACGAAATAAAAGCTGCCCGGGAACTACACTCACGTAAACGTACGCACTCGACTATGAGTAATGAAAGTAAAAGGTCCGAAAGTGATTCTTCCAATAAAGATGAACAGCAAACAGCTAAGAAGAGCCGAACAAAGGTAAAGAAATCCTCTACGAAGCACAATTCAGACAAAGGCTCCTCAAGGAAGGCAGAAGCTGAATCCGGTAAACAGAAGAAATACAGCAAAGCAATGAGAGAACGGATGCTGGAGCTTTTTGGTAGTTGTAGTAGCGATGAAGAAGAACGCCGTCCAGACAAAACCTCTTCTAAGAAGCCAGTAGCGGAATTAAAAAGAAATGAGGACCACAAGAAGTGTAACAACGACATGAGTAAACTTGAGTTTGAGCTTTTTGGCAGTATGAGTAGTGATGAAGACGTTTAAAATATACTCGGCAATGAAGACTTACTTTTTACAACAGAAGCTATGGTATGAGACGATGCTAATGCAGATTATAATTTTGGAAGAAAAATTTATTATTTGTAGTCATAATTCGTATAAGTTTTATATTAAACATCGCATGACAATGTTTTTAATTTTTATTAAAAATTTATGTAATTAATGAATAGTTTTTAAATTTAATTTTTAATCTTAAGAAATATGAAATAAAAAAATAAAAAACAAAAATAAACATTTTTTTTCAATGTTCTAATTCAACTACTGTGCTAAAGAGGAAAGGAAAGTTTTATAAAAGTTTTTTTTTTTTGTATTCCCAACTAAAAATGGTAACAAATTGGTTTTGAATCTTATATTTACAGAGGATATCATTGTTATCATTATTTTAAGGCAAAGTAAGTAAATTTTATATATTTGATGCCATATTGTTTGAGCATTTTTTGTTTCTGCCAAATATGTTTACTACGACTGATAAAAATGAAGCGCTTTAAGATAGATGAAGTCACCGTAGTCCAGCAGGTAGTGTGTTGGCTTATTATACGTAAAGCCAGGGTAAGCGCCCCAGGCTAGACATCAAAGACAAAATACAAAAAGTATTTCTTCGGCGACATCCTCTCAGCAGATTTCTGGCAAAAACTCTGAGAGTAAATAAAATTGCCATGAAAAGATTCTCAAAAATCTGTCGTTCGGAATCGACTTTAAACAGTAGGTCCCACCACTCATGTATAAAATTAACACACAAAACATAAGTGTTGTGAAAAACTAGGTCGTAATCCTGACTGAAGGGTTGTAATGATATGTATGTAATCATATGTATGTATGAATATTCAGGGGATTGTCCCTAATAATGTATTGCATTATGTGGGAATTAAGAAACTGGGTTATAGAGGAGAGGAAACAGGGAATACATACATTCACCTTTTCTATTCGTAAATTAAACTTATCAACATGGTAATTGCACTGTTTGTATTCAATATTTCGCTCAAGTGTTTGTTGAAAAGCCCAATCCATTTCAAACATAAATTACAACCCTTCAGATAGGATTACGACCTATTTTCTCACGCCACTTATGTTGCATGTCTTAAATTTATACAGAGTGGTGACACCTTCAGTTTAAAATCGACTTCGAACGACAGATTTTTGACAAACTTTTCATGGCAATTTTATTTGCCCTCAGAGTTTTTGTCAGAAACTTATGGAAAAAGTATATGCGATTTAGAGTGAGACGGTCATTTATTTACCTCAAGAGTATAATCCTTTGAAGCAGCTATAGAACAGCGAAGCTGAAGTGTAGTTGTTTGAGAGTACCAGAGGTAATAAAAACATCAAAATGATGTTGCGGTCGTATATTGTGTATGAATAATGTTTGGGTATAAGAAAGCTATGTTTCAATGAGTGCCAATTGAGCTCACATGGACTCACAGATGAAGGCCATTAACGTATTATACGTCCTCAGTAAATGCTGTTTTATTTTACGAATCTCTAAATATGCATCATGAGGCCACGAAATATTTGCATTTAAAACCAGATCCTCGATCCTATTTTAAAATAATAAGAATAGTTGACTTTTCCTAAACGAAAACCAGTCTTACTTTCATGGTTTTATTATATATTTCTGTGAAAAGGAAGAAAAATCCATAAATCCACAGAAATGTTTTTATTGTCATAAAGTTAGGTACGCCAATATTTATACACGATGGAAGCTAGTGACATTTTATTAGTGTAAGTTCGTCATAAACTAGATTATTGTTATTTTTCTTTCTGCATTCACCCTTTTTTATATGTAGTTTGACAGCCCTATTCTTGAGAGGAAGAAAAAATATTTGTTATGAACAACTCTCAGCTCGTGATTGGGTTAATTTAATATTTTGTCCGGAAAAACCTGAATAGACCAGCCAGTAGGTATGTACAAAGTTAGGTTAGAGTGGTCAGCGCAAGGGCTGCACGCCCACATACATAAACCATGCAAAATTTAAATTTCCTTTAAAAATGGATTTCTTTTGTTGTTGTTTGTAAATCATTCATTCAATAATAACACACGATAAATTTAGACAATAACTATGATATTTAAGTAAATTAATGTCTTTAAAGTTTATGATTTGATAAAATAAAATCAGTATAGAAGGAATACGTTATTTGGAGCCCCATTCGTAGAAGCGCCACTTCTGTTTTATTTTGCTTGTCTTTTTGAACAGATTGAAATCTAATTCAGAAACAAATTCTCTTTAGATCCATGAATAGGAAACAGAATGTGTTTTGTAGCGTTTAAAGAGATTGCTAAAAGCAAATTCGAACTTATACGCTCAATAATTGGAACATGCGGTGAACACTATGAAGTTTACAATTATGTGGTTACAGTTATGCGGGTAGTTTTTTATATTAACGTACTGATATACATATGGTAGATGGCTATATGATATGATATTTCACGAATGGAATTGTGATCAAATTGACCCTACATATTAGAATCAACAAGCATTCAGTACTTTGGTGTACTGACTGTATCTTTAGAATTTTCTTCATTCTTGACGAAATTCCGCCGTGCCACAAAGGGGCATTTTGCCAGAAAACCTGGCCAAAATTAATAGAAGTGTTTTATGAGTTAATGGCTGGAATTTTTTGATAGTGTTAGTGATAGTTAGGCCCAAGGATGAACCCAACTGATTTTGGTTTAAATCGGTCCGCGATTTCGCCTAGCCCCCATACAAATTCCCCTCGAAATTGCACTTATTTAACATTATTATGGTAGTTATGCAACAATCATTATGAAATTTAGCATGGATCAGTTCTGTATACTAAGAAATCATGATGTATAGTTTGGTGAAAATCGGATCACATTTACTAGGGTCAAATAAAGTCCCCTTTAGAAATTCACGTTTGCGCTTATAAATGGCTTAAAAACATCGATAACGTCATAAATTCAGTATGAAGGTGTATTTTGTAAATCTAAATCATATTACCAAATTTTGTTATGCTCGGTCCATAATTGCCCCTTGGTCCAAAATAGGCCCCTTAAGAAAATATGTTTAGCAATTATAATTGTCTTAAAAATTTTTTTACCTCGATGAAATTCGACATGAACATGTTTAATATGAATGTGAATCATTTATGATCACATTTTATTATACTCGGATCATAAGTGCCCCTAGGTATTACATACGGTCCATTAAGAAAATCTAGCATACATCTCATATTGTTATAATATTCGATATACATATGTAATTAAGTTTTTAAACTTCTATGATAATTAATATTTATTCATAATATTTATTATACATTATTTAATACTTAACTTAAAATAATACTTAAAAAGTGAAACTAACTACTATCGTTAAAATCGTTATCATTTTCATCATCAACGTCGGGAAGGAGTAATTTAATAGTATCTGATGAAAATGCTTTTCTATTACTTCGCGTTTGTTGTATACTGCAGCTCATAAAAGGGTCGCTGCTTAAATGTAACCTATTCAGGACATCTCCATTGGTATCGCTTCTACTGAATTTCCTCGCATAATTCGTACGCCATAGGGCTTTATTGCACTGCCTCTAATTTTTTTTTAATTTTTCAAAAAAACTAAAATTTTCAAAAAATCGTCAAAAATAATTGAGCAAATTTGCGCAAACTTTTTTTGTTCCTGAATGTGAGAGTTCGTATTTTCTTGTGGTATATAATATGAAACTACTAAAAACTACATTCATTCATTTCTTATCTTTTTTAGGAAGAGTAAAAAAATGTTAAATTTTTATTATTTTTAGATTACATTAATATATGAGATATATGAGTCGTTCAGAGCACAAAATGATTAACTCCACTTTTTGCAAAATCTTAAATTTAAGTGTCAAAGCACTTGGGATAGTCATAACTTTTTATATTTATTATAACTTTCCTGAATAGTAAAGATTAACACCATTAAACGACAAAATTGTTTGGGCCATTGCATAATAAGTAATTTATTTCAGAAGACATTTTGATTAACTCCATACTCTTATGTAAATCGTTACAATATTTCTTTATGAGGCTGAATCAAAGTTAAAGAAGTAAAAAGAAGGCGTCTCGCGAATAGAACTAAAGATCAAAGATCACGTTCTTGCACATATTACCTTCGAAAAGACAAAACTAATATTCCCGTTTGCAAAAAATGATTTAAAGATCAGGTGAGTGACGGGCGGATACACAAGTGTTGTTCTAAAGAACAAGTTATTTTTTTATTGATCAGCGCAAAGACCGTGTTTTCAACAATAAAATAGATGACATAAATGTTATCAAAGGGCTCATAATCCAAGACGACAATATTTACATCCTGACTTAAATATTAAAAAAATTTACGAACTATACGTCACACAATGTGAAAAAGAAAATATAGTACCAGTGAAAGAAAAATGTTACTATAATAATGTTCTCTACAAAATTTAGTTTACATTTTAAACAACCATCAAAAGATACGTGTCAAAATTGTGACGCTTTGCAAACAAAAATTCAATCTTCAGACGGTGAGGGAATTAAGACGGCAAAAAAAAGTAACACTACATAAAAGAGACTGAACGGGCTCGCAATCAAATGGCTGCCGATCAAATGGCAGCATTAGAAAAAAGTTTCGTAATTTCTTTCGAATTAGAAAAATCTTTAGGCTTTCCTAAACTGACTACATCTGTAGCTTATTATTAGTGAAATGTATATGTTTATAATTTCGGATGTAATGAATTCAGTAAAAATATAAGCCACATGTTTGTTTGGCCTTAAAAAATTTAAATACTTAAGCCAACCAAATCGATTAACTCCACCAGTCACATGAAATTTATAACATTACTGACATTATTTTTTTCGCTATTCTTTCTTATTAATTTTATATACCATTAGATGAAAGCTATATATATATTTATGTATTCTACAATATATATTTGAATTTATATTGTAAAGGGAATTTTAAAAAACAATTTACATTATTTCATCGCATTTCTCAACTTTTTGTTTTATGGAGTTAATCGATTTGTGCACTGAACGGCTCACATGACAACATCAAAAAAAGTTTATTGCATACTTTTCAGAGTAACTATAGAAGTAGATACAAGTAATATGTTGCGTATAATACATATGTATAATACACATTGCGAGTAATACATATTGCGAGTAATACATATTGCGAGTAATACATATATTACAAATTCAATTAAAAGTAAGTATACTCCATTAATTTGGAATTGAGCTATGATATCAGAATTTATTTTGGAATTTTAAAAAGTTCGAATTTTACGAGATATCCTAACCTAAAAATAAATACAAAACCACAATCCTAGGTTATATTCCATTAGGTACTACATCATGGCCTGCGTCTTCATAATCTGTAACTCCCACATCTTCACAACGAAACAAATAAATTTGGCAAAATTTCAAAAACTTTTTGTTGCACTGTATCTTTAAATTTAAACTTTTAAATGGCATACCATTTTTGATACTACAGAAGTGCATTTTTTCTTTCTGCATAATTAATTTATTTTTAGCCAATTAAGCTATCAAAAGGTAGTGATGATTTTTCTAAACAATGTAAAGTGTATGCATTCTTGTCTTTAAGAATCAATCCTTAAGGCTAACTTAAATTTAATTAATATAATTTTGCTTTTTTTTTGTGAAATTTACATACATATATATAACTATTACTTTAATTATAACAATATATAAACAGTACTATTAAATAAGATTAAATGCTTGTTGTACTGAAGTTGATCAATAAATAAATAAATAAATGCGAAATGACAAAATTTCTTTACACAATACTACACTGAGTCCTGTAAAAAAATAAACGAAAAACACACCCAACTGTAGAATCTGAACAGCGACAAAAGAGCGTACATCTAGAATGAAATTGTGGTGATTGGATTTTGCGGTGAAGTTGAATATATCCTGGTATTTGATTAATATTTAACTAGTTTATCACTTACTGACAAATGGTTTTCGATGAAAGCGTTACTTGTTGTAGAGAAATTGAAAAAAAGAAGAAAAGTAGATAACATATAAAAAAAATACACCAGCAAGGAAAAGAAATAAATATGACAAAGTTTGCTATCAGAGCAAGAAACAGTAGAAAAATTGTAAATTTTACAATAATTGCACACCAAATGTACAGTGATGAACAAAAGTTAGCTAACTTTGAATGAAGATTGAAATTTTTTGGAACCATAAATTTGTTTTATTAAACTGATTGCCATACTACTAGTTAAGTACATTTTAAATTAAATCGGTAAATGCTGTAAAATTTTAGTTCTCTTGGACACTATAAGTTTCGGTTATAACACCTTTACCTTTATTTATTTTACAAGCATCGTGAAAGTTCCATTAAGTTGTGGATTCAGACTCTAAATGCTTGGACAATAACAGAATTATTTCTTCTATGATATCCTCTTCTTTCGCATCATTACAGCTTCAATTCAAGTCTTTATGAGGCATTCCCATTTCTGGACGTATGTACCCAGTGGCCCTTGTTTTGTTATTTCTGAAATAAGATTCTTAAAATGGATTGCGGTTTAAGTTTAAAGACATTTTTTTCACATCAATACTTCTGGATTTGTTTAGATTCCATAAAATTGGCTGAACCATATATCGTAGTCGTAGTCGTCTTAGTCTAGTAGTTAATGTATTGGCATATTAGATGCGAGGCCACGATACAAGCCCCAGGTCTGACATCTCCAAATGAACGAAATATGAATAAATCTTTCTTTGGCGATTTCCTCTCAGCAGATTTCTGGAAAAACTTTGAGAGTAATAACAATTGCCATGAAAAATTTTTCAAAAATCTTGCCGTTCGGAGTCGATTTTAAACTGTAGGTCCCGTCACTCATGCATAAATATAACACACCTCATATAAGTGGTGTGAGAAAATAGGTCGTATGTTTGCATGGAAGTTCGTTTGTTTGATCGGCTGTTTTGTTAACACATTCAATGTTTCATTATCTCTAAGCCCACGTCTTGACAAACTTAAAATACCTCAGTATCCACGTTAGAAGTACCACATAGTCCTGGTTAATCTTGGATCTGTTGTCAGTTAATGGTTTAATGACCACATTACTGTTATTTAAAATGTGATGAGCCTTACTTGGTACTGGATATGCACAGCGGCGGTCTTTATATCCGTTATTTCAGATGCTATTAATATAAAAAACATATTTTAAATTGTAAAATTAACACACACAACATGAGTGGTGTGAGAAGCTAGGTCGTAATGCTGACTTAAGGGTTGACCAATTCTGTTTTGTATGTATATTTTGAATTGAGGTATTAGTTTCATTAACTACCAAAATTTACCTTTTACTGCCTTCCAGTTCTTGACTGACGTAAACATAATTTCATTTGCATATTCATTGACTGGCATCTGGTCTATCATAGATTGCAGTCAGATATTCATACTATATTTCATCCATTATTTTTCAAATTACAACTATTTGAATACTGTGTGATCAACAGTTTCGTCTTTATTGGTACATTAGGAAAACTTTTTGTTAACTGTCGTCATGTCTCCTTAGAAATTAGAAAACTTTACAGTTAAAAAAATATACTCGCCCAGCAAGCAATAGACGAGCTTTTCAACTTTGTTGCGATTTTCGAAGAGTTTTTCTAGAAACTAGGTCGTAATCCTGACTAGAGGGTTGTAATGACCAATTTTGTTATGTATGTATGTTTTTCTAGACTGTCTTCATTAGTTCGCTTTAGTAAAGTTCTATCTAGAGTGCTTAATGAAGCTTCTTATCTCTAAATT
Organism: Sarcophaga subvicina; assembly: GCA_936449025.2. Taxonomy (NCBI): domain Eukaryota; kingdom Metazoa; phylum Arthropoda; class Insecta; order Diptera; family Sarcophagidae; genus Sarcophaga; species Sarcophaga subvicina. The sequence goes on from OW388080.2 coordinate 88,579,982, forward strand.
TAAAAATTGTGTGTGAGATGTCATCAAACTTTTTATTAATTTGCAACACCAATTGATACAATTATGTATATGAGAAAATAATATTGGCCAAATACCTGTGTCGGCATTTGAAATGTACAATTTTTCATAACTCTGGTGCTATAAACCTATTAGCTTTTTAAACCGCTGTGCTTTACGGTTTACTTAGATACACCGACGACCTAAGAAAATCCTACAAGCAAAGGTAAAATGGAATCAAAACGCACAATATCTATGGCCAGTTTACATCACGTCTTACATGAGGTTATCACCTCTGCAAATCGTTCGTGCAGATTATCCAATGTGGCAAGAGCTGTGTAGCATGTAGCGCCATTCTGTTGAAACCCTAAGTGGCAACCAAAAGAAATTAAGGCCCGACTTTGACATTGATGGCCTGTCTGAGTGATTTCAAATTCAACACATAACGGCGCCCCACAAAAAATAGTCCAATGGTGTCAAATCGCAGCTTTTTGGCGGCCAATTTACATCACCATTTAGGCAAATGAAACGGACATCAAACGCAATAAATCAATTGTGACATGACATGTGTGGCTAGTTGCATTCTGTTGAAACCATACATCGTGCACATCAAGACCTTGAAGATCGGTTACAAAAAGTCGATTATCGCACCAAACAGTCAGTCGTAAATTGATTCAATACGTTCAGTGGAGGCAATGTACATACTGAATTTTGTGACAGAATAGAATGACATAAGTATTCTCAGATTCGAAATAACTGATGGTTTAATTTTAAACCTATAGGTGGTCCACCTGATACATATGTTTTTTAAAAGCAATGGTGGTGGTTGGAATTCTAAATACACCCTTAACGAATAGTACACAGAACTATAATGGTAGATCTAATCTATTAAGATCAAATTATTAAGCTTTCTTGAAGTGAAACAATTGTTATAGATTGATGAGAGTTGTTGATCACAAATATAATCAGAACTGGAATAAATGTTGTTTTTCGAAAGGGAAGTTTACATGCGGTACACCTTTAAGTTTTTAATTCCACCAAGTAAAAATTAAATTGATTACGATGCAGCAGGAAAATTTATCAGAAATGTAGTTTTGAAGAAATTCTTACTATTTCTACATGTTTCTGAGGAACTATTTTGTTATTTATTGACAGTCATGGAAAGCTATGTATGTAGTTGTCAATCTTGTCTAGCTCTCTTCTTATCACATATGAGTCATTTTATACTTACTGATAAAGTTCCACTACATCGAACTGGAGTGACGAAAACATTTAATAAACCACAATCTCCTTTTTTAAAATGAGACGGTATTGGTATTGATATTCTAGTAAATTTTTTCCTCCACTGCTTTTTACCAATTTCGCTGCAAAATATTTATTTAAACCGTGTAGAAAAAATTCAGTACCTCGTAGAGTATATTTCTCCTTATGTGAACATCTATTGCAAATATGTACACCATAATGGATACGTGTATTAGGATGGTGTATCGCATGCAAGTATGAAAAGAAGGATGCTTAGTAACCAATTTAATGTGTGTTTTATTTTTACGTTAGGTTTACGCTTCTCACTGAACATTATTTTTCAATTTTTCGCTTTATTTCGTATTCAGACGGTAGTCTTTTCAAATCGATTTTCTTTTATCGTCTTAATGGCATAATTTTAAAGTAATTTATTTTACATTTGTTTTTTCTATTTTTATGCTCTTTTTTAATATACAACGATAAGTCACTAGGTGTTGTTAACGTACATAGCACAGTATCTTCTTCTCTTGTTATACTTTAGAAATCAAATGAAATTTTAAATGATTTTGCTGTTGTGGTAGACAACCTTGGGTGATGGATTGTTTTTGTTTCATTATTTTCTTACGTGCTTTAAGTACGATAACTGCTTACAAATTCAAGGATATTTATAATACGTTCTAGTGTTTACTAGACTAAAGAAAAGTAATTTAAAGAATATTATGTAATAAAGTGCAATTTGAAGGAACAAGTCTTCTTATTACTCTTGAACACATTCAATTGAAGTGCAGGTAGAACAGCGAAACTCAAGAGACATTTCAAACATGTCCTAATGAATTAATAAAGTCGGATACCTTACTTTCAATAATATGTACGCAGTCGAGGAAGCTTAAAATAGACATTGAGGAAACGACCCACACAAAAAGGTTGAATTCTCCTTTCGGTTGTATATAGCTGGCTTAAATGGCAAGGAGATTGTCTTAAGAAACCCAGGCAATTAAATGCTTCATTTGACAATTAATAAATATGCTACTTCCAGTGAACATCACTTTGAACATTAAGATGTTTTGAAAATCCAATATTTCTACCACCCATAATTGTAGGCACATTTCGGGTGTCAGTGAATATTTTTCATTTCCAATCGACCCTTCAAAGTCTTCAGTTAGGACTGCGACCTAACTGCCACATCACTTATGTTTTGTGTGTTTATTTTATCCGCAAGTTGCGGAACCAACAGTTTAAAATCGACATGTTTTTGAAAAATTATTCATGGTAATTTTATCTTAACTCAGAGTTTTTTGCTGAGAGGATGACGCTAAAATAAAATTGTTCATATTTCGTTTCGACCGACATGTCTGAGTTGGGGTTTGAATCACTGCTCACACAGAGGGAAAACTGCCTAATAAAATCAAGAAGTTTTTCTCTACGAAACGTTTTTGGAGTGAGGGGTATTACAGCAGAAAGAAACGAAGATTTTTTCGTAGAGATTCCTTATTATTTTTATGCGATAAATTTTTTTAATTTTTTCAAGACGTAAAACACATACATTTAAGAAGAAAACTTGTTATTTACCATTTTTTTACTCAAATTCCGTCATTTTTGTCACAAAAAATACAATCGATAGAGAAAACTTATTGCTTCTATTGTGTTTTCTTCTAAATTGAATAAAACAAGAATTTCTTATTAATTTCATTGGGCTACCTAATCAATTTTTTCAAAAAGGTTTTTCTTATAGATTTCATTAGGCTACTTAATAATTTTTTTAAAGAGTATTCCTTATTGATTTCATTAGGTTTCTATTTGATAAGGTGTAAATTATCTTATTAATGTTTTAATAAGAATATCTTCTTGATTATATGGCTGGCTTGTTAAAAAAAGTGAACAAACGCCAAGTAAAGAAGTGGAAAAAAGTAATAAAAATATTCCTTATTAAAAAAACAAAGTAAACTTAAATAAAAAAATTAAATTGTTTTAATTTCAAAAAAAGTGTTATAAAAAACAAATAAAATTTTGGGTAATGACCCAATTTTTAAATCCTGGGAGCTCCGTGATGAAACGTGCAACATTTTTTTAAGTGTTATAATTACATCAAGAAACATATTAAAAAAATGGAAATCAAAGACGTTGAAAATTTATTCAAGAAGGTGGACCAAAAATATACTGGGGAGTTGATTAAATTCAAAGCAGAACTAAGGAATGGAGAAGAAATATTGTTCGTGCAAAATCATTATTAATAAATCAAATATTAAATTAGTTTCCAAGTAAATACATATATCAATAAAAAATAATATCAAGCAAAATCAATGAGTATTATTTATAAAAATAAGGGGATAGTCTTATAAAATTAAGAAGAAAATCTTTTTGAAAAAAAAACAAAAAGAGGCTTAATAAAATCAAGAAGAAAACCTTTAAAAAAAAACGAAAAGAAAGCTTAATAAAATTAAGGAGAACAAGTTTTAAAAAAATCAAGAAGATTATCTAGTAAAATCCCTAAATTTTCTTCTTGATTTTTTCAAAAAGGTTTTCCTTATAAAAATAATAACAATCTCTTCTTGAAAAAAAACCATAGAGAAATCTTATAAACTTTGTTCTAATTTACTATGTATTTATTAGGTTCAGTTTTCTCTGTGCACGTATAATAAGCCAACACACTACCTACTAGTCCAGGGCGACATGGTATATGTCATATAAATCAGGCTGAATTTGATCGATGACATAAGTTTTGCTGGGTAAGAGATCCGGTGCAATACGTGCCTTATTCGCATTCATCTTCAACCTAAAAATCTCGACAATAAAATAACTAACGGAGTCAAATTGCGCGTACTTCTTTGCCAGTTAACATCACCTTAACATGAGATGATTGTACCCTCAAACCGCTCGTGCAGAATATGGAGTGCGGCATGAGCTGTGTGACATGTAGAACTGACCCGTTGAAACCCCATGCCGGTAGTATTCAGATTCAAGTAAGGCCAAAAAATTTGGTAATCATTGTTCTGTAGTGCTCATCGTTAAGAGTTATTGCTTGGCCAATGCCGCTCTCAAAGAAATATGAAAATCCACAACAAACTTTGACTTTTTCGAAATGCATTGGACACCCTTGGATGTCATTTGGATTGGTATTGTCAGAAATTCAATAAATTTGTTTGTTCACGTTTGCCATTTATATAGAAATGGGTCTCATCACTAAGATGTACAGGTTTCCGGAGACAATGTTGTACCAGAAAATCCCAATGCTCGTTTTCGATTTCATAATTTTGATATTAAAATGCACTGGTCGGTGAATCACTAAAAAGTCGGAAAAAATTTAAAAGAATAGGCTGCCAGATCTTCATCATCAAACATTTGAAGAAAACTGAATACACAATATAGCTCAATGTTTGAGTGATACGTGAACTGAAAGTGAAATATCTGATTGCTGGGGATTCCATTTGCAATTCATTGCTAGAACGGAATGAAACCGAAGCATTATAGCAGTGAAGTATTACGAGAGATGGAAAGTTCAACAACAATAAGCGAAAAAGTTCATTAACAAAGTAAAGTGCCCTCTATTGTCTATTGGTTTCAAAGATAAAATTTAAAAACCTCGGTCCTATATGACATATGAGCTATTTGCTGACATGTTGTAGATAAGAGCGCCAATATTTTAAAAATTGTTTACATTTCAACTGAATCGCGATTAAAAGCACATTACCAAAATCGTTAAGTTATCGAGAAATGTATAAACTGATGCACTCCATCTCAACCAGCTCATATCTCAACCAGTCCAAGAGTTTTGATGAGTGTGAGATTTGTTCTTTAATTTCTTTTACTTTTGTTTTATTAATAATTTTATTAGGATTGGATTAAAAAAAACATTTAATTTTACTGCTTTATTCATTTCCTTCTTATTCATTCATTCCCGATTAAATTATTAACACGTGCTGTGTTCTGTATGTTAAACGATGATTAAAGTTACTGATGACTAACAACGGCGATTGTAAAAACTATGTATGTAATGATAAGAATTTAAAATGAAAACTATATAAACCACATAAACTAGAATTCAGTTAACGCTTCATTAAAGATTATTTGTGCTCTGACGCTTATTATGGAATTAATACTCTTGGATAATAAATCAACACACTCCGATGTGTGAATACGAAATTAAGCTTTTGATTACATAAAGTAGAGCGCACATAGGATATCATTGCTGTTTTATAAAACTAGAAAACAAAAAGGTTAATCACTTACTTTTAATTCCTTCTATGAACTGATGTCGCCGTGGTCTAGTAGGTAGGTGTTGGCTTATTAGACGTGAGTCCTCGGTTCAAACCCCAGGTCAAGCATATCCCACTGAATGACATATGAAAAAATATTTCTTCGGCCACTTCCACTCAGAAAACTTCTGTCAAAAACTCTGAGAGTAAATAAAATTGCCATGAAAAAGTTTCCCAAAATCTGTCATTCAGAGTCGACTTTAACAATTAACACATACAAAATAAGTTATGTGGGAAGGGCATACTAGACATCTGCTAATGGTCGAATTGAAGGAACAATGCATGGTATGGTGAGGAGTGTGCTATGATGGCGTTGCCAAGTGAAAACATCGAACATAGTATATCAACCGTCTTAGAACTCACTCTGGAGTCTCTCAGCCAATCAATATTTATCAACAAGCTATAAACTTCCCAGAAAAGCTCTGCTCCAGCTCACAGAGCAAAAACGACTTAACTGTGGCTCCTCATATCAACAGATGATTGATCAGCTGATAGTCCAACTAGAGGTCCGTATTAGAGGGCATGGCTTGAATCGTTAAAGAGAGCACTTGACCGTGCAGTGGACAATTTCCTCATGCATGAAGTGCGTCTCGCAATGGGTGTATGGCAACGTCACCTCTAGTAGTGATGGAAGGCAAATGGGAGTCATTTCGAATAAGTTGTTCTCAGTTTTGTATCCGTTGAAAAATAAAAAAAATAATATTAATTCGTTTTCATTTGTCGTCGATTTTTCTGTGTACCAGTATTTCTGACTAGACAAGGTAACTAAATTCTTTGCTATTGAAAAAATATACATCGTGTTTTAACTGATTACAAAAAAATCACAATACAAAATTTAAACTTATCATTAAACTCAAAATAAGGACAAAAAGTAAAAAAAATAAAAAATATTAAAATTCTTAACAATATTGAGGAATTTAGACAAATACAGATAAAGTATATTGTAACGAAAATGGAAACGGTGTAATATCGTTTAATATCAAAGTGAGCAAAAGCTACACAAACAAGTACAAGTAAACCAACAACATCGTTATGAAAGAAAAGGGGATATGCAAGTAAGCGAGAACGCAACAACAAACAACGAGAACAAAATACACAGACAACAATGAAGTCACGATTGACCTCTCGAGAAGGCGAACACACGAACATTCGATTTCAAGAACATTCATCAGACTGATTACGTGGACATATAAATGGTCAAGACAAAGCAGGCAAATACGAGTAGTAAGAATTCAGCAATTAATGTTGTATTCGGTGGCACACATAAGTAGTGCGAACAATAAAGAGTTTAATTGAAACTAAACACATATTTGTTTTTATTTTTATTTGCAATCAACGAATTCATATTTTAAACGTTTTTAAAAAGGCAAAAACGTAACAATATATATTATGAAGTTATTTCTTTAACACTAGAAAGACGGACAGTGGTCTTTGACACATTTCCAAATCTAACTGCTAATATTTCTTTTATGAATTATAGCACAGATCTCTTACTTCGTGACTTTTAATAATACACCTAATTCTGTGTTTACACGGTCTTTTTTACAGGGTTTTGATATAACACGGTTTGAAAATAAAATATTTTTAATTTTTGTTACACGATTTTATTCCATTTAGCACGATTTAAAATTTTTTGTGCTTAAATTTTTTTTGTCAAATTTAATTTTTGCGAAGTATGTTCATATCACAAATTTAAGGGAATTCCCTTTTTGCGCGACAAGCTAATTTACTGGTCAAAGCAAATGTAAATGGCACAAATTTAGGGGAATTCCCTTTTGTGCATACAAGCACAAAGGTCAGAGCAATTGAAATGTGTTAATATTATGTGTTTGGTAAAGAAATTTTTTATTGTCAAATTTGTTTTTCTATCGTTACATTAAATTTAACGCATTAAGATCAAAGGTAAGCCAAAAAATATTTTATATTTATTAAGTTATTTATATTTTTAATTTTGTTAAATATTTTATGAATCCCTAAAAAAAATGTCAAATACAAAACTTCTTAAAAAATCCTTGTTTTTCACTAATTTTAATAGGTTTTAGAGATTAGGAACCAATCACCTATTTTTGCATACGATCAGTGTCTTTTTTACACGGTTTTTTTTTACACGGTCTTTTCTGGAACCAATCTACCGTGTAAAAACAGAATTAGGTGTATTCCATAAAATTTTATTTAAAAGTAATTTTTTTTTTATTTAGGTATTCCAAATTGCAATTATTAAAGCAACTACATAAAAAGACGTAGAGGGGTCATCTGACCCTTCACTTATCTATTTATTGTATCAATTACTTTTCCCAATTTTTATTTCATGAAATTATTAAAATGCCGTTATTTTTTTGTTTAAGTTTTGTCTAGTATGTGGTTATGTAATTTCAGCCAACGCACACATTGCATTTACTTATTTTTATCAGTTTTTCAAAAGATTTTTTATGACTAGATCTCTTCGGGACGAAGATATTGAAGCGTATTTGGATTATGTCTTTACAAGAACTGGACAAACTCATCTCAGTTTTGTACGCTAGGGGTGCTTGTGGATTCAATAATATATACGTAAATGATTTATGGAACAAAAAATGGGGAGCTGCTTTTTCTTCACAAACTATGTCTAGAGACTGATTGAAATGAAATAATGAAACACGTTTTCACGTGTGAGAAGAAAAATCTACTAGATTAAAAATAGGTATGTATCTATTTTATATATAACAACCCTTCAGTCAGGATTACGACCTAGTTTCTCACACAAAACGGAGGAAATTCACCTTAATTTCGTATGTTTGGAGCCGTTTTATTGAAAATTGCAAATCTTGTTAGAGACCAGGTGAAAGCATCGCTGTTGACGAACAACTTTTTACTACAAAAGCAAAATGCAAATTTACACAATACATGGTGAATAAACCCGACAAATTTGGTACAAAATTTTGGCTTTGCGTAGATGTCAAATCGAAATATCTGCTCAACGGCTTCCTGTACTTGGGAAAAGATGACAATCGTTCACATAACATTACGCTTGGAGAGACATTGTAATGCGTCTAATGGAACCTTTCGTAAACAAAGTGAGAAATGTCACAACTGATAACTTTTTTACCTCAGTATCGGTGGCAGACAGATTGCTCTTCAAACGTACAACTCTAGTTGGGACAGTCAATAGAACAAGACCATATGTGAAACAATTTTAATTAAATTTGCATTCCTATGAAGTTCTAAAAATTAAAAATAACAAGCGCCTTCTGACAGCTTAAAAGAGACAAAAAATGTTTTATTGCTGAGTACTTCGCTCGAAGTGGTTGAAATAGATAAAGGTAATAGCAAACGCAAACCAAATACTGTAACTCTTTACAATTCAACTAAATTTGTTGATGTTGTTGACCAAGTGGCTAGAAAATATAACGCAAAGTCAAGCTCAAGACTATGGCCAGTACAAGGTTTTTTCAACATATTGGACTTGTCAGCAACAAATGCATTGGGTGCTATTCCAAGAAGTAACAGACAAAAAAATTCGTAAAAGAGAATTTATTTTACAAGTAGCGTCTGAACTTAGCCACATTGACTAGCAACCGCAAGCGGTTAATATTCAAGCACAAGTTTCACATATTCGATCCATAAAACGACGATATTGTCATACAACTGGCTACAAAAACAAACCAAATAAAATGTGTGAACTATGCCAGAAACCCCAATGCTAAACCTGTAATATATCAAAACATTTTGTATGGAATGGATGCGTGTAAAAGACAGATTTAAAAAAAATCGTATCATTTATGACCTGTTTCACGATCTCGATTTATGACCTCGATCTCGCATAAATACATTCAAAGCAAAAACAACAAGTACTGTTAGTACTTTGAATATAAATTTTTTTATTAGATGTACGTACACATATAAACTTGATTTATTTTCAGATACGTACAATTTAATTTTTTTTATATTTTAAATAAATAAGCAATATTAAAAAGTTAAATTTTGAAATTTAAATGTAGATTTTTGCTACTTAGACTTAAAATGACCCCTACCCGTCTTTTAAGGTATATTAATTCTCCCGTCTTTCTAGTGTTAAAGGTTGACAGCGATGCGGGATAATACAGAAATCTCAAATGAAATCAAATAAGAAGGAATTATTTATTAAACATTAAACATAAAACACTTCCGTGATGTTTACACATATGTGCGATATAAAAAACGAACATGTCTAATGTAAATATACTCGTATTTATAATGACTTGCGATAGGACTAATGTTCGAATGTACTTTACATCCTTATTTACACTCATTTATCACTCAATTAAAATTGTAAACACTTCTCCGCTTTCTTATAGTCGTGCTTAATTGTCTTTATTTATCTTTCTTTAAAATTATACAAAATTTTTAAGACATTGAATGAGGGAGGAAATTACTACTCTTACGTTATTTGCTGAAGGTATTTTTTTTGTTGGTTTAAAAACTCTGGTGATTATTGTCTGGTAAAGTAAAAAAGCCCACACATATGAGAATATTGTGGTATTCATTATCAATTGTAATATTGTTCGCAAACATGCATAGCGGCTCTCCACATGTAGGCTTGTTTTTCTTTGTGTATGCTCATGAATAACAATTACATTCTAGTAACAATAATTATCTATGTTCCAAATGGAGCTACATTTATTATCAGAATAAAAAGTGGTAAAGTCTTGCGCATACTTAATGATGATGATAGCTTGTCCAATAAATCACAGCTTCAATGTAAAATTTATCATCAAAATAATATGTCGGAAGAGCATTCTACTGCGCACTGGAAACTGCAGATATTACGTTAAAAGAACAAATGCCTACAACCTACAATAAGCGCTACCTATTATTCTGAAAAATAATTGTTTAAGAATCCTATAAGCAATGGACCCCGTTCAATTTCGTAACTATAAGGAGTATGGACAAACGAATACTTTTTATAAACTTCCAGCCAAATGACAGATCTAAACACGATTCACCTCAAGAAAAAAATACTGTTAGTCTGGTAGGTCTGGACAAAAGAAAACTTGTTGTAAGTTTCCGATCATATGCATTTTGTTTGGTAACGAGCACAGCACAGATAAATGTGGCACATGTAAAAAAATTCTGTTAGTCTGAGAGCAAACAGCATCCTATTCATGCTGATAATTATTCTTTAAACTGATGCTGATACATACGTAACGTAATTGCTCATTGCAACCCTTCAATCAGGATTACGACTTAGCTTCTCACACCACTTAAGTTGCGAATATTAATTTTAAACATACAGTTTAAAGACGACTCCGAAAGCCAGATTTTTGAGAAACTTTAATGGTAATTTTATTTACTCTCAGAATATTTGCCAGAAATCTGCTGAGAGGAAGTCTGCGAAGAAATATTTCTTTCATACTTCGTTTTGTTGCAAATGTCTGACCTGGGGCTTGAACCATGGCCTCATGTCTAATTATCCAACACACTGCAGCGACTAAATCACCTTTATAAAATGCTGAGGGTTGTGCGTGAAGTATTTCTGATAAAAGTGAATTGTCTGCTAACCATCTGAGATTCTTTTTATTCCGAATTTGTACACCGCCTGTTGCTTTTGTTAACACTACGCCACAGGTATGGATGGTATGGATAAAGTCGTTTACTTATGCAAGCCACGTTTTTGGATAATTTAACCAGTTTAGTTTGGAAGTCCTAAAAACTTTAAGCCATTGGCTTTGCTATTCTATTTATACATTCTGAACTATAGTTTCTGTTATATTTGAAAACTAATTTCAAGAACAAGTTCAAGTCTGAACACGACATATTGCTACGTATATAGATCCCACATTTATAAGCTCATTTCCACTTTTCAAATTTCAAAGTCCGTTTCAAAAGACAGGTGAAATTAAAAAAATCCAAGCAATACCAAGGCGGATACCATATTGCTGATAGTTTTTGTTTGAGATAACAAAATAAAGATCAAGTGTATCGTTTAAAGTGTCCTTTAAAGTGCAAAGATTTAAAGAAGAAGTTGTATTCCTTACAACAATTTTACTTTCCCTCAACTTGCCAAACAATAAAGTGGCATATAACCCAAACACTTCTGGCTATTATTAGTGAATAAAAGATTCCAATTATGACACCATAATTGAAAATGAAACTGACAGAAAAATACGAAAATCCTTTTTATTTTCAATTCCTTTTTTATGTTTTTCTTTTGCGAATGTAGAAAAAAAAATAAAAATCTGTGATTATTTTGCTTCTTAAGAACTGAAATAACATTAAAAGGCATCGCCTTGAACAGCATATGCTCTGGAAAGTACGGCATGACCATTAGTAACAGTAAGACATTCTTTTTCTCAACTATCCTTAAAGCTCTTTCTTATTCAGTGTGTAAGCGGAGACATGCGTTACGAAATTATTCGTTTCATTTCAAAGTTTAGCACAAATGCACTTCCTTTTTGGAAGATAATACACGAGAATATTGCATATGTGTATGAAAAAAATTTAATGGACAAAAACTGAAAGAGACTAATTTTAGAAACTTGTAAAGTAACTTTTCAAATTAAATATGCATTGTATATAGGGCTTGGAACAGAATGAAGTAGTTGTTGTAGAAGCTAAAGCTCACGACGTAATGTGCAGCATGGCAAAAAATAAAAATAAAAGTGCGAACAGGATAGTGAATTTGTCTTATAATGTTGCCAAATATCCTTTTCACAGACTTCCACAATATTATGCTTCAGAAACATAAAATTTTGTGTTTAATGTTAAATATATTAAAATTCCTCATGAAAACCACCCTTATAATTTATATTTAGTGCGCGACAAAGTTCAAAAATTCGTTGTTTGAGCTTCAACTTCAACTACAGCGTCTACTACACTTAAGTATTCCGATTATATCAATTTGAAAAGCCGTTTTTAACTTTTGCCAGCTTGTAGCGGTACTCACTACGTTACACTACAGCAACTATTCTGTTCCCCACTTAAGCAAATTTCGTTTTAATTAATAGGCGTCGCAAGCAGAGTTTTTAGAAAACATTTTTTAAGTGTAAATTTTATGACAGGACCTTGATAATACATAACATAATTGGTCATTATAACCCTTCAGTCAGGATTATGGAGCTAGTTCCACACACCACTTATGCTGTGTGTGTTAATTTTATACATGAATGACGGGACCTACAGTTTAAAGTCGACTCCGAACGACAGATTTTTGAGAAACTTTTCATGGCAATTTTTATTTACTCTCAGAGTTTTTGCAAGAAATCCGCTGATAGGGAGTCGCTGAAGAAATATTTTTCATATTTTCGTTTTGATGTCTGACCTGGGGTTTGAACCATGACCTTATATCGAATAAGCCAACACACTACTTCCTTGACTACGGCGACTTCAAACTAAATTTTTACTCCAATTACTTTTCTCTCAAACACAGTCTTTTCATCAACATGGGTGTATAATTTTGTAATGAATGTAATGTTTGTGTCGGTCAGTTTTATGTTTGTTCGGTTTTGCTTATTGTAAAGGCGAGCACGCCGTTTGGGTATGGCTAATAAGCCGCAGTTTGGGTGAGAATAAAAATTAAATCTTTTTCAGCTATGAAGCAGTTTTGATTATCATTTTTATTCTAAATTATATCAATCAACTTACAGATATTTATACAAACTTCTTAAGTCTAATTTCTTACATATTAATATTTATGACCTAATTTAGTTTTTTTACTTAAGTCTAATTTCTTTACATAATACTTATGACCTAATTTAAATTTTTACTTAGCATAGAGTGTGCATGGTCAGCATTTTGCTACTTTACAATTATTACGTACTGAAAATTTTCATAATGCAATTTGATACCTCGTGCCATTGGTCATTGACAGTTTTGTTTATATTATTGAGGAATGTATCAAAATGCATTTTTAGGTAGCACAAACGTAACCAACACACAACGGTGGATAAATGTGTCCAACACACTACAATTTTTAAGCGGATTTCAAAAAAGCCTTATGTTTCATAATTAAAAGGAATAATCTTAATGGACTACATTTAATTTAAGAAAATTCAATATTAGAAGTCGAAGTCACTGTAGCCTAGCAGGTAGTATGGTTGGCTCAAACATCCCGAACAAGAAGGAATATGAAAAAGTTCTTCTTTCTGCAACTTCCCAGCAGTCTTCCGGAAAAAACAATTTTAATTACTCTCAGAGTTTTTGCCAGATATTTGCTGAGGATACTAGACTGCAGCGACTTCCCCTACAAGTATATTTCAAATTTGAAAAAGCAGCATTAAATTCAACAAACTATAGGTAGTCCAAGATATCTGGTTGCCGAATATTAAAACTGCTGTGGATAGCAGGAAAACCAGGCAACTACTTGATATCGACAAGATTGGCACTGTAACAGTTTCGCTGACAGAAGTTGCCGGTATATGGAAGAAACGGAATAGGTGCAACAGCTTTTATGCGTGTGCCCTGCAGATCTGGGCATGGTGGCGAACTTGCCACTAGGGGGACCTCAACTGGAGAGAAACTTCTCATACCACTTATGTTGTGTGTTTTCATTTTTATACAAAAATGCACGACGTTCAGTTTAGAGTCTACACCGAACGACAGATTTTTGAGAAACTTTTCATAGCAAATTTTTTACTCTCAGAGCTTTCGCCAGAAATCTGCTGGAACGAAGTCCCCGACGAAGGATTTTTTATATTTCGTTTTGCTGTAGATGACTTAAAGTGGGTGTGAACTGTGGCCACATGTCCAATAAGCCAATACGATACCTACTAGACTACAGCGACTTTTTAATAGCAGTCTGTTATTGTCAAATTAATAAATATTATGAACATTTAGACAAATTTAGTCAAATTTTGGAGAATGTTGAGGGTTAGTAGTGTAAATAACTAAGTAAAAATGAACGAAAATATCATAATGTATTGCCATCTAAACACATGTTGCCTTACAAAACTTTGTATATGAACTCGAAAACATAGTATACTTAATTAAATTTGCATATTTTATATAAAATTGTGGTTTCCGTGGCCAGCCTCTAACGTGTAATGAATATAATGATTTAGTTCGCTGTTTTTAGTTCAAAAATTTTTTTGTTTCATAATGTTTAAATAAATTTTCGTTAAGTTATAATTTATATGGCATTAAATATTTAAATGGTTTTTAATTAAATTTTTAATTTCATTTCTATAAACTCCCCACTGAAAGTGTTTGCTTAGATTTAAAAACAATGCGGGAATGGAGGATAAATATAAGTTACACATGAATGTATATTCTTACAATGAAGGCGCCGTCATTTAGCAGGTAGAATGTTAGCTTATTAGACGTAAGGCCGCGGTTCAAACCCCAGGTCTGACATCAAAACGAAAATATGGAAAAATATTTCTTCGGCCGCTTCCTCTCAGAAGATTTCCTGCAAAAACTCCCGAGAGCAAAAAAATTATCATGAAAAGTTTTTCAAAAAACTGTCGTTCGAAGTCGACTTTAAACTGTAGATTAACACAGACAACTTAAGTGGAATGAGAAGCTAGGTCGTAATCCTGACTGAAGGGTTGTAAAGACCAATTACACAGCCCTGCAAATTTGGACTTTTTTTGTGCAAATAAGATGGCTCCAGGTGTTTCCGAAGGCATTTTGCGCGAACACGAATCTGGTTTCAAAAACTCAGCCATAAAATAACAATCTATCGAACTTTTGCAGATAGATAAGGAACTATAGTTTTGAATTTTTTAAATCTGAATGAAGATCTGTAATCAGCGACTCCAAAAACCCGAGAGTAACAATTTTCAAGTAAATCTGATTAATTTTTTAAACCTCGACTGCCATATTGGATCCACCATTTTGAATTTTTTAAATCTGAATGAAGATCTGTAATCAGCGACCGCAAAAACCCCTGAGTAATAATTTTTAAGTAAATCTAATTAATTTTTAAGGACCTCCTTAACGTGTTTCTTTTTCTCTTGCACCCCTTGATATAAACCCACCCCCCACTTTAAGGGTTCACGCAAACAATTTGGCTTTGGGCTCATTTTAAAGAGCAAAGATCAATTGTCAATTTCTGACAATAGCGATGGTTCTAGTGTTTAGCTGTACAATATTTCAAAAATGTCCAAAAACGCTATTTTTAGGGGTTTCAACCCAATTTTTCTCGTAAACCTGACGTGATGGATGCCTTCAGAAACACCTGGAGCCATCTTATTTACAAAACCCATGCAGGGCTGTGTTATGTATGTATATTTGTACAATTCGACTTCATCACATACGAACATTTCATAATTATTGCTACTAAAATAGTAATCGCTCACCTAATCCTGATGCTGATGGTATAAACAGTTCCAACACAGACTTCCGAAATTGGACTGTTAATAACGGCAATATTTACGAAGCTAAATCGGTCAAACTATCTGTTCTTTTTTCAGCATGTTTCTCCAAAGGTGTCAATAGCGTCAAGCAACAAGTGCGACAAAATAAAATTTATTTTTATTTAGCAAAGTACAGCGCACTTAACGATGGATACAATCGTTCTACCGAGAAAACTATTCAATTAATTCAATTATTCAGTAAAATATCGACGAATACCCACTGTCCGAGAGTGTTTAGAGGTTTGATGTGAAACTTTGCCGCATTTTGCCGAATTGTTCTGCGAATTACTTAAATTTTAATGCATATTCATTATGACTTCTGTTTTAACCTACCAAGTAAAGTACCCCCACATTATTAAACTCCTTTTATTGCGTTTCACCGTCTATTTGGCATGATGTCATTGAATGGTATCAGCAGGTCTCTTCCAACAATATTGCATTTCATCAGGGTGGAATGCAACGTCATTGCACTAATTTTCAATTATTTTTTATCCAGTTCTAGCCTTCATACACATAGAGCAGGCTTACAAAAACACACAAATCCATGCTTGTGCAAAGTTCTCCTTACTATGCGGTTGCATAACTTTTTGTCCTAAGCTTTGGCTGCCATTTTATGTGTTCTGGCATTCCTCTATATATTTGTTTTTGTCCACCACTGTACATGTGTACTTGTATGACATTACGGATGTATAAATTCAATTCTGTACCATGAAATTGTAATATTTCCGGTTACAGGAATTTCTCATTTCCTCTCAAATAAATTGTATTCACATGGATTTAAAGCTTAATTACCAATCCTGATACAGATAAATATACACGGGCGTATATATTAGGGATGGAATGGAATATTTTACTCTACAAAAATAAAGAAAAATGTACATTTGTTTGCGAATTTTGGTAAATATATCCACAATATTGGGCAGTACGTGTCACAATTGATAGTCTAAAGATTTACTGTTGGCTTAAGACCTGAGGCTAGCTCATAATGTTAATCTTTTCCATTCGATATCAAATTCTGAACAAAGACTTTAAATACACAAATGTTATGAACATAGTATGGTAGAATTAAAAAAAAAATATTCTTAAAGGAAAATATGGAGGGGAAGAGCTTTCCTTAAATTATTAATTACATTTTCTTTATTTATATTTTTTCCATTACCCCTCTTGGGAGAATGTGGCATCCACAAAGCATTTCTGCCTTGTTTCTGGTTTTTTTTAATATCTGGTTGTTCGTTCTAAGCAGGTAATTGCTCTGCTGTAGCAAGTCCTAGGATAATGGGGTTGCTATCAATCGTCGACTGGAGTCAACGTCTTCCGAGGTGTAGTGGTGGGAAACAGCGGTGGCGGCACACTGACCTTCCTGCAATGTTATCGTTTTTTCATTTACAAGAAGTGAGGGGGCTTCTTAGACGAACAGTATGGGAGAGGAATGAAGCCACTTAATTTAAATTTCGAAAACCATGAAGAATCAGTTTTTATTTCTACAGGGGTATTCAAAACTGAGCTTTTTTCAAAGAAGAGTGAAACCTGAGGTTTTTTCTTTTAAAACGGGGTCGAACCCCTGGCCCTCTCGGCTTATACACACGCTCTTTGAGGTCGTTCGACATTATTTGAAATTTTTTAATCGTTTAAAAGACCTATGTGGAATATGACATCATTTAAAAGTACGTCACGTCTTTTCTACATATAGCGCATCCAAAATATCCAATGTTCCACTCTGGCGTATAAATCAAGCTAAATTTGACCGATGTCATGGGTTATGTAGGTTTTGTAGACCATACAAATTGCAATCCACCTACGATCTAATAAAATTACCAAGAAAAAGCTAAACGGAATTAAATCCCTCGATACGGTGACCAGTTCACCTTTATCTCCACGTAAGATGCCCACGATTTCCAACCGTTCGTACAGTATATTCATTGTGAGTATGTAGCTTCATTCTGGTTTAAAACCACAAGCTACATCGAAAAGAAGTTAGTTATCATCAACCTACAGTGCTCGCCGTTGACAGTGATGGCCTGGCCAATGGTGTTCTCAGTGATATATGAATATCCAAAATTCACATCTAACAGTGAGTTTTTCGGGATGCATTGAATGTTTTTAGATCTCCTACGCTTTGGAATCGTCCCAAACTTTGAATAATTTTTTTTTTTTACTTATCCATTCATCCAAAATTGTGCTTCGCCGCTGAAGATGATTATATGAATTGGCTAAACAGACTGGATAAATAGCAACCAATTAGACAGAATTAGCTTGAACAAGTTGGCCGTTATCAACTTTCAGAGTTCATAAATCTTGTGGAGTTACAAATAAATTATTTTCAATTTTGTAAGAAAAATTTCTAGTAAAAACAATACTTAATGCAAACCTCATATAGGTTTCTGAGCTATCAAGCTTTAACCATGATTAAATTACCAATAAACGGCAAACACTTCTTTGAAGTTATTCTAAAATTAATTTTTTATGAGTTTCCTTTAAAACTGTTAAATCTTAAACTGCAAACTGTTAAAATTATTTCGAACAAAAGGAAACATTTGTAATGTCCGTTCGTGATAGGTACATATCAAACATTTGATTCTAAGTGACCAACATATTTTGTTGTATTTATTCCTCATATTATTGATCTGTAAGTACATAGCAAAGAACAGCAAAACCATATTTCCTGCCCGTTTGTATACAAGATGTGACCACATTTCTGTAATACCACATCGAGACAAATATTTGCCAATAATCTGTATTTATTTTTCTATTTATATTTGACACATTATGGAAGACCAGTACAAGTATCCAACAATATAACAGAAGTTTTGTATTTACACACAGAAGCTTACAACTGTAATTACATTGTATAGTACATTTGAGTCATTATTTTCGTTCTTGTGGAATGTATACAAATTTATGTGGGAGGCGAATTTTGTATGTAAAACGTTATTAATAGATACAGAAGTAGAAGTTGTTTGATTTTTGTATTAGTTGCAACTAATTTTAAATAAAGAAAATAGTCATTCACTCATATATTACTTACTTACTTACTTACTTAATTAATCATTACAACTTTTTAGTCCGAATTACAATCTAGGTTCTCACACCACTTATGTTGGTTGTATTAATTTTATTCATGAATGGCTGGACCTACAGTTTAAATCGACTCCGATCGACAGACTTTTGAGAAACTTTTCATGACGATTTTATTTTATTCTCAGAAAATTTTTTCTAGATATCGGCTGAGAAGTAATCGCTGAAGAAATATATTTTTATATTTCGCTTTACTGGAGATGTCTAATCTGGGCTTTAAACCTAGGCCTTACGTCTAATGAGCCAAGACACTACCTACTTGACTTCGGCGACTGTATTGATTACATTAGATAATACCGTACGATTAAATTGCCCCAGCTTAGCAGCAACCACCCTTGAAATTCAAGGTTTTTTGGAGCAGAGACAACATTAGAACATTAATCTGGAAATTATATTTCAGAATGTTGCATCTGACTGGCCTTAAGCGAGGATTTATTTTTATTTTTTATTTTTTTGTTGAAAAAATAATAGAATAATGTTAATTGACAGCTGTATTGGTTATTTGAATTCAAAACACAACACCATGACGTATGAGTGATACTAGATTTTTTTCAATGGTTTCATATTACTCATACGTCAGAGAACGTCGTAGTTATTTAGTTGTAAGTAAATTGTAAACAAGGTGTATAGACTTTTTTCTTTCAAGTGTAATAAAAAAAATTTCTTTTTGTAGATCCAGCTTTGTATCAAATACAATACATTTCAATTTATAAGAAAATAGAACTTTGATTCAGAAAAAGTTAGATGCCTGATTTTTTTTATCAATTTGTTAGTATTGTTATTGCCGATATTTTAAACCAAATAAAAAAAGAAAGAATTCAAAAACTTCATTATTCTGGGTTATGTATTGTTTACGCTGGTCACTCTAGATATAAGTTAATTGTGTAAATACGCTTATGTGGATTATAAAATGAAAAGAGAAGAAAATAAAAAAAGGATTGATTCGTTATACCCGATCAACCCCCAACCCGAAAGGTAGGTATTGTGTACAAAATAAATAATAATTTGATTATTTAAACTTAATACATTTGTATAATATACATACAACTTAATACAACTTCTCGCTAAATATTCTATTTTATTTGTTTCCCCTCTCACCCCCACATGTATCATTTTTTATACATACGACTTTTCTAGAGATTCTTTGGTGTTGTGTATGTAATTTTTTAAATTGTGTTGTTTTCTTTTTTTGTGAATTTTTTACCGTAAATAATATATTATTTATGATTTTTGAGAACGAAATGAAAGTTACATCTTGAATGAAAGTAAACAGACTGAGGTTTCTGATCTTTATATTCCTGCAGCAGAAGCCTGTGAAGAAAAAGAAAATAGAAGCTCGTCTTATGAACTGACGACAAGCTATTGGCAGCAATAAACATGACCAGCCGCTATTTATCGCCAAATATGAAACAGCGTACGAAATGCATTTAGTAGTTTGGGCAGAGAGAATATTATCAATTTAACCCTGGACGGTTACTCTTCATTTTTGTACATTAAGGTTACTCTTCGTTGAATCGACGAACGCTTTAACCTTATTTACTCTTTATCATATAACCCTTTTGTGTTTGATAAATTTTCGCTCTTTTTATCAACAATACTACGAAAGCTTGTAGTGAGTAAACGTACCCTGGCCACCCATATTTTTAATCCTGGATGGTAATTTTTGTACAGTAAGGTTACTCTTCGTTGAATCGATGAACAAAAAAAAATTATTTTTCCGTCTACTGACTGCAAGCTTTCATTATCAACTTACGTTGTTGAGAAAAAGTGCGAAATTTTGTCAAACATAAAAGAGTTATATGATAAAGAGTAAATGAGCTTCGTCTAATAGTTTGGGTAGAGCAAATAATATAAATTTGAATGCAGATTAGGAGCAATTGCTTTAAAAAATATTGTTTAGTCTTTCTTACTGCTCTTCTCACATTTACTTCTTGTGACGGACAAACGTTAGAAGAATTGTGTTTCGTCTAATGTTTTATTTCATAAATATTACAGATGATAATATTTCGGTCAACTTTGTACGTATGAGGTGTTCTACTCGGAAGTGATGAAAAATGTACGCCTATTACCCCTTGTCGAAAAACGGACTGAAGTGTTTCATATTTAAATAATCCCCACATTTTTGTTGCTGTAGATGAGTAACTAATTGAATTTGATTGTCGTTATAAATTTGGTCGTCTACCGATATCGAATTGATAGTTTTAGATTCAAGTACATACAGCAAATACACACAGACGTATTTGGGGAAGTCTGTCTCCCGCAAACCAGAGAAGAAGCAAAGAGATGACTGTTGTTGAAATAGTCGATGTTCTAAGGGGGTATAATATTGCTATCGAAAATTTTTACCCCACATGACCTTGAAAAAAATTTATAACAAATATAACAATGGGTTGTACCATTAGGTTAGAGCTAGTCCTCAATCGAGAGCCTGACTGATAATAAGCTGTCCCATCTAAAATATTGAAGAATTATAAATCGCAAGAAGGTTGATAAAAAATATTAAAAAAATAAAATTGTCATGAAAGGCTTCTGAAAAATCTGTCATTCGGATTCGGCATTAAACTATCAGATATTCATGTACGAAATTAACATATACAAGAAGTGGTGTGGAAGCTAGGTATCGTAATTCGGAATGAATTTTTGTATTTACTTTATACGTTTTGTTTTTGGATCAGTTCACATGACACCCGCATCATGGATATAAAATGCTCTTGTAAATTAATTGAATGCTAATGAAAAGTTTGTTTTACTAAGTAAGCCTTGAAGTCACAACGAAATCTATTCAACATTAACAGATCACTTTCATTTATCCATTACTATCAGGAAAATGCTTACTCAAATGCTTACTCAAACTAGACAATATTTATTTATTTGAAATCTAAATTTTAAAGAAACATTATCTAAGAAGGTATTTGTATGTTGGAATATGTTTGTAATAAGTAAGTCCATCAGGATGATATTTTAACCCACTTTCTAATATCAAATTCACATAACGCTAACTATCATTAGTGTCAGCATGCAAAAGGGAATACCACAAACTCCATTATGGGAACAGTCATTTATAAGATATATAAACGTGATAATATTTTATCACTTTATAAACACACTCATATACAATATATCCTAGGAACATTTTTACACAAAAATTTACGTTTATAGGCTGTAATGATTGAAATTGTTAACACAATGTTCATACAGAGGGCAGCAAAAGTCTTAGTATGGCAATATATTTTGACAAAAAAAAGTCCCTACAGGCTTAATACTCTTGTACAAAGTCCCGATATGACTTCAAGAGAGTATTTAGGATATCCTTTAAAAGAATTGTTACGTACTCGCTAAACCTCAAACAAAAGTCAACCGAAAAACTTGCTCATGGTGCCACCAAAAAACACTAAACAAAACTTGTATATTCAATTACAAATTTGTTAAATGGAGTGCTTGGCCTTAAGGGATATTCTACTAAATATAAGGTATAACATTTTCATGTATTAGGCCTTTGAATTTTAAATTTACTCAGGATTCTCTTTGGGGGTACTTATGGAGTCATCTGAAACATTTCCTTATTTTTCTCTTGTTTTATGAAAAACATTAAAAAATTGTTTGTTTTATAATAAAACAGAAATAAATTAATAAAATAAATATATAAACTATAAATTTTTATACAAACTTTTGGCTAAAATTCATAAAATTGCTAAAATATATTGCCGCACTAAGACTTTTGCTGTCCACTCGATATAGTAATGTTTAAATAACATCTGAATTAAACTTTGTTACATTACAACCATTCAGTTAGGATTACGATTTAGTTTCTCACACCACCTAAATTTTTTGTGTTTATTTTATACATGAGTGGTGGGACGAAGAGTTAATTCAATTTTGTTTCGTTTGCTGGAGATGTCTGACCTAGGGTTTGAACCGAGACTTCATATCTATTAAGCCAATGCACTATCTGCAAGCTAAGGCGATTTTAATTTTAAAATTTTGTTAAATTGCTTTCGAATATATTTTGCAGCGAAGATATAATAAAGAGAAGAACATCCTTTAAATGTTTATTGATGGATCCATGGAAGTCTCCGCAATCTATTCGGATGTCGAATCTATTCTGAACAATTGAATGTTAGATTATCTGCTGCCCTTCCCGATTACTGTATTAATATTTGTGCTTAATTAGTTACTATCAGATGGACTACTTTCGGTGCTGCCATTAGATCCATAGAGAATGTGTATACCATAGAAAAGATTCAAGACATTTGACGTTTAAATGTTTACACGTTTTGGACACAGGGTAATTAAAGGTAACAACTACACGTTTGCAGAATGTAGCACAATAGAAAACTAAATTGAATTTACACATTAAATTTGCATTCCTCTACGAAGGATAAGGTTCCATACAGATTTGGTCCGATATGAAAATATGCAGACTAAAACTTGCGTTAAATTAGATCAGATTTTGTTTTAGGACACACCGGTCTATGGCGCACATACCCGAAGACTAGCAATACTTTACGAATTCTGCAGAAGCCATAATGTTATTGAATAACATAAGAAAGAACAAAGAACATCTTTTCCGCCATTGTCCGGGCCTTGGAGACCTGAGAAGATGTATTTTTATAACAAAGAACTTATTGATTTGAATAAAATGCATACTACCAAGAGTTGAAACCAGATGACGAAATGTAAAAGTATTATCGTTTTCAGAAATTTTGCTGGGCTGCGTTATACCTACATATCATATTAAATTCATAAAAAATAATGAATTTAAGTTAAAGCACACAGTATTTTTTTATATCTTCGAGCCTTGGTAGTGGGTAGTATGTTAGACTACTAGCATTAGGGTCGTGAATTCGATTCCCAACGGGAGCTCTGCTCTGTTACACTACACCGAGGATAAGGTTTATGTTACTCAGCTTGTAAATAATTACAATATTATTTATAATTGTATCTTGATTAATTGTTTAATCATTTTGGCATAATTTATTTTGTGGTATTTAATAGTCTGGCTCTACTGGGTACCTCTGTTCCATGCTTGGAGTAATTTTTAATTGATCGCGTAATTCTGGATGTTTTTACCTTATAGTCATTTGAATATCTGTAAATATATTTAGATTCCCAAATTATATATTCCTTGATCGTGCGTACCTCAATTTCAAATTCGTAATGTCATTGCCGTTGTGATACATGCATGAAAATTTTCCATACGGGCTTCTTCAGTTACGAAAAAAAAATTAAGAAAAATTAGGAATTTGAATTCCCTCCAGGTAATTCATAAGCCCTCTGTACTGTGCTGCCCCCAATAAATATCATTTCCAGGCCGATAACAGTAAGTCTGCAAGTGGAGATCATGTCAATTTTAAAAGCGGTTGAGTAGTGGGATTTGACCTGAATATCTCCTGGTTTTCACAGATAGCCGAGCTGTAAATAAGTCCCTAACGACCGTAGTTTCAAAGTCCTTCCTTGTCCATGAGTGACGAGTATTTTGGATCATTTAAAGGTAAGTCTTTTATGGGCAAAACATCCAATTTTTTTTAATTTGTTCTTCTTCTAAAATCACTTACAAAAATGTTCCCGCTTAGACATAATCTCCATATAAATATCCTGATGTTCGTTCCCAAATGTTAACTCTCGTCTTATGACGTATAATAAAAACCATATCCAGACGATAAATATGCTACATTTAAATAATGTTATCTTTTGAAGAAAACAATCAACCAAATGTCCTAATATTTAAATCAATAAATTTTTATGAGTGTAGCATACCTTATACATGACCATTATTTAAAACAAATTTTCCTTTTCAATGCAAAGAAATATAATATAAGACCTAATAATGAGTGCCAAAATCAACATCACAAGGATGCAGTAGAAGTTTTTGAACAAACAAAAAAGAAGTACAAAAGTCACAGAGTAGATCTGAAAGAATCCTACTATCCAATAGTACAAACCTTGGTGCAAATTTCATCCAAATCGGAAGACATCGATTTTAAAAATTGGGTCACTTGTCACAAAATTGCCCATATTTTTTTTATTATATTATGTTTTTCTTTTATTATAAAACAAAAAACTTTAAGGTTTTTCACAAATCATAAGAAAAATACGGAAAACTTTCGGGTGTCTCCATATTTCTGCACCGCAAAAGTGACATTGAATATTCAAATGGCCAAATGAAATGTTATCCTTTATATTTAGTAGCATATCCCTTAAGGTTAAATACTCCATTCAAGCCATTTCGCCTTGAATGTACCAGTTTTGTTTAGCGTTTTCTTTTGATATTTGACGCATAAACTCATGATCAAGTTTTTCGGTTGAGTTTTGTTTAAGGCATAGGGACTACGAAACCGTTCTTCCAAAAAATCTTCGAACTACCCTCTTGAAGTGACATTAGGGTTTTGTATGGGAGTATTAAGCCTGTGGAAACTTTTGTAGGCAAATCATTTCTTCACATTAGCAACATTGACTTGTTGAAAGTAATAACCATTACGAATTCTTAGTTCTTCCGAACTTTAGATGAATTTATTATTTAGATTGTTTAAAGACACTCTTCTATTCATTATTTCCTCAATAAATTCAGAACTGTCCACATTTGTTGCCAACACACATCCCTTGACTTTTGCTGTCCCCTGTATAGCATTCGAAAACAAATTATGAGGGAATAAACACTTCACTGCAATGGGAAGAAAATTGTAATGGATTTTCTTCAAATAAATTTGACCCAATATGGTGACGTTATAATGCAAGATCTATCGAGTTTTAAGCGTTTTTCGGCAAAGGCATAATTTAGATACGAAAAGCAATGAACATACTTGCACATATCCTGTCGAATTATTAGAATATTTAGAGACAAAACTGTTGTTGTTTTATTGGCAGAAAACAGAATATATATTCTTAGCATTACAACTAATTTTTCAAAACTACTACCAAGTTTTTCGCACCACCACTTATGAAGTGTTCAATAAATTGTATACTTGTGCAACAGGACTTTCAGTTTAACGTCGCCTGCCAATGGCAGATTTAAGAAGATTTAAAAAGTTCTATCATCCACTTTCTATAAAAACGTCTGAGTTACCAATAAATTTGTATATAAAGTTAAATAAAAATTGATTCTACGTGTTTTAAGGGTTCAAGGAATATTTTTGTGTTCTACTCAATTAAATCTACAATTTACAAGTTGTCGTTAGAGGGTTGGAGTGTATTTTCGCCGTCACAACGTGTATTTTATTTTCATATTCTAACCTTTATATTTTTGTTAAATTTAAAGTTATCGATTTTAGATTTCAAAATATTTTTCTGAATAAATTTTCAATCACACAATCACAACTCGTATCATGTACATAAGTTTGACATGTGTTTACCTACCATTACAATAAACGCCCTAAAGCATTTCATGCTGTGACAGTTGATAATATTTTCAAATTGAAAACATTTCAATATGGCCGACTTATTCTGGACACCTATAGCATTTACACTGTGTCAACAAACTAAAAGAAAGAAAGAAAATGTAAGAGTAGACTATGCATATACTTGTATTCTACAGATGATAGAAAAATTTAACGGCTTTAAGAGGGATTTAGAAAAATTTTAATCTTGTTGAAATAAAGAAATAAAAATGGCAAACTTAAACAATAAAAACAACTTTAAATTATTGATTTTCATAGGAAACTTAATTGTAGGTATCATATTGACTTAATAGACGTGAGGCCACGATGCAATCTCAAGGTCAGGCATCGCCAACAAAACGAAATGTGAAAAAATATTTCTTCGGGGACTTCCTCTCAGCCGATTTCTGACAAAAACTCTAAAAGTAAAAATTTCGCGATTCGGAGACCTGACCCGCCAGTCAGGTCTTAATCCTGACTGAAGGATTGTAATGATCAATTATGTTTGTAAAAGTGTGTATACGTTTATTCATAACATACATAATTGGTCATTACAACCTTTAGTCAGGATTACGACCAAGCTTCTTACACCGCTAATGTTGTGTATGTTCATTTTATACATTAGTGGCGGGACATACGGTTTAAAGTAAATTCCGAACAATAGATTTTTGAGAAACTTTTCAAGGCAATTTTATTTACTACCAGGGCTTTAGCCAGAAATCTACTGAGAGGAAGTCGCCGAAGAAATATTTTTTCATATTTTCGTGTTGATGTCTGAAGTGGTTTGACGTCTGATGTTGTTTGAACCGAGGCCTCACGTCTAACAAGACAGTACACTACTTACTAGACGACTTATAAACGTGTATATTTTACTCCATACATGTAGGATATCAACCGCAGTCGACCTATGTTGACAGACAAAGGAATGGACGAGATCGACAGGGACAATGACAATGAAACAGACAGAACAAAGAAACAATACAGACAACGGACAGTTAGTTATCGACTGACAATTGACGGGAGCACAACAAATTAATATTAAATAAAATTATCTATAAGCAGTAATTAAGTGTGTTTTGTTTAAAGGGAGGATTCCTACATACATGTATAACATAATTGGTCATTACAACCCTTTAGTCAGGATTACGACCTAGCTTCTCACATCACTAACGTTGTGTGTGTAAATTGTATACATGAGTGGCGGGATCTACAGTTTAAAGACTACTCCGAACAACAGATTTTTGAGAAGCTTTTCATTGCAATTTTATTTACTCTCAGAGTTTTCCCTGGGAGGCAGTCAGCGAATGAAATATTTCTATACTTCGTTTTGTTGGAGACGTCTGACCTAGGGTTTGACCCTTGACCTCACGTCTAATGGGCCAACACACTATATAATTGACTACGGTGACTATATTTGTATTCAAAATTTATTTTAAGCAATTTGCTTTGTCGAATTTTACTCCGATTCAGCAACAATTTTTTCGATTAACGTAATTATAGATTACGTTTGTACCGCATAATATACGGATTATGCAATCCATAAAGCTGCATGCAACACAGTTGCAACATAAAGTAAATTGCCTATGTAGTATGACCCAGAAACTGGCCACAATAGAATCCACTCTTCAAGGCCGATTAAAGTTGTATTAATGCGCAGTTCTCGTTTCTAAGGATACTCGAATGAGTGTGATGTGACCTTTAGAGAAACTTGTCACAATGCAAGCGAAGTTGGCTTGCGTTGGTTATGCTCAAAAGCTCTACCATAAATTAACATTTTTGTTTTTCATTGTGTATTAAAAATACCTATGGTTCTGGGATCTATAGTATCAGTTACGATCGAAAGCTAAAATGTGTAATGAATCAGTATGCAATATTTTTTTAAGTAATTGAAACAGAAATTAGCCATTCACAATGCTTTAATAATAAATTCCTCAATTTGAATTTTGCATGAACATATGATTTATTTTCAATTATCATTTGACAATTGAGTCGTTCAGAGCACAAAGTGATTAACTCCACTTTTTGCAAAATCTTAAATTTAAGTGTCAAAGCACTTGGGATAGTCATAACTTTTTATATTTATTATAACTTTCCTGAATAGTAAAGATTAACACCATTAAACAACAAAATTTTTTGGGCCATTGCATAATAAGTAATTTATTTCAGAAGACATTTTGATTAACTCCATACTCTTATGTAAATCGTTACAATAACGTAATTCAAATGCATCACTAGAAGACGCAATGCATTTTATAATTTACATAGTCAACTTGACCAAAATATTTCTTTATGAGGCTGAATCAAAGTTAAAGAAGTAAAAAGAAGGCGTCTCGCGAATAGAACTAAAGATCAAAGATCACGTTCTTGCACATATTACCTTCGAAAAGACAAAACTAATATTCCCGTTTGCAAAAAATGATTTAAAGATCAGGTGAGTGACGGGCGGATACACAAGTGTTGTTCTAAAGAACAAGTTATTTTTTTATTGATCAGCGCAAAGACCGTGTTTTCAACAATAAAATAGATGACATAAATGTTATCAAAGGGCTCATAATCCAAGACGACAATATTTACATCCTGACTTAAATATTAAAAAAATTTACGAACTATACGTCACACAATGTGAAAAAGAAAATATAGTACCAGTGAAAGAAAAATGTTACT
Source organism: Sarcophaga subvicina (assembly GCA_936449025.2). Taxonomy (NCBI): domain Eukaryota; kingdom Metazoa; phylum Arthropoda; class Insecta; order Diptera; family Sarcophagidae; genus Sarcophaga; species Sarcophaga subvicina. Next base: position 88,608,896 of record OW388080.2, read on the forward strand.
ATAATAATGTTCTCTACAAAATTTAGTTTACATTTTAAACAACCATCAAAAGATACGTGTCAAAATTGTGACGCTTTGCAAACAAAAATTCAATCTTCAGACGGTGAGGGAATTAAGACGGCAAAAAAAGCAACACTACATAAAAGAGGCTGAACGGTCTCGCAATCAAATGGCTGCCGATCGAATGGCAGCATTAGAAAAAAGTTTCGTAATTCCTTTCGAATTAGAAAAATCTTTAGGCTTTCCTAAACTGATTACATCTGTAGCTTATTATAAGCGAAATGTATATGTTTATAATTTCGGATGTAATGAATTCAGTAAAAATATAAGCCACATGTTTGTTTGGCCTTAAAAAATTTAAATACTTAATTTAACTTTATTATTTTTTCAGTTGCCAAATCGATTAACTCCACCAGCCACATGAAATTTATAACATTACTGACATTATTTTTTTCGCTATTCTTTCTTATTAATTTTATATACCATTAGATGACAGCTATATATATTTATGTATTCTACATATATTATATTATATTATATATAAACTGAAAGTAGCAATTGCTCATACCTTTAAAATAAAACAGAATTAATATAAAACCTCTATTCCTTCAGCTAAAAAAAATATCGTTAAAAACCTATTAAAATTTCAAAAAAAAACACCAAAAACGCATTTAATTTTCTTCACTTTCCTGACTAAGAAAATTCAGTCGTGAAAATTCACTACATAATGCAGAATTTTGTTGTCTATCGAACTGCATACTCAGTTTCTTAAATTTCTTTAAATTTATTTTTGCCTTTTCGGCCAGCTGGCTGTTAGTAACATCAAATTTGAGTATCCTGTATGCGCTTGCCGTAGTCTAGTAAAGCCAGGGTTGAAACCCCAGGTCCAGACATCAAAACGAAATATGGAAAAATATTTCTTCGCCGACTTCCTTTCAGCAGATTTCTGGCAAAAACTCCGAGAGTAAAAAAAATTGCCATGAAAAGTTTCTCAAAAAAATCTGTGGTTCGGAGTTGACTTTAAATTGTAGGTCCAGCCATTCATGTATAAAATTAACACACATACAACATGAGTGGTGGAGATAGGCCGTAATTCTGACTGAAGGGTTGTAATGAATTTGAAATACATTTCTCATAAATGACTCAATGATTCCCAACATACAAATATTTCGAAGTTTTTATGGCATTGCCTTATACTGTTACCACCAGATATTAAGAAACTGACAATAAAGATAAGATTTGTTCTGAAAAGGGTAATGTAGGTTCAAAAATTATATTCTCTAGAGCCTATTAGGTAGAGGGGAAAATTGTTATTGAAATTTAAATTTATAAATTCATATCCTTTTCGAAGAAACTGAGAAGGAAACCAAATGCACTAAAAGAAGCCGCAACTTAGTTTAATAATGGATATTGAAGCAAACACACATGACGCCGCTACCTGCAGCAAGAACAGGTAGTTGTTTGAACCTAAACTAAACACAGCCATTTTTATGGTCGGGTATAATCAAAAATACAAATTTCCCTGACAATTTTCCCCTATAAAAGGGTTGAACCAAACTTACTTATTAGCTACCTGAATACGGTACCTGTTTCTACCGAAAACATAAATTTACAAAATGGCTTTCATCTATAAAAGGGCTTGAAATTGCCGAATAAATTTCAAACAGTCTTGAATCTCGGTAGACAATAGTTGTCAGCGGAAAATTTATAGAAAAAAAATGGAAGCAAAAAAACAAGTAAAATCTAGCGAAGTGCTCGACAAGTGTATAGACATGTCGAAAGTAAAACCGGATGTGTTAAAGGCACAAATTAATATGAAAATCTCCAATGTTTTTCAAATTGAAAAGTTCGTATACAATGAATTGAAATTGGAAAAATTTATTAGTCCGATGACGATGCGTAGTAATATGACTAAATTTCTGAATGATCACCGCGTCAAACAATTCATATCTGAATTATGGCCGATTCTATTAGCGGCTGAAGAGAGTGCTGGAAGCATACCAAATAAGTCTATGGAGCCGAAGAAAGATGAAAGTAACCAAACGAAACATCGAAATGGAAACAAACAATCTAAATCTAGTTCACATTCCCGATCCAGAAAGCAAGGCAACATTGTGAACAGTGGAAAGGAACCATTTGTAAATCATAAAACTTTCAATCAAGATGACATTGAAAACGATAGTAAGCATCATGAAAACCACAGTGAATCTACATCGCTTTCTGGATCCCCTGAAAGCCTAAAGAGTGATACGGGAAGTGGCACACAAGTAGAACAAACGCCACCACTAGTACCATCTAACACTTTTGGTTCCAGCCTGAAACCACAACAACGCCTCAATGTGTTGTATGACAGAAAACCACTAATACCTCCTAAAACTTTGAGTTCCAAACTTAAACCACAAGGACGTATCGACATATCCAAAGTAAAATTGGACATTTTGAAGCCATGGATAAGTAAGAAAATCGGCGATATTTTGCAGAAAGAAGATAATGCTGCCGTAGAGTTCGTATACAATAAATTAAAACAAGATCAAATGCTTTGTAAACGGAAATTACAGATCAGAATTGCTGGATTCCTAAATGGTGGCAAAGCACAGAAATTTATAAGTGAATTATGGCCACTTTTGTTATCAGCTCAAGAGAGTGAAAGCGGCATACCAGCTGAGTTTATGCAGCAAAACAAAGATGAAAATGTAAACGTAATTGAAAAGGATATTAAGCATGACGAATATGCATCGCTTTCTCGGTCCACTAATAGCCAAATTATTGGTGAGGGAAGTAGCACAAACGTGGATGAGAAGCAACGTTTAACTACAAGCACTTTAAGCACCAAAAATCAACACCCGGATAAGGAAAATAATAAAAATTCCATTAACATTGAACAACAGTTATCTAAACAGGACAAGTCTTTATCAAAAGATAATCAAATTGATAAGAACAAATCCTGCAAGCATTCCGCGAAATGTTCTACAAAACACCGTGATACAGAACGTAGTTATAATTCAAGAAGTTACACTTCCCATAAGAAATCATCTTCTAAAATAGCCAGTCAGAGCAGTGAACGTAGTAGCGATAAAGGTAAAACATGTGGCTTAAACGGTTTTGAAAATAATTGTATGTTCTCACTTAAAACCCAACAACAAGAGACAAAGGCCATCTCAACAATTCGAGAATTTTTGTCGGAACATTGTTCACAAACCCATGAGTTTTTGAATCTTTGGAATGAAGCACCCGATAAGGAAACAATTCTACTATCAGACAAATTTGTGTATCCTGATGAAAAAAATATTGAACAACAAATAAATTCAACTTTGTTGCCAGCAGTAACTGTTAGAAAATCAGATCATAAACTGCAAAAGGCGAATATTGACTTCGATAAGGTAGTTAAAGCAGAAGACGAAATAAAAGCTACCCGGGAACTACACTCACGTAAACGTACGCACTCGACTATGAGTAATGAAAGTAAAAGGTCCGAAAGTGATTCTTCCAATAAAGATGAACAGCAAACAGCTAAGAAGAGCCGAACAAAGGTAAAGAAATCCTCTACGAAGCACAATTCAGACAAAGGCTCCTCAAGGAAGGCAGAAGCTGAATCCGGTAAACAGAAGCAAAGCAATGAGAGAACGGATGCTGGAGCTTTTTGGTAGTTGTAGTAGCGATGAAGAAGAACGCCGTCCAGACGAAACCTCTTCTAAGAAGCCAGTAGAGGAATTAAAAAGAAATGAGGACCACAAGAAGTGTAACAACGACATGAGTAAACTTGAGTTTGAGCTTTTTGGCAGTATGAGTAGTGATGAAGACGTTTAAAATATACTCGGCAATGAAGACTTACTTTTTACAACAGAAGCTATGGTATGAGACGATGCTAATGCAGATTATAATTTTGGAAGAAAAATTTATTATTTGTAGTCATAATTCGTATAAGTTTTATATTAAACATCGCATGACAATGTTTTTAATTTGTATTAAAAATTTATGTAATTAATGAATAGTTTTTAAATTTAATTTTTAATCTTAAGAAATATGAAATAAAAAAATAAAAAACAAAAATAAAAATTTTTTTTCAATGTTCTAATTCAACTACAGTGCTAAAGAGGAAAGGAAAGTGTTATAAAAGTTTTTTTTGTATTCCCAACTAAAAATGGTAACAAATTGGTTTTGAATTTTATATTTACAGAAGATATTATTGTTATCATTACTTTAACGCAAAGTAAGGCTGTATATTTTATATATTTGATGCCATATTGTTTGAGCTTTTTTTGTTTCTGCCAAATATGTTTACTACGATTGATAAAAATGAAGCGCTTTAAGATAGATGAAGTCGCCGTAGTCCAGCAGGTAGTGTGTTGGCTTATTATACGTAAAGCCAGGGTAACCGCCCCAGGCCAGACAACAAAGACAAGATACAAAAAGTATTTGTTCGGCGACATCCTCTCAGCAGATTTATGGCAAAAACTTTGAGAGTAAATAAAATTGCCATGAAAAGATTCTCAAAAATCAGTGGTTCGGAATCGACTTTAAACAGTAGGTCCCACAACTCACGTATAAAATTAACACACACAACATAAGTGTTGTGAGAAACTAGGTCGTAATCCTGACTGAAGGGTTGTAATGATATGTATGTAATCATATGTATGTATGAATATTCAGGGGATTGTCCCTAATAATGTATTGCATTATGTTGGAATTAAGAAACTGGGTTATAGAGGAGAGGAAACAGGGAATACATACATTCACCTTTTATATTCGTAAATTAAACTTATCAACATGGTAATTGCACTGTTTGTATTCAATATTTCGCTCAAGTGTTTGTTGAAAAGCCCAAGCCATTTCAAACATAAATTACAACCCTTCAGACAGGATTACGACCTATTTTCTCACGCCACTTATGATGCATGTCTTAAATTTATACAGAGTGGCGGCACCTACAGTTTAAAATCGACTTCGAACGACAGATTTTTGACAAACTTTTCATGGCAATTTTATTTGCCCTCAGAGTTTTTGTCAGAAACTTATGGAAAAAATATATGCGATTTAGAGTGAGACGGTTATTTATTTACCTCACGAGTACAATCCTTTGAAGTAGCTATAGAACAGCGAAGCTGAAATATAGTTGTTTGAGAGTACCAGAGGTAATAAAAATATCAAAATGATGTTGTGGTCGTATATTGTGTATGAATAATGTTTGGGTATAAGAAAGCTATGTTTCAATGAGTGCCAGTTGAGTTCGCATGGATTCACAGATGAAGGCCATTAACGTATTATACGTCCTCAGTAAATGCTGTTTTAAATTTTATTTTACGAATCTCTAAGTATGCATCATGAGGCCACGAAATATTTGCATTTAAAACCAGATCCTCGATCCTATTTTAAAATAATAAGAATAGCTGACTTTTCCTAAAAGAAAACCAGTCTTACTTTCAAGGTTTTATTATATATTTCTGTGAAAAGGAAGAAAAATCCATTAATCCACAGAAATTTTTTATTGTCATAAAGTTAGGTACGCCAATATTTATGCACGATGGAAGCTAGTGACATTTTATTAGTGTAAGTTTGTCATAAACTAGATTATTGTTATTTTTCTTTCTGCATTCACCCTTTTTCATATGTAGTTTGACAGCCCTATTCTTGAGAGAAAGAAAAAATATTTGTTATGAACAACTACCAGCTCGTGATTGGGTTAATTTAATATTATGTCCAGAAAAACTTGAACAGACCAGCCAGTAGGATATAATTTACATACAAAGTTGAATTGATATGCCCACATATTAGGTTAGGTTAGAGTGGTAGCTCTGATACCAAAAGATCATTTGAGCACGTACAAGTGAACGTAGTCCCTTTACTGACTAAGCTCCACCAAACCAGGGAAGAAAAAATAGTTGGTCAGCGCAAGGGCTGCACGCCCACATACATAAATCATGCAAAATTTAAATTTCCTTTAAAAATGAATTTCTTTTGTTGTTGCTTGTAAATCATTCATTCAATAGTAACACACGATAAATTTAGACAATAACTATGATATTTAAGTAAATTAATGTCTTTAAAGTTTATATTTGATAGAATAAAATCAGTATAGAAGGAATACGTTATTTGGCGCCCCATTGTAGAAGCGCTATTTCTGTTTTATTTTGCTTGTTACAATATTATTTATAATTGTATCTTGATTAATTGTTTAATCATTTTGGCATAATTTATTTTGTGGTATTTAATAGTCTGGCTCTACTGGGTTCCTCTGTTCCAAGCTTGGAGTAATTTTTAATTGATCGCGTATTTCTGGATGTTTTTACCTTATAGTCATTTGAATATCTGTAAATATATTTAGATTCCCAAGTTATATATTCCTTGATCGTGCGTACCTCAATTTCAAATTCGTAATGTCATTGCCGTTGTGATACATGCATGATAATTTTCCATACGGGCTTCTTCAGTTACGAAAAAAAATTAAGAAAAATTAGGAATTTGAATTCCCTCCAGGTAATTCATAAGTCCTCTGTACTGTGCTGCCCCCAATAAATATCATTTCCAGGCCGATAACAGTAAGTCTGCAAGTGGAGATCATGTCAATTTTAAAAGCGGTTGAGTAGTGGGATTTGACCTGAATATCTCCTGGTTTTCACAGATGGCCGAGCTGCAAATAAGTCCCTAACGACCGTAGTTTCAAAGTCCTTCCTTGTCCATGAGTGACGAGTATTTTGGATCATTTAAAGGTAAGTCTTTTATGGGCAAAACATCCAATTTTATTTTAATTTGTTCTTCTTCTAAAATCACTTACAAAAATGTTCCCGCTTAGACATAACCTCCATATAAATATCCTGATGTTCGTTCCCAAATGTTAACTCTTGTCTTATGACGTATAATAAAAACCATATCCAGACGATAAATATGCTACATTTAAATAATGTTATCTTTTGAAGAAAACAATCAACCAAATGTCCTAATATTTAAATCAATAAATTTTTATGAGTGTAGCATACCTTAATACCTTATACATGACCATTATTTAAAACAAATTTTCCTTTTCAATGCAAAGAAATATAATATAAGACCTAATAATGAGTGCCAAAATCAACATCACAAGGATGCAGTAGAAGTTTTTGAACAAACAAAAAAGAAGTACAAAAGTCACAGAGTAGATCTGAAAGAATCCTACTATCCAATAGTACAAACCTTGGTGCAAATTTCATCCAAATCGGAAGACATCGATTTTAAAAATTGGGTCACTTGTCACGAAATTGCCCATATTTTTTTTATTATATTATGTTTTTCTTTTATTATAAAACAAAAAACTTTAAGGTTTTTCACAAATCATAAGAAAAATACGGAAAACTTTCGGGTGTCTCCATATTTCTGCACCGCAAAAGTGACATTGAATATTCAAATGGCCAAATGAAATGTTATCCTTTATATTTAGTAGCATATCCCTTAAGGTTAAATACTCCATTCAAGCCATTTCGCCTTGAATGTACCAGTTTTGTTTAGCGTTTTCTTTTGATATTTGACGCATAAACTCATGATCAAGTTTTTCGGTTGAGTTTTGTTTAAGGCATAGGGACTACGAAACCGTTCTTCCAAAAAATCTTCGAACTACCCTCTTGAAGTGACATTAGGGTTTTGTATGGGAGTATTAAGCCTGTGGAAACTTTTGTAGGCAAATCATTTCTTCACATTAGCAACATTGACTTGTTGAAAGTAATAACCATTACGAATTCTTAGTTCTTCCGAACTTTAGATGAATTTATTATTTAGATTGTTTAAAGACACTCTTCTATTAATTATTTCCTCAATAAATTCAGAACTGTCCACATTTGTTGCCGACACACATCCCTTGACTTTTGCTGTCCCCTGTATAGCATTCGAAAACAAATTATGTGGGAATAAACACTTCACTGCAATGGGAAGAAAATTGTAATGGATTTTCTTCAAATAAATTTGACCCAATATGGTGACGTTATAATGCAAGATCTATCGAGTTTTAAGCGTTTTTCGGCAAAGGCATAATTTAGATACGAAAAGCAATGAACATACTTGCACATATCCTGTCGAATTATTAGAATATTTAGAGACAAAACTGTTGTTGTTTTATTGGCAGAAAACAGAATATATATTCTTAGCATTACAACTAATTTTTCAAAACTACTACCAAGTTTTTCGCACCACCACTTATGAAGTGTTCAATAAATTTTATACTTGTGCAACAGGACTTTCAGTTTAACGTCGCCTGCCAATGGCAGATTTAAGAAGATTTAAAAAGTTCTATCATCCACTTTCTATAAAAACGTCTGAGTTACCAATAAATTTGTATATAAAGTTAAATAAAAATTGATTCTACGTGTTTTAAGGGTTCAAGGAATATTTTTGTGTTCTACTCAATTAAATCTACAATTTACAAGTTGTCGTTAGAGGGTTGGAGTGTATTTTCGCCGTCACACCGTGTATTTTATTTTCATATTCTAACCTTTATATTTTTGTTAAATTTAAAGTTATCGATTTTAGATTTCAAAATATTTTTCTGAATAAATTTTCAATCACACAATCACAACTCGTATCATGTACATAAGTTTGACATGTGTTTACCTACCATTACAATAAACGCCCTAAAGCATTTCATGCTGTGACAGTTGATAATATTTTCAAATTGAAAACATTTCAATATGGCCGACTTATTCTGGACACCTATAGCATTTACACTGTGTCAACAAACTAAAAGAAAGAAAGAAAATGTAAGAGTAGACTATGCATATACTTGTATTCTACAGATGATAGAAAAATTTAACGGCTTTAAGAGGGATTTAGAAAAATTTTAATCTTGTTGAAATAAAGAAATAAAAATGACAAACTTAAACAATAAAAACAACTTTAAATTATTGATTTTCATAGAAAACTTAATTGTAGGTATCATATTGACTTAATAGACGTGAGGCCACGATGCAATCTCAAGGTCAGACATCGCCAACAAAACGAAATGTGAAAAAATATTTCTTCGGGGACTTCCTCTCAGCCGATTTCTGACAAAAACTCTAAAAGTAAAAATTTCGCGATTCGGAGACCTGACCCGCCAGTCAGGTCTTAATCCTGACTGAAGGATTGTAATGATCAATTATGTTTGTAAAAGTGTGTATACGTTTATTCATAACATACATAATTGGTCATTACAACCTTTAGTCAGGATTACGACCAAGCTTCTTACACCGCTAATGTTGTGTATGTTCATTTTATACATTAGTGGCGGGACATACGGTTTAAAGTAAATTCCGAACAATAGATATTTGAGAAACTTTTCAAGGCAATTTTATTTACTACCAGGGCTTTAGCCAGAAATCTACTGAGAGGAAGTCGCCGAAGAAATATTTTTTCATATTTTCGTGTTGATGTCTGAAGTGGTTTGACGTCTGATGTTGTTTGAACCGAGGCCTCACGTCTAATAAGACAGTACACTACTTACTAGACGACTTATAAACGTGTATATTTTACTCCATACATGTAGGATATCAACCGCAGTCGACCTATGTTGACAGACAAAGGAATGGACGAGATCGACAGGGACAATGACAATGAAACAGACAGAACAAAGAAACAATACAGACAACGGACAGTTAGTTATCGACTGACAATTGACGGGAACACAACAAATTAATATTAAATAAAATTATCTATAAGCAGTAATTAAGTGTGTTTTGTTTAAAGGGAGAATTCCTACATTTTTTGGGGACTCAACCGAAATTCGTAATGAGCCGAAGGAATTAGTTAAATAAAGTGAGACTCATATAATGAAGGAAAAAATTAGAGTGCAAAGACAAATAAAAACCCACCCTTAAAAAGAAAAATCATAATAAACTTAAGAGACAGTGTTGTGAACAGCGGAATTGAAACAAGTTGTGTGTATACTTGTATACAGTGTTGACGAAAAAGACAATTCTGCTAGAGACGGGAATATTGTGTCGTTGTGGAGTGAAAGAGACGGTTGTCTTGTTGCTGCTTAAAGGGAATTTTTTTTTTTTTGATTGGTGTTGGAAACGTAACGAACGTTTGTATATTCTTTTGCTTTTGCGCAGTAAAAAGAAAATACGTTACGAAAACAATTTGTGTTGTCGGGGAAGAACCAAAAAAGAGAAAAACGAAATAATTCCTGTTAGATCATGTTTGTATGAGTGCTGTGGTTTAGGCATAACAGATACAGTTTGTTGTTTGGCGTCTTAAGACTTGGTCGTATAGTGAGCAGAAATAGAAGACAAAAGAAAAAACTCGTAGTGAAGAAATTGCTGTGTTTGTTGTTTGGTGTCTTAAGACTTGGTTGTGTAGTGAGCAGAGAAAGAAGATAAAGAATAAAACTCGTAGTGAAGAAATTGCTGTATATGCCTAGTGAAGACAAAGGGTTGTAGCTGTATTTGCATTGAAAGGAGGTACAGTATATGGTGTGTTTGTTGTTGCTGTTGCCGAATGGAAAAGTTTTATGGTTGCGGATTGGTAAAATATTATAATCACTAAATTTTAATATTTTATTTTTGTGAAATGAACTTTGCATAATTTTGATGATTAAAGTAACTTTTTATTTGATTTAATAATGATTAAATTTTTATGGAATTAAAATTCTTTTCAACTTATTCTATGATAATTTTGTTTGTTTTGTGAATTGAACCTTTTATGTAACGTAACTTTTAATTGATTGGTCAATAACTTATTGTAACGTAATTTTGAATTAATTTTATGATAATTGAAATTTTATTGAATTCTTTAATATTATAATTTTCAATCTATTGTAATACTAAAATGGACAGAGAGACAATTTTAGGACTGAACGTGAATTCTCTTAGGGACGAATTAGAAAAATTAGGCTTGAACGTGAAAGGACTTAAAACAGACTTACAGAAAAGGCTCTTGGAGCATTACGGACTAGATTTTGCGGACGATAGGGTAGATGCGGATGATCGTTCGAGTTCAGTCGGTTCTCTTGTTGGTGATGCGGTCGCTGTTGTTGCCGGTGGTGGAATAATAACTCCAGTACAAAAGAGTATGTACACACTTAAAGACGTTGAGGATAGTCTTTCTACCTTCAATGGAACAAATTCACCTGACATTAGTCAGTGGATTTCCGAATTCGAAGAGATGGCTGAAATAGTGCAGTGGTCGTCACTTCAGATGTTTGTCTATGCGAGACAGTTGTTAGTAGGTGCTGCGAGAATGTACGTAAGAAGCTTGAGCGGTGTGAAAGATTGGACAGCATTGAAAGGAAACTTGAAGAAAGAATTTGGTACATGTTTTTCGTCGGCTGAGGTACACAGACAGCTACGTAATAGAAGATTGAATAAGAACGAGACGATGCTCGAGTACCTGTATTCCTTAATGGAGATCGGTAAACGAATAGAGTTGGACGAGAGGAGCATAGTGGAATATTTTATAGATGGGATTCCAGATTCGAAATTTAATAAGGCTGTGTTATACCAAGCTAATAGTATAGGCGAACTAAAGCAGCAGATATCGGTCTACGAGAAGATAAGATTCCAATCTCGGTCATCAAACAGAGAAAGGGAACATTTGACAGCTGAACGAAAACTCGAGACGGACAAACCTGAAAGTAATAAACCTGATAAGAGATGCTTTAAGTGTGGCAGTGCAACACATTTGGCGAAGGAATGCCCAGAGCGACAAGTTAAGTGCTTCAAATGTCGGAAATTTGGACACCGTTCTTTTGAATGCCAGAATGGAGGAACAAATTCAAGAGTCGTTAAGTCGGAGCAGGGTCAGGCGAACATGGTCCGCAGGGGTCCGAACCTGATTTTCAAAAACATTACAATTAAGGGTAAAACGCTTTCAGCATTGATTGACACCGGATGTGACGTTTGCATTATGAGGAACGATATGCTACTTATTTTGGGCGATGTGGACTTTATTCCCGAAAAAGTGAAGTTATACGGAATCGGCGATAGTGAGATCGTGACTATGGGTCGTTTTGATATAGCTGTGAAAATTGACGACTTGAATTTTGACGCAACGTTTTATGTCGTTAGGGAGAGTGACGCTATTCACTCCTTAATGATAGGAAACAGTTTAATGGAAAAGGCAGTTGTGGTGATTAGTAACGGCGAGGCAAATTTTAAAGAGTTGTCGTGTAAGAACATGTTGCTGAGGGAATTCGAGAGTATTTGTTTGAACGTTGAGGAGTATGCACCAGAAGTTGAATTGGATCTGAAGCATCTCAAAAGCGAGACTGTCGATAAGGTCAAGAAGTTGATAGACGGGTATAAACCACAAACCGGTTTCGAGAGTCCGGTGAAAATGAAAATAATTTTGAAGGATGATATACCAGTTTTCCAACAACCACGACGTATACCTTTCTCAGACCAACGTATAGTGGACGCCCAAGTGTCCGAATGGTTGCAACAGAAAATAATCCAGCCTAGTTCCTCTGAGTATGCCTCTCCTATTGTCTTGGCGAATAAAAAAGATGGATCCAAGAGGTTATGCTGTGATTACAGAAAACTAAACCAGAAGATAATACGAGACCATTTCCCTATGCCGTTAATGGAAGAAGTTTTGGATAAGTTGCAGAAAGCCAGTGTATATACAACTTTAGATCTGGTGAATGGATTTTTCCATGTCCCTTTGGAAGAGTCGTCGAGAAAATATACATCATTCGTAACGAGTAGCGGACAGTTTGAATTTCTGTATGTTCCTTTTGGTATTAGTAATTCACCAGCAGTTTTTACGCGGTTTATATCTGCAGTTTTGATGGATTTGATACGTGATGGTACAATTATAGTCTACATGGACGACATCATCATTCCCTCCAAGGATGTGATAGAAGGTCTACATAAGTTTAAGTTAGTATTGGAAAGAGCAGCGATTCGCAGTGGTCTGCGAATAAAATGGAGTAAGTGCCAGATTTTACAGCAGCAAGTGAATTTTCTCGGTTATGTGGTGCAGAATGGTTCAATAAAACCATCAGACGAAAAGATAAGAGCGGTGAATAATTTTCCCATCCCCACCGATCGGAAAACAGTTCAACGGTTTTTGGGCCTAACATCATATTTTCGGAAATTCATAGAGAATTATGCAGTAATAGCTAAACCACTGACTGATTTATTGCGGAAGAATATACCATTCAATATCACGGATGAGGTGTTAATATCCTTCCAACAGTTGAAAGAGTCTTTAGTCAGCGCACCAGTACTGAAATTATATGATCCGGACGCGATTACAGAAGTGCATGCAGACGCAAGTAAATATGGATATGGTGCCATATTATTGCAGAAGAGTCTTGATGATCAGCAGTTGCATCCCGTACAGTTCATGAGTCGGCGAACGAAACCCTATGAGGAGAAGTACCACTCTTACGAACTAGAAGTTGTTGCCATAATTGAAGCGCTAAAAAAGTGGCGTGTATATTTGCTTGGCATACCTTTCAAAATTGTGACAGACTGCAGTGCTTTCAAGATGACGATGAATAAAAAAGATGTGCCACCCAGAATATCTAAATGGGCAATGTTTTTGCAAGATTTCTCTTACGAGATAGAACATCGTTCAGGCACGAAGATGAAGCACGTTGATGCATTGAGTCGAATGTCATGTTTAATTGTGGAAAGCAGTCTTACTCATCGAATGAAAGAAGCTCAGGAGACTGATGATCGAACCAAGGTGATAAGAGCTATTTTAGAATTTGGGGACTACGAAGATTTTTATATGAAGAATGGTGTTTTATTTAAGGATCCCGTTAAGGAACTTATAGTAGTACCAGTCCAGATGGAAGAGGAAATTATAAAGCTTGCACACAATCAGGGTCATTATGGTATTGCAAAGACCCAGGAAATTGTCGAGAGACAATACCACATACCAGGCTTAGCCGCAAAAGTGCAGAAGGTAGTTAGAAGTTGTGTGGAGTGTATCATCGCTGATGCTAAGACTGGAAGGAAAGAAGGCCTGCTTAACCCTATCGACAAGGAAGATGTTCCTCTGAAAACTTACCACGTGGACCATGTTGGTCCGATGGAGATGACGAAAAAGGCGTATAATTATATTTTTGTTGTTGTTGACGGATTCACTAAATTCGTGTGGCTTTACCCAACGAAATCAACGGATGCGAAGTCAGTAATCGATTGCTTGGAAAAACAATCTGCGATTTTTGGGAACCCAATGCGAATAGTATCTGACAGAGGAGCAGCGTTCACCTCACACATGTTTAAAGACTATTGTAAGGATGAGAACATTCAGAATTTGTTAATTGCTACCGGTGTTCCGCGAGGCAATGGTCAGGTAGAGCGTATGCACAGAATAATAGTTCCCATGATATCAAAGCTGTGTAGTGAAGATCCGAAAAGTTGGTACAAACATGTAAGGCGCGTTCATAGCATGATTAACTCTACAGTGTCCAGAAGTACTCGGTACTCACCTTTTAGATTGTTGACCGGTGTTGAGCTGAGGTTGCCTGACTATCCTGACTTGCGTGGAATACTTGAATCATTGACTGAGCTTGTTAATGATCGTGATGAGGTACGAGCTTCAGCTAGGTGCAATATCGCCAAAGTTCAGCAAGAGAATGTTAAGACTTTCAACAGCAAGCGTAAAGCAGAGGAAGAGTATAAGTTGAATGAGTTGGTCGCCATTAAGCGTACTCAGTACGGAACAGGTCTCAGACTGAGAGGAAAATTCCTCGGTCCCTATAAAATTTTGAGTAAGTTACCTCACGGGAGGTACGAAGTGCAAAAGGTAGGAGACCATGAAGGTCCAGCCAGAACAACCACGGTTGCAGAGTTTATGAAAAAATGGCAATCCGGGACGTATTGCCGTCAGAAGGGCCGATTGTAGGATATCAACCGCAGTCGACCTATGTTGACAGACAAAGGAACGGACGAGATCGACAGGGACAATGACAATGAAACAAACAGAACAAAGAAACAATACAGACAACGGACAGTTAGTTATCGACTGACAATTGACGGGAGCACAACAAATTAATATTAAATAAAATTATCTATAAGCAGTAATTAAGTGTGTTTTGCTTAAAGGGAGGATTCCTACATACATGTATAACATAATTGGTCATTACAACCCTTTAGTCAGGATTACGACCTAGCTTCTCACATCACTAACGTTGTGTGTGTAAATTGTATACATGAGTGGCGGGATCTACAGTATAAAGACTGCTCCGAACAACAGATTTTTGAGAAGCTTTTCATTGCAATTTTATTTACTCTCAGAGTTTTCCCTGGGAGGCAGTCAGCGAATGAAATATTTATATATTTCGTTTTGTTGGAGACGTCTGACCTAGGGTTTGACCCTTGACCTCACGTCTAATGGGCCAAAACACTATATAATTGACTACGGTGACTATATTTGTATTCAAAATTTATTTTAAGCAATTTGCTTTGTCGAATTTTACTCCGATTCAGCAACAATTTTTTCGATTAACGTAATTATAGATTACGTTTGTACCGCATAATATACGGATTATGCAATCCATAAAGCTGCATGCAACACAGTTGCAACATAAAGTAAATTGCCTATGTAGTATGACCCAGAAACAGGCCACAATAGAATTCACTCTTCAAGGCCGATTAAAGTTGTATTAATGCGCAGTTCTTGTTTATAAGGGTACTCGAATGAGTGTGATGTGACCTTTAGAGAAACTTGTCACAATGCAAGCGAAGTTGGCTTGCGTTGGTTATGCTCAAAAGCTCTACCATAAATTAACATTTTTGTTTTTCATTGTGTATTAAAAATACCTATGGTTCTGGGATCTATAGTATCAGTTACGATCGAAAGCTAAAATGTGTAATGAATCAGTATGCAATATTTTTTAAGTAATTGAAACAGAAATTAGCCATTCACAATGCTTTAATAATAAATTCCTCAATTTGAATTTTGCATGAACATCTGATTTATTTTCAATTATCATTTGACAATTGAGTCGTTCAGAGCACAAAGTGATTAACTCCACTTTTTGCAAAATCTTAAATTTAAGTGTCAAAGCACTTGGGATAGTCATAACTTTTTATATTTATTATAACTTTCCTGAATAGTAAAGATTAACACCATTAAACGACAAAATTTTTTGGGCCATTGCATAATAAGTAATTTATTTCAGAAGACATTTTGATTAACTCCATACTCTTATGTAAATCGTTACAATAACGTAATTCAAATGCATCACTAGAAGACGCAATGCATTTTATAATTTACATAGTCAACTTGACCAAAATATTTCTTTATGAGGCTGAATCAAAGTTAAAGAAGTAAAAAGAAGGCGTCTCGCGAATAGAACTAAAGATCAAAGATCACGTTCTTGCACATATTACCTTCGAAAAGACAAAACTAATATTCCCGTTTGCAAAAAATGATTTAAAGATCAGGTGAGTGACGGGCGGATACACAAGTGTTGTTCTAAAGAACAAGTTATTTTTTATTGATCAGCGCAAAGACCGTGTTTTCAACAATAAAATAGATGACATAAATGTTATCAAAGGGCTCATAATCCAAGACGACAATATTTACATCCTGACTTAAATATTAAAAAAATTTACGAACTATACGTCACACAATGTGAAAAAGAAAACCTAGTACCAGTGAAAGAAAAATGTTACTATAATAATGTTCTCTACAAAATTTAGTTTACATTTTAAACAACCATCAAAAGATACGTGTCAAAATTGTGACGCTTTGCAAACAAAAATTCAATCTTCAGACGGTGAGGGAATTAAGACGAAAAAAAGTAACATTACATAAAAGAGGCTGAACGGGCTCGCAATCAAATGGCTGCCGATCGAATGGCAGCATTAGAAAAAAGTTTCGTAATTCCTTTCGAATTAGAAAAATCTTTAGGCTTTCCTAAACTGATTACATCTGTAGCTTATTATAAGCGAAATGTATATGTTTATAATTTCGGATGTAATGAATTCAGTAAAAATATAAGCCACATGTTTGTTTGGCCTTAAAAAATTTAAATACTTAATTTAACTTTATTATTTTTTCAGTTGCCAAATCGATTAACTCCACCAGCCACATGAAATTTATAACATTACTGACATTATTTTTTTCGCTATTCTTTCTTATTAATTTTATATACCATTAGATGACAGCTATATATATTTATGTATTCTACATATATTATATTATATTATATATAAACTGAAAGTAGCAATTGCTCATACCTTTAAAATAAAACAGAATTAATATAAAACCTCTATTCCTTCAGCTAAAAAAAATATCGTTAAAAACCTATTAAAATTTCAAAAAAAAACACCAAAAACGCATTTAATTTTCTTCACTTTCCTGACTAAGAAAATTCAGTCGTGAAAATTCACTACATAATGCAGAATTTTGTTGTCTATCGAACTGCATACTCAGTTTCTTAAATTTCTTTAAATTTATTTTTGCCTTTTCGGCCAGCTGGCTGTTAGTAACATCAAATTTGAGTATCCTGTATGCGCTTGCCGTAGTCTAGTAAAGCCAGGGTTGAAACCCCAGGTCCAGACATCAAAACGAAATATGGAAAAATATTTCTTCGCCGACTTCCTTTCAGCAGATTTCTGGCAAAAACTCCGAGAGTAAAAAAAATTGCCATGAAAAGTTTCTCAAAAAAATCTGTGGTTCGGAGTTGACTTTAAATTGTAGGTCCAGCCATTCATGTATAAAATTAACACACATACAACATGAGTGGTGGAGATAGGCCGTAATTCTGACTGAAGGGTTGTAATGAATTTGAAATACATTTCTCATAAATGACTCAATGATTCCCAACATACAAATATTTCGAAGTTTTTATGGCATTGCCTTATACTGTTACCACCAGATATTAAGAAACTGACAATAAAGATAAGATTTGTTCTGAAAAGGGTAATGTAGGTTCAAAAATTATATTCTCTAGAGCCTATTAGGTAGAGGGGAAAATTGTTATTGAAATTTAAATTTATAAATTCATATCCTTTTCGAAGAAACTGAGAAGGAAACCAAATGCACTAAAAGAAGCCGCAACTTAGTTTAATAATGGATATTGAAGCAAACACACATGACGCCGCTACCTGCAGCAAGATCAGGTGGTTGTTTGAACCTAAACTAAACACAGCCATTTTTATGACCGGGCATAATGAAAAATACAAATTTCCATGACAATTTTCCCCTATAAAAGGGTTGAACCAAACTTACTTATTTGCTACCTGAATACGGTACCTGCTTCTACCGAAAACACAAATTTTCAGAATGGCTTTCATCTATAAAAGGGCTTGAAATTGCCGAATAAATTTCAAACACTCTTGAATCTCGGTAGACAATAGTTGTCAGCGGAAAATTTATAGAAAAAAAAAAAATGGAAGCAAAAAAACAAGTAAAATCTAGCGAAGTGCTCGACAAGTGTATAGACATGTCGAAAGTAAAACTGGATGTGTTAAAGGCACAAATTAATATGAAAATCTCCAATGTTTTTCAAATTGAAAAGTTCGTATACAATGAATTGAAATTGGAAAAATTTATTAGTCCGATGACGATGCGTAGTAATATGACTAAATTTCTGAATGATCACCGCGTCAAACAATTCATATCTGAATTATGGCCGATTCTATTAGCGGCTGAAGAGAGTGCTGGAAGCATACCAAATAAGTCTATGGAGCCGAAGAAAGATGAAAGTAACCAAACGAAAATCGAAATGGAAACAAACAATCTAAATCTAGTTCACATTCCCGATCCAGAAAGCAAGGCAACATTGTGAACAGTGGAAAGGAACCATTTGTAAATCATAAAACTTTCAATCAAGATGACATTGAAAACGATATTAAGCATCATGAAAACCACAGTGAATCTACATCGCTTTCTGGATCCCCTGAAAGCCTAAAGAGTGATACGGGAAGTGGCACACAAGTAGAACAAACGCCACCACTAGTACCATCTAACACTTTTGGTTCCAGCCTGAAACCACAACAACGCCTCAATGTGTTGTATGACAAACTTAAACCACAAGGACGTATCGACATATCCAAAGTAAAATTGGACATTTTGAAGCCATGGATAAGTAAGAAAATCGGCGATATTTTGCAGAAAGAAGATAATGCTGCCGTAGAGTTCGTATACAATAAATTAAAACAAGATCAAATGCTTTGTAAACGGAAATTACAGATCAGAATTGCTGGATTCCTAAATGGTGGCAAAGCACAGAAATTTATAAGTGAATTATGGCCACTTTTGTTATCAGCTCAAGAGAGTGAAAGCGGCATACCAGCTGAGTTTATGCAGCAAAACAAAGATGAAAATGTAAACGTAATTGAAAAGGATATTAAGCATGACGAATATGCATCGCTTTCTCGGTCCACTAATAGCCAAATTATTGGTGAGGGAAGTAGCACAAACGTGGATGAGAAGCAACGTTTAACTACAAGCACTTTAAGCACCAAAAATCAACACCCGGATAAGGAAAATAATAAAAATTCCATTAACATTGAACAACAGTTATCTAAACAGGACAAGTCTTTATCAAAAGATAATCAAATTGATAAGAACAAATCCTGCAAGCGTTCCGCGAAATGTTCTACAAAACACCGTGATACAGAACGTAGTTATAATTCAAGAAGTTACACTTCCCATAAGAAATCATCTTCTAAAATAGCCAGTCAGAGCAGTGAACGTAGTAGCGATAAAGGTAAAACATGTGGCTTAAACGGTTTTGAAAATAATTGTATGTTCTCACTTAAAACCCAACAACAAGAGACAAAGGCCATCTCAACAATTCGAGAATTTTTGTCGGAACATTGTTCACAAACCCATGAGTTTTTGAATCTTTGGAATGAAGCACCCGATAAGGAAACAATTCTACTATCAGACAAATTTGTGTATCCTGATGAAAAAAATATTGAACAACAAATAAATTCAACTTTGTTGCCAGCAGTAACTGTTAGAAAATCAGATCATAAACTGCAAAAAGCGAATATTGACTTCGATAAGGTAGTTAAAGCAGAAGACGAAATAAAAGCTACCCGGGAACTACACTCACGTAAACGTACGCACTCGACTATGAGTAATGAAAGTAAAAGGTCCGAAAGTGATTCTTCCAATAAAGATGAACAGCAAACAGCTAAGAAGAGCCGAACAAAGGTAAAGAAATCCTCTACGAAGCACAATTCAGACAAAGGCTCCTCAAGGAAGGCAGAAGCTGAATCCGGTAAACAGAAGAAATACAGCAAAGCAATGAGAGAACGGATGCTGGAGCTTTTTGGTAGTTGTAGTAGCGATGAAGAAGAACGCCGTCCAGACAAAACCTCTTCTAAGAAGCCAGTAGAGGAATTAAAAAGAAATGAGGACCACAAGAAGTGTAACAACGACATGAGTAAACTTGAGTTTGAGCTTTTTGGCAGTATGAGTAGTGATGAAGACGTTTAAAATATACTCGGCAATGAAGACTTACTTTTTACAACAGAAGCTATGGTATGAGACGATGCTAATGCAGATTATAATTTTGGAAGAAAAATTTATTATTTGTAGTCATAATTCGTATAAGTTTTATATTAAACATCGCATGACAATGTTTTTAATTTTTATTAAAAATTTATGTAATTAATGAATAGTTTTTAAATTTAATTTTTAATCTTAAGAAATATGAAATAAAAAAATAAAAAACAAAAATAAAAATTTTTTTTCAATGTTCTAATTCAACTACAGTGCTAAAGAGGAAAGGAAAGTGTTATAAAAGTTTTTTTTGTATTCCCAACTAAAAATGGTAACAAATTGGTTTTGAATTTTATATTTACAGAAGATATTATTGTTATCATTACTTTAACGCAAAGTAAGGCTGTATATTTTATATATTTGATGCCATATTGTTTGAGCTTTTTTTGTTTCTGCCAAATATGTTTACTACGATTGATAAAAAATGAAGCGCTTTAAGATAGATGAAGTCGCCGTAGTCCAGCAGGTAGTGTGTTGGCTTATTATACGTAAAGCCAGGGTAACCGCCCCAGGCCAGACAACAAAGACAAGATACAAAAAGTATTTGTTCGGCGACATCCTCTCAGCAGATTTATGGCAAAAACTTTGAGAGTAAATAAAATTGCCATGAAAAGATTCTCAAAAATCAGTCGTTCGGAATCGACTTTAAACAGTAGGTCCCACAACTCACGTATAAAATTAACACACACAACATAAGTGTTGTGAGAAACTAGGTCGTAATCCTGACTGAAGGGTTGTAATGATATGTATGTAATCATATGTATGTATGAATATTGAGGGGATTGTCCCTAATAATGTATTGCATTATGTTGGAATTAAGAAACTGGGTTATAGAGGAGAGGAAACAGGGAATACATACATTCACCTTTTATATTCGTAAATTAAACTTATCAACATGGTAATTGCACTGTTTGTATTCAATATTTCGCTCAAGTGTTTGTTGAAAAGCCCAAGCCATTTCAAACATAAATTACAACCCTTCAGACAGGATTACGACCTATTTTCTCACGCCACTTATGATGCATGTCTTAAATTTATACAGAGTGGCGGCACCTACAGTTTAAAATCGACTTCGAACGACAGATTTTTGACAAACTTTTCATGGCAATTTTATTTGCCCTCAGAGTTTTTGTCAGAAACTTATGGAAAAAATATATGCGATTTAGAGTGAGACGGTTATTTATTTACCTCACGAGTACAATCCTTTGAAGTAGCTATAGAACAGCGAAGCTGAAGTATAGTTGTTTGAGAGTACCAGAGGTAATAAAAATATCAAAATGATGTTGTGGTCGTATATTGTGTATGAATAATGTTTGGGTAAAAGAAAGCTATGTTTCAATGAGTGCCAGTTGAGTTCGCATGGATTCACAGATGAAGGCCATTAACGTATTATACGTCCTCAGTAAATGCTGTTTTAAATTTTATTTTACGAATCTCTAAGTATGCATCATGAGGCCACGAAATATTTGCATTTAAAACCAGATCCTCGATCCTATTTTAAAATAATAAGAATAGCTGACTTTTCCTCAAAGAAAACCAGTCTTACTTTCAAGGTTTTATTATATATTTCTGTGAAAAGGAAGAAAAATCCATTAATCCACAGAAATTTTTTATTGTCATAAAGTTAGGTACGCCAATATTTATGCACGATGGAAGCTAGTGACATTTTATTAGTGTAAGTTTGTCATAAACTAGATTATTGTTATTTTTCTTTCTGCATTCACCCTTTTTCATATGTAGTTTGACAGCCCTATTCTTGAGAGAAAGAAAAAATATTTGTTATGAACAACTACCAGCTCGTGATTGGGTTAATTTAATATTATGTCCAGAAAAACTTGAACAGACCAGCCAGTAGGATATAATTTACATACAAAGTTGAATTGATATGCCCACATATTAGGTTAGGTTAGAGTGGTAGCTCTGATACCAAAAGATCATTTGAGTACGTACAAGTGAACGTAGTCCCTTTACTGACTAAGCTCCACCAAACCAGGGAAGAAAAAATAGTTGGTCAGCGCAAGGGCTGCACGCCCACATACATAAATCATGCAAAATTTAAATTTCCTTTAAAAATGAATTTCTTTTGTTGTTGCTTGTAAATCATTCATTCAATAGTAACACACGATAAATTTAGACAATAACTATGATATTTAAGTAAATTAATGTCTTTAAAGTTTATGATGTGATAGAATAAAATCAGTATAGAAGGAATACGTTATTTGGCGCCCCATTCGTAGAAGCGCTATTTCTGTTTTATTTTGCTTGTCTTTTTGAACAGATTGAAATCTAATTCAGAAACAAATTCTCTTTAAATCCATGAATAGGAAACAGAATGTGTTTTGTAGCGTTTAAAGAGTTTGCTATAAGCAAATTCGAACTTATACGCTCAATAATTGGAACATGCGGTGAACACTATGAAGTTTACAATTATGTGGTTACAGTTATGCGGGTAGTTTTTTATATTAATATACTGATCTACATATGGTAGATGGCTATATGATATGATATTTCACGAATGGAATTGTGATCAAATTGACCCTACATATTAGAATCAACAAGCATTCAGTACTTTGGTGTACTGAATGTATCTTTAGAATTTTCTTCATTCTTGACGAAATTCCGCCGTCCCACAGAGGGGCATTTTGCCAGAAAACCTGGCCAAAATTAATAGAAGTGTTTTATGAGTTAATGGCTGGAATTTTTTGATAGTGTTAGTGATAATTAGGCCCAAGGATGAACCCAATTGATTTTGGTTTAAATCGGTCCGCGATTTCGCCTAGCCCCCATACAAATTCCCCTCGAAATTGCACTTATTTAACATAATTATGGTAGTTATGCAACAATCATTATAAAATTTAGCATGGATCAGTTCTGTATACTAAGAAATCATGATGTATAGTCTGGTGAAAATCGGATCACATTTGACCCTATTCCCCATCATACCTGTTAAGTAATGATTAGTAATCGTAATGATTAGTAATTTGATTACTTTTTTTTGAATGGTGAAATAATGATTACCATTACGATTATTTTTTGTTAAAATAATTAATAATTGATTACGATTACAAAATAATCAAAAAATAATCAGGATTACTATCTATTAGTCTAATAATCAAAAAGAATCAAAAATAATCCAAAAGTAATCAAATTGTTTTCAATAATTACTTTGAATTCTTTTTGAATATTTGAAAATAATGAAAAAGAATTATTGAAAACAATTTGATTACTTTTGGATTACTTTTGTATATTTGAAAATAATCAAAAAGAATTGTTTAAAACAATTTGATTATTTTTTTAGAGTTCTTTTGATTATTTTTGATTATTAGACTAATCGTCGTAATCCTGATTATTTCTTGATTCTTTGGTAATCGTAATCAATTAGTAATTCGAAAAATTTTTTCATAGAATTATATAATCATTACGATTCTTTTTAAAAAGTAATGTAATTGATTACTAATCGTAATCGAAATTTAACAGGTATGGTCCCCATATAAAGTCCCCTTTAGAAATTCACGTTTGCGCTTATAAATGGCTTAAAAACATCGATAACGTCATAAATTCAGTATGAAGGTGTATTTTGTAAATCTAAATCATATTACCAAATTTTGTTATGCTCGGACCATAATTGCCCCTTGGTCCAAAATAGGCCCCTTAAGAAAATATGTTTAGCAATTATAATTGCCTTAAACATTTTATTACCTCGATGAAATTCGACATGAACATGTTTAATATGAATGTGAATCATTTATGATCACATTTTATTATACTCGGATCATAAGTGCCCCTAGGTATTACATACGGTCCATTAAGAAAATCTAACATACATCTCATATTGTTATAATATTCGATATACATATGTAATTAAGTTTTTAAACTTCTATGATAATTAATATTTATTCATAATATTTATTTTACATTATTTAATACTTAACTTAAAATAATACTTAAAAAGTGAAACTAACTACAATCGTTAAAATCGTTATCATTTTCATCATCAACGTCAGGAAGGAGTAATTTAATAGTATCTGATGAAAATGCTTTTCTATTACTTCGCGTTTGTTGTACACTGCAGCTCATAAAAGGGTCGCTGCTTAAATGTAACCTATTCAGGACATCTCCATTGGTATCGCTTCTACTGAATTTCCTCGCATGATTCGTACGCCATAGGGCTTTATTGCCTATGGCTTTATTGCACTGCGTCTAATTTTTTTTAATTTTTCAAAAAAACTAAAATTTTCAAAAAATCGTCAAAAATAATTGCGCAAATTTGGGCAAACTTTTTTTGTTCCTGAATGTGAGAGTTCGTATTTTTCTTGTGGTATATAATATGAAACTACTATCTATAATCAGTGCATGTTTAAATGCTGTTACATGTAAGGGAAAAAATTATTTAAACCCAAGTAACCTTGAATTAGTTGTTAAAGATTTTATCGAAATATTTAACCCTGGACGTTGAATTTTCGACTACTTTAACCCTGAATGGTTACTGTTCGTCGAATCGACGAAGCTGATTTACTCTTTATCACATAATTCTTTTATGTTTGGCCAATTTTCGCTCTTTTTTCAACAACTTTAGTAAAAAGCAAGTGTTAAAAAGCAATCCAAGTTGTATACATTACCGTATACATACATCTTTCTTTATTTTTGTGTGTGTAGATTTTACCTTCTTCCATTATATTTTAATGTTAAAAGTCGTGCATAGTGCTAACATTTACACCAGCCGTCATACGACATTACAGTTACAAACAGCCCAAGCGTTTCACCCCACACAAGCACTTAAAATTTTTTTAGCGGAAATGGCAGAAAAACCAAAAATTGTATTCGTTCTAGGTGGTCCCGGTGCTGGCAAGGGTACGTTTTATTTATTTATATTAACATTATAGTTCAATTGTCAAAAAAAAAGAAAATTAAAAATGAATGTAAAAAATGAATAAAATAAAATATATTTATTGCGTGTATTTATATATTTAACAAGTACCGCAGTTAAATGATACTATTTAAAAAGACTCAAAACGGCAGATTTTTGAGAAATTTTTCATTGCAATTTTATTCACTCTCATAGTTTTTGGCAGAAATCTGCAAAGAGGAGTCACCGAGAAATATTTTTTTATATTTCGTTTTGTTGGGAGTGTCTGATCTGACTCTGATCTAAACTACGGCGACTACCTCTATAATTGCTACTACAGACTATCAAATTAACAGACTACCAACAACATTGCTAGGTGACGAATGTCATTAAAGCTAAAAGGTTTGTGCACGCCGCAACCGCGAAGGAATATGTAGATACAGTTGCAAAGTTGTGGTGTTAAATCGCTAATACAGGAGTTTAAATGCTCGCCAAACTTGGTGCAATAGGTTCATGGCATAGCGTGGCGGGTGGCTTGTTGCGACTTGTTAAAGCCAACCAAATCAAATTCCTCCATTTTTAGGCGAAGTAAATTAGTAAATGTAGCACGTTGTCTTGCTGCATTAAGAAAACAGTTGCGATTGTAATAGTTCTTGAAATAGTTCGATCCAATATGCTCATCAAATGCTAAATCTTTCAGACTGCAAAAATTATCTATGTCCACGAGAAAAGCTTTTCGTTGAAGAAAAATTTCTCAGACAGTGTGAATTTTGATAAGAAAATTCAATGACTTACAAGACTTTATTGCTTAAGTATTCTTTTTAAGGTGAAGTGGTAAATCTCACTAAGCATTTGTCACCGTAGCTTAGTAGGTAGTGTATTGTGTTATTAGAAGTAAAGCCTGGGTTCAAACCCCAGGTTAAACATCAAAACGAAATACAAAAAAATAGTATTTCTTCAGCGACTTCCTCTCAACAGATTTCTGGCAAAAGCTCTGAGGGTAAACAAAAAATTGACATGAAAACTTTCTCAAAAAAATCTGTCGTTCGCAGTCGACTTTAAACTGTAGGTCCCGGCACTCATGTATAAAATAAACACACACAACATAAATGGTGTGAGAAACTAGGTCGTAATCCTGACTGAAGGGTTGTAATGTAATGTAAATGTAATAGCATTGCCATCTGAAGAAGCAAATTAAACTGAAAAAAATATGAGTATTGCTGCCATAAACTCACTGATATGCAACCCCTTTTCAGAGTGTTAATTTTATTAAAACTCACCCTTTTGTTTGGCTGAATGCTAATTATCATAAAACGCTAATGCATTATACCAACCTTTTCAATGTAAACGTTTTTGTTTTCTTACACTCTTTATCACATTCTTTACAGGCCTTATAGCTGTCTTAACTGCGTATATGTGTTACCATTGCACTAAGTGAAGACACTAATTAACAGTCACACACACACTCCCACCTGAGCTGCAAAAAGTTTGCATGTTCTCACAATTACTTGTAAAACCATGCAAACCAAGGATCATACCATATACTTTAATTATAGTGTGTGTATATGGACACGTTGACATACGGACATTATGGTTTGACATGTGTTTTGTGGATGTGTAGAAACATTTTTACGCACGCATATAAAATTGTGTATATTGTATTTTAGTGACAAATTGGAAAATCAACACGAAATTATAATTGAAAATTACAAAACCATTAAGGGTCAGAGCGTTTTGGTCTGTTTTATGACCAAACTTAATTGTATTGCTCAAACGTAATTGTATTGCTAAAATCGTAATTCGGTTTTTCAAGTCGCATGGTACAAGGTTCGAATGGTATGTTGTTGCCGTTCAAGCACATACGTTGATTTGAGATATGTTTTTAGGAAAGCATGCATGTTAATGAAGTCGCCGTAGTCTAGTAGGTAGTGAGTTGGCTTATTAGACGCAGAGCCCGAGTTCGTATACCAGGTCAGACATCAAAACGAAATATGAAAAAAATATTTCTTCGGTGACTTCCTCTCAGCAGATTTCTGGCAAAAACTCTGATAGTATATAAACCAGCCATGAAAAAGTTTCTCAAAAATCTGTCGTTCGGACTCGACGTTAAACTATAGGTCCGGCCACTCACGTAGAAAATTAACGCACACAACATGAGTGCTGTGAGAAACTAGGCCGTAATCCTGACTACAGAGTTGTAATGGCCAATTATATATGTATGTATGTATGCGCGTTAAACATACAATCCTTAGCAATGTTTATCTATATTTTGTGTCTATCAGATCAAATACGCAAAATATAAGTTAAAATGCGCGGAAAAATGTAATAAATTAAAAAACAAATCTTCGAGCCATTTACATATCGTTATTTTACTTGTGTTTGTTATTGTTTGTAATATTAGTGACATTCTAACATCAACGGCAAAATCAAACAACATCAATATCTTTATTTATTTCTGAAAGCGCAATGAGTTTACAGTTTACTAAAGCAATTGTACTATGTATGATTCCGATATGTACAGTATTCAACAAAACAAAGTGTGTGTGCAAATTCATATCATATCCATGCGATATAATCATGCCCTCTAATCGCTCTTGCAGAATATTCAATGCGGCATAAGCCATGTGGCTCGTAGCTCAGTGGTGATTTGGTAAATAGACTGCATAAACAACAACTAATTCGGAAGATGTAAAGTCGCCGTTATCTAGTAATTAGTGCGTTGGCTTATTAGATGTGAGGCAACATTTCGAACCACGTTTTATAATTTAACCGCTGGCTGGGACATCTCGAATAAAACAAAATATCTTACAAAAAAATTAAATTAATTTAAACTGTATGTTGCTCTCCTTATGGATAAAATTAACACACAACATCGATGGTGTGACAAGCTATGTCGTAAGCCTTACTAAAGGGTTGTAATAATCAGTTCTCAGTGAAAAATTGTAATAGCACGCCTAGAAAATCTATTTAAAATAAACGAAATATTGCACGACAACTGCAAGGATATTAAAAAAATGTTTCCTCAAAAGGACGGAATTTTCTAAATAGTATTTCACAATTTAATTGAAATCATGCTACGCAGTTTTCAGATCTTTAAGAAAATAAATTATTAGCTTATTGGAAATATTATATTACTTTTAGTATTTATTTCATTAATTGTATACGAATATTAAAGAAAACTGTTGTATAAAATTCTTTATCGTTTTAAAGACTTTAGTTTTTATGTACGAAATAATATAATTACAAGAATTTTGAGCTTTAGTTTTGTCCGTCACTATAAAATTATTTATTTTAGATTAACAACTCTACAACTCTATTCTATTTAATGTTCGGTATTTGAAAAATGTCGCATAAGAATAATAAATATTAGGGAAATCTTTATTTAATGGATGTAAATTTTGTTGCAATTTATTTTCTCGTATAACATTTGAAATTATTTTTTAAAGAAAAACGATGTAAGGTTGTAACGCAAACATGCATGTATTTTTCAACAATTTATTCTTACATTATTTTTGAATCTGCAACCATCGAAAGGCCTGCTAAAAGAGATTAGTCTTCTGCTTTGCTTGAAAATTAACGAAAAAAAGCAGAAACAACGGAATAAAGAGATGCTATACTTAGAAACGAAAATTAATATGAAAATTAAGGACTCATAGCGAATTAGGATGAATCTTGCTCAATTCCCTACTTTTAGGAACAAAAATACTCTTGTATACCATCTTGTTCTTTGTCTGCCTAAGGTAAAATGTTGTTTCTAAAGTTCAATTTGTTTAACAATTAAAAATAATCATTTGTTTTAAATTACTTTCATTGCCAATGGCACAAAATTTATACATCAATTTCCAATGGCAGGTATTTAATGTTTTATTAACCATACTTATGCACTTCCGCCATAAGCCCCTTTTATTTGCACATTTCAAATCATTCATAAACGAAATAAAATAAAAAGGTTAAACTACAGGAAAAGCTAAGGAAACGTTTATGAATTCTAAATAATATGATTGATTGTTATCGCTTAAAACCATCCGCATTTATATGCGACCTCCCCTTTTTTGATGAATGGTTTTAATTTACAAAGTTTGCGTTGGAAAAACAAACAAAAAAATACATATTAAAAAAGAGAAAAGCTGTGGTCACACTGAAAAAACATTTGCTTCAAATATGTTTACTAGTATTTGCATTAAATTTATCTGTAGTTTGTTTGCTGGTCACATTGACGGTAAATATTTGACAAAATTTATTTTCCCAAATAACAATGAAACAGCATCAAATACAGTTTGGAGCAAACATGTTTTCCCTGCGGTCAGACCGAAATAAATATTTTTTATTTTCTCATAAACAAAATTTGTTACATCAGACAAAGAGAAACAAACGAAAAGGTACACACGATGAAAAAAACAAAAACAAAACAAAACGAAAATAAACAAATTTGTTTAATCAGAAGAACAGAAATAAAGGGAAAAATATAACATAAATAAATAAATGAATAAAAATAAATAAAAATTCGAAATGGAAGATGAGAAAACATTATTTGTTTTAAGTTGCGGAGCAGCCGCCATCTTCTTTGCCAAAAAATAAATTAAATTCGCACAGCTGTTTAATTGTTTTGTTTTCTACATCAGTGTTGACAACTGAATTGCGTTTAAACGATAAAATATATAACTTAATACCACACTGTGTTTAAACATAAAAATTTTGTGCCGTAAAAGACTGGTTTTGGAAATATTGGTCTCTGAGGTCCAGATATAAATTGATAAATTTTAATAAAACTTTGAAATATAATCATCCCTGAGATGGATATCAAAGAAAAGTTCTTTCAAAGAGCTTTCGATTGACGTATTAAAAATTTGAACCCATTCGTCTATTAAACAAAAATTATGATCTTTACCTGATTTTCTTTACAGTATTGCAATTTTCTTGGAAATTAGTAGGTTAATCAATTTTTTGTTCCATATAACTTTCTGTAGCAAATCACATGTATGATCATTCATTTGGTACAAACTTGCATTTAAAAAATGTGACAAAAAATATGGATCAAAACTTTTAATAAACCTGTCGAAAGGTCTTTACACTATTTTTTTAATATCTAATTTTCAGAAGTTTATTATTAAAAGCTTTCCGTTTTGGCGATTTTATGAAAAAAATTTATAATTTATTATTAAAAGTGGCCAACACTGCTTACAACAGCTGTTATTTGCCACTGTTTGCTCTTACAAAATTTTTGCACGATCAAATATTTATTTGCTCGAAAAAAGGAGAAAATATTTGAGATGATAATGATTTGTTTGCAAGCAAACAATTTTGTTTTATCAAAATCTTGTTTGCACCCCTAAAATATTTTATGGTCACACTAGAACAAAGAAATAAATGATGTTTTACTTCAAATATTTACTCAGTCTGACCATAGCTTAAGAGTTACAATGTTAAAGCAAAAAAAATATGAAAAAGTTTTGAAATGGAAGCAATATCATATCAGTTGTATTATAACACAAAAATCTGTAGTTCGGAGTCAACTTCAAATTGTAGGTCCCGCCACTCACGAATAAAATTAACACACATAACATGAGCGGTGTGAGAAGCGAGGCCGTAATCCTGACTGAAGGGCCAAATATGTATGTATATATAAACACAGAAACAGAACGGAACAACCATTGACAACGACGTGCCTTCGCTGAACGGGTTCTGGAGCAGTTAGCAACTGATGTGAATTGTTATTGAAAAAACATCTTCAGCGTTGATACTCTGCCGTTTGTTTGAAAAAAAAAACAAATTCTTGAATTTGGGTATTAACTTCATGAAGACAGAGATTGCAAGCATTGAATACCGTTTGCTGTCCTGAACCATTATATTCAACAGTCACCAGAGCTTATCGATTATTCTTATTTCCGTTTCAATTTACCTTTTGCAGATACGTGCCGGCCGTCACCTTTTTCGACAACCATTCCTCTTGAAATCTTCTGAAAGCATGATTAAGACATTACCGTTTTTGTTTTCTCATTTAAGTGCCTATTGATTGCTGATTGGAGTGCTCTCACAATCTGCCGTTAGAACTAACATTTGGTTAGAAGACTATCATATCTTATATGTCACGTAGGGTGGACTTTACATTGAATTAAAGATGTTAAGCTTAATTCGCTATGATATTGAAAACCGTATAAGCCTTAATCGGGTGAATGCTTGTCTTGATTTTTTGGATATGTATGTCCTGATACGATCCATGAGTCTTGGATATTGTATCGAATCTTTTATAAAAGATTCTTATTTTTAAATTTAAATAAAACAAAATGTGTGTGAGATATCATAATTTTGTAGACCTGGCATTATGAATTGAATATAAAATAGTTCAAATGTTTAGTACGACTACTCCATAACTATCGCGCATAAATAAGACCGAATTTGACCTATGACATGGATTAAGTTGATTTTGAGGACTGTGGTTATTTGTGAGACATAAGAAGAAGTCTAACGGATTCAAATCGCACTAGCCCCAGTTCATCTGTACTTGAGATGACAAAGCCCTCAAATCGTTTGTGGAAAATATCCAATGTAACATGAGCTTTGTGGCACAAAGCATCATTCTGTTGAAACCACATATCTTTGGTGTCTAGATCATCCAATTTAGACTGAAAGAAGTGGGTAATCATCGACCTATATTCGCTGTGACAGTGATGGCCTAGCCTAGGTCGTTCTCAAATGAATATGGACAGTTGACGCCGACAGCTTAAAATCCATACCAAGGTTGGGTTAGGTCGGAGTGGTAGCTTATATATCACAAAGCTCTAGAAGGAAGAAATATGACCTAGACGCAGCAGAATGAGAATAGAGCGGAGCCTGGACGTAGGCTGAAGATGATGGAACTGGAACATATGCCAAAAAAGGGGTCCACCTCGAAGTAATACGACCGTGATTCCGAGGTGGAATGATTCCCCGGTGAGGAGACAATGCGGGTTTTTAGTCAGTACACCCAGTGGGAGAGTCTGACATATCATGTCTGATGACGATGCATAAAGCATTTTCCCTCCTTCCCGCAAAAAAAAGAAAAAATTAAAATCACA
This sequence comes from Sarcophaga subvicina, assembly GCA_936449025.2. Lineage (NCBI taxonomy): Eukaryota > Metazoa > Arthropoda > Insecta > Diptera > Sarcophagidae > Sarcophaga > Sarcophaga subvicina. The sequence goes on from OW388080.2 coordinate 88,641,218, forward strand.
AAGCTCACTTGATCGCCACAGGTGAAATGCAGTCCCTGTACTGACCAAGCTCTACCAAAACCAGGGAAGAGGAAGAAGTTGGTGAGCGCAAGGGCGGCCCATCGAAAGCACGACTACCCCACGCTAGAAAACCAGCCAGAAAGTTTGATAAATGAAGCTATATCCTTGACATTAATAGATAATAGCTCCGTCAAGCCGACAAGAAATGGAGAGCCAATAACCTATATCTGCACCTCGCAAGAGATGGGCATTGACAAAGAAAGTGGATAACAGTCTCCTCTTCCTCACCAGATCTGCATCCACGGCAGTCGTTAAATGGTAGCCGCATTCTTTCCGCGTGTCTACCCATAATACAGTGATCTGTAAGCAGTAATCGAGATGATGTTATGACCAAGTCCAAGTAACTGGTTGGTGCGCCTTCTATCCATTGAGGGCCAAGTGAGTCTAGCGGTGGAGCAGAATTCCTCATTGATCCAGGATAGGGTGGCATCTCGGAAGAATTTCCGCGCGATGGCCAACTTGACCGAGGCAAGTGGCATACCCAATTCAATTGAAAAGGAATCCGGAAGGAGTGAACCAGCTCCGGCGAGATCGTCGGCCCTACAGCTTCCGGAATGTTACTGTGCCCGGGGACCCAGACAGTGAGACACTGAAGCGCCCAGAAAGAAGTTCGAGACAGCGGCGACATTCCCTAACGATCCTGGAGTTATTCACAAAACCTGACAGGGATCTTATGGCAGCCTGACTGTCAGAAAATACCGAGACGCGGGTGCACCCCTGATGAGGATCCTTCTAGCGGCTCGGTAAATGGCCATCACCTCCGCCTTAAACACGCTACATTAATTCGGCAGCCGGAGAGAAGTGTTTAGATCCAGTTTCCCAGAGTATATTCTGCCTCCAACCCCATTATCGAGTTTAGAGCTGTCGGTGTATATATCCAGATGCTTCGGGTGGGCGATCGTGTTAGAATCCCAGTCGTCCCTACTCGGAATCAGAAAGTGGAAACCCCTGTCAAGACAATATTCCGCTCACAAATCCATACCAAAAGTGCAAAACAGACTAAATAAGTGACGACAAATTTGAGAGATGAAGGTTCAACAAGATGGCTATTATTAAATGTCCAGACGTTGTTGGAAGACCCATACAATAAACTGAAAATTAAGTTCTAAGTTAAATGCATCATTTCTAACTCTAATTTAATTATTTGCTGGAGTATATTTTTAATTTAAATGAAAAGTTATTGAATTGGATAAAATATTCACTTTTTACAGAAATTTTGAAATGCAGGACACCTTGAAAATTGTTCGAAACTCAATCTGTGTTGTCTGGAAACAAACAATTTTCTTTACTACTCTTTGCATTTTTTAAGAATAGAATGACGAAAGTTACGCTCACTTAGATGTGAAATAATATTTTTCAAGTGGTGATTTTCTGTCCGTGTGTAAAAGTCGCCGTGGTCTAGTAGGTAGTGTGTTGGCTTATTAGACGAAAAGCCAGGGTTCGAGCCCCAGGCCAGACATCAAAATAAAATACAAAAAGTATTTTTTCGGCGACTTCCTCTCAGCAGATTTCTGGCAAAAACTCTGAGAGTAAATAAAATTGCCATGAAAAGTTTCTCAAAAATCTGTCGTTCGGAGTCGACTTTAAACTGTAGGTCCCGCCACTCATGTATAAAAAAAATTAACACACACAACATAAGTGGTGTGAGAAACTAGGTCGTAATCCTGACTGAAGGGTTGTAATGACCAATTATGTATGTATGTATGTATGTAATAATTGTTCTGTACATTTATTTTAAGCTTCTTTTAATACATACACATTCCGTTGATATTCAAAATTGGTTTAAAGACATCAGATATCACTTAAAGAGTCATTCATCCATCCGTACTACCAGGGAAATCTCTTGCTTATGTAGTAAATGCGACTGTTTACTACTGAACGAAGCACATCAATGTCGAGCAGTCAACCAAGCAACTGAATAAAAAAATATTTAAGATGGACTCTTTCCCCTTTGTTGTGTTGGGGGTGGGTGGGGTATAATATGCAAATTATTTAAAGCTAAAGCACTCATTTGCAAATACTGTAACTGTAGAATTTTTGGTTTCTCCCATACAGGGTGGTGTAATAAATTGTAAAATAACTATTGTTAAGCTTAATAAACAAATTGAGAATTTGAACTGAAAGCTACTACCTCAACCGTTTACCATAGTGATGGATAATAACACGAGCGAAGAGTATTCAAATTGACAAAAAGGTAAAGGATTCGGATTACGCGGATGATATTTATCTACTCCCCCATGAGATCTTCAACGTGCAAAAATATGAAATATTGGAGAGGCGACAGGCTACTCTATCGACCCTCTTTTCTTTTTGGTTGGAGAATAATAGTGATACTGCCTCAGAATGATATTCAAGTTATTCAATATGGCTTACCAGAAAATGTTGTCTAAAATGATTGTATTTTTCAGTTTTCGAAGGACACCACAAAGAGGTGTACTCGGCCCCTTTATTCTACTGAAGACCAACAAAAGAACATGCTGCATAACTATCGTCTATACATATGACGTGGCACTAGCGACTACAGGCAAAGATTCAAAATTAATTTAGGAAATTCTGGAATCTGCTGCGTTGAGATTACTATCCAAATGCTGCAACGAATGTTGACTGGCAGTAAACCTAACCAAAACATAGTGAGTACTATTCACAAGAAAATATAAGATCCCTAAATTTCCTATCCCTAGTAGCTCTAACTTTATCAAAGTGTGTGTTGGGATCGTAACTGCAACTTGAATACCCAATCTAGAACCAATATGCTCGAACTGGGGTATCAACCCTAAAAATCAATATTGCCTATCCAACTTTGTAATCAAATCAACGGCAGCGGTTTGGTGGTTGAATCATCAAGCCAGGTTTGTGTGGATTATGAGAATGGTGGCAAAGACAATAACAGCTGTCCTTGGAACTACATTATCCAAAGTATTGTTTACTATTCATAACTGTACACCACTCGATATATTGGCGAAACAAGTTGTTGCGAACACTGAGACTGAGCGCCATAAGATCATGCAAGCAATGCGGCTATACATACATACATACATAATTGGCCAAAAGTGAGTCGGTCCTCATTTGATCCATTAGTATCCGGCAGAGTCTAGCAATACTTCTCTTAGCCTCTTGTTGCCAACAACATTGAGCTTCCCTGTAAAATGAGTGGACGAAAGCTAATTTAATGGATACAATCGGAATTCCTAAGCGCTGTAATATGTCGGAGATTGTGAGCTCGGTATCGCCATGGGCCAGGATATCAATCATCATTTCTATATTCCGGAACCTATATAAGAGTCATCTTTGAACATTGCGCCGCAAAGAGCAAACGCTGCGGTTACCAGGCATCCAATAAGAAAGAATCCTTAATAAATATACTACAGCCCACCCTATCATGCATCTTTAAACCTCAAGAATCTCATTGGAAACCTCTAGACCTTTAGACCATACATAATTGGCCATTACAACCCTTCAGTGAGGTTACGGCCTAGCTTCCCACACCACTCACGTTGTGTGTGTTAATTTTTTTATACATGAGTGGTGGGACCTACAGTTTCAAGTCGACAGATTTTTGAAAAACTCTTAAAATCTTATTTACTCTTAGCGTTTTTGCCAGAAATCTGCTGAGAGGCAGTCGCCGAAGAAATATTTGTTTCATATTTTCGTTTTGATGTTTGACCTGGGCTTTAAACCGTGGCCTTACGTCTAATAAGCCGACACACTATCTAGTAGACTACGGCGAAACTTCAATGACTTGATAGCAATTCCGATTGTCCCCATTAAATTGACATTTTTCCACTCATTTTACAGGGAAGCTCAATGTTGTTGGCAGTAAGAGGCTAAGAAAAGTTTTGCTAGACTCTGCCGGATACTAATGGATAAAATGAGGACCGACTTACTTCTATCATTAAATCGCCATTGCACTTTTTGTAGGAATGCCGAAAGTTTTAACTCATTTTTAAAAGCTACCCTTTAATGAAAACTGTGTACACACTCAGTCTTCATTTGAATGCTTCGTTAGAGAGATTTTGTTTGTGAAATGCTCGGTTTTTTCTTTATTTACTGCTTGGTTGGTTTGGTTGTTGATGTTGCTTATGGCCAAAAATTTGTTTATTTATGAGTATCTGATTCCATTTATTCTTTCTTCCTTTCTTTTTTTTATTATTCTTGTATATGAATGGTATTTTATAGTGTAAAGGCTATTAAATCAGCTTCGTTTGCATAGTTATTTGAGCCATTGTAATACGATTTAGTGTTCAATTGAGTTGTTGGCCAACTAAAATGTATAAACAACGATTGCAGAACTTTGTCTTTCTTATTTTGATTACAGTATAGTGGTCGTAGGGGCAAAAGTTTCAAGTTGTAAGCTAAACAAGCGAAAATCTCGAGCGTAACCTTATAGAAAATTTTTGAGGTAAGTGTTGTTGAAGTTGTTGTTGTAGGCATGGAATTGAAAAGTATTCCAAGTGAATTTGATGAGAAATTGGTAGAAAGGAGAACCATAATGAAAACAGTGGACTATTGATACTGCCATCCAACTAATACATGTCCTAGGCAAATATGCTAAACTGAATATATGCCTTATACCCAGTATTTATGTTGTCAACAATGAATGACAAATAGATGGATTGTTGTTATCATCTATGTGTGATAGAAGGGTAAGAAAGTGTCTTGGATGGATTATTCAAAGCGAATAAAAACTTGTTAATTTTATGAAGTCGAATCAGGATTACTTACGTTTGTTGTATGTCTCACCATCTCTTTACAATTAAGTTGGTGTTTTTAAATCTAAATCTTCTACCCATGAGTGCTTGACCAACCCCTTACGCAACATGTGAACATGGGACATCACTTAACCTCAGCCACTCTTGTTAGGAGGAGCGAAGGGTATATGATCGTTTATTAGGCCGCTATGTTGTTAGCTTGAGGTAGCATTGATGATTGATTTGTATCTTAAATTGGGAGCAGCTATCCCGTCAATGTCCAATAATGAATACCTGTCTGAAATGCTAGGCTGCCATTATGTTCTCTATTTATATACATCATTGGTCATTACAACCCTTCCGTCAGTATTACGAGCTAGTTTTTCACACCACTTATGTTGTGTGTGTTAATTTTGTACATGACTGGCCTCGCCTACGACTGCGAACGACAGAGAAACTGTTTCAGGGCCGAAGAAATATTGTTTCATATTTCGTTTTGTTGGAGATGTCTGACCTTGGATTTGAATCATGGCCTCATGCCTAATAAGCCAACACTCTACCTACTAGACTACCGTGACTACCCTATGTTAAGGCCAACTTAAATATATGTTCGTCCAAACTCTGAGAACAACTGCCAATTCTGATTCCGGTATGACTCAAACGGAGCTATGTTGCGATCTGTTCGTCAGAAGTAGAAACATTTTTCCCCACCTGCTGTATAATGTCGAACGGTCGTTTAGTTTTTTGTTGAAGGTGCTAAAGTCTCTAAGGGTAACGTGTGCAATCTGGTAAATGACCATAGTACATAGTACAAACTTTAGAGGTTTTACTCCCAACTATCAACAGGGTTCAACAGGGCTTGACATTCAAAATGACAGAGTCTGAAAGATTTAAAAGTTGACGAGACAGATAAGGGATCTTTAGAGGTCTGGTGTGTGTTTGGGAGGAAGGAACTTGAAGCAATCAAATGTTATCAGCATAATTATTTAACTACGTATTAATAAACGGGCTATCAAGATTACAATATTGTAGGAGTATTTTAAATGAGAAGTAAGAATTTCCATGTTCGGTCTATTCTCAGTACGATCTTCGGGCTATATTTGTGTAAGTAGCATTGAGAAATGAGCCCACCAAGGGAACGTTTAAATGTCGATACGAGTTTGCCAAAATTATTGGTTGAAAGTGAAATGAGAAATTTCACAATTCCTACCGAATTTTATACAAAAATCTGTCGGTAGGTTTTTTGTGAGAATAATTATTTCTTATTCGTAAGTAAGAAAACATTTTATTCAAAGTATTTTTCATATTTCAGGTCATTTGTGGATTCCTTATAAATAAAATTACTCAAACTTTGAAGTAAATTAATAATTTACCCAATTTTCGACATTCTCATAGGAATTGAAGTGCTGCTCAGCCAATGCCTACTCCATTGATAAAAACAAATGGTAGTCGAAAAGAGCCAAGTGTGCTGAATACGACGGTCAAGTGGTGTAGCAGCTCTTATCCAAATGCTATTGTAAAATATTTATTTATTTAAAACTTTATTAATTATTTAATTTTATTTTAGTGCACTAGAAGAGTACTGTAAAATAATAAAGAACAATAGTTTTTAACAAAGTGCAGCTGAAGCGCACTGTTTGGTTAAATTTTATTGATTGAATTGTTGAATGAAAATGTCCCTTCTTTTATACTAAATTTTGGCTGATTTGGCAATTCCAAATCAAACCCTTAATTCTAATACAATTTTGTATTGGCTTAATACTATAACATATGTTTGTGTGTATATTATATGCTTAACTATATTATATTGGTTTGTGTGTGTAATAATTATGGGACAAGTGGATGTCATATGACACGCGCCCGCTGTCCATAATAATTCCCACGGTAAATTGTGAAGAGAGCCACACACTATCACTAGCAATGCAATACAACAACAACACACGTTGTGCATATTATATGCATACCAATACAGCCGGCGGCCTGACAACAAAGTATCAAATGATCTTCGCGTGTGCGCATTACTATTGTGGCGTCATATGCTGCAGCGACGGTCAGCAACTTTGAGTCAGGTGGTAGCTGCTCATATGCAATTGGATATTCTTTTGTTTATGCACATGAAATGTTGTGCTAGTATTGATAACTGGAAAATCATGCTACACTATGATAGTGTCCTGAACCGGCTTTGCTTTGTGTGCAGATGAATTTTCATGTTGTAAAATTATTTTGCCGTGTCATCTGGCCCATTCTAATCGTCTATCGATCTGTCCATAGTTCAAATTTATTATATGTTATCGGTAGCGATTTATGTTAACAATCCTACCAGACCGAAGATGATGGTTGTTCAGTATTACCCCAGGATGTGTTCCGTTTAAGATTCTGAAAATAACTCAATTTTTCATTGCCCATAACAGTTCGATGCTATTCTGATTTTCAGTCTTGTCTTTGAAGTAAAATTTTTCAAGTGCTTTTTCAGTTTTTCATCTGTCTGTCATTCAATTCACATGGCACCCATTTTCCAGACTTTCGAACCGTTCTGATAGCTTGAAATTATTTATTGTACAACGTTTAACTTTTCTGTCATTTGTTTCTGACTCAAACAGTCACCTTCATCCAAAATTGTTTGCAATTCGGAATCTTCAAATTTGTTCGTTGTTCATGTCTCACATCAAAATCCTTGTCTCTGAACCATTGTAACCATCTTCCGCATACTGCTTTTGATGGAGCAAGATCATCTTATGCTTATGCATAAGATTTATTGAATTAATGCTCGTTCACAATAAATATTCTCGATGGATATATTTGTATCTAGACGCTCACTTTATACCGATACAGCTGGTAATATTTTAATGTAAAATAATTGAGTTGTAAATGTCTTTAATTAATCTTTTAATATTTTGTATCAAATAAACAAAAATATTGTACATAAAAGACCACGACTCTATGTGACACAAATTATATGCTTATTTTCAATATTTTTTATTCAAAACACAAAATTATTTTTTGTTTTCAATTTTTATTATAAAGAAGAAGAAATAATTTATTTAAATAAATATGACATTGAACCGAAAAAAATAAAAAGTACTTTGGCGACAGAAGAATACTAAATTGAAAGCGTGACTTGAACTGATGTGGCACATAAAATTAATTTTTAAATAATTAAAAATAACTGAATTCGTTTTAATTACAGAAAATCTTTTCATAGAAATATTTTACTTGCAGTGGCTTCTCAACGTTTGCCATTTTAAAAGACCTAGAAAAGGTGTGACTGAAAAGCAAATACAGAAAGACGTTGAGAAAAGATACTCGTAATACCACCAGGAAATTAATTAGATTCACTATGGTGTAGACAGTTATTTATAGTGCAAATGGCAAGAGTTTTTCTTCCTCTTTAAGTCCTTACACTTATTAAGGCAGAATAAAATGAAAAAAAAAACCGAATAAAAGTCAAAAAATTGCTTGAACTGTGTGTTTTATTTCCTTTTTGTTTTCATGTTCACGGTGAAGATATTCGTTTCAAAAAATTCTGTACTAAATTGATAATTATTACAAAAAATAAAGAATTTATAGAGTATATTGCACTTAATTTAGTTCTTTATTTCTTCGACTAAATCCTCTCAGCTGATTTCTGACAAAAACTCATGACATAAAAAGTTGCTCAAAAACGAAAAACGGAAATGTTGAAGGATACACCATTTTCAAGAGATCGATGAAAATTTTCGATGATATCTCACACATAATTTGCTTCATTTAGATTTGTTAATAGGAAGTGTTTAAGGATACACCAACCAGATACAAGAGATCGATGAATATTTTCAATGATATCTCACATACAATTTGTTTTATTTAGATTGACAAATAGGAAGTGTAGTAATAGTAGTAGGAATAGGATACACCATATACTAGATTTCAATGCATATTTTCGATAATATCTCACATACAATTTGTTTCATTTAAGTTTACAAATAGGAAGTGTTTAAGGATACACCATATTCAAGAGATCGATGAAAATTTTTAATGATATCTCACACACAATTTGTTTAACCGTAGTTCGAGCTTTTTATCAAAAATGATACATTTAAATTTTTGAGTGGATATAACTTTAATTCAGAAAAAGTTAGATGTTTGATATTTTTTGGATTCGTTAGTATTGTGATTGTCGTTATTTTAAACCAAAGAAAATTTCAAACAGGACTTAAAAAATTTAAAAACTTCATAATTCTATCTTATGTATCATTTTTGATACATACGACTTTCCTAGGGATTCTTTGGTGTTGTGTATTTATAATCCTTTAATTTTCTGAACCATTTAAAAATAATCAAATTATTTTATACACATGAGTTTTAGTCAGTTTATACATCAATATAAATGGAAATAAAATTTTGTAATTCAATTGAAACTCAAATGCCTAAAAAAACAATTTAATAAAAAAAACTCACTAAAATAATATCGAAATTCAATATATTTTCGTATTTCAAATGACAAAAAATAAAAAATAAAAATTAACACCAAATTGCATGTCAAAGCAAACAAACTGTAATAAAACTAGAACATGAAGTGATGAAAGAAGAATACAGCAATGCAAAGTGGATGTCAATCAAATAAACAGCATTACCAGAAATGAATACAATTTCAATGTTTAGTGCCACATCGAGAGATGTTAATGACGTATTTATACTTCAGTGCATGCACAATCTCAGAAACATTCAATTTTATATAGAATTTTTTGTACATGATGACGGTGGGGAATATTTAATGTTTACATACATAATTGCCCATTACAACCCTTCAGTCAGGATTACTACCTAGGTTCTCACATCACTTAGGTTGTGTGCATTAATTTCATACATGAGTGGCGGAACTTACAGTTTAAAGTCAATTCCGAACATCAAATTTTTTTAGAAACTTTTCATGGCAATTTTATTTAATCTCAGAGTTTTTTCCAGAAATCTGCTGAGAGGAAGTCGCCGAAGAAATATTTTTTCAAATTTTGTTTTGATGGCTGACGTCTAATAAGCCAACACACTACCTACTAGACTATGGCGACTTCAAACCGAAAACCGGATAACCATAAAATATTGCTTCAAAAACATGACAGAAAATCCGTACTGCTTACAATTTTTACTCTCGATTAAAAATGGACTTATTTTCAGCATCCTAATCAAAAAAACCCGAGTTTCTCTAGAACCGCTATAAATTTCGACTGCGAAACCAGTTTAGTTCTGCAAGACGACAAAGCTGTAAAAAAAGGAAAAGAAATTTATATTTTGAAGGGACATAAAGAAATGAAAACATTAAGAAATTATTTCTATTATTAAACTTCTATTATAAGCAATACAGTGTTTACCCTTGCAAAGCGTTATTTAACGCAGCCCGAAACTTTCGACTTTAAAAAAATCGGCTAAAAAAAATTATAATAACAGCGTCAAATCTTACTTAAGTAGACTTAAATTCTGTTTTTTCTTCTGCTACAAATTTTTGCATTAAACTAACAGAATTTGTGACATATAGTCACTTCTGTAGTTATGACTACGCCTATGTGAACATCTGTGACAAATAACTCAATATTATTTCCGCTCTCTATACGCATGAGTTGATATGCGAGTGTATTGTTTAAAATATAAATATATGACAACCTACATAATGTATAATCTGATTATAAAATAAAATTGTACAATCGAAAGAGGTTGACAAAAGGTAGAAAAGTAGACTTCCCACACAAATATAAACTATTATTGAAGGACAAAAAAAACAAGATTATTTTTTACTGCAATTTATTATGGTGCATTTATGCGGTCTATTACACTGCGTGTGAAACTATTTTTATTGCAAAGAATTTAAGAATATTAAGAGAAATAATAATAAATAAATAAAAATGTTGAATACACTACGCAGTCCCTAAGGACATTAAGGGATTTAAATCACTGCACATTTTTTTTATCAGATACAACCCTTTACATTGTGCATACAGTGGACAGCAAAAGTCTTAGTACGGCAATATATTTTGGTAATTTCATGAATTTTAGCCAAAAGTTCGTATAAAAATTTATAATTTATATATTCATTTTATTAATTTATTTCTGTTTTCTTATAAAACAAACAATTTTTTAATGTTTTTCATAAAAAAAGAAAAATATGGAAAAGTTTCAGATGACTCCATAGATACCCCCAAGGAGAACACTGAGTAAATTTAAAATTCAAAGGCCTAATAAATGAAAATGTTATTCCTTATATTTAGTAGAATATCCCTTAAGGGATATTCCATTTAACCTAATTGTAATTGAATATACAAGTTATGTTTATTGTTTTCTAGTGGCACCATGAGCAAGTTTTTCGGTTGACTTTTGTTTGAGGTTTAGCGATTACAAAACTGTTCTTTCAAATGATCTCCTAAATACTTTATTGAAGTCAAATCGGGACTTTGTGCAAGAATATTAAGCCTGTGATAACTTTTTTTGTCAAAATGTATTGCCGTACTAAGACTTTTGCTGTCCACTGTACATGTAAATAATGAATTTATTTTTGTTATTAAATGCGACGAAAATTCACATGTGAAATATAGGCAATAACATTATTTTGTAAATATTTATAACACTGAGGTTTAAATTACCGCCCAAATATTTGAGTTTGTGTAACAAACATGAAACTCAAATGCGTTTTGGTGCTAATTTAAATTGACCTCTTGAAATATAAAATAATATCATATATTCAGACGGATAAGGTGAGATAGAAATTGTTTTTGGAAATTTTCTTAGGTGCCCCTAGTTGGTAGTGTACTTCACGTACCGAGGCTGGGGGTTCGATTCCCACAGGGACTTGTGTTTTTGATTGTTGTCTGACACTTTGTGTGACTACTCATAATAAAAAAAAGAAAGTGAGAATTATTACGAAAAAGCAATTCTCGGCAAAGAAAAGTAACGAAGGTAAAATCACAGGTTATTAAAAAAAGTCGCCGTAATCGAGTAGGTAGTGTGTTGGCTTATTAAACATCAGGCCTCGGTACAAATTCCAGAGCAGACATCTCCACTAAAATGAAAAATTAAAAAATATTTCTTTGGCGACTTCCTCTCAACAGATTTTTAAAAAAATTAAAAGTTTATCACAAAACTGTCGTTTGAAGTTATCTTTAAAATGTAGGTCGCTCAACTTATGTGTCGGTCTTATGTCAAATTAACACATAACAACATACGTGGTGTGAGGAGCTAGGTCGTTTCGTTTTGTTGGATGATGTCTGATGTCTGGCCTTACGTCTAGTAAGCCAACACACAACCTACTAGACAACGGCGACTTCAAAAGTACTTAATTTTGTGGTTCAGTAACCCTCTTCTTCTTTTTCGAATTTTTATCGTCTTACTGTCATTTTCAAGTGTTGGTCTGTTCTGTAATTCGTTTTGGCCAATTGCTTTTAAACCATTTTTTTTTTGTTTTCTTTCTTTTTATTGTTTTTCGAAGGTAAGTATGTTTTTTTTTTGCATTTTGTCAATCTTATCTCAACAACACGCAATAAGTTTGTGCCGTAAAAAGCAATGGTGAAATTATTGTTTTCATCTAGAAAAATATTTTATCAACATTTGCATCCATGAGAAATCAATTTACTTGTAAATTTCTACATATGCGAGAAATGGAATAAGGACTTATTTTAACATACATCTGTCTTTAAATTTTAGGGAGGCTAATATTAAATTCTTTGTTACTTACTTACTACTCATCAGGAGTATTTGGGTTGGTAGCTAATCACACCATTCATGTTGTGAATAGTAATTACATCCATAAGTAAAGAAATTTATCATGTATTATATTTTTATTTTCTCTGTGAGTTTTTGCCAGAAATCTGTAGACAGGAAGTCTCTAAGAAATATTATTTTTGTTAAATATTTCTACTGTATTACTAACGTGGTTAACTTTGAATTCCACCTTAACTTTACATAATTTTTAATTTCCTTTCCATTATGCTTTATCGTTCTGTTTTGCTTAGAATATGACAAAACAAAAAAAAAACATTTCCCGTATACGCTCAGATAAGTAGTGATTAGAATACATTACAGTATTGAGCGAAATTATATTGGGTTGTTCGAAAAGTAATTTCGTTTATTCCCTACAGAGAATTTAATTGTATTTTTTTGCACTCAACTTCACACTTAAGCCGTATAGTTTTTATATGCTTTGAGAGCTCATATAGCAAGGCTTGTGTGTAAAAAATTTCAATTAATTCTACGCAGTAGTTTTTGGTTGGTGCCCTTTTAAATATGGAGAGCGATGAGCAGCATTTTCGACATATCTTACTGTTTTACTACAGAAAGAGTAAAAATGATGTTCAATCCAGAAAGAAATTGGCCGATGTGTATAGAGAAGGTGTGTTGAAAGTATGCCAGTGCCAGAACTGGTTCGCTAAATTTCGATCCGGCAATTTTGATGTCTAAGATGCACCACGTTCGGCAAGGCCGGTTGAAGCTGATAAAGACGTAAAAAGTCATTAGTTTATGGGAACCGGCGAAAACAATACGTGAGATCGGATTGAGCTTTATGACCACTTCTCGCTAGGTTAGGTTCGCGCTCTGGAGGCGATTTTATAGTTGGTCCTGACCCCCAATCTTTCACCTCTAAGAAGAGCAGAGGCGTTGGGGGAACGGATCGGGTTGTTTGTTTCTAGATGTCTACGGCCTGCTGTGGACAGTAAGGGAACAGGTTGGCTGCTGGGCTTGGATAAGGCCAGCTTAAGGTTTGTTTTCGGTTTTATCAAGGGGCACTGCGAAATTAGATCGCTTACGGGGATCTGGAACAGATCCCAGCCGGACTATTGCAGGGCATGCTGCGATGAGGAGGACTTAGAGACTATTAAACACCTCCTCTGTAACTGCCCAGCCCTGTGTAGGTTGAGGCTGAGGACCCTTAGCAGGGCCTTCTTTGAGAGCTTGAATTCTATGTAGAGAGCCGACATCAAGGCTCTCCAAAGATTCATTAGTGGCATAGGCTGGTCGAGAGGTGCTAGGGCTTCGACAATGTAGTCGCGCTCTCCCCTTTTGTTGTGTCTGGTCTGTGGAATTCCTCTGCTTCCCATTATCCCCTTTCCTACATCCTCTCCTTTATATCTTTTTCTCTCTATTATTCTTCCCTCTTTAAGGACGTTGTACGATGGGCCAATTCTTAATTGACAAGTACACGTCCTCTAACCTAACCTAACCTTCATGACCATTGATATTATACGAAAACTGTCTTTCATTTCCACAAAAAAGCGAAATTATATTCCGAACAACTCAATATTGGTATCTGTTTTACATCTTTTTTATAATATTTTTGCGAATAAAATTTCCAATCAACAAAAAGTGGCAAGTGAAAGAGTTTAAAGAGTATGTATATTGAACGTATATGTACGTAATAATTAGCATTCTATGAGAAGCCCCTATTCATCTTCATATACTCAAACATATGCAATTTTCCCATGAAATGTTGCTTCACTATGCAAGTGTAAAAGAAATAATTGCCGATGCTTGCGAATGCTTAATTACACACTAAGATGAGCATTAGCTTCAGAAGCTAAACGGAGGTTAGCTATGTTGCAAATTCAATTTTGTTATGTATAAAAGTGCAATGCTCTCATTTAATAATTTACAGACACAAAGAGTACAGATACGAAATCTAAACGCTATAAGGTTCTTTGCAATCAATAAGTCTACATAAGAGTATATTTTGTAGTACGAGTATATTGCTTTTATAAGCACAGGATAAAATGAAAAGTTTGAAACTACATTCTTCTGCTTTAACTGTGGTTAGTTAAATGGGAAATTTTATATTGGAAAATAATTAATAATTTCGTTTTTACTTTAATACTTTTCGATTAATCTGCATAATAAGTCTTTCAAATTAGTTAACGTTTTTCGCCATGAATAATTTGTATTCAAACATAAAAGCTCATCAAATTAAAACTGTGGCAATAATATTTAACCCGACCATGACCTTTCCCACATCAAAATTTCCTTGGCTTCTTTCTTTTTGCCTTTAAACTCCGTTATGTTCAGATCAATGTAAAAAATATTTTCATTTATGGGCATATTGCCAGTCGATGGTCATTGCATTTTTATCCTTTAACAGCAGCAGATTGTGGCAGCACGTTGCAACACTACCAATTGATTTTATTGCTTATGGTTGTGACGTCCGCACATTCTTTCTATGGGAACATTTGTGCATTCAGACATACAAAACTATTATTTATGGTTTAGACTTAGTGTGGATATTGGATTTATATTTAGAGTTTGGGAATTCCCGGACTTTTTCACTTCCCGGGAAACGGGAATGAAAAATTCTATTTCCCTTTCTTTTAAAAATCACAATACTAGTAAATGCTTAAGATTTTTATTAAAATGTTATTTTATTAGCAAAAAAGAAACCAATCTATTTAAATTCATACTTTATGAACAAAAACAGATTAATGAAAACATTTTGAGATCAGTTATTATTAAGAATTAATTAAAAATATTCTTTAAAAATAAAGTTATAAAAAATTTTCGAAAAACTAAGTTTTCAAAAAATGAGTTTTTAAAATTATTAGCTAGCTCTCTTTTAAATAAGTTGTCTGTTATTAATTTCAGATTTCTTGTTTTTTCTTTAGCCCCATTAATGGCGTTTTCCAACTTTTCTTTAAAACATTGATATACTTGCAACGGAAATATCTTCATCACTTTCAGCCGATGTTATTTCAGTACTTTGTACATTTGCTCTGCAGAGGATTTTAACATTGTCTTTGTTATGTTAATATTATTGTGTTGTGAAGTGTTTAGATAATTTACTAATGACATCAATTTGTCATTGTATCTTTCATTTATTTTACTTTTAATTGTGTGAACCTTTTTTTCCGAAAGTATAGAATCAACAGATAATTACTGTTCATAAAGTGTATTCAAAACGTTTACCAATGTTTGTGGGACATAATCTTCAACAAACAATGATGATAAATGTAAATCTATTAAAGCCTTTTTATTGCATTTTTAATTTTTAGACATGATTGTATCATTCTAACCATGCTGTTCCACCTGGTTCGTACATACATCTAGAATTAGATGATACTCTTTATTGAATTCTTCCTTTACATATTTTTGAAGAGTAGCATTGAACATTTTGATTATTTTCCTTATGTATGTACAAGAATACGTTAATTTAAACTTTCCCGTATTTCCCGGGAATATTTAAAAATTTCCCGGGAATTCCCGACAAAAATTTCTCGCGAAATACCGGGAATTCCCGTCCCCAAACTCTATTCATATCGCAAAGGGATATTCGTTTGAAATTCATTTCGTTATACAAATATTTAAAAGATACATACATACACATATAGTCGTGGTATTGATTTTAAGTTTGGTTTTTTTTCATATTCAATAGAAACACTCATGTTTGCTTGTTATTTTACCAGATTGGGGTTTTTCCGTTAGCCCTCTTCCACAAAGCATTTCCATCTTGTTCGGTTGACTGCTGTTAAGTTTTCGTCTTCCCATGTAAGATTGCTCCGTCATAGACTTTTGAGTATCGAACGTCTCCTGATGTTTCTTGGCCGGGCACTGTTGTTTGAGGATTCCAATCGATTACCATTCCTGTTACATAGGGTGTGACATCTATCGGTTTGAATTTTGAATTATCAGTGCACTGAACATAATGAATCGATTTGCGCTTAAGCAACGTTTGAATTTATTGAGAGAATGCCCGATGATGTCGATTCTAACAAAAAAAATTTACTTTTCGGATGAAGCTCATTTTCATCTTGGTGGGTACTTCAATAAGCAAAATTGCCGTATTTGGGGCCAAGAAAACACGTGGACTTCCAGAAGCCAATGCAAATATTACGTGGTACTGTTTGGCGGGTCTTGTGTAGCGTCGGAATCACTGTCCCATATTTCTTTGAAAATGAGGACGGCGCAACTGTTACGGTCAATGGAGACACCTATCGCACCATGTTTTTCTACCCGCTCTTGGTATTAAAGAAAAGATGTTTGGTTTCAACAAAATGGGGCAACTTGCCACACATCTCATGCCACAATGGATTTATTGCGTTAAACGTTGATGGCCGTTTAATTAGCCAAAATGGTGAAGTAAATTAGCCGCCAAGAGGCTGCAATTTGACACCGTAGGACTAGTTTCTGTGCTGCGCCGTTAAAGAAAATTGTTATGCCTACAAACCAGAGATAATCAAGCATTTGAAGGCCAACATTCGTGATAGCATTGCCGAGATACAACCCCACACACTCGAAAAAGTGCACGAAAAACGGGCTGATTGCCGCAGCCATATTAATGAAATAATATTTCATTTTAACCGGAATAATTTACTTCACAACAAAAAAAAAAAATAAATTTAGAAAAATTTCAAACTGTTTTTTAAATATAAACTTTTAAATGGTCCATGTTTACACATATGCACTACAGTACATCAGCATATATTCTATTTGAACGTATAGCTGCGTGTATAGCTACAGTTACTCTGTAACTGTAGGGCCTTTTGCTATATGCTTGATGTCCACAAGTTTCAATGAAACAAAATTTGGCATTTAAATTCTGCTTCCTTCATGTAATAAATGCCACAAGTAATATTAAATTATTATTAAACAATATCAGATATCAGCAGTTACATGTGTCATTAAGAATACTCAGAACAAATTGTTTTCAATTTTTATCAGACATTTTTGTTTAATTTTAATATTATTAAGCTTCTGCAGAGTCACTATTGATAGCTTCTTGGCACTGTCGCCGTAATTGCTTGGTTTAAAAAATTGTGTACGCCTTTTTTAATTAAGAAAATCGATGAGCGCATTAAACAATTCTTTTCATTATTTCTTAAAACAAAAAAAAAAATAGCGAAGCAAATATAATCGAAATTGTGAATATTTATGTAGGACAAAAGCGTAAAAAAACCCTCTATACGCCTAGTTTACAATTTACTTGCAACTACATAACTACAACGTTCACAGACGTATGAGTGTTAAACTATTGGGGAAATCTAATATCACTCATACGTGATGGTGTTGTGTTTCAATACAAATCTCCTCTACAGCATAACACACACAATATTTTCCTGTTATTTGAAAATTAAAAAAAAAAATGAAGTAACCGGCCCAGACAGATCCTATATTCTGAAATTTAGTCTTCAGATTAATTAAATCTTTGCAACTATTGGAGAAATTTGAAGGGTAGTTACTGCAAAGTTCTTTTTTAAGCGCTTCCCATTTTCAAATTGAATTAAAAAAGTGTGTGTGAGATATTATGTAAACTTTGCATTTGAATATGCGTTTGAAAGCGCGATTAATGTCATTATGTGTTGAATATAAAATCGTTCCAATGTCAGCCACGGTCTCGCTGAGCGGAGTGCATAAGTTATGCACAATTTTACACTACTCTGGCGAATAAATCAGACTAAATTTATTCGATGGCATGGGTCACATTGGCTTTGAAAATTGTAATTTATTTCTGTTTTATTATAAAACAAACAATTATTTAATGTTTTTCATAAAAAAAGAAAAATATGGAAAAGTTTCAGATGACTCCATAGATACCTCCAAGGAGAACACTGAGTAAATTTAAAATTCAAAGGCCTAATAAATGAAAATGTTATTCCTTATATTTAGTAGAATATCCCTTAAGGGATATTCCATTTAACCTAATTGTAATTGAATATACAAGTTATGTTTATTGTTTTCTAGTGGCACCATGAGCAAGTGTTTCGGTTGACTTTTGTTTGAGGTTTAGCGATTACAAAACTGTTCTTTCAAATGATCTCCTAAATACTTTATTGAAGTCAAATCGGGACTTTGTGCAAGAATATTAAGCCTGTGATAACTTTTTTTGTCAAAATGTATTGCCGTACTAAGACTTTTGCTGTCCACTGTACATGTAAATAATGAATTTATTTTTGTTATTAAATGCGACGAAAATTCACATGTGAAATATAGGCAATAACATTATTTTGTAAATATTTATAACACTGAGGTTTAAATTACCGCCCAAATATTTGAGTTTGTGTAACAAACATGAAACTCAAATGCGTTTTGGTGCTAATTTAAATTGACCTCTTGAAATATAAAATAATATCATATATTCAGACGGATAAGGTGAGATAGAAATTGTTTTTGGAAATTTTCTTAGGTGCCCCTAGTTGGTAGTGTACTTCACGTACCGAGGCTGGGGGTTCGATTCCCACAGGGACTTGTGTTTTTGATTGTTGTCTGACACTTTGTGTGACTACTCATAATAAAAAAAAGAAAGTGAGAATTATTACGAAAAAGCAATTCTCGGCAAAGAAAAGTAACGAAGGTAAAATCACAGGTTATTAAAAAAACTCGCCGTAATCGAGTAGGTAGTGTGTTGGCTTATTAAACATCAGGCCTCGGTACAAATTCCAGAGCAGACATCTCCACTAAAATGAAAAATTAAAAAATATTTCTTTGGCGACTTCCTCTCAACAGATTTTTAAAAAAATTAAAAGTTTATCACAAAACTGTCATTCGAAGTTATCTTTAAAATGTAGGTCGCTCAACTTATGTGTCGGTCTTATGTCAAATTAACACATAACAACATACGTGGTGTGAGGAGCTAGGTCGTTTCGTTTTGTTGGATGATGTCTGATGTCTGGCCTTATGTCTAGTAAGCCAACACACAACCTACTAGACAACGGCGACTTCAAAAGTACTTAATTTTGTGGTTCAGTAACCCTCTTCTTCTTTTTCGAATTTTTATCGTCTTACTGTCATTTTCAAGTGTTGGTCTGTTCTGTAATTCGTTTTGGCCAATTGCTTTTAAACCATTTTTTTTTTGTTTTCTTTCTTTTTATTGTTTTTCGAAGGTAAGTATGTTTTTTTTTGCATTTTGTCAATCTTATCTCAACAACACGCAATAAGTTTGTGCCGTAAAAAGCAATGGTGAAATTATTGTTTTCATCTAGAAAAATATTTTATCAACATTTGCATCCATGAGAAATCAATTTACTTGTAAATTTCTACATATGCGAGAAATGGAATAAGGACTTATTTTAACATACATCTGTCTTTAAATTTTAGGGAGGCTAATATTAAATTCTTTGTTACTTACTTACTACTCATCAGGAGTATTTGAGTTGGTAGCTAATCACACCATTCATGTTGTGAATAGTAATTACATCCATAAGTAAAGAAATTTATCATGTATTATATTTTTATTTTCTCTGTGAGTTTTTGCCAGAAATCTGTAGACAGGAAGTCTCTAAGAAATATTATTTTTGTTAAATATTTCTACTGTATTACTAACGTGGTTAACTTTGAATTCCACCTTAACTTTACATAATTTTTAATTTCCTTTCCATTATGCTTTATCGTTCTGTTTTGCTTAGAATATGACAAAACAAAAAAAAACATTTCCCGTATACGCTCAGATAAGTAGTGATTAGAATACATTACAGTATTGAGCGAAATTATATTGGGTTGTTCGAAAAGTAATTTCGTTTATTCCCTACAGAGAATTTAATTGTATTTTTTTGCACTCAACTTCACACTTAAGCCGTATAGTTTTTATATGCTTTGAGAGCTCATATAGCAAGGCTTGTGTGTAAAAAATTTCAATTAATTCTACGCAGTAGTTTTTGGTTGGTGCCCTTTTAAATATGGAGAGCGATGAGCAGCATTTTCGACATATCTTACTGTTTTACTACAGAAAGAGTAAAAATGATGTTCAATCCAGAAAGAAATTGGCCGATGTGTATAGAGAAGGTGTGTTGAAAGTATGCCAGTGCCAGAACTGGTTCGCTAAATTTCGATCCGGCAATTTTGATGTCTAAGATGCACCACGTTCGGCAAGGCCGGTTGAAGCTGATAAAGACGTAAAAAGTCATTAGTTTATGGGAACCGGCGAAAACAATACGTGAGATCGGATTGAGCTTTATGACCACTTCTCGCTAGGTTAGGTTCGCGCTCTGGAGGCGATTTTATAGTTGGTCCTGACCCCCAATCTTTCACCTCTAAGAAGAGCAGAGGCGTTGGGGGAACGGATCGGGTTGTTTGTTTCTAGATGTCTACGGCCTGCTGTGGACAGTAAGGGAACAGGTTGGCTGCTGGGCTTGGATAAGGCCAGCTTAAGGTTTGTTTTCGGTTTTATCAAGGGGCACTGCGAAATTAGATCGCTTACGGGGATCTGGAACAGATCCCAGCCGGACTATTGCAGGGCATGCTGCGATGAGGAGGACTTAGAGACTATTAAACACCTCCTCTGTAACTGCCCAGCCCTGTGTAGGTTGAGGCTGAGGACCCTTAGCAGGGCCTTCTTTGAGAGCTTGAATTCTATGTCGAGAGCCGACATCAAGGCTCTCCAAAGATTCATTAGTGGCATAGGCTGGTCGAGAGGTGCTAGGGCTTCGTCAATGTAGTCGCGCTCTCCCCTTTTGTTGTGTCTGGTCTGTGGAATTCCTCTGCTTCCCATTATCCCCTTTCCTACATCCTCTCCTTTATATCTTTTTCTCTCTATTATTCTTCCCTCTTTAAGGACGTTGTACGATGGGCCAATTCTTAATTGACAAGTACACGTCCTCTAACCTAACCTAACCTTCATGACCATTGATATTATACGAAAACTGTCTTTCATTTCCACAAAAAAGCGAAATTATATTCCGAACAACTCAATATTGGTATCTGTTTTACATCTTTTTTATAATATTTTTGCGAATAAAATTTCCAATCAACAAAAAGTGGCAAGTGAAAGAGTTTAAAGAGTATGTATATTGAACGTATATGTACGTAATAATTAGCATTCTATGAGAAGCCCCTATTCATCTTCATATACTCAAACATATGCAATTTTCCCATGAAATGTTGCTTCACTATGCAAGTGTAAAAGAAATAATTGCCGATGCTTGCGAATGCTTAATTACACACTAAGATGAGCATTAGCTTCAGAAGCTAAACGGAGGTTAGCTATGTTGCAAATTCAATTTTGTTATGTATAAAAGTGCAATGCTCTCATTTAATAATTTACAGACACAAAGAGTACAGATACGAAATCTAAACGCTATAAGGTTCTTTGCAATCAATAAGTCTACATAAGAGTATATTTTGTAGTACGAGTATATTGCTTTTATAAGCACAGGATAAAATGAAAAGTTTGAAACTACATTCTTCTGCTTTAACTGTGGTTAGTTAAATGGGAAATTTTATATTGGAAAATAATTAATAATTTCGTTTTTACTTTAATACTTTTCGATTAATCTGCATAATAAGTCTTTCAAATTAGTTAACGTTTTTCGCCATGAATAATTTGTATTCAAACATAAAAGCTCATCAAATTAAAACTGTGGCAATAATATTTAACCCGACCATGACCTTTCCCACATCAAAATTTCCTTGGCTTCTTTCTTTTTGCCTTTAAACTCCGTTATGTTCAGATCAATGTAAAAAATATTTTCATTTATGGGCATATTGCCAGTCGATGGTCATTGCATTTTTATCCTTTAACAGCAGCAGATTGTGGCAGCACGTTGCAACACTACTAATTGATTTTATTGCTTATGGTTGTGACGTCCGCACATTCTTTCTATGGGAACATTTGTGCATTCAGACATACAAAACTATTATTTATGGTTTAGACTTAGTGTGGATATTGGATTCATATTTAGAGTTTGGGAATTCCCGGACTTTTTCACTTTCCGGGAAACGGGAATGAAAAATTCTATTTCCCTTTCTTTTAAAAATCACAATACTAGTAAATGCTTAAGATTTTTATTAAAATGTTATTTTATTAGCAAAAAGAAACCAATCTATTTAAATTCATACTTTATGAACAAAAACAGATTAATGAAAACATTTTGAGATCAGTTATTATTAAGAATTAATTAAAAATATTCTTTAAAAATAAAGTTATAAAAAATTTTCGAAAAACTAAGTTTTCAAAAAATGAGTTTTTAAAATTATTAGCTAGCTCTCTTTTAAATAAGTTGTCTGTTATTAATTTCAGATTTCTTGTTTTTTCTTTAGCCCCATTAATGGCGTTTTCCAACTTTTCTTTAAAACATTGATATACTTGCAACGGAAATATCTTCATCACTTTCAGCCGATGTTATTTCAGTACTTTGTACATTTGCTCTGCAGAGGATTTTAACATTGTCTTTGTTATGTTAATATTATTGTGTTGTGAAGTGTTTAGATAATTTACTAATGACATCAATTTGTCATTGTATCTTTCATTTATTTTACTTTTAATTGTGTGAACCTTTTTTTCCGAAAGTATAGAATCAACAGATAATTACTGTTCATAAAGTGTATTCAAAACGTTTACCAATGTTTGTGGGACATAATCTTCAACAAACAATGATGATAAATGTAAATCTATTAAAGCCTTTTTATTGCATTTTTAATTTTTAGACATGATTGTATCATTCTAACCATGCTGTTCCACCTGGTTCGTACATACATCTAGAATTAGATGATACTCTTTATTGAATTCTTCCTTTACATATTTTTGAAGAGTAGCATTGAACATTTTGATTATTTTCCTTATGTATGTACAAGAATACGTTAATTTAAACTTTCCCGTATTTCCCGGGAATATTTAAAAATTTCCCGGGAATTCCCGACAAAAATTTCTCGCGAAATACCGGGAATTCCCGTCCCCAAACTCTATTCATATCGCAAAGGGATATTCGTTTGAAATTCATTTCGTTATACAAATATTTAAAAGATACATACATACACATATAGTCGTGGTATTGATTTTAAGTTTGGTTTTTTTTCATATTCAATAGAAACACTCATGTTTGCTTGTTATTTTACCAGATTGGGGTTTTTCCGTTAGCCCTCTTCCACAAAGCATTTCCATCTTGTTCGGTTGACTGCTGTTAAGTTTTCGTCTTCCCATGTAAGATTGCTCCGTCATAGACTTTTGAGTATCGAACGTCTCCTGATGTTTCTTGGCCGGGCACTGTTGTTTGAGGATTCCAATCGATTACCATTCCTGTTACATAGGGTGTGACATCTATCGGTTTGAATTTTGAATTATCAGTGCACTGAACATAATGAATCGATTTGCGCTTAAGCAACGTTTGAATTTATTGAGAGAATGCCCGATGATGTCGATTCTAACAAAAAAAATTTACTTTTCGGATGAAGCTCATTTTCATCTTGGTGGGTACTTCAATAAGCAAAATTGCCGTATTTGGGGCCAAGAAAACACGTGGACTTCCAGAAGCCAATGCAAATATTACGTGGTACTGTTTGGCGGGTCTTGTGTAGCGTCGGAATCACTGTCCCATATTTCTTTGAAAATGAGGACGGCGCAACTGTTACGGTCAATGGAGACACCTATCGCACCATGTTTTTCTACCCGCTCTTGGTATTAAAGAAAAGATGTTTGGTTTCAACAAAATGGGGCAACTTGCCACACATCTCATGCCACAATGGATTTATTGCGTTAAACGTTGATGGCCGTTTAATTAGCCAAAATGGTGAAGTAAATTAGCCGCCAAGAGGCTGCAATTTGACACCGTAGGACTAGTTTCTGTGCTGCGCCGTTAAAGAAAATTGTTATGCCTACAAACCAGAGATAATCAAGCATTTGAAGGCCAACATTCGTGATAGCATTGCCGAGATACAACCCCACACACTCGAAAAAGTGCACGAAAAACGGGCTGATTGCCGCAGCCATATTAATGAAATAATATTTCATTTTAACCGGAATAATTTACTTCACAACAAAAAAAATAAATAAATTTAGAAAAATTTCAAACTGTTTTTTAAATATAAACTTTTAAATGGTCCATGTTTACACATATGCACTACAGTACATCAGCATATATTCTATTTGAACGTATAGCTGCGTGTATAGCTACAGTTACTCTGTAACTGTAGGGCCTTTTGCTATATGCTTGATGTCCACAAGTTTCAATGAAACAAAATTTGGCATTTAAATTCTGCTTCCTTCATGTAATAAATGCCACAAGTAATATTAAATTATTATTAAACAATATCAGATATCAGCAGTTACATGTGTCATTAAGAATACTCAGAACAAATTGTTTTCAATTTTTATCAGACATTTTTGTTTAATTTTAATATTATTAAGCTTCTGCAGAGTCACTATTGATAGCTTCTTGGCACTGTCGCCGTAATTGCTTGGTTTAAAAAATTGTGTACGCCTTTTTTAATTAAGAAAATCGATGAGCGCATTAAACAATTCTTTTCATTATTTCTTAAAACAAAAAAAAAAAATAGCGAAGCAAATATAATCGAAATTGTGAATATTTATGTAGGACAAAAGCGTAAAAAAACCCTCTATACGCCTAGTTTACAATTTACTTGCAACTACATAACTACAACGTTCACAGACGTATGAGTGTTAAACTATTGGGGAAATCTAATATCACTCATACGTGATGGTGTTGTGTTTCAATACAAATCTCCTCTACAGCATAACACACACAATATTTTCCTGTTATTTGAAAATTAAAAAAAAAAATGAAGTAACCGGCCCAGACAGATCCTATATTCTGAAATTTAGTCTTCAGATTAATTAAATCTTTGCAACTATTGGAGAAATTTGAAGGGTAGTTACTGCAAAGTTCTTTTTTAAGCGCTTCCCATTTTCAAATTGAATTAAAAAAGTGTGTGTGAGATATTATGTAAATTTTGCATTTGAATATGCGTTTGAAAGCGCGATTAATGTCATTATGTGTTGAATATAAAATCGTTCCAATGTCAGCCACGGTCTCGCTGAGCGGAGTGCATAAGTTATGCACAATTTTACACTACTCTGGCGAATAAATCAGACTAAATTTATTCGATGGCATGGGTCACATTGGCTTTGAAAATTGTAGTGGTTTTTTTTATCATAATCATATATATCTACGGCTTAAGAAACGCCCACAAGGAATAGCCAGACGAAGCCATAATTGCATGATCTCCACGTCCAATTTACCATAACCTCAAATCACACTGGAGAATATACAATGTTACGTGTCCTCTGTGGCACATAGTGATGTCGTGATTAAACCACACATCGATTGCATCCAATCATCGACAAATAGTGCTCGCCATTGACAATGTAATGTTTAAAGAAAACTGGACCGATGAAGTAGCCAGCACAAAATCCACCAAAAGCAGTGATTTTTCAGGATGCATTAGATACTCTTGGGTCTTATGAACGGGAAACCCCATATGATAAAACAATTTTCTTATTTGCACATCTTGTGGAAGGTATGTCCATCCACTGAAATTTCGCAAAACTGACTACATAAAAGGCAACGAACTTGACAGTTGTAGCTTCCACAAAATGGCTGAAAATCCTCTTGGAAGATCGGATGGTATTTCAAAGTTAATTTTTTTCTTTTTTTTCATTCTTTCTATATTTCCTGGTGTTTTGTATGTGCAGTAAACTAGTAGGTAGTGTGTTAGCTTATTATACGTAAGGCCATGGTTCAAACCACAGGTCGGACATCTGCCAGGAAGCAAAATATGAAAAATATGTATTTCTATGGCGACTTCCTAAATTAAATTTCCATGAAAAGTTTTTCAAAAATCCGTCATTCGAAATCGATTTTAAACTATAGATGCCGCCACTCATGTATAAAATTAACACACACAACATAAGTGATGTGAGAAGCTAGCTTGCAATCCTAACTGAAGGTTTGGAATGACTAATGTTATGTATGTATTTCCAGTTTGTTCCATGTAGCTTTGTTATCGATCGATGACAGTTTAAATTATGCTGGCGTTAGTTGTTATTCAAAAAATGTATGATAAATATCAAACTCTTTGTTAATATTTAAATTTAAATTTGTTTAAATGAAAAGACAATGAAAATATATGCTTAAGTTTTGCATATACTATTACTTTTAACCACTAAAATCCATTTATATTAATAACAAACTTCCATATCTATTTCTTTACCCAAGATCTAAATGGGAGAAACGTATATAATTTCCACGCAATACCATGTAAACGCTTCTAATTGGATAAAATTGGTGCAATTAATTCTGTAATGTTTTCACATTTTTTTCATTTTGCCATTTCATTGTTTCTACAGCGTGAAAGATTAGAATAGTTTTCATATAATTAAAGCGAACAAAAACAGATATGTTAGGCAGTCTAAATCCCCATAACCTTTGAATTTAACTTTATTTAAATGCTTCAAGCTATTTTTACAATGCTTTTGTTAACAAAAAGAAGCAAGTGGAATGGAATGAATAAGATATTGTGGTAAAATTTTTAGATTATAACAACTAGGAAGACATGTTTTAAATTCAAATACGTAATTAATGAATTTAATACTCATAACCAAACAGAAAGAAATTACCATTGCAAGTCATTATCATATCATGCCCCGAAAAGAAAATTTTGAACGTATAGGTAACGGTCCAAGTAGTCTGATTGAAATTGTGAAAGGAAAAGAATTAATTTTTTTAAACAAACACTCAGGGGTTGGCCTTTACGTATGCAGTGAAGTGTATTGGAGTTAAGAAAATAGGTTATGGGAAGGAGTACAAGGGAAGTGGTATTTGTGGACATTAGATTTGAATATTTTTATATTATAAGTGGCTTGAATCAGAATCATCATCAGAACACATTCTTAGAACCTGAGCGACATTATTGCATCCCAGAACAAAACACTTGTGTGCTTAGCAAATGGTGGACAAAGTATTTTCATTGTTTACATCGAAAAGCATGCTGAAGTTTGTGTGCATCACAACAGATCGTATGAGCACAGTTCTATGGCACCTCTTCACGACATTATTTCTCCAACTCGCTATTTTTATCAAACCTTTCAAAGTGTGCTCTTGCTTTTTTCATCATCTTCTTAACATTATTTATACGATTGCTTTTGTATCATGGTCACCTAAATTACGTAAATAATCACGGCTTATAAAACAGTTATAAAAACAAACTTTGTGATTAACGTTTTAATTTTTTTGATAACTAGTACTTGGGAGACAGAGTTAGTTTATCCTTTAAAAAATATCAAACTGAAGTGTATTTGCGTAAAATTTTTTTTTAACCTTTTCTCAAAGTCCAAAATCTTTTGATGAAGGACAAATGTTGGAATTGTGAAATCGAATATTTGCCAAAAAATTTTTACAATTGCAAATAAATTGTCAGGATTGTCAAAAACTTAACATCGTTCTCAAATCGAATGTATTTCAAGAAAAAGATAAAACATACAAATTGCATTAAAATCTCTTCGTTGTTGTTGATTAACCTATTCACAGGCCTTTCCTTTACCTCTTCCATTTTTATCTCACATGTGCAAGAGTGGGGATGATTTTGAATATCGATTCAAGTGAACTGAAAAAATTAAGCAATATGTAGCCCAAAGCTGAAAAGAGAAAATAATAAAATAAACAAAGAATACAAAATAATAACCTGCCAATTTCGTTCATCAATTTCCAAGACACTTATTTACCAACTAAGTTACCACGTAAATGTCCACTGGCTCAAGAAGAAGTCCTTGAGAATTTTTTTGTTTTTATTTTCTTCTCCTTAATTCTTTAATTCTTTTGTTCTTGTCATTGATTTCTTTCTTGCTGTGTTCCCTTCACATTTTGAAGGCTGAAAATAAATTAAATTGTTCCATGGCCTTATTGAATATGTATTCGGCCATAAATTTTTTTACTAGAGATCCGCTGTCACTTGAGCATATTGTTTGTATTAAAGTTGTTATTATAGATTAATTTATATTTTATTTCATTTTTCGACAATTAGATGAATGGCTTTTATAATCAAAACAATACAAATGTCATCTTTATTATTTTATTTATTTCCTTTTTTTTATTTCCTTTTTTTAACCCATTAATGCCCGAATTACTTTTTTTCTAATGGTTACCGTTTGGTTTTTACACTCAATTTCCTCTCAGATAAAAACTAAGACAACCTCTGCTGGCAACTTAAGTTGCCACTGGACACTAATGGGTTAATACAACTTCTTTTGGAAAGTGACATACTTTAAAATTTTGTCTACAACTCTGTGCAATATCTACAAACAAAACTATGTTAGTATATGCTACTTTAGTGGCAATAGGTTACTACATAACTTTGTTACAATTAGATGTGGATGATATACCTTTTAGTCGGAAATACGACCAGGCCTCTCCCACCACTTATATAGTGTGTGTTAATTTTAACCATAAATGGCGTGACCGTCAATTTAAAGTCGGCTCCGAACAACAGACTTTGAGCAACTTTTCATCACAATTTAATTTACTCTCAGTGTTTTCGTCAGAATACTGTTAAAGAAATATTTCTTTTCTATTTAGTTATTATCGAAATATCCTCAAATAATTAAACACACTACCTACTAGACTATATAGTCGGCCATAAATTTAATAAAACGTTCAGTAAATACATTTTTCAAACCACATTAGGTGAAGTTGGTAAGATACAGAGACCTTTGGCCTTTGTATAACAGGTTTGCGTTGGTGTCGCAACCCTATAACAGAGATGAAGGTTCTGTTGTATTTAATCCCGTTGCATATTTTAATGAGGATGAGATCTATGGCGACTATGGTTAGATAATGGAAGACAAGTCTGGCAAAGTAATTGGCTTGCCGTTTCGTACTTAACTTATACATACATACATGCATAATTGGTCATTACAACCCTTCAGTCAGGATTACGAACTAGCTTCTCACACCACTTATATTGTGTGCGTTAATTTCATACATGAATGGCGGGACCTATAGTTTGAAGTCAATTCCGAACGACAAATTTTTTAGAAACTTTTCATGGCAATTTTATTTACTCTCAGAGTTTTTGCCAGAAATGTACTAAAAGAAAGTCACCGAAGAAAAATTTTTTCATATTTCATTTTGATGTGTGACCTGGGCTTTGAACCGTGGTCTTACGTCTAATAAGCCAACGCGCCACCTACTAGACCACGGCGACTTCGACTTAACTTAGACAGAACCAGTAAACTCTGCGATTTGGAGAATTATAAAATTGGAGTTATGAATTGGAGATTAATAAAAGTGAGTCCAACAATTTGGTTGCCGTACTTACTTACTTAATTTAATCAAGAATATGACTTAGTTTTTCACACCACCCATGTTGTGTGTGTTAATTTTATCCATGAGTAACGAGATCAGGTTTTGTAGAAACTTGTTGTGTAATTTTATTTACGCCTAGAGTTTTTGTCTCAGAACTGCTGAGAGGAATTCATCGAAGAAATATTTTTTATGCCTTGTTTTGTTTGAAATGTCTGAGTCTACTAGACACCTGTTACTTGCTTATGTCGACCACCTTTAAACTATTGCGATATAATTGCTCGCATTATTTCTATAGAACGGGTGAGTTGATGCCACACACAGTGGCACTTTTAATAACAGATTCTATTATGGCCTGCACAAATAATGAGTAGTTGAGGTTAGTTTTGTGAAGAGAAATTTGAATTCTACCTGACGACAATTCTTCATTGTTTTCTCAATGGCACGAAAGAACTAACACTGTGAAAAATATCTGAAAAATGTTCGACGCGTGATCTTCGAGCCCCAGAAATTTGGAGATGATTTTCACATTCAAATCAAAAATTATTTAACGATGGCCAATTAAGTTGTTTGTACCCCTGTTACACACAATCTACACGAAGTTTAATAAAACTAAATTTAAGATTTTTAATTTCATAAAAAGCAGTAACAACAAAAAAAAAACTTCGAAATCTAAACGACAAAGTCTAAAAAGAAAAAAAAAACTGAAATAGGCCCTTGATGAAGTAGTGTGGTAAAAGGACATTTCTTTCTGCTGCTTATATATTTTGCTGTGCCATCTGTATTGCGGCTTACGTATATTTGCCTATTGGATTTCAGTGGCAGATAAGCGAATAACATTTTATATAAACAAGGATATGTATTTACATACACAAATAGAAACGGTTGTCCTCTTTTATAATAACAACACAAAAACTGACGGGAGTTAAACTCGGTGGATGGTATACAGACGATAAGCACTTTTAGCCAACATACATACGAACATAAAATATTTTTAAAGATCCCCTCTACAAAATTCCCAGCAAACTTTTTTATTTCTACTGGTAAAAGGGAGAAAACCGCTCGTGGCACTGCTAAAAAAAATCCTTAACATTGTGTTGGTAACCAAATGAAACAACAAATAGAACATGAACCAGTATTAATAATTCTTCTTAATTTAAAAGAAAAAATTATATTTTGTAAAAAGTAAACTAAATTATTCGTATTGGTTTTTAATATTAAAATCAAATACAAAAAATTATGTAGTAAATCACGACAAATAGCACTATGCGACAAAATAAAAAAAAATAAAAATTATAGTTGTGAGTTTTGTTGAGTAGAACTCTAAAATATTTTTTTTATATTTCTTGAACCCTCCAAACTTCTTTTATTTGACAAAAACTGTTTTTTTGGACTTTACGCAAAAAAATTATTGATTACACAAATATTTCTAAACCGATGTCCAAAATTGAAACCTTATTAGAAAGGAGAGGGATGGGTCTTTAAAACAATATACATACATATATTATTTGACTTAATATTCTATAGGGAGGCAAATTTGACAAATACGAATTTTTCTCATATATTTTCAAGTTTGTCCGTTCATAGTAGTAAACTTTAATTAAAAATATGAAATAAATGATAACATTCTGAAAGTGCATTATCGTGTGCAGAGGCTGACACTTCGTTTGATCAAATCAGACAGAAATTACCATTAAAAAGTCTATATAAAAAATATAACACGACTATTATACTATTTAAATAATAACTACGGTAATTTTTGTCCGATTTGATCAAACGAAGTGTCAAACTCTTCACAAGATAATGCACTTTCCGACCGTGATCACTTATTTTATATTTCTTAATTAAATTTTGCAACTAAAAATGGCCAAACTTGAAAAAATAAGAAAAAAATAATGTTTTGCAAGTTTACCCCATCAAAACTCATAACATATAAGTCTGAACAAAATCTTTATGTACACCATTTTTAAGGCTAATCTCTCCTCTTTTTAAAAACTTCGGATTTTTAAAATAGGTTCAAACATATTTGGATAATCAATAATTTTGTGTGAAAAGATCAAAAATACCGTTTTTGTCAAATAAAACAAGTTTGGAGGATATGAGAAATATAAAAAAAATATTTTTGAGTTCTACTCAACAAAACTCACAGCCTACACTATGTCATTAGCTGGGTGTGTTTTGACTGTTGCACAGTGTAATGATAAAGTTTTATTTATAATTGACAATAATGAACAGTTTTAAATTTAATACACATATCCATACATAATTGCTCATTACAATCATTCAGAACTACGACGTAGGTTCTCAAACTACTTATTTATTTTTTTATATAACTTATGGAACACATTCTGGTGTTGAGATATTTAAGTCGATCTGGGTATAATAATATGTATTATTTAATATAAGTTAGATGTCGTGGTCTAGTGGTTCAACCCCTGGCTCAGACATCACATAGAAAACGAAATATAGAAAATTCTTTCTTTGGCAACTTCCCCTCAACATAGATGGTATGACAAGCTAGGTCATAATCCTGCCTAAATGGTTGTAACACCATTTGAGTAAGTAAGTACTGACTCTTGGAAAAAAACTTGTAGAAGAATATGACAAGTTCGAGAAGGTTATATTTAATATAGAATAACTTAGCTGCCTGTATAGGTTATGAAATTGAGAGTTCTTTACACCGGCGACCGCATTAATATTTGCATATGCTTTTACTACTGTACACCCATAAATATTTAAATTGATTTGTATAGATTTGTAAGAATTTATTGTTACGTTTTTACCTTTTTAAAAACGTTTAAAATATGAGTTCGTGGATTGCAAATAAAAACAAAAATAAATTAGTGTTTAGTTTTAAATAAACCCTTTATTGTTCACACAATTCTGTGTGCCACTATTCACAACTTGATGTAAACAACAACAATTTGCTTTACTTGTTATTCTTCTTTACACTCTTCTGCGTAAAAACTAACGACTATTCGTTAGATCTTTATAACGGAGATCTTCAAACCACGGTTATGCTTTTCACACGCATCGCATCTTCACACAAGACTGACTGAATTCTTTCTGACTGCGTTGCCTGCTTTGTCTTGCCTTTTATATCGCTGGATAAACAGTCTGATGAATGCTCTTGAAGGTGAATAACTTTGCCTTCCCGAAAACTTTATAAATGTTGTTGTTTACATTATTGTTGTTTGTATATTATGTTTCCGTTTGCCCTTGCAGCGATGTTGTGCCTGTTTGTTTACTTGTTTATCTCTTTTTTATACTAATGTTGTTGCTATATTTTTGTTGCTATATTTTTGTATTGTATCTCATTTGTTATAATTACGCGTTCATTATATACATTTTTGAAAAACATTTTTGTAGATACGGGTTTTCACCTAAATACCAAGTTTTTGTATTAGAATGTAATAGAATAAGTAACTCAAATTGACCTAAGTAGACTTAGGCTGTTATTGCTGAAGACCACAAATATTACGATCAATTGGCTTTGTAGTGAAGAACTGAATTGAATATAAAACTCCTTTTGATATAATATAATCAAGAGAATAAATAAATTTTCCATAAACCTAAACGTGCTAAACAATGACGAACTTGTTTCACACACACACATAACAAAGAAATATTTTTCCAAAAATACTAGCAAATATTTGCATACATTTTTAAACAAAAAAAATCTACTGCGTGAATTTTTGTAAAGTTTCTACAAGTACTGTAAAAGTATTTCTCTATTTATAAATACTCTTGTTGGCTGTAGTCTACTCTGTCCATGGCAGAGAGCAACAGCCATAAACCCATTAGACAGTATGGCCAATATGAGAAAATTTGAAATTTTTCTGAACCACTTTTTGGGAAAATAATTTTTTTTCCTGTAGTCGATTAAAGAATCTTTAAAGATCAAGAGTTCATAATGTTGTGCAAAACTGGGAATTAAATTATTGCTTGCATTGAACTTATGTGGCATTCATTCCAAGTTTTTAATTTAGTGCAAGAAAAGCAAGTGATTTCAAGTTCTAATATGTGTTGAAGCATAGTGCTGAGTATATACCAAGGCAGACATAAAAAAATTCAAACATGTAGGTCCAGGACATCAATTTTTTAAATGAGAGTAAATTAAAATTGCCACGAAATTGGTATAATTGGTCCATACTACCCTTCAGTCAGGATTACGACTTAACTTCTCACACCACTTATGTTGTGTGCGTTAATTTTGTACACGAGTGGCGGGACTTATAATTTAAAAGTCAATTCCGAACTAAAGATTTTTGGAAATTGCTTCTCATGGCAATTTTATTTACTCCCAGAGTATTTGCCAGAAATTTAATGAGAGGCAATCGCGGAAGAAATATTGTTTTTCATATTTCGTATTGTAGGAGATGTCTGACCAGGGGTTTGAACCGTGGCCTCACGTCTAATAAGCCACGCACCTACCTACTTGATACACGACAAAGAGACGGTTAAACGATAACACATCATCTATCCGTGCGGTCCGAACGCACGGAATCTACATTTTAATTGCCTTTAAGCCCTATTGAATATCCTTTTTCGATATTATAAAATTTTCGTTCAATAGAAACTTGGGAATTTTAAAAAAATCAAAAACACTCGATCAATTTTTAATGGCCACGTGTATATTTATATATTCTTTATCACACTGTAAAATGTTTGCCAACAAAGTAAATTTCAAATTAACACACTGTGATGTTTATAACTGATATTAAAACCAACCATATAGAGGAAAAATTAAACTAAAACGGAAGGAAAATATGAAAAATGAAAAAGAAAAAATATATAAAGTGTTAGAAGTATATAAACTATTTATGATATACGTAGCTATATATATATATATGTATGTATGTATGTATGTATGTATATATGTATTTATATATGTATGTCTGTCTGTCTGTCTGTCTGTATGTATGTATGCATGTATATATATATTTATAGTAAAGAGAATGATTCAGAACGTGTATGTATGTATGTATTTAAATATAGAATGATTCATTAGAAACAAAACCGGACAAGAACTTGTTTATATGTGTGCATATATTGTTTCTGAGAAATCTCTTTGAGCAAACCGTTACTAAAAGGCATTATATGTTGAAATAAGAAAAACAATGCCAGGAGAAATAATATTTGTGTTGCAACTTCAGATCTCTCTGCAAATTTGTTTTGGTTGGTGTGTTTACTTATATACTATGGGACTTGTATGCCTGTCTGAAATAACATGCAGTAAGACCCCGCTGGTCGCCGTGGTCTAGTAGGTAGTGTGTTGGCTTATTAGACGAAAAGCCAGGGTTCGAACCCCAGGCCAGACATCAAAATAAAATACAAAAAGTATTTCTTCGGCGACTTCCTCTCAGCAGATTTCTGGCAAAAACTCTGAGTGTACATAAAATTGCCATGAAAAGTTTCTCAAAAATCTGTCGTTCGGAGTCGACTTTAAACTGTAGGTCCGGCCACTCATGTATAAAATTAACACACACAACATAAGTCTTGTGAGAAGCTAGGTCGTAATCTTGACTGAAGGGTTGTAATGACCAATTATGTTATGTAAGACCCCGCTTAACGTGGGAGATAAGTTCCAATAAGTTACAGCGCTAAACGAAAGAGCGTTAAACGAGGCAACTTAACACGTACTTAACTAAAAACGTACTTAACTAATAAATCAACTGTGACGTAGAAAAGATGCGTTCGTACTATGATTGCAACTTCGGAAAATACAGCTGGAGTCTTTATTCTGGACAGATTAACAAAAGAATGTTTAAAAAATACATAGTATATACCGTCGCTATATAGTGCACCGTTTTTGGTTGGCGCATAGCCGTTTCATTTGCACACATATACAACAAGTATCAATACAGTGTGCGATTTAGGGGAATCCCAATACTACCGTGTAATACTGAAACAGCGTTAAGCGGAGCAGCGTTAAGCGGGGTCTGACTGTAATAATTCTCAATTTTCAGATGCTTTCTTTATTTATTTCAATATTTTAACTTTCATTTCTACAGAAAGAAAACACACATAGAAAAAAATATTGTACACTCTTTTGAAAATGTGGCAAATTCTATGAAATAATACAATTGAGAAACTTATTCAGTAATATGAGCACAAATGTTCGAATGCAGTGCAAATATTAAGTTAGGTTTGCAATAGAATAAAGTAGTTGCAGCACAGCCTGAAACCGTAGTTGCTATAGTATAACGAAATGAATGAAATGAATGAAAGCAGTCAGAAGTTAAAAATGTTTCAGAAGTTTTCTAAATAAAATACGTATCAAATTTTATTAAAAATGCATATCCAACTACATATTTCACTACAGCAACAATTAATTCTCATTATTATTTTAAAACTATAATGATGTGAGGCATGATAAAAACGCTTAAACAACAAAAATTTACTTCTACCTAACATCGTTGCAGAAAATGACCTCCAATAGCATATTAGCTAACATACTTTTTAGTCTAAACTAATATTATTAGGACTCCAAAATATTTTGGAGGTAATTTTGCAAATATGGTCACAATATTATAATATCGTACAAAAATGCATTGTAAAGAAATGTATTGTATGAAAGTAACAGATTGCGTTGTAATCTGATGAAATTTCATGCGGGATAACGTCCTGAAATGTACTGCAAAGTGCGCTAAGAAATTGTCTAAAGACAGTCCGAAATATCTTCAGATCTAATTCCAATCGAGAATTTTTGGAATATACGAACAACAACAATCACAGGAAGCGTGCCACCAACTGCAGCAAGGTTCGAGAAGTAATTCAGACTGCGTGGTATGATATATCGGTTTGGGTATGCATAAATCTGCGTAGTCTCTGCAAAATATTAACCGCTCTATAACAATATTAAAACTTAACACAATTTCTCCCAAAGGCGTCAAAAGACACCTTTTAAAATTTTAACTTGAATTTTTTTTTTTCAAAGTTTAATAATTTTTTCTCAGTTAATGTTTTGACTTTTCGTATAACAATTGTTAAATTTATTTAGCGTTATCACTTTCCTCCAGCTCATCCTGGACTGCGTACATGATATACCTATTTCTACCATGAGGTGTCTTTTGACACATTTACGATTTTACTTACAGCAAGAAATAAAAATTATAAAGAAACTACACATACATACATAAAACATACATTTGGACTGAACTATAATTTGTTTCTGGTTTTTTCGTCGTTGTATTATTATACCAAGCCATGGAAATTCTGTGCAATTGCTAATTCTGCGAAATGCCGTCCCATGGAAATTCTGTGAAATCTGCCAGTTGATCCTGGCACTCATGCATAAAATTAACACACAAAACATAAGTGCAGTGAGAAGCTAGGTCGTAATCCTGATTGAAAAGTTGTAAAGACCAATTGTGTGTGTATGTATGTAAAGTGAAGTGAAATACTCTTTAAGCTACGATTTCGATTAATATCAGTACAATTTTTCGACCTTACCGTTATAAGCGAAATACAATGCCAACTCAAGATTGATTGAAGCAGAAGATCTATTGAATATACACTGTTAGGTCTTAAATTTTATATTCGGATTTTTTGATACGACGACTTCATTACCTTTTTCAGACATTAAGTGACTTCTAATGGGGAAGCAAAATTTTTCTTTGATCGAGATGATACAGTGCTGACTACCCAATGCGTATCGATGGAAACAAATAGAAGTCGGAAGCAGACAAGTCTGGTGAATACCGCTGGTGGGTTAGCATTTCAGCCATTTGTTACTGATTCAAAGTGCGTCTCTAACCAATATTGTTTGCAATTCGGTATCCTTAAACTTTTTTTGTGGTCATCTATGTTCTTCATTTTTCACATCGAAATCGTTATCTCTGAACCGTCGAAATCCTCTACTGCATTTTGCTTCCGATAGAGCATGATCACCATATACCTCGACAAGAATTCGATGGGACTCTCCAGCAATTTTCTTAAAATGATAACAACCAATTAATGTATTCAACAAATCATAATTTTTTTGTACAAAATTGGCGATCTTCAACACGATGAAAGAATGTATTGTGGTTTTTCATTGATTTGATGTTTACAGAACATGTTTGACACATCTCATCACCAACACAAAAAAGGGCAAGGATAGTTCGCAATAAATATTCTCTATGGAGGCATTTGTATTTTGAAGCTCTTTTCATACTGTTTGTACATACTTATATGCAAATATTAAGGCAATTCATAACTTTTTTGTATATAATTTCTGACAGCAGTTGCTACTTTAGTGGTCTCAGATCGAATATGTAAATATTACTTTATATTCCAAGGGTTTGAAAATCAATAGATTTTCTTTTTCCGAGTGTGTTTCAAGCCCCGAGTGTGTTTTTTACATCTACTCACTGCAAGCTTTCGTTATAAACTAAATAATAAACTGTTGAAAAAGAGATCGAAATTTGATCAAACATAAAAGAATTATATGATAAAGAGCTTCGTCGATTCGACGATCAGTAACTGTCCAGGTTTAAGAAAATAATGAAAACTACCTTGCACTTCTCTTTTAGAAATTGTCTCTTCTATTTTCTGATTCTGTAATAACAGCTTAATATCTTTCATGTTTCCAAATAAAATAAATTCTATTTAAACTTGGTACCCCTGTGCTATGAAGCCATACCCTTGCAGGTTATTATTTTTATTATTATTATTATTATTTTTTCATGTTTTCAGTTTTTTTTTTTGTTGTTTTTAGTTGTAAAGTACCATGTTTAGTATGTGTATACATTGTACGTAAAACTTCGTGTTGCAAGTTTTTCTAACAACAACAAATACAACAACAATTTAATTATTTTGTAAGCATAAAAGAATAAAAGTTAAACATTAAACTTTAATTGTTTTATTCTTCTTTTTTTTCTTTTTTTTTGTAAATAAAGCAGGAAACGACCGCTATTAAACGAATTTAAACCAGGAAAACAAGGAACACAGGAAGACACATGTGGTGCATGATAACTTTTAATATCTTTGCCACTGTATACGATAAAAAAGTGCGAAATAGAGAACATATGGAAAAGTTGTTAAATACTTAGTTACTCGCATTTGAAAGTGCATAGAAACTAAACAAGGCACTGCCGTCAAATATTTAACGTTCGGCAAAAATTAAGAGGGGAAAAACCAAATTAAAAACGGTTTACATACATAATTGGTCATTACAACCCTTCAGTCACCATTAGGGGCGCAGTTTCTCACACTACTTATGTGGTGTGTTTTAATTTTATACATGAGTGGCGGAACCTTAAAGTCGAATCCGAACGACAGATTGTTGAAAAACTTTTCATGGCAATTTTATTTACTCTTATAGTTTTTGCCAGAAATCTGCTGTGAGGAAGTCGCCGAAGAAATTTTTTTTCATATTTTCGTTTTGATGTCTGACCTTACGTTTGATAAGCCAACA
Organism: Sarcophaga subvicina; assembly: GCA_936449025.2. Lineage (NCBI taxonomy): Eukaryota > Metazoa > Arthropoda > Insecta > Diptera > Sarcophagidae > Sarcophaga > Sarcophaga subvicina. The sequence goes on from OW388080.2 coordinate 88,680,325, forward strand.
CACTATCTACTAGACTACGGCGACTTCATGTTTACATATATATCAATATGAACGTTATTCTTCGATGTTTTAAAAACATCCGATGTAATATATCGATGCATGGAAACATAGAAGTTAGTAACAAGAGTGAAAAGAATAATTTGGTCTGTACGATCACTCTGTGGTATACAAATGGGTCAAGGATATATAGTGAAGAGCAATATCTAGAGACCCTGTCGAAAACGCGAGCTACTCCCCAATGAACCATAAACTTGAACAGGAAACAAACTTGAATGAAAATCAGCACAGGAGGGCTGAAACCCAGGTTTTGTGGGAATTCGCAGACATTTGTAGACAAATCAGATTAAGAAGACTGCACGCCACTAATGTCAAAAGAGCCGAAAAGAAAAATAAGAAGAAACGGTAAATCTCCGTAAGTCAAACTTGTTTGAGACAATCTAGGCTTTTGTAATTACAATGGAAAAGTGAATGCATAACTGCATCATACTGTGGGGAGTATACTGAAGTGAGTAATTGGAATTTCGAAAGTCGTCGTAAACTCAAAGAATACTTGTTTTTGAATAGATATGATATTATTATGATATTCAAGCCTACTATGTAGAGTCTCTGAAGAGGAGAAAAAACTACTACAACCAGTACGGAGTTAATGCCTATCAGAAGGAAACACCTTTTTACTTACCTACTTGGTTAACAAAGATGTGGTAACTGTTTCCATGAGTGGCGGCATCTATCGTTTACAATTGACTCTGAACGATAGATTTTTAAGAAAATTTATTTACTCTCTGAGTTAATACCAGAAAATACATGAGAGGAGCGACCTGCAGTTTAGAATCGACTCCAAATGACATAGTTTAATTCCTGTGGCACTAATAGGCCTTTTAAAGAAATAAAATAAAGGAATTTAATAAACATTTCCAGCACATTATGCGATACGAAAGTGCACTGAAAGAATTCAAGACAAGAGCACAAACTATAACCATTCATTTGAAAGCAGCCAATGAGGTCTCTATTGATTACTTTCTGGCAGCTTTAGCTAGATTTTCTAGTCGAGGTTGCCATGCTCATATTGATTCGGATGGTGAAACTGCAAGGTAATGATGATAATGGAGCTTCACATATGGATGACCTCTAGAAAGCTAGCGTAAAAAGATTGAAAACTTATTGCCGGAAATATCGAAAATAGAAGTTTGTTTGAATTCTTCTCCCCTTAGCCACTTGACCAACAAACCCTCGGTTATTAACCTCTTAACTCAAGAATAGTTTCTTCTTAGAAGTGCCGTATTTTCATCTCCTGATTCTGATTTTTTTCAATCGAATCGCTAAATTACATTAATAATTGGAGAAATTTAAAAATTTACAGCGACAAAATCTCTTGCGATAAATTATTCGACGTCCAACCCGTCATTAGTGTTCTAATGCAACATACTGTTGCTATTGTGAAGACGTGATTTGACTACCAAAGTTCAAAAAAAACTTCAAAACCCTTTCACAAAGTCCTGACTCTAAGAGAGTATTTTGGGGATCTTTTTGAAACCTATACCACATTTGAACTAATTTTAGTGTAAATAAGCTCCAGCAGGCTGTAGGTCAGATTTGAGCACTATTTTCGCTATATCTCCGGTGTACGTTTCAGCAGCTGCAGTAATAGTTTGTAATTGCCGAACGTTAAAAATTTTTCCGTTTATTGCAAATATTTGCCCTTATTCTTCTTGGTGAATACAATGGATGAGCAACAAAAGAGTGAGAGAGAGAGGAGAGGGTGTGAAAAAGGAATCAAGAGCATAACATCTCTCCATCCCATACTTATAAGCCAAAATTGTGGAGAATATGCCATTAAATTCAATTATGCGAACATTTTCTATTTTTCTTTTGCCCTTAAAGTAGGAAACGGAAACACAAAAGGAAAAGCATCAAATAACAATGAGAAAAAGCAAGAGTTCACGCTGAAAGGCTAAGAAGGTCTGAAATGAACGTGTAATGCAACTTAGTATTATAAAATCTAAAGAAAGCAATTAAAATTAAAATTTAAATGAAATCTTTAAATTCCGTAACAATATTAGCATGCAACACGTCCTACGCTTAGAAACTTGAAATTATTTTTATACGTAAGAAGTTTGCATTAAATTGTATACTTTGCAACCAACAGGTGGACAGTTTAGAATTTATTGAGGAAATAATGGAAAAGGCGGAGTATTTAAACATTCTTAGTCTGTGTAACTCCTTCGCTTCCCATTCTTCCTTCCTACATCCGCTCCTTTTCCCTATTCCCTCTTTTATCCTTCCTTCTTAAGGACCACGTCCTCTAACCTAACCTAACCTAAACATTCTTAAAAATAGATTCGCCTAAAGTTTGGAAGAATTAAGAATTCGTAATGGTTACGACATCCAACAAGTTAATTAACTCCATCATACTGCTGCTAATGTGAAGATTTGGTACCTACCTACCAATGTCCCCATACGCTTAGTACAAGGTCACGACATTACTACAGGATATTATTTAGAAGGCCATTAGAAAGAACGGTTACTTAGCCGATAAACCAGAAACAGTAGTCAATTGAAAAATTTAATCATGAGTGCATGGCGGCAAATATCAAATGCTTGATTTTGGCGTATATTCTACTAAATATTGGGTCTAACATTTTAGTATATTGACCCTTTGAGTTTTAAATTTACTTTGAGTTCTTCTTGGTGGTGCTTACACTTTTGCGGTGCAAAAATATGGAGTCAGAACAGAAAGTTTTTCTTTTTTTTCTATGGTTTGTGAAAAAGCATAAAAATTTGTTTGTTTCATTATAAAAGAGAAATAAATAAATAAAATATATATAAAAATAAACAATTATTTTTACATATTCTGGCGTAAAAGTCATAAAATTGCTTACACTTATTGGAGTGTCTAGACTTTGGTTGTACACTGTGTATAACGTACTTAGGTTTATCTGTTATTTCTTATCACAAAAAGTTCCTACTCTCAGGGCCACTATTACAACTTGCAGTTAACTAAAAGCTGGATTTGAACTAGCAGATAACTTGATTTTCGTTATTATGAGTATACAATAAGATAAAAGTGAGCGTTAAACTAAGGAGAAGATCATCCCGCCTTTAACATTTAAAGTCCACTTCATATTTGTGCTTGCCATATTATATATTGTTACGAAAATGGAAAAGGTGTTATTAAAATGATAAACAAAAGCTCCAAAAACAGTGAATTTGTTAACATGATCAAAAAATAAACAAAAGATATAAAAACAATGGACTTGTTTACATGATTAATGAATAAGCAAAAATATAGCAACGACATCAGTGTATAAAAAGGGATAAAAAGTAAACAAACAGACAACAACAACACTGCAAGGACAAACGTAAACAAAATACACAAAGAACATGTATACAGATTTCGTGAAACAAAAGTCATTCTCCCACTACGGTATTCAACAGACTATTTACCCAGCGGTATAAAAGGCAATACAAAGCGAGAACAAGTGTGAAGAGAACAATTGTGGTATGAAGGTCTTTGTTGTAAAGATCTATTGAACAATTGTTATTGTGTACGCGGAAGAGCGTGAAAAAAATTACAATTAAAACTAACTGCTGTTGTTTAAATCAAGTTGCCAAAGGTCGCACACGGAATTGTGCGAACAATAAAGAATTGATTTAAAACTAAACACAAATTTATTTTTATTTTATTTGCGATCTGCGAACTCATTTTTTTACTCTTTTTAAAAGGGTAAAAACGTAACAATATATTATTTTCAATATGGCAACTTCAAATATAAACCTGAAATATAAACTTTAATATATTAATAGTTTTTTAAATAAAAATGGATATTGGCATATTCATTTTATTTATTTATAAACAAAAAACACAAAAATAAAGAAGCTAAAACCGCAAAAAAGAAATTTTATAAACCAAATGAATAAACATAACAAACAAGAAGGCACGTCGTTGCCACTGCGTTTTTAAAGCACTTGTTTAATTGAACAGTGTTATAGACTTTGCTCCGGCACTGCAATTATTTTGAAAAAGTTAACTTTATTTTATCTGTAGGTTGTAATAACGAATAGAAGTTAAAGGTGACTTTAGCTAATGTTACCTTAAATTTAACCCAACTTTAACGGCAAGTTGTAATAATGGCCTTCAGTGTTCTTAAATGATATCTTGTAATTGCTTGTGTTAGTTCGTGTAGTGCGATAATTCGTGTATACTTCTGTAAGATTACAATCTATAGGTCTTTGAGTTGTATGGTTATCGTTAGTATAAGGTATTAAATTTTGCTACTTCATATTTATGTTTCGAAAATTTACTTCTTTTGCGAACTTTTATTAAAATTTTTTTTAATAATTTGGACGTGTAAGCTTAGTTTGTATGAGGAACGAACACTACTGCAAGAATTATCACGTTTTTCTATGATTATCCTTTCAAGTTTTTATTACGCAAGCCTTAGGCGTCTAAGTGCTACCTCTAATAAATTCAATGAATAATTTTAAATCATTAATAAACAAAATCAGATGTGTATCAGCAGTTACATGTGTCATAAAGAACACAAAAAAACAAACTATATTCTACTTTATATCAAATGTTTTTATTTATTTTCAATGTTCTCGTGTATCTTTATAGATATTCATTATTGGTAACTTCGTTTTAATTGCATTTTCTATAATGCAGTCTCACCATCTTAAGTGTTTTAAAGAATTTTAATACGACTTTTTAAATTTCGAATATCGACGAGCGCATTATACAATCCTTTTCATTGCACCTTAAAGAAAAAAATAGCTTAAGGAATATATTCGAAATTCGAAGCATTATATAGAATAAGAGCAGAAACAACTCACCATACGCCTTATTGACAAACTTACAGTAGCGGGGTCTAACTAACGCTGCTCTGCATAATGCTGTTTCAGTATTACACGGTGGTATTGGAATTCCCCTAAATAACACACTGTATTGATACTTGTTGTATATGTGTGAAAATGAAATGGCCATGCACCACCCAAAAGCCGTGTACTATATAGCGACGGTATCTAGCTTTGTATGTACCTTTTTCAACGCTCTTTTGTTAGTCTGTCCAGAATAAATATTCCAACTGTATTTTCCGAAGTGGCAAACACAGAGCGAACGCATATTTCCTGCGGCACAGTTGATTTATTAGTTGCCTCGTTTAACGCTGTTTCGTTTAGCGCTGGAACTTATTGGAACATATCCTCCGGGTTAAGCGGGGTCTTCCTGTACTTGCAAGTAAATAACCACCAAGTACGTTGCGTATGAGTAATGTTAAACGATTGAAAAAAATTCATATCACTCATACGGCAATGTGTTGTGTTTCAATTCAAATAACTGGTACAGCTGTCATGTAGCTTTTTTTTCTTTTTTTTCACCACTAAAAAAGTTTGCTTCAAGCCCAGAAAGATGCATACATACATACATAATTGGTCATTACAACCCTTCAGCCAGAACTACGGCCTAGCTACTCACACCACTCATGTTGCGTGTGTTAATTTTGTACGTGAGTGGCGGGACCTACAGTTCAAAATCGACTCCGAACGACAGATTTTTGAGAAACTTTTCATGGCAATTTTATTTATTCTCAGAGTTTTTGCCAGAAATCTACTGAGAGAAGTCGCTGAAGAAATATTTTTTCATATTTTCGTTTTGATGTCTGAACTGGGGTTTGAACCGTGGCCTTACGTCTAATAAGCCAACACAATACCTACTAAGCTATGGCGACTGCATGATACTACTCCCAAATCCAATATCAAATGTTCGAATTATCTGTGTGGCACGCAATGTCGTCGTATTGATGCTACATGTCATTGGTATCCAGATCATGCAATTCAGACAAAAAGAAGTTGGTATTCATCATCATATAGTGCTCGTCGTTGGCACTGGTGGCCTGGCTAATGTCGTTCTCAAATAAATATTGACTTAAAATACACACTAAATAGTAACTTTTTCAAAATATATTAGATGCTCTTGGAACTCAACTGCATTGGTATCGTCCCAGATTCGATAATTTCATACAGAAACGCGCCTCATCGCTGAAAATTATTTTTTGATGAAAATTAGAAAAATTAGAATAAGTCACGTCGTTATCTATGCACGTTTACCTTCAGTTCCTGGGTCTGTTAAAATTTTTAGAGGAAATGACGACGTAAAATTGTATCAAGTTGTGGTCTGCTAAAGACGATGTGTTTGTGAGTGACATGAAATCAATTGTCACAGATTTTTTCCACCCTCTGAGCTATCAGAGTAGCTACTATAAATGTCTTCGATTTATTAAATTCACTTAATAAAGGTTTATAAATACTTTAAAACCGATAATTTCTTAGAGAATAAAGGCAATCAATTCATAATTTTTATGGATTTGCTATTGCTATCTTCATACCATTGTACGTAAGTACAATTGCTTTTTAAGCCAAACTAAAGCACAATAATATCATAGCAAATAACAATATGACTTCTAAACATTCAACATCTAATCCCAAAACCTATTCAAGCAAACATTTACAGGAATTTTTCAAAGTTGACGCAACTCTCCCTAAAGAAAACAGTTACATTCTTAAAATCATTTCCGTGGAACCATGCTCAAAATGTAAATAAACTGTCATCTGAATTGTAGAGCTTCTTGATACTATACATACGTGTACATTCACATATTTAAATGGCTGTATCTGTAAGAAGTATCACTTCCCCTAAAGACAACAGAAAGTGTATGTGAATGTATGTACATATATTTTTCGTTTACTGTAGATGATATTGCTTCCTTTATTTATTTGCATGTTGACATTTATATATGTTTGCGTGATAGGGAAAATGTGAAAGCAATTGTTTTTATCTTCAAAGTTTTTTCGATTCCCTTTCCATTTAAGTATTTTTTTTACAATATTTTTTGTTTATCACATTGCCTCCATTCCATTCTTTTTGTTGGGAAATTAAAGACAATGTGATGTTTTCCTTTCTTTTAGACCACATGTGGATTGTTTGCTCATGACTTGTACACCCATGTACACGTATGCTGACAACATCTTAAAATGTATTTTTACTTGTCGTCTCTTTAAAAGACACTTAAACAGGGTGTATAATATTGTTAATTTTTAACCATTTAAAAACGTTTAAAATATGAGCACCTAGATTGCAAATAAAATAAAAATAAATCTGTGTTTATTTTTAATTAAATTCTTTATTGTTCGCACAATTCTGTGTGCCACTGTTCATAACTTGATGTAAATAATAACAATCCTACAATCAGGGTTACGACCTAGCTTCTCATTATTAATTTTATACATAAGTGGCTTGAAAGAGACAGTTTAAAGTCGACTACGAATGACAGATTTTTGAGGACTTATTCCGCAGTCGCCGTGGTCTAGTAGGTAGTGTGTTGGCTTGTTAGACGAAAAGCCAGGGTTCGCGCCCCAGGCCAGACATCAAAATAAAATACGAAAAGTATTTCTTCGGCGACTTCCTCTCATCAGATTTCTGGCAAAAACTCTGAGAATAAATAAAATTGCCATGAAAAGTTTCTCAAAAATCTGTCGTTCGGAGTCGACTTTAAGCTGTAGGTCCCCGCCATTCATGTATAAAATTAACACACACAACATAAGTGGTGTGAGAAACTAGGTCGTAATCCTGACTGAAGGGTTGTAATGACCAATTATGTATGTATGTATGTATTCCGCAGAATATTTCTTTGTAAAGGTTTCAGAACGTCACCCGTTTTTCACTCAAATACAAGGTATTTAAACGTGTTACTTGTTACATACAATTTATTTTAAATTAAGTATTTTTCTAAAGGATACTCGAAAATAGTACTTACAAATAAGCATGTGTTTGTAGAGAGTCTGAAAACTGTATTTGACTAATTGATTTAATGAAAAACACAATAAAATAAAATTAAGAAACAAAAACAAAAACATTGGCATTTAATATCTTTTCGTATCAAAGCTCTTCCTTAATAGTGGAATTCACAACCTTTGGGTTTTAAGGGCCACTATTCCAACTTGCTGTTAACTAAAGGGAGGATTTTAACGAGCAGATAAATAGTTTTTCATTATTATAAGTCGACAATAAGGTAGAAGGAAGCGATCCGGGTTCAGGTGAGAGGTCAGGGAGGATAATTTTACCTTTAACATTTAAAGTTCAGTTGTTTATGCTTGAACTTGCCATGTTATGCATCATTTTCAATATGGTAACTTCAAATATGAGCAAAATAAGCAAATACAACAAAAAAAGAAGCCCGTACTACACCATACACAAGAGATCGATTACAATTTTCGATAATATCTCACACACAATTTGTTCCATTTAGATTTACAAAGAGGAAGTGTTTAAGGATAATAAATGCTGCTAAGCAGAAGCAACTTAATCGGATGGTATTATCTAATGTAATCAATACAGTCGCCGAAGTTTAGTAGGTAGCAGGCTTATTAGACGTAAGGCCTTGGTTCAAACAAAACGTACTCTGAAAAAATATTCCTTCGGCGACTCCATCTCAGCAGATTTCTGGAAAAACTCTGAAAATAAATAAAAAATGCCATAAAAAGCTTCTCAAATCTCTGTAGGTCCCGCCGAACACATATAAAATAAAATTCAAACATACTAAGTGGCACAAGAAGCTATATCGTACTGCTGACTGAATGGCTGTAAGTTCTGTTTAAGTAAAACCGCTGTCATGACAATTGAAAAGATCAATTAAGTAATCAGACAGTCGGACAAATAATTCTCCAAGAAATGCTGGAAATTTTTTCCTTTTTTTCGTAAAATTTTAAAAATGGATTGTCCTTGAAATTTAAGTTTACGGCAATGGTCTGGTAAGGACGATCATTATTATTGAAAAACGATACTTGCAACTGGAACTCGTGTATTATATACTATTTGATCCCTAATAATGTCCGATTAGTGGTGGTATTGATTTTAAATGATATCGTCTTAATCTAGTGTTGATGTATAGGGTGGCCTCACGACACTTCGAACTCCAATTCAGACATCTCGAACGAAACGAAATATGAAAAACCATTTTTTCGGCGGTTTCCTCCTATTAGTGTTCCGGCAAAAACTGTGAGAGTAAATAATATTACCTTAAAAATTTGATAGGTCGTAATCCTGACTAAAGCGTTGTAATGACCGCTTAAGTAAGTAAGCTGATTTTGAATTGGTCTCGAGAGTATGTGCGATTTTATTGCAAAATAAATTTGTTGCAGTTTTACCATGATGCATAAAAAAGTTTTAAATTGTTAATTAAAAAATTCACAGGTAGTAGATAAAAAGTGCATAACGAGTATAATTCATGGAAAAAGTTTTGGAAAGTTTATAAATAAAAATGATTCGTAAGAAAAGAACAAAAAAAACCAAATTCTGAGAAGATAAAATTCTTTTTTCCGCGTTTTTCGTTTTTTTTTTTTTATAAAAAATGTTTTTCTTTTCCTGCATACACATAGACAGCATAAAAAATATATGAATTATGTGTTATAAAAGGAGCAGGAGGAGCAGTAGAGGAAAAATTATTATGTACAAAACTATTTCAAACAACTTGCTTTTCACTGAATTTCTCTTTCTGCTGGTAGTTGATGTTATGAAGGCCTTAAGAATAAAAATATTTTACAAAACATGTTTTTGCAATTAATTTAAACATGTTCTCTTTGTGTTGCATTTCACTTCTTTTACTTTAAATTTTGGTATAAATTTTATGAAAAGTATCGGTTAATTGTATATACACTCAATCGAACAACTATACCAGTGTTCAGGTTAACAAATATAAATACAACAACAAAACTCTAGTCTTAGTAATTTTAATATTTGATTTTATTTTTATTATTGAAAGTTTATTTACAACTACAATTCATACATATCATACACACTTATTTGGTCATTACAACCCTTTAGTCAGGATTAGGATCTAGCTTCTCACACCACTCATGTTATGGGTATTAATTTTTATACATAAGTGGAGGGAAGATTCACTGTGGTCTAGGTAGTGTGTTGGCTTATTAGACGTTAGGCCTCGGGTCAAACCCCAGGTCAGACATCCACAACTCAACGAAGTATGAAAAAATATTACTTCGGCGACATCCTTTCAGCAGATTTCTGGCAAAAAAACTTTGAGAGTAAATAAAGTTGCCATGAAAAGTTTCTCAAAAATCTGTCGTTCGAAGTCGACTTTGAACTGTAAGTCCCGCCACTCATGTATACAAATTAACGCACACAACATAAGTGGTATGAGAAACTAGGTCGTAATCCTGACTAAAGGGTTGTAATGACCAATTATGTACGTATGAGTGGAGAGACATACAGTATAAAGTCGATTCCGAACGACAAATTTTTTCAAAAAACTGTTCATGGTTTTTGCCAGAAATCTGCTGAGGGGAACTCAATGAAAAAATATTTTTTCCATATTTCGTTTCGTATCTATACATCTGGCCTTGAGTTTGAACCCTGGCCTTATACCTAATAAGCCAACACAGTACCAACTGGACTACAACTACAGTTCAACGTTATCGACGGTTTTTGGAGTTCCTTTATTTAATAAATTTTACAACTTTTTTGAACTTAGTTTCCTGTATAGCCTCCTTTGGCAGAAAATATAGCATCTATACTGAGCGGCAAACCGCTCACTAATGTTTTACAGATTTTGAGTCTCTAACATTCCATGTCCACAATTCTTGCACAGCAGTACAGACAACATCTTTTTTGAAAACCTAACAGCGGTGTTGGATAGATTTTAGATTGGCTAACTGGGGCCGGCAATCAAGACCTTTTTAGAAGTTGTCATACAACCATTTTGTTGTATGTTCATCGGTATGCTTAAGGCGATTATTGTGTTAGAAAACGGTATCCTCCGTTAATAATAACTCTTCAGAGGCGTTTGATGGAGTTAAAATTGGTTCGGCCGATTATGAACCTTCTAGCGGTATCGATTTAATTATTTTTTTTTATCGGTATGTTTATATTGTCACTTACATATTGGAAATTAGAATCCGCAGTCAATATTTTTGAATATTTCTACAGCACAAGTAAGTTAGTGCTTAAAATGAGTACAGTCATCGTGCCAACTATTCTGTGGATTGTTCCCACTTCTTTAATTCTTACGTTAGCACATACTAACATAGATACCCCAGCAATCTGTAAAGCTGATCAGACATCTTTCTCTTACAAAGTTTTTTCGGTTTCCCAAAGCCTATTTTGAATTCCCTGGACTGTGTAAAGGTGAGGGTGAAGGTGCTCAGTAAATAAAGATACAAGATATAATCACATTATTCTGGATTAAATTAAGAAATTAAATGTGATTCGCATGAGTTGTGTATATGTATTATCTTTTTGGCAACACTGATTTAAACAGCTCACGCACGTTTCGTGTTTTGTTTCACTGTCAAATATCTTCAGTTTGGTCTATAATTTAACCATGAATCGTCTTATAAACGAACAACGCTTGCAAATCATTGAATTTTATTATCAGAATGCGTGCTCTGTTAAGAAAGTTCATCGCGCGCTTCTTTCATTTTATGGTCAGTTTAATCGATCCACTGAAGCGGCTATTCGGGCTATTGTGACAAAATTTCGCACCAAATTTACATTGTTGGACATTAAACCACCAACACGCTTACGTAGAGTGCGAACTGAAGAAAATATCGCAGAATTTTTTTGCGGAAGGATTTAGGTGTTAAGCCTTTCAAAATACAGCTGGTGAAAGAATTGAAGCCGAACGACCTACCGCAACGCAGAATTTTTGGTGAATGGGCTCTTGGAAAGTTGGCCGAAGATCCAGTTCTTTATCGAAAAATTATGTTCAGCGACGAAGCTCATTTTTGGCTCAATGGATACGTAAATAAGCAGAATTGTCGATTTTGGAGTGAAGATCAGTCAGAAGCATTGCGGAAGCTACCAATGCATCCAGAAAAAGTCACAGTTTGGTGCGGTTTATGGGCTGGTGGCATCATTGGACCGTACTTCTTCAAAGATGCTGCGAATCTTAACGTAACTGTGAATGGTGAGCGCTACCGTGAAATGATATCCAATTTTTTTTTTGCCCAAATTGCAAGAGCTTAACTTGCATGACATGTGGTTTCAGCAAGACGGTGCCACATGCCACACAGCACGCGTAACAATGGACTCATTGAGAGGCGAGTTCAGTGAACATTTTATTTCACGTTCGGGACCGGTCAATTGGCCGCCTAGATTGTGCGATTTAACGCCTTTAGACTATTTTTTGTGGGGCTATGTTAAAGCTCATGTCTATACAGAAAAGCCCGCTTCAATTGACGCATTGGAAGACAACATTGAAGCATTTATTTATTAAATTATATGGACCGTACTATCAATTCAAATAAAGATTTCATGAATTTTTCTGAATTTTATGTGTTTTCTTTTTTTGAAAATTTTTTCTAAAGCTCTTAAAAAATCACCCATTATATGAATGTCCTGACTAATGGTCTTCTAGGCATAATGGCTTGCGATAGGTTTCATCATTTCTAGGCAACAAAACTGAATTGTTTTAAAACAAAATAACTTAAAAGGTCCTAGATCCCAATCGATTATGGTTTTAATTAATGTTAAAGGACTGCAGCAAACATACACACAGTTACTAAATTATACGTATGGTTAAAAAATTGCCGACATTTTTTAACTAATCCGTTTTCGTTGAAAATCTTTATAGCTTCCTTGATGTTAAGATGGTCTTTTGCATTGGTTAAAAAATTTCTGAAATTGAACTGAATTGGGGCCCTGCTCAGGCCCACAAAGGTATGCATCCGATTTACAAATTTCACAAATTTCTGAACCAAAGCAAAAGACCGTCTTAAAATCGAAGAAAGATGTCAGACAATTACAAAAATTTTCAACGAAGACGGATTAGTTAAAAGAATTTCTGAAATTTGTTGTCCGTATGTATACTTTTGTGGCTATGTGTATATAGTACATATACAGCAAACATATATAATATACATATCTTCCTTTGGTTACTTCACAAGACATTCTAGGTCACACCCTATGGTAACAAAAAGGTCTTTGTAGACTGAATTGAATGAAATTTTAATTATAATTCATTCCATATTTGTTGCAGTATTTAATAATTAAACCCTGTCTTGATTTTTCTTTCTTACATACCAGTTTGTTGTATACATTGTTGTTGTGCATAATGATGCAATAACGTTAATGAGCGTGTAAAAAGTGTAATACTCGTACTCATACTCGTACTTTTGAATTTTATTAAAAAAATGCTGTAATAATTGTTTCGAAAACATAATGAAAACAATGACAACAATAAAAGGGAAGGTATAATAACAGAAAAATGTACAGAGGATAAGTATGAGCATGACATGGTTGACAAAGCGTGAAAATTTTTAATGTTGAGTGTGATTATTGTTTGCTTACATAAACATATTAAATATTTACAAACATTTGCACTTTCATATTTACAAACGTAGTCATTTCCATACGTAATATTTGCATTTATGTAGACGTAGGCAAACATTCATCTACAATGAAGACTTTAAAGCTTTAAAATAAAATTTTATTTTCCCTTAAAAATATTTAAAATTTTAAATTTTAAATTGCTTTGGAATTGTTTAACATAAACATTTTTATCGTTTTTATGGGAATTTTGTTTTAATGTTAACGGCTTAATAAATAACTTTAAAAAGCTTTAATAAAAAATATAAGTCGGTTGTATAAACTGAAGCAACATAACGAAACTCCTGAGCAAGAATTTTGCACATACAGTTACTTAAATAGCTGTCATATATACAAAACCAACAACAAAACTGTGGTCTCAATCACTCTAATATTTGGCGTATTTGCTAATAGAACTTCAGTTTACAATTACGCGTTAAAATATAAGTTGAGATATGTAATGTTATCAACAAAGAATCAAAATATTATTGGGGTATGGATTTTTGAGTTCACTTAGGATTTTGTATTGCTTTCTTTGACAATAATTACAGCTGCTGTATGACGTAGCATATGGTCCACATTGTGACAATTTTTCAAATTTTACCATTCCATGTTGTTCGCACAAATGCCTACAATTTGTTTAAAATCCCGGAAGAGTAACAACATCTCTTTTAATAATTCCCACAGAGTTATTCGATGGTGTTCTAATTGGGTGACTGTGGTGGCGGATCAAAAACCTTCTAGCAGTCCTCATAGAGAGATATCATGAACACAATTGGTGCTTCGCGTTTTGTTGCTGTTAATTTGCCATAAAAATCATTTTTTGCAAAAAGGCAAACTAGCCTCAAGTCTTAGAAGACAATATTACAGCAGCGACTGGTGAGACACATTTCGCAAGGGAAAACGAATTTCTAAATCGGAGCTAGACTGAATTCAATTCATTTCAACACTTTAAATGCAACTGTAGTCCAGTAGGTAGAGTGTGTAGTGGCAGATTTTAAATAAAATATTGAACATCAATTTCAAATAATAACGGTCGACGTGGTGATGTGTTTAGTTAGCATAATTATAATGTCATAGTCAGTAGTATATAAACGCATCCTGACGCGTCTACTGAGCCGAACATTTTCCAGTCACTACTAAGACAAATAGACCATGCGAAGTGTATTAGGTCGAACTTATAAGATTAATATTTCTTTTCAATTTGAGCTGTTCGACTGAAAGCAAGTAAAAGGAAAATACCTTTTAAATAAATTCTCAAAAAGTTAAAGTGAAGAAAATTTTTAAGTGACTATTGAAATTTGAGGATTTTTTTTCAATTTTATAGTAAAAGTGTGAAGCGTTAATAGGAAAGTGACGTCAATACCTAGTGGTACTAACGGTACTATCCCGTTAGCCCATCATCTTTAATTTAGCTCGTGTTCTTTTTGACTTTTGAAGTCAGAAGTTCCATAAATTTTTTCTTTGTAAAAGTTCCTAAAGAAAAAAGGTAACGGTGTATTCATTTCTTTTTGCGATCAGAAAATATTTCATTTTATTTCTCTTTAGAATTCAAAAATAGTGGTGTTGAAAATTTTGTTGCACCGTGTAGAATACACTGTTCGGGCAGTGATATTCGAAACAAAAGAAGGTAGCTAAGAAGGTGAAAATTGGATTTATCCAGTTGCCAGTCTGCTGGACCAACAGCACCCCAATTATCACTGGAAGATCAATCCCCCAAAAACTACTGAAGAATTCCAGGAGAAAAAAAACTAGCAAGAGACTCCAAAAATGTCGTAATTTATTTATTATATTTTCATATTTCATTTAATTAGTTTAGTTATAAAATTCTCGATTTGTTTATCCGTAACAGGGCTAACGATATCCTGATTTTTTCTAGGATCTACAGTAACATTGCTCAGCGATTTACTGTCCGCTAAAATCAGTTATATTAAGGAGAAAGTTTTTGTATATCGGTTTGTTGGTTTAAACAATCGGAATTAATATTTTTTGAACTCCATAGTCTTGTTTTGTAATCCAGTCAACCATAATCAAGTGTCGATCTGACCTACCTATCAAATCACATCAAGAAAGTAAGAAGACAAGTGACAGATAAAACGTTTTTGCGGAAAAAATTTTAGTATTATTATTATAATTGTTTTTATAAGTATTTTTAATTCTGAATTTTGATTTATATTATTGTTATTTACATTTATTATTTATAATTAAATTTTCGAATTATTTTATTTTTGTTGTAATTGAGTATTTTGACCATGATGGAGAGATCACCTCCTAACGTTCAAGCTTCGACTTTAACGTCTGTTGTCGGTAATAATGGCCTTTTGTGTGTTTTATGTTCTGAGCGAATGACTGATAGTCAGGAATGCTTGATTATTTCGGAATGTCTACACTCATTTCATAGACAGTGTATTGAAAATTATCTCTCTCAGTCGTCAGAATGTCCTTCTTGTAAGCGACCTTGCCTATTAGCCGAACTTAAAACAGTTAATATTCAAAATATGCCTCTACCATTAGAAAAATCGAAGAATGTTAAAAGTAATGGAGCACGTGGTGCTATGGCAAAGCAGCATAATACTCGAAGCCAAACAAGAAATTTGTTTAATGAACCTCAGACACCTTTATTCGATACTAGTGTTCATACCATTAATCAGAACACGTTACAAAGGGAATCTTTTACTCCTCAGAGAAATCCTCAGATTTCTACCCAACAGAATACATCACCCGTTGATCGAACGAATGCTTCTTCTCGTGAAAATTAAGTAAATAACCATATCAGTTTGAATTCAATGCAATTGAGTAGTATGATTGAGAATACAGTAGGTCGTATGCTACAGAATTTAAATTTAGTTCCACCACCTCAAAATTGCTTAAGTAGTCAACAAATACAATCCCCTATTAGGTCTCGAAATAGTTTTCAAAATTTACCAGGTCCATCTCAGAATCATCACTCTTCTCATAGTTCCTCGTTTGACGAGAATGTTGTGATAAGGTCGGATAAAATAACTTCAATTATTCAAAATTGGAATATTAAATATGATGATTCAAGTCAAGGAATCAGTGTCGATGAATTTCTATATAGAGTTAGAAGTTTGACAAAAGAAACATTTAATAATGATTTCTCATTGATATGTAAAAACCTACACGTACTGCTATCTGGAAGAGCTCGTGATTGGTACTGGCGATACCATAAACAAGTTGAAGTAATAGTATGGAAAGATTTTTGTGAAGCGCTTAAATATCAATTTAAAGAATTTAAGTCTAGTTTTGAAATTCATGAAGAGATTAGAAGTAGAAAAATGAAACCCAATGAGAATTTTGATACCTTTTATGAATCGGTTTGTACGATATTAGATAAGCTTTCTACTCCCATTCCTGAAAGTGATTTAATAGAAATATTGACGCGTAATTTACGTCCGGAAATTTGTCATGAATTATTGTACGTTCCCATTTATTATATTGCCCATCTTCGTAAATTAGTACATATGCGAGAACATCTGGTGGATAACGAATATTTTCGAAAAAGTTACTCACAACGACATTCTAACAATTTCGCAACCAGAAGACAAAATGCTGAAGTTGATCTTACTCAGGACAATAGTGATTCTGATCAAAATATAGCTCAGGAAATGTCTATTGATGCCGTTCAACAAACTCTCAAAACGTCCAAGTGCTGGAATTGTGATCAACCAGGTCATAATTGGGAGGATTGTTTGGAAGAACGAAATATATTTTGTTATGGATGCGGATTGAAGAATACCTATAAACCTCAGTGTATAAAATGTGCATCGCGTAAGATTTCATTATCAAAAAACCAGTTGCTTCAAAACAATATTCGGAAAATACCTTAGCAAATAATCTCATTTCGCAAACCTCTAATTTTAATTCAGGAAGTAATCTCAATAGTTTTAAAAATGGAAATATTAAATTTAGTAAAGATAATGAAGAAAATCTTTCTAAATTAGTTTACCCTATACTACCTTATCATATTAGATTACAACGATATCTACAGAAACGTGATGAAATTTTTAATGCAAATGCGATAAAAATTACTTCCTCAAAGAAACCAAAACGGTCCACCATTCGTTTGCGTAAATATTATAAAAATAGAAAAATCGTTTCTAAATATATACTATCCTCAATTATAAATAATGAGTATGATAAATGCTATTATGCTTCAGTTAAATTTTTAACTTTTAAAGAACTGGGTCTATTAGACACGGGAGCAAATGTATCCTGTATAGGCTCCGATTTAGCTACCTTTAAATTTAGACAGTACAAAGAATTCCACGAGATGAAAACCTCAGTTAAAACCGCTGATGGACGCTTTCCAAAAGTTATAGGTTTCATTCATGTAGATGTTGAATTCAAGAATGTGACGAAAAAGTTGAAAATTTTAATTGTGCCATCAATTACTCAAAGATTAATTTTAGTATTAAATTTTTGGAAAACTTTTGATTTAGCGCCCGGAATTTTTGGTAACATTATTTGTTCCACTGGTTTGGAAAGTGCTACTAATATTCTTTCAGAGATATCTACTGATGTGAGACTTAAAAATAACGAGAGTATTATTGATTATCCTCTATCTTCTTGCCAACGACAACAACTTTCAACAATTATAGAATTATTTCCAAATTTTGAAAGAGAAGGCCTAGGACGCACTAGTTTAATTCAACACAGTATTGAGGTCGGTGATGCAAAACCTGTAAAACGACGATTCTATCCCGTGTCACCGGCAGTAGAAAAGTTAATGTTTAAAGAGATAGATCGAATGTTAGCCTTATGAGTTATAGAACCTTCATCTTCTCCTTGGAGTTCACCCATGAGACTAGTGGTAAAACCCAATAAAATTAGATTATGTATGGATGCTAGAAAACTTAATGAAGTGACAAAAAAGGATGCGTACCCATTGCCTAATATCGATGGTATATTTTCTCGTTTACCGAAAGCAAATATTATATCTAAGTTAGACTTGAAAGATGCTTATTGGCAAATAGGTTTAACTGATGAAGCAGGACCTCTTACCGCTTTCACTGTGCCAGGAAGACCGCTATATCAGTTTGTAGTAATGCCCTTTGGGTTATGTAATGCTCCATCTACTATGTGTCGTCTAATGGATAGTTTAATACCCCCTGATCTTCGACATTCGGTATTTGGTTATTTAGATGATTTAATTATTGTATCGGAAGACTTTAATTCACACTTAGCTGTACTTGTTCGTATTGCAGAACAGTTTCGAAAAGCCAATATCACACTAAATATTTCAAAATCTAAGTTTTGTGTCATAGAAGTTAATTATCTGGGTTATATCATTGGTAACGGTGGTATAAGGACAGATCCTGATAAAATTATATCCATTCAGAAATGGCCAACCCCTAAGAACTTGAAACAGGTTCGAGGTTTTTTGGGTTTAGCAGGTTGGTACCGTAGGTTCATATCAAACTTTTCTAGCATTGTTTTTCCTATTACGGAGGTATTGTCTACGAAAAGAAAATTTTGTTGGACGTCAGAAGCTCAAAGAGCGTTTGATGTCATTAAGAGTTTATTAACATCAGCGCCTGTTCTGTCTAATCCTGACTTCTCAAAGAAATTTTATTTACATTGTGATGCAAGTGACTTTGGTATCGGTGCTGTGCTTGTGCAGTTGGATGATGAAGGCAATGAAAAACCTATCGCTTTCATGTCAAAGAAATTAAATTCTGCTCAGCGAAATTATAGTGTCACTGAACGCGAGTGCTTGGCAGCTGTAGAAGCTATCAAGAAATTTAGGTGCTATCTTGAACTACAGGAATTTGAAGTCATAACTGACCATTCATCATTAGTTTGGCTTATGAAACAGCAGGATATAACAGGAAGGTTAGCTAGATGGGTGTGGAGACTACAAGGATATAAATTCACTATAAGCCACAGAAAAGGAAAGGAAAATACCGTTCCAGATGCACTATCCAGGATTCCATCATTTGAAATAGCTGAATTATAAATAACAGAACCAGAAATAGATTTAACCTCTCCACATTTCCAGGACCAAGATTATCTTGAATTACAGAAAAAGGTTAACGAAAACCCGTCAAAATATCCTGACGTTAAAATTATCGATAAGTTTGTATACATTAGAACATGCCATTACTCAGGAGATATAGAACAAGAAAATAATGCGTGGAAACTTTGGATTCCTTTGAGCATGAGAAAGGATATTTTGTCACGATTTCACGACTCCCCTATTGTTTCACATGGAGGCATGTTGAAGACTTTGGAATTAATTAGGCAAAATTTTTTCTGGCCAGGTCTTGTCCGTGATGTTAGAAACTATATACGGTCATGTGAAGTTTGTAAGGAATCTAAAGCCCCCAATATGTCCCTGAAACCAAATATGGGTAATCAAGTAGTTACCACAAGACCTTTTCAACGACTCTATGTCGATATTCTAGGTCCTTATCCTCGTAGTAAACAGGGTAATATAGGCATATTAATTGTATTGGATCATTTGACAAAATTCCATTGGCTATGTCCCCTCCGCAAATTTACCTCCACTGTAATTAAAGATTTCCTTCTGAAACAGATATTTCATGTATATGGTGTGCCAGAAGTACTTGTTAGTACAGTTTAAGGCAAACGACTTCAATGCATTTTTAACTGAATTGGGCATACATCATACATATACGGCTATTTATTCACCTCAATCGAATGCGTCAGAAAGAGTTAATCGCTCTATTATAGCTGGAATTCGAGCTTATTTGAAGAAAGATCAAACTTTATGGGATGAGAAATTAAGTTATATAAGTTGTGCGCTTCGAAACTCAATACATCAATCAATACAGTGTTCACCATACCATGCAGTTTTTGGTCAGGAAATGATAACTCATGGAAGTTCGTACAAATTGCTTAAAAATATCAACATTCTAAATGAACCAACGTCAGCACTGAAAAAAGACGACCAACTCTATTTAATTCGTAATGATATTCAAAAATACATATCTAAAGCTTACGATCAGAACAAAGCACAATATAATTTACGAACTAGACCGATTTCGTACAGAGTAGGACAATTAGTTTTCCGAAGGAACTTCGCACAAAGTAATTTTGGTAAACAATTTAATGCGAAATTAGCACCCTCTTTCATTAAGTCCAATATAAAGGAAAAAATTGGAAACCATTATTATATTGTAGAAGATATGGAAGGAAAATTAATAGGTACATATCACGCCAAAGATCTTAGATCATAGTTTCGCTTGTTGATTTCCTCCTAATATTGTTACTTAATACGTCAATATTATGCGGTTTGTAGTGGCAGATTTTAAATAAAATATTGAACATCAATTTCAAATAATAACGGTCGACGTGGTGATGTGTTTAGTTAGCATAATTATAATGTCATAGTCAGTAGTATATAAACGCATCCTGACGCGTCTACTGAGCCGAACATTTTCCAGTCACTACTAAGACAAATAGACCATGCGAAGTGTATTAGGTCGAACTTATAAGATTAATATTTCTTTTCAATTTGAGCTGTTCGACTGAAAGCAAGTAAAAGGAAAATACCTTTTAAATAAATTCTCAAAAAGTTAAAGTGAAGAAAATTTTTAAGTGACTATTGAAATTTGAGGATTTTTTTTTCAATTTTATAGTAAAAGTGTGAAGCGTTAATAGGAAAGTGACGTCAATACCTAGTGGTACTAACGGTACTATCCCGTTAGCCCATCATCTTTAATTTAGCTCGTGTTCTTTTTGACTTTTGAAGTCAGAAGTTCCATAAATTTTTTCTTTGTAAAAGTTCCTAAAGAAAAAAGGTAACGGTGTATTCATTTCTTTTTGCGATCAGAAAATATTTCATTTTATTTCTCTTTAGAATTCAAAAATAGTGGTGTTGAAAATTTTGTTGCACCGTGTAGAATACACTGTTCGGGCAGTGATATTCGAAACAAAAGAAGGTAGCTAAGAAGGTGAAAATTGGATTTATCCAGTTGCCAGTCTGCTGGACCAACAGCACCCCAATTATCACTGGAAGATCAATCCCCCAAAAACTACTGAAGAATTCCAGGAGAAAAAAAAAACTAGCAAGAGACTCCAAAAATGTCGTAATTTATTTATTATATTTTCATATTTCATTTAATTAGTTTAGTTATAAAATTTTAATATTATAAATAGATTGAAAATTTGTTCTTTTTTCTTTTTATCATAGTATAAAATAATAAGTTAATAATGTAAATGGAAATGCCCATATGTTTAGACGTCTACTAGACATATTTTAATCAAGACACTTAAAACTCTCAGCAACAACATCACCTACAGCTATTGAAGAGGCCTCATCAACATGCTGCAGAAACATTGAAATCGGTGAGTGTTTTTTTCTTTAATTTTTCCTTATTTTGTTTTCAATATTATTTCGTGTTATTTGACCTATATACATGCATTCTTAATTAAACAAATCTATGAATAATCTATGATCCCTAGCAACATGTTTAACAACATGTTGGTTTATTAGAAAAAGCTTTTCGTTATTATTTTCGCACTCTACTTAAATTACTAAGTCATTTTTGTTTAATGTTTTTTTTTATATGCTTATATGTAACTTCATTTCTTACATTTTTTGTTTATTTATTTTTTTTATTGAATTTGTAATGTAAATTAAAATTTCAAATTTAAATTTATTAATTTTTTATAGCAGTTTACCGATTATAGTTTTAAATTAATTTCTTTTTATTCTGATTGTCAATTATTATGAATTATGAATTATTACTTACTAATGAATGAAAACACTGTGAATAAATAATGAAGAAATAGAATACTTAAGACAAGTTTCTTACTGATGTGAGGAGATTGGGTAGGTTATGCATTTGGGATCTTAACAAAGAACTGGCGCGAGTTAAGATCATAGGAAGGGTGGGTGAAGATGCGCGTTACTCTCCAATACCATCGTGGAGAGAAGAGTTTTGCGTCGATTGGTTTGGTTTACCCATTTTTTTCCGTTTAGTTAATCCTTAAATAGGGTTTTATATTTCCATCTTCTAGCATGAAGGATTAACACCCGGTCCATTATATTATAGTTTCCAGGGAGTCTATAATAATTATTTATGATAATGACGAATATTATTAGAAAATGAGATTGATGAGAACAAGAATCACCCCCACCGACTGCTTGCTAGCTTTAATTCAATGGCTCCCGTTCGTTCTCTCCCTCTCACCAGAGCACCTAAATACCAATAAGTCAGCAGCTTCTCCGTGTAGGCTGTGGCCGTATCATAGTTTGTTCATTACAAGTGTTGATTTATTAAACGTAAAGCTAGGGTTCAAACCCCAGGTCATACATCAAAACGAAATACACAAAAAGGAATTCTTCGGCGACTTTCTCTCAGCAGATTTCTGGCAAATAAAATTGCCATGAAAAGTTTCTCAAACATCTGTCGTTCCAAGTCGACTTTAAAATGTAGGTCCCGCCACTCATGTAAAATTAACACACACAACACAAGTGGTATGAGAAACTAGGTCGTAATCCTGACTGAAGGGTTGTAATGACCAATTATGTACGTATGTATGTAAAGGCAACTTAACAGCAATATCGAGGACCATAAATAAGCAGTATAAATTTCATTTTTATTAAATGAAGTGCTAAATTTTGTAAAAATTAAAGCTGATGTATGGACGGACAATTAAATTTATTCACCTTTCATGTCACTGGAAAAATACTTTATTTTGGATTGAAAACTCGCCATCCTATTAATAGTCATGAAATGTATAAAAGGCGAAGCCTTTAGAGGTGATAGTTAAAGGAATTTTGTTTCAGTTGGTGTGTGCAACGCATAATATAATCGACTAGCGTATCAACTATGAAAATATTTTGTAGAGTGGTGAATAATAATGGCTGTGAATGCGATGTAGACAAACTAATTATTGTCACAGCTAGAGGTTCCAATATGATTAACGCTTTCCGCAAAATATCTAGCATCAATGGAAATTCCTACTCGCTGGAATACATCTTTTTATTCACTATACATCATACATACATATATGCTTATATGCTCATTACAACACTTCAGTCAGGGTTCGAACCTAGCTTCTCACACCACTTATGTTGTGTGTTTTAATTTTTTACATGAGTAGCGGGACCTACAGTTTAAATCAGAGCGCCAGATTTTTTTTGGAAAGTGTTCATGGCAATTTTATTTACTCTCAGAGTTTTTGCCAGAAATCTGCAGAGAGGCAGTCGCCGAGGAAATGTTTTTTCATACTTTGATTTGTTGAATATGTTTGGCCTGGGGCTTGAAGCTTAGCTTCATGTCTAATAAGCCTAGACTACACCATTCTGTTATATTCAACAAAAGCGAAATTGAGTGTTTTTCCATGAACATAACAGACGTTAGTGTGAAACCATTCATCTTACAGAAAAAGGGTATAAATTTGTATACTAAAAATGGTGTAATTCATTTTTTTCTTTTAAACAATTACAAATTTCAACTTAGTTTTTCAACTGATTTAAAGTCGCAGTAGTCGAGTAGGTAGTTTGTTGAATTAAAAAAAGCCCCTAGTTTAGTATTCATCACTTTTCTGCCAAGAGCTCTGCAATTAAAAATCTCATAAAGCCAAGGCATAGTTTTGTAAAAAGGGATTATAAAGACCAATAATATATCTGGGTACATATTTTCATATCATCTTCTTGCATAAAACTTCTGTCAACGAATTACTTTATTGTTCATCTAATATTTGATAGATTGAAATCGAATCAGAAAAATTTATTGGATTCGTTTGCATTATTTTAACCCTTTGCGCTCGGCGCCGTTTCGGACGTTACCTAACAGCAATTCGACTTGATTATATAATAAACGATTTTGATTATATAACAAAAGAAAGGGTAAAAAAATACTTTGGAAATAACTAATGGTAAATTTCGAAAACACAACACTGCAGAGAGCTTTTCTATTCTATGCGAACTGAGATCTTGTACATTTCTACTCTTGGTTATCGGATTTCTTTATTATCGTATCAAGTTTCCCACTTCATTGAGCCATACCCTTGAAGCTTTGTACGCCTAATCCACTATATCTACAATTTGCTCAACGGATCAGAGAAGTGTACAACTCGTCGTGAATGCACTTAGCACGTTCTTTTTCGACGTATAAAACGGTTGATTTATTTATCATTCATCTTGTTAATTTTATCATATTTCGATAAGTCTTTTTGTGCCACTTTAACAGAAAATTACAGGAGAACAAGTGTTTCTTAAAAAGTTGCTGTGGAATAATTTCATTGTCCGTAATCGCTAATAAGCTACCATGTCCCCTCAGAGGGGACAAACGAGTGATATGCAAGACTTACTTTGTCCCCTCAAACGGGAAAGCCTTGTGCAAAGGACTAATATTACCTCGTACCAACATTAACACTGAAAATCTAATTCATATTTATGAATATTCCCTGCATGTCCATTAAAAGGAAATCCATGCGATTTGCAACTTAAATATGTTCACACTTTTTCATCCGAAATGATATGAAAAAGTTCGTAAATTTTTTGTGCCCTCCTCACCCAGTAAATAATGAAACCAATTCGTCTGTTTTTCAACAGAAATTTTTCTTTTTAATGAATTTTTAAAACAAATAAACAGCACTTTTTTTGCACACATGATACCTTTTCAACTTTTCATTTCGATATACAGATCAGACTTGATATGGAATAAAAGGTTTGATGTTCAACTCTTTAATTGCTTTGCACTTTGAATAAGCTGCAGTAAATATTAAAGTTGGCAGTCGTATTTGATGATAAATTAGAAGAGTAAATTAAACAGTCAACACATGTCAAATGTAAATAATGTATGTATGCATATGACTTTTGTAAAAAATAAATGTTTTCGCATTTATTTTCAAAATTAAATCATAATATTGTTACTTACGTTTGCTTTTCTTAATCACACAAGAATTTTTTGTTCTTGTTTTTAGATTTAACATAATAATGTTAATGATAAACGGAATGATAAGAACAAAAAAATTCAAAATAATTGAGCAACATTTTTCGTTACCGTAAAGAGTATGAAAAGCTATAAGTTAAGGCAGTTGAGAACCTGTCGGAAAGCAGAAGTGAAACAAACAGTTTTATTAACACAGCAGAATGAAACACTTTTCTTGTTTAAAAATGTTTTTATTCTCTTCTGTTAAATTATATACGTAGATTAAATTTTATATTGTCTGTTAAAGTCTGCTTTTAACCGTATATAGTATATTAAGATTGGAATTATTGAATAAAGCTTTTTTATTTTTTGTACGATCAACATGGGCCTATTTAGCGCTATATAACGGGAGGTATTCGAAGTCGTCGTAGTCTAGTAGGTATTGTGTTGGCTTATTAGACGTAAAGCCATAGTTCAAGCCCCAGGCCAGACATCAAACAAAATACAAAAAAGGATTTCTTCGGCGACTTCCCTCAGCAGATTTCTGGTAAAAAATTCTGAGAGTAAATAAAGCCTCCATGAAAAAGTTTCTCAAAAATTTGTCGTTCGGAGTCGACGTTAAACTGTAGGTCACACCTGTATAAAATTAAAACACATACAACATAAGTGGTGTGAGAAACAAGGACATTGTACAATGGAGCAATTCGACCTCCGGGTACTGTACTTGTCTTAGTTGAAAAGTACACGTCATCTAACCTAACCTAACCTAACCTAACCTAACCTAACCTTGATACTCTCGGTAAAAGATTTATAAAATCTAATAGGCCTTGTCCTAATAAATAAATATACATAAATATACATAAATATACAAATATACATACATACATACATAATTGGTCATTACAACCCTTTAGTCAGGATTAGGACCTAGTTTTTCAATTTTCATACATGAGTGGTGGGACCTACAGTTTAAAGTCGAAATTTTTCATGGCAATTTCATTTACTTTCAGAGTTTTTGCCATGTAATCTGCTGAGAGGAAGTCGCCGAAAACATATTTCGTTTAGTTGGAGATGCCTGACCTGGGGTTTGAACTGAGGCCTCACATCTAATAAGCCAACACACTACCTACTAGACCAGGGCGACGTACAATAAATAAATAAATATTCGAATATAAAATTGCATTAAAAGTAACCAAAAGAATCCTTATGACTTTTTGGGTCATCTCTCGAAATTCAAATCTTAATGCAGTCTAAGATAAAGCAGGTGCCTATTCGTAGCATCTTTCCACGTATTTTACTTCAAGGAATTAATATTTTTCAAAATATTAAAACAAAACTAAAATTCTTAAATACATTTTCAACCTTTCCTTTTGGGGGAAAACAGTTACTATACATAAATTGAGATATTTTTTAAAACGAACTTCATCTTGAAACATCATTAGGCAGACGACCGCCCCTGATGTTTTGGTTTATTTTTGGTTAAAATTTATGCACATGTTAAGTGATTGTGGTTCATAACAAAAACAAAATAAAATTAATTCACATACGGGTGAGCATGCAGACGTTATGAATGGCACATATGTATATTCCAGCATTATTTCTCTAAACATTGACAACGTGGCAGAATTTTTAATTTTTTTAAAGGAACATTTGATAAAAATTTTAAATCGGAGCTATAGAAAGAAGTATTTTTTTTCATATTTATTTATACCACCGGCCCTCGTCCAATAAGCCAACATAAGATATCATCGAATTTTTTATTCGTTTGAAAGGCTTATCGATGCCATTATGATTCCACACGTCGTTCAAATGTATGCCAAGGCTCATCTGAGTGCGAAAAGTATCCGAAGTGAAAATGTTTCTACGACTCTGGTTCATAAACCAGGCCGAATTTGAACGAAGGCATGGGTTATATCACCTTTGAGGAACGCTGTGTTCGCATACACCTGCGACTTAAGGAAGCACCATAAGTAGAAGACCAACGGGGTTAATCGCAATGTGGTGGCCAGTTCACCTAATTTCCGCGTGAGACGATCATGCCCATGCTGATTGCACATGTATATAATGTAGCATGATTTGTGTGGCACTTAGGGCCTTCCTGTTGAAACTACATGTTGTAAGTATCAAAATCATTCAATTTAAGCCAAACAAATTGATAATTATAAACTTGTAGTGCTCTCCCTTAACAGTAAGTGCCTTGTCAAACTCGTGCTCTAAGAAGTATGAGCCGATGATGTCGCCAGACCAAAATCCGTATTAAACAGTGACATTTTCGGTACACATTTTTTGTTTAAGTTGCATAGTACCATTCCAAGTTTGACAATTTTGTTTGATCACGTACTCATTAGCTCATAGCTGAAGCCGTGAAGTGCACTATATGCTGTATGCTCCAACAAAACACGCGTTTTAATACAAATATTTGCATTTGTTGTTGAAAGCTATATGCGTGCATTGTGGTTTGACAGAACGGACTGAATAAATAACAACTAATTTGAGAGATGCGGCTTTAAGAAGTTGTTCGTTATCAACCGTCAAAGTTTAGAAGTCGCTGTTGGAAGACTCGATATAAAACTAATAAAATACGAGTAGAACTTTAACCGGCAATTATAAATTAACCTACGGGTCTGAACACATTCATACATCCGTGTGCCAATATTTCCGCCCATATGGTTAGCTATGTGTGAAAATTTGTGAAATTAAACACAATATTTTGTTGGCCGTTTTTGTGTATGAGCGTTTTAGTTTATATGGGTTGTTGCATATGCACACATACTCGTATGTGCCCAGCATATATTTGGTTAATTTATGCATGTAAAGTACAAATAAAATTTCAACAAAATATTTCCTATTTATGCCGTATTGCGTAGCAGATTTTAAAGTGACAGGATTTTAAACTGCATCAATGCTTCTGTACACTCAGTAGTCAAATGTGTGAGTTTTAAACAATGTTAACAAGTTGGAATACAAAGAAGAATCTATAGCTGATAAGCACCGACTTTATTGAATCTTACAATGAATGTACAAGAGCGGAGCAAGAAGTCCATATATTTTGCATATTCCACACCTTAACTCAAGATAAAAGCCCAAATTGGAAAAAATGCGTCACTTTATTTGTGTTAGGGTGATAGTAGACTATATAATAAATTGAAAAGATTCAATCACCTTATTTTATATATTTTTCGAGATCTAAGCTCTGTTTGCTGTTCCCAACTGTGATGAAACTATTCAGCGATAAATGATTGAACCCACCCATGGGAGTGCATTGCGTAAGGCGTACTAAGCGTGATATTACTGCCGTGTTTAGCGCTATTGAACGGCAGTTATTCGAAGTCGCCGTAGTCTAGTAAGTAGTGTGTTGGCTTATTAGACGTCAAGCCCGGGTTCGTATCCCAGGTCAGACATCAAAACGAAATATGAAAAAATATTTCTTCGGCGACTTCCTCTCAGCAGATTTCTGGCAAAAACTCTGAGAGTAAATAAACCTGCCATGAAAAACTTTCTTAAAAATCTGTCGTTCGGAGTCGACTTTAAACTGTAGGTCCCGCCACTCACGTATAAAATTAACGGACACAACATGAGTGGTGTGAGTAGCTAGGCCGTAATCCTAAATGAAGGGTTGTAATGGCCAAATATGTATGCATGTATGTGAACGGGAGTTATTTAAGATGGATCTGGTAATAAATGGGTCAAAACGAAGAATATTTTGTCGACAAGTAGGAAAATGCGGCGTATCGGATCTCAGATTACGATCAATAACTTTACTTTCGATGTTGTCAGTGAATTTATTTATATTGGTACAGCCGTTACAAGCACCTTGCTTCTCTATGGAGCAAAAGCATGCAGTATTGAAAGTATTCGAGAGTAGAATCCTTACGTAATATAGGTCTTTGTCCCAGCGAGAGTTAACAATGATTTCCGCTGCTCTGGCTATGACGTAACGTTCGGATGAAAGAGAATGCTTCGGCAATACGGATATTTAATACGGGGATTCGCGAAAGTCGAAGTCTGCATTAGAGGGAACAAATTGAGAAAGCCCTGTCATCGATTGGTGTAACCAAGTGATGAAGACTCACAAGAAGCAGAGACGCCTGGAAGGATGTGCTAAAACATGCTGAAATCGGATAAACTTGTTATTAAAGGCTAACTAAGTGAGTTAGTAAGACATATTGAGCCAAGCACTCTGATTTATAGGCCATAAGAATTGATTTCGGCCAGACTTTAGAAACTGATTTCTTATTAATTTCATTTCAATCAGACCTTGATCATATAAACAAACATGTTTACATTGACAGCCTAACAGTCTTAAAAAGGAAAAGAAAATATAGAAACATGTGTCTTTAAAGGCAAATATTTGAAGTATAAAACAAAAATAAAAAAATGTTTTGGACAATCAAAGACACTTTCCGACTTTAACTCATGAAAAATATGTTGTGGTGTGTGTGGTTCATAGAGTCATATAAAAGTATTTAAATGGGAAATAATTCAAATAAAATTTTGAATATTTAAGGCATCTAAATAAATATAAAAAGATGTGAAGACGGTCAGTCTAACCGCAATATTGTTCTGAAAAGAGAATAAATAAAGAAAAAAATTGTTAAAACAACCAACAAATTGCGATATGATAGAATTATCACAACAAAACAGCAAATAAATTACTAGACTAAGAAAAAACAAAGATCAAATTACTACAAGAAGACTACATTGAAAGATGGCGAAAGATAAAACAGAAATAATTTACTATAACAACTCAATAATCAGATTCTAGAAGTTGCATGATCTAAATTAATTGAGTCGTAGCTCTCTGAAGATATTGTCGTATATAAATACTTTTTTATTACCTTCTCCTTTTCCCAAAAAGCTTCAAGGATTTACTCATGGACACCTTGAAAAACGGAATGAATATGTCTACTTATTGGTGTATCTTAGGTTAGGTGTGACGCCACAGGTGAACGCAGTCTCTGTACTGACCAAGTACCTCCGAACCAACGAGGGAGAAGTTGGTCAGCGTAAGGGCTGCACATTCCATAACGTTCCAGAAACCGTTGACATCTGCCTTCAACACTCACATAAAAGATTTACCGACTGCGTTTCTTCAAGATCCTGATAACTTTCGCAGCAATCCTAGTGGGCAGGCCGAGCTTGTCAGCGAAACTGCCAATAGCACAGTGTACCGTTAAAATTCCTGTTAGACTGCTAATCGATCTCTTGTTTAACTCAAGTAGTTAACTGGTATTCCAATGCCCAATACCAGACCACCTTTGGCTTGACGAATTCCACGATTTGAAAAAATATTTTTGTTGAAGCGAATCCCCTCTATCGTCCCTTCCGCAGTCATCTCCCTTCCGTCCCTTCGTATACCTCTTCGTTTTCCTTTATGTCACAGTGGTCCGGAACCCAGTAGATGTTGTGTCGACTCCATGCTCTGATTTAACGAGGTAGGATCCCAGCTCTATGATTTGATTTGCCTACAAAAGTCTCCACAGCCTTAATACTTTTGTACAAAGCTCCGATTTGTCTTCAAGGGAGTCATTTGGAAGAAAGGTAATGTAGTCAAACAAAAGACAACTGAAAACCTTCCTCAAGAGTGCAAGGTACAAAATATCAACAGAAAACGTTAAACAAAACTGTTACATTCAATACCATAGAGGTTATATGAAGTGCTTGACATTAAGGGATATCCTAACAAATATTGAGAAAAACATTTTAATTTATTTGGCCTTTGAATTTAAAATTTACTCTGAGTTCTTCTTGTCGGTAACTTTACTTTTGCGGTGCAAAAATATGGAGTCACCAGAAACTTTTCCTTATTTTTCTTATGGTTTGTAAAACAGCTTAAAAGTTTTTTGTTTAATTATAAAATAGACACAAATAAATAAAATAAATTTTAAAAACATCAATTATTTGTACATATTATTGCTTAAAATGCATAAAATTTCTCAAATACATTGTTACGTTTTTACCTTTTAAAAACATTTAAAATATGAGTTCGTAGATTGCAAATGAAATAAATGTGTGTTTAGTTTTAATCAAATTATTATTGTCCGCACAATTCTGGGTGCCACTGTTCACAACTTGATGTAAACAACAATTTGACTGAATTTTTTATTGAATTTTTATGGACCCCGTTGCCGTAACTTTTAAATGGCAAAGTAATCGGTCTGATGAATGATCTTGAAGTCGAATGTTCGTGAGATCTCTCTAAATGTAAATGTCGTTGTTTCATTATTGTTTTTGTCCACTTTTTTTTTGTTTACATTTAATCTTGCAGTGTTTGTTGCTGCATTTTTTTTAAATTGTTTATCATGTTTTTATACTGGTGTTTTGTTGGTATATTTGTATGTAAACAAGTTTGTATGTAGTTCATTGTTCTTGTTTTTGTAGCTCTTTTTTACAATTTAAACGTTGTAAAAGCAAACACCATTTTCATTGTCATAACAATTTTTTAATATTGAGGTACCTAGACATTTGCTGTCCACTGTATATATTATACGTTCTACGTTTTCATTATTTTTCTTTGATTCGTTTTTAACACTTTTTAAATCGACTTCATAATTACAACAGATTTTTCTAATAACATATTGACTTTCTTTAATGTCAAAAGCTACCGAAATGGGCGTACAAAGAAAATAAACAAAATCACCAAACAGTAAATAAAATAAAACAAAACATTTGATTCAGCAGGCATTTGCGAAATTAGATGAAATAAAACAAAAAATGAATAAATATTTCACTCTTATTTTCAAGTACATTTTCTAGGAATAATAGGAATAATTGTGCGTGGGTTCATTCAAGTATGTTGCAGTTGCAGTTAGGCACTTTTGTTTTTCTAATGAAATGTAATCTCAATCAAAAGTTTGAATCATAAAGGCTTACCTTTAACAAGCGATCGTTGACCCAGTCGCCTTTTTATGAAGATGAAAACGAAAAATGGAAATCATTAATAATTAGTACAATAACAAAATGTGAGATGTAGGCAAATATGAAAATTAAAGTTTTAATAACCCTTTCGACTAAAATTAACTTGTCTTTGTCACCTAAGTAGTCTAGTAGATCTCATTGATTTTTTTTTTTTTGTTGAAGGACCTATTGATGGCATTATGTGTGCAATATAATATGTTTCAAGGTAGGTAGATAGGTAGAAGTGGCTGTCCCCTCCGATGGAGTCATGAACGGACACACATAGGTAGCACACAGGGCCCATTGTGATACCACAGTTTCACAGTCTCCCCTATTCCAGAAACCACTCGGAGCTTCCGATGAAGCGACTCAGAGTTCCAATATCCATGCATGGCAGTTCATCTAGGTCCTCCATGTAGTAGACACCCAGGTGTCTCTTTCTCTTTTGACCAAGTGCCGGGCATATGCACAGTAGGTGAAGAATAGTTTCATCCTCTTCCTCATCTCCACAGCTTCTGGAGAAATCATTCTCGAGGGTTACAATACCAATACGCCACGCATGCGTTCCAATACAATGCCTCGTAATAACTCCGAAAACAGCGCTGAGCCTGCTTCTTTGGAGGTTAAGCAGAGTCGAGTTTCTCAAATGTCCGCCATAAAATTTTTGGGTGGAGCTCAACCGAAATGTCCAATTGCCATGACTCTGGCGCATAAATCAGACTAAATTTTATCGCCGGTATCGGCTTTGAGGGGCTCCAGTGGTTTGTGACTTATTTTTATTCAATGACGATAGAACAGACTAACGTGATATGTAGCGTCATCCTGTTGAAATCACCTATCGTTGTAGCTCAATCCAAAAGAAGTTGGTAATCATCAACCTACAGTGATGGCCATTGAAAGTAGTAACGTTCACAATGTTGTGCTCAAAAAAATATGGAATGATGACCCCGCCACCAAAAATCCACAGCAAACAGTAAGTTTTTTGGCATGCATAGGACGTTTTTAAGTTTCATCAGGATTGGTATCGTCAAATATTCGTCAATTTTGGTTGTCTTAATTTTTTATACTGAAAATTGTTAAAAAAACATGCTTTTATGGAATACTAAACTCGTTAAAGTGGTATACTTTAAAAAGTTTAACGTTGGCAAAAATAAAATTAAAAACTGTTTGGGAAACATTTGTAATCAAATGTCAAAAGAAAATGTAAAATGACAATAAAAGTTTATTTTGTATGTTCTCTCTCCTTTCTTTCATTTAAATTCTCAGAAAAGTTTTCGAGTAGTAAACTGAATGCAATTATTGCTAAGGTAACAATGTTGTTTTTGTTTTTATATTATAGATATTGAAGAAAAATGTACGTATTTTTATTTAAACTTTAGTTTTAAGTATTTGAATTAAAAATTTAATACAATGATATTTGTTTTTAATACATAATACATACATACATAATTGATCGTTTCAGCCTTCAGTCATGATTATGACCTAGCTTCTCACTCCACTTATGTTGTGTGTGTTAATTTCATATATGAATGGCGGCAGTTTAAAGTCGAAAAACATTTTCATGGTTGTTTTATTTACTGTAAGGGTTTTTTACCAGTAGTCTGCTGAGGGAAAGTTGCCGAAGAAATATTTTTTTATACTTTATTGGAGATTTCTGACTTGGGGTTCAAACCGTGTCTTCACTTCTAATAAGCCAACACACTACCTACTAGGCTACGACAACTATATGGTGCTACAAGGATTTTCAATTGACTATAATGGTCGCACAAAGAGATACATGCCGTTCCTCCTACTGGGTATCTAATTCGATTTTCATCATCCTAAATTTTTTTTTAATTTTTTTCTTTCGATACCACATCCAACGTGGCGCCCGAGAAGATTTCTCCTTTCAAAAATAGCGATGGAGAAAACATGCAATGACGGCATCACCTTTGTACCAAACACATATTTGGTAAACAGGTACTGGCTCAGTGCAGCCGCGCAGTGGATCCTCGCATGCCCGCATCTTGATCTTTTCTGATAGCCAGGCTGCCATAAAGCCTCTGTCGAACGTTGTAAATAATTCCAGGATCGCCATGGAATTTCGCCGCTGCCTCAAACTTCAGAAGAAGAAGTCGCACAAAAAGGGGATTTTTGAAAAAAAAGTCGCACATAAAGGGTATTTTGACAGTAAAAAGGGGCAACATTTTTAAAAGAAAAGAAAATGTACTAATACAGTTTACAGTTTATTTTTTAATAATTTTTCCAATTTTTTATAGTAGAAACAAATTTTTAGCCAAAAATTAATAAGCCTAAACAAAAATTTTAATTTCTTTAAAATTATTTGTTCTGTTTTATTTCTAGCTTTAAAATGTAATTTCATTCAAATTTATGAACGTTAGGACATTTAAATTTCAAAAATAAAAAATGCATTTTTAAATTTATATAAATTAAAATACAAAACACAATACAAAACTATTATTATAACTAAAAAACAGTTCATTAAAAAAAATGAAAAATTATACAAAATTGCGTATTTTGTAACAAATTAAAAAAAAATACAAAAAAAATAATATATATTTTAAAATAAAAAAAACAATTCAAAATTATACAAAATTAATAAGGTACATACATTTCAAATAATTACGCTAAGGTATGATAAGACTTAGAGTACGTAGTATTTGGAAAATTTTTGTATTAAACAAACTGAGATGAAAAAGTTAAACATAAATACTAATTTTGTTACAACGGTTCATTTTAGAAGTAAATAGAAACATTTTGTAATAAGTTAAATATGATATATAGTTTTACATTTTATATTATATTATTTATTTACGTGTCATAATATATCACAATTTTATGAAAACATATATCATAATGGAAGGCACATTTTTTATAACTTTATTGTTCATGCATGGAAAATAAAAATTCTGAAATTTAGATTTTTTTCAAAACAAAACAACAAAAATAATCAAATTACACAAACTATTTTATATATTATTCAATAGACTAATCAATAGAATAGTTTATAAGTTATTTAATACACCAGTCCATAGACTAGTAGTAGTCTATAAAATAGTCGATCGAATAAACCATTGACTAATACAGTTGATTAATTCACAGAAGTCAATAGACTGGTCAATATATTATATCATATACTAGTATATATTTACTACTCTATAGACTACTATATATGTGGACTGGTCTATTAAATAGCCTTTGAACTAGTTTTTTAAATAGTCTATGAACTAGTCTACTAGGCTTTGAACTGGTGTATTCAATAACCTATAAATCTACTCTATATTGACTAATCTATTAACAAGTCTGTGCAATTTATCCGCAGTTCTATGAAATACTTAGAAATTAGGATGCAGCGATATTTCTCAATGTCAAAAAGCACTATATTACTTAATTTTCCATTCTTGTTTTGGTTTATATTTTTTACAAAATGAGTTTTAATATATATTTCACAGATATATTAGTATATTTACATTCGATTAAATTATTTTTTTTGATAAATTACTTCTGTACTTTTTTATAAGTTCATCGTCAGGCACCCAATTTTCCAAAAAAAAATTTAAATAGAAGAAAGAAAAAAATGAAAATAAAAGAAAAAATACTTTTTCTAAAAAAGGGGAAAAAAGGGTCAAAGGGTCTTGAAAAGTGTCAGATTTAGTTCATTTTAGTAAGGGGGCACAAAAAGTGGCGGGGTCGCTGAAAAAGTGTCAAATTGCGACTTTAGTCGCTCAACGGCAACGCTGCACTTGGCCCTCAATGGATAGAAGGCGCACCAACCAGTTACTTGAACTTGGTCGTAACATCGTCTCGATCACAGTGGCCATGCTTACCCATCACTGTATTATGGGTAGACACGCGGAAAGAATGCGGCTCCCATTTAATGACGTCCGCCGTGGGTGCAGATCCGCTGAGGAAGAGGAGACTGTTATCTACTTTCTTTGTCAATGCCCATCTCTTGCGAGGTGCAGATATAGGTTATTTGCCTCTCCAACCCTTGTCAGCTTGAGGGAGCTATCGTCCGTTGATGTCAAGGATATAGCCTCGTTTATCAAGCTTTCTGGCTAATTTTCCAGCGTGAGGTAGTCGTGCTTTAAAATGAGCAGCCCTTGCGCTGACCAAAATCCTTCTTGGTTTGGAGGAACTTGGTCAGTACAAAGACTGCGTTGCACCTGTGGCGTCACAACGGGCAGCTATGGGTGCTCAAGTGAGCTTTTGGTATGAAAGCTACCACACTAACCTAACCTAACCTAACCTACTGGCTCAGAATTTTCCTCCTTTGTGATAGTATGATTGTGCGATGCTGCTGTCTGAACCCCATATTTCATAACTATCCTTCAGTTTATCGCTGTTTTCGTAGAAGTCTGAATTTTTACAGCAGCCAGCGTGATTGATGGTAACTCATAGCCAACGTTTTGAAATTTATGTTGTAAAAAAATCATTTTTGGCAACAACAAATTTATGTTTGCTAGCTACGAACACGCATTCGATAGAGCGGCAATAATGAAATGTAGAAAAACTTTAGAAATAGTGTCACGGGCTAAACAATACGAACGATATTGATTGAAATGCAAGAGCAGTTTCCAAATAGACTAGTTTCACGTTTTGACGCTGTTAATTGGCACCAGTATCATTTAATTAAACAGCGTTAGACGTTTTTATGGGGTTTCACGGACAAACCCACAATGCTTAATAAGTAGTCTTGATGTCAAATTTTTAATTTATTTCCCTTTTTTATATTATTTTTGTCCCTCGTATGATTTTATTTATTTACAGTTATACACCGCTAAGTAGAAGTTATTACTAATACGCCAACATTCTTACTAATATTCATACATAAAACGTTCATTATATTAACATGAAATATTACTTAGCCATGATAGCCATGGCTGTAGAATGCTGAAATCCACAAGCTTTTAATTTTTTGTAGTTTTAAGTATATCGTGTTATACAGCGTTAAAAGCAATTTGTGGTTTAACATTCTACTAGTCCGGCCAAGGCTTAAGTAATTATAAATAAAAATAATTATACAAAACGAATACAAAATTCTTAAATAACATAAGTTTTTTTTATCATGCATGTACAGCAGGTCATAAATCGTTGAAAAATATTTCAAATTGCATTAAAGAATTATGTTTATAACATAATATTTTCTGCTTCATTTTACGAGAAATTTGTTTCGAATACTTTCAAGTCTCCTTTGATTGATATATAAATGACCACCACTTCTTCTCTGCGCATTCGTAACATCCAATTTTTCACGATTAAAAACTGCTGTAGTTTATGGGTTATTTACATACATACCTGATATTTATGAAAACCGCACCACGTGTGATAACTAGACCCTCAAATCGTTCGTATAGAATATCCAATTTGACATGAGCTGCGAGGCACAAATTGCAGTCCTGTTGAAACCACATGTCGTCGTTTGCAAGTCTATTCAATTCATGCCAAAAGTAATTTATAATCATCGACCTGTAAAGTGTTCATTGACAATGATGGCCTGGCGAACGTCGTTTTGAAAGAAATATGAGCCGATGGCGCCACCAAAATCCACAACAAACAGTGCATTTTTCGGGATGCATTGGACGCTCTTGGCTGTGAATTGAGATCGTCCTAAATTCGACGATTTTGTTTTTTCGCGTATCCATTCATCCAGAAATGATTACTAGAATCCATATTGCAAATAGTTCTCTCTATAGAACGATTATGGCGATCACAAAGTGGGTGTAACGTCTTGTTGCCGTATTTAGTCATGCAGATTAAGCAAAACATGTTGAATAATTGAAAAGTAATTCCCGTGATTAATAGTCAAACTTCGAAAATGCCTGTTAAAGTACTCGATACCACTCACTGGCAAAGTTACCGTTCTAACTATTTATAATTCATATATCATCGAAAATTTTCATTGATCCCTCGTATCTGGTGTATCCTCAAACACTTCCTATTTGTAAATCTAAATGAAACAAATTATGTGTGAGATATCATCGAAAGTTGTCATCAATCTCTTCTATCTGGTGTATCCGTAAACACTTCCTATTTGTAAATCTAAATGAAGCAAGTTGTGTGTGAGATATCATAGAAAGTTTTCATCGATCTCTTCTATCTGATGTATTCTTAAACACTTCCTATTTGTAAATCTAAATGAAACAGATTGTGTGTGAGATATCATCGTAAATTTGCATCGATCTCTTCTATATGGCGTATCGTTAAACACTTCCTATTTATGAATCGAAATGAAACAAATTGTGAGTGAGATATCATCGAAAATATTCATCGATCTCTTGTATCGGATGCATCCTTAAACACTTCCTATTTATAAATCTAAATGAAACAAACTGTATGTGGGATATTATCGAAAATTTTAACGATCTCTTGTATACAGTGTATACTTAAACACTTCCTATTTATACTTCCTATTTGTAAATCTAAATAACACAAATCATCGCAAATTTTAATCGACCTTTTGTATCTGGTGTATCCTGAAACACTTCCAATTGTAAATCTGAATGAAACAAATTTTCTGTGAGCTTTTATCGAAAATTTTCATCGATCTCTTCTATATGGCGTATCGTTAAACACTTCCTATCTATAAATCGAAATGAAACAAATTGTATGTCAGATATCATCGTAAATTTTAATCGATCTCTTGTATCTGGTGTATCCTTAAACATTTCCTATTTGTAAATATAAATAACACAAATTGTGTGTGAGATATATCGTAAATTTTAATCCATCTCTTGTATATGGTGTATCCTTAAACACTTCCTATTTATAATGAAACAAATTGTGTGTGAGATATCATTGTAAATTTTAATCGATCTCTTGTATATGGTGTATCCTTAAATACTTCCTAAAGTTCCTTCCTATTATCGAAAATTTTCATCCATCTCTTGTATATGGTGTATCCTTAAACACATCCTAATTGTAAATCTGAATGAAACAAATTGTGTGTGAGCTTTTATCGAAAATTTTCATCGACTTCTTGTATCTGTTGTATCCTTAAACACTTCCTATTTATAATGAAATAAATTGTGTGAGAGATATCATTGTAAATTCTAATCGATCTCTTGTATATGTTGTACCCTTAAACACTTCCGATTTGTAAATCTAAATGAAACAAATTATTGTAGGAATTACATTTTCCCTTCAAACAAAACACACTTATTTATTGCTTATTAATAATTTTATTTAATATTAATTTGTTGTTCTCCCGTCAATTGTCAGTCGATAACTAAACTGTCCGTTGTCTGTATCGTTTCTTTGTACTGTCTGTTTCATTGTCATTGTCTCTGTCGATCTCGTCCGTCTCTTCGTCTGTCAATATAGGCCCTTAAACAGTTCCTATTTATAATTCTAAATGAAACAATATGTGTGTGAGATATCATTGAAAATTTCCCATCGATTTCTTATAAATGGTGTATCCTTAAACTCTTCCTATTTGGAAACCTAAATGAAACAAATTTTCATCGATCTCATCTCATTCTAACCCGTGGTCAACCATTCCCTACAACAACAAAACCTAGGCTCTGACGTATGAGGTGAAAGACTGTTTCTTTCTTGTCCTCAAACCCACAACTCTTGTAGAAATCATTATTCGGTACGTCGAGCCTTAAGGCACGCCTACTTAAAGCACAGTGGCCTGTAAGAAAGCCATTGTGCGATGCATGATAGATAAGGATAGAAGAGATTCAGTCCTTTACTTGTCCATACGTGTCCTGTATTGTCTGGCAACAATACACGTACCCTCCTATTATCAACCAGATTGAACCTCCTCTCAAAACAAGTGGACAGTATCCAAGTTAACCAAGGCGATAGGAAAACCTATGCCCTGTAACAATTCGAAAATTGCGAGCTCTATACCGGCCGTAACCAGTGCATTTTGCAACGATGTGTCTTGGAACCCACATAAGAGTTACATTTAAATGAATTGAATTCGATTTTTGCTATATACTGTATATATTTTGGACATCTAATGAATAAATAGACAAAATGATAACTATGCCTCTCATAATGTTATGGTCGTGAAAGGGTTAAATACTTTTGTTTTGCTAGAATTGGATACAAAGTGTTTTATAATTATTTTCCATTTCGTAAACAGACATTCAGTAGCCTGCATTCGCTATGCAAGTGTATTTCGTGTATTATATTTGTGAAGGAAGTCGTTACATGCTTCCTTGGAAAGCTTCTAGTATTGTTTGATTATATAAAATGAAATAAGGAAACAACAATAATAACTTTTAAGAAACAGAGCATAATTATTAATAACAAGGTTTTCGAAAAGAAAAATATTTAAAGAAGTTCTTGATAATTCCCTTCCTTTCTTTTCTAAAGAAAGTTACAAAAATTAAAAGAAATTCAAGTTTAGAGCCAAAGAAAAGGAATTAAAACACTTTTCTCGTGACACCTTATTTGGGAAGCCGAACCTTTTTTATTGTTTATACTACAAATATTGAAGTCGTAGCATTAAGGGGAGTTGGTTGTTTGTAAGTATATACATACATACGGCATAATAACTCAATATAATTGGTTGGCGCTGAATGTAAAAAATTTAAATTGGTTCACTTAAAATGCCACGAGTTCGAAAATAAAGAGCAGACCAACGTGTGGTTTCCCTAAGGCGGGGCAACGTGATTGATTAAATAGAATTTTTGATAGGTATCGAACCCACATACTTCAGCCACACAGTTTACGACACATGGGATATTCTGCATAAGCGATTTGAGGGTATGGCCATCTCAAGCGGAGGTGTTGTTTAAGTCTTAACCGCAGCTATCCTCAAAGGCAACATTACTTATGCCTTCGATCAAATTCAGAGAAGCGTTGGCGGGTATTTGAATTTTGCTACATAATCAGTAAGTGTTTTTAAAGGTTAGAAAATGATGATGAAATCTCACTCATACTTTAAAATTTAAAGATAGGAAGTGCCAAAAATCCCCTGAAAGATTTGATTCCATTTTTTTTACGAATAGTCTCAAATACAAAAAGTTACCTTAAATCACTTGCATGTCGATGGCAATATTTTTTTATTGTAATTTTTATGCATATTGTTACGAAAATGGAAATGGTGTTTCGCTTTCACATCGTTTCAATTGTAAACAAAAGCTACAAAAACAAAAACAATGAACTTGTTTAAATGCAAATATACCAACAAAATACCAGTATAAAAAAGTGATAAACTATTAAGCAAAAATGCAACAACAAACACTGCAAGAAGAAATGTAAACAAAACAGACACAAACAACAATAATGAAACAACGATGTTTACATTTATAGAGATCTCATGAACATTCGACTTCAAGATCATTCATCAGACTGTTTACGTTGCCATATAAAAGTCAAGGCAACGGGATTCAGTAAAATTCATGCCGTCTTGTGCGAAGACGCGCGTTGCTTAAAGAGAACAATTATGGTTTGAAGATCTTCGTTATAAAGATCTGTCGAAGAATTGCTATTGTTTACGCAAAAGAGTGTAAAGAAGAATAACAAACAAAGCAATTGTTGTCTACATCAGGTTGTAAACAGTGGCACACGAAATTGTGCGTACAATAAAGAATTTAATTAAAACAAAACACAAATATATTGGAATTATTAAATAGGCGCAAATCTGATTCATATTAAAACACATTTGTTTCGTATTAACTTTGTTAAGTAGACAGTACTGTCTTTCCCTTCTAGTGATTTGCAATATCTGCAGAATTGAAATTCGGAAAATTTTGTAAACTTTGAAATTTCATATGAAAGAAAAATTTGCTTTAATTGAAACTCTTCTCCATAATTTGGCTTGTTTGGCTTTCGTCTGGTGTTAAATCTCAACAGTTAGTTAACATTTTACTCTTAACACGTTCATCGCCACGATAATATTAGAAAAATTTTCACATGGGCCACGGTAACTTTATTAGATAATTTAGTTAAAAATGTATCAAGGAAACTTAACCTTTATGTCAACAGATAAAAAATTATACTTACGTCAACAGAAGCATACCCGGGTATGTTCATACATTTTATATGGAATTTCTTTTGTTGCTAAACTTATGTTTGTGTTGATTTGGTTTTACTTACTTGTTGGGTGGTGTAACGCACTCTGGTTACGTACATACTAAAGACTTATGGAAAACGACCTCACATCTCTTATATCGTGAGATATAAACCGCTTTATACGTTTCGACAACGGAAACACACGTCAACAGCGTAAAAAACCGACAAGGCTGCAGCCATAACGGACTTATTTTTAATACTGAATGATAATCTACGCAGCAATTACGTAGCAGGTCCAAACGTGGTACCGGGTTTACCCAATACATACAATCGAAACCCGCCAATTATGGAATTAAAGTATGGTGGTTATGTGACTCCGTCTCATCCTATCCAATGAAGGGACAAATTTATACTGGATTTGCGGAACCCGGCAAAAAACGACTTGTTCAATAATTTTCGTGGAAGTGGACGGAATATTGTTTATGATAATTTCTTTACAACATATAACGTAGCGAAAAGGTTACTGATGGACAGCAGTTTATCAATGTTAGGTACAGTGAACAGAAGACGAGTGTTTGTACCACTACATTTCACTTTATCTAAAGGACGGGAAGAAAAGTTAACTGCATAGAATATTGCACAATGCGACGAACAAATATATAGCCCTTGGTTTTATTCTACAATATACTAGACCTCGTTGCCCATAATTTACCTTGAGGATAACCTAATGTTGAAAGCTTCCACAACCCGCCGTAGAAGGTTCCTACACAGCCTCATCGAACAACTGGTGAAGCCGGAAAGAGAAAACAGAGATACAAATAAACATGTTGCTGCAGATAAAAGCGTGGACGAACCTGACAGCACTGGTAGAATGAAAGTAAAAGCTAATTGCCACTTATGTACAAAACGTCGGCCAACCAGCAAATCCTGCACGTTATGCAACAAGCCAGTGAGTGCCGCTCATTCAAGTAATATACCGCATTGTAATAAATGCATTCAAGAAAAATTAGCGTTTAATATTTTTTTATGTCTTACTATATTTGATTGAATTTTAATCTTATTATTAAGAACTTGTAAATTATATTCAATAAACATCAAATATCAAAATATTTTCATATATTTCATAATTCCCAGGTATGCATTTCATATTTCCCAGGTATGCAACTGTTGACGTAAGGGATAGGAATCAAAAAATGGCCACATGTTTGAACCCCATTCGCCATTTTTACTGAAGTCTAGGAATAAGGTAGAAACACTACTAGTGAGGATATCAGTAAATTTCAGGTTAATATAGTTATTACTTCCTGCTATACGGCGATTTAAAAACACAAAACATACCCGGGTATGTATCTGTTGACATAAATGTTAATTTATCACAGAAAATTTTTTTGCCTAAATTCCCGGAAAAACACTATTTTTTATGTCAGACATATATGTATGACTGACATGGCCCTATATTTAAACATTTTTTCCGACAAGCCGTGTCAGTCTTATATGTCTGACGCATCCAAACAAGATACAACAAGTATTAACCTGTTGTTTTAAACACAGCGTCGTTTGCGTCAGACATTTGTAATTTACCAAATCGCGTACGTCAGACACATATGACTGACATGGCGATGAACGTGTTAAAAATGATTTTACTCTTAA
This sequence comes from Sarcophaga subvicina, assembly GCA_936449025.2. Lineage (NCBI taxonomy): Eukaryota > Metazoa > Arthropoda > Insecta > Diptera > Sarcophagidae > Sarcophaga > Sarcophaga subvicina. The sequence goes on from OW388080.2 coordinate 88,724,089, forward strand.
TTAATAGTAAAACTAAGCAGCCAAAATAAAATCGAATTGCATTTAAGCAATACTTGAATATTTCCAATTCAAACATATATTTAAATTCCACATATACTCCACATGTGTGTTGGCTTATTAGACGTAAGGCCAAGGTTCGAGCCCAAGGCCAGACATTAAAACAAAATACAAAAAGTATTTCATCGGCGACTTCCTCTCAGCAGATTTCTGGCAAAAACTCTGAGAGCAAATAAAATTGCCATGAAAAGTTTTTCAAAAATCTGTCGTTCGGAGTCGACTTTAAACTGTAGGTCCCGCCACTCATGTATAAAATTAACACACATAACATAAGAGGTGTGAGAAACTAGGTCGTATTCCTGACTAAAGGGTTGTAATGACCAATTATGTGTAAACACAAAATTTATTTTTATTTTATTTGCAACGTACGAACTCATATTTTAAACGTTTTTTAAAGGTAAAAACGTAACAATATTTTTTTAAGTTTTCTTTTTATGTACAATGTTAACCAAAAACAGTTTGATTTTCAACATTGTTTTGATGTTCGATTCAAAAATTTTTTTAAGAAATGATTGCGTATGCCTCGTAGAAGTACAGGTTAATACGCGTATATTATATTTGCAAACATTTCCGTTCGAAGAAATTTTATTAAAAAATGTGTTGACGGAAATCTGTGGCAATAAATGTCAGAGGAAATGGTGACCATAAAAGAAACCAGGAAATATGGAAATGTTTATAAAATGATTTAAATTTTTTATGTCGTGTATATTTTTATGTTGCAATAGAAAATAACATTTCATGTTGTGGATAATTATTGTATAATAAAATCTACTTACACATCGTACTTATGCAAATAGAATCCAAAATTTAGGCTGTTAAATTTAATAAACAGTAAAGGGACAACGTTAGTTGATAACGAAAGCTTGCAGTGAGCGGACATAAAAAAAATTTTTTTTTCTTTTAATTGTTCGTCGATTCAACGAAGAGTAACCTTACTGTACAAAAATGACCATCCAGGATTAAAAAATGGGTGGCCAGGGTACGTTTACTCACTGCAAACTTTCGTTATCAAATAAATTTGTTGAAAAAAAGAGCGAAACTTGGCCAAACATAAAAGAATTATATGATAAAGAGTAAATGTGCTTCGTCGATTCGATGAACAGTAACCATTCAGGGTTAAATTGTTAGTCGATTCAACGAAGAGTAACCTTAATGTACAAAAATGAAGAGGACTGTCCAATGTTAAATAGTTCAACTCAGACCCCACATTTTTAACTCCCTAATATACTATCGACAATGTTTTCTGCTATTTGGGAATAATAATTTAAAAATTGTGTAAATAACTACTTATCGTTTAATGCGCGTATCGATATTTTCAAACCATATGTTCAAATGGCAATTTCAAATAAAAATTTCGTGCAACACAAACAATTTGGTACGAAAAACAAAACCCTTCCTGTTGCTACTATTGCTGAAGTGTTTTAAGCTCTATTTGTTTATGGCATATACGTGAATCGACAGACAGACAATAGACTTAAAGGCAATATAGTACTTGAATAGAAACGAAGGGTTTAGAATTTTCATATTTGTTGAACGATTATGTTGTTAATACCGTGCAAAAGTGTATTCCCTTAGAGACATATTTTTCATTGTTCACAATAATTTAAATGTCTCACCTTCAATTTGTTAAAGAGCTACCTAAAAACAGTTGAATGAAAGCACATACATATATGTACATACATAGGTATGCATCTTGAAAAAGAAAACATTTATTTGCTAGACAATATTCATATGAGAATACGATAACATCCCCCAAAACCTTGTTTGCTATTTTTCATCTTTTGGAACATATGCATTAAGAGGAATTACAATCCCCATTCATGTAAACAAAAGCATGGATTGCGGCTTTAACGGTTTTATTTAGAAATTCTGAACAAAAGGGCGTCTCAATAAGAAAGCAATTTTTTAATCTAGTCTAAGTACAAACTCTGAACCCTGAACTCATATGTTTGTCTGTAACGGTTATTAAAAATGCAGCGGTTTTCTTAAGAATAATTGGTTAAAATGGTGAAAACTTTATACAAAAATTTGTAAAGTTATGCCGACCGGTCACAGGTTAGTTTAGGTTCGATGGCGGACTTCTTCGAAGGAAGATTCATTGCGATACCACAACACATTCTTCTATTCCTATAGCGGTCACAAACTTCAAAGTATTTTCATTCGAAAAAGTAGATCCAATTTGTCAAGCCTTCTAAATCTGGGCAAGAAATGTTAAACAGTTAGGTCGGTTATGGTCAGTGCGGCTCACTTGCGGCTCATTGCTGATGTAAATGGGAGTGTCACTGAAAACTTGAAAAGACAGTGAAAACCACTAGAAGTCAATCCCAATTTTTCGAAGCAAGTTATCTCCTGCCATGAAGTGCACATCCATTTTAATGGCTTAGCGAATACACAAAATTGTCAAATCTGGAGCTCAAAATGCAATCCATGAAAAACAAAATACACTCGCAACGAGTGTATGGTAGAGAGTTTTGTCAAACAGCGTTATTGAAAATTACTGTGGAAATGGCATTCGTACAGTAATATCGTAACGGAATTCTTGTAACCTCAATTAAACGGCATGGGTCTTAACGATATATGTGGAAATAACTGCCATATCGCACCTGCAGCAATCGAATTATTGTAGCAACGATTTACAGAACAAATTATTTCAAAAGATTCTGGTGGCAACTAAACACGTTTTTTTCGTAGTTTTGTGAAACTTCGGATTTATGCGAGTAATTCTGCGAAAAAGTCGTGGACATTTTAGAGAAAAGGCCTGCAAGAAATGCGGTGGAACGAAGAATGAGTTTGGATTAGGATTGCGATCAACTAGTTGTACTTATAGACGAAAGTCATTAATAAAACAAGCGATGGATGATAGCGCCGATTCAGATCACCACTTTGATTCAGTCAAGGCACGTATGTGATTATGTATTGGGAGAAACATATCAACTGTCTCGTAATACATACATACATATTTGCATAATTGGTTATTAAAACCCTTCACTCAGGATTACGACTTAGCTTCCTACACCCAGCATGTTGTGTGTATTAATTTTATACATAAGTGGCGGGACCTACAGTTTAAAGTCTATTCCAAATGCCTTATTTTTGAGAAACTTTTTCATGGCAATTTCATTGACTAAAATAGTTTTTATCAGAAATCTGCTGAGAGTAAATCGCCAGAGAAATATTTTTTTTTTATTTTTAGTTTTATTGGAGATGTCTGACTTGGTGTTTGAACCAAAGCCTCATGTCTAAAATGCCAACGCAATACCTACTACACTACGGCGAATTCTTACCATAAAGTTCAGAATTTAATATTATGCCGGGCCCTTCCGATTATATTTTGATATATAGTTAGCCCGACGGATAGATGGAACTCATTAATGCAGTCTGGTAAACGTACGATGGATACGTTGTGGACCACCACTTTGATTCAGGCAAGGAATTCATGCGATTAAGTATCAGGATAAACGTTCCATGATGCTAATGTGCGCATTCAATATGACCGATATATTGCTGACAGCATTCAAATTTCTGCAAAAGTTTTACTCCCCCGATATACCCATGATATTACCAGTAGTATTGCAACCATACAAAAATAATTTTCGCCAAAGCTTTAAAAGTTACTTATTTCTTAAAAGAAATCTGTTGTTTGAAATCGAAGTTAAATTCATATACTTGACTATTTCACTGGTTTCAATGGTCAATAGGTTAAAGCTGCTGAAGTAAGTCTCCTATTTTTTCATACTTATTCTTAAGGATGAATTCGCCGTGGTCTAGTAAGTAGTGTGTTAACTTATTAGACGAAATATGAAAAGTATTTGCTATGCGGCTTCCTTTCAGCATAAAATGTCCATGAAAAGTTTCTTAAAAATCTGTCGTTCAGAGTCAGCACAAACTATAGGTCCCGCCACTCATTTATAAAATTTATACACAATATAAGTGGTAAGAGAAATTGGGCTATCCCTTACTGAAGGATAGTACTGACCAATTATATTACCTATGTATGTATTTTCAGTCAATTTACATTGCTTAACCAACCAATTTCATTGTTTCCCTTAGTGCTTCTTTAATTATTTCAACATCTATGTCTTATGAAAAGGAAAAAGCCACAGCAGTGTGAATGTAATCACGTGCACACAAAAGTTCATTTTTAGAATTTTTCCTCCTATGCTTTAACATTCACCATAACCATAAAACAGTCTTCATTTTTGAAGAGAAAATTAAAAAAAATTAGTTTCTCAAAAAAGAGATGCTTTTTACTGTTTCTTTTAATGCTTATTAATTTTCTTTTTTACAGAATTTAATGTTTTAATTTATTAGAAAACTAGATAAAGAAAATTAATTACGTTTCCTCTGAATGCGTTTACTTAACCCTTTAATGGTAACAGGGTTACGTATGTCCCAAAGAGGAAATTTTAAAAATCTCTATAATTAAAAACCGCATGGCTGTTACATTACTTTTATTTTTTTCTTAACTTGCTTATTTAAGTTTCCTATGTACATATACACGGATGTTTTGCGAACAGTCATTCTTTAAACATGGGCACTTGAAGCTTTCGTTAGCAACCAACATTGTTGATAAAAAGAGGGAAATTTGGTCAAACATAAAGAAATTATATCAGTAAATATAGTAAATGAGCTTCGTCGATTCGACGACCAGTAACCAATTAGGGTTAAAATGTTCGTCGATTCAACGAAGAGTAACCTTAATTTACAAAAACGAAGAGTAACAATCCAGGGTTAAAGAAAAATATTTCATCTTTGCTTGTTACTGCAAAAGAAGTCGTATAGATTGGTTCACTGATTATAAAACCACCACTGTATGCATCCCTAATAATTTTCGTTGCAGAGTATATTTCCGATACTTCCGCCTGTGATTCTGCATCCTTATCCGTTCAATTTAGAGTCATCAGTAGATAGATGTACATTGTTTTTACCAGGGTCGCAACAACTTTACTTTTTCCCGACCTCTTTATTCGGAATGAATGTCATGAATATCAGAGGAGCCATATCGAAGACTGAAATGCTTTCAGACTCCTTACGTTACCAGTCTTTAAAATATTTTAAGTCGCCTTTCTTACTTTTAAAAATCTCCCACTGTTTATAACTTATCCTCTCCTATCAATTTCTATACTTCCATTTACTAATTGCTTCCCGTTATTTTATTGTTAATGGGATTGCCGACATGGGTACGGTTAATCATTTGCTCTTTGAATATTTTTTAAATATCGATTGTGTAGTGTGGCAATAATTATTTGGAAAAAAGAAAAAACGAAAGTAAATACATATTAAAGTTGTTAACTTGTTTTTAAAAGTGGCTATTATTTGTATAACTCTTCTAAAAACTGAAAATAAATGTGAGTTATTTTGTTTTCCTTTGTTTACACAACGGGTGTGTCAAATGAAATGTTTGTCTACTGCTTCGTGATTCAGACAATAATCAGACTTACTGCGTTATTAGCTAATCAATCAAAAATGTCAATTGTTTATGTTCATGCTAACAAGGTACTACAAGTATAGGTATTATTTCTCTATTAGCTATTCATTTATAAGCTAGTGTTTGTGACAAGTTTATTAATTATTTGTTATGTTTTGATCTCAAGCAGAGCTGTTATACAAAATCCAGCTGTGCTCATAAATTTAATTAAAAATGCCATGTATGGTATGGTTTCTAAATCAAATATTAATTTTAAAAAAATATTATTTTTTAGTTGATTTCATCTTTTGTAACATCAGATATGAATTTCATAGGAAAATTCTAGATCTCGAAATAAAATTTATACTATCCTTTTCATGTCAGTATTTTACAATGAAATTTATTAAAGATTTACTAATTAATAGAAATAAGTTAAAGAATTAACTGAAGTCGCCGCTGTTTAGTATGTAATGTGTTGGCTTGTTGGACATGAGACCACCGTTCAACCCTTAGGTCAAACATCTCCACTAAACTACGAAATATGGAAAAATATTTCTTCGGCTTCTCTGTCAAAAACTCCGGAAGTAAAATCAGTCTCAAAAATCTGTCGATTGCAAGTCCAGCCACTCATATATGAAATTAACACACACAGCATAAATGTCGTAAGAAGTTGGGTCGTAATCCTGACTGAAAGGTTGAAATGGCCAATTATGTATGTACGTATGTATGTATGATTTGCTTTTGAATAATATCGCATGTAAAATATTGGCATACTAACACTGCGGGACATTCAATAACAAATTCAAAAACTCCTTTCAGAAATTTTAACTCATTTGCATGATAATACTGTCTATCCAAATAAAAGTCTAAAAATAACCAGTTGACATCACGCTAAAAATATCTACTGTATGCTTATATTTATAAAAACGTTTCTTTAACTCAAACGAGTAACTTATAATGGTAGGTGTGTTAAGAAGTGCGTGAGATTTAAGTGAATCTGTCATTTGGTGATCTGATGACCTGTAAACAAAATAACGAAAACGATTTTAATGACTACATTTCACATAAACAGGACATTAAAAGAAATTAGCAACAGAATATTATCCGCCTTCGTTTCGAGCTATTTTAAGCAAAACATTACAATGGAATTTAATAGGAAAACGGAAACCACAAAAACTAAAGAATTGTATGCAAGCAGCGTATCATGTGATTGTACGATAGGATAAGAATGATTTTATACAAGGATACGCAAGCACTTTACTTTGTTTGCTCTTGTATATGCTCTTTTAGGCCATTATAGTTAATTTTTATAAATTTGCTGTGTGCTTTGCGTTTATGGTTATGAGCTTCAATATTTTGTTGCCATTCCTTTCAGGCCAATTAATTCCTTTTTTTTTGGTTTTCTATTTTGGGTCATATTGATTTCCTAGTGGCTGTCTAAGTATTATTTCGTTTTTCTAATCGAAATACAAAAAGTGTGCATAGCCTTAACCTATTTAAGGCGGCGGTGCCAATTTGGATACACTTACTTATTTAGTTGTTTGAAAAAGTAAAAGTCAATGATGATCATTTTCAGCACGGTGGGATACACTTTCACCTCAGCGGCTTCGTTAGCATGCAAAATTGCCGCATTTGGGCAAATGACAATCTACGAAAATTTGTGCCGGGTGGGCCATCGGTTTAAATTTGAACCATCGGTTATTTCGAATCTGGCAATACTTACATGCATACATAATACATTACAACACTTTAGTCAGGATTACGGTCTAGTTTCTCACATCACATAATTGATGTGCGTTAATTTTTATACATGATTGGCGGGACCTACAGTTTAAAGTCGATTGTGAACGACAGATTTTTGAGAAACTCATGGCAATTTTATTTACTCCCATAGGTTTTGCCAGAAATCTGCTGAGAGAAAGTCGCCGAAAAAATATTTTTTCATATTTCGTTCAGTTGGAGATGCCTGACCTGGAGTTTGAACCGAGGCCTCACGTCTAATAAGCCAACATACTACCTACTAAACCACGGCGACTTCTGGCAATACTTAAACACAACTGGTCATTACAACCCTTCAGTCAAGATTACGGCCTAGTTTCTCACATCACTCATGTTGTGTGTGTTAATTTTATACACGAGTGATGGGACCTACAGTTTGAAGTTGACTCTGAACGACAGATTTTTGAGAAAATTTTCATGGCAATTTTATTTACTCCCAGAGTTTTTGCCAGAAATCTGCTGAGAGGAAGTCGCCGAAGAAATACTTTTTGTATTTTGTTTTGATGTCTGGCATGGGGCTCGAACCCTGACTTTTCGTCTAATAAGCTAACACACTACCTACTAGTGTGCTAAAAAGTACTTCTTTTCAGTTCGAGCTGTTTGATCGACAACATGAAATAAAAATTATAACATATAAATATAACAAAGTAATGAATTCTAGTATTTAATATAAATTTAAAATAAAGTGAAGTTAAAAGTGATCTAATGATTTGAATTGGATCTTTTCAATAAAATACGTAGCTTTGTGCTCAATAATTTGTATTACAACATATAAATTTCAGTAAAAGCGGAAAAGAAGTTTTGATGTTAACGGTATTATCCCGTTAGATCTTTATTTCCATATTTGTTTCTAAAAGTTTCTTAAAAAGGCAACGGTATCAGGATTTTCTTAGTTTATATTTTTTAAGCTTAAAATAATTGATTTTATTGTTACATATTTCCCTTATCTTCTTCAAATTTCTTTAATAAAAACCTGAACTGTTTCGAGTACACTATACTTATTAGTGACTAAAATGGAACATAAAAAGTTCAGCTACCTGCTGTGTACAATAACAATAATTCGATATTTTTCTTACGAAGTTCAAGTAAATATTTACTTGCAGTCCAAGCTGAAAAATACCAAGCAAATGAATTTTGTAAAAATATAAAAAATAAATATAAATAACATACAAAAGATTATAACCTTTGAGTATACGAGTATTTTATAATATTTTTCCTGATTTGTTTTACTTTTAATATTAGCCTTCTTTCAATTCACCTCAAGCATTACCTTTGATTCGCATCTACAAGAATGAATAAATAAATTCAACTTCAACTTGACCCCACTAGTACACGTTTGACTATTAATTTATTGATTCAAATTATTTACATTATTGAAGCATATTGTTTGTGTATATTGCAGCTGACGTAAACTATTGAAGCTGACGTATATTTTAGAACACTTTGATAAATTGCTCTCTAAAGGTGTTATAATCTAAAATAAAATGGAAATTGTCTGTGCTGTTTTATTTGTACAATATTTCATTAATTATAGTTTTCCCTTTAATCTATTTTTTTTTTCTTTAGAAACACAACACTATATTTTTCATAGATTGACGGATAGTAAATTTTATATACTACATGTAAAAAGGAATCGATGCTACACAACTTCTGCCATTGTAAACGTAGATTTACATAAAAGTGTACACATTCTATTTAATTTTATATTGAAAATTACATACCTACATTTATTATTGGTCATTACAACCTAGCTTCGCACACTACTCATGTTGTGTGTTTTAATTTCATACACCAGTGGCGGCACCTACGGTTTATAGCCGACTCGGAACCATAGATTTTTGAAAAAAATTTTCATGGCAATTTTATTTCTGCTCAGAGTTTTTTTTTGTCAGAAATCAGCTGCCGCCGAAGAAATGTTTTTCATATTTCGTATTGTTTACTCTTACCTAGGGTTTGAGCCATAACCTCACGTCTACCTACCACACTACGACGTAATACTGATGACATAAACTTGCCAGCTGAGTGTTGTACGCTTTGGAGTCGGATGATCGTTTTAATTTTGGTTCCATTTTTCATCTACAGACGCATAAATTTTTCACTCTGCTGTCATCTAAAATAAATGACAACTTTTTCATGTTTGCATTGGTAGTAGGGTTTTCACAGCGCCAACTTTGTGTAGCGGCCTCGGTGCTTAGTTTGTTTCACTGAATCATGGCAAATCACTTTTAAAGTCCAAATTATGTTTATCTATTCAAGCCTTGGCTTGTCATTTATTTACTAAAGGGTTTGCTATTTCCGAACATACATCATTTAGCAACTAATCGCCAATTTTGGAGGGTAAAGGGATGAGTATGGTCGTCATAGTCGACTTACTGATCAAGGTAAAATTAAAAAAAATTATTTAAAAGACTGTAAGCATTTCAGCTGTGATCAAGCCTTATGCATTATTGCATAAAAGGTACTGCCGAAAATATCTCTTCTTTTAAAGGAAGTGTGACGGATCATGTCAGTTTGTCGAATCCACGGTAGTCAGATTATTTTTAATTATGACTTATTGTGACGTATATTGTCTAACTCAAATAACAATTAAATCCGGCAGTTAATTCACAAAGCTGTACAAGAGCAGATCGGGAGCCACAATATACAGATTTTAGTGCTAATTTTGTGAACAAAATTCCTTCAGGGATGAAGAAGCTTTCCTTACATGTAACCTTGATTCAAACAATAAGATCACTCCAATATCATTGAGCAACTTTTTTTAAATGCCTCCGTCAAATTAGAGCGCAATGGCCTTATTTTACGCATTATTTTATGAACATTCAGACTTTAAAGTATGTGTATCAATAACACTATTCCTCGAGATACAAAAAGAACCGATTAGAATTTTCTTGAAAGATTAATTTAACATTTTTCTTACTTACTTAATTAGGTCATTACAACCCTTTAGTCTTGATTACAAACAAGCTTCTCACATTTCAGATTTTGGAGATGTCAATTGGCTAACAATATCAAGATTTGATGCTGTTAGACTTTCTCTATGCGGTTATGTCAAAAACCGCGTCTACGCTGAAAATCGCTTAATATTTGACCATTTAAAAACCATTATTAGTCCAGCTGTTGTCAAGATATCTTCTGAAATGTATGAAAAATTTGTCAAAAACAACTTCAACTACTGCTATCAACTCAAACGTGGCCTAATCAACTTTGGCAAGGCACAGGCATTGCAATGAATAAAAGTTTCATCGAATTCAAAACGCAATGTAGATTTTCTTTAACTTTACTTTCGAAATCGAATTATGGTGAGTACTTTAGAAAGTCTTTACTTAAGAAGTCGTCGTAGTTTAGTGGGTAGTGTGTTGGCTTATTAGACGTAAGGCACGAGTTCAAACCCCAGATCAGACATCCAAACGAAAATTTGAAAAAATATTTCCTCGGCGACTTCCTCTCAACAGATTTCTGGCAAAAACTCTGAGAGCAAATAAAATTGCCATGTAAAGTTCTCAAAAAAAAAAAATCCGCCACTCATGTATAAAATTAAAATACACAACAAGAGTGGTGTGAGAAGCTAGGCCGTAATCCTGAATGAGGGGTTGTAATAGCAAATTGTGTATGTATGTATTTGAATGTAAATTTAAGAAAATAAATTAATAACGAATTAATAAATAAATATTAAGCAAATAAAGGAATATGGGCTGTATACCCAGAATCTTCAAACTCTTTCTGTCAACTGCAATATATCGTAGTTCATTAAAGGATTTTCCACATTCCTTTAAGATGTTTTCTGATCATTGGATTCCATTCCAATGTTGCTCGGAATGTTTGAAAGCTTGGAATAAAAGCATATGATATTCAGAACTCCCCTAATATTATTTAAATTTTTATTTATAATTTCTATGATTTCCAGTAAATTCCTGCAAACTGTGCAATAATATTCATTAAGTTTTTGTCGATTTACAACAATTTTAAACAACAATGTTTGTTATTTGTTAAAATCTTGTTAATAAAATCATTTACATGGCAACAATTTTAAATACATTTTTTAAATTAAATTTTGCAAATAGTTTATGTCCGCGTAAATGATTATATGTATCATATATTATTTAAAATTTTTTTTCTCTAGTGGTGGGGAAATAATTTTAAATGCTATTCAATAAAAATATGTACATAAATATTTGCAAAAATTTTTATGTCAACACAAAATGCTATAAATTTTTGCATGTATTTGTTCTTGTACGTATTTTTTGTATAAAAAAATTATTATTTAAACCAAATTACTATTTTTTGCCTGCATTTAAAAATTGCATGACTTTTTTGCTTGATATTGAATAAGATTTAAAAATGTTTATGTTAATTCACCAATTAGTTACAATTTAACTTTATTTTATTATCATTGTTTATATTGTTACGAAAATGGAAACGGCGTACATCGTTTGATATCAAAATGAGCAAAGGCTTCACAGACAAATGCAATGAACTTGTTACAAGTAAACCAACAACATCAGCATGAAAGAATATGGGATAGGCAAGTCAGCAAGAACGTAACAACAAGCAATGTAAACAAAATACACAAACAACAATGAAGTTGCGATAGAGTTCTCGAGAGCGCGAAACCCCGAACGTTCGACTTCAAGAACTTTCATCAGACTGCTTACGTGGGCATATAAAAAGGCAAGACAAAACAGGCAACGAGTAGTAAGAATTCTGTCAGTCTTGTGTGAAGACGCGTTGCTTGTGAAGAGAACAGTCGTGGTCTGAAGACCGCCGTTGAAAAGATCTACGTTGTGAGTAAAGAATAATAGCGAACAAGCAATTATTGTTGTATTCGTCAAGTTGTATATGGTGGCACACAAAATTAGTGCGAACAATAAAGAGTTTAATTGAAACTAAACACATATTTGTTTTTATTTTGTTTGCAATCAACGAACTCATATTTTAAACGTTTTTGAAAAGATAAAAACGTAACAATATGTTTGTTTCGTAGAAATATTTTACTTTACACCTGCGGAATTACTGTTTCTACATTTAGAAGTTGCCTAGGCATAAAAAGTCTGCGTATATCAACTCAAAAAAAATTCTTAAAATATAAATGTTTTTTGTGCATCTATTATATACATAGATATATAATTCCTTTAGTCAGGAAGCCAGCTTCCCTTACCACTTATGTTGCTTGTGTTAATTTTATACATGACCTAGAGTTTAATATCGACTACGAACGACAAGAATTGAGAAACTTTTCATTGCAGTTTTATTTACAGAGTTTTTGCCAGAAGACTGCTAAGAGGGGGTCGCCGTAAGAAATATATTTTCATATTTCGTTTTATTTGAGATGCCTGAGTTATCCGGGCTCTTGTCTAATAAGCAAACATAGTATCTACTGGACTACGCTTTCAAAAGCGCCTGTCAATATTTTTCCGAGATTTGTATGGTCGATAAGAAATCAATTTCCTTAAATTTTGAATTCGCTACCAATCTTTTGCTGAAATTGGCAAGAATTTTCATGGAGTATTGCTTTCCATCCATCATCGGCGATAATTTTTAGCGCTGTCTGAGGATCATCTCAATTACCATTTTATTAATCTTTCATTACGAGCATCTTGGTTTTTAATTTAAATACAACAAATCGTGTGTGAGGCAGCTTCGAAAGTTTATATTCATTTGAAAGAGCTATTGATGGCATTGTGTGTAGAATATAACATTCTTAAACTGCCCGCCACAATTTCTATTGTTGAAGTGCACTCGAAATATCAAATTTCCATTCCACTGGCGCCTAAATCAGGCTGCATTTGACAGATTTCATACATTACGTTGGCATTGAGGACCGCTGTGATTTGCGAAAGAAACCCCACAAGAAAAGGTCTAAAGGGGTCAACTCACACGATCCTGCCATTTAATTTACATCAACCTTCACGTGAAATAATCATGTTCTGAAAGTGTTCGCGCAAAATATCCAGTGTGGCATGAGTGCTGTAGCACTTACCGCTTCTGTCCACGAACTCGCAGTTGTCAGTGATAGACCAGACAACGACGGTCTCAAAAGATTTACAAATAGGAAGTGTTTAAGGATACGCCAGCTACAAGAGATCGGTGAAAATTTTCGATGATATAACACACACAATTTGTTTCATTTAGATTTACAAATAGGAAGTGTTTAAGGATACACCAGATACAAGAGATCGATGAAAATTTTCGATAATAACTCACACAGAATTTGATTCATTTAGATTTACAAATAGGAAGTGTTTAAGGATACAGCAGACAGAAATAGAATATATAGAATAGGTAAAGTAACAAAATAGTGTTCATATTTCTAAAGTGTTCACTTTTATGGATATTCACCTTTTTACGAGTTAACTGTTTACGTGTTTGACCACATTTCTATATACTATACGCACATTTTGTAATCGTCCAAAAAAGAAATTGTATTGATCTGTGAAATTGTTCAAAAATAATTCTACATCAATTTCGTCGAAGAAAATAATAATCTCGCTTCGTTTTTACCCCATGTATTGTTTTCTCAGCTACTGAATTTATACAAAAAAATTATTTCCAAATCCACGTGGCGTTTTTTCTACACATTGTACTTTATAACAGAGAAAAATTCTATGTAATATTGCATTGCGTAAAGACGTTTACATTGTTCACGTTATTTTTGAAAATTACCTGCCAGTTTTGTGTCACTTCTGCCCACGTGATAAAAATAATAAGCAAATTGCCATTTAAATATGTCTGGTAACATACATATTTTTGTAGAGAAGAGAAAAAAGTATTTATAATGACTAGAAACATGTTCTTTTTTTATCGATAAAAGAAAAATGTAAAGCCTCAAATAAAAGAAATAATAAAACAAATTCGCTTTAACTGATTATAGACATTTAAAGTGTTTGTCGAAATCGTTTTCCATTAAGAAGTTTTTCTTTATTTATTGCAACAAATCAATTAAATGTCAAACACAAATATATCAAATGAAAATCGACAAATTAAATTCGCTCATGATGTGTATGAATTACTTATTGCTATTTTTGTTTGATGTTAGATTTACTGCTATCCTAACTGTATTGTACTGTAATTCACTACCTAAACTTAACACATTTCAATTTGGTGGGTAAAACAAATATTTGCCGTTGAATTTAGAAATGATCGCCAAATTAAAGGGTAGTTATAGGTATACAGCAATGTAACAATTATTAAAGTACCATACGATGTGTATATTTTGTTGTTATCTGCTTGCATTTTTATGATTATTTTCGTTTGGTTTACTTTGACCATCATAATAATATTGTGGTGGCATTAGTCAAAAATGATTTCAATAATTATCAGACTTCAGTATGTATCGTTTATAAATAACGTTTCTTTTTTAAATTCTATCACTCAGTAGATCACATGCATATGATGACAGCACATTGCATACCAGAACGACATCTACAGGAGAAAGAAAAGAGGACTTGTGTGCTACCAATCAAATATTGGTTCATCTATGAATAATGTAATATCTTCGTCATCTTTCTAATATAAACTTTTTTAAAATAGTAACGTAGTTCATGTGGCGTCCTTTTTACTGCACAGATCACATTGATATGTGCTTTCAGCAGCACGATACTATCTCTCATACCGCGCTTACAACAATATAAAAACTGCAGCAAAGATTTTCACAACTAAATTATTTCCAGAAACTTTGTTGTAAATGGACAGTAAAATCATTGTGTTTTTTGATTTCAAATTCGAGCCCATCGAAATCATTAGTGAGATACACTTGCATTTCTGTGAAAAATTCATGAAAAGAGTAATGGCCTCTCAACGTCATTGCGTGTAATTTACTCCATACTTAAACGGAATAAGTCTTCCTTACAATCCAACAAAAAAAAAAAAAAAAAAAAAAAAAAATTGCAACTATTTGAAACGTACGTGATTTTATTTGAAAATAAATAAATATTTGAATCTTAATGACACACCTTTTATTTAAGATAAGCATCGGTTAGAAAGCCTAGTACTTCAGTTAAACTTTGTTTAGTAGAAAATTCAACAATTCCGAAACGGTAAACTTGGCATGTATGTATGTTTGAAATCGCCATATTCCAGTAGGTAAGTCTGCCGTGGGCAGACATATCAAACAAAAGAAATATGAAAATATACTTCTATGGCGACTTCCTCTCAGCAGATTTCTGGCAAAAATTTTGAGAGTAAATCAAATTGTTATGAAAAGTTTATCAAAAATCTGTCGTTCGGAGTCACTTATGAACCAAATTAACACACGCGACATAAGTGATGTGAGAAATTAGGTCGTAATTCTGACTGAAAGGTTAAATACTTGTATGCGTATGCTTGTAATGAGATCAACCATATTCAGTATATACGACATCAGTTGTTATACCCTCATAAAAAAATGATTTATTTCACAATAGAACCAAAGAAAGTATTTGTAAAATTTTTAATACAGGGTGTTTTTCATAATTATAGGACGACTAACATTTTTTGTCTCTTTAAATACAGATGACTTTACTTATCCCCTATAAAATATATCCTGCAAATCGAATATATTACATACATGCATACAAAATTTGTCATTTACAACCATTCAGGCAGGAGAAGCAAGGTCTCACACTACTTATGTTGTGTTTGTTAAATTTATAAATGAGTGGCGTGACCTACAGTTTAAAGTCGACTCCGAACGACAGATTTTTGAGAAACTCTTTATGGAAATTTTATTAATTCTCATAGCTTTTGCTAGAAATCTGATGAGAGGAAGTCGCCGACAAAATATTTCGTTTAAATTTCGTTTTGATCGAGATATCTGACCTGTGGTTTGAACCGAGGCCTCTGGGCCTCACCTGGCCTTCTAGACTACGGCTAGTTTAAATATATTAACTTATTCATATTCATGATGTTGTAAAACAATATACCAGAGCATATAAAATTTTATGGACAGGATGTAAATAGTGATGATAATGGAAAAACGTATTCCAGCAATTGAAATTTATAACAAAAATTCAAATGAAAAAATCTTTTAAAACTATGTATATGTATATAAACCAGATCTGTAAGGCTGTTATTATGCCGGCAAATAAAAAATTTTAACAAATAAAAGCAAGGAGAAGTTGAAGCAACAAAAATTATTTACAAAAACCAAAACAACTTCTTATCGCAATAAACTTAAGAAAACTGAAAATAAAACAATTAAAAAAGTTTTATTTTAGGCACTATTTCCATAAGATAAACTCTAAGATGAAATTAAAACAATTTTGTTATTCGTATATAAATAGAAAAAAAAGTTAAAAAATAAAAGCTCTTAGAAAACATAGCATTTGCCTGTACTATTAACAGTTTGTTAGACTAGAACATAAGAACTGGACAGAGGCTACTTTCTTGTAACTAAATTGCCATTAAACACAATTAATTAAAATTAATTGATTACATCGATTATTTTTAAATGAATACGAGTATATTGCATACTTAGTATAGTTAACAAATTTAAAATGCTCGAAAGTTTACCTCTCGATTTCACTCAGATGCTCCATGGCCCATTTTGATTCTACAAAAATTATATTTACAGTTGGCCCAGGCTAAGAATCGACCAGTATTCTTTTCTTTATAAGACCCACACTCAATGCATTCTGTTTGAATTAAGAAAATAAAAATTCCTTCCTCCTTATCCTTACTACCATAGGCGCAGACTAGCATATCTCCAATCACACAGTGCTCAATATTGCTTCTGTAAGGAGTCTGATTGAATTATTGTGAAGAACTTCATGTATATACTGAAGGCAGCAATATCAAATCATCTGCCTCTCGTTCTCATCTCTTTAAAAACTCAAAATCGGAAAGTGTAATCCAGTTAATCCTCTCGAAATCCAACCGGTAGCGTTAACATAATTTATCTCTCAATTACACATATTTGAGGCAGAGTGACGGGAGTGCTAACAAAAAAAAAACCGTTGTACTGATTCCTCATCCAAAAATTAAAACAAGCAGTTGGCAACTGACCTTTATTTTCATAGAAAAATCATCTTTAGCGATGAGATTCATTCCGGAACGAATATATACGTGAACAAAGAAAATTGTAGAAATTGGCGTCCAATGCATCCCGAAAAAGTCACTTCTTAGTGTGCATTTTTATCTGGCATCATCCGTTCACATTTCTATAAAAACGACGTTGACCAAGCCATCATTGTCAATGGCGAACGCCACAGGTCGATGATAACCAAATTTCTTTCGACCTGCATCAGATGATGTGGGCAACGATAACATATGATTTCATCGGCGCTGTACGCCATACAACTCATGCCATATTTGATATCCTACACGCGTGATTTGAGGGCATGGTTAAGATAAAACGGCCCCCGAGATCGTGCCATATGACCCCATTATCATAATGCCATCGTGCAATCTTTTGTCTTATAAGATTTTCTCAAATCGCAGCTGATGTGCATATAAGCCACAAACAACAGCGGTACTCAAGGCCTCTATAATCGATGTCTTCAATCTACACGCATGATTTGAGGGTATGGTTATCATAACCCGGATCGAGAGAGATCGTTTCATATGACTCCATTAGATTTTGTCTCAGAAGATTTTCTCAAAACGCAGGTGTGTGCAAATAAGCTACATAGCCACAGCGGTGCTCAAGGCCTCCATAATCGATTTAGCCTAATTCATGTGCCAGAGTAGTGGAAAATTGGACATTTCGAATGCGCTTCACTTAGAGATGTCATGAACTCTGTTATATTCCCCACATAATGATATCAATAGGCTTCTCAAATAAATAAAAAATCTCTCCGAGTGAAGCTTCCGTAGTTTAGTAGGTGGTATGTTGCACAGACATTTCGAACAATACAAAATTTGAAATTATTTTTCCTCGACGACTCATCACTCAGCAGTCTACTGGCAAATATATTGAGAGTAAACAAAATTGCCATAAAAAAGGCATCAAATATCTATCGATCGGAGTCGGCTTTAAACTGTAGGGTCTGCCATAAATGGATAAAATCTACACACACAACGTGGGTTGTGTGAGGAGTTATGTCGTAATCGCAAATAAAGAGTTTTAGAGACGAACTAAATACGTAAGTAAGATATCGCACGCATACTTAATTTTTTTAAATTTGAAAATTGAAAGCGCATAACGAAGAACCCAATATAATTACATTTAGTGATGTAACCTTTTTCCATTTATTTACTGTTCAACAATGTTAAATTAAGCCAACACTCTTATAATATTTTTACAGAAGGAAGAATATGCATAACCGTTACCCCCTCTTTTATTTCTTATTACTTTCAGTTTGAAGTATGTGTTGAAAGTTACTTGCCAGTCTGCAGTCGTTAAGTAACTTTCTTTATGACTTTGTATTCATTGTATAGAACAATGTATTTAAGAGGGTGTATGTACATGACAGTTTTTTCCGTTCTACTTCAAATGTGTTTTAAATTAGAATAAACGGTTGTAAAGTGTTTCAGGTTAAATTAGTACGGTACTGGATTCCGGCATTGCTTCGAATCCATGTATATAGTAGATGTACATATGTACATAGCTGTTTCAAAGATACAGGGATGGGCACTTATATTGCATGTCAAAGCTAATGTAATTGTTGTTATAACGCTGAAAAAATAGCTGGGATACTTAAAAAATTCAAACAGTTTCTTAGGTTTTATTTACCGTTATTTAGTACTTAATTTTTAAGCCACGCTTGAGTTTATGTAGCAGATTCTAGTAGGTTCTATGATAATAGAGTTGTATAACAATCTTTGCATCGTTGGAATACTCACTGCATTCTGTGAAAATTTGTTAGGTTGTTGGATTTATTATATTGGTGAAGAACCTTGCCTTCCACTTTCCATAGAGTTTCTCTTAGGTCTGGGTCTTCAAAATGAATTCTGAGTAGGATGTATGTTGCATAATTTACAAGGGTTTGCAGCACTTGAAACATCACTACTTCAAGAAACTTCTTATATTGTTTTAGCATCTTCTATCCTGCTCGAACCTGCACTATGGATGCATCATTTGATTTTAGAATTCCAACTAGAAACTTCTGGTCCAAAGATACGGAGTTTTCAACTGGAATCCCTTTAGGCTTAAAAATACATTAAGCGTTCTGGTATTAAACTTTCTTATAGACTACAGACTTACTGCAATATTTTCCATCTCATTCCCATTTTGAAAGCAGCGCAATTCCTTTTGGTGGCGAATATTTTCTGAAAACATTTTGATTTACTCTGGCAGCCAGACTGCGATTAGCCTTGAATGCCAAGGATTTCTTGGGGAAATTCCGAATCGTTCAAAGGTGACTCCTACATGTGTTCCGGGACATAGGAATATCTTTTGAAATTATATTGCTGATGAGCTGGTCAGGTTGATACGGAGCCCGCTATCGCCGATATGGTACAGGGCATTTGTACATATTTCGATTTCCTCAGCTAAATTGGATATTATCCACTCTTTTTATACAGAGGCTTAATCTCTTTAACAGTAAAAAAGTACGTGTAATGTCGCTGCATATGGATAATAAGAGAACTGACTCACTTCTATGCTTAAATTACTTGGCCATCCATTGTGAAATAGCGATTCGGACATCGCACAATAGGTATTCCGAAAGTTTTGGCATTCCATTAAATGTTACAGGATCTGTGGGTCTAACGAGTCAGTAGCCAGTTCTTGTCATACAAATGCGGAGGTTTTTAACCTCTCAAGATTTATTTTGGATTTGGGTTGGATTTCTCTAAAGAACGTTTGATCCTCGCGTTCAATAATGATTGTGGTATCATAATGGGCCTTAATGATGACCTAAGTTGGACATTTTACTTCAAGGAGTGTCGGCCACTTTATCTAATCTAACCTTGTAGCTTTGAATTTATATGGAATCGTGAAGATTATAAAGTCTCACCAGATTTCTCGCAGAAACTCAGTGTAAATAAGATTACTATGAAAACTTTCTCAAAAAAATCTGTCGTTGAGAGTCGACTTTAAACTGTAGGTCCCGCCGCTCATGTATAAAATTAATACACACGAGATGAGTGGTGTGAGAACTAGGTCGTAATCCTGAATGAAAGGTTGTAATGATGCAATACAATTACAAATTACATTCTAATTATATACGAGCGGAGTAACTTGGCCATATGCTCGGTGTTACAGACCAGAGTCTCTGGTGAGAATCCAACCCACGACCCTCACGCTAATAGTGTAGCACACTACGTACTAGACTACCAGGGCACCCACTATATAGATTATAAAGTGGCTTTTGACTTAAAATCAGCAACAACGACGAAGAACCCACCATCATAATCGGTGAATGTACCAAAACCAGGTTCGAAGGCCAGTGTACCAATTAATACAACAAATTACGATATTTTGCACAAATCTTGGGGATCTGCTGGCAATATTTTCATCATTTTAATATGTATAATTCTGTGTTTTTACTACTAAATAAATATTTTGCTTTTATGAAAAACACCACCTGTTGTAATGCCTTGCAATAGATGTGTTCTTAAAATTAACCATAATGTTGACACTGCTCGAAGGGTTTTTAATTACATCAGTTGCGACGTGCAGGTTACAGTGTTCCCAGCTTTGGTTAATGACGATAATGAAAATGGTTACTTTGATAATGAGCATAGCACTGGCTGTATGTGAAAATGTATGAAAAATGAAAAATAAAGAGCAACAACATTATGAGAGTATAATTGTGTTATATGTATATACATGTATACATACATATACATTACTTTTTGAAATTTAAAGCATATTTCAAAATCTTGTCATGTCCTTTATATGCTCATTTAAAACATTTATTTTTTTTACTTTACTTAAGTCTCTCTTGAGTTTGAATAAACAAAATTCCTTAAACTTGCAAATGTTAAATACAATTTTGTGTTTTTGCTTTATGTTGCAGATTAAAATTGTGTAAATCACCAAAAAGTGTTCTTAATCCAGCTTAACTGCTTAAACACAATTTTAATACAGTTTTTACTTCAAAAAATTTAATGGCAGTCCATAATCCAGCCATAAAAATTTAATAATTTTGCTGCCAGATTCAACTGCTAAAAATACTTAGAATTTTTGCTACGTTATTACGTCAAATGCTTTTTTACGACATTGGCATTGATGCAATCATTTAATCATGTGGCTGCAGTGCCACAGGCCAAGTCAGATCGATTCAGCAAGAAGGTAATGTGAAGTGTGTCTGATGGGACCAGAAAGTTGTGCTGTACTGCGAGCTTCTAAAAACTTGTGAAACCTTTAATACAGAACTTTACCAACAATTAATAATCAATTTGAACCATGCATTGATCCTAAAACATCCTAGATTGGAGCACAAGGTACGACCAAGAAATGTTGCACACTTGACAATGCAGACAAAGAAAAATTCGTTCAGGATACAATCAAAGCACTAGACTGGAAGTTACCACACTATTCGCCGTATTCACCAGACTTGAGTACTTTCTATTTTTCATCGATAGGACACTCAATAGCTAAACAGCAATTCGATAACTACGAGGAAGTCGAAAATTGGTTGCTTCAAAGGACGAACCGTTTTTTTTTTGTCGTGGAAACAACAAATTACGTGAAAATTAAAAATAAATTTGTAGCCAAACATGGCCAATACTTTGAATAAAATATTTTTCACTTTCCTATGTAAATTTAAACGACTGTAAATATCTCCAGGAAAAATATATTACAAGAGATCTATGTTTTCAATTTTTACTCTGTGAAATATTTATTTCGTGTATTCTTAAGGAATATATTTAATTAACTTGCTTTTCGATTTATTTCTTTGAATTTTTAACTTTAACTCACATACATACATACATAATTGGTAATTACAACCCTTCAGTCAGGATTACGACCTAGCTTCTCACACCACTTATGTTGTGTGTGTTAATTTTATACATGAGTGGCGGGACCTACAGTTTAAAGTCGATTCCGAACGACAGATTTTTGAGAAACTTTTCATGGCAATTTTATTTACTCAGAGTTTTTGCCAGAAATCTGCTGAGAGGAAATCGCCGAAAAAATACTTTATGTATTTTATTTTGATGTCTGGCCTGGGGCTCGAACCCTGGCTTTTCGTCTAATAAGCCAACACACTACCTACTAGACCACAGCGACTTTAACTCAATCTTATTTTAATGTTTCCTTTGCTGACTTAATCAAATTTAATTTAATTCTTTTTTTTTCTTTTTTGTTACAAAATCAGCAATTATTTATTAATTTATTGTGTTTATCTTTTTCGGTTTTGCCATTTTCAATCATTGTCATATCATCATAATACAGAACAATAAGTATGGTTTACATTCATTTATAGTTGGACTTAAATAACAGAGAAGATAAGATGTTAAGACTTCAAATTTAAGAGTCTTCAATCATAATGAATTGACGCTAATGCCTGAAGCAGGCAAAGCAGAATGTTGTGGATCATTAAGGTTTAAGAATTTTTTATCAACTGAATTAAGTGTCCAATTTCTTAATAACAATGAAGGGAGATGTTTACTATTTGACGTATTATCGGCCTTATTTAAGACAATTTGAATAGAAATTTTTTTAGAAAAAAAAAAAACAAAATAAATGTATGTGCAATGGTAACAATGTTAAAATGTATGGAACTTATTGAGGAAATAATAAATAACAGAGAGAGAGAGAGAGAGAGAGAGAGAGTAAGAGAGAGTAAACATTGAACCCAATCATATTGTTGCTAACGTGAAGATGTGATTTGCCTACCACAGTCCCCACAGTCTTAATATATACTCTTGAAAAAGTTCACAATATGATTCCAAGAAAGTATTTAAGAGATTATTTGAAAGAACGTTTACAGCAGTCGCTGAAGCTCAAATAAAAGTCAACTGATAAACTTGCTCATGAGTGCACAGATCCAAATATCAATGGAAAACGCTAAGAAAAATTGATAAATTCAATGTCAAATGGGTTAAATGGATTGTAAACATTTCAATATATTTGGTCATTGATTTTAAATTTGCTCTGAGTTTTTCCTGGGGCTGCCCACACTTTTGCAATGAAGTCTCCAGTAAGTTCCTTATGGTTTTTGAAAACCCTATAAACATTTTATTGTTTTATAATAAAATAGAAACAAATTAATAAAATGAATATGAATTGATATTTTTCAATTATTTGTACATATTACATACAATGCTTCAGTCTGGATTACAACCTAGCTTCTCACACCTTTTATGTTATGTATGTTAATTTTTATAGATGAGTGACAGTTTGTAAGCAACTTCTCATGGCAATTTTTTATTCTCTGAGTTTTTGCCAGAAATCTGCTGACAGTAATTCGACGAAGAAATACATATACATACTCCCCAACAGGATATAGGCTTGGGTGGGTATAGAGGCGTTGATTCCTAATAATACCTAGCAATCTCTCTGCTGACCTTAATTAGTCATTTCCATAGTGTTTTTTTCTTTTTCTCACTTCCAAGGATAGCCGAATGGCGGCTTTTCCAAAGTATGGTTATCTGGTTAAGTTATTTCCAGACATATCAGGGAGTCTATAATAATTTGTATGTAACTTTCAGTTAGCTTTAAGTAGACAAGAACCTCCCACTCGACTAAAGCTAGTGATCAATGGCTCCCTTGTCTCACTCAGATACATGGGAACTTTCCACACATTTACAAGCGATAAAAATAAAAGTACCCAAGCAGTACCATCAGCCTATTTTGTGCTTTACTGGTTTTGTGATTTGAATAAAATCATAAACTACAGAATATAAATAAAAAAATATTATAAAAAAATATTACATAAAATAATTCGTCATTACAACCCTTCCGTCAGGATTACGAACTAGATTTAAACCACTTACTTTGTCTGTGTTAATTTTATATGCGAGTGGCGGGACCTGCAGTCTAAAGTCGACTCCGAACGACAGATTTTTTTGAGAAACATTTCATGGTAATTTTATTTACTCTCAGAGTTTTTGCCAGAAATTTTCTGAGAGGAAGCCGCCGAAGAAATATTTTTTCATATTTCGTTTTGATGTCTGACCTGGAATTTGAACTGTGGTCTTGCTTCCAATAAGCCAACACACTTCCTACTAGACTCCGGAGACTTCCAATAGATATTATTGCTTATAAATCATGAAACTGCTAGATATACCCAGACTTAGGTACACAGATTTATGCTGTCTACTGTATGTGTGCTTGAGTTTGTATTTCTTGATGGAAAACTAGAGCAGTTGTACAGACTATACTAAAATATTATGACAAAAGAAGATAGTATTTGATAAATATTTATTTTTTCAAATTGCAAAACTGAATTCCCATTCAAAATTTCGAAACGATTAGTTATCAAGTTTTCAAAGAAAAATTGTAAGAATATTCAATTTCAGTAATATATTCACAATAATTCAAATTTCCGCATTTAAATTTTTCTTCATCCTATCTTACATACATCAATATTTGTTGTAACACAACATCGTTCCATTTCAAAAATTTTTTGGATGAAAATCGAATTTAGAAATTTTAAATGCTTAGAAATAATTTGTTTAAAAAATCTTTATATTGAAACAGATTGAATTTCAATGCAGAAATAAATTACTAAAATGGCTAAAAAAATAGCAATAACACTTCAACATCACCACTAATTTGTTTACAAAAAATAGAAAAAAGGCAATGCACGCCAAAATAATAAAAGCAAACTAGAACGGATGTCAATCAAATGATCAGCATCACCGGAAATGAATGCAATTTTGCTATTTAGTGCCACATCTAGTGATTTCGATGACACACAAAATTATATATAAATAACTAAACATTTTCAGCGTTATATGTGTGTGTAGTGATACAAATTGGGAAATATACAGTAAACAGCAAAAGTCTTAGTTCGGCAATGTATTTTGACAAAAAAAGTCTCCACAGGCTTAATACTCTTGCACAAAGTCCCGATATGACTTTAGGACATCATTTGAAAGAACGGTTACGTAATGACTAAACCTTAAACAAAAGTCAACTGAAAAACTTGCTCATAGTGCCGCCAGAAAACACTAAACAAGACTTGTACATTCAATTACATATGGGTTAAATGGAGTGCTTGACCTTAAGGGATATTCTAAGAAATACAAGGGATGCAATTTTCATATATTAAGCCTTTACTCAGGGTTCTGCTGGGGGTACTTATGATGTCATCATCTTGTTTTATGAAAAACATTAAAAAAAATTTTTGTTTTATAATAAAACAGAAATAAATTAATAAAATAAATATATAAACTATAAGTTTTTATACAAACTTTTATCTAAAATTCATGAAATTGCTGTAATATATTGCCGTGCTATGACTTTTGCTGTATACTGTATATACTATATAGTATACAGACAATGTTTGCTAATTTATCTATGTTTCTATAGTTCCTGCAATGAACAAAAAGTTTTAGTATAATTGAATAATTTTTATAAATTTTATACGTGTGGTATTGAAAGTGGAAACATTGTCTTGATCCACCATTTTCCACCAAACTACTACAGATAACTATTTCTCAGGTTGAGAACCCTCATAACCCTTCTATTACCCTCTTTAATTTTGGTTATATTATTGTTTTTCTTTAAGCAGTTTTCGTTATGTAATTGCTATAATCACCTGTTATCCGCTTCTATGCAATACACCAATGCATACAGACATAATTTATTATTACAACACGTCAGTTAGGATTACAACCCAGCTTCTTACACCACTTACATTGTGTGTGTTAATTTTATACATGAGTGAAGTTACTTACAGTTTGGAGTCTACTCCGAACGACAGATTTTTGAGAAACTTTTCATGGCAATTTACTCACAGAGTTTTTGCAAGAAATCTGCTGAGAGGAAATCGCCGAAGAAATACTTTTTGTATTTTGTTTGAAGTCTGACCTGGGATTTGAACCCTGGCTTTACATTTAATAAGCCAACACACTACTTACTAGACTACGGCGACTTCACCGTATGAAATCACCATTGCACCAACCAAATGTAACCTTGGTGCGGCAATCATGTTACTGCTGAGCAGCTATTGAAGAACACAATATGTGAGTATTCGGTTTTATTCAAGTTCTATCGGATCTTTTATTGAGCCCTTCATATATTCAAATTTATTTAAAATAAAGTGTTTGTAGGACATCATCGATAATTTTTATTTTAAATGACTCTGGTTCCATAAATCAGGCTGAATTTGATCGATGGCATGGGGTATGCTGCTTTAAGAGCCGCATTAGTGTGTGGCTTAATCGCATGCACTTGCGAAAGAAAACTCTACAAGGAAGAGTTCAAATCACCTCTATATGAGATGACTGGACCTAGGCTACCACAGCCATATGTCAAGAAGCACCGTCCTGTTCAAACCACATTGCGTTAATATTGGTAATCAAATACCTATAGCGCTGGATGTTGGCATTGATGCACTGGTCAACGTCGTTCTTAAAGAAATATGGACCGATGTCGCCCCTAGCCCAAAATCTACAACAATCTACAATCTATGTAGACTGGTATCCATTACAAATTTGGAAAATTTGTTACTTGATGTATCCATTCACTCAAAAATAGCCCGCTTTAGTGAAAATGATTTTTAGATTAAAATTGGGATCAGAACATTAAGTGAACACAAATCGTTTGTTATGGTTGCTTAATTTGGTTGCCTGGATCAATTGAGCACAGTTGTAGGTCCAAGTCATGATGCAAAATTCGTTAAATTGTGGTCTACGAGAGACCGATTTCTTGTGAACAATGCGAAAAGGACTGTCTCGGATTATCCTACACACTCTCTCGGACAGCAGCGATGTTTCCGGCAGATTCTAAGCTCTGTCGACATTCGGGCATTGGTTGTTCGCTTAATGAACCTCTCAGTGGGACTATTATGACGACTGAAATGTACAGTACACACATTTTGCAAGAGCAATTTATTATTCACTCGTGTTGTTGAATGCTCTAACCTTATATGGTGATTTGGCAAAATAGACTGTATAAATGACAACGAAATTGACAGTTGAGTTAGTAGATGATCGATGATGATATATAAGATTACAACATTTAATTAATGAAATCATGTGATCAAAATTACCATTTATGATCTTTGTACTGAATTGAACATGTGGTTCCAAATTGATTCAATTATGGCGTTCGCTCTGTTAATATAATAAAGTTCGATCGAAAGTTAAACAACTAATGCTTCAATTAATGCTACAAAAATTTCACAGCAGGCCACCAAATTTAAATTTATACTAGAAAATCATAAATACTTATAACAATTGTTTGATATAAGTATGTGTGTACATAGATGTTATATTGTGTTGAAATTACATGTAGCATTGTGTATGATAAATATGATATAAATATGATATAAAAATGTAAATATGATATAAAATGTTTTGTCTACAAACATAACTGTTATATAAATGTGTATGCTTTGAATGATAAAATGTTTGTACATTGTCATACAGATGTAAGTGTGTGAAGAATACTTGTTATTTTAACACTTTTATCAGATGCTGTTTACGATAGCATCAGTGTAAGAACATAACATGTATAAATGTTGACAGTAACATGTGACATGATAGAAATCAATAGAAATGTACACCAACACGTGTGAGCCTAAAAAAATATTTCTATCCAATTAATCTTCATTTCTTAAATTTAAAAATGCCTGAAGTAGTCTAACATTATTTTAACATGGGTCGACTCATCTTTTACCAAGGTAAGTGCAGTTTTAAATGTTTTACCTTTAAATTAATATGAAGTACTGAATATTTAACCCTGCTGTTAGGTTAAAAAAAACTTTCGAATCTTAGGTAAAGTACCATTTTGGTCTACTTGGTATTTTTCATAAAATAATTCGATATAAAACTCTTTGGCCGAACATTTTAAATAATTTAAATTGTTACAAAAGTTCTGAAATTTCCCATTTCTGTACGGATATGTACGAGTATGTATACCACGACTATAGGTTTTTCTTCAGTTCGTCTTTATTCCGATCTATTATGAGCGAGGATAATTTTCAAGTGCTGTCCGCTTCGATGATGTTATCAACAGAAGACAACAAAAAAAGTAGTGACAAGTTTGCTCTAATTCGTGAGTTATGGGACAATTGGGAAGCACTTCTTTCAATGTTTTATAACTGTCATGAAAATGTCACTATTGATGAACAGCTAGTGGGTTTTAGAGTATGATTTTCTTTTAGGCCTGCAAAGCCAGCCAAATATGCGATTAAATTTTGGTTAGCTGTAGACTCCAATTCAGAATACATATTGAAAATACAACCGTACCTTGGAAAACCAAAGAGAGCGTGTCGTGTTGGAGTTGACAGAAGGATTGAGTTAGGACAAATATTACAGCTGATAGCTTTTTTTCATCTTTTGAGTTGGGGAAAAAACTTTTACAAAGGAAACTGACATACATATGTGGGAAGAGTTTGAAAAAAAAAATAAAACTTTTATCCCACCGAAATTGCTTATGTACATCCACCTTTGCTTTCAGTGCAATCTCAACATTTGTTTCGTATATCGGTCATACAAATAAACGCACAAAATAGATGTAATTGATTTCAGTAATCATAAGAAGAAATCTGCAATCGTTTCTTGTTATAAATCTACTAAAATCTCTAAAAAACCTGTAAAAATAATTTCCTTTATCTTAAGAGGCGTTGATACTGCTGATTGAATGATTAGCTACTACAGCACTAAAAGAAAAACAGATACATGGCCAAAGGTTGTGTTTTAAAATATAGTTTATATATGCGCATTGAATGCATTTATTTTATATTCAAAAATTGATTCTTCGTGGACTGCAAATAATTCAAATCGCAGAAGTTTTATGAAGAAAAAAGTTGAGTTTTTACGCCAGCTAGCTATGTGCCTATCAGAAGAATACATGTTGAAAAGGACAGTCAAACCTAAAAATCAATTTGCTGCAGAGCTATAGACTCAACTACAAGCATCGTCATCAAATAGTGTATCCTTTACAACTGGTGATACACAAAAGTCAGCTCCGAGAAAATGGGGAATTTTCAATTGCTGTAGGTCCATGCATTGCTTTATATGCAAAAAATTTTTATGCAAATTGAAGCGAAAAACAATTTGTTCATTTTGCTGCGAAAATAGCAATAAGCCACAATTAAAAATTTGTCGAAAAAGGGTCCAAACCTAACAGCAGGGTTAAAACCTATACACTTAAGTTCGGAGTCGGTATTTTTTTTGGTACCAGAATTTCTTATCTGAGGAAAATTCTGACTCTTAATTACAGACTTTTTATCGTGTGCATATAACAGTAACCTTAGAAGTATCTTGACATACACAAAAAAGAAAAATAAAAGCTAAAAAAAATAAATAAATTAAATCAATTGTACTATGTTTGAAGCACTTGCATTGACATCTCTCAACATATCCATTACAAATGTACAATTTTGTATTTTGTTATTTTAAGTCAATAATTTTATTGACTTAAAATAACTTTTTCTAAAACTATTTGTGAATGAAAATTGCAAAAGAAATGGAAAAACATGATAAACCATTTTTGATAAAATTTAATTAATTTGCTATTGTGTTTTTATTTGTTCATGTTTAAAGATGACTCTGGTTTTCCGTTTTCAGTTAAAGTGGGTATTTTGACACTTTTTTAACGTTTGTCTCAGTTTCGTTAATTTCAAAGTTTTTCTTCCCTTTTTTCACTCGTAATAAAAAAAAAAAGAAATGAAAACTTTATTTAAATTGTTAACTAAAATATATAGGGTTTCCCAACAGGAACTTGCGAATTTTAAAAGTTTATTTTGCTGAAGCTTACTTACATACTTAATTGGTCATTACAACCCTTTAGTCAGGATTGGAACCTAGTTGCTCACATCACTTATGTTGTGTGTGTTATTTGTATACATAATTGGCGGGACCTACAGTTTAAATTCGACTTCGAACGGCCGATTTTTTTGACAAAATTTTTACTGCAATTTTTTATTTACTCTTAGAGCTTTTGCCAGAAATCTACTGAGAGTGTACGAACGGGTTATGGGGTAGGGTTAGTATGTGGGGGTTATAGGGTATATTTATATACAAACCTTTTATATTTCAATTATGTGTAAATAATAAATTTTTATATTGAGTTTTATTTGTGTATTTTTTATAAACGTTATAAACGTATTTATTTGTATTTGTTTTATAATATATGTAATTTGTTCACAATTGTTCGAAATATGTTTTTAAGTCTGTTAATGTTCACAATGTTTGTTATTTCACAATATTATTTACAATTATTATAATTAATTTTCAATATATAATTTAATTCAAACGCGTAGGGCTCGTTGGTTATTTTGTTTTGTATTTCTCGAGGATCGATAATCAACTGATCTATAAAAGTTGTGAAATATTATGTTGAAGATGTTATGAATGTGTGTATGTTGATGTGTGCTGTGAATATTGATGTGTGTTGGTGATGTTATTGTCATTATCTGGAAAGGATATTGGAAGGCAGGATTAGGGTTGATTAAATTTGTTCACTCGCGTGAACAGAGAGGAAGTCGCCGAAAGAAATATTTTCTCAAATTTTGTTTTGTTTGAGATGTCTGAGTTGGGTTTGAACCACTCGGTTTCAACATGACGGCGCTACGTGCATCACAACTAATTCTTGTGTATTGAATATTCTTTTCGAATTGGAGGACTTGGTTATCTTATGTCGAGGTGAAGCGAACTAGCTACCAAGATCATAGGATTTGACCTCATTGGACTTTTGCTTATGGAGTTTTCTTTAGTTGCATGTGATTAAGCCACAAATCATAGCGGTCCTTAAAGCCAGCACAACCCTTGCCGTAGGTCAAATTCAGCCCGACTTATGCAACAAAATTATGGAAAACTTCACACATCGCATGCGCTACACCCACTAAAAATATAGTGGACATTTTAAAGATGGTAAGTTCCCTATATAATGACATAATATGTTTCGAACAAATAAAAAACTTGAAGATATGAAACACTTAAAAACAGACCCTATAATTTATTTTTAAATTTGTATTATTATTTATTTTTATTCTAGAAAACAAAATTTCTGGACCCATAAAAGGAATTTTAATTTATTTCCTGTTGTAAATGTCACTGCAGACACAAGCAACTAATGTTGTTGAAAATACTTGACATTTATTATTGTTCTAGAAAGAAATACATATGTATGCATTTAATAAAATTTTATTAAAAAAAAAATTACGTTAAATTTCTGTGGTATTTTGCAGAAAAGAAATTTGGTATTTAATATATTGTATATGGGTACATTATATATTTGTAAATGTAACCTACATCTGCACCAAAAATTGTATTGTAATTTCAGAATAATTTCAATATTGTATACAAGAAAAAGAATTTAAAAAATTTTCTGTGTCTGGTTATAATAACAGATTCGGAAATCTTTTTTTTATTACCATCCCATAAATATGATTTGTTGAGGTTGCCAAACTGTAAGGTCAGACGATTTCATTCCTGGAGGCAAATCTGTTTCAACCAAACCATGTTTTCACAGTTGGAAGCTATAAATAGTCATTTAATTCACGCATTTTTATTGTGGAAACTTCACCCGTGTGGCTCGATTTGTATTTTGCTGATGAAAAAAAAATTTTTTTTTTCTGTTTTGACCAAATGCAAATTTTTTGTATTTATTTGCAAATTAAACACTTCCTATTTATAAATCCAAATGAAACAAATCGTGTGTGAGATATTATCGAAAATTTTAATCGATCTCTTGTATCTGGTGTATCCTGAAACACGTCCTATGTGTAAACCTAAATGAAACAAATTGTGTGTGAGACATCATTGAAAATTCTAATCGATCTCTTGTACATGGTGTATCCTGAAACACATCCTATTTGTAAATCTAAATGAGACAAATTGTGTGTGAGATATGCATTATCGAAAATTTTAATCGATCTCTAGTATATGGTATATCCTGCAATACTTCTTATTTGTAAACCTGAATGAAACAAATTGTGTGTGAGATTTCATTGATCTCTTGTATATGCTGTATCCTTAAATGCTTTCTATTTTTAAATCTAAATGAAAAAATTGTGTGTGAGATATCATTGAAAATTCTTATTGATCTTTTGTACATGGTGTATCCTGAAACACTTCCTATTTGTAAATCTAAATGAAACAAATTGTGTGTGAGATATTTGTAATATAATTTTATATATAAGAAATAGCTATCTAATATCCTTTGGACAATTTTTGCTAGGACCAATAGGTGGTTTTAAAAAAACCATGTATGACCAAAATGTCCAACTTTGACCCCCTCTAACTCCGGCAGTTCTTGACTGATAGAGCTGAAAATTCGTGTCTGGCCTACTATCCAATAGTATTAACCTTGGTGCAAATGGGAAGCCATCGATTTTAAAAATTGGGTCCCTTGACACGAAATTGCCCATATGTAAATATAAATGAAGAAAAGGAAAAAATTAGTCATCGATCCCAAAAATAGAATATGCGTATAATATATTGGTGCATAGATTCTGCCTTAGATAATAGTTGGTTACTGTATCGCCGTGAATTATAAAGCTCCTGTGAAACTAGGCACATGACACTCTTAAACTTTTAGTTCGATATTGCTAAGGAATTATTAAACTATAGTAATGAAGTAACTTTAACACGAAAGAGAGGCCGCCGTTCAACACTGCAGACAACAACTGAAAAAGTCTCACAATCATCAGATGCGTTACCATCAACATCTACCAAAAGAAAATACGTAGCTGATCCACCAAAAGCCGTACGTTTTGATGACAAAAGTCATTGAATAGAATGGGAAGCAAAAGGCTGATGTCGACTATGTTAAACCGGAATTTCAAGATCCAAATGTACTAAGTGTAATGTACATTTCTGCTCTAGTCTATAAAAAAAAACTGTTTTCTTTTACATTCCTGCATTTTTACTGTGCAAACTTCACCGGTGTGGCTCCATTTGCATTTTTCTGATGAAAAAAATTTTGTTCTTTCTGTTTTGACCAAATGCGAATTTTTTGTATTTAAATGCAAGTTAAATTAAAGTAATACATACATAACGTACATAATTGCTCATTGCAACCTTTTAATTAGGATTACGACTAATAAATATTTTTGCGTACTTCGTTTTGTGGGTGAATTTTTATTATAAAATTTACAAATAAACATTTTTAATAAGCCTCCTATGGTAGCTAAGATTTCTCGTTCATTGATACTCTGGACTTCAAATGCTGCCGATGCCAATAAATCACAATAAATGCCTCTGAACATATTCTTTATATTTAATAAAAAACTGCTTCAGTGTTTCACTAGTTTTGACAAATTTAAGCACAAACAACAAAATTACTACTACTATGGTTTCAATAGGCAATTGAGTAGCAGAGACCTCTCTCGTATGACAAAACTAATACTCTATAGGACGCTCATCCTCCCCGTGCTTCTTTATGGCGCAGAAGCATGGACCTTATTAAGCACTGATGCAGCAGCCTGTAGAGTGTTCGAGAGAAAGTACTGCGTAAGATCTTTGGTCCAGTGCGAGTTGGCGATGATTACCGCATCCGATACAATAGTGAGCTGTACGAGCTCTTCAACGACATGGACGTTGTGCAGCGTATTAACATCCAGCGGCTGCGCTGGTTCCGCCATGTCGTTCGTATGGAGGAGTATGCTCCGGCGAGACGGGTATTTGATGCAGTGATCTACGGAATTCGGCGAAGAGGACGATCTTGTATCCGTTGGAAGGACCAAATAGAGGAAGCCCTGTTATCAATTAGTGTGATCAACTGGCATAGGCGCGCAAGAAGCAGAGGCGCCTGGAAAGATGTGTTGCGGCAGGCCGAAATCCGTTAATCGGGTTGTTAATGGCCAATTAAGTAAGTAAGTAAGTAACAAAATTACAGTGACAGGCATTCTGATATTTAATCTATTGACTATTTGTTGATTTTTAAGGATATTTTCGCAGCATGTTAAAGCCAAATATTTTTCCTTTGTAAAAAAAATTAAAACTGAATGATACACAATAAATTATTTTTAGAATTTTTTATCTATTACAGTGCGAGTCGTAGGTTTGATTTCCACACAGGCTCTGGTCTATTACGCTACACCGAGCATTAAGAAATTTATTTTTATGTGTACACATTTATATGGTTTGTATGCATGTATCTTCAGAACAAATTTTTGAAATATGAAACATAATTTCTAAAGATTTTTTCAATAAATTATACCAATATTCGTGCTGAAGGGCAAAATAATATATAAACCAGACAACATAGAGTCATAAATTTATTTTACTTTTATTTTTGGGATTATAACCACATATCTTGACAAACATTTATAAGCAAATGTAAACATGCAAATAAAAGTTTAAGAAAGGAGTATAGAGATGGCGTTTTTTTTATAAAACGTTCACAATAGGTTGTAAATATATTTTAAAATAAAACACATGTTAAGCCGACAGCATAAAGGCATAAAGGACAATGAAGGAAATGCTGAAGCTTAGAAAGTAAACAAACGCCTCTATTTGGGGTGGAAAAATGCTATTGAGAGAAATGCAAAAATTTTGAGTTATTGAATTTAATTGTAGCAATACTTACAAATATAAGTCGCCGTAGTTTAGTAGGTAGTGTGTTGACTTATTTGACATAAGGCCTTGGTTCAAATCCCAGGTCTGACATTTCCAGCGAAACGGAATAGAAAAAATATTTTTTCGGCAACTGCATCGCAGCAAATTTCTATATGAAACTCTGGTAGTAAATAAAATTGCCATGAAAAAGTTTCTCAGATATGGCCAGAAAGCATATATTAAGAACGATCTACCGGTTTGTTTTAACTACAAAGTTCAATAGCTTTGCACAAGAAATATTAGAAAAATTAATTCGAAAATCTCATAAAAATGGTCGAGAATTCTTTCTTGGGTCAATAAATGGTTATGATAAGGACAACTATGGTTTGATAGTATCAAACTATGTTGACATTACGTTTAAGTAAGGTTTTGCAAAATCACAGACATTCTTTCATGTGGTATCCTACTGGTCTACTAAATCAATTTCGAAAAAATTGCCACTCCATTCTATCCTTTAAAATTAGCGAATTATTAGGTTTGTAGTGTTTTTATTGAAAGAAAAAAATATGAACAATTTAAATAATATAAAAAATATGAACAATTTATATATAAATAACGGTTGGAAAAATTGTTAAAAAAAATAAATTTAAAAATAAATCTAAAAGTTATTGACAAGTTTAAATGATTGAAAAAGCAGAAAAAATTTTACAATCAAAGTATGTATCTTTGATAATTTAGTTTCTTCTTTTTTTTTAATAAAATTTGTTATAAACAAAAAAACGGTTGTGACATTTAACATCTGCTATTTTTTTAATTAAACTGAATGCAAAAAAACAACAGACCCTGCTAGACAAAAAAAAGTAACTAATTATTTCAACCTTATTTTGTGTTATAAAAAATAGAACAACAGAAGAATTGAAAAGGGTTTACATTATTGTAATTGCATTGTTTTTAATTAAATTTAGTAAATTTTATATTTTTTGAAAGCATACAGCCAAAAAATTAAAAAAAATATTTCTAAATCTGCTTTTATGGTATGTTCATCATGCCGATGAAATCTATACCTAATTCATCAAGCAATGTTCACATAAAAGTTGGTCACCTCAAGTAGTTAACCTGTCACATCGAAAAGATTATGAGAGGCAAAGCTATCATTTTGTCTATTTAGGATGATTCATTAGATGTCCAAAAGACATGTTTTAAAGCCAAATTACCAACACCAATAGTAGCTTGTGAAGTCGCCGTGGTCTAGTAGGTAGTATGTTGGCTTATTAGACGTGAATCCTCGGTTCAAACCCCAGGTCAGGCATAGCCAATTAAACGAAATATGACAAAATATTTTTTCAGCGACTTCCTCTTAGCAGATGTCTGGCAAAAACTCTGTTGTGAGTAAATAAAATTACTATGAAAAGTTTCTCAAAAAATCTGTCGTTTCACAAAAAAAATCTGTAGTTCGGAGTCGACTTTAAACTGTAGGTCCCGCCATTTATGTATAAAATTAACACACACAACATAAGTGGTGTGAGAAGCTAGGTCGTAATCCTGACTGAAGGGTTGTTATGACCAATTATGTATGTATAACGCCCAATCGGTTTTTAGTTATTCAGATTTTTGAAATTTTTAATTTCGAATATATATATCACTGTGGCCGTTAAAGGATTAATAAGATTTCTGTGGGATAAACCGTTGTAAATTTTGTAATTTCTATACTTTCAGCATGATCACGCACCATAAGTCGAGTTATGGAATAACTACGTCAAGTGATAGTAAACTGGATGAATTTAAGGCAACAAAGTTACTATTTCATCACTGCTTCAAATTAGCATAACAACATTGTTACGAAAATGGAAATGGTGTTATCGTTTAACATTAAAATAAGAAACAAAAGCTACAGAAACAAAAACAAGGGCTTGATTACATGATCAAACAAATAAACAAAAATATAGCAACAACAGTATAAAAGTATAAAAAAGGGATAAAAAAGTAAACAAACAGGCAACAACACACAAAGAGAGCATTCATCAGACTGTTTATCCAGCGTTATAAAATGCAATACAAAGCAGGCAACGAGATCAGTAAAAATTCAGTCAGTCTTGTGTGAAGACCCGTTGCATGTGAAGAGAATAATCGTTGTTTGAAGATCTCCGTTTTAAAGATCTAACGAACAATTGTTAGCGTGTACGCGGAAGAGTGTAAAGAAGAATAACAAACAAAGCAAACTGTTGTTGTTTAAATTTAAATCGAGTTGCGAGCAGTGGAACACGAAATTGTGCGCACGATAAAGAATTTATTTAAAACCAAACACAAATTAATTTTTATTTTTATTTGCAATCTACAAACTCATATTTTGAATGTTTTTAAAAGTGTAAAAACGTAACAATATATTATTGACATGCTAATAAACTATTTTTAGGCATTTCGAAGAAGATGCAATAAATTTTGCTACTAATTAATATATAAAATATTGTCTGGAGTAAAGTTTCATCGTCACATTACTTTTATGTATTGTCCTCTGTTTTCATATCTGCCTTCTCTTTTAAATGTAATCTCTTTCAAACGTCTATAAAAGAAACATTATGTCTTACACTTATTTTACAACACTTTATATATCGAATATACATATATATATTTATGGGTGATTAAATTTATGATTTATTTCCGTGCCTACTAATAAAGAAATAAAAAAAAGTATAATTGGCCAAAAGCGTAAACATACTCACATATTTTCTTCAACATAATATATGTACGTTTAAAGCAAAAAGAACCTTCTGGAGGGCAAAATTATTTTGATAAGTTTAAGGGATTGGTCATAAATAATAAAAAAAATATACAAATTATTAAAATTAAATATTTTGGAAAAATTTTAACATTTATAGACGGGCAATGATGGCTGGTAGCAAAGATTTCTCAACATAGAGTACGTACAAAGGCATAGTTAATATGGTTAGACCGTATGTGAGGGTGCTGTTGAAGTAAATTTTCAGATTTTTTTGCAATTTTCATGACAAGTTTTCAATGGCATTCAGATTTGGACCATTAGAGGCAGCCAATTCGAAATTACGATATAATTTCTTATTTAAAATTCCTACAAATCGGTCGACTGACATAATGTTACAACTTCTATAAACCTGCACATCGTCAACATCATCACATCTTAATTTTGTTCGAATTTGCTTTGCACATCATTGATGTAAAGCGAGAACAGTAGTCGAACCAGAATTGAATCTTGAGGAATGCCTCGTTTTAGAGTCACCTACTTCAACAAATTGTCTGCCAGTTAAATACGAAAATATTAGAAAAACTAAAACTAACTAATCTGCTGAGAGGAAATCGAAAATAGAAATATTTTTCATATTTCGTTTTGATGTCGGACCTGCCGTTTGAACCGTGGCCTTTCGTCTAATAAGCCAACACACCAACTACTAGACTACGGCGGTGTGTGTGGCATATCATCGAAAATTGGTATTCTTCTGGAAGACATATTGATGCCATTATGTGTGGTATATAATATCGTTCAAATGTCCCCAATGCCGTAGGAGGTTAGGCGTTTTCGCCAATGAAGCTTTTAGGAGAAGAAGAACAGAACGTTAGTGGAGGTTTTCCCCTTCACTTCACTCTCCAGTGGTTTCCTGATCTTGCCGCTTTTTGTGCCCTTTGTCCAGTGTTATTGTCGCCGTAAATAGTTTTTCTCTGGTATTTGGTTGCCGTTTCTTTTTGTTTGCTTATTAGTTTTGTCTAAAGCTGGGACGTTGTCGTTCAAAGGGTCACCAGTCCCGAACTGTTTGGAGTTCAGCTAGTAGCAAACTGCACTACGAAGCTCGACCGGAGGCTTAATTCTGGTATCACGGGTGTCGGGAGCCCCAGAGACTTGCCTCTGCCCGGCAATGGTGAGGGCCCCTTATGGGAGCAACTTGGTGGCTGTGGTTTAAACCCAAATCGCGGGAAGAGCGCAAGCTCGGTTTGGCGTTGCACTCTCAACCACTGGAAAAGTGGAGTTTAGATAGACTTCCAACCCTTAACCAAGAGGGAAGTCTTATCCAAATGCAAGGCTTCGAATTGGTACTCACGTATGGTGATGTAATGGTGCATTGTACAGGGTTGCATCATTGTGCGTGGGGGTGCTGGTAGATGCATTGTTTTCACCCGTGTTTAGAGCACCGTGGGGCAAGCCATCGCGGCGATACTCACATAAAACCCTGAACTAATGCCCCCAAAGCCAAAATGTCAAATTTTCCATGACTCTGGCACATCCTTCAGACCGCATTTGATAAAAGATTTTGAGGATTGCTATGATTTGTAGCTTATTAGTATGCACCTGAGGCCGCAAAAAAACCTCACAAGAAATGTATTGCAGGATCGAATCGCACAATCTTGGTTGCCCATTTACATCACCTCTACGAGAGATGATGCTCCAATGTGGCATTAGTTTTGTGGCATGTAGCGCTATCCTCTTAAAACAACCACCATTGTTATCCCAATTGTCAGAGTCAGGCTAAAAGCACTCAGAATTACGACCTAGTTTTACACACAACTTATGTTGTGTGTGTTAATTTTATACATGAGAGGCGGATCTTACAGTCTAAAGTCGATTCCGAACGAAAGATTTTGGAAAAACTTTTTATGACAATTTCATTTATTCTGAGAGTTTTTGCCAGCAATCTGCTGAGTGGAATTTTTCTAGAGATGTCTGACGTTGGGCTTAAACCGAGGCCTCAATACAGTACCTACTAGACTACGACGAATTTGATAATCATCAACCTATAATTACTGCCGGTGAGAAGGTCTTGCCGTACCAATGTATGTACCAATGACGCCACCTTCCCAAACAATGCCTTTTTCGGTATGCATTGGATACTGTTGAATATCATATGAATTGGTACAGCACCAAAGTCGGCAATTGGTTTTTCACATATCCATTCATCCAGAAGAGGAGTTTTTTGGTGAAAATTAGGGTCAGTTGCCAGATGCTTCAGATCTCATTCAGCGAGTGCACGTCTTTCTTTGCCATGGCAATATGACCAAACAGACTGTATAAATGGCAACTTATTCGACAGATATTTCTCCACAATATGGCAGTTATCAACTGTCAAAAATGGTAAACATTTTTTGCTTGAAATCAAAGAATTTTAAATGTTGTTATTATTATTAAAAACAATAATTCTGAACTTTTTAAAACAATAAACTAGAGAAAAAATTCTGAAGATATGCAATATTTATGGTATCCCCCAACCATGTATTTCCATAATTTTTATTGTTTTATTATGCCTCTAGTTTTTATTATTGTTTTTATCTTGCGCATACAAAAACAACAACAAAAAAATGTAAATATATAAAAATAAAACAATTTATTTATACAAGTTTTATTTATGATTCCACTTCATTGCCTATGGGCACAATAGTAGGCGTTTATTCTGTGGAATATAAATGTGTAGACGGATATAAAATAATTCCTACATAAACCATCGTTTCTAAGTATTCAATCATAAATAAACATGAATGTTTCACTGTTCCTATAGTAAATCCTGCCATAACTATACGGTAGAAATGTAAAGGAATGTTATCTTCTAAAGAAATGATAACAAATTAGTGACAGATGAATATGTGCAGCGAGTTAATTTTGTAGAACAAGGAATTCATTACTTAACGCAACTGAATTTCGTAAATGCTTCCTGCTTTGCTATATAAACCGTTGATTGTTTGTCATAAAAATATTTATTTTATGTTTGTCGTCAAGTGTGCTGATTTGTGGTTACACTAAAATTTTTTATTGCAACAACTTTTTTTTTCTTATTTTGTAAAATAAATTAATACTTGTATAGAATTCTTCTTTAGAACTTTTTTATATGTACATATGTATGTATGTATATTTGACGTTTTGTTGTTTTATTTTTTCTTTTATTATTCCTTTGCAGAACATAAACTGATTTCACCCATAATCCATCATCAAGTCTGATATACGATACTTTTAAAGCAATTTCAAATTTTAAACGATTCATACATATATACATGCACAACTGGTCATTACAACCCTTCAATTAGGATTACGACCGCGCTTCTAACACCACTTATATAGTGTATGTTAATTTTATACGTGAGTGTCGGGATCTACTAATTAAAGTCGATTTCAAATGACATATTTTTGAGAAACTTTTCATTGAAATCTTTTTTTACTCGCAGAGTTTTTGCCATAAATCTGATAAGCGGCAGTCGCCGAAGAAATATTTTTTATATTTCGTTTATTAGTGGATGTCTGATTTTGGGTTTGAACCGTGGCCTCACGTCTAATAAGCCACCACACAGCCTACTAGACTGCGGCGTCTTCATAATTATTTCATTTGTATTCTCAAATCAATTAAACTTTAAATGTAAAATTTAATCTATTGGCAGCTCTGTTCAAGTTTGTGTGGGCAAAATATAAAATTAAACCAAATCGATCTCAGAATTATTAGCAAAAAAGTATTTTTTCTCTCTCTTCTCTTTCTCAAGAAACGAGCTGTCAAGCTATAAATAAGAAAAGTGTTGTCCGGATTAATATTTTCTTCGAACAACATGATTGAATCCAGCTTTTGGGGCTTCAACAAACCCTTTCCTCCTAACTTTATTTAAAGTTAACGCTTTGGCTTCCAAATTAGTAGTTTGATAACTTATTTATTTTTTAGTTTTCAATGTCTTGGGAAAGCGGATTATGAACAAATCTTTTAAACACTTTCGAAAGGAATGGTAGGATTGCTATTGACCTGTATTCAAAGTTAGATTTCTTTACTGGGATAATCTACGAAAACACTTTTGTTTAGAGTTAGTTGCAGCAGAAAACTAATCCCAAAAGACTTAAGACATCGCCCAGACAAGGTGTGCTCCGGGGATTCAAGTTGTGATCTGGTCTGTTCATACTTGGTACACAGTCCCTTCAGCTTTCTTATTTACCTTCTACACCATTTCCTTTACAAATAGTTTAAGTTTCGATACCTTAGCTTTTTGTACTATACTAGCCCTATTCGTTTATTGCTTTGACCTAATTTCCTTTCTTGTTAGTCTTGCTCATTTTTCTTCGGTAGCCAACATCGTTGCAAAATCTGCGTTTGTCTCCAT
The DNA here is from genome assembly GCA_936449025.2 of Sarcophaga subvicina. Taxonomy (NCBI): domain Eukaryota; kingdom Metazoa; phylum Arthropoda; class Insecta; order Diptera; family Sarcophagidae; genus Sarcophaga; species Sarcophaga subvicina. The sequence continues at coordinate 88,765,907 of OW388080.2, forward strand.
TGTGCACACAGTAAAGAATTATTTTTCACACCATCTTCGAACTCACAACTAAAGATGCCGATACCTCGTTGCTGAGAGTCCTCCGGAAATCTTATTTATATTTCTGCTTTTGACGTCGTCGTAGTCTAGTAGGTAGGCTCATTAGACATAAGGCCGCGGTACAAATTTCAGGTTAGACATCTCCAAAAAAACGAAATATTTCTAGCAAAAACTCTGAGATTAAATAAAATAGCAATAAAAAAGTTTCTCAAAAGTCTGTTGTTCAGAGTCGACTGTAAACTTTAGGTCCCATCAGTCTTGTATAAAATTAACACACACAACATAAGTGGTGTGAGAAACTAGGTCATAATCCTGACTGAAGGTTTGTTATGACCAATTATGTAATGTATGTATTTTTCCTTGTACCTGCTGGCCGTCATTTTACTAGGTCCACTAATTGAACCATTTTTACCTTTTAAACACGATTTACTGCTGCAGAATTGCAACTATTAAGTCAAAAAACTAGTTTGTGCTTCAATGTTGTTCTTTTTCTATTTAAATAAACCGTTGTTGATTTGTTCAAACTTCATAGTGTATAATACAACAGTGTTTATATGCTTCACTATCCTCTGTAGCTTCTTTATTTATCACGGTTTCATTATCATCCTATCTACGTAGTTCTATTATTGTACAGAGTTTTGTAATAAGGTCTTCTAAAACCTTGGCAGTTGGCAAAGTCCATCTTGTTGAAGCTACATCTGTCAAATTAATTGTCCTTTATTCAGTCTATTTTTCCAAATTACCATGGACAACTATAGACAACAACGTATATTCGCTGAATTGGCTCTGATCCAGGTTTCATTGAAAAATCATCTTCAACGTTGAGTCCATTTTAAAGAAAGGTTAGGTAGGTCAACAAACAAAATCGTGGAATGTGGGATGGTACCACATGACACCCAAGAGTATCCAGTGTCTCCCTAAAAAGTTGGAGTGGATTTTAGGGTTTTTTTGTTTATGTTAGAGCGATGTTGGCCCGGTCAACTGCTAGCGCTATAGGTCGACGATTACCAACTTCTCTTAGTGCAATTAGATAGTCTGGATATAAACAAAGGTGGTTTCAACAGAACGGCGCAATGCGCCACACGTTTCATGCCACATTGGATATTCTGCACGAGCGATTTGTAGGCATGGTCATCTCACTTGGAGATGATATAAATTGGCCACAGCAATCGCTAGAGTTGATCCCGTTAGACTTTTTTGTAGGGTTTTCACACGCACGTGTTAGCAAATAGGTTGTCAAATTTTTGCAAGCTGCTGACGAACCAGATTAAATTTAAGTTTTATTAAATAAATTAGTTAGAAAATAATGACATTGGTTTTCGGTGATGTTACTACCCCACAAGGTCTTAAGGAATTCAACAATTTCTTGGCCGACTGCAGCTACATAATGGGTTATGAACCAACTAGAGCTGATTTATCTGTGTTCGAAGCTTTGGGCAAGGCCCCCACTGGTGATGTTGCCCACGTTCAACGTTGGTACCGTCACATTGCCTCCTTCGAGGCCAGCGAAAACGCTGCCTGGGGTGGTTCCTCCTTGCCACAAGCTGCTGGTGCTAAGCCCACCGTAGCTGCTCCTGCTGCCGCTGCCGCCGATGATGATGACGACGTTGATCTCTTCGGTTCCGGTGAAGAAGAAGATGAGGAAGCTGCCAGGATCCGTGAGGAACGCGTAGCTGCCTATGCTGCCAAGAAATCCAAGAAACCCGCCTTAATTGCCAAATCCTCTGTCTTGATCGATGTCAAACGCTGGGATGATGAGACTGACATGAAGGAAATGGAAAATGCTGTACGCACCATCGAAGTGGACGGTCTTTTATGGGGTGCCTCCAAATTGGTGCCAGTCGGTTATGGTATCAACAAATTGCAAATCATGTGCGTTATCGAAGACGAGAAAGTTTCCATTGATTTGTTGACTGAAAAAATTCAAGAATTCGAAGATTTTGTACAATCTGTCGATATTGCTGCCTTCAACAAGATCTAAACTAAAGGAATACAGGAATGGGAACACCCTAGAAAAGAGATTAAATATGGAAATTGTGTAGCTTCTTGAATGAATAATAATTGCAACGTCATCAGCAATTGTTCCATAATAAAGTTTTGATAAATTGATTTTTATAATTTATGAGCAGAAATAAGCTACAAAACACAGTGGTGCCTGAAGCCAACCTAACCCATGTCGTCGATCAATTTTGGAATGTATTCCAACCAGAGAAGCCACGGCAGATAATTAAATGATAATAAATTTCAGACATCAATAGCACTTTAAAAATCGTTCATGATATCTCAAACATATTTTGTTTCATTTAGATTTAAAGATGGGAAGCGCTTAAAAGAGCTTAAAGTCAACATTAGTTAGATTCCACAATTGGGTTTATTTGAGTTAAGTATCTCACACGCCATATACATTGCAAGCGGTAGAGAATTGTTTCATTAAAATGTTTCCTTAAGTACACAACGAGCATATTCTTCCCGTTTTTCCATAAATCTATTGTTGGAATACTTTCCACTCAAACTTTAATATTCGCAACTTGAATATAACTTCTCATACACTTTCAGGTAGCAAAAGAAAATAATTCCTTTCTTTATTGATATTGTTTGGCAGCGTTTTCGTTAATAATTTGTTTTTAATACTTTTATTTTTATTTATATTTCCTTTGCTTTACCGTAAACAATATTTATCTTCGATGTTCACATTTTTGAAATACTTACTTACTTAAATAGTGGCCATAATCGCTGTTTCCATCATAAATGAGGGCAAAATATATTTGCCCTGGAATTTATAGCCTGAAAACGAAATTTAAAAAACAAAATCGCTTGTTTAGACTGCAATGGAATAGAAGTTTTGCAAAGTAAATTGGGAAAATTTTGTACAGGAATAATTTTAAAAATTAGAAAGTAATAGACGACTAAGAACAACCCTAGATATGATATGTATTTTTGTTACAGAATTAACGGAACACTGAAAAAATTAGTTTTTTTAAGTTAAATTTTCAAACCATCTTAGTGTGGCAGTTGAACATAAAATTCAAGAATAATTTTCCTGTTTTTGCAGATGACATGTAAAACGTATCATGGGACCTTACAATATTAAAATACATTTTTACAACATACAAACCAGATATACCATCCATATCATGAGTAGTTGTGTTTTGTTATTAAAACTTTCGATGTATACCACCTGTATGCTAGTTTTTCTTTTGTATTTTAACACCTAGAATATGTATGTGAATTAATGCATTTCGTGCCAAAAGAACATAAACTATTTCGCTTTCATTTTAAATTTTTCACTTTAAATTTTTTAATCAAGATTTCTGTGGTGGTAAAAATGTGATAACGAATTTAGGGTTTATTAATCTTTTTAAAGGGAAAAATTTTACTTTTAAAATCTTGTATGATTTCAGCTTTAAGTATACAACATCCAAAAGATTTAATTGAAAAATATTAAGGTTGATTTAAACCATCTATTTAAGTCGCCGTAGTAGTGTGTTGGCTTATTAGATATGAGACAGCGGTTCAAACCCAAGTTCAGACATATCCAGTAAAACGAAATATGAAAATATATTCCTACAGCCACCTCCTCTTAACAGATTTCTGGAAAAAAACACTGAGAGTAAATTGCAGTGAAAAATTTCTCAAAATTATGTGGTTCGGAATCGACACTCATGTATAAAATTAACACACACAATACAAGCGGTGTGAGAAGCTAGGCCGTTATCTTAACTGAAGGGTTATTGTAATGTAGCACCACAGTAGGAAAATGAGCTCCAAACAGTAATATTACCGCCACCATGAAGACGGTGAAGGTCAATATTGGAATCCTTTCAAGGAACACTGTATTAACTGTTGCGATTTAGTTTCTTTGGTGATTTTTTTTCTATCCACAAGTTTTCATCTGAAATGAAGATTTTCTTTGCTGTAGGATTAAACGGACGAGGTTCAAGAGCTGTCAATGCCTTCTGGAGGATATACTATCCAGAGTAGTTTGTGCTGTGTTGGCATAATCGAAGCCTAATTTTGATAGAACAATGAAAATGGTGCCTGCCGTATTTAAAATACCGCTGTATATTTACGCGATGTCAGCCGCCGGCACAATCAAGGGTTGTAAACCTGACTAAAGGACTGTAATAACCAAATAAGTACGTAAATAATGCTACTTGTGTGGGGAATTGCTAGCCATGCCATTACAGCTGACATAAGTGAGCTGACGTTAGCGGCTGAAATGTTGGAAAGAGTACTCCAAAATTGGAACTTACGGATGTATCATCTATGGCGCAATTGTGGGCAGCATGTACGTGAAATATTTTTTTAAAAAGAAATTTAAAGTTCATACACTTCGCTAATTTTCTGTTTTTCAATTTTCATAAACAAAAAAGATCAAAATTCTCTTAACCATTCCACATGAAACTAAACACTTAACGAAATACAATTAAACAGGGTGGACAACAATTCTAAACGATTTGCGTTTCTCGCATAGTATATGCTTTCCTTCTTGGCTTTTAGTAAATACAGTATTTAGTTGTAATAAATAATTTTTACTACATACATAAAAATGATTACTTTTTCTCATATACTATTTTGTTTTTATTTGTTATTTTTCTTTTTTAATATCATCTGTTTGCTCTTATATTAAATAAGATTTAAAAATCCATGTATATCTTAACAATACAGACGGTCCGCAAGAATGGATAAATGTATGAGAAAGGAGAGGGAGTATTCCCATACAACACTATATACACTGTCTCAAACAATTGTCCGTACACCAGGCAGGCAGTCTCAATATCACTAGGTTTGTTTTAAAAATACATTTTGTGCATATAATAATTTGGTACAAAAATTTGTATAAAAAAGCTTTCATTTATATTTCATACAGCAAGCTCAGAAAAGAGTTTTTGTCAAAAAACTGCTGAGAGGAAGTCGCCGAGAAAAATTTTTTTTAATTTATCGTTTTGCTGAAAATGTTTAGTCTGGGATAAGAAGAGTGGGCTTATGTCTAATAAGGCACCCCAGTAGCTACTAGATTATGGCGACTTTTGCAATTATGTTATTTTTTTATAACCTATTTTGTAGTGTAAATTATTATTGTTTATTTATGGTGCTTGAATCTGTGATGTCGGTATTATTTCTTTAACATTGTATAGAAGTTATTCTACCACAAACTTGGGTGAATGGTTTTGGAAGGAATCGAAATTGGTATTGTATGGTGAAAGTTATGCCGCTCGTTTATAATTTTCTTCTAAAAAGATTTAAGTAAAGAAACTGGGTCATTTTATTTCCACACACTTAAAATACCTCCATATTCCACGCTTGCTTTTAAGTTCTTTAACCCTGGACGGTTACTCTTCATTTTTGTACATTCATTATCAACTAACGTTGTTGAAAAAAAGAGCGAAATTTGGGCAAACATAAAAGATTTATATGATAAAGAGTAAGTGAGCTTCGTCGATTCGACGAACAATAACCGTTCAGGGTTAACTACATTGCACTGTTTCCACTCCGCCCTACAAATCATTTGAACTAAAAGTATTATAACTTACTTTTGTCTGTAAATACGACTAGACTAGAAGCCATTTGACTTATGAAAATATTTTGTGGAGCAATATAAAAGTAGCTTTTCATCACTGTATGATGGAAAAAGCTTCCTACGTACTTACATTCGCTCATAGGAAGGAATTCGAATAATTTTTTCTTACAAAGCATGGGTTTTTTTTAAGTCGCCGTAGTCTAGTAGGTAGTGTGTTGGCTTATTAGACGTAAAGCCAGGGTTCGAGCCCCAGGCCAGACATCAAGACAGCAGATTTCTGGCAAAAACTCTGAGAGTAAATAAATTTGCCATGAAAAAGTTTCTCATAAAATCTGTCGTTCGGCGTCGACTTTAAACTGTAGGGCCCACCACTCATGTATAAAATTAACACACAACGTAAGCGGTGTGAGAAACTAGGACGTTGTACAATATGAATATCAATATCAATATCAATTCTTAATTGATAAGTACACATCCTCTAACCTAACCTATGGGTTTTTTTTAATCAAGCTATCCATTCGATTTTCCTTTCCAAAGAAACATCTTACATGCTTTTCTTGACAATTTCCTATGGAAATTAAGACACTCACTATTGAGTTACTTTTCTGTCATATAATGAACAGATGCTCTGGGTCTTATTTTTTCAATAAGTTCCTGTTAATTTCTGCCATCTTTTTTCAGTTTGACTATTAACTCTCTGACATCAATACGATATTTTTGTAATTTTAGTTATTTGTGCTCAGTTTGATATTAATTTTAATGTTACATTAAATCGAATAAATAATAATAACGTAGAATTCTTAGATTTTCTTAAACAATCATTATGTCACAAAATTTACGTAGTCTGGAAGGTAGTATATTGGATCATAAGACATCTCGAACAAAAAGAAAAATATTAAAAAATATATCTTCAATATTCTATCAAAGAATTCTGAGAGTAAAATAAAATTGCCTTGAAATGTTTCGCAAACATCTTATCATTCGGAGTCGACCTTAAACTGAAAGATCTCTACCATTCATGTATAAAAATTAACACACAAATCATGGGTGGTGTGAGAAGCTAGGTTGTAATTGTAACTGAAGGCATATAATGACCAATTAAGTAAGTAAGTAAGTGTATTCAAAAGCACTTGCTTATAATTAGGCAGTGAATTGTCAATGTTAACACTGAGAATACTGAAATTCATCAACATTTTGTATTAGTTGTTTGTAGTTTTTTTATCTCTTTTGGAAAGAAATTTAATTCACTAAAATTGTGTTGGAATCTTTTTAAATACAATGTAATATACCATTACAATACCATGGTGTACGGACAATTGTTTGAGGCAGTGTAATTGCATATACCACGTACTATATCTGTCTCCATATAGTGAGAGAGCCTCTCATCATAATGTGATTTTATTAAATAAGCTTAAAGGATAATCCTATTGTGTTACAATACAACGAGTATTGTTTATCAATCTCAATTTTATAGAAAAAACTTTTCATGCCAAATGTTATTTACTCTCTTATTATTTACTCTGTTTACACTTTATATATTTCATAACTTTTCTAAATACCAAAACAAAGGATTTGAAGATTGAAAATGTGAGCAATTTTTATTTGAAAGTATTTAAGCTCATACAATATAAATGAAATTAAAATGTAAATGAAATTCAGATGAGATGAAGTCGATTCCCAACGACAGATTTATTGAGAAACTTTTCATGTAAATTTTATTTTATTCTTACAGTTTCTGCCAGAAATCTGTTGAATATGCCATTAATTACGATTTCAGATTTATTATAAAACTGATTAAGGAATGATTTAATGAAAGCTAGCTTAGAAAAACAATTTTGTTTTTGAAAGTTCGACATAGAGCAGTACAGTCATAGCTCATCTTTATAGAAACCCAATAATTGTGAAAAAATGCGGTATATATTCCGAGTGAGTTCATCTTTATCGACGTCAGCTGAAAGGTGAAATGTACTGAAGGTGGTGGAAAATACGGGAATAGCTAGAGCCTCAGTCAAATCGCACGATTAGGGTGGCCAGTTAACATTATCTCCATTGGAGACGTCGATGCCCTCAAATCGTTTGTAAAGAAAATCCACTGCAGTGGGAGCTATTTGGCACGTAGTACCGATTATACAATTATACAATGTATTATTAAACGATTATACAATGTAGCCAAATTATACAATTCAAAAAAATTTAACAATTTTATTTGATCATGTACACAATCATCCAAAAATAGGCCACTTGGGTGTCACATGTCAACTAACATTCCTATAAAATGTTTCAATTATTTGCCCATGTTGATGACGTGGTGGTTTGATAAAAGAGACTGAATAAATGTTCGGAAGTCCCTGTTGTAGGATTCGTTTCTTATCATGGCTGCATATTGTATGTCGACGTAGTCTAGCAGGTAGTGTGTTGGCTTATTAGACGTGAGGAGTCGGTTCAAACCACACACAGGTCAGGCATCTCCAACTAAACGAAATATGAAAAAATATTTTTTCTTCGACTTCGTCTCAGCAGATTTCTGGCAAAGTCACTGAGAGTATATAAAATTGCCATGAAATGTTTAAAAAAAAAAAAAAAACGGTTGTTCGGAGTCGACTTTAAACTGTAGGTCCCGCCACTCATGTATAAAAAAAGTAACGCACGCAACATAAGTGGTGTGAGAAACTAAAATATTGTAATGACCAATTATGTATGTACGTATCTTACTCACTTAAGTGACCACTACAAGCCTTTAGTTAGGATTACGAACTAGCTCCTCACACCACCTATGTTGTGTGTGTTAATTTTATCCATAAGTGGCGATACGATCAGATTTCTGGCAAAAGTCGGAGTCGACTTATATGGATAAAAATTACATACACAACTTAAGTGGTGAAAGAAACTAGGTCGTAGTCCTAACTAAAGGGTTGTAATGACCAATTATGACTGTATGTATGGATATTGTATGTTGTTCCTTAGGAATTTAGGGGAATGTCTTATAACAATATAATTGGTCAATTCACACAAGTCGTTGTATCGTTGTATTCATTGTATTGTTGGAGGACTATACAACAGTGTATGCTTATTGTTGATAATTTTCATGTAAGAATTCATATGTTTTTAAAAGTTGTATTGGTTTCGCGATTTCAAATTGTTTGAATGCCAAAAATTATGAAGAAGAATACGACATACACAATACAGCATATCTTTGAGCGTTTACAAACAACCAACCGTATTCAATACAACATACACGATACAAACTCGTGTGAATTGGCCAAATGTGTAATCGGAAAATCGTGCAAAGTTCGTAAAATTTATTTCTTTTAAACTTTTCGTTTGCTTTAGTGAATCTAAAATTTTGTTTAATTTTTTTTTTGCCATTTAAAATATTTAAGATTAGAAGTTAGCCAAAGAACTGGTTGTAATAAAATTATTTTAAATTGGTTTAAAATAAAAAGAAAAACTTGAGGTATTTGTTTTGCTAATCTATTGTGTACAAGGAATGTTGTCACTATTAAGGTTTCTTGTGCCACTAACTTTACTTAAGTGTTTATCTGAAAAGAGGAAATTGTTTTGTATATAGAGATTTGCAAACTAGAATGGTAAACAGGCAAGAGAGGAATTTGATTTTGTTTTCTTCGAGTATTAAAAATTTTTTGTTGTGAGTTTGTGGAATTTTAGAATGCAAGATTTTAGGTCAGATTAAATATTTAATATTGTTCCTTTTCTTTTAATGTTAAAATGGGTTAAAAATTTGTTTTATGAAGGACAATAAGGACAATCTTTTTTTGTAGAATGTTTCCTGTTAAATAATGCAAATTAAATAATGAAAGGTAGCAAATGAAATAAAAGCATTCGAATCTACTTGAGTACAATGGAAGAAATTTAAGGAATTCCTTTATTTCGTAGAAAACTAAAACAAATATTTTTTTTCAAAATGAAATATAAAAGGGTAGGGTACCCTACCCTGGTAGTCTAGTGGGTAGTGTGCTAGACTATTAGCGTGAGGGTCGTGGGTTCGATTCCCACCAGAGACTCTGGTCTGTGACACTACACCGAGCAAATAGTCAAGTTACTTCGCTCGTATATAATTAGGATATAATTTGTAATTGTATTGTAATTAATAAATAAATAAATTTCTTTGCCGACTGTGCCTCAGTGTGAAATTAACACGCACAACATAAGTGATAAGAAAAGGTTAGGTTAGGTTAGAGGACGTGTACTTGTCAATTAAGACAAATACAGTACCCGGAGGTCGAATTGACCCATTGTACAACGTACAATGCTGAGGGAAGTCGCCGAAGAAATACTTTTTGTATTTTGTCTTGATGTCTGGCCTGGGGCTCGAACCCTGGCTTTACGTCTAATAAGCCAACACACTACCTACTAGACTACGGCGACTTCAAGTGTTGTGAGAAGCTAGGTGGTAATTCTGGCTGAAGACTTGTGATGACTAGTTATGTATGTATGTATGTATAGTACACGTAAGAGTGTACAATTCGATATTTAAAAAAATTGCTTTAGAAATCTTTAGTTATCGTATCATGAATACTGTCTAAATCAGTAATTCCTTGCAGTAGCCTCCGTATCCATTGAACCACGTATCCATTTAACCCACCCCTGAACCATCGGTATTTTGGAAATTGCCAAATATTTATTTATCATTCTATTCTGTCACAAAATTCAGTATCATTATCTCCACTGACCGTAATGAATCGATTGAAGCTTGAGAACGGTGGGATTTATTGTGCCAACAAGAAACTGCACGATGATGTCGATTTCGCCAGAAAAAAATCACCTTTTCATATGATGCGCATTTCCATACGGATACGATGGGTACATTAATAAGCAAAATTGACGTATTTGGGGCTAGCGGTTTTACAGAAGCCAATACGGTTTGTGCAGCGGTGGCAGCATTTTGCATATATTCCCTTGAAAATGTGGACAACACAATAATTGCGGTCAATGAGGACACTTATCGCGTCATGATAAACGATTTTTTTGTACCGTTCTTCATGATATTGATGTGAACTATGTTTGGTTTCAATTGAATGGTGCAACTTCCCACGCATGTTGTGCCACAATAGATTTACTCCGTCAACCGTTTGATGGCCGTTTAGTTAGACGAAATGGTGATGGCAATTAACAGCCAATAAGCTAAGATTTGACACCGTTAGACTATTTACTATGTGGCGCAGTTAAGGCAAAGTCTTATGCCGACTAATCAGAGACAATTGAGCAACATTCGTAATGCCATTGCCGAAATATGGAAAACACTCGAAAAAGTAAACGAAAAATGATGCGATGGTACTGTGAAATTTGTTGCGTCAGTCATATAGATGAAATAATATTCCATTTCTAACTGGAAAAATTGTAATTCACAACAATAAATTTGGCAAAATTTCAAACGGTTTTTAATTATATTGCCATTTTAAATTAAAACTTTTAAATTTTTCACCCTATAAAAATATTATTTATCGATTAAATCAAAAACACTCGATACCAAGGGAAATATAACTTTTCTTTAAAATAAAAGATCGTTATACTACTGAATGTCAACCCTACCGACTTGAATTTTTATTTGAAATTTTTTCTAAAGATATTAGAAGTCTGCTTTATTCGAAACACTAATGGGATGGAAAAACATTCTCCCTTCAACCTTTTTTTTAAAAAAGATGTAATGACAGTGAAAGGTGAAAAATCTTCCTATATATAAAAATGAATGTGTGTTTATTTGTTTGTGGGTTTTTTGTTTCTTTGAAGTATGTACACGGCTGGACGTTTTCTTGAAATTTTTTCTTATCTTCCTGTGTGTCTGGAAGGAACTATAGGCTTTATTTTAAAATTTCAAGTAGGCGAGGTGCCACGCCCACATACCCAATAAGTATTTAATGTCGCATATCACATAAACTGCAGCAGCTAGAGTCCTTAAATTTTGTATGGACGACTTCGACGTATATATGAACAAAATGGGCCGATTGGCTATATTGGGCGTGTCACCTCCCATAGTCTCTATATATAAAAACGAATGTTTCTTTGTATGTACCTTATAGAATCGTAAACTATGCATTTGATCATGTTATGATATTTAACAAAGTTGTTGCGCATGAGCCGACGAAGGTTTCTAAGTTGGTATGACCAATTTCCGACAGGTGGTGCCACTGAAAATTACTCAAAATGAATTAAATCGTAAACAAAATCGTTAACAAAGTTGTTGCGCATGAGTCGACGGAGGTTGGTGCGATTAATTTCCGATGGATGGCGTCACTGAAAATTCTTCAAAATGAATGACAAGCAATTGGTCGACCTACACCTCAAGCACGGACAAAAAGAGCATTACGAGCCTCAGAATAAGACGAGCATTGAGACTGGAAAATCTTCGAGTATATGCCGCTGAAACCCGTTCGCTTGAACTACTTGAACAACGAGAAGTGAGATTAGAAACTGATCGAATGCGTACTACTCAGGCCCGTTCATCTGAATCATCAGGACAACGGAAAACAAAATCAATAAAATGATTCAAAATTAATTGGACATTTGTGTAATGTCTTTCCTTCAAATTCATTTTAGTTGGTGGCGCAGCAACACTCGCAGGGTGCTGCTAGTTTAAATATAAAACGAAATAAAAAAAATTGGCAAGAGTTTATCAAACAATAAATATAGTGAACCAGGCAGTGGGATAACGAACATACGAGTACATACATAATTGGTCATTACAACCCTTTAGTCAGGATTATGACCTAGTTTCTCACATCACTCATAATTTTTATACATGAGTGGCGGGACTTACAGTTTAAAGTCGACGACAGATTTTGGAGAAACTTTTCATGGCAATTTTTTTTTACTCTCAAGAGCTTTTGCCCGAAATCTGCTGAGAGGAAATCGCCGAAGAAATATTTTTTCATATGTCGTTGAGTTGGAGATGCTGACCTGTTGTTTAAACCCAGGCCTCACGTCTAATAAGCCAACACACTACCTACTAGACCTCTGCGATAAATAATTATATATAAATAATTTATGAAAGTCGTATTTGTGTTGTCTTAATTTTCAACACTTTTATTTATTTATTTATTTATTTATTTATGCTGTGCAAATAATTGAAAATTTTATTACGTAGCCAATGTGTGTAGCTTGACAAAACCATTTTGATTTTGCATATCTTCCATATAAGGTCGTCTAATATTTTAGAAATGAAATGCATCATCTAAACATTTAACGATGCGTGGTTTATCATACATATCCAGTTATTGCTTTTTATAAAATACAATTATTTTCTCTAATCTTACGTGGTATTTTTATTTCCAATTGTCTATCATTATCCGTATGTATAAAATTCAGAAAAAAATATAAATTGATTCAGTCAGTTTCCCACTACATTTCTGTTGTATAATTTGCGAGTTTTTTTTTACTTCTTCTATGTTTTTGTTTTAGTTTTGTGTGGATTTATCTGCAGGTTTTTGCATTTCCAGTTCGAGTGGTTCTTTTATAGCTTTTTTGTGGTTAAGGTAACCAAAGCTATCAACATACCATAAGAGTTGTCTCTTCATATTGGTATACAGATTTGTTCAATTCTTATTCAAGTTTATTTTAAATTTTTAAAAAAATTATGCTACAAAATTTATTTGATGCATTCTATGGGACACTTATAAAATATAAATATAAACTGGCATCGAACGGTGCATACAGACTACGTAAGCAAGTCATCGTATTTCAGGCACAGATTTTTGTTATTAAACACATTGCACGCATGTTTGAAACCAGGGAGCCAGCGAACTTGATCATATGTGCGGTCAGACAGCCAGCAATCCTTCCACGTAAAATTAAATAACATCAGAAGTTACATGGACTCTCTGCACCGCATACGACGAATCAACATCTGCCTCCACTGGGTTCCGGGCCACTGTAGCATAAGGGAAACGAAAAGGCGGACGAACTGGTATTAAAGGGATCGCAGATGTCTGAGTATGAGTAGGATGAGTGAGATGAATAGGAGACGATATAGTGGAGATATAAGCTCCTTCAAGAATACAAAAAGTAGGTGGTCCAACATACCTGGTTACTGAATTTCAAAACTGCTACGTCCAACAGTGGACAGTAGCAAAACCAAGGAACTTCTTGAGTTCGATAAGAGAATGGTTCGCACTCTTTCATTAAAAGTATTCTTGTACACATAGCAGCATAAAATATACATTAACCAACAAGTAACCATTAACAGGTCAAAAAAAATTACAAAAAATACTCAGCGGCTATTTTCTTATACGCATTCCACTTCTGTAGTAAACTATTTGTCGATCGTATAAATCTATGCCATTCGAGTGTTTTGATCCTGCTATATTCATTTTTCACATTTCTTTCTTTTGTCTCGGATAACAATGCCAGAAAATACAAGTAAAACATAAGAGCTGAAAATGAGAACTATGATGTATTTAATGAAGATAATATGATGAAGAAAACAAATAAATAAACAGCAACGACCTTATATATCAGGACCTACTAAAAGGTATACTGGCATAATAAATCTCAATTACATCTATGCGGAAGACTTAATTGTAAACAAAATATTCAAAACAAAACTAACGTGAGGAATTCGTTATGTTAAATAATTTAACATTCGCTATTTTGATTTTCGAATAAAAATTAAAATAAAAAAATTATTTGGTGTAGTTTTTAGAATTCAATATGTTTGTATTATTTTGCCATTTATATCAATACTTGACAAAATTAATTGATTTCAAAAACAATTCTGTTTTCAATTCAATTATTCTATCATTTACGATTGGTGACTCAATTTACATTTGCAGCCATTTAGTGGCAGGCAAACAATATTTCTTTCTTATCCTATATTTCACTTAATTATTTTCATATTTTTATTAAGGAAAAATGTTAAAAAATTGTCAAAATGTATATAAATAAGTGCGCGCATATGATATACACATGTACATATTTGCAGTGCACAACAAAAGTCTAGGTACGCCAATATATTTTAGAAATTCCATGAATTTCAAGTAATAATATATTGTGGGTGAATTAAAAGTTTAAATTTAATAATGCAGTAAAACAACAACGTTATGAAATTTTGCCAAATTTAATTTTTTATTGTGAAGGATGTCGAAGATACAGACTCGAATCTCGAAATATCTCGAAAAATTTAAAATTAATTCTTAATTCCAAATTAATTCCAAATTCATGGGGTATACTTTCTTTTTAATTGAATTTGAAATATATTACTCATACGCAACGTATTACATATACTGGTATAATTACTCTGAAAAGTATGTAATAAAATATCTTCGATTTTTTCATGTGTGAAACTAATGGAATTAAATATCACTCATACGTCACATATGTACTTAACATGAATGAATTTTATATATCAAATATGAGCATAATTTGAGTAAATATAATGGGAGGGTGATTTAAATGTTTATATTTTAAAATGCAATAAAACAAAAATGGTTTGAAATTTTGATAAATTTATTGTTTTGCTGTGAACTACAACTCTTCCGGTTGGAAACGGATTTTTATTTCACTTATATGGCTGCCGCGGTAGGCGTCACAATACCTAATTCGATCGAACCAATTTTCGTGCACTTTTTCGAGTGTACGGGGTCGTATCTCACAAAAGTTGGCCTTCAAATGTTCAATTGGCTGTGGTTTCTCGGCATAACATTTTTCTTTAACTGCGCCCTACATAAAATAGTCCAATGGTGTCAAATCACAGCTGTTTAGCGGCCAATTGACATCACCATTTCGGCTAATTAAACGGCCACCAAACGTTCAACGCAATAAGTCGATTGTGGTATGAGATGTGTGGCAAGTTGCACCATCCTGTTAAAACCAAACATTGTTTACATCAATACCATGGAGAACGGGTACAAAAAATCGGTTATTATGGTGCGATAGGTTTCTCCATTGATCGCAGTGGTTACGCCGTGCTCATTTTCAGACAAAGCCGCACCAAACAATCACTCGTAATGGGTGCATTGGCAGGTAGGACCACGAGCGGCCCATGAAAACGAGTTTCATCCGTAAAATTGCCTTTTTTGGTTAAAGCAGCATCACAGTGCTGTTTCTCGCCCGCCCAATAAATACCAACGTTGCTCAAGCGTAAATCGATTCATTACGTTCAGTGGAGATAATATACTGAATTTTGTGACAGAATAGAACGATATAAGTATTGCCAGATTTGAAATAACCGATGGTTCAATTTTAAGCCGGTAGATGCCCTACCCGATATAATAACTCAACCTTTTTATCATTGTATTTACATAGAATAACATTGCCAGGCCTTAAGCTTTTTATGAAGTTTTGCAAATCATAAAATTTATTAAGCATGCATTTACGGATTGAAAGTTGTTAGATTTGTAGGTACAACAAAAATTAGTTACATAAAATGTTACATTTAATACAAGAAATTGTAATATTTACACGATACATACTTACATTTAAATTGTAATATTATTTAATCAATAATAACAACATATTCTCATTAATAAATTGCGGTAAAATTGTGTAATAAATTTAATCTATCATAAGTTGTATGTATGTGCATATTTATATGCACGTACTTATGTACATATGTAGGCACATTATTCTTATGTTTACAAAGTGAAACATATGATAATGAAATGAAATCCGAAATTAAATTAAATCGTTTGGATTTAATAAAACAATTAAAACAATTAAACGTATAATTAAGTACATTTGATGACATTTAATAAATTATTAAAGGAGTTAAAGCAGAAAGCATAAGTAGAAGATATGATTAAACAGCTTATATGCCTGTGGTCATTGCTTTTAATTGATTTTTAATGTCAGGCCATACCAGTTCTAGGGGACTGCTGAATAAAATAAAGCCATAGGCTCAATAGTAAATTTGCTTCTTTTGTAAACGAAAGATGGTAGAAAAAAATAGGCACAGGAAAAATTCTATTTTGACCAACTGTAGTGGCCGATTTTAAATAAAATATTGAACATCAATTTCAAATAATAACGGTTGACATGATGATGTGTTTAGTTAGCATAATTATAATGTCATAGTCAGTAGTATGTAAACGCATCCTGATGCGTCTACTGAGCCGAACATTTTCCAGTCACTACTAAGACAAATAGACCATGCGAAGTGTATTAGGTCGAACTTATAAGATTAATATTTCTTTTCAATTTGAGCTGTTCGACTGAAAGCAAGTAAAAGGAAAATACCTTTTAAATAAATTCTCAAAAAGTTAAAGTCAAGAAAATTTTTAAGTGATATAGTGACTATTGATATTTTATAGTGCATTTTCTTTTTTGTTCTTAAGGAAAAGGTAAGATTTGACATCATTTATTTGAAAACTTAGTGGCGTGAGGAATTTTTTTTCAATTTTTTAGTAAAAGTGTGAAGCGTTAATAAGAAAGTGACGTCAATACCTAGTGGTACTAACGGTACTATCCCGTTAGCCCGTTATCTTAAATTTACCTCGTGTTCTTTTTGACTTTTGAAGTCAGAAGTTCCATAAATTTTTTCTTTGTAGAAGTTCCTAAAGAAAAAAGGTAACGGTGTATTAATTTCTTTTTGCGATCAGAAAATATTTCATTTTATTTCTCTTTAGAATTCAAAAATAGTGGTGTTGAAAATTTTGTTGCACCGTATAGAATACACTGTTCGGGCAGTGATATTCGAAACAAAAGAAGGTAGCTAAGAAGGTGAAAATTGGATTTATCCAGTTGCCAGTCTGCTGGACTAACAGCACCCCAATTATCACTGAAAGATCAATCCCGCAAAAACTAGTGAAGAATTCCAGGAAAAAACCAGCAAGAGACTCCAAAAATGTCGTAATTTATTTATTATATTTTCAGATTTCATTTAATTAGTTTAGTTATAAAATTTTAATATTATATATAGATTGAAAATTTGTTCTATTTTCTTTTTATCATAGTATAAAATAATCAGTTAATAAGTTAAATATACATGGAAATACCCATATGTTTAGACTTCTACTAGACATATTTTAATCAAGACACTTAAAACTCTCAGCAACAACATCACCTACAGCTATTGAAGAGGCCTCATCAACATGCTGCAGAAACATTGAAATCGGTGAGTGTTTGTTTTATTTAATTTTTCCTTATTTTGTTTTCAATATTATTTCGTGTTATTTGACCTATATACACGCATATTTAATTAAACAAATCTATAAATAGATTGATCCCTAGCAACATGTTTAACAACATGTTGGTTTATTAGAAAAAGCTTTTCGTTATTCTTTTCGCACTCTTCTTAAATTACTAGGTCATTTTTGTTTAATGGTTTTTTTTATATGCTTATATGTAACTTCATTTTTTACATTTTTTGTTTATTTTTTTTATTGAATTTGTAATGTAAATTAAAATTTCAAAATTAAATTTATTAATTTTTTTATAGCAGTTTACCGATAATAGTTTTAAGTTAATTTCTTTTTATTCTGATTGTCAATTATTATGAATTATGAATTATTACTTACTAATGAATGAAAGCACTGTGAATAAATAATGAGGAAATAGAATATTTAAGACTAGTTTCTTACTGATGTGAGGAGATTGGCTAGGTTATGCGTTTGGGATCTTAACAAAGAACTGGCGCGAGTTAATATCATGGGAAGGGTGGGTGAAGATGCGCGTTACTCTCCATTACCATCTTGAAGAGAAGAGTTAATCCTTAAATAGGGTTTTATATTTCCATCTTCTAGCATGAAGGATTAACACCCGGTCCATTATATTATAGTTTTCAGAGAGTCTATAATAATTATTTATGATAATGACGAATAATATTGGTAAATGAGATTGATGAGAACAAGAATCCCCCCACCGACTGCTTGCTAGCTTTAATTCAATGGCTCCCGTTCGTTCTCTCCCTCTCACCAGAGCACCTAAATACCAATAAGTCAGCAGCTTCTCCGTGTAGGCTGTGGCCGTATCATAGTTTGTTCATTACATAAATTGGCGCCCAACGTGGGGCAGGCAGGCAAAATAATGTATTGGTTACTAAACTACACTACTCTACTCACATAATTCATAATTAGTTTATTTTTAGATTTCATTTACTTGCGAAGTTGGTAACGGTATAACAATAGAAACCTAGTGTTTAAATAATTATTAGTCTTATTTGGATTTTCATGTCTTTGAGTTTGAAAGTTTCGAAAACATTGACCAATAATACGCTAGTACTCCTTTTGGACATAGATGTAAATTGTTATATTTTGTTATTAATTTTGTAGAAGTTTTAGAAATATGTGTTCTCGATTCGTTTATCCGTAACTGGGTTAACGATATCCTGGTTTTTTCTAGGATCTACAGTAACATTGCTCAGCGATTTACTGTCCGCTAAAATCAGT
This sequence comes from Sarcophaga subvicina, assembly GCA_936449025.2. NCBI lineage: Eukaryota > Metazoa > Arthropoda > Insecta > Diptera > Sarcophagidae > Sarcophaga > Sarcophaga subvicina. The sequence continues at coordinate 88,784,804 of OW388080.2, forward strand.
TATATTAAGGAGAAAGTTTTTGTATATCGGTTTGTTGGTTTAAACAATCGGAATTAATATTTTTTGAACTCCATAGTCTTGTTTTGTAATCCAGTCAACCATAGTCAAGTGTCGATCTGACCTACCTATCAAATCACATCAAGAAAGTAAGAAGACAAGTTACAGATAAAACGTTTTTGCGGAAAAATTTTAGTATTATTATTATAATTATTTTTATAAGTATTTTCAATTCTGAATTTTGATTTATATTATTGTTATTTATATTTATTATTTAATCTATGTTTAAATTTTCGAATTATTTTATTTTTGTTGTAATTGAGTATTTTGACCATGATGGAGAGATCACCTCCTAACGTTCAAGCTTCGACTTCAACGTCTGTTGTCGGTAATAATGGTCTTTTGTGTGTTTTATGTTCTGAGCGAATGACTGATAGTCAGGAATGCTTGATTATTTCGGAATGTCTACACTCATTTCATAGACAGTGTATTGAAAATCATCTCTCTCAGTCATCAGAATGTCCTTCTTGTAAGCGACCTTGCTTATTAGCCGAACTTAAAACAGTTAATGTTCAAAATATGCCTCTACCTTTAGAAAAATCGAAGAATGTTAAAAGTAATAGAGCACGTGGTGCTATGGCAAAGCAGCATAATACTCGAAGCCAAACTAGAAATTTGTTTAATGAACCGCAGACACCTTTATTCGATACTAGTGTTCATACCATTAATCAGAATACGTTACAAAGGGAATCTTTTACTCATCAGAGAAATCCTCAGATTTCTACCCAACAGAATACATCACCCGTTGATCGAACGAATGCTTCTTCTCGTGAAAATGAAGTAAATAACCATAACAGTTTGAATTCAATGCAATTGAGTAGTATGATTGAGAATACAGTAGGTCGTATGCTACAGAATTTAAATTTAGTTCCACCACCTCAAAATTGCTTAAGTAGTCAACAAATACAATCCTCTATTAGGTCTCGAAATAGTTTTCAAAATGTACCAGGTCCATCTCAGAATCATCACTCTTCTCATAGTTCCTCGTTTGACGAGAATGTTGCGATAAGGTCGGATAAAATAACTTCAATTATTCCAAATTGGAATATTAAATATGATGGTTCAAGTCAAGGTTCAAGTGTCGATGAATTTCTATATAGAGTTAGAAGTTTGACAAAAGAAACATTTAATAATGATTTTTCATTGATATGTAAAAACTTACACGTACTGCTATCTGGAAGAGCTCGTGATTGGTACTGGCGATACCATAAACAAGTTGAAGTAATAGTATGGAAAGATTTTTGTGAAGCGCTTAAATATCAATTTAAAGAATTTAAGTCTAGTTTTGAAATTCATGAAGAGATTAGAAGTAGAAAAATGAAACCCAATGAGAATTTTGATACGTTTTATGAATCGGTTTGTACGATATTAGATAAGCTTTCTACTCCCATTCCTGAAAGTGACTTAATAGAAATATTAACGCGTAATTTACGTCCGGAAATTCGTCATGAATTATTGTACGTTCCCATTTATTCTATTGCCCATCTTCGTAAATTAGTACACATGCGAGAACATCTGATGGATAACGAATATTTTCGAAAAAGTTACTCACAACGACATTCTAACAATTTCGCAACCAGAAGACAAATTGCTGAAGTTGATCTTACTCAGGACAATAGTGATTCTGATCAAAATATAGCTCAGGAAATGTCTATTGATGCCGTTCAACAAACTCTCAAAACGTCCAAGTGCTGGAATTGTGATCAACCAGGTCATAATTGGGAGGATTGTCTGGAAGAACGAAATATATTTTGTTATGGATGCGGATTGAAGAATACCTATAAACCTCAGTGTATGAAATGTGCATCGCGTAAGATTTCATTATCAAAAAACCAGTTGCTTCAAAACAATATTCGGAAAATACCTTAGCAAATAATCTCATTTCGCCAACCTCTAATTTTAATTCAAAAAGTAAATTCAATTGTTTTAGAAATGGAAATATAAAATTTAGTAAAGATAATGAAGAAAATCTTTCTAAATTAGTTTACCCTATAGTACCTTATCATATTAGATTACAACGATATCTACAGAAACGTGATGAAATTTTTAATGCAAATGCGATAAAAATTACTTCCTCAAGGAAACCAAAACGGTCCACCATTCGTTTGCGTAAATATTATAAAAATAGAAAAATTGTTTCTAAATATATACTATCCTCAATTATAAATAATGAGTATGATAAACGCTATTATGCTTCAGTTAAATTTTTAACTTTTAAAGAACTGGGTCTATTAGACACGGGAACAAATGTATCCTGTATAGGCTCCGATTTAGCTACCTTTAATTTTAGGCAGTTCAAAGAATTCCACGAGATGAAAACCTCAGTTAAAACCGCTGATGGACGCTTTCAAAAAGTTATAGGTTTCATTCATGTAGATGTTGAATTCAAGAATGTGACGAAAAAGTTGAAAATTTTAATTGTGCCATCAATTACTCAAAGATTAATTTTAGGATTAGATTTTTGGAAAACTTAGATTTAGCGCCCGGAATTTTTGGTAACATTATTTGTTCCACTGGTTTGGAAAGTGCTCCTAATATTCTTTCAGAGATATCTACTGATGTTAGACTTAAACCTAACGAAAGTATTATTGATTATCCTATATCTTCTTGTCAACGACAACAACTGGCAACAATTATAGAATTATTTCCAAATTTTGAAAGAGAAGGCCTAGGACGCACCAGTTTAATTAAACACAGTATTGAGGTCGGTAATGCAAAACCTGTAAAACAACGATTCTATCCCGTGTCACCGGCAGTCGAAAAGTTAATGTTTAAAGAGATAGATCGAATGTTAGCCTTAGGAGTTATAGAACCTTCATCTTCTCCTTGGAGTTCACCCATGAGACTAGTGGTAAAACCAAATAAAATTAGATTATGTATGGATGCTAGAAAACTTAATGAACTGACAAAAAAGGATGCGTACCCATTGCCTAATATCGATGGTATATTTTCTCGTTTACCGAAAGCAAATATTATATCTAAGTTAGACTTGAAAGATGCTTATTGGCAAATAGGTTTAACTGATGAAGCAAAACCTCTTACCGCTTTCACTGTACCAGGAAGACCGCTATATCAGTTTGTAGTAATGCCCTTTGGGTTATGTAATGCTCCATCTACTATGTATCGTCTAATGGATAGTTTAATACCCCCTGATCTTCGACATTCAGTATTTGGTTATTTAGATGATTTAATTATTGTATCTGAAGACTTTAATTCACACTTAGCTGTACTTGTTCGTATTGCAGAACAGTTTCGAAAAGCCAATTTCACACTAAATATTTCAAAATCTAAGTTTTGTGTCATAGAAATTAATTATCTGGGTTATATCATTGGTAACGGTGGTATAAGGACAGATCCTGATAAAATTATATCCATTCAGAAATGGCCAACCCCTAAGAACTTGAAACAGGTTCGAGGTTTTTTGGGTTTAGCAGGTTGGTACCGTAGGTTCATATCAAACTTTTCTAGCATTGTTTTTCCTATTACGGAGGTATTGTCTACGAAAAGAAAATTTTGTTGGACGTCAGAAGCTCAAAAAGCGTTTGATTTAATTAAGAGTTTATTAACATCAGCGCCTGTTCTGTCTAATCCTGACTTCTCAAAGAAATTTTATTTACATTGCGATGCAAGTGACTTTGGTATCGGTGCTGTGCTTGTGCAGTTGGATAATGAAGGCAATGAAAAACCTATCGCTTTCATGTCAAGGAAATTAAATTCTGCTCAGCGAAATTATAGTGTCACTGAACGCGAGTGCTTGGCAGCTGTAGAAGCTATCAAGAAATTTAGGTGCTATCTTGAACTACAGCAATTTGAAGTTATAACTGACCATTCATCATTAGTTTGGCTTTGAAACAGCAGGATGTAACAGGAAGGTTAGCTAGATGGGTGTGGAGACTGCAAGGATATAAATTCACTATAAGCCACAGAAAAGGAAAGGAAAATACCGTTCCAGATGCACTATCCAGGATTCCATCATTTGAAATAGCTGAATTAGAAATAACAGAACCAGAAATAGATTTAACCTCTCCACATTTCCAGGACCAGGATTATCTTGAATTACAGAAAAAGGTTAACGAAAACCCGTCAAAATATCCTGACGTTAAAATTATCGATAAGTTTGTATACATTAGAACATGTCATTACTCAGGAGATATAGAGCAAGAAAATAATGCGTGGAAACTTTGGATCCCTTTGAACATGAGAAAGGATATTTTGTCACGATTTCACGACTCCCCTATTGTTTCACATGGAGGCATGTTGAAGACTTTGGAATTAATTAGGCGAAAATTTTTCTGGCCAGGTCTTGTCCGTGATGTTAGAAACTATATACGGTCATGTGAAGTTTGTAAGGAATCTAAAGCCCCCAATATGTCCCTGAAACCAAATATGGGTAATCAAGTAGTTATCACAAGACCTTTTCAACGACTCTATGTCGATATTCTAGGCCCTTATCCTCGCAGTAAACAGGGTAATATAGGCATATTAATTGTATTGGATCATTTGACAAAATTCCATTGGCTATGTCCCCTCCGCAAATTTACCTCCACTGTAATTAAAGATTTCCTTCTGAAACAGATATTTCATGTATATGGTGTGCCAGAAGTACTTGTTAGTGATAATGGTTCACAGTTTAAGGCAAACGACTTCAATGCATTTTTAACTGAATTGGGCATACATCATATATATACGGCTATTTATTCACCTCAATCGAATGCGTCAGAAAGAGTTAATCGCTCTATTATATCTGGAATTCGAGCTTATTTGAAAAAAGATCAAACTTTATGGGATGAGAAATTAAGTTATATAAGTTGTGCGCTTCGAAACTCAATACATCAATCAATACAGTGTTCACCATACCATGCAGTTTTTGGTCAGGAAATGATAACTCATGGAAGTTCATACAAATTGCTTAAAAATATCAATATTCTGAATGAACCAACGTCAGCACTGAATAAAGACGACCAACTCTATATAATTCGTTATAATATACAAAAATATATATCTAAAGCTTACGATCAGAACGAAGCACAATATAATTTACGAACTAGACCGATTTCGTACAGTGTAGGACAAATAGTTTTCCGAAGGAACTTCGCACAAAGTAATTTTGGTAAACAATTTAATGCGAAATTAGCACCCTCTTTCATTAAGTCCAAAATAAAGGAAAAAATTGGAAACCATTATTATATGTTAGAAGATATGGAAGGAAAATTAATAGGTACATATCATGCCAAAGATCTTAGACCATAGTTTCGCTTGTTGATTTCCTCCTAATATTGTTACTTAACAGGTCAATATTATGCGGTTTGTAGTGGCAGATTTTAAATAAAATATTGAACATCAATTTCAAATAATAACGGTTGACGTGATGATGTGTTTAGTTAGCATAATTATAATGTCATAGTCAGTAGTATGTAAACGCATCCTGATGCGTCTACTGAGCCGAACATTTTCCAGTCACTACTAAGACAAATAGACCATGCGAAGTGTATTAGGTCGAACTTATAAGATTAATATTTCTTTTCAATTTGAGCTGTTCGACTGAAAGCAAGTAAAAGGAAAATACCTTTTAAATAAATTCTCAAAAAGTTAAAGTGAAGAAAATTTTTAAGTGATATAGTGACTATTGATATTTTATAGTGCATTTTCTTTTTTGTTTTTAAGGAAAAGGTAAGATTTGACATCATTTATTTGAAAACTTAGTGGCGTGAGGAATTTTTTTTCAATTTTTTAGTTAAAGTGTGAAGCGTTAATAAGAAAGTGACGTCAATACCTAGTGGTACTAACGGTACTATCCCGTTAGCCCGTTATCTTAAATTTACCTCGTGTTCTTTTTGACTTTTGAAGTCAGAAGTTCCATACATTTTTTCTTTGTAGAAGTTCCTAAAGAAAAAAGGTAACGGTGTATTAATTTCTTTTTGCGATCAGAAAATATTTCATTTTATTTCTCTTTAGAATTCAAAAATAGTGGTGTTGAAAATTTTGTTGCACCGTGTAGAATACACTGTTCGGGCAGTGATATTCGAAACAAAAGAAGGTAGCTAAGAAGGTGAAAATTGGATTTATCCAGTTGCCAGTCTGCTGGACTAACAGCACCCCAATTATCACTGAAAGATCAATCCCGCAAAAACTAGTGAAGAATTCCAGGAAAAAACCAGCAAGAGACTCCAAAAATGTCGTAATTTATTTATTATATTTTCAGATTTCATTTAATTAGTTTAGTTATAAAATTTTAATATTATATATAGATTGAAAATTTGTTCTTTTTTTATCATATTATAAAATAATCAGTTAATAAGTTAAATATGCATGGAAATACCCATATGTTTAGACTTCTACTAGACATATTTTAATCAAGACACTTAAAACTCTCAGCAACAACATCACCTACAGCTATTGAAGAGGCCTCATCAACATGCTGCAGAAACATTGAAATCGGTGAGTGTTTGTTTTATTTAATTTTTCCTTATTTTGTTTTCAATATTATTTCGTGTTATTTGACCTATATACACGCATATTTAATTAAACAAATCTATAAATAGATTGATCCCTAGCAACATGTTTAACAACATGTTGGTATATTAGAAAAAGCTTTTCGTTATTCTTTTCGCACTCTTCTTAAATTACTAGGTCATTTTTGTTTAATGGTTTTTTTTATATGCTTATATGTAACTTCATTTTTTACATTTTTTGTTTATTTTTTTTATTGAATTTGTAATGTAAATTAAAATTTCAAAATTAAATTTATTAATTTTTTTATAGCAGTTTACCGATTATAGTTTTAAGTTAATTTCTTTTTATTCTGATTGTCAATTATTATGAATTATGAATTATTACTTACTAATGAATGAAAACACTGTGAATAAATAATGAGGAAATAGAATATTTAAGACAAGTTTCTTACTGATGTGAGGAGATTGGGATCTTAACAAAGAACTGGCGCGAGTTAAGATCATGGGAAGGGTGGGTGAAGATGCGCGTTACTCTCCATTACCATCTTGAAGAGAAGAGTTAATCCTTAAATAGGGTTTTATATTTCCATCTTCTAGCATGAAGGATTAACACCCGGTCCATTATATTATAGTTTTCAGAGAGTCTATAATAATTATTTATGATAATGACGAATAATATTGGTAAATGAGATTGATGAGAACAAGAATCCCCCCACCGACTGCTTGCTAGCTTTAATTCAATGGCTCCCGTTCGTTCTCTCCCTCTCACCAGAGCACCTAAATACCAATAAGTCAGCAGCTTCTCCGTGTAGGCTGTGGCCGTATCATAGTTTGTTCATTACATAAATTGGCGCCCAACGTGGGGCAGGCAGGCAAAATAATGTATTGGTTACTAAACTACACTTTATTGGCTCTACTCACATAATTCATAATTAGTTTATTTTTAGATTTCATTTACTTGCGAAGTTGGTAACGGTATAACAATAGAAACCTAGTGTTTAAATAATTATTAGTCTTATTTGGATTTTCATGTCTTTGAGTTTGAAAGTTTCGAAAACATTGACCAATAATACGCTAGTACTCCTTTTGGACATAGATGTAAATTGTTATATTTTGTTATTAATTTTGTAGAAGTTTTAGAAATATGTGTTCTCGATTCGTTTATCCGTAACTGGGTTAACGATATCCTGGTTTTTTCTAGGATCTACAGTAACATTGCTCAGCGATTTACTGTCCGCTAAAATCAGTTATATTAAGGAGAAAGTTTTTGTATATCGGTTTGTTGGTTTAAACAATCGGAATTAATATTTTTTGAACTCCATAGTCTTGTTTTGTAATCCAGTCAACCATAGTCAAGTGTCGATCTGACCTACCTATCAAATCACATCAAGAAAGTAAGAAGACAAGTTACAGATAAAACGTTTTTGCGGAAAAATTTTAGTATTATTATTATAATTATTTTTATAAGTATTTTCAATTCTGAATTTTGATTTATATTATTGTTATTTATATTTATTATTTAATCTATGTTTAAATTTTCGAATTATTTTATTTTTGTTGTAATTGAGTATTTTGACCATGATGGAGAGATCACCTCCTAACGTTCAAGCTTCGACTTCAACGTCTGTTGTCGGTAATAATGGTCTTTTGTGTGTTTTATGTTCTGAGCGAATGACTGATAGTCAGGAATGCTTGATTATTTCGGAATGTCTACACTCATTTCATAGACAGTGTATTGAAAATCATCTCTCTCAGTCATCAGAATGTCCTTCTTGTAAGCGACCTTGCTTATTAGCCGAACTTAAAACAGTTAATGTTCAAAATATGCCTCTACCTTTAGAAAAATCGAAGAATGTTAAAAGTAATAGAGCACGTGGTGCTATGGCAAAGCAGCATAATACTCGAAGCCAAACTAGAAATTTGTTTAATGAACCGCAGACACCTTTATTCGATACTAGTGTTCATACCATTAATCAGAATACGTTACAAAGGGAATCTTTTACTCCTCAGAGAAATCCTCAGATTTCTACCCAACAGAATACATCACCCGTTGATCGAACGAATGCTTCTTCTCGTGAAAATGAAGTAAATAACCATAACAGTTTGAATTCAATGCAATTGAGTAGTATGATTGAGAATACAGTAGGTCGTATGCTACAGAATTTAAATTTAGTTCCACCACCTCAAAATTGCTTAAGTAGTCAACAAATACAATCCCCTATTAGGTCTCGAAATAGTTTTCAAAATGTACCAGGTCCATCTCAGAATCATCACTCTTCTCATAGTTCCTCGTTTGACGAGAATGTTGCGATAAGGTCGGATAAAATAACTTCAATTATTCCAAATTGGAATATTAAATATGATGGTTCAAGTCAAGGTTCAAGTGTCGATGAATTTCTATATAGAGTTAGAAGTTTGACAAAAGAAACATTTAATAATGATTTTTCATTGATATGTAAAAACTTACACGTACTGCTATCTGGAAGAGCTCGTGATTGGTACTGGCGATACCATAAACAAGTTGAAGTAATAGTATGGAAAGATTTTTGTGAAGCGCTTAAATATCAATTTAAAGAATTTAAGTCTAGTTTTGAAATTCATGAAGAGATTAGAAGTAGAAAAATGAAACCCAATGAGAATTTTGATACGTTTTATGAATCGGTTTGTACGATATTAGATAAGCTTTCTACTCCCATTCCTGAAAGTGACTTAATAGAAATATTAACGCGTAATTTACGTCCGGAAATTCGTCATGAATTATTGTACGTTCCCATTTATTCTATTGCCCATCTTCGTAAATTAGTACACATGCGAGAACATCTGATGGATAACGAATATTTTCGAAAAAGTTACTCACAACGACATTCTAACAATTTCGCAACCAGAAGACAAATTGCTGAAGTTGATCTTACTCAGGACAATAGTGATTCTGATCAAAATATAGCTCAGGAAATGTCTATTGATGCCGTTCAACAAACTCTCAAAACGTCCAAGTGCTGGAATTGTGATCAACCAGGTCATAATTGGGAGGATTGTCTGGAAGAACGAAATATATTTTGTTATGGATGCGGATTGAAGAATACCTATAAACCTCAGTGTATGAAATGTGCATCGCGTAAGATTTCATTATCAAAAAACCAGTTGCTTCAAAACAATATTCGGAAAATACCTTAGCAAATAATCTCATTTCGCCAACCTCTAATTTTAATTCAAAAAGTAAATTCAATTGTTTTAGAAATGGAAATATAAAATTTAGTAAAGATAATGAAGAAAATCTTTCTAAATTAGTTTACCCTATAGTACCTTATCATATTAGATTACAACGATATCTACAGAAACGTGATGAAATTTTTAATGCAAATGCGATAAAAATTACTTCCTCAAGGAAACCAAAACGGTCCACCATTCGTTTGCGTAAATATTATAAAAATAGAAAAATTGTTTCTAAATATATACTATCCTCAATTATAAATAATGAGTATGATAAACGCTATTATGCTTCAGTTAAATTTTTAACTTTTAAAGAACTGGGTCTATTAGACACGGGAACAAATGTATCCTGTATAGGCTCCGATTTAGCTACCTTTAATTTTAGGCAGTTCAAAGAATTCCACGAGATGAAAACCTCAGTTAAAACCGCTGATGGACGCTTTCAAAAAGTTATAGGTTTCATTCATGTAGATGTTGAATTCAAGAATGTGACGAAAAAGTTGAAAATTTTAATTGTGCCATCAATTACTCAAAGATTAATTTTAGGATTAGATTTTTGGAAAACTTAGATTTAGCGCCCGGAATTTTTGGTAACATTATTTGTTCCACTGGTTTGGAAAGTGCTCCTAATATTCTTTCAGAGATATCTACTGATGTTAGACTTAAACCTAACGAAAGTATTATTGATTATCCTATATCTTCTTGTCAACGACAACAACTGGCAACAATTATAGAATTATTTCCAAACTTTGAAAGAGAAGGCCTAGGACGCACCAGTTTAATTAAACACAGTATTGAGGTCGGTAATGCAAAACCTGTAAAACAACGATTCTATCCCGTGTCACCGGCAGTAGAAAAGTTAATGTTTAAAGAGATAGATCGAATGTTAGCCTTAGGAGTTATAGAACCTTCATCTTCTCCTTGGAGTTCACCCATGAGACTAGTGGTAAAACCAAATAAAATTAGATTATGTATGGATGCTAGAAAACTTAATGAACTGACAAAAAAGGATGCGTACCCATTGCCTAATATCGATGGTATATTTTCTAGTTTACCGAAAGCAAATATTATATCTAAGTTAGACTTGAAAGATGCTTATTGGCAAATAGGTTTAACTGATGAAGCAAAACCTCTTACCGCTTTCACTGTACCAGGAAGACCGCTATATCAGTTTGTAGTAATGCCCTTTGGGTTATGTAATGCTCCATCTACTATGTATCGTCTAATGGATAGTTTAATACCCCCTGATCTTCGACATTCAGTATTTGGTTATTTAGATGATTTAATTATTGTATCGGAAGACTTTAATTCACACTTAGCTGTACTTGTTCGTATTGCAGAACAGTTTCGAAAAGCCAATTTCACACTAAATATTTCAAAATCTAAGTTTTGTGTCATAGAAACTAATTATCTGGGTTATATCATTGGTAACGGTGGTATAAGGACAGATCCTGATAAAATTATATCCATTCAGAAATGGCCAACCCCTAAGAACTTGAAACAGGTTCGAGGTTTTTTGGGTTTAGCAGGTTGGTACCGTAGGTTCATATCAAACTTTTCTAGCATTGTTTTTCCTATTACGGAGGTATTGTCTACGAAAAGAAAATTTTGTTGGACGTCAGAAGCTCAAAAAGCGTTTGATTTAATTAAGAGTTTATTAACATCAGCGCCTGTTCTGTCTAATCCTGACTTCTCAAAGAAATTTTATTTACATTGCGATGCAAGTGACTTTGGTATCGGTGCTGTGCTTGTGCAGTTGGATAATGAAGGCAATGAAAAACCTATCGCTTTCATGTCAAGGAAATTAAATTCTGCTCAGCGAAATTATAGTGTCACTGAACGCGAGTGCTTGGCAGCTGTAGAAGCTATCAAGAAATTTAGGTGCTATCTTGAACTACAGCAATTTGAAGTTATAACTGACCATTCATCATTAGTTTGGCTTTGAAACAGCAGGATGTAACAGGAAGGTTAGCTAGATGGGTGTGGAGACTGCAAGGATATAAATTCACTATAAGCCACAGAAAAGGAAAGGAAAATACCGTTCCAGATGCACTATCCAGGATTCCATCATTTGAAATAGCTGAATTAGAAATAACAGAACCAGAAATAGATTTAACCTCTCCACATTTCCAGGACCAGGATTATCTTGAATTACAGAAAAAGGTTAACGAAAACCCGTCAAAATATCCTGACGTTAAAATTATCGATAAGTTTGTATACATTAGAACATGTCATTACTCAGGAGATATAGAGCAAGAAAATAATGCGTGGAAACTTTGGATCCCTTTGAACATGAGAAAGGATATTTTGTCACGATTTCACGACTCCCCTATTGTTTCACATGGAGGCATGTTGAAGACTTTGGAATTAATTAGGCAAAATTTTTTCTGGCCAGGTCTTGTCCGTGATGGTAGAAACTATATACGGTCATGTGAAGTTTGTAAGGAATCTAAAGCCCCCAATATGTTCCTGAAACCAAATATGGGTAATCAAGTAGTTACCACAAGACCTTTTCAACGACTCTATGTCGATATTCTAGGTCCTTATGCTCGTAGTAAACAGGGTAATATAGGCATATTAATTGTATTGGATCATTTGACAAAATTCCATTGGCTATGTCCCCTCCGCAAATTTACCTCCACTGTAATTAAAGATTTCCTTCTGAAACAGATATTTCATGTATATGGTGTGCCAGAAGTACTTGTTAGTGATAATGGTTCACAGTTTAAGGCAAACGACTTCAATGCATTTTTAACTGAATTGGGCATACATCATATATATACGGCTATTTATTCACCTCAATCGAATGCGTCAGAAAGAGTTAATCGCTCTATTATATCTGGAATTCGAGCTTATTTGAAAAAAGATCAAACTTTATGGGATGAGAAATTAAGTTATATAAGTTGTGCGCTTCGAAACTCAATACATCAATCAATACAGTGTTCACCATACCATGCAGTTTTTGGTCAGGAAATGATAACTCATGGAAGTTCATACAAATTGCTTAAAAATATCAATATTCTGAATGAACCAACGTCAGCACTGAATAAAGACGACCAACTCTATATAATTCGTTATAATATACAAAAATATATATCTAAAGCTTACGATCAGAACGAAGCACAATATAATTTACGAACTAGACCGATTTCGTACAGTGTAGGACAAATAGTTTTCCGAAGGAACTTCGCACAAAGTAATTTTGGTAAACAATTTAATGCGAAATTAGCACCCTCTTTCATTAAGTCCAAAATAAAGGAAAAAATTGGAAACCATTATTATATGTTAGAAGATATGGAAGGAAAATTAATAGGTACATATCATGCCAAAGATCTTAGACCATAGTTTCGCTTGTTGATTTCCTCCTAATATTGTTACTTAACAGGTCAATATTATGCGGTTTGTAGTGGCAGATTTTAAATAAAATATTGAACATCAATTTCAAATAATAACGGTTGACGTGATGATGTGTTTAGTTAGCATAATTATAATGTCATAGTCAGTAGTATGTAAACGCATCCTGATGCGTCTACTGAGCCGAACATTTTCCAGTCACTACTAAGACAAATAGACCATGCGAAGTGTATTAGGTCGAACTTATAAGATTAATATTTCTTTTCAATTTGAGCTGTTCGACTGAAAGCAAGTAAAAGAAAAATACCTTTTAAATAAATTCTCAAAAAGTTAAAGTCAAGAAAATTTTTAAGTGATATAGTGACTATTGATATTTTATAGTGCATTTTCTTTTTTGTTCTTAAGGAAAAGGTAAGATTTGACATCATTTATTTGAAAACTTAGTGGCGTGAGGAATTTTTTTTCAATTTTTTAGTAAAAGTGTGAAGCGTTAATAAGAAAGTGACGTCAATACCTAGTGGTACTAACGGTACTATCCCGTTAGCCCGTTATCTTAAATTTACCTCGTGTTCTTTTTGACTTTTGAAGTCAGAAGTTCCATAAATTTTTTCTTTGTAGAAGTTCCTAAAGAAAAAAGGTAACGGTGTATTAATTTCTTTTTGCGATCAGAAAATATTTCATTTTATTTCTCTTTAGAATTCAAAAATAGTGGTGTTGAAAATTTTGTTGCACCGTGTAGAATACACTGTTCGGGCAGTGATATTCGAAACAAAAGAAGGTAGCTAAGAAGGTGAAAATTGGATTTATCCAGTTGCCAGTCTGCTGGACTAACAGCACCCCAATTATCACTGAAAGATCAATCCCCCAAAAACTAGTGAAGAATTCCAGGAAAAAACCAGCAAGAGACTCCAAAAATGTCGTAATTTATTTATTATATTTTCAGATTTCATTTAATTAGTTTAGTTATAAAATTTTAATATTATATATAGATTGAAAATTTGTTCTTTTTTTTATCATATTATAAAATAATCAGTTAATAAGTTAAATATGCATGGAAATACCCATATGTTTAGACTTCTACTAGACATATTTTAATCAAGACACTTAAAACTCTCAGCAACAACATCACCTACAGCTATTGAAGAGGCCTCATCAACATGCTGCAGAAACATTGAAATCGGTGAGTGTTTGTTTTATTTAATTTTTCCTTATTTTGTTTTCAATATTATTTCGTGTTATTTGACCTATATACATGCATATTTAATTAAACAAATCTATAAATAGATTGATCCCTAGCAACATGTTTAACAACATGTTGGTTTATTAGAAAAAGCTTTTCGTTATTCTTTTCGCACTCTTCTTAAATTACTAGGCCATTTTTGTTTAATGGTTTTTTTTTATATGCTTATATGTAACTTCATTTTTTACATTTTTTGTTTATTTTTTTTATTGAATTTGTAATGTAAATTAAAATTTCAAAATTAAATTTATTAATTTTTTTATAGCAGTTTACCGATAATAGTTTTAAGTTAATTTCTTTTTATTCTGATTGTCAATTATTATGAATTATGAATTATTACTTACTAATGAATGAAAACACTGTGAATAAATAATGAGGAAATAGAATATTTAAGACAAGTTTCTTACTGATGTGAGGAGATTGGCTAGGTTATGCGTTTGGGATCTTAACAAAGAACTGGCGCGAGTTAAGATCATAGGAAGGGTGGGTGAAGATGCGCGTTACTCTCCATTACCATCTTGAAGAGAAGAGTTTTGCGTCGATTGGTTTGGTTGACCCATTTTTTTCCGTTTAGTTAATCCTTAAATAGGGTTTTATATTTCCATCTTCTAGCATGAAGGATTAACACCCGGTCCATTATATTATAGTTTTCAGGGAGTCTATAATAATTATTTATGATAATGACGAATATTATTGGTAAATGAGATTGATGAGAACAAGAATCCCCCCACCGACTGCTTGCTAGCTTTAATTCAATGGCTCCCGTTCGTTCTCTCCCTCTCACCAGAGCACCTAAATACCAATAAGTCAGCAGCTTCTCCGTGTAGGCTGTGGCCGTATCATAGTTTCTTCATTACACAACCCACATTGGGGGTTTTGAAGCCTAAAATGGGAATTAATTGGAAAATAAAATTCTTGAGTACCAAATATATTTTTACATGAGCTAAAAGTACACAAAATTCTGCATCACTAAAAAATGTGTCTCTAGCAAGTCCCGTTACATTACTACGTCTTTTTGAAGTTTGAGTTTTTTGATGGTTTTTAATCTTTCGTGAAAAAACTAAACTTTCAGTGCTTTCAAAATTAGTTTTCGGCAAGTTTTTAAGTAAATTAAAATTAAAATATGAAGCCTTCAACAACAGTTGATTCAGATTATATTTACTTTGTTGTTTTTTAAGTTTATATAGTTTTGATATATTTCAAAAAAAATTTTGTGAAGGCCTATAAATGTGCAATTTTTGTAGCATATATAGAAAAATAGCGGCGAGTTAAACAGAGTTTAGCAAACAATTTTTTTTTCTTAAACCTAAAACACCTTGTGTAATAATAGAAAAAAAATTTTTCCACTTTCTTGCACCTGATTAAAAAATTAAAATATATTTGTGCACCTTTATAATTTTTATCTACTAATTACCTATTTTTAATGAAAAGCAACACAATGCAGTGGATGTTTGCATTTATGTTTCTCGGAGAAGCTCATGAGCAAAAGATTATTAATTACTTCGGATCCTGTCATATCAAATATGAGAAAATTAAAAGAAAAAACCCCTCATAATTCGCTTATACTTATATTCGCGTTTACTGATATTTGACTTAAATCTAGATGATGATGGTATCTTTGAGAGTAGGATTATAAAATTTTATCAGAACATATATTTTGAAGCAGTACATCAGAATCAATCAAAAAGTCAATTTTGAATTTTTTTGTTGTTAGGCCCTTATGCATTTCAGGTCATGATATTTTAATTCTGGATTTATCTTCTTTAAGCGAAATAAAGCAAAAAAAGTTAAAATAAGCAACCAGGAAAGCTCCCACGATTTAATTTCCATTTTAGGCATTAAAAACCCCAATGTGCAACGCCTCGGTTTAAGACTTATTGGCATACACGTGCGACTTTAGAAAATCCTACAAGAAAAAGTCTCCAGGGGTTAAATTACACGCTCTCGGTAACCAGGTCACATTACCTCCTCTGGAAATAACTCAAGTCATCAAGTCACAATTTTAGAATATTCCATATGGCATCAGCTGTGTGGCACGTAGTGCAATCCTTTTAAAACCATATTACGTTGATGTTCATATCGTTCAATTCAGGCTAAAAGAGATTGGTAATCATCAGCCTATAGAGCTCGCTGTAGAAGAGATAACCTAGCCAATGTCGTTCTTAAAGGTTGAACGCGACAGCCCAAAATCCATACAAAATAGTGAATTCTTCGGGATGCATTGGACGTTTTTGGATCTCATGTCGAAATTTTATATGTTCACATTCGTATTCATCTACAAACGGGCTTTATTACTGCAAATGATTTTTCCTATCAGCGAAAACTCATTATTTTCTATGGTCGTTTACCTAGAGTTTTTGGATCAGTTGAGTTTTTTTGTACATGTTCAGGCCCAAATCATGACTCAAAATTCGTCACGTTGTGGTTTGTGAAATGCTGTCTTTTCGTTTCTGTAATGAACGGATAATGGTCAGTTGTATACTGAACAGAGATGAATCGTTTTTTCGCTACTCATAAGTACTCATGAAGGTTTGAGTATGAGTGATTTAACAGTATTGAAATTCAACTGCTCTGGTTCATTCGTACTCCCTACAACCTTGATTTATAAGTACAGGTTGCAATGAGTATGAGTATAACGTTGACATCGAACTCATACCATTCGAAATATGTTTGATTCATACGCCTACGCATTCAGATTCATAAATTTAGAAAAATACTTATAATTATAAATGAATCGAGTGATTCGAATCATTCATCAAAATTTACAGCCGTAGTTGTTGGTGCATTTACAAAAAAAGAAAAAAGAAAAAGACAAAGACAGCAAGCAAAGCAAGCACTTAACCTTCTACTAAGTACGCGAATCATACTTATTTTGTGATTCTTGTAAATGTTGAGTCATCTGGAGTCGAAATCAACAACATCATGCGTTTTGTTAAATACGAGTAAGATGGGGACTTTAAACTTTGAATATGAGTATTTTGAGTATGATGTTAAAATAAGTATGAATGCGTATCAATATCAGAAATTATGAGTATGATTCGATTCTACTAATCTTTTTGAATATCCATTGCTGATCTCTGATACTGAATCAATGGACTCGAATTTATTGTCAACATTGAGAATAGTCTTCTCTGTAGGACGATTATATATAATTGGAACATTACAATCCTTTGGTTAGGATTACGACCTAGCTTCTCACACAACTTATGTTGTGTATGTTAATCTTTTATATGAGTGGCGAAATATAAAGTTTAAAGTCGACCCCGAAAGCTATAGTTTTGAGAAACTTTTCGTGGCAATTTTTTTGTTTTCAGAGTTTTTGTTAGAAATCTGTTAAGAGGAAACCACCGGGAAAATATTTGTTTTATTTCAATTTGTTGGAGATGTCTGACCTGGGATTTGAACCGTGGGCTGAAGTCGAATAAGCTGATGTACTACTTACTCGACTATGGAAACTATAACGATTGTAAAATAGGCGAAATTAAGCAATATGATGCCCGAAGAGAAAACCTATTTTGTTTGAACAGTTTTATTATTTACAAGAGTGTTGTTAACTTTTAACAGAACAGGGATAAGCAACTACTGTATGTAGTCCAACTCTTATCTATTTATATTTTGAATATTTATGCCATTCATCACTGTTAAACTCTATATAGCTGTTGCGTTTAATCTCACCTTATTTCAAAAACTTTCTTGTTTTCAATGTTCATTGTCTTTCAAAATAACGATACATTTTTTAGCTATTTTTGCTTTTCAAAATCATTTATTGTCCCAACACATTCCCAATGCAACATCAATCATATGCAATACAAAGCACAGCATGTAATAAAAAGTATGAGTATTTTTTCCATTGAAATGACTGTGTAGTTACATATAGTACGAGGGCGAGTATTCTTTTCTCCAATACAGTTGGTAGTGATGTATACTTCCTTCATACTTTTATTGTACACTGTTTATAAAAATTTTTTTGCTTTGTTTTTTTTTAGTTTTTTATTTTGAAGTTCAATAGTTTTTACTTTATTTCATGTTTTACATCATAATAAATGTTGGAGAAAAGTTTAATTTTTTTTCTGTCGATGAGTTTCTTTTCATTCACTTTTTGTCCTCTTTTTTAAGAGAAGATAATTGCGGTCATACATTTATAGGAATTTTTTTTTACCATGTAATGAAAATTGTGGAAATAAAAATAATAGAATTTATATTTGTGGAATGCTTAATCCCACTTACGTAACATAATTGGTCTTTTACAATCTTTCAGTCAGGATTCCGACCTGGTTGGTTATGAAAATTGAAAAACAATAAATTAGAGAAAGTGAATGAAATATTAAAACTTTCCATTCATATTTAAAGTAATATTTCACGTACATACACATATATATAATTGGTCATTAGAACACTTCAGTCAGGATTACGACCTAGTTTCTGTTAATTTTATACATGTATGGCGGGACCTACAGCTTAAAGTCGACTACGAATGACATGACAATTTTATTTAGAATGATTACTCAGTAGTCATTCGATTATAATTTTACAACACAGGAAAATTTAACCAATGGAAACGTCCTTTATTACTACTGTTATTGCCACACTATATTCCTCAATAGAAACGTTAAAAATTGTGTAAACATTTCTACATTCGCTGCAAGGTCCTTCAATTTAGTTATTGACTTACTTACTTACTTACTTAATTGGCCATTAACAACCCGATTAACGGATTTTGGCCTGGCGCAGCACATCCTTCCATACGCCCCTGCCTTTTGCGCGCATACGCCAGTTGGTCACATCAAACGATGATATGGCTTCCTCGATTTGGTCCTTCCAACGCCTACATATCGTCCTCTTCCGCAACTTCCGGAGATCCCCGCATCAAACACTCGTCTCGCCGGAGCACCCTCTTCCATTCGAACGACATGGCCAAGCCAACGCAGCCGATGGATATTAATACGCTGTACAACGTCTATGTCGTTGAGGAGCTCATACAGCTCACTGTTAAATCGGATACGGAAATCATCGCTAACTCTCACTGGACCGAAGACCTTACATAAGACTTTTCTCTCGAATACTCTCAAGGCTGCTGCATCAGTGCTTAATAGGGTCCATGCCTCTGTGCCATAGAGAAGCACGGGTAGGATGAGCGTCTTGTAGAGTGTTAGTTTTGTCGTACGACATGGGTCTCTGCTACTCAATTGCCTATTGAGACCGTAGTAGCACCTGTTGGCAAGAGTGATCCTGCGCTTGATCTCCAGACTGACATCATTTTTAGTGCTTGACTGTATCAAAAGTATAGTTACCAGCCATAATCTGAGAATCAGTACGCCGCACGTCTCTACTTGTCGATAACATATACTTTGTTTTGTCAGACCCATCTTAGTAGACTCCTGTTCAATAGCACTAAAGGCAGCAGTAAGATCTCGCTTGGTACGCCCTATGATGTCAATGTCGTCAGCGTACGCAAGCCATTGTGCCATTGCTATGCTCTCCCGCCTTTCGCAGAACACTCGCCTTGTCTAAAATCACACACGGTCTCAAAAGGTTCCGAGAGGTCCATTCCTACCTTGACGGAGCTGCAGAAATTGCTCAACGTCATTCTGCATAGCCTTATCAGCTTCGCAGGTATACCGAGATCAGCCAATGTGGCAAAAATACGATCCCTTATGGGGTTATCGAAAGCTGCCTTATGGTCGACAAAACGATATTGTGTGTCGACTTGTTTTTCGTGGGTCTTTTCTAGGATTTGGCGTAGTGTGAAGATCTGGTCGAAGGTTGACTTGCCAGGTCTGAAGCCTAGTGCGGCTTCCAAATCAATCAGTATTTTGACGAATGGCTTCAGTCGTTCACACAATACGCCTGTAAGAACCTTATGTAGTTGGCGTATATCGTTGAGTCTCCCTTTTTCAGGACAGGACAGAGGACACTGAGGTTCCATTCGTTGGATATACTTTCCTCTAGCCATATTTTGTAAATAAGCTGGTGCATGTGCCGTACCAACTCATTACATCCGGTGTTAGAGAATTCAGCGGGAAGGCCATCAGGACCTGTAGATTTATTTAGTCATTGGCACATCAAACAATACCACGTGCAAAAAAAGTGCAACAAAAATATTTCTTCTTCTGTATTTTGCATGAAATATTTAGTTGGTTATAATAGCGAATAGAAAAACAAGTCACAGCTGTTGCAGTTACCCTGCTTTGCATTATTTTGAATTTATTTTATTTTCTGTCATTTTGTACTGCAAATTTCATTGTGTTTTGTTTTAATAAATATTCGCAGAAAATAACTTTTTTTCTAATTTTCGATATTTAGCCACAGATGTCGTTTGGTGGCAGTTTATTTTTTAATTTAGATTTGTTTCAAATAAAGTTTAAAATTCACTCTAGTGGTGAAGTGGTATAAGACAATGCTGACTATACCATAATTATTTCTAAATTAAAATTTCATGTGATCATGCCAGACTCAACTGTCAAGAGTCTATATCATACAAATTATAATCATTATTTCGAAAAAAGTCTCCGTAGTCTAGTAGGCAGTGTGTTGGCTTATAAGACGCAAGGCCACAGTTCAAACCCCATGTCAGACATCAAATCGAAATTATGAAAAATATTTCATCTGCCACTTCCCCTCAACAGATTTCTGGCAAAAAATTTGAGAGCAAATAAAATCGCCATGTAAATTTTCTCAAAACTCTGTTGTTCGGAGTCGACTTTAAACTGTATGTAATGTATGTCATGTATGAAATAATAAACACACACAACATGAGTGGTTTGAGAAGCTAGGTCGTAATCCTGACTGAAGGGTTGTAATGACCAATTATGCAAGTATGTATATGTATTTCGAAAAAATATTACTCTTACATTCTTTACACATACATATTTGAGTAAATCTAAGACGTGTCTCACTGTATATCTTACATAAGGATTTGCGATAAGGATTTGCGTACGTAAAGTCAAAGAGAAAGTACTACAGAATACCAGCCGGGTTTTTAGAAAATTTCAAAGAACAAAGAGAGCCGTCCAACTGGCAAATTTCCATCCATACTTCTTGTCAATATCGATACAATACTATACACTTTAGTACCTGCTTAACTGGTCACTACAAAACTATTTGCAGGATTACAATCTAGCTTCTCACACCACTCATGTCACGGGTGTTAATTGTATCCAAGAATGGTGGGACCAACAGTTTAGAGCCGATTCGAATGACAAATTTTTTTGGAAACTTTTCATAGCAATTTTATTTACTGACGAAATATTTGTTCATTTTTCGTTTTGTTCAAGATGCGCGAGCTGGGGTTTGTATCACGGACTCTTGTCTAATAAGGCAACAAACTACTAGACTACGAAGTCTTTATCATCTGTATGCCACATTTATTGCAATCGACGTAGTTTAGTAGTCAGTACAGAAAGAACCCGCTTAACGCGGGGGATATGTACTGTGATTGCGACTTCGTAAATTCAGTTGGAATCTTTATTCTGGACACACTAACAAAAAAGCGTTGAAAAAGATACATAGTATACACCGTCGCTATATAGTGCACCGCTTTTGGTTGGTGCATGGCCGTTTCATTTGCACATATATACAACAAGTAACAATACAGTGTGCGATTTAGGGAAATCCCAATACTGAACCAGCGTTAAGTCGGGTCTTACTGTATGTTGGCTTATTAGACGTGAAGCAACTGTTCAAACACCAGGTCAAACATCTCCAACAAAAAGAAATCTGAAACATATTTCTTCAGCGACTTATTCTCAGCAGATTTCTGGCAAAAACTCTCAGAGTAAATAAAAATTGCCATGAAAAGATTCAAAAAAATCTGCCAATCGTAGTCGACTGTAAAGTGTAGGTCGCGCCAATCATATATAAAATTAACACACACAACAGAAGTGTTGTAAGGAGCTAGGTTGTTATCCTAACTGAAGCGTGGTGATTACTAATTATGTATGTCGGCAAAAATACATATAAAGCTACTAGTAACTCGTAAAAGAATGTTTACGCAGTATTTCAAGAGGGTAAAGATGCAAATTAAAAAAAGTATGATAGTATCTGCGAATTCTGTTCTAGACTTACCAACTTTTTTGTATACATTTTCAATGCATTTAACTATTCCATGGTTTTATACGATTTCACAAAGTAAGGGAACCTTATTATTTTGTATTTTTGTCTGTCTCCTTAGTAACATTGCAAGGTTTTTCTTATACGTTTGTTTAATATCCTATAAATTAATACAATCATATTAAGTTATTGGTTTACTTTATTTTGACACTAATGTCAACAAAACTTGGCAGCATGTGTGTAATTTTAAGATGTTTGTTTATTTATTTATTCAATATATATGTATGTATGTATATAGAAGTATGCACAAGAGTGCTAAATATTTTATGCTGTTATTAGATTTTAAGATCAGAAGTAATGTTTAATTCTAGGATTTATTAATAACTTAACAAGTATTAATAGATAATAGATCAAGGATTATAAAAGGAAAATAAATAAAATTATATTGAAAATAAATGATGAGGTTACAAATCAAAAGTGAAAGTAAAGAGAATTAAATGCGTACACTCCATGAAACACATTCAACAAGAATATTCGCTAAGGAAATTACATTTTTACATGCAACTCTAGGAAATATGGAAACATGCTCAGGGCACTAAACAGGACGAACTAAGGAATTCAAAAAACCGAATATATATTGTTACGTGGACATGTCGCAGTTGTCTATAAGTATTGTGTTGGCATATTAGACGTGATTTCATGATTCAAATACTAGCCCCGACATCTTGAATAAAACGAAATATTGAAAAAAATATTTCTTCGGCGGCCTCCTCTCAGCAATCTTATGGCAAAAACTCTGAGTATAAATAAAAAATTGGCATGAAAAATTTCTAAAAAATCTGTCTTTCGCAATCAAACTACAGATTAAGGGCATGCAATTCATGTATAAATTTAGCACACACAACACCGATGGTGTAGAAGCTAGGTCGTAATCCTGACTAAAGCGTTACTATGACTAATCAAAAACTAACTAATGAAATAAAAAAGCATCAGAAAGTACGAGAGTTGGAACGAAACAGTGTTCAGAAATAAAAGAACAACACTACACAGAAAGATCACGAATTTGCTAGACATAAAATAGTCTAGTAGGTAGTGTGTTGGCTTATT
The DNA here is from genome assembly GCA_936449025.2 of Sarcophaga subvicina. Classification (NCBI taxonomy): domain Eukaryota; kingdom Metazoa; phylum Arthropoda; class Insecta; order Diptera; family Sarcophagidae; genus Sarcophaga; species Sarcophaga subvicina. Next base: position 88,808,273 of record OW388080.2, read on the forward strand.
AGACATAAAGCCAGGGTTCGGGCCCCAGGCCAGACATCAAAACAAAATACAAAAAGCTTTTCTTCGGCGACTTCCTCTCAGCAGATTTCCATCAAATTCAGATTGCCATCAATAAATTTCTCAAAAATCTGTCGTTCGGAGTTGACTTTAAACCGTAGGTCATACCACTGAGAAACTAGGTCGTAATCCTGACTGAGGGTTGTATTTACCGATTATGTATATATGTATGTAAAATAAGATAGTAAAGGGCACAGTTGTCAATCAGTTACTTGTAATATAGGGATTCCTACCTTAAAAGTGTGTGTCAGATATTAACAACATTTTTTATTCGTTTGAGAGACTTATTGATGTCATTATCTGTAGAATATCGTATAAACGTCCATCTTGCCTTCTTTGAGTTGAGCGCATCCGAAATATTCAATTTTCAATAACTGTGGCAGTAAAATCAGGTTGAATTTCACCGATGAAATAGATTATGTTGGCTTTGAGAACCACTGTGTCTTATGAGCTATTCGCATACTCTTGTGACCTAAGAAAACAACACAAGAAAATATCGGGCTAACGTGTAGTGTAGAGACTCTGTTACACTACGCCGATCATATGGTCGAAGTTAGTCTCGTATACCATTAAATATTATTTGTAATTGTATTATAATTAATAAATAAAAAAGCTAAAATATCAAATCGCACGATCTCGGTGGCCAAAATCAAATCTTAAAGCTTTCATCTAGAATTTCCAATGTGCTATGAACTATGTGACACGTAGCGATGTCTTTTTAAAACCACATGTCCTTAGAGTCCAGATTCACGTCAAAATAAAGGTGATAATTATCGGTCTATAGTATTTGCCCGGCCAAAGTCGTTTTGAAATGTTGAGTCGTCCAGCACAAAACCCATACAAAATAGTGGACGCTCTTTTTACTCTACTGTGCCAATTTGGGTACGCTCCTAGGTACGTGCTGAAAAAAAACTTTTTGTTAAGTGTCTTTGATTTCCTGTCAAGAATTTCCCTTGCCGTTTTCGTTTGGTTTTAAATACGCTAAAAGAAAATAAATGTTATATCTATAGACTTTTCCTCTTTGTAGAGTAGAAAAATAATACTTTATTGGTCTTCAGTTAAGATTACAACCTAGGTCTTCACATCACACACCTTGTATACATACATCATTGGTCATTATAACACTTCAGTCAGGATTACGATGTATCTTCTCACACCATTTATGTTGCGTGTGTTAATTTTGTACATGAGTGCCGGGACCTACATTTTAAAGTCGACTCCAAATGACAGATTTTGTGAGAAACTTTTCATAAAAAAATTTTATATACTCTCAGAGTTTTTGTCAGAAATCTCTTGATCTGCTAAACTATATATATCAATATATCTTAAAACAGTTGTCAATCCACAATACCAACAGCACATGCCAATAATGAAATCGTCTTATCAAAATGGCAACTGACCCTAATTCTCAACGAAAAATCAACTTCAGTCATGGTGCCTATTAATGGATGTAAATCTAAATAAAACAAATTGTGTGTGAGATATTATCGATAATATTCATAGATCTCTTTTATATGGTGTATCCTTAAACACTTCATATTTGTAAATCTAAATAAAACAAATTTTGGGTGAGATATCATCGATAATTGTCATCGCTCTCTTGTATCTGGTGTATCCTTAAACACTTCATATTTGTAAATGTAAATAAAACAAATTGTGTGTGAGAGTTCATCGATAATTGTATTCGACCACTTGTATCTGGTGTATCCTTAAACAATTCATATTCATAAATCTAAATAAGGAAAATTGTGGGTGAGATATCATCGATAATTGTCATCGATCTCTTGCATATGGTGTATCCTTAAACATCTCCTATTTGTAAATCTAAATCAAACAAATTGTGTGTGAGATAACATCGAAAATTTTCATTGATCTCGTGCATATGGTGCATCACTAAACACTTCCTATTTGTAAATCTAAATGAAACAAATTGTGTATGATATATCATCGAAAATTGTCATCGATATCTTGTTTCTGGTGTATTCTTAAACACTTCCTAGATGTAAATCTAAAAAAACAAAATGGGGGTGAGATATCATCGATAATTGTCATCGATAATTGTCATCGATGTCTTTTATATGGTGTATCCTTAAACACTTCCTCTTTGTAAATCTAAATAAAACAAATTGTGGGTGAGATATCATCGATAATTGTCATCGATCTCTTCTATCGGGTGCGTCCTGAAACACTTCCTATATGTAAATCTAAATGAATCAAATTGTATACGAGATATCATCGATAATTGTCATCGATCTCTTGTATCTGGTGCATCCTTAAACACTTCATATCTGTAAATCCAAATAAAACAAAATGTAGGTGAGATATCATCAACAATTTTCACCGATCTCTAGTATCTGGTGTGTCCTTAAACACTTCCTATCTGTAAATCTAAGTAAAACAAAATGTAGGTGAGATATCTTCAAAAATTTTCACCGATCTCTAGTACCTGGTGTGTCCGTAAACACTTCCTATTTGTAAATTTAAATAAGGAAAATTGTGGGTGAAATATCATCGATAATTGTCATCGATCGCTTGTATCTGGTGTGTCCTTAAACACTTCCTATTTGTAGATCTAAATGAAACAAATTGTGTGTGAGATATTATCGATAATTGTCATCGATCTCTTGTACCTGGTGTATCCTGAAACACTTCCTGTATGTAAATCTAAATGAAAGAAATTGTATACGAGATATCATCGATAATTGTCATCGATCTCTTGTATCTGGTGTATCCTTAAACACTTCCTATTTGTAAATCAAAATGAAACAAATTGTGTGTTAGATATCATCAAAAATTTTCACCGATCTCTAGTATCTGGTGTGTCCGTAAACACTTCCTATCTGTAAATCTAAATAAGGAAAATTGTGGGTGAAATATCATCGATAATTGTCATCGATCACTTGTATCTGGTGTGTCCTTAAACACTTCCTATTTGTAGATCTAAATGAAACAAATTGTGTGTGAGATATTATCGATAATTGTCATCGATCTCTTGTACCTGGTGTATCCTGAAACACTTCCTGTATGTAAATCTAAATGAAACAAATTGTATACGAGATATCATCGATAATTTTCATCGATCTCTTCTATCTGGTGTGTCCTGAAACACTTCCTATATGTACATATAAGTGAAACAAATTGTATACGAGATATGATCGATAATTGTCATCGATCTCTTGTATCTTGTGTATCCTTATACACTTCCTATCTGTAAATCTAAATAAAACAAATTGTGTGTGAGATATCATCGATAATTGTCATCGATCTCTTGTATCTGGTGTATCCTTAAACACTCTACTTAAACAAATTGTGTGTTAGATATCATCAAAAATTTTCACCGATCTCTTGTATCTTGTGTATCCTTATACACTTCCTATTTTTAAATCTAAAAAAACAAAATGTTGGTGTGATATCATCGATAATTGTCATCGATCTCTTATATCTGGTGTATCCTTATACACATTCTATTTGTAGATCTAAATGAAACAAATTGTATACCATCGATAGTTTTCATCGATATCTTGTATCTGGTGTATCCTTATAAACTTCCTATATGTAAATTTAAATGAAACAAATTGTATATGAGATATCATTGATAATTTTCATCGATCTCTTGTATCTGGTGTATCCTTATACACTTCCTATCTGTAAATCGAAATTAAACAAATTGTGTGTTAGATATCATCGACAATGGTCATCGACCTCTTGTATCTGGCGTGTCCTTAGACAGTTCCTATTTGTAAATCACAATGAAACAAATTGTGTGTGAGATATCATCAATAATTGTCATCGATCTCTTGTATCTGGTGTATCCTTAAACACTTCCTATTTGTAAATCACAATGAAACAAATTGTGTGTTAGATATCATCAAAAACTGTCATCGATCTCTTATATCTGGTGTATCCTTAAACACTTCCTATTTGTAAATCTAAATAAAACAAATTGTGTGTGAGATATCATCAATAATTGTCATCGATCTCTTGTATCTGGTGTATCCTTAAACACTTCCTATTTGTAAATCACAATGAAACAAATTGTGTGTTAGATATCATCAAAGATTTTCACCGATCTCTAATATATTGTGTGTACTTAAACACTTCTTATCTGTAAATCTAAATAAAACAAATTGTGGGTGAGATATCATCGATAATTGTTATCGATCTCTTGTATCTGAAGTATCCTTATACACATCCTATTTGTAGATCTAAATGAAACAAATTGTATACGAGATATCATCGGTAATTTTCATCGATTTCTTGTATCTGGTGTATCCTTATACACTTCCTATTTTTATATCTAAAAAAACAAAATGTGGGTGTGATATCATCGATAATTGTCTTCGATCTCTTATATCTGGTGTATCCTTATACACATTCTATTTGTAGATCTAAATGAAACAAATTGTATACCATCGATAGTTTTCATCGATATCTTGTATCTGGTGTATCCTTATAAACTTCCTATATGTAAATTTAAATGAAACAAATTGTATACGAGATATCATTGATAATTTTCATCGATCTCTTGTATCTGTGTATCCTTATACACTTCCTATCTGTAAATCTAAATTAAACAAATTGTGTGTTAGATATCATCGACAATGGTCATCGACCTCTTGTATCTGGCGTGTCCTTATACACTTCCTATCTGCAAATCTAAATAAAACAAATTGTGTGTTAGATATCATCAAAGATTTTCACCGATCTCTAGTATCTTGTGTGTACTTAAACACTTCTTATCTGTAAATCTAAATAAAACAAATTGTGGGTGAGATATCATTGATAATTGTTATCGATCTCTTGTATCTGAAGTATCCTTATACACATCCTATTTGTAGATCTAAATGAAACAAATTGTATACGAGATATCATCGGTAATTTTCATCGATTTCTGGTATCCTATTTTTAAATCTAAAAAAACAAAATGTTGGTGTGATATCATCGATAATTGTCATCGATCTCTTTTATCTGGTGTATCCTTAAACACTTCCTATTTGTAAAGCTAAATAAAACAAATTGTGTATGATATATCATCGATAATTGCCATCGATGTCTTTTATATGGTGTGTCCTTAAATACCTCATCTTTGTAAATCTAAATAAAACAAATTGTGTGTGAGATATCATCGACAATTGTCATCGACCTCTTGTATCTGATGTATCCGTAAAAACTGGCTATTTGTAAATCTAAATAAAACAAATTGTGTGTGAGAAGTCGCCGTAGTATAGTAGGTAGTGTGTTGGCTTATGAGACGTAAAGCCAGGGTTCGAGCCCCGGGCCAGACATCAAAACAAAATATGAAAAAATATTTCTTCTGCGACTTCCTCTCAGCAGATTCCATGCAAAAACTCTGAGTGTATATAAAGTTGCCAAGAAAAATTTCTCAAAAATCTGTCGTTCGGCGTCGACTTTAAATTGTAGGTCCCTCAACTCGTGTATAGAATTAACAAACACGACATGAGTGGTATGAGAAGCTAGGCCGTAATCCTGACTGAAGGGTTGTAATATTGTTATGTTATGTTATGTCGTCCAGTAGGCTATAACACACAACCTTGTGATATATCGATTTAAATGTAACAAAGAAAAGAATCGAACATAAAGCTTATTAGCAACGTCAGTTGTCATTGAAATACAGCTGTCTTACATAATGAAGCTCAGAAATTTGGAATCTATGGTACTCTAGACATGGAATCAATAATAATATAATTGAAATGCAATACAAAAAATGACATATTTCCAGAAGACATAAATCATTATTTATTACTCAATGTTCAAATAATTTCAAGTTATTAAAAAGTTTCTATTTTGCTTCTTGATCTTCTCGTGATAAAATTTTTATTTTTTGGTTGGAATATTTGTTTTTAAATTTACTTCGGTTTTCCTTTTTTAGTTCATGTTTTGACAACAAGTAAAGCTTTTATCGAAAGTTGTTTGTCAATAAGTGACAAACTTGTTAAATATTAATCAAATATATTATATGGTTGGTAACATGATACAGACAGGCAACATCATCACATCACCGCAAAAGCCAATCACCATCCATCCGACTTTGCTCCAGTAACGATGCTTCAATAACTTTTTCTATTTTCAAATGCGACTCTGTAGTGTAGTCTTGAATTTTGTTGTGCATACAAGTGTTGTGTTTCTGTTATTGTTTGTTACTTTACATGTACATAAAAAGAGCATGAAAGTTACAACACAGATAAATTCAAATAAATTATTTAAAAAGAAAAAGAAAACATACATAAAAGTCAAAATACACAGCTGGGTACTTTTCCTGTGAGTAACTGAAGTTTCAAAATTGTTCCAGAGAATAATTCATTGGCTTTAATAGCTTCGTTTAAGTACTAACGCAAAATCAAGGTTTTGGGCTTTGTGTATAAGTTTTTTTAGGTTTTTTATAAGCATTTTATTCAGGGTCGATGGACTCTGTTTAGTTACTCCTTAACTAATCTGTAGTCGTCGTAGTCTAGACTATTAGACGTGAGGCCACGTTTCAAGCCCTAGGTCAGACATTTCATACAAAACGAAATACGTAAAAGTATTTCATAGGCCACTTCCCATCAAGAGATTTCTGGCAAAAACCCTGAGTTTAAATAAAATTGACATGTGTTTCGGAATCAACTTTAAACTGTAGGTCCCTACACTCATGTATAAACCTAACACACACAACATGGATTGTGTGAGAATCTACGCCGTAATTCTGACAAAAGGGTTGTAAAGACCAATAATGTGTATATGTATGTAATCTGTTTGTTCACTTTTTGGCTGCTAATAGAATGCTACATTATCCGTAGCATATAATCTTAGCAGTTATCATAAAACTCTAAGCAACAATCAGCATTTTTCTTAACTTTTCATTCATAACTTAGTACACTTTTTAAAAACGCCCTTCAAACGAAAAATAACAGTTTTATACGTACCTAGAAGCTTAGTCGCCAAAGTTAATGTTAAAATAGGAGAAAACAATAACGAAGTTATTTCCTAATTAATAACAGGGTGTAGTATTAATGCCAAAAGTGCTAATTACACATACATAATTGGTCATTGCAAGCCTTCAGTCAGGATTACGACCTAGTTTCTCACACCACTTATGTTGTGTGCGTTAATTTTATACATGAGAGGCGGGACCCACAGTTTAAAGTCGATTCCAAACCACAGATTTTTTGAGAAACTTTTAATGGCAATTTTTATTTAGTCTCAGAGTTTTTTCCAGAAATCCGCTGAGGGGAAGTCGTCGAAGAAATATTTTTTGTATTTCGTTTTGATATCTGACCTGAGATATGAACCCTGGCTTTACGTATAATAAGTCAACACACTACCTACTAGACAACGGCGACTAAGTGCCAATTAGGAATTATAAAAATGAATTAAAGAGCCTGTTTCATATGCCTCCTCAATAAGTATCAATCTAGTCTAAAAAATCACTTTAAAATCTATCTTTTGCTTACAAATATTCTAATACACAATGAAGTTCTATATTTACTGGGACATAAGTTTGAGTGTTTATCTTATAGGAAGAGCACTAACAGAGTTTCTCTGGGGATTACAAAGTCATTTAAAGTAAAACCAAACCGACAAGCTAAACTTTGAATAATTCTATATTTATATAAAATTACTTACTTAACTTATTTAATTGGTCTTTACAACAGGATTTAAGTAGGATTACGATCCAGCTAGAACGACAGATTTTTGAGGATTTCATGGCAATTTTATATACCTACAGAGTTTTGATCAGAAGCTTGTTGAGAGAAAGTCTAGTTTCTTTCGAGATGTCTGGGATGGAGTTTCAATCTCAGCCTCATGTCTAAGAAGTTCGCAAACACTTTTTTGAACCAGGGGTGTTACAAATTCATTAAATTTTGACTACTGCGGACAAATGAAATTTGAAAAGAAACAATAACAGTTACATTGTTACGCATCGTTCGACTGGAAATACTAAGAGCAATAAATTAAGTGCGGTCAAACGGTTGTATGTCTTCGAAACAAAATGCAGCATTCCATTTGCTATGGGGATACATAAATACTGGAAATAGTAGTGCAGTGTTTAAGAAATTAAAAAAAAATGCTTTAACCCTGCTGTTAGGTTTGAACCATTTTGGTAAATTTTTTTTTTAATTTTTATTTAAGTTTGCATTGGCTTAACGTATCAATTTAAAACGTCAGCTCAGTTATATTTTTATATTTTATTGGTTTTAGTGAGTTTTTAGCTGTCTAGGACAAAATCAAACCGAACAAAATTGAAAGTTACAAATCTTAGGTTATGGACCATTTTAGTGCATGGAATTTATTTTATTCTGTATATCAGTAAAAGTAAGGAAAAATTATAATTGGATTATTGCTATTTTCGCAGCAGGATGAACAAATTGTTTTTCCCTTCAATTTGCAAACAAATTTATTGCATATCACATTTGGACTTACAGCAATTACAAATTCCCCGTTTTCTAGGAGCTGACTTTTGTACACTATTAGATGACGATGCTTGTAGTTGAGTCAATAGGTTTTAGGTTTGACTGTCCTTTTCAACATGTATTCTTCTGATGGGCACATAGCTAGCTGACGTAAAAACTCAGGCCTTCTGCGATTTGAATAATTTGCAGCTCACGAAGAATCAATTTCTGAATATAAAATAAATGCATTCAATGCGGATATATCAACTATATTGGAAAACACAACATTTGGCCATCTATTTATTTTTCTTTTATTGCTGTAGTAGCTAATCATTTGATCAGCAGTATCAACGCCTCTAAGATAAAGGAAATTATTTTTACATAAACGATAAATAATGATAAAATATAACAAACCTTTAATAGACTTATAATAAGAATCGAATGCAGGTTTCTTCTTATGATTACTGAAATCGGTTTCATTTGTTTTGTGCATGGTGCTCCTCAATATAGTACCTTTATTTTTATGGCCGGTATACGTGGATGTATGTCAAAGATTTTTTTGGAACAGAAGGTATTTCGGTGGAATAAAATTTTTGTTTCTTCGAACTGTTCCCACAAATGTCAGTTTCCTTTGTTAAAGATTTTCCCCAACTCAAAAGATGAAAAAAGCTATTAGCTGTAATATTTTGCCCTTTCAATTCTTCTGTAACCTCCAACACGACACGCTCTCCTTGATTTTTTTCAGGCTTATCATTTTTTGGTTTTCCAAGGTACGGTTGTATTTTCCGTATGTATCCTGATTTGTAGTCAGCTAACCAAAATTTAAGCCCAAATTTGGCTGCCTTTACAGGCATATACTGCCTAAAGGAACATCGTCCTCTAAAACCCATTAGCTGATCATCAATAGTGACATTTTCATGACGGTTATAAAACATTGAAAGAAGTGCGTCCCAATTGTCCCATAACTCACGAATTAGAACAAACTTGTCACTACTTTTCTGTTGTCTTCTGTTGATAACATCATCAAAGTGAAGAGCACTTGTTATCCTCGCTCATAATAGACCAGAATAAACACGAACTGAAGTAAAACTTATACATATCTGTATAGAAATGGAGAATCCCAGAACTTTTGTAACAATTTAAATTATTTAAAATGTATGGTCAAACGAGTTTTATATCGAATTACTTATGAAAAATACGAAGTGGACCCAAATGGTCCTTTACCTAAGATTCGAAAGTTTTTTTAACCTAACAGCAGGGTTAAAGCCTACCGTATGTACGTCGCCGTAGTCTAGTAGGCAGTGTGTTGGCTTATTAGACGTAAAGCCAGGGTTCGAGCCCCAGGCCAGACATCAAAACAAAATACAAAAAGTATTTCTTCGGCGACTTCATCTCAGCAGATTTCTGGCAAAAACTCTGAGAGTAAATAAAAACTGCCATGAAAAGTTTCTCAAAAATATGTAGGTCCCGCCACTCATGTATAAAATTTAACACACACAACATAAGTGGTGTTAGAAACTAGGTCGTAATCCTGACTGAAATATTGTAATTACCATTTGTGTTATGTTATGTACTTTTAAGACTCATGGTTGTCGTTAACATCTTTTTAAACCCATGATTCTATTCGAATTTTTTGTATATAAGTTCTGCATTACAGTTTGTAAAAATTTTACAGCCGTATAAAAGTTATACGTAGCAAGATGCATGCGAATGGCAAAAGCAGTTGAACCTATGACAGCCCACAGGTTTCGAAACATACTGTAAACTCTCGAACAGGCGTAAGAATACAACGTGCTGTCGTCAAGTAGTTATTCAATCAATAGTTATTGCAAAATGGAATAACACCAGTAAGTTGAGCGTAAGCTAAAAATGTTCCTTTAAGGTTAAATATGAACACTTGTTATTGATTCAATATTAAATTGAATATTTAATACATAAATAAGACGAAGAAAATGAATATTATATTATTCTAAATAATTCTGAGTCATGAAATCCCATCAATGTTAGGTTAGGCTAGGTTAGGCTAGGCTAGTGGGGAACTTGCAGACATGTTCACTCGATGCCCCATATGGTCCTTTTTGGTAATCAGTGTGAGATAAGTCCCCTTATCATGATTCCTTAGTGGTAAGTTTAAATCACCCCCAAACTCCGGATGACACCGATCAGTTCCCTCAGTATAGATCTTCAAACATTCTATCACCCGAAAACCGATGACTACTGTTCTGATGTGCAGATCACATTAAAATCAATTTATTTATTTATTTATTTTTTTTTGGCTTCCAAGATTGGAATACCCAATGAAATTCTACATTTTCTAGTGCAGAATTAAAAGTGCCTTTTCCTGTATGATAATCACTAAAGGAGTTGACATTTGTCCTTAAGTGCAGGGTATAAGAGGTTTTCCAACGGTTCCGTTTCATAAACTTCATGGCAACTTCTGCAGTAAACGTGGTTGGATAGACAGCGCCTGTCAGAGAAACTGCCAATACGCAGTGTTAGAATTCCAGCTAGATTGCCAACCGTTCTTTAGTCAAACTCTTGTAGTGAACTGGTTCTTCCGTTGTGCATTGCTGTTTGTTTCCCTGTATGCAGCAGTGACCTGGAATCCAGTAGAGGCGGGGTATTGTGTCGACGCATACGGTCTGTGCAACTCCTGACTTCCATTAGTTTGACGCTTTTATTGTTGCTTAACTGTCCGCATTTATGATCAAGTTCAAAAGTAGTAGGTCACCGGTTCAACCATATGTACAGCATGTTCGTGGTTAGGTAATTGTATGAGCCCCTCAGTTTATCGGAATAGATACCAGATTCAATTCCACATTCCATCTTGAAACCATCTTTGAAGATCGTTTTATCAGCGTCACTGAAGACAGCTAGAGTAATCCATTCTTTCCGTGCTGGAGTGTGAGTATCCAATCAATATTAATAGCCGATTATGAGTAAAAAATTTATTATTTCAAGGAAAAAAAGAATATTTCTTCGGCGACTTCCTCTCAGCAGATTTCTGGCAAAAACTCTGAGAGTAAAATAAACTGCCATGAAGAAGTTTCTCAAAATTCTGTCGTTCGGAGTCGACGTTAAACTGTAGGTCCCGCCACTCACGTATAAAATTAACGCACACAACATGAGTGGTGTGAGAAGCTAGGCCGTAATCCTGACTGAAGGGTTGTAATGGCCAATTATGTATGTATGTATGTATCGTTGTTATTCAACAAAACTTATACAATCTGAAATAAAAATTTCTAAATTAATCTATTTGGAAAAATAACACTATGCGCCAAAATAAGAAAAAATTAAATACACCCAGCTATTGACATAGACTCAGTTGTGAGTTTTGTTTTATTTGACAAAAATTGTTTTCTTTTAGACTTTACGCAAAAAATTTATTGATTATACAAACATTTCTGAAGCGATGTCCAAAATTTAAACCTTTTTAGAAAGCAGAGGAATGGACCTTTAAAACGATATACATATATACATATATACATATATACATATATTATTTGACTTGATATGTTATGAGGTTTGATGAAGTAAACAAATAAGTTTAGCCATTCTTAATTGCGAACTTTAGTAAAAAAATATGAAATAAGTGATGACATTCTGAAAGTGCATTATCTTGTGAAGAGATTGGTACTTCGTTTGATCAAATCGGACAACTCAAATAAAATTAAAATATAACACGACTGTTATACTATTTAAGTGATAACTACTGTAATTTGTGTCCGATTTGATCAAACGAAGTGTCAATCTCTTAGGAAGATAATGCACTTTCAGAATGTCATCACTTATTTGATCGTTTTTAATTAAATTTTGCAATTAAGAGTAGCTAAACTTGAAAAAATTAGAATGAAATCATATTTTCCAAGTTTACCCGATCAAAACTCATAACACGCAAGTTTGAATCATATGTTTTTGTATACCATTTTAAAGGCTAATCTGTCGCCTTTTCAAAAAACTTTGGATTTTGAAAATAGTAAGTAAAAAGTAGAAAAAGTATTGTGTAATCAATAATTTTGTGTTAAAAGATCAAAAATACAGTTTTTATCAAATAAAACAATTTTGGAGGGTTCGAGAAATATAAAAAAAAAAATTTTTGAGTTCTGCTCAACAAAACTCACAACCTACACTATATCATTAGCTGGTGTATTTTGACTTTCGCAGCGTGTAAATGGTTTCTATCGACTGCAACCTATGTATGTTCATGAGGAGTAACACTTCCATCACAAAAAAAATAACATTTTCATGCGATATTAAATTTCTTATTTGTAATACAATATTTGAATGTCGATTTAAATATGTGAACTCAAATGGATTCAAATTGACAGCATTAATATAATAAACATCACATACATGTATATATGTATGTATGTATGAATGTATTTTAATTAATTATATATGCAAGCCTGTGAATCCTGCATGCAATTATTAAGATTTATTTTATTTTAATTAATGACAACAACAATGAAATTGCATCGCATAATACATATTGGCATGGAAACTCAAAAATAAATCTTTGCAGTTGGTTGACGTTGAAACAAAAAATTAATTTGTTTTTAAAAGCTTTCATAATTAAAGTTTCATATTGGATGTAAAATATGTTAAAAATTAATTTAAATTTTGTAAATTATTTTATAGAGTGTATCGCATTTTTAAAGTAATGTATTTATGGGTCATATTAAGTTAAAAATTTAAGGTAGTTCTATGAGAATCATACGACTCTAGGAACCACTCGTAGCTTCCGATGAAGCGACTCAGACTGCCAATATCAAAGCATGACAGTTCATCCAGGTCCTCCATGTAGTAGACACCCAGGTGCCTCTCTCTAATTTAATGTAATTTTAACTACCCAGATCGTGCCATTTTTCCCGCGTTTGATTGTTTCTTATGGGATTTTCTTAAGTCGCTGTTATATGCGAAGAAATCAAAAAGTGTGGTTGTTAAAGTCAACACAGCCCATACATAATTTGTCATTACAACCCTTCAGTCAGGATTACAACCTAACTTCTCACGCCACTTATGTTGTGTGTGTTAATTTAGACATGAGTGGCGGTACCTATAATTAAAGTCGATTCTCGACTACAGATTTTTGAGAAACTTTTCAGGGAAATTTTATTTAATTTAAGTTTTTGCCATAAATCTGCTGAAAGGAAGTTGCCGATGAAGGGGATGAATATGTCGACATGCTACCTACTAGACTACGGCGAGTATATAACTTATGTCATCGGTCAAATTCAGCTTGATTTGTTATTTAGGGTCATGGAGAATTGAACAATTCCGATGCAGTCCATAGCGAGAAGCCAAGATGGACATTTATACCATGATATATTCCAGTCTTTCAAACTAATAAAGAATTTGGATGATGGCACAGACATATTTTGTAATTTAATAAGAAGCGCCTAGTAAAAGACGCGTGAAAAGTTACCAAATCAGCACAATAAAACATAAGTTTACGTCTTGTATTTGGAAGAAAAAACATTTCGAAACGGAACATTAAAAAAAATTCATTAAAATTTTCCTAAAATTTATTTGCATTTCTTTTTCTCTTTTGATATGCAATTTCAAGTCACTTTAACTCATAAGATAGACGTACAAAGTTCATTAGCGTATACGACTTTTTATTTATATTTTAAATATTTATGCATGCATGAGCATATATCTTGCATGAGTTACTGCTAAACGTCGGAATGTTTGTACTATTCGTGTATTCGTAGTTTATCTGTAAATATTTTTACTCAAAATGATTCTTTTTGTCGACATGTGTTTCTTAGTTACGTTTCCTTTTATATACCATATATTACAGAAAAGTGTTTCAGTATTTTTAGTTAGTCTTTCGTTTTCTCTCAACATTAGTTTCACCTTACCATGGACGAATATTAAATTCAAGAACGCGAGTAACTGTTCTAACAACGCACCACTCATTCTATGAACATCCTACCGAGAGGACTTTATTCTAATTCAAGTGGATAAACCAACACTCATGCGTCGACGAAATGGAGGATTTGTGGAAAACATCTCTGATGTCTGTAACAGTGCATACTTACATACATACATAATTAGTTATTACAGTCATTCAGTGAGGATTACGACCTAGCTTCTCATACTACTTATGTTATGTGTGTTAATTTTAAACACGATTGGCGGTACCTACAGTTAAAATCGTCTCCGAACGACAGATTTTTGAGAAAAAGTTCATGGCAATTTTATTTACTCTCAGAGTTCTGATCAGAAATTTGCTGAGAGAAATATGATTTCATATTTAGTTTTGATGGAGACGTCTGAGCTAGGGTTTGCACCTCGCGTCTAATAAGCCAACACACTACCTACTAAGCTTTGTGAATTTTACGTCGCGACTTAGGCCTGCACCAATAACAAATTCAACTGCCCAGGATCTGAATGTTTGTGAGCAATGTAAACGACGTTGGCTCACCTAATTGACTCTGGAGCAGACAACTGACACTAATTTTCAGCAAAAAATCATTTTCAGTGTGTGCACGTGATTGATGGTATTGATTTTGGGATGGCAGAATCATGGAATATGGAATCTATTTATCTTTCGGAACGATATTGGCCACGTCCACGCTGATAGATGGAAGCGACTACTACTCATTAATTTGTTTATTTTATTTCTCCCGCATAGTCAGTGTAACAAAATTAAATTGCGTTTACACGTAGCAACCATAAAATCTAGTTGAAATATGGTACATTCTGTTTTTTTTTTCATTTTATTTGCACTTTATCTGCATAAATTAAACAATTATGTGGCGGAATATCTACACAGACATAAATCATTAAATGGACAACAATATTTTAGTGTAGGAATTTTCACACATACACATACACATATGTATATTCGGAGGTCAATATCTGTATTCTGGAGTATTTCTGCTAGTGGGCTAATTTGAAATTATTGAAATGAGTTCCTTCATTATATCTACTCTGCTTTTGTATGAAACTTGTAATAATTTATTGGATTTTGAGCGACTCGACAAAGGTCGTGACAAATCTAATAGTGTTTAGAAGAGAACGCAATTAGTACTTAATTAACATACCAATAGACATGAGCAGCACATGGTGTTTTAAGATAAAATTCGATCCAAATATAATTCATAATTTTAAATCTGAAGCAAAAGGTTAAAGGTTTTAATTTAGGTTAAGTTAGGAAGAGGTTCGAAGCAAGAGGTTCCACTTGGGCCATCATTTAGGCTCATTGTTCTACCCGTGGATCAAACATTTCCTTGAAAAAACAACCCCGAGTACAAAATTAATCTTGCTATTGGAATAATCTTTATATTAGAGATTTGGTCAACGATGTAAGAAAATTAGAGGCCAGAAAGCTCATGTCAATAGCAAGGCACTGACACATGAGTTGAAAGACAGTTTCTTCCTCCACCTCAAACCTACAGCTACTGCAGAAATCATTAGCTGGAATACCGAGTCGTTTTGTTCGCCATGCCTACAAAAAGGCATGGCCCATAAGAATCGCTATTGTGCGATGCATTGCCATACGATTTAAGGGCAGAAGTTTGTCAGTCCTCTGCTTGTCTATACCTATCCAGCAGAGTCTGGCAATATTGCACGTACGCTCCTGCTGCAAACGAGATTGGTCGGTAACTGAAAAAATGATATATATCGCCAGGTAAAAAGCGTCAATTCCGTTTTGCAAGGAATGAAGAGTTTAATTTAAAAAATAATTTTAAAATATTTTTTTTTCCAAAAATTTCGACAATTTTCCAAAATATTTCTGACGGCATATCCAAATTGTCTGAAGTGTATTTAATACGTAGTCGCAGCAGTCTAGTAGGTGGTGTGTTTGCTTATTAGACATAAGGCCAACCCCATTACAGACATATCCAACAAAACGAAACATAAAAAATATTTCTTCGGCGACTTCCTCTCAACAGATTTCTGGCAAAAACTCTGAAAAGTTTTTCAAAAATCTGTCGTTCGGAACCGACTTAAAACTGTTTAAAATTAACACACACACAAGTGGTGTGAGAAACTATGTCGTAATCCTGTATGAAGGCTGGTAATGACCAAATTATATTATGTATGTATTTAACGTGAAAATTTACCATAATTTTCTTCTAAATACTTTGTTGAAATGTTTTATCAGCTGTCAAAACATTAAATCCTTTCAGGCGTTTGTTGTAGTTGTAGGTTAACATATGTTAAACATATTGGCATCTTATGACGTACGTATGTATTGTTGAATTAAAAATTACTCAGAAAAATACATTAAGAGATGAAAACGATAACTTAAAACGAGATAGAATTGTTCAATTTTAAAGTGATAGAATTAAAGAACAAAATACAAAGGGAAAAAGATTCCCTCTCGCAAAGAAGGAGAAAAGATTTTTATCGTAGTTTTCGAATTTTAAAAATTAAAAGACTTCAATGAAAATAATTATTCGAATAAAGAATTATTTTTTTTTTGTGTTCATTGGAAGAAAATTGCAGGACAGTCGCATCGAACGCTCGTCGAGGCATATGGTGATCATGTGTTGGACCACCAAAAAAGTTTGAAGACGTCGTGTGCAAACAACACTGGATGAAGACAAGGCAGGGTAATATGGCAATATGACAATACACCAGCACAAAAAGCAATCCCGGCTCAGAACACAAACAAAGCATTAAACTCAGAACTGCTAGCCTAACCGCAGTATTTGCAAGACTTGGTTCATTTCGACTACTATTTGTATTCATCGATGGGAAAGGCATTGAGCATCACTTCGATTGCAGCAAGAAAATCGAAAATTGGGTGACTATTTAGTTTGATTTAAAGGTCGAACAATTTCGTCGGCGTGGAATCCACAAATTGCCTGAAACATGGAGAAACTATGTAGCCAGCAATGTTTTTTTATAAAAAAACGCTTTTTTCATACTGGTATGCTTACTATAAGAGAAAGATCTACAGGATTAGCGTACACTTTCGCGCACAATTTTCCATTTAAAAGGATTCTTCTGTATGATTCCAGCTGAACGTTATGTTTTTATTGTATATTTTCTGCCATTGCCTCTTGGACTTGTTGAGTTGATGATGACTACGGTTCATTGCTATTTTCTTTGATGGCCCAGAATGTATTCTTATACTTCAATTAAAATACGATTTCATATGCGGTTTCACATCTAATTCACCATGTTTTCTTAATGCAAGTCTGCAACCCACACAGAAACTTACTTAAATTATTGACATTTCGTTTAATTTTTATGACTTTCGTTAAAACAAACCAATAAATTTTGAAAAATTATTATCTTTTAACAACAGTTTAATGAACTATTCTTATAACTCATTATCTTGAAATTATAAATGAAAGATTTTTATGTTTTATTTAAACAAACTTTTTACAAATAAATGTTAAAATGAACATAAATTAACATTTAACAATTAACTTTACTTGTTAAAATATACTACACAAGCATATATAAAATCTGATTACAAAATTATTATTATAACAGCACAACATACATATATATTTATACACGAGGGTGGATAAAGAAATCTGTCGCAGCTTGCATTTATTTTATTTTCTATTTACAGCCAAAAATCGGGGAATAGATACGTCCCATGCAATGCATACTGTTAGAACTAGGAAGGCATTTTATGGGCAGTTTAGAGGGATAATTTTTAGTATTTTAAGTGACATTAATAAATTTATTCCTGGAGGGCAGTCCCAAATACGTATGCCGCGACTAGAGAGAGAATTCCCTTCGTAATACATTTATGAATTGATGTTCAATACGTGACGTATTGCATGTTAAATAAAATAAGTAACTCTTGTGAACAAGTCACTTAATTCTTGCTTACTTACTTACTTAATCGGTCATAACAATCCTTTTGTCAGGAACACAACCTAGCTTCTAACACCACACGTGTTGCTTGGTGGAATCTTATAAGCCAACATACTGCTTATTAGACTACGGCGACTTTTAAATACTTCATTTTCCTGGATGTAATTGCAACAAACGTAAGCCCATCACGAAGTCGCAGTGATCTAGTAAGTAGTGTGTTGGCTTATTAGACGTGAGGCCTCGGTTCAAACCCCAGATCGGACATTAAAACGATAATATGAAAAAATATTTCTTTGGCGACTTCTTCTCAGCAGATTTCTGTCAAAAACTCTGAGAGTAAATAAAATTGCCATGAAAAGTTTCTCAAATATCTGTCGTTCGGTGTCGACTTTAAACTGTAGGTCCCGTCACTCATGTATAAAAAATTAACGCACACAACATAAGTGGTGTGAGAAACTATGTCGTAATCCTCACTAAAACGTTGTAATGAAATCAAGCTTCGATAGCCCCATCAAAATCGTTTTTTGCCGCAATGTCTGAGCTCGGTATAGCTGCCAAGCTGAGAAGGTTATGAAGAATAACGTTAAGCAACTCCTACAACTCCGTCAAGGTAGGAATGGATTCAAGGAATGTCTGAAAACTTTTGATACCTCGCGAGGTTTCAGACAAGGCGTTGCTATATCATGCGACCTCTTCAACTTCAACAGGAAGAGTGTTCTGCGGAAGGGGGGAGTGCAACGCAATAGCACAATTTTTCAAAAAGCGTCCAGTTACTTGAGTATCTTTAATACTATCAAACGGGAGTCTATCAAGATGGGTCTGGCAGTAAATGAGGGCAAAACGAAGTGTATGATGTCGACAAGTAGAGACATGCGGATTATTGGATCTCAGATTACGGCCGATAACTGAACTTTCGATATAGGCAAGGAATTTATTTGTTGACAAAAAACTATTTCAGTCTAGAGATCACGCGTAGGATAGCTCTTGCCAACAGATGCTACAACGGTCTCAATAGGCAATTGAGTAGCAGATATCTCTCTCGTCCGACAACTAATACTCTGAATGACGCTCTTCCACTCCGCGTTTCTTTATGGCGCAGATGCATGGATATCATTAAGCACTTATGCAGCATCCTGAGAGTATTCAAGAGAAAAGTCCTACCTTAGATCTTCGGTCCAGTTCGAGTTTGCGATGATTTTCGCATCGTACAGTGAGCTGTACGAGCTCCTCATCGACATATACGTTCTGCAGCGTATTATCAATCAGCGGCCGCGTTTGCTCTGCCATGTAGTTCGAATAGAGGGGGATGCTCCGGCGGAAGTGGACGACCTTGTTTGCATTGGAAAGACCGAATCTATCAGCCCTGTCATCGAATGGCTTGAAAGGATGTGTTGAGGCAGGCCGAAGTCCTTTAATCGGGTTGTTAATGACCAATTAATAAACTTAGTACGAAATAGTCATAGAATTATTTCCTCATCCGCCATGTTCTCCAGATTTTGCTCAGAGTGATTACTTCTTGCTTTCTAACATTAGCCTAGCAGAAAAAGACTTGACCCTTACGAGGGAATAACCTCAAAATTTTGATAGCTTCAGAACGGTTTACTTCAGAGAAAGTTTTGAAAAATAAATGTTTTTTTTTTTGAGCAAAACTCTATTTCTGAATTAAAAACTTGCAAACTTTTTGAAACCCCTTCGTATATTTTTTATGATAAAAAGGCGGCTTAGCTCTATAAAATCTGAAATCGTAAGGCATAATAATAAACAGACTATAAACGACATACAAATGTTACAGAAGACAAGTGGGGGATGATTAAAATTAAATTAAAAACAAGAAAAGGGTTTTTATATGACTGTCTTAATGGAACTCTTAAAACTTTGTCTTTATGGCTTTTGTTATAAGAATTTTTGATTTCTACGTGCTTATTGCTCTTTCTAGAAGAAGAAGAAAAAAGAAAACCAAAACAAATATTACTTTTCACTTGGAGTAATGTGCATGTACTCATGCAAAACCCTTTTTCTGCCTTATTGTGATGATGCTCATTAAAAAAGTTAAATATTGTTTCATAAGACAAGAAAGAAAATTATCTACCATTAGACACCAAGAAAAGAATGACGACAAATCTAAGAACATTTATTTTCATGCAGACATATATTCTTTACATTTGACATGTGCTGTCTGTTAAAATTATTTTTCTGATTAATCATCACACCCACCCTATCACAACTTTGGGAATTATGCTGTCTTTAATATAGTTTTTGTTGCAACGGTAGAGACCAATTCCTTAATTTTTTACAAGTCTTTAAAAAGTGGAGAAGAAATGTCTTTTACCATGTACATATGGTATGTATATATGTGCATTGAGGTGGAACTTACCGAGTTTTTTTTTCAACTGTTTCCAATTTTTTTGAGTTTCTTTTTTCAATAGTCTGCGTTACAGAAACATGCAGTTGAAAACAAAAACGAATTATTTTGTTCGTTTATTATAAAAATTTAAATTAAATAGAATTTTTTAAATTAATTTGGCTGCATTAAAACACTTCAACCGTTTTAGACTAAGAAAAATTGAAAGAAAAAATTCCACGCAATGTATTTCTCTTATCATTTTTATGTGTGCTGTGTATTATTCACAGAAGAGACATATTCACACCAGGTTTCCAACACTGGTAAATTACTTAATTACTTAAATTACAACCCTTTCAGTCAGGATTACGAACTGGCTCCTTACACCAGCAATTTGGTGTGTGTTTATTTTATCGACAAGTGGATTTACAATTTTGATAAAAAAAAGTTTTAAAAAGTTTTTAAAAAAAGTTTTTGCCATAAGACTGTTGGGAATAAGTTACTAAAGAAATATTTTTCATATTTTGCTTAGTACAGGATGCCTGAGCTGGAGTTTGAACTACGAGCACGCGTTTAAAAAGCCAACACAGTACCTATTAGACTACATAACGTACTTATATAAATAATTGGCCATTACAACCCTTCAGTCAGGATTACGACCTAGCTTCTCACACCAATTATGTTGTATATGGTAATTTTTTATACATAAGTCGCGGGACATACAGTTTAAAGTCGATTCCGAACGACAGATTTTTGAGAAACTTTTCATTTCATTTTATTTACTCTCACAGTGTTTGCCAGAAATCTGCTGAGAGGAAGTCGACGAAGAAATATTTTTTGTATATTTTCGTTTTGTATATTTACGTTTGCCGTGTAATTGGTTAATAAAAATATTGGAACATGTTCTAAAAAATGGTTGGAAATGCTTTAATTCAATATAAATCCCCTGTTTCGTAACATTCGTTACTAACGAAACCACATACACCTATGAAAAATGAACTATAGATATCTCCAAACGAGATACATTATTGCATCCAAATATAAGTGATTTTGTTGACGGTTAGGTCAGGTCACAGCTTACTTGGGTCCTTTGAGGTGCCGCTGTAAAACGGTTACTAACTTATTCTGTCATATAATTGCAGCTCCTGGTTGGCATGTTTCAACCATACATGTTTAGTAATATTTTGTCATTAAATTCAGAGTACCTAAGAATACTTCTTCTCGGATTTCCAATCGCCGGGTAGTGACAAAGAAGTTTTTCTTAGGTCTTCTCTTCTTCCTCGCCGTTGCAGCTTCTGCAGAAGTCACAATGATGTATTACCAGTCCCTGGAGTGAGCAGCCAGACGCCTGTGTCCGATTATCGCTACTATGACGTAATAGGGTCAATGGAAATTCTGTTCAACATATAATTATGTAGGGCCAGATTGGAATAAATTTCATATATACATACATACATACATAATTGGTTATTACAACCCTTTAGTCAGGATTAGTCAGTTTCTCACACCACTCATGGTGTGTGTGGCATGAATGGCGGCACTTACAGTATAAAGTCGACTCCGAACGACATATTAGAGTATTTGCCAGAGTTTTTTTTCTTTTTTAATTCGTTTTGCTGAAGATGTCTGACCTGAAGTTAGCACCGCCTCCTCACTTCCATTTAGCTAATATACTACCTACTGGACTATGGCGTCCCTAGTTAGAATCATAAAAACCAATCTTCTATTCAGAAAATGTTAAATAACCATATAATGGACCTGACTGTTCTTATATCTTTTCAGAATAACAGATTATCCATGGTACAGTAAGGCATTGAGTCCTTCTGCCACCATCTAAGCCCTTTGATTTAATAGAAGGTCTTAGGTGAGATAACTAACAATGCCTTGGCTGGAGTGGAACAGTGGCACTGGCGATCAGGACAGATAGCTAACTGCTTGCGTACTCTGTTTGTTATAACAATAATTACAAAATACAACATTTAAGATAGGCAATTTTGAAATATTATTGACGTATACATACATACATACATACATAAATGGTCATTACAACTCTTCAGTCATGATTACGACCTAGCTTCTCACACCACTTATGTTGTGTTAATTTTATAAATGACTGGCGTGATCTACAGTTTAATTTTGACTTCGAACGACCGATTTTTGAGAAAGTTTTCATGGCAATTTATGTAATTCTCAAAGTTTTTGACAGAAATATACTATGTATACTATTGTAGCCGTAGAAATATTTTTTTATATTCCGTTCTGTTGGATATGCCTGACCTGGGGTTTGAACCATTGCCTCACGTCTATTAAGCTAACTACACTACCTACTAGACTGCGGCACTTCTTGCATATATTCTTGCATATCGCAACTTTATTTAAGCTTGTCTACGTTCAAAAAGACTTCTAGGTCGAGATTTCTTAAAATCCTTCTTGCGGAAACACTGCAAGGACGATATTTAATATTGTGTTACTGACTTTTTTTCTTCGATGAATCTTTATTTTTATACTTTAAAGTTTAAAGGTACAGTAAGACCCCGCTTAACGCTGTTTCAGTATTACGCGGTAGTATTGGGATTCCCCTAAATCGCACACTGTGTTGATACTTGTTGTATATGTGTGCAAATGAAACGGTCATGCAACAACCAAAAGCGGTACACTATATAACGACGTTGTATTCTATGTATCTTTTTCAACGCCCTTTTGTTAGTCTGTCCAGAATAAAGATTCTAGCTGTATTTTTTGAAGTCGCAATCACAGTATGTATGTACGTGTTAAGTTGACTCGTTTAACGCTGTTTCGTTTAGCCCTGGAACTTATTGGAACTTATACCCCGCGTTAAGCGGGGTCTTGCTGTACTAGTTTTTTCAACTCCTATTATTGTAATTTCGTTAAAAAAATTTCTCTTCAGTTTCAGTCAATACAGACTACTTTACATAATTTGATTACCGCAGACTTAAAGGTACAAGACGCTTAGTTTTACTGCCAAAATAAGTTTGTTACAAACAATTTTTCCATTTTGTCTTCCTTCAATATTTGCATGACAATACAGAGTAAGTTTTAAACATATTTCACCGCAAGTAATTATTATTTAGTACACAATCAATTTGAGCCTTTTTTCTAATTGTTTTCCTAGAAAGTTGAAATTCTAAATTGTCAAAACAAAAGTTTACCACCTTAACACATTTAATTTGTTTGTCCTTAAAAATGTCAGCATTTTTGAATTATTTAGCAACGGAATATGAAATGGAAATATGAACAATACGACTTTTTGTGAATAAAATTAAAATTCTCACTTACTGTCTAAAATATATTTGAATTTTTGCCGCCAGAAACGAAATTTGTCTACAAGCCTTTAAATGGTTTAACACTGTGGTAAAGTTTGTTTCAACGTTTCCTGAAATATAACTTAATTAGCATAAAGTGTCATTGAAAGAACAATAAGAAAAAAATTAAAATGCATGCCAAACAATATTTTTAAAGTTTTAATTGATATCAACTGAATTTTAAGGAATAATATTTAATTAAGGTCGTAAAAGTCTGGCAAATTTGACTGTAATAACTGAAATTCATTATATTAAAATTAGAATAATAAGTGAATGAATCTAGACCAATACCTCAGTTTGCGTTGTGGTTGCGTTCCAAAAAACACGACTCAAATTGAGACCTACTAGACCACGCCGACTTCAATTAGCAACTTCTTCTTCATTAGCAAATTGCAATTCCAGTTGTAATAGAAAGATAATCCTCGAGTTTTGATAGCATGGCGCATTTAGAAACAAAAGTTGTGCCATCTTTAAAGAAACAAAATTTAAAAAAAATTAAAAAAAAATTAAATACTCGAACCCAAAACAACGCAACTTCGAAAAACTAACGACGCACAGTGAAAATTAGTATCAATTCTAAAAAGATCATCTCCCTGGAATCCTTAAATGTATACCCTCGATAATAAGGTTGGTAGTGGTATGTAAACCCGAAATGTACATTACCCTTCGACCGCCGGATCAATGCAGCTTGTTTCAGGCTGCTCAATGGATCCTCATCTTTGGTGCTGCTTTCACCCGTATCTCAATCTTTTCCGATAGCCAATGTCCTTTTGATGCCTTTCGAGCGTTATGGTCAACTCTAAACTCGTTACAACGTGCCGCCGTTGTCTCTACGTACGCTCTGGGCTATTCAGTGCCTCACTTGTCTGGACATAAAGGGCCAAAGAGCTAGCCAGAGCAGATGGACTACTTCCGGAACCGTCGCAAATCGAATTTGGTATTCCACCTACTTCGGGCGTCAACCTATTCCGGTTCAACGAGGAATATCCCAGCACGGTTGGCCCTCGATGAATAGAAGGCGTACCAACCATCCTACCTACTTAAACTTGATCGCACTGTCATTTCAATCGCAGTCGCCATTCGTAAAGGTCACATGCGGACTTAAACAGGAGTCGGTTAGGATAGTCTGGAATTAATGGCGACAAAAAGAAATATATGTAGTAGAAACATGTGCTACATTAGACTTCAGATTAAGGCCGATAACTATACTTTCGATGTTGGTAGTGAATTTGTTTATCTTGGCTCTGCTGTTACCAGCAAAAATGGTGTCAGTTTAAATATCAAGCGTATGATCACTTAGGCCAATAAACGCTACTATAGTCTCAATAAACAATTGAGCAGCAGAGACCACTCTTGTACAACAAAACTAATATTCTACATGTCGCTCATCCTCCAGGCGATTCTTTATGGTGCAGAAGCATAAATGCTATAAAGTACCGATATAGCAGGCTTGAGAGTATTTAAGAGAAAAGTCCTACGTAAGATCTTCGACCCAGTGCAAGTTTCCTCATTCGATCTAAAAATTAGCACCTCAACGGCATAGATTTTGTGCAGCGTGTTGATAACCAGCGACTGCAGTGGCTCGGCTATATAGTTCGGACAGAAAGGGTTGCTTCGACGAGACGGATATTTGAATAAGCGAAAGTAATCATAGAGGACGAGCTTGTCAGAGTTGGAAGGACCAAATCGAGGAAACACTGCTATTAGTTGGTGCGATCAACTGGAAAAAGCGCGCAAAAGGCAGAGGCGCCTGAAAAGATGTGTTAAGGCAGAATCAAAATACGATTAACATATTGTTAATGGCCAAAATCGTAGATATTTATGTAGTACTCGTTTGTTTTGTAAACCGCATTCATTAATAGTGGATTAGTGAAAGGATAATGTAAAGCAAAAAAGATATAATTTGCCGCTCTATACGTACATTAAACGCTCTTCTTGTCGAAATGAAGCTGTCAAATATAATATATAAAAGTAACAGATGTAATATGCATAAACAGTAATCTCTCTTATCCCCCTTTTTTGTTTCAATAAGATACACTACATAACAAGGGTTAAAACATGTTGTCTTAGTGTGCAATCATATTCTTCTTCTCACTCTTTTTGAAATACAAACATAAAATCGAATTGCAAAATCAATTTTATAACTCTGTTTCTGCGTTAAAATGATTACCTTCTTATGATGTTTTCTAATTCTCGATGACACGTAAAATTTGAATTATCATGACTGTTCGAATGTATCTGTAATGACAACCGTTGATGTTATAGCTGCTCCTACAAGTAGCGATGATACTCATGCTGCTTCTAACATGCAGGATACATATGCACAATCTGTTGATGAAATAACAATTTTTTTTTCAATTCCATGTGTGCTTTTGAATACCGGTAAAAACTACTCTCAGCAAAGGGTGAAAGGTCACGTAAACAAAATAAAATCATTGCTGCTCATATCCTTTGACATTTATGAACCTTGTGCTACCCACAGTTCCTTTATTCTGTGTACTTCTCAATGTTTATCAGGTTGGCAATGTTAATGGTATTCATCGGTCTTGCTTAACATTATTCGATGTGTTTGATGCATGTGTTTAGTGGTTTCTATTATTTGGTGGTTTTTGAACTCAAATACTACAATATTACCATATTTGGTCAATATCACGTAGTACGCTGATTTTCTTGGTTATCTGATTTCCCAATCACACTTTTAAATAAATTGGAAATAAAATTTGTAATCAAAAGTTGTATGAAAACATTACACCGCGTGAATTTTCGAAATAAAGGAATTTTATTAATAAAAGACCGGGAAACTTGTAAGCCTAAGAGATAACTTGCAGGTAACTTCCAAGCAGAGGCTTATGCCATCGAAATAAGTGCTCAATCCTATTTGGGTAAAAGAAACAAAAGACGACATAACAACACTATCAAAAAGTTAGGCCGACATTTGAACACTCTCGGCTTAAATGTAAGTTAGTCTATTCTGAAGTCGCTTCAATGTAGTACGTAGTGTGTTGACTTATTAAACGTGAGGTCACGTTTCAAACCCCAGTGTAGACATATAGAACAAAAGAAATATGAAAAATATTTTTTCGACGACTGCCTCTCATCAGAAATCTGCCAAAACTACTGAAAGTAAATAAAAATTGCCATGGAAAAGTTTCACAAGAATATGTCGTTCGGAATCGACTTTACACTGTAGGCCCCATTACTCATGTAAAAAATTAACACACACAAGATAAGTGGTGTGAGAAACTAGGTCTTAATTCTGACTGAATTCTGACGTATAATCGGATCGGATCTTTTTGTTTCCTTAAAACTCTAAGAACTAATTTTCTAGGGTCCTTTAATATTTTCTTGTCTTTTAATTTTTTAAACTTAAAGCATTAGAAAATGGTGGTCATGACTGAAATTTAAAATTTTTAAAATAAGGATTTAAATAAAATTTTCATTTCGATTTTTTGGATATTTGCGTTTGATTCGTTATCAGATTAGCCTGTACTAATCTGAGGTTTATAACCGGACTTTTGACAGCGCAATGTAGATTCAAACAACCCTTGTTCCATATGGAGATCACCTTAAATAGTTTCCGTAATGATCAGAATGAGTCAGCAGAACAAAATTTGGAACCAAAGAGGCATTAATGAATTCTAAAAGAAACACTTGTATGCAATCAAATTAGGGGAACGGAATTGTCTTAGTCGACATTAAGCAGCATTGGTATAGGTTTGGAAAATACTCTATATAGATTGATTGCTGTATGGCAATTCTACACGACAATAATAGTGTGTTGGCTAAATAGACGTTAGCTTGAGAGTTCAAAACTCAGTATTACTGTCTGAAAAAATTTTTTATTTGGTTTCCCCTCCATTATTGACATCGCAGCATCCTAACGTTAGTCTGGATAATGGGCTTGTAGAAGACATTATAAGCATATTCTATAAGATATAAGGAAAGTAAAATAGATCGTATGTTATCTCTTTACAAAAATAATAAAATAAATAAAACGAACATCTTTACGGATACTATTTGCATTGAATTTCCATTGAATACATTTAATTATTCCCAGAAACATTAAAATATTAGGCAGTGAGTAATTTTTTGTGGTTCCAAGTAAAAATTTCAAACGTAAAAGCTTCTATCAGGAGACGAATATTTCAATAAAAAATGTCTTCAAACATGCATACATATCAACGTCGGAAAAGGCAGCAACAACATCATGATGCGCACTTTAGGTCAACCTTGCTCGTAAAATGATTGGAAACAATCAGGACATTTAACTCGTACATTATTAACTATTTCAGGGTTTTGTAGCTTTAGTTGATATTGTTACGAAAATGGAAATGGTGTTACATCGTTTAACATTAAAATAATAAACAAAAGCAACAAAAACAAAAACATAGGACTTGTTTACATGATCAACGAGTAAACAAAAATATAGCAACAACATCAGTATAAAACAAAGGGATAAACAAGTAAACAAACAGGCAACAACACTGCAAGGACAAACGTAAACAAAATACACAGACAATAATAACGTAAACAATATGTTTATATTTATAGAGATTTCGTGAAGGCAAAGTCATTCTCCTTCAAGAGCATTCATTAGACTGTCTACCCTGCGATATAAAAGTCAAGACAAAGCAGGCCACGGAGTAGAAAGAATTCAGTCAGTCTTGTGTGAAGACGCGTTGCGTGTGAAGAGAATAATTGTGGTTTGAAGATTTCCGTTGTAAAGATCTAACGAACAATTGTTAGTGTGTACGCGGAAGAGTGTAAAGAAAAATAACAAATAAAGCAAATTGTTGTTGTTTACATCAAGTTGTGAACAGTGGCACACGGAATTGTGCGAACAATAAAGGGATTATTTAAAACTAAACACAAATTTCTTTTTATTTTTATTTGCAATCTACGAACTCATGTTTTAAACGTTTTTAAAAAGGTAAAAACGTAACAATAAATACGGATATTTACAACTTTAAACAAACATTATATTCTTTACTTGGAAAATTTTGAAAGTACTTGCGTGTAGTGCTGTACTTGAATGCGAAAGTATCTTAATCTTAGATGACATAAAGAAAACCTCATAACAATAGGCCAACACAGCCAACTTTGAATAAATAGCAAGGAGACCTTCCAAGTATTTGAAAAATTTATCATATTCTGGCGTACACGTTCTCCAATATTTTAGACTTTCCGAAAGGGAAATTTTCGCAAAAATTTTCTGTCCATATGCTTTTGTGGTCTTTGGTTGTTTGTTTCTTATACAATTATCTTTTTGTTTGCTTTGTACGATTTTTATTAAATTTTCCTGTAAAACTTATTGGTTTGATCTTGAATAACTTTATTAAACTTTATGTTCGCTGTGCGACCTTATAAATATTGTACATAAACGGCAACAATGAGCAGTGAATACATGAATTCATTTTCAAAATCTTTGGGGTTGGCACAGTCATATTTTGTATACAGTTTGTCTTTTGTTTTCTTTTCAGTCTTCTGATTAATCAAGGGATTTAAATAAACGAGACGATAAATTGGTATTTATTTTACCATAATAAAAAAGCTTTCTTTCTTTCTTTGCTTTTTTTTGCGGTTGATTAAGATTTAAATAAAAATGTTGTAAATATTGTATTTAAGACCGCACAACAACACTTTAAGACGACATTTGGCTTTGATTTTTAAAGACAAGAAGTCATACCAAAGCATTTTCTTTAAATATGTGGCGTGGTGGAGTGGTTATAGCGCTAAACTACAACCCACGCATAATTTTGGCTTCTTCTTTTGAGAAGCCTATAAAATCTAACCATGATTTTCGAATTTTTAAAGGCCTCTTGAGAAAGAGTGATCGTCTGATCCGGTAAGTACTATTCTCTCAATCGATTTCAATACGATATCACTACTCAGTGGTGTCCAAATAAGATCAATCCTTACTATTTTAGCTATCCTTGGCTAGAAGCATTCGAATTCGTATTTATTTCCCTTTGAGAAAAAAGGCAAAACTCATCACTGATTATTTTAGTTATAGTTATAATTTCCTGTCAATTCACCCGTGGCATCACAACGGGCCGCTACGTGTGCTCAGATGAGCTTTGTGATATCAGAGCTACCACTCCGACCTAAACCTAAACCTCGACACATGATTCTACTGAGCTTACTTTTGTATTGCATTGGTTTCTTTTCCTTTACGCGCCCATAAGAAATTTTAAAATAGACATCGGGGCACCGGCCCATATAGGAGAATTAAACTCCATTTACAGCTTATATAAGTGGTGTGAACAATAAGGAATTCAGATAAAAACATAAAATACTTCCAAAATAAGTGGTTGACATATTCAAATTATTCTGTTTCCAGTGAATATCGTATTGACCTCCAAAGGACTTGATACATATGTACATACATATGTACATATATAATTGGTCATTACAACCCTTCAGTCAGGATTACGACCTAGTTTCTCACACCACTTATGTTGTGTGCGTTAATTTTGCCAGAAATCTGCTGAAAGGAAGTCGCCGAAGAAATACTTTTCGTATTTTATTTTGATGTCTGGCCTGGGGCTCAAACCCTGGCTTTTCGTCAAATAAGCCAACACTCTACCTACTAGACCACGGCGACTTCATATTAATTTTATAATTATTAATACCTCCAGTATAAATTTGGCTACGAAAGACAGATTATTATGAAAATTTCATTGGCTATTAATCACAGGTCTCAGCACTAAATGACTATTCATGGCTAATAGCTTTCATAGCTGTCGATGGGTTTATGACTTTTAATTTCCTGTATATTTGTTTGCATAATACTCTGTACCATTCGATGTGTGTATTTTGTTGTTGTCTGTTTGTTCGGATTATTGCTTAGTTTATTTCTAATAAAATTTCAAAACGTTTTTGTTTTTTTTGCTGCATTTTGAAATTTAAACTATTAAATCACCCGCCCATTATATTTACTAACATTATACTCATATTTAATATGTAAAATTCATAATGACAAGCATAGTACATATATGATGTATGAGTAATGTCGAATACCATTAGTTTCATACAGTTGCCAAATTTATTTTTTTGTTGTGAAGATGAGGAAGATAAGGACTATGACGATACAGGTCATGATGTAGCACCTATTAGAATATATCCTAGAATTGTGGTTTTTGTATTTACTTTTAAGTTAGGATATCTCGAAAAATTAAAAATTTTTAAAAATCCATCAAAAATTCTGATATCATAGCTTAATTCGAAATTAATTCCAAATTAATGGGGTATACTATCTTTTTAATTGAATTTTAAATATATTACTCATACGCATATATTACATGTACTGTATGTTCTTGTCATGAATGAATTTTACATATCAAATATGAGTATAATTTGTTTTAAATTAAAACAAAAATAGTTTTTGTTATTGTTTTGCTTTGAAATACAACACTTCCGGTTGGACATGGATTATTATTTCATTCATATGGCTTCCGCGGTTGGCCTCACAATACCTAATTCGAACGGACCAAATTTCGAGGTTTTCAAATTACAGCTTTTTGGCGGCCAATTGACATTACCATTTCGGCTAAATAAACGGCCACCATGAGATGTGTGGCTAGGTGCACCATCCTGTTGAAACCACACATCGCTCACGTCAATACAATGAAGAGCGGGTACAAAAAAATCGTTTATCATGGTGTGACAGGTGTCTCCATTGACCGTAATGGTTGTGCCGTCCTTATTTTCAAAGAAATATGACGAAAATCTGCACCAAAGAGGCACCAAACAGTAAAGGGGGCATTGGCTTTTGTAAGACCAAGTGTTGGTTTTCTGAACCAAGATAAAAATGAGCTTCATTGGTAGATGATTTTTATTTTTTGGATAATAGACATCATCGAGCAGTTCATCGTTGGTCCAACAATTTCCAACGTGCAAGCGTAAATCGATTCGTTACGTTCAGTGGAGATAATATACTGAATTTTTTGTAGGAATAGAATGACAAAAGTATTGCCAGACTCGAAATAAATGGTGGTTTAAATTTATATATATCCGAGTTAACATTTGAATCAAAAGCAAAGAAACATCTTGACGTTTAAAATCTTGTTGATAAGATTTTCAAACTAAACTGCTACGTCTTCGTATACTTTTTATACACTTTGGTCACTACGGCAGTTTGCTGGGCGTTTCTTACAATGTAGTTTGGACGTTGAATCATAGCGACATATTTGAGAAAATTTTTATACTCAAAATTTTCGTTTCAAAACAATATATAAGTATACATTCTTAATCCAATGCGTCTATTTAAATTATGCGTGTATGTTTACTGGTAATAAATTTGGAATTATCGTCCTGGAATTCAAGAAAAGCTAATAAAAAATTTAATAAAATAAACCAATGACCTCCTTATTATTATTATTTTGATTATAACAGCATAAGAGAGTCATTCATGAATTTGTCGGGATATAAAATATAAATTAATCTACGACAGTCAGAAAAAAATAAAGAATATGCCGACTCTGGTCAATGAAATCTGAGTCACATACACAACGAGTGGGATCAACAAACACTTCAGTTTTACAATTCATTCCCCGTAACATGAAAACAACGTGGCAAGTGGAGATGAATGTAAAACACAAAGACGTATTGCAATTGAAATAAAAAAGTGAAAGAGAAAGGCAGCAAAAATATAAGAATTTGGTAAGGACAATACGAAAATACTTCTTCGACTTCTTTGTCACATTTACATAGTAATTCAAGTGGAAAATAAATGTCTTAGAAATCGATAGAAGAAATTGGCAGGTTATTTTCGTTTACATTCTCGAATTCATTATTTTTATCTTTAGCTACGGGCTATAGTTTGCTTGAATTATTTCATTTGCTTTAATCGATTTTCAAAAGTAAAAATCGAAAACTAATCTGTTGAATAAAGCATAGAAAATAAATGAAATTTTAAATTAAAATAGAAATTTGAAAATATGTCCTCAGCAATTACTTCTTTGAAAAGCATTTTGTAACAAGAAATTTCAGTAATTATAAGTAAATATGAAAACTTTCTGTTTTTTTTTGTTTTTCTTTAATTTTTGATTTTCACACAGTTTTTGTTTCTTGGGTTTATAAAAACAAAAGAATTTTAATTTGAATTCCAATCCATTTAATTTAATACAGAGTTACTGAAGATCTTATAGTGTTTGTAGCTGGTTTAAGTTTCGGTCGTATATTGGCTTTCAATATGGCTAGTTAAACCAGAAATAAGAAAGAAAAAAAATTGGAATTAATGAAGACATAAAAGAAAACGGCTGAAAAAACTAAGTAGAGATTAGTGACAGAAATAAAAGATAAGAGAAGCACAATCCACGCGTACTAATTTGGGAGTGGTCTCAATAATTCATAGATTTTAATGACATTTTTCAGACATCTGGGCATATGTTCCAAAGAGTTTCCAATTAATTCACTTGAAGTATTCAAGATTCGAAAGCTGCTCTGCCTCTGACTTGACTTGATCTGGTTATAACAATCGTATCTGCAATATACCCGTTGTTCCCGTATAAACTAGACATTTATTGAGAATACGTCTTAATTTTTCTTTTTGGCGATGACATCTGTCGCCGTAGTCTAGTAGTAGGTAGTGTGTTGTGTTATTAGACGTGAGGCTACTTCACTCAATGTCAAGAACAGAAAGTTCAACTTTTTCACTTTCATCCAACACTTAACCTCCAATTCCTTATCAAATATCATAAATAATGTATTTTTATTTTATTTACTATCATTATTACAAGTTAAAAAATATATAAAATTTGTCTATATATATACATAGTTTGAGATTCTACTAGTAAGTATTGCAGCAAATAAAAACTTATTTTAGAGTGAATTTAAATTAACTATAAATATATTTATTACATTAAAGAAAAAAAGATAGTAAAAACCTTATTGAAATTTAAAGAATTTTTATATCAACACTTCTGTCAACTTCGTACTGAAATTGAAGAAGTTGGTGATATTACAAATTCCTTACTAAAGTGTAACTTGAAAACCTGTTGCGATTTTCAAAGCTTTGTGTAATATTACGGGTTACAGTCATAAATATATCTTGGTTGTATTTTTCAGTCTCCTAGTTGAATATCGCCTAGGGAAGTTAAAAATAGTCTTTAAATTTTTATTTTGTATGACCTTAAGTTTTTTAATGTGTGTTTTGGCACATCTGTCTGACCAAACTTGACAGCCGTAGGACATTATTGGACGTATGCACATTTTGTAGAGTAAAATCTTGTTTTTCCACTTCAAAGAAGACTTTCGGTTCAACAAAGGATATAGAGTTCTACCACACCGAATAGCTTTCTCACACGTTTGCAGAACATGCTGTCTAAATGTTAACTTTTTATCTAAAACAACACCCATATATTTGATTGTATCATTGAGAGAAATTTGAGTTCCACCAATAGTCAGAGGAATCGTAGGAATTCTTCTTGGTGACTTGTTAAAAGGGAAAATTATAGCTTTTTTTGCTTCGTTAATTTTAATTTTCCATTTGGAGAAATATTTTTGAGAATATAGAAAACTTTTTTTCAAGTTCTTGACTATGGCTTTTGATTCTTTGCCCGTTGCCATCTGCATACTATGCTGCCGATTGGTTTCTTAATATTTTAAAGTCAGCAATATAAATTGAATACAGTATAGGGCATAATACTGACCCTTGTGGCACCCCGGCCAGGATATTTCGCTGCGAGGAGTATTCGTTACCAATATTGATGACAAATGATCTCACAGCTAAAAAACTAAAAAACTGAACAATCTTTTGTAGATACACTGGGTAGCCAAACGAATTAAGTTTATATATGAGAGCATTGTGCCATACAGAGTCAAAAGCCTTTTCTATGTCTAAACAAAGCATTCCACTGCTCTTACGCTGGTTTTTATTATTAGTTATAAACTATAATAAACAATACATTCTACTTGGTGAATTGTGGAATGTTGCTTTCTGAAACCGAACTGCTCATCTTGAATAATATTATTGTCTTCAGTAAATTCATTTAATCTGCTTAGTATAATTTTTTCAAATACCTTATCAAGACAACTTAGCATGCTAATTGGCCGGTAGCTATTAGGTGATTTAACATCCTTATTTTGCTTCAGTATTGGTATTATTTTTGCAGTTTCGAATTCTTTTGGGAAATAGCCATTACTTAAGCACAAATTGAAAATTTTTGTAAGTAATGTGAAAAACAAATCAGTCATATTTTTCGACATTATAGAATTTATTCCATCTAAACCAGGAGCTTTGGAATTTTTTAACGACTTAACCAGCATTATAATTTCTTTCTTTGTTGTTAAATATTGTTGTACAATATTCTTCCTTGTTGTTAGGTGAAATCTGTCTTTTTAACCATTCCATATGTTTCTTAACTACATTATCCTTTGTAGATAACATATGGTTACGTTTTTACCTTTTTAAAAACGTTTAAATATGAGTTCGTTAATTGCAAACAAAGTAAAAACAAATATGTGTTTAATTTCAGTTAAACTCTCTTTATTCTTTACACTACTTTTGTGTGCCACCGTATACAATTCAACGATACAACAATAATAATCTGTTTTATTCACTAGTTCACACAACTATTAGCTAGATCTTTACAACCACGACTTATTTTGTTCACACGAAACTTCAGACAAGGCTGACTGAATTCTTACTGACTGACTACTGGCCTTGTCTTGTCCTTTATATACGCACGTAATCAGTATGATGAACGTTCTCGATGCGGAATGTTCTTGTTCTCGCCTTCTCGAGAGTTCTATAGCGACCGCATTGTTGCTTGTGTATTTTGCACACTTGTCCATCCCACATGCTTGTTGTTGTTGGAATACTTCTAACGTGTTCGATATATTTATTAGTGTGTATTTGTGCCGTGTGTGTTGTGTTGGTGTAGCTGGTAGCTATTGTTTATCGTTTTTATTGTTAAACGATATTAGGTCGTTTCGATTTATGTAACAATATTAAATGTTGTTTGGTGATAGTTTTCGAATACTTCGGATATAATGTTTGCCTTTTCTTTAACATCATATACGTTAGCGCCATCTACTGTTAAGTGGCTAAACTCGTTTTTGTCCCCTTTGATTGCCTTTGCTAGTTTCCAAAATTTTTTGCTACCAGTTGGCAAGTTTCGTATAAATTGATTCCATTGTTTTTATTAATCAACATCGTAATCTGTTTTAATAGGCACTTGCTGAGAGAAATCTTATCTCTCAGCTGTATCACTACTTCTTTGTAATTTACGTCTATAACGATTTCTCTGGCCAAGCAAGAATAAAGTTTGATGTGAGAGCCTTTTTTGCCAACAAAAACTGATAATGACAGGAATTTTTTTGAAGCTTCTTGTAAAATATATATAACTTTAGACAAAACTGCTTCTATGTTTGCATTAGTAAGTACAACAGCTGGCAGGTTGTTATTTTTAATCTCATTTTCAACCCATTTTTTTATATCGTTCCAGTTAGCTTGCCTATATTGTGGAATCTGTTTAAAATTTTCAGGGAAAATGCAATTAATTTTACGATTGACTAGCGTGTGATCCGAATTAAGTAATTCGGGATGGGTTTCAAGGGGTGAAAAATTTAAATTTGAATTCGATAGTAAGATATCAACTACAGATGGTTGCGTTGGAGCTATGTTTTGACTGAATCGAGAGAAAGAGTTTGGATAGTAAATGTAGTAAGCTGAATTGAGCTGTTGGTTATAAAGGCTGTTACCGGCTGTATTATTTTGGAGACAGTTCCAGCTCGTGCGATGGGCATTGAAATCATCAAAAATAAAATAATCTATTGTAGATGTAGTTATAATATTAAGATCATCAATAAAATTGTTTGTGTATGAGTGGCAATATACTGAAGTAAATCTAACAGCCCTATTTGATATTTTAATAATAATAGAAAAGTTTTCCATACTCGTTGTTAGAAATTTTGAAATTCGTTCTTGGGGATAATTATTTCTAACTGCTATTAGCACGCCTCCACCATGTGTATTGCGATCTTCCCTGTGGGCTTTAAAATTTCTAAGCTTAAATTTATGTTTTAGTTTAAGGAATGTTTCATTTATTAATACTACATCAATTTGTTTTAGATTTAAGATATGCTCTAATACTGTAATGGCATTTGGGTTTGTTAAGCCCTGAGCATTCCAATGCAAAATATTTAATCTAGCCATGAATTCAATATGATTTTATATAACATGCCTAAGCATGTTACCCAGTACTCTGAGTTTATCATATTTAGTTTTACACTTCTCCACAGCAACGATGGCTTCGAAATAAGTATCTAACAGTTGCTCATTTGATAAGTCACTATCGTCTGGTGCTTTCTGACTTTTACGAGCTATTTCGGCATATGTAAAGTTATTATTTTTACCTGAATTTTTATTGATAATGCTTGGTACTTCGGGTCTCACATTACATAGTTCTTCCTCTGGCGAATAAATTTCGGTGCGATAACGTTGTCTTGAAGTTTTTGGCTGACTCCTAGTAGTTACTTTGCGTCGAATCTCCAAATACTCTTTTCTTGCCGGACAATGAGGGTCGTCTGAGCGATGGTTAACATTCTTCAAATTTTTTTTATGCATTTTTTGATCACAGGACCTTTCGTTTCGTTTAATTTATTTAGTTGTCGAGTATAATGATCTATAACAGTTTGATGCACATTTGGAGTATTGTGTGGGTCCTCTAGAGTGTCTAAAGGATTTTTCCAATGAACAGCAATACCTTACAAATATTTAATTTTGATCACCTCCCTCTTAGTAATCTGATCACGATTAAATTCTAGCAGGTACAATGCATCGTCTAGGTTAGATCAAGTAGTTTTAATTTATTTAATGTTTACAGATTCGATGTTAATAGCGTTCTTGAATTCTTCTTTGATAGTATCCACACTAAGTTGTGGTAAACCAAATAATGCAAGCTTAAATTTTTTGTTGTCTTTTACCGGATGGATGAAGAATTTCATGTTGTTTGATTTTAACTTTTCCGTAACACTCTCATAATCATGCATTGAGTTGGTTATGATCTTTGTGCATAATAAGTTCGAAAACTGTTGTGAAATTATGGCCGATATCTACTATTATTGGAGGGATCATAGAACTTTTTTCCTTAAAAGCATCGTTGTCTATAGATGAGGCATCTTCATCTTCCATGTCGGATAGCAGTTGGAATCTGTTATTCGAGACAGTTTTTGGCACTTTGTATTCGGGGCATCTTCCCCAGAATTTTTTGCGTTTTGCGGACATTTAGAAATTTTTAATTTATATAAATAAAATAGATTTAAGTTTGTTGTATATATTAAAGAAAAAACCGCTGATAAAATGATTTCTTTAGCCTAGATGCGCGCATTTTGGCATTCGAACACAAAACTATAAATAATGTATTGTTCCCGATAAAACTTCACAAAATCTTTTGAAAACTTAAAAAATACATACACAACACCAAAGAATTCCTAGGAAAGTCGTATGTATCAAAAATGATACATAAGCCAGAATTATGAAGTTTTTGAATTTTTTAAGTCCTGCTCAAAATTTTCTCTTTTTATTTCGTTTAAAATAACGACAATCACAATACTAACATATTCAAAAAATATCAGGCATCTAGCTTTTTCTGAATAAAAGTTATAATGTCTCAAAAATTTAAATGTATCATTTTTGATACAAAGCTCGATGTACGGTTAAGTCGTCAAATATCCACAAAAACATACTCAGGGCTTATATTTTAAGTGGCTTAAATCACATGGGTTTTTACAAACTGAATTTGTGATGAACTTTCTTTCTAATTTCAATTCCTATATAACAGCAGCTTTTTCCACATCGGTTTGTACTCATTTTTTAAATACTGAGACAAACGAGAAAATGATACGTGAAACAAAAAAATGTTAACATGCGCTAGACATCCACAATGTATTCGCATATTGTAGACTTCTGTTGGAGTTTTAAGTTTACGATTTTACCTTTTTTGGTTTCGTGTAACACCTATCAGTAAAATACTACCGGTTATCATCTAATTTGATATAAAATTATTCGTTGTTTTTATTGTAAATTTTTTTATTTTAAAATGATCATTTTAATATTGAACACTTTTTTCATTTTAAATTCATTCATAGTATTCTCGGTCTTATTAGCATTTGAACAGACTTCAATGAATATCCGTAACCATTAAATGTATTCCAAGTAATGCCACGACTATCTTCAGAGAAATCAGCATTAAATTTTGTTGGATCTTGATAGTATTTGCCATTTAAATTGCTAAAAACGATACAAAAGAAGTAATAATAATTATAAATACAAAAATTAAATAATTTATTAACTGACCTGTAACAACAATTTAAATACCACCAGGCACCAGTTTTAATTACAGCACAATTTTCATCAGCAGTATCATTATCACGATCTTTTGTGGTAAAATTATAACCCACATGCCCACTTAATGAATCCCCAGCATCGCCCGTATATGATCCGACTTTAATCAGTTTGTAATTTTCAGTCTCATTCCCCACTTGGAAATCGTCATACTTGGCGTATCGAACATTATCGAAATCCTCCAAAAGTATGAGCATCTCCACGGGCTTAAGACTGGTGGTTAGGGCGTGCAATTTGTCTAATCCTATAAAGAATTCACCTTCTAAATTGCCAAAACCAGATTTATACTCTGTCCAATTCAGGTAAAAGTCCACCGCTCCATTGATACGTCGTTGAATAACCGTCCAACCGCCATCCTCTACGCTGTTATTACAAGCAACGTAAAATGGTGCAGGGCCATACAGAGGATTCGTAATGAGGCACTTATTTATTACACAATAATTATCATTGATATCCGCACAACTGGTGGGATATATTTCATCGCGATCCCTAACATCCTCATCGTTGATATGTACAACAACACGTAAATGATTTAAGTTTTTCGTATTCATTGCAAAAGATTTATTTGAAATATTTTTAAAAATTTCTATGAATATTACTTTCCGATTGAATTTTCTATTTTTTAGTTAACAATCGCTTTTGATTCGTGTCCTAACGGTTGTAGATTAAAAGCTGGAAACTGAAATTACAAACAGTTACGCACTAAAATTAACCCCTATACAGGCAACTAATATTCGGGAAGATTGATTGCTGCTTAAAAGTAATTGAAGAAAAGTTTTAAATGAAGACATTGCAGTTGAGAGTAATTCATGAATTTTAAAAGCCTTTTAAAAATGAAAAAATTACATTAGTTTAGTAGGAGGGATTATGCATCACCTACAGTAATGTTAACAACTGACATAAATTTATTTGCCCATAATGAATTCTTTTCTTCCCCGATTTATTTTTTTAATGTTCCGAAAGTGTGTGGTTTAAAAATAGAATCAATTTCTGTCACTGCCGTTTTTCTTTTTCCGCTTAAACCTGAATTATATTAAAAATATTTTTTTCAATTACTTACGCAATTAGACCGTGAACCCTTCAAACATTTTTCAGTGGCATCTGAAATATTAAAAAAGTATTTTTTTTAATAATATTGAAGTTGAATAATTTTAAAAATAATTCTTACTTAAGTGTTGCTGAATATCCTGATAAAATTGCAATTGATCCTTTTTAGGTATTGCATTATTGCCAATAATCGTAAGCTTCTCGTCTATTTTCTGCATCAAATTGAATTTATCGGATATTGTAGTCTTCAAGGCCTGGGTATGACCTTCCAAATTCGTTTCTTTCAGAAGATTTTGAATATTATTCTGATTGTTAATCATCTCTCCCGAGATATTCTTCGGCATTAAATTGCTTTCTATGTCGGTTATCTTTGCATCGATTTTCTGTAACGCAATCATTTTGTCGGAAGTTGTATTCTTCAAGGTCTGAGTATGATCTTTGAAATCAATTTTTTTGCAAAGTTCTTGCGTGTCATTTTGCTTATGTAGAATTTTCGCCAACATATTATCATGCTCTTTTAGTTTTTCTCTAATGTCAGTCATAACTAAGATTTTATCATTGAGTGGTGGTGGGACTAATGAAAATTTGCGTTCAGCTTCGTGTTTTTCTAATAATTTTGGTTGGTTTTTATATAATACTGAAGACACAGCGATTTGAAGAAAATACTGAAATGTTATGCTAAAAATAAATCTTTGACATCATTTGCACATAGCGCCTGGTGCATTGATGTTTCATCAGCTTTGTTCTTTAATTACTGATAACAAATGTATGTATACAGTTGGCGCATAAAGTATGCATCCATTGTTAATTTTTTCAATAAATACGCTTACAAAAACGTCAATAATTTGACAGCCTCTCATTTTAATTGCTATTGTTATAGCTTACAGGTCTGAAATAAATGTTTAGATTTCAACGCAAAATATTTCATTTCAATATTTATTTATTTCTTGTTTCAATCATTATAGTTTTTATTAATTTATTGCAAGCTTCAGATAATGACGCAACAGACATTGATAAGAATTTGAAATAAAATCTATTTTAGCTTCAATATAATATTCTTTTGAACTATCTGAACAATATTTTATGATTATTATTTTTATCTGATTATTTTATTTTTTTCTTAATACGATGATACGTGATAATCCAATACCCCAAATATATAGTAATCTCCTATCAATCATTGGATGTTAACTCTAACATTGATTAATGCAGATGTAATGCAGACAAAATACAGACAAAAATAATTTGCTAAGTATACCACATAAAGTGACTAAAATGTTGACAACACTATCCCTAGAAAACGAAAATTGACAACGATAGTCAAGAATACACACTCCACGTAATAAATTTATTTTTTCAGAAAATATACGAATCAAAAATTTACATTTTAAAGTTAAAAATAAAATTGTTCAACAAATTATTGATTGTTTATTGAAGTATTGAAAAATTTTACATTATTACAGGCAATATTTGCCATAATTGTCATTGCATAAGTGGTCATGGATGTCATCACCAATGGAGAAAGCCACTCAATATAACACTCAGATGAAAAGCAGGGTGTAATATACTACTGACATCCAAACATTTACACTAACACAGATGAGAAGAAGACTTCCAACATTTTCAATGACAAGTTGAACTCTTCCATTGTATTCTTTATACATTTTTGGTCGTCAGCTTTCCTTTGGCGGAGAAGCAGTATGCATACGATCTTTGAGCCAAACAAATTGAATTTCTTTCCGATAAAGCAAACCACGACGTTTCATTTCAATGCAAGTTTTGCTTGGGTGACTATCACGATAAAATTAGGAACCAAGATGGCAACATCCCCAAACAGCCAGTCATCTTATACATATGGAAATAAGCGTGGGAGAAAATTTGCAGTCAATTGGTTCTGTCATTACAAATACAGAGATAAAGTTAATAATACCCTACGGTATAGGCACTAGGACACTATCAAACAGTATCAGAAAAAAAATCAAATGTTTCAGTTTGTGGTCATGTCATGATCCACTTAATTGGAAAAGGAAAAACAACTCAATTTGTTGTTAAAAACTATTGACATCCTTATAAACACAAGCAGGAGGTCCGGCGATAGAAACCTGCGGTAATAGATAAGGGAATTAATAGATATTCCTTCACATTCACTACAAGCAAGGATTGTTCACATTTGTTGGTGCTAACCTTCACCGAACGCCGCCTAAAAGTTCACCAGAACAAAATATTTCCTTCCAACCCTACACTATAAGCCAGAAATATGGAATTCATGCAGTTTGATATTCAATTTTAATGGAATTTCATTCTAATCTAATAAATTTACAGAACTAACCGAGAGATTCGAAAATAGAAGGGCCCTTCAGATAATTATTGAAATAATAAAATGGTTTTATGGCAATATCTGCAAATCGTATACTGTTTTTATGGCTGTGAAGTAACCCGATTGTGTTTTCAATGTATTATTTTCATGGCAGATTTACAAAAAATTTCGTATGTCGGTAGTATCAACATCTTCAAAATAAAATACATACTTTACTGTATTGTGTAGTATTCAATGGTGAATAAAAATTTAAGAAAATGTTTGTATCATTTTCTACCTCCCTATTATTTCCTCCACCACTGTATATAAAATTGGAGTATATATTTTATTCCTTTGTCAAACACTCTCACCAGACATATTAAAACAACAAATACAAAAATATTAAATTTTTTGATAATTTTTATTAATTAAAGACACGAGCTGACTGCTTTATCAGCATCCATGAAAGAATTAACCCATTAATCATCACAGAAAATTTAATTTCTAAAAAGCTTTTTATAAAATTTGCAATGTTTTTACGAATAAATGGGTATTCATTTGAAATTCATTATGAAACTTAGACATCAGTCTGGCATAAGAGATTTTGGAGAATTTCAGCTAGTTTAGTTCTTCTGATGAATTCGAATTTAATTTAAAAATTCTATTTTGTAAAGTTTTTCAATTATTTGGTCTTACAATTAAATCAAGGGAGTACCTTTAATGGTTGTGCCATAAAAGGTACAGTGTACATGAAACGGTTTTAATTGAAACATAAATTATGAAACCGATTATCAAAATTCAAAGAAAAATTTACAAAAAATCGTCATGTTTTTAAAAACATTATGACACACATACACACATATGTGTATGTGGATATGACGGTAGAGATTTTGCATTCTACTTGTCTTTATTCGCACGGAGTTGATAATATTCATAAAATTGCTAAACGATCACATACGAATAGAAAAGACTGAGTATTCTACAGAATTTAAAATTCAAAACAACACAATATTACATACAAACACTGGCATACTACAGATTTCAAATTTATAACCTGTATTTGATGCCGAAGTGCATTTCCATTTCTTATCTCAAGTAGTATAAGAAGAAATTATTTGTCAGCTTGAGGAGCATGATTCATATTAAAATTGTTTTGTTTGATGTGCGATATTAGTAGCTGAAATTCAAATTCTTCTAAATGTATTCCTTTTAATAAATAAGAAAATGCGTCAAACTCATTTGTGTTGGGCAAGTTTGTGGTAGAAATTAATTTGTTGTTTAAACAAATGTTAATGGCCCATTCCTATCTTGATTGAATTAAATACAAGTAATTATTCACAAATAATACAGGCAAGTGTATTGAAGTTACTCTTCCACTCAATTTTAGAACTGTAATTGAAATAAATTCACATGTTTTCATATTTAAATACATACAAAATAAATTTCTGAAATCAATTTCATATT
The DNA here is from genome assembly GCA_936449025.2 of Sarcophaga subvicina. NCBI lineage: Eukaryota > Metazoa > Arthropoda > Insecta > Diptera > Sarcophagidae > Sarcophaga > Sarcophaga subvicina. The sequence continues at coordinate 88,852,332 of OW388080.2, forward strand.
TAAGAACATCAGATGCTAAATTGTCACTTGTTAACTTACTTCTTATTTCTCTTCTTTCTGCGTTTGTCAATGTAGCTCCCAGACTTCGTGGAACAACTCGAGATAATAAAATTGGTCCAATAATTGCTGCTTTTGAGTTTTATAGCTTCAAGCAAAGTTTTTCGACTTTCCTGAAGCTCCTTTCATTACTTCTCCTCTTCTAGATAATTTATTCTTTATTTTAGATTGAAATTATTTTCTGTTTTCAAATATTTTCTTTGCAATTATTCAAATTCTTTCAATCTGGTTTATTTGGTTACATGCACCACTTCAATAGTCTTTCTTGAATGCTATTAGAAAGAAATGGCAAGATCTGAACACAGAAATGCTTCCTGCTACATAAAAAGTGTTTATCTTTTTAAAATGCTTTTAGCACACTTCGTTTGATTTGCCCGACATTGAATTTGTCAAATTTATTTTTGAAATTATTTTTGCTACATGATTACAGATGCAGCTTATAACGAAGGCACACTAGCGGAGGACAAAAGCAGGATTTTGTCATGTGCAATCTTTACATTCGAACCAGAATACCTTTAGTATACTCCGTAATCACCTGTGAAGAAATATTTGCAGTGGACACACGCAGTTGTTACATATGAGATGAGAACGCAGAGCTTAACCTTTTGTTGGATTTCCATGCCTTCCAAGGCTTTCGTAAAACAGTTTATAAGCATGAGTAGCCAGCGTTGGATAAATGATCTACTGATAGCAAAGCTGAAAATGTTTGAATTTCACATTCTTGAAACTGAAGCTAGAAGGCTATCGTTAGTATTGATGATCATACGGACGTGCTACATACTGTTTTCAATAACATTCATTAGATCTTCTTGCGTTGGTTTTCCGTAGATTTTTTAAAAGAATAATTACACTTCACAAACAAAAAGTTTATTGTCACAGATAAGCGACTTTAAGACATCACAAAACAAGAAATGTAAAACGACTGCAGCAGGTGACCATACCGGTCAGTAAAATGTAGTCATGAATCTCAAATAAATATTTGTATTGCACTACGAGGAGTAGTAATTTTGTTTATATTTAGCAGCAGACATAACTTTTTGTACAAATTACAAATGAAGGTGGTATTCTATTTGACATCATTTACGTCCACGGATGTTAAAAATTCAATATATTACATCATATTGTTGTGCTATTACTCCTGAAATATTGTATTCAGAAATAAGTTATGAAACTAGATGTGGCAACTGCTTATTTTTTACAGTCAGTATCACTTTACAGAACTGATTACAGAATATCGAAAGGTTTATCAAATAATTGGACATGACAACCACAACCCTTTTCATTAGTAGTAAAAAATATGAAACAAACTGCAAAATGCCGTTCAACAACTGATATAGTGAAATAGGTAAAGCTGAAGTAGGAAATCTCTCCGTTTTATCACTTTCAGTAAATCTTGTGTAACCATCTAAACTCCTTTATTTAAGATGGCTGCAACGTACTTTTTGTATTTATTAACCCTCGATTACAACTGATATCAATAAGAGAAATTACTCTTATACACGGATTTAATTTTAAATATTTTTTTTCTCACAGGCTTTTAATTAATTTTAAAATTTAAATGATTGGCAAAACAATTCTTTCCAAAAATAAGCGCAATGGTTTAAGGGGCTTATCATTCGCTAACTGAATAGACTGGATCTTTTTGTTAATATCCAAGAGGAATTGGGTAAATTTTTATTAAGAAATAAATAAATAAATAAATAATGGCATCGCATAGGAAGATACTGGAGCCTTTCTTAATTATTAAAAAAAAATCATTTCATTTCAGGGGTTACTAAAAATATCACTGAAAATTGTTGAAAATTCTAGCAATTTCAGGTTAAATGATCCTGCAAGCATTGATGGAGTTAATGGCAAAGGCAGTTGCCACACACATACATTCCTTCCGCTTTAAGATCTCTGTGGACATTTCGTGTGTTATGACGCAGTCACGAAAATGAATTGGGGCAGAGGACGAAGCCCCATCAGAGCGAATTCACGCCATGTGGCGATTTAGTTTTTATTTTTTAGAAATATTCAATATAATCGGAGTATATAATAGAATAAGAAATTGTAAGATTACAAAAGAATAATAAATAAAATCAATAGATTATGAGGGAACTAATCAGTAATAATCTGTGTCTCTAGTCATGGTATTTGCTTATTAAATTTCTGTGAAGAATTTAAACAAAAAAAAACATCAATATTGAGAACATTTGAAACAATTAAATTAACACACATATCTTCTGATGATGATGACGATGTTTCATTTCATGGGTACTTTTTTAAACTTGTTTTGATTCCTTCCATACTAAATTGCGTAAAGACAATAACACTCATGATTGATCAGTGCAACTAAAGTAAATGAAAATGTTAAGACACTCTCAGAAATTTTACACACAAGTTCAAGAACAAATTTACAAATATTATAGCCTTTGCCGTTCTATATCCATATAGGTTATGTAAATTGGGATTCGCGATTTGTTCACTGACAATAGACTTCAGAAATCATTTTCAGTAAATTTTAAAATAAACGAATTCCTGCTGAATCCTTTAAGAACAAATCGCATCGACAACAAGATTGTCATCTGACAAGAGCAGCTGTATTCTTCCATTTAATTCTCAAAATAATTCAATTTCGTTTATTGTTGATTTTGCATTTTATTTTAAAACTAAGATTTGATCATGAACGTTCAAAGATTCCAAATAAAATTTTTCTATTAACTGAGATCGGCCCTTTTTAAAATAATCAGGGGGACTATACCTACCCGTCTGACGATAGTTACTTCTAAATTTAGATTTAGGATCGAAAACAATTCCAATTTTTCACTGAGAAAACATTTTTATAAGTCGACTGCAACCAGCCAGCAACATTTTAAATAAAATACAACATCACTAGTGCAGTGTGTGAGTAATTCTTACAGCCAATATATATGCATATGTCCAAGTATGCATACTTTATACTTTATAGTTAACGTGCATTTTTTATTGTTTATACTTTAGCTTTATTTTATTATCGCATTTTCATTTTCAACACTTGCTGTATTAAAAACTTTTAAATCACAAGAAAATTTCAATTCAATGCCAGTTGATTTTAACCTTTTAATAGAAATGCACTGAAAAGAATTGTGACAACACCAGCTTGAAGAGATGAAAATGAAATTTTACAAACTAACATTTTTGTTATTGTGTATGTGGTACTATGCACAGGCTGCGATCAAAGTAAGTACTTTACATAAATTAGTATTACAATCAGAATCAATTCGTATATTCGTTATAAACGCAGCCAAATAGTAATAATATTTCGGGCGTAATTGATTCGTTTGATTACACACGATTTGATAATCAATTAATAAAATTACAAAATGGAAGCGATATACTACAAAATAGTATATCGAATATTCAAAAGGACCTAGACAGGCTTAGTGTCTTGGAACGAAATATTAAAAGTCTGTCACAACAAATGGAAACAATGCATGAGCAGCTGCTACACAAGAGTAGACCAAAAGCCGAAGATTTAAATATAATTTTAAAGTAAAGTTTTTACATAAAAAAGAAAGTGTGAATGAAATATACCTTTGAAGAGCATTCATGAATTAAAGTTTACGTTAATAATTGGTTCGGAATTGCTAAAGATACCATAAAGAATTGTTTCACGCTAAAAATATATGCATTAATGACTATAAAAATAAAAACACGCACACAGTCATAGAAGTTCGTTTCATCGAATCAGACGAATTCGCACTAAACGCAGACGAATTCAAAGGTACCGCAAGGTTCTGTACTATCTCCAACATACATACATAATTCGCCATTACAATCCTTCAGTCCGGATTACGACCTAGCTTCACACACCACTTATGTTTTCTGCATTAATCTCATACATGAGTGGCCGGACCTACAGTTTAAAGTCGACTCTGAACCACAGAATTTTGAAAAACCTTTTTAATGTAATTCTATTTACATTCAGAGTTTTTGCCAGAAATCTATTTTCGTTTTTATGTCTGAACTGAGGTTTTGAATCGTGGCCTTACCTCTTACAAGGCAACACACTACTTACTACACTACGGCGGCTTTTATCTCCAATCTATATTTTATTTTCATTAAGGATCTTTCTGCCTTTAACTTCTAAGCCTATCTGTTCTTTTGTAGATGACAGTAAAATTTGCCAATCATATTATTTTAATGGTGGGTCGAGCCCTTTGGCGAAACGGCTTAATATAAATCGACGCCTACATTCTATAACGTTCTAAGTTTACTTAGAACGTTTTTAATGTTCTTGCATTTTTAAATTCTACGTTCTAACTTAAATACTGTCAAAATTTGGTTAAGATGCGCCTATCCGTTCCCAAGTTATAGGAAAAAATCTACCTAGAATACACATATAGTCGTATTTCACGTGTAAACTTTGAGAGCTCATAACTCAAAACACACTTTTTCGACTTAGAATATTATAAAACGGAGGCGTCGAAATGACACTATCACATTCGACCTACAGTCAATCTCCGAATGTCTTCTTATAAATGGTGATGATTTTAAAGGGCGACAAAAACGCAATGCTTTTTATTAAAGCACAAGCGCAGCAATAATATTGCCTCATCTGTAGTTATGGGTGGTGGAAACATACATAAGTCAGACGCTCTTAATGTTCTGCGCACGAAAATTCCGTGTCATGTTCCAGTGCCTCAGCTTCCTAAGACTTTGCGAGAAATACAACACTTAATATAATCTCCTTACCATTTCCATCACTTATATCCGAACGAGAATGGAATACAACTTGCATGTACGGGCCGGTGCCTCAAAGTCATTTTGATGCTTTTCAACTGCATACAGAAGAATGCGAATGTGCTCAATAATAACGGTAGGGTATCCAACACTATTGATTCATTGGAGCATAGTAATGTGGCCTGCGTTTCATTGTTGTACCGCTACAACAACGGATTTTTCTCTAATGAGATAAAGAAACAAGTTCCCGAAAATCGTTTCCGTCTTTTTCACAGGACGTGTCAGTTTGTTTGTTGTCGATTGGCCAGTAGAACTGCTTTACAGACAGAATTCGTTCTTTCGCCGAACTATCCGTAACCCTAGCCTACAGAGGTCTTTCCTGCCACTTATAATATAAAAAGATTCAAATCCAATGTCCACAAACACTATTCCCGCTGTCCTCCATTCCATACTGTATTTTCCTAATTCCTATACCAGGCACTGCATGTGTACGGTTCATCCCCTGAGTGTTGGTCTAATAAAAAGTTAAATAATATACTTGTTCATACAAGCTTATTGTGTGAATGACTGTAGTGACTCGTCAAAACACTGTTTAGACTTTATCAGTGCGCCTTTTCAACTTGTGCTGGAGAAGTCCTGGAGAAGATTCATGAAAACCAAGTCATCACACATCATTATGCGAAACTGAAAAAGCTGTCTAGAATGATGTTGAGCAACTGCTGAAGCTCTCCGAATCTTTTGATACTGCGCGATGTTTCTGATAAGGCGAATGCCACTATTTTCGGCAAAATTGTTCAGTTGCTTATCTACGCTACCAAACGGGATGCTACAGCTGGTTTCAGCGCTATTGAATGGGAGTCTATCAAAATGGGTCTGGAAGTAAATGGCGAAAAAACAATCGCAGATTACGGTCGAAAACTATACTTTCGATGGACAATGGCTTTATCTTGGCTCAGTCTTCTCAATCAATGACATGTACGTTGTGTAGCAAATTAATATGCAACTGCTGCGGTGACCCGAATATATCGTTCGGAGAGAAAAAAATGCTCCGATGAAATGGGCATCTGATGTGGGCCGATTTTACAAAATAATGCTCCACTTAGCATAACACTTCCTGCACCAATATCTCGCTTGAAACATATGCTTGCTCTCTTTTTTCTTATTTAAATCATGGATTTGGAACAAGGACGGTAAATCTTTTAAAAACTGGAAAATCAATCAATTTCTTTAGATAAGTGTTAGGTAATCTCTTATCACTAATATTCCGGCAAATGTGAATCTCCTTCCATGACCGGTACGTAGTCCCAATTTTTATCCGTTCTTAAACCTGAAGGGAATTTTTACAGCAAAAGTTTAAAAAAAAGGAAACGCCATAATCGATAATAAATGGTTAAAAAAATAAAATGGGATTATCGATTGTATATTGAAATTAAAATTCTTCAAAACCTTCTAAACTCCATGGAAAGCTTAAACAATTATTAATTTTGCAACAATTTGCACCTGATGCAACCCAACCAAATCAAAGTGAACTTCATAATATTGAATATTTCCTTATCGAATTTACATTTAAAGTTATCATTATATGTGCTACACAACGAAGTCATAAAAATTGGGACTCCAATGTACATGAATTCTTTTTTTATTTTATAATCAGAACAAACTCAAGCACTTGGTATTATGGCGCGCGGCGACACATAAAATTTAACTGATTAAATTTGCATATATATTGGTAATATGTATTTTGATTAGCACAGCAACACATCAACATTGTACCTTCAAACTACATTATATTATGCAACACAGGTAGTAAAAATCAGAAGTATTTTGATATTCTTCAAACTCACCTCAGCCTATAACATAATTGGTCATTACAATAATTTAGTCAGGATTACAGCCTAGCTCTCACACCAGTTATGTTGTCTGCATTAATTTTATACATGAGTGGCTGGACCTACAGTTTAAGAATGACAGAACTTTGAGAAACCTTTTTATTTACTCTCAGAATTTTTGCAAAGAAGTCTTCTGAGAGGAAGTGGCCGAAGAAATATTTTTTCATATTTGTTTGTTTGTTTTTGTTTTGATGTCTGACGTGGAGTTTAAACCGTGGCCTCACGTCTAATAAACCAACACAGTACCTACTACACTACGGCGACTCGGCCTATACGTATGAGTATTTTTTACGTTAAAACAAAAAGACGAGTTTTATCCATTATTTGATGTACGGTCGGGCAACTGTAGACAATTCAAAAATCTGTTTCGGATAGGATTTTTGATATTTGTTGGTTATCAATAACTTCTAAAAAAAGTTGGTATTTGGTATTCGGAATGAATGAATTATCTGAATAGAAATACTTTAAAAACAAGCCAAGCAAACAGTGTGCTAACAATACGTTCATTCGTAATAATTTCTATGGAATATATACATTTATACATAACCATTACAATCCTTTAGTCTGGTCTACCTTCTCATACGACCCATAATAAATTTATTCTTGTAGAGTTTATTCCAAATTCAGCAACTTAATCAACAATTCTGAATTATCAAATACGGCTTTGTGTTCCGATTAATCGCTCTAAAATTTCATCGCGTTATTCTTGCGTCGTTGAATACTCAACTACAAAAAAGAAAACAACAACAACAAAAAAACTTGTCAAATAAAGGAAGTAAAAATAATTTTTCTTTTATTTTACAACTTCGTACTTTAAAATCATTTCGTTAACATCAATCGATCTCAATTAAATATTTATAATTTCCTTGGCTGGATTAACATTTGCGCAAACTTTAGAGAGTAATTAAAGCCATGAAAATCATACCAAGTTATTCCCTTTTCTTTTAAAGCCTTTGCTGGATATTGATAGTATTTGCCATTTAAATTGCTAAAAATAATACAAAAGAGACAATAATAATTATAAACACAAAAATTAATTAATTTATTAACTGACCTACTATAACACTTATAGTACCACCAGGCACCAGTTTTAAGTTCCGCACAATTAAACTTTTCGGAAATATCATTATCACGATCTTTTGTGGTAAAATTATAACCCACATGGAGACTAAGTGAATCCCCAGCATCGCCCACATATGATCCGATTTTAATAAGTTTGTAATTTTCAGTCTCATTCCCCACTTGGAAATTGTCATACTTGGCGTGTTTCGTCACATTTTCGAAATCTTCCAAAAGTATGAGCAACTCTACAGATTTAAGCCTGGAGGTTAGGGCGTGCAATTTGTCTAATCCTATAAAGAATTCACCATCTAAATTGCCAAAACCAGATTTATACTCTGTCCAAGTGCGGTAGAAGTCCACCGCGCCATTGATACGTCGTTGAAAAACCGTCCAACCGCCACCCTCTACGCTATTATTACAAGCGACGTAAAATGGTGCAGGTCCATACAGATGATTTGTAATGAGGCACTTATTTATTACACAATAATTGGCATTGATATCCGCACAACTGTTGGGATATGATTGATTGCTGCTTAAAAGTAATTGAAGAAAAGTTTGAAATGGAGACATTGCAGTTGAGAGTAATTCATGAATTTTAAAAGCCTTTTAAAAATGAAAAAATTACGTTATTTAAGTAGGAGGGATTATGCATCACCTACAGTAATGTTAACAACTGACATAAATTTATTTGCCCATAATGAATTCTTTTCTTCCCCGTTTTTTTTTAATTTTCCGAAAGTGTGTGCTTTAAAAATAGAATCAATTTCTGTCACTGCCTTTTTTTCTTTTTTCGCTTAAACCTGAATTATATTAAAAATATTTTTTTCAATTACTTACGCAATTAGACCGTGAAGCTCCCCCTTCAAACATTTTTCAGTGGCATCTGAAATATTAAAAATTGTTCTTTAATAATATTGAAGTTGAATAATTTTAAAAATAATTCTTACTTAAGTGTTGCTGAATATCATGATAAAATTTCAATTGATCCTTTTTAGTTATTGCATTATTGCCAATAATCGTAAGCTTCTCGTCTATTTTCTGCATCAAATTGAATTTATCGGATATTGTAGTCTTCAAGGTCTTGGTATGACCTTCCAAATTCATTTCTTTCAGAAGATTTTGAATATTATTCTGGTTATTAATAATATCTCTTGAGATATTCTTTGGCATTAAATTGCTTTCTATGTCGGTTATCTTTGCATCGATTTTCTGTAACGCAATCATTTTGTCGGAAATTGTATTCTTCAAGGTCTGAGTATGATCTTTCAAATCAATTTTTTTGCAAAGTTCTTGCATGTCATTTTGCTTATTTAGAATTTTCGCCAACATATTATCATGCTCTTTTAGTTTTTCTCTAATGTCAGTCATAACTAAGATTTTATCATTGACTGGTGGTGGGACTAATGGAACTTGGCGTTCAGCTTCGTGTTTTTCTAATAATTTTGCTACTATTCCCCTTATTTGTAAAGACTACATACATTTTATTAAAGAGTTCCATTTGTTGCCGTAGTAGAGCATCATGATTGATTTTCGCTTGTAGATTCAGTCGTTCCAGTTGAGTTTCGAAGCGTATATAATCACACGAATGAATCTCTTCACAGATATCATCATTGATGCAGAAACATGAAATATTTTTTATTTAATTCTCTTGTTTAAAATCAACGACAGAAAATACTTACTTTTGTTTCGCCCACTACAAAAGATTGTGCTTTCAAAATGCACAATAAATATAAAAGATCTACCCAGTGCTTCATATTTGCTATGAAAGTCTTGTATTGATGAGCATCGTTAATAAGCGTTGCTTTTTATATAATTCTGAAGACACAGCGACAAGTAGAAAATACTGAAATGTTGTGCTAAAAATAAACCACAGACATCATTTGCACACAGCGCCTGGTGTATTAATTTTCCATCAGCTTTGTTCTTTAATTACTGATAACAAATGTATGTATACACTGCGCGCATAAAGTGTGAATCCATTGTTACCTTTTTCAATTAAATACACTTACAAAAACGTCAATAATTTTAAAAACCTTTCGTTTTAATTGCTATTGTTATAGCTTACAGGTCTGAAATAAAATATTTAGATTTCAACACTAAATTTTTCATTTCAATATTTATTTATTTCTTGTACTAATCCTTATCGTTTTATTAATTAATTGCAAGCTTCAGATAATAAGGCAACAGCCATTGATAACACAGCCCTGCAAATTTGGACTTTTTTGTGCAAATAAGATGGTTTCAGGTGTTTTCGAAGGCATTTGGTGCGCTAAACACGAATCTGGTTTCAAAAATTTTCCATCACGTCAGGTTTTCGAGAAAAAGGGGGTTGAAAACCCTAAAAATAGCGTTTTTGGCCATTTTTGAAACATTGTAGAGCTCAACACTGACGTGCTAGAACCATCGCTATTGTTAGAAATTGACAACTGATCTTTGCTCTTTAAAATGAGCCCAAAGCCAAATTGTTTGCATACACCCTTAAAGTAGAGGGTGGGTTTATGTCAAGGGGTGCAAAAGAAAAAGAAACACATTACGGAGCTCCTTAAAAATTAATCAGATCTACTTGAAAATTGTTAATCAGGGGTTTTTTGGGTCGCTGATTACAGACCTTCATTCAGATTTAAAAAAATTCAAAATGGCGGATCCAATATGGCGGTTAAGTAAATCTGATTAATTTTTATAAACCTCGACCGCCCGAAAGATTCGATAATTGAGAGGTCCTTCAGATAATTATTGAAATAATAAAATGGTTTGATGGTAATATTTGTAAATCGTATACTGTTTTTATGGCTGTAAAATATCCCAATTGTGTTTTCAATTATTTTCAGGCCAGATTTATACAAAATTTCTTATGTGGGCAATATCAGCGTCTTCCAAATAAAATCCATACTTTGTTGTATTGTATAGAAGTGTTCAATAGTAAATAAATATTTAAGAAGTCGCCGTAGTCTAGTAGGTAGTGTGTTGGCTTATTAGACACAAAAGCCTGGGTTCGAGCCCCAGGCCAGGCATCAAAGACAAAATACAAAAGTATTTTCTCGGCGACTTCCTCTCAGTAGATTTCTGGCAAAAACTCTGAGAGTAAATAAAAATTGCCATGAAAAGTTTCTCAATAAATAAAAATCTGTCGTTCGGAGTCGACTTTAAACTGTAGGTCCCACCACTCATGTATAAAATTAACACACACAACATAAGTGGTGTGAGAAACTATGACGTTGTACAATGGGTCAATTCGACCTCCGGGTACTGTACTTGCCTTAATTGACAAGTACACGTCCTCTAACCTAACCTAACCTAACCTACCTCCCTATTATTACCTCCACCACTGTATATAATATTTGAGTATATTTTTTTATTTATTTTTGAATGAAATTATCAAACTTCCACACCAGACATATTAAAATAACCAGTACAAAAATATTAAATTTTTTGAAAATTTTTATTAATTAAAGACACGAGCTGACTGTTTTATCAGCATCCATGAAAGAATTAACCCGTTAATAATCACAGCAAATTTAGTTTTTATAAACCTTTTTATAAAATTTGAAATGTTTTTATTAATAAAAGGGTATTCATGACATTTATGTATGTTTATGCAGATCCAAATTATGAAACTTAGGTATCAGTCTGGCATAAGGGACTTTGGAGAATTTTAAATCGTTTAGTTCTTCTGATGAATTGGAATTTAAGGTAAAAATTCTATTTTGTTCAGAAGGAAAGTTTTTGAATTATTTGGTCTTAAAATTAACTCGAAAGAGTATTTTTGACGGTTGTGCCATAAAAGATACAGTGTACATGAAACGGTTTTAATTGAAACATAAATTATGAAACCCATTATCAAAATTCAAAGAAAAATTTACAAAAAATCGTCATGTTTTTAAAAACATTATGACACACATATATGTATGTAGATATGACGGTAGAGATTTTGCATTCTACTTGTCTTTATTCGCCTTAAGCTGATAATATTCATAAAATTGCAAAATGATCACATACAAAATTAAAAATAACACAATATTACATACAAACACTGGCATACAACAGATTTCAAATTTATAATCTGTATTTGAGGCCGAAGTGCATTTCCATTTCTTATCTGACGTAGTAGAAGAAATTATTTGTCAGCTTGAGGAGCATGATTCATATTAAAATTGTTTTGTTTGATGTGCGATATTAGTGGCTGAAATTCAAATTCTTCTAAATGTATTCCCTTTAATAAATAAGAGAATGCGTCAAACTCATTTGTGTTGGGCAAGGTTGTGGTAGAAATTAATTTGTTGTTTAAACTAATGTTAATGGCCCATTCCTATCTTGATTGAATTAAATACAAGTAATTGTTCACAAATAATACAGGCAAATGTATTGAAGTTACTCTTCCACTCAATTTTAGAACTGTAATTGAAATGAATTCACATGTTTTCATATTTAAATACATACAAAATAAATTTCTAAAATCAATTTCATATTTAAGAACATCAGATGCTAAATTGTCACTTGTTAACTTACTTCTTATTTCTCTTCTTTTTGCGTTTGTCAATGTAACTGCCAGCCTTCGTGGAACAACTCGAGATAATAAAATTGGTCCAATAATTGCTGCTTGTCAGTTTTATAGCTTCAAGCAAAGTTTTTCGACTTTCCTAATTCTCCTCTTCTAAATAACTTATTCTTTATTTTAGATTGAAATTCTTTTCTTTTTTCAAATATTTTCTTTACAATTATTCAAATTCTTTCAATCTGGTTTATTTGGTTACATGCACCACTTCAATAGTCTTTCTTAAATGTTATTAGAAAGAAATGGCTAGATCTGAACACAGAAATGCTTCCTGCTACATAAAAAGTGTTTACCTTTTTAAAATGCTTTTAGCACACTTCGTTTGATTTGCCCGACATGGAATTTGTCATTCTTAGCATTGATAATTCTTCCTTTCTCTCTTCAATTTCTATGTTTTCTTTTAATAATTAAAAGCTGATGTTATATTTCCAAAAGCAATGAGACAGCTTTTATATTAACACCCGCGATTTTGGGTTTTGTTTTTCGAGCACGAAGAAAGTTTTTATTGAAAACTTTAATAATTTTCTTATGCGATTCTTATTCGCCACCCATCTTCAGAAAAAAGTAAAAATTATATAAAATTTTTTTTCGAAATTAATTTTGTCACATGATTACTGATGCAGCTTATAAGGAAGGCACACTAGCGGAGGACAAAAGCAGGATTTTGTCATGTGCACTCTTTACATTCGAACCAGAATACTTTTAGGATACTCCGTAATCACCTGTGAAGAAATATTTGCAGTGGACACACGCAGTTGTTACATATGAGATGAGAACACAGAGCTTAACCTTTTGTTGGATTTCTATGCCTTCCATGGCTTTCGTAAAACATTTTATAAGAATGAGTAGCCAGCGTTGGATAAATGATCTTCTGATAGCAAAGCTGAACATGTTTGAATTTCACATTCTTGACACTGAAGCTAGAAGGCTATCGTTAGTATTGATAATCATACGGACCAGCTACAAAATGTTTTCAATCACATTCAATAGAGCTTCTTGCGTTGGTTTTTCGAAGTTTTTTTTGTTTTTAAATAAATTTCTTCAAACACGTCAAAAACAATAAAACGGTTTATTGCCACAGATATGCGATTTCAAGAAATCACACAACAAGAATTATAAAACGACTGCAGCAGGTGATCATCCCGGCCAGTAAAATGTATTCATGCTTCTCAATTAAATATCTGTATTGCACTACGAGGAGTAGTAATTTTGTTTACATTTATCAGCAGACATAACTTTTTGCACAAATTACAAATGACGATGGTATTCTATTTGGCATCATTTACTTCCACGAATGTTAAAAACTCAATTTATTATATCATATTCTTGTGCTATCTCTCCTGGAATATTGTATTCAGAAATTAGTTATGAAACTAGATGTGGCAACTGCTTAATTTTTACGGTCGAAAGTTTTAAAGTAATTGGAAATGACAAATTCAAACCTTTTCATTAGTTGCAGAAAATGTATAACGAACTGCATAATGCCATTGAACAACTGAAATCGTGAAATAGGTAAAGGTGAAGTAGGAAATCTGTTCGTTTAAACTCTTTCAGTAAATCTTGTGTAACCATCTAAACTCCTTTAGTTAAGATGACTGCAACGTAATTTTTGTATTTATTGACATTCCTTTACTAATTCTACAACTGATATCAATAAGAGACATTTCTCTTATACACGTATTTCATTTTAAATACATTTTATTTCTCACAGGCTTTTAATTAATATTAAAATTTAAATGATTTGCAAAACAATTCTTTCCAAAATGAGCGCAATGTTTAAAGGGGCTTATCATTCGCTAACTAAATAGACTGGATCTTGTTGTTAACATCCAAGGGCAAAATTTTATTTATAAATAAATAAATAAATTTATGGCATCGCATAGGAAGATACTGGAGCCTTTCTTAATTATTATAATTATTATATAGGATTATATAGGATTAGGGGTCAAGGGCTAACCAAAAATAGCACTGAAACTTGTTGAAAATTCTAGCAATTTCAGGTTAAATGATCCTGCAAGCATTGATAGAGTTAATGGCAAAGGCAGTTGCCACACACATACAGTCCTTCCGCTTTAAGATCTCTATGGACATTTTGTGTTTTATGACTTAGTCACAACGAAAATGAAGGACGAAGCCCCATCATTAGTTTATTGATTGTGAAAGGAAGTGTTACAGCTGAAGTTAAAAACAAATTGATTTCACACGAAAAGCAATTATTTTTTAACAGATCGAAATCACGTCGTGTGGCGGTTTAGTTTTTATTTTTTGGAAATATTGAATATAATCGTAGTATATAATAGAATAAGAGATTGTAAGATTACAAAAGAATAATAAATAAACTCAATAGATTATGATTGAACTAATCAATAATAATCAGAGCAGATAAGCAGATTATTATCACCCACTGTGTCTCTAGTCATGGTATTTGCTTATTAAATTTCTGTGAATAATTTAAACAAACAAACATCAACATTGAGAACATTTGAAACAATTAAATTAACACACATTTCTACTGATGACGACGACGATGTTTCATTTCGTGGGTACTTTTTTAAATTTGTTTTGATTCCTTCCATACTAAATGGCGTAAAGACAATAACACTCATGATTGATGAGTGCAACTAAAGTGAATACAAATGTTAAGATACTCTCAGAAATTTTACACACAAGTTCAAGAAAAAATTTTCGAATATTATAGCCCTCGCCGTTCAATATCCACATAGGTTATGTAAATTAGGATTTGCGATTTGTTCACTGACAATAGACTTCAGAAAGCATTTTCAGTAAATTAAAAAAAAAAAAACAAATTCATGCTGAATCCTTTAAGAACAAATCGCATCGACAACAAAATTGTCATCTGACAAGAGAAGCTGTATTCTTCTATTTAATTCTCAAAATAATTCAATTTCTGTTGTTCTCGTTTTTATTGCATTTTATTTTAAAACTAAGATTTTATCATGACCGTTCAAAGCTTCCGAATAAAATTTTTCTTTTAACTGAGATCGGCCCTTTTTAAAATAATCAGGAGACTGTACCTACACATCTGACGATAAATACTTCTAAATTTAGACTTAAGCTCAAAAACAATTTCAATTTTTCACTGAGAAAACATTTTTGTAAGTCGACTGCAACCAACCAGCAACATATTAAAAAATAAAATACAACATCACTAGTGCAGTGTGTGAGTAATTCTTACAGCCAATATATATGCATACGTCCAAGTATGCATACTTTATACTTTATAGTTAGCGTGCATTTTTTATTGTTTATACTTTAGCTTTATTTTATTATCGCATTTTCACTTTCAACACTGGCTGTATTAAACACTTTTAAATCACAGGAAAATTTCAATTCAATGCCAGTTGATGTTAACCTTTTAATAGAAATGCACTGAAAAGAATTTTGACAACACATGAAATTTTACAAACTAACATTTTTGTTATTGTGTATGTGGTACTATGCACAGGCTGCGATCAAAGTAAGTACTTTACATAAATTAGTATTACAATCAGAATCAATCCGTATATTCGTTATAAACGCAGCCAAATAGTAATAATATTTCGGGCGTAATTGATTCGTTTGATTACACACGATTTGATAATCAATTAATAAAATTACAAAATGGGAGCGATATATTACAAAATAGTATATCGAATATTCAAAAGGACCTAGACAGGCTTAGTGTCTTGGAACGAAATATTAAAAGAAAAACACGCACACAGTCATAGAAGTTCGTTTCATCGAATCAGACGAATTCGCACTAAACGCAGACGAATTCAAAGGTACCGCAAGGTTCTGTACTATCTCCAACATACATACATAATTCGCCATTACAATCCTTCAGTCAGGATTACGACCTAGCTTCACACACCACTTATGTTGTCTGCATTAATCTCATACACGAGTGGCCAGACCTACAGTTTAAAGTCGACTCTGAACCACAGAATTTTGAGAAACTTTTTCATGGTAATTCTATTTACATTCAGAGTTTTTGCCAGAAATCTATTTTCGTTTTTATGTCTGAACTGAGGTTTTGAATCGTGGCCTTACCTCTTACAAGTCAACACACTACTTACTACACTACGGCGGCTTTTATCTCCAATCTATATTTTATTTTCATTAAGGATCTTTCTGCCTTTAACTTCTAAGCCTATCTGTTCTTTTGCAGATGACAGTAAAATTTGCCAATCATATTATTTTAATGGTGGGTCGAGCCCTTTGGCGAAACGGCTTAATATAAATCGACGCCTACATTCTATAACGTTCTAAGTTTACTTAGAACGTTTTTAATGTTCTTGCATTTTTAAATTCTACGTTCTCTAACTTAAATACTGTCAAAATTTGATTAAGATGCGCCTATCCGTTCCGAAGTTATAGGGAAAAATCTACCTAGAATATACATATAGTCGTATTTCACGTGTAAACTTTGAGAGCTCATAACTCAAAACACACTTTTTCGACTTAGAATGTTATAAAACGGAGGCGTCGAAATGACACTATCACATTCGACCTACAGTCAATCTCCGAATGTCTTCTTATAAATGGTGCTGATTTTAAAGAGCGACAAAAACGCAATGCTTTTTATTAAAACACAAGCGCAGCAATAATATTGCCTCATCTGTAGTTATGGGTGGTGGAAACATACATAAGTCAGATGCTCTTAATGTTCTGCGCACGAAAATTCCGTGTCATGTTCCAGTGCCTCAGCTTCCTAAGACTTTGCGAGAAATACAACACTTAATATAATCTCCTTACCATTTCCATCACTTATATCCGAACGAGAATGGAATACAACTTGCATGTACGAGCCGGTGCCTCAAAGTCATTTTGATGCTTTTCAACTGCATACAGAAGAATGCGAATGTTCTCAATAATAACGGTAGGGTATCCAACACTAATGTAATGTGGCTTGCGTTTCATTGTTGTACCGCTACAACAACGGATTTTTCTCTAATGAGATAAAGAAACAAGTTCCCGAAAATCGTTTCCGTCTTTTTCACAGGACGTGTCAGTTTGTTTGTTGTCGATTGGCCAGTAGAACTGCTTTACAGACAGAATTCGTTCTTACGCCGAACTATCCGTAACCCTAGCCTACAGAGGTCTTTCCTGCCACTTATAATATAAAAAGATTCAAATCCAATGTCCACAAACACTATTCCCGCTGTCCTCCATTCCATACTGTATTTTCCTAATTCCTATACCAGGCACTGCATGTGTACGGTTCATCCCCTGAGTGTTGGTCTAATAAAAAGTTAAATAATACACTTGTTCATACAAGCTTATTGTGTGAATGACTGTAGTGACTCGTCAAAACACTGTTTAGACTTTATCAGTGCGCCTTTTCAACTTGTGCTGGAGAAGTCCTGGAGAAGATTCATGAAAACCAAGTCAACACACATCATTATGCGAAACTGAAAAAGCTGTATAGAGTGATGTTGAGCCACTGCTGAAGCTCTCCGAATCTTTTGATACCGCGCGATGTTTCTGATAAGAATGGAAATTCTATTCGGCATTGATAGTTTATAAATTAAAAATTTTGTATGCATGTATGTGCGTGTTTAATCTTGTTTCATTTATACTTTTTTATTCTGTTGCGTTCTTTAGTGATCATTTTGAGTTGAAAATTTTTATTATCGTTTTAAGGCACATATTCATAGCATCACTGTAGTCATCTATGTGAGTGTGTTTATGTTATAAAAAATACATTCTTCGTTTAAAAAATAAAACGTTGAATTTCATATTTCAATTGTGTTTTCAATGTAGTATTTTCAGGGCAGATTTATAAAAAAAATTTCTTATGCCGGCAATGTCAGCAATTTCCATATAAAACACATACATTGTTGTATTGCGTTGTATTCAATGGCAAATAAAAATATTAGAAAACTTTTTTCTTCCCTCCCTATTATTTTTTCCACTACTGTATATTATTTATTTATTTTTAAATGAAATTGTTTTTATTTTTTTCTTCGGAAATATTTTTAAATCTTTACTCAAACATTCACACCAGACATACTTGTATTAACACAACAGATACAAAAATATTAAATTCTTTGATAATTTTTCATAATTAAAGACAAGTGCTGACCGTTATATTAGCATCCATGGTAGAATTGACCCATTAGTCATCACAGAAAATTTAATTTTTATAAAATTTAAAATTTTTTTATGAATAATTCTTTGTAGGTTTTCAATTGAAATTAATTTAAAAATTCTATTTTGTTTAAAAGGAAAGTTTTTCTATGATTTGGTTTTAAAAGGAACTCAAATTAGTACTTTTAATGGTTGTGCCATAAAAGCTACAGCGTACGTGCAAGGGCTTTACTTAAAACATAAATTATAAAATTGATTATCGAAATTAAAAGAAAAATTATACAAAAAATCGTCATACTTTTAAAAACATTATGACACACAGGCACATGTATGTATATATGACATCCATAGTTTCTCCATGCTAGCGCCTGACGAGGGGTTGGGGTCACAGTCCGATGCAGGTTCAGGAACGAGATCGTTTTCATCTTCACTTGATGTGTCCGGGGATTCTCATCGCCTGAGTCTGATAGCATAAGAAAAGTTGTTATCTCTCCAAAATAAGTAATGATTTTGTCATTTGTGTTCAATTCAAAAACACATAAACTAATGAAATATTTACACTACTTATTCTCTTTTTTTGGTTTTGTTGCAGTTCGTAATACTGTTATAAAAAACAAAAACAACAAATAAGAATTGTGCGTTATTATCACATATTTTTTGTTTTGCTGCTAGTTATGATGTTGTCAAGGCCCACAAAATTGTTACTAAGCTCGTATCATATGCGTAAATTGATTTTGTTGCATTTGACAATTTTGACCCAAAAGTACCAATTGCGTAAGTTTTTGTACATACGCTTTGTTAAACGATCTACAAAAATTATATTTTAAATTTTAATAGTATTCACTAAAAAAATAATTGTACAAAAGTTTAAAAAAAATCCGATGAGTATTTAAAGAATAAATGAGCAATAAAAACCGTTTGGGCAATTTTGACCCATTAATACAAGCAAAGGGTTAAAAACATTGGGACACACAGACACACAAATATGTATATATGACGGTAGTGCTTCTGCGTTCAACTTGTCTGTATTCACTTTGGGCTGATAATATTCATAAAATAGCAAAACGATCAACATACTGAGTATTCAACAAAAATAAAAATTCAAAAACAATACATTATTACAAACATACACAGGCATTCAACAGATTTCAAATTTATAATCTGTATTCTGAGACCGAAGTGAATTTCTGTTTCTTATCTCAAGTAGTATAAGAAGAAATTATTTGTCAGCTTTAGGAGCATGATTCATATTAAAATTGTTTGATGAGCGATGTTAGTGGCTGACATTGAAATTCTTCAAAATATTATCGCTTTAATGAATAATAGAATGCGTCAACCATATTTGTGTTGGGGAAGGTTGTGGTTGAAATTAATTTGTTGTTTAAACAAATGTTTCCAGTGTTTTGCATATATGTATACAGTTGGCTTATAAAGTAAATGCTCATTCTTATCTTGCATGAATATAATGCAAGTACAGTAGAGAATTGAATTTATATTGAAGTTACTCCTCTACTCAATTGCAGAACTGCAGTTGAAATGAATTCAAATATTTTCATATTTAAATACATAGAAAAGAAATTTTTAAAAACAATTTCGTTTTTAACAACATCAGATGCTAAATTATAACTTCTTAACTCTTTTCTTGAATGCAAAACACAGTATAAGTTATCGAAAGCGTATTGATTCTCAGATTACGGCCGATAACTATACTTTTGATACAGTCAAGAAATTTATTTATCTTGGCTCCGCCGTTACCACCAACAACGATGTCAGTCTGGAAATCAAGCACAGGATCACTATTGCCAACAGGTGCTACTATAGTCTCAATAGGCAATTGAGTAGCAGAGACCCGTCTCGTACGACAAAACTAATACTCTACAAGAAGCTCATCCTACCCGTACTTCTTTATGGCGCAGAGGCGTAGACTCTATTAAGCACTGATGCAGCAGTCTTGAGAGTGTTCGAGAGAAAAGTACTACGCAAGATCTTCGGTCCAATACGCGTTGGCGATGATTACCGCATCCGATCCAACAGTGAGCTGTATGAGCTCCTCAACGACATAGACGTTGTGCAGCGTATTAATATCCAGCGTCTGTGCTGGCTCGGCCATGTCGTTCGAATGGAATAGGATGCTCCGACGAGGCGGGTATTTGATGCGGGTATCTGCGAAAGTCGGCGAAGATGACGACCTTGTATCTGTTGGAAGGACCAAATCGAGGAAGCCCTGTCATCGATTGATGTGACCAACTGGCGTAGTCGCGCAGGAAGCAGAGGCGTATGGAAGGATGTGGTCCTGGCAGGCCTAAATCCGTTAATCGGGTTGTTAATGTCCAATTAAGTAAGTAAGCAAGTATTATTTGTCTTTCAGCGTTTGTCGATGTAACACCCAGCCTTCGTGGTATACTTTGAGATGGTATAATTGCCAGTTTTATAGTTTCAAATAAATAATTTATTTTTTATTTTTTATTGAAATTCTTCTTTAAAAATATTCAAATTTTTTTAATCTGGATTACCTGGTTACATGCTATGCTCTAATAGTCTTTCTTATATGTGGCAAGATCTGGACAGAGACACGCTTCCTACTATATAAGAAAACTGTTTTTCATTTTAAAAACGCTTTCCGCATTTGATACTGCCTTATGTAGAGTACTTACTTAGAGCGCCGCCTGTTTATAGTTCCGCATATACAATAACAAAAATATTAGTTAATAAAATTTCATTTTCATCTCTTTAACCTTGTGTTTTCACAATTCTTTTAAAAGCAATTCTATTAAAAGGTTAAAATCAACTGACAATGAATTGAAATTTTGCTATGATTTAAAAGCGTTTAATTCAGCCAGTGAATGAAATGAAAATGCGATAGGAGGGCATCATTTGTATTAAAATTGTTTTGTTTTATTAGTGCTGCTGTGGACTATACTTGAAATTCTTCAAAATATGTTTGCCTTTGTAAGGTAGTGATTCTGTAAACCTTTGTGGTATTTCTCAAGCTTGTCGTCGATATTGAAAGGGATGTTTAAACAATTGTTTGTTTCCTGCATTTTATATGCATACAGTTGGTGCATAAAGTAAATTCTCACTCTTATCTGATATATGCACCGTTATATTGTGATGGAAAATTATTTGAATTAAACTAGGATAATTAGTTTATTAAAGTATTGTAAGTATTAGACAGGAAGTATTGCAGTTACTTCTACAGGACTTTAAAACTACGCACGAAATTATTTATTTATTTTTTTTTCAATACTTCAATAAGTAATCAATAAATAGTTGAACAATTTTATTTTTAACTTTAGAATATAAATTTTAGATTCGAGTATTTTCTGAAAAAATAAATTTAATATTTGAAGTGTGTATTCTTGACAATCATTGTCACTTTTCGTTTTGTAGGAATAGTGTTGTCAACATTTTAGTCACTTCATATGGTATACTTAGTAAATAATTTTTGTCTTTAAGTTTTAATTTTTAATATTTCTGCATAAATCACTGTTCGAGTAAATATCCAATGTCTGATAGGAAGTTAAAATCAATTTGGAGTGTTGGATTATCACGTAACTATTTATTCAAAGGCGTGTGCTTCGGAACCTCGTATTAAGAACAAATTTATAAAAAAATCAGTTGTTTCTAAAATAGGTTTTCTTTCAAATTTTTAACCAACTATGTTCCCTGATTCTCTAAAGCTGACATGAATTAATAAAACGATAAGGATTGGTACAAGAAATAAATAAATATTGAAATGAAATATTTAGCGTTGAAATCTAAAAGTTTTGTTTCAGACCTGTAAGCTACAAAAAAAGCAATTAAAACGAGAAGCCTTTAAAATTGTTAACGATTTTGTAAGTGTATTTAATTGAAAAAATTAACAATGGATGCATACTTTATGCGCCAACTGTATACATTCATTTGTTATCAGTAATTAAAGAACGAAGTTGAGCAATGTTCATGATATTTATTTTTAGCATAACAATTGAGTATTTGCTACATATCGCAGTGTCTGCAGAATCCTATAAAAACAAACGCTTTTTAGCGAAGCTCATCAATATATGACTTTCATAGCAAACATGAAGTACTGGCTAGATCTTTTATATTTATTGTGCATTTTGAAAGCACAATCTTTTGTAGTGGGCGAAACAAAAGTAAGTATTTTTTGTCGTTGATTTTAAAAATGAAAATGAAAAAATTAAAGAAATATTTCATATGTATTCTGCATCAATACAGTCCATTAATGATGATAGCTATGAAGAGATTCATTCGTGTGATTATACACGCTTCGAAACTCAACTGGAACGACTGAATCTACAAGCGAAAATCAATCATGAGACTCTACTACGGCAACAAATGGAACTCTTTAATAAAATGGATGCATTGTCTTTACAAATAAGGGGAATGGAAGCAAAATTATTAGAAAAACACAAAGCTGAACGCCAAGTTCCATTAGTCCCACCACCAGCCAATGATAAAGTCTTAGTTATGACTGACATTAGAGAAAAACTAAAAGAGCATGATAATATGTTGGTGAAAATTCTAAATAAGCAAAATGACACGCAAGAACTTTGCAAAAAAAATGATTTGAAAGATCATACTCAGACCTTGAAGAATACAATTTCCGACAAAATGATTGCGTTACAGAAAATCGATGCAAAGATAACCAACATAGAAAGCAATTTAATGCCAATGAATATTTCCAAAGAGATTATTAAAAATCAGAATAATATTCAAAATCATTTGAAAGAAATAAATTTGGAAGATCATATCCAGACTTTAAAGACAACAATGTCCGATAAATTCAATTTGATGCAGAAAATAGACGAGAAACTTACGATTATTGGCAATAATGCAATACCTAAAAAGGATCAATTGAAATTTTATCAGGATGTTCAGCAACACTTAAGTAAGAATTATTTTTAAAATCTTTCAACTTCAATCCCATTTAAAAAAAATTATTTTTAATATTTCAGATGCCACTGAAAAATGTTTGAAGGGTCTAATTGCGTAAGTAAGAGAAAAAAAATATTTTTAATATAATTCAGGTTAAAGCGAAAAAACACGCAAGAATTCTTTAGAAGCATTGACAGAAATTGATTCTATTTTTAAAGCACACTCTATCGGAAAATTAAAAAAATATGGGCAAATAAATTTCTGTCAGTTGTTAACATTACTTTAGCTGATGCATAATCGCTCCTACTAAACTAATGTAATTTTTTCATTTTTAAAAGGCTTTTAAAATTCATGAATTGCTCTAAAATAAATTATCTTAATTTAAAACTTTTCTTCAATTACTTTTAAGCAGCAATCAATCATATCCCACCAGTTGTGCGGATACCAATGCCAATTATTGTGAAATAAATAAGTGCCTCATTGTGAATCATCTGTATGGTCCTGCACCATTTTACGTCGCTTGTAATAACAGCGTAGAGGATGGTGGTTGGATGGTTATTCAACGACGTATCAATGGCGCGGTGGACTTTTACCTCAATTGGACAGAGTATAAATCTGGTTTTGGCAATTTAGATGGTGAATTCTTTATAGGATTAGACAAATTGCACGCCCTAACCTCCAGTCTTAAACCTGTAGAGTTGCTCATACTTTTGGAAGATTTCGAAAATGTGACGAAACACGCCAAGTATGACGATTTCCAAGTGGGGAATGAGACTGAAAATTACAAACTTGTTAAAGTCGGATCGTATGAGGGCGATGCTGGGGATTCATTTAGTCAGCATGTGGGTTATAATTTTACCACAAAAGATCGTGATAATGATACTGCTGATGTAAATTGTGCTGTAGATAAAACTGGTGCCTGGTGGTATAGAAGATGTTGTTATAGGTCAGTTAATATATTATTTAACTTTTGTATTTATAATTATTATTGCCTGTTTTGTGTTGTTTTTTTTAGCAATTTAAATGCAAAATACTATCAAGATCCAGCAAAGGCTTCAGGAACAAACGGAATAACTTGGCATGAATTTCATGGCTATGAATACTCTCTAAAATTTGTGCAAATGTTAATTCGGCCAACAAAATTATAAATATTTAGTTGAAATCGATTGATGTTAACGAAATTTTATAATAAAAAATAAGGATTTTTACTTCGTATTAAATCATAATTGTTATATTACTGCCTTTATCTGACAGGTTATTTGTTTTGTTTCCTTTTATGTGTTTGAGTGTACATCGATGCAACAATGGCGCGGTGAACTTTTACCGCGATTTATCAGAATACAAAGCCGTTTTCGGTAATAACTTCGACTCTTAAGTCGAAGTGTATTGTTGATTCAGTTGCAAGATTTCGATTATGTCTACAAGAAAAAATTTCTGGTGCGTGGTATAAAAAGATATAGCGACGGTTACTCTGACTAAATGATTTTCATGGTTATATAAGCATCTATATGTATTTTATTTATTACAAATACTTCCATATTGCATTAAATTTTTAAGAACGGACTATATCATAAGAATCGAACATCATCACACTGATTAGCACACTATTTGCCTGACTTGTTTTCAAAATATTTCTTTTGAGATAATTTATCAATGCATTCCGAATACCAATTGAGAATACATGATCAAAACTTTAGATTATGTGGAATGTAGATTGTAGTGTATATGTCTAAGAAAAACCAATACATTCCCAATAAATATGAAAATCTTATTCGAAGCAGGTATGGCCCTTTTTGAATTGTTTTAAGATGTGGTCCTGACACACATAAAATAATGGATCAAATTCGTCTTTTTTGTTATTGTTTTGTTGTTTCGCCTTAGTCGGTTCAAGCCCCAGATGAGACATTAAAACGAAAATATGAAAAATATTTCTGTGGCACTTCCTCTCAGCAGATTTCTGGCAAAAACCATGGAAGCAAATGAAATGATTGCCATGAAAAGTTTCTCAAACATTTGTTGTTCGGAGTCGACTTTGAACTATAAACTTAGCATATAAAATATATATAAAATATATAAAATTAGCATACACAACATAGGTGGTGTGAGAGACTAGGTCGTAATCCTGACTGAAGGATGACCAATTATGTTATGTATGTTACAAAAGAAAAAAAAATACTCACACGTATAGGCCGAGATGAGTTTTTAAAATATGAAAATACTTTTGCTTTTTACTACCTGGATTGCATAAAACATATGTTCGCTTCTTTTTCACAACAGCTATTATTCTTTCTGTAATGCAGTTTGCGATCCACTGGCCAATCGAGAGAAAGACGGGTGCTACGTTAGAATATACGAGAACTTGTCCCTTTATCTCGCTAGAGCAAAATCCGGAATCCGTTGGAATAGTGAAATGCTTCAATAGAGCTGGATACCCTACCGTTATTAATGAGCACTTTCGCCCGCGTTTGTACATAAAGGAGCGTTGTATTCCAACCTCGGTCAGCTGAAACTGATGTAAATAATAAAGAGGTTAGATGAAGTGAAGTATTTCTTGCACCATCTTAAGAAACCAATGCTTTTGAACGTTTTTTTCGACACTTGCAAATGTGCTGTCTGCAGCAAACATCACACTGAATTTTAATGCGCAGGTCATACAGAGCGTCTGACTTATGAATGCTTCCACCATCCATAACTACTACAGATGAGGCAATATTATTGCTGCCTTTATGTGTTTGTCGCGCGTTAAAATCAATCAATCAAAAAATAGAAGTTAAAGTTTAATGAAAATATTATATAGAGTTGGAGATAGAAGTCGCCGCAGTCTAGTAGGTAGTGTGTTGGCTTATTAGAAGTAAGGCCTCGGTTTAAACCCCAGGTCAAACATCAAAAGGAAATACGAAAAAATATTTCTTTGGCGACTTCCTCTCAGCAGATTTCGGGCAAAAATTCTGAGAGTAACTAAAATTGCGATGAAAAGTTTTTCAATCTGTCGTTCGGAGTCGGCTTTATAGTCTAGGTCCCGCCACTCATATATAAAATTAACGCACACAACATAAGTGGTGTGAGAAGCTAAGTGATAATCCTGACTGACAGGTTGTAATTAGAGTTTGGGGTCATTTTTTGGCTCATTCATCCGAGATAGTTTTTCTAGACTGAATATGCCATTACCAAAAAATGAAAACGACGTAAAAATTATAATTTTGAAATATTACAAAAATGTGGCAGACAACCTTATAAAAGGAATTTCAATTGCAATTTCAAAAAATGGAAGATTTTCGTTAGTATTAGATGAATAGACAAACGTTTCTAAATATATGTTTACACGGTATGGATCATTTTACAATTTGGGATTATTACCTATAACAGGAAGCTGTAACGCAGATAATATAAGAATGTTGGTGGAAAAACGTCTAGGAGATTTCAATTTCTGTTTTGAAAGTCGCATTGTAGAACTATTTATAATGTAGATTTACATTTATAATCTTTGTTTGTTGAAGATTATGTCCTACACTTGGAAATATTGGTAAACGGTTTGAACCCCATAAAAGGTGCAGTGGAAGCATTAGGCAGGCGTGAAACCAATTTGATAACAGGTGATGCTATTATGAATACACTTTAGGAACAGTTATCATCTGTTGATTTTCGGAAAAATGGTTCACACAATTAAAAGTAAAGTAAATGAAATATAAATTGATGTCATTTGTAAATTATCTAAACACTTCACAACACAATAATATTAACATAACAAAGATAATGTTAAAATCCTATGCAGAGCAAATGTACAAACGCCTATTCCAAGGTACTGAAATAACAGCGGCTGAAAGTGATGAAGATATTTCCGTTGCACAAGTATATCAATGTTTTAAAGAAAAATTGGAAAACGCCATTAATGGGGCCAAAGAAAAACAAGAAATCTGAAATTAAAAACAAACAACTTATTTAAAAGAGAGCTACCTTTATTGGAAGCTAGTACAAACAGAACCAAAAATTTAGACATACTTTTTAATGCATTGTTAACTCTAAAGATCACTTCTGTAGAAAGCGAACGTGTTTTTTTGGTAGCTGGTAAATTATCAACAATATTTTTAAAAACCCATTTTTTTAAACCTTAGTTCTTCGAAAATTTTTTATATTTTTATTTTTAAATAATATTTTTAATTAATTCTTAATAATAACTGATCTCAAAATGTTATCATTAATCTGTTTGTTTTTGTTTATACAGTATGAATTTTAATGTATTGTTTTCTTTTTGTTAATAAAATAACATTTTAATAAAAATCTTAAGCATTTTACCAGTATTGTGTTTTTTAAAAGATTTCGAATATCGAATATTTCATTTCCGTTTCCCGGGAAATGAAAAAGTCCGGGAATTCCCAAACTCTAGTTGTAATGTATGTACATATGTTGGAGATAGAACAGAACCTTGCGGTACCGCTGAGCTCGTCTGATGGTATCCCATCTATAACAACGCGTTTAGTGCGAGTTCGTTTGATTTGGTGAAACGAACGTATATGATCGTCAGATATTTTTAGCGTGAAATTTAGAAATTTGGAATTCATTATTAACGTAAAACTAAATCCATGAATGCTCTTCAGAGGTATGTTTCTTATTGATTTAAAAACTCTGCTTATATTTAAATCACTGTTTATACACGCAATATGTCTTTACTTAACTTCTCGTAAACGTTTTTAGACTTAGAAATAGAAATACGATAGATTCGAATGCTTACAAAATATATTTTTACACTTTGCAAAACTCAACCCTTGTTTTTAATTAATAACCACAGCTTTGTTTCAGCTCACAATATTTAAGAATTAATATGAAATACGTTTCTATTTCTGGTTACCGAAATTAAAGACAACAAATAAACGCAGTGTTAAAAATGGGGGAAACATCAAATGCTACAACAACAATTAGACAAAAGGAAATATCGTATGTTCATGTTAATGGCAAACAAAAAACATGAAAATGAACAAAACTTGAAATTGTCAGGGTTTAAGTTTAGCAACTCAAATGAGCACACAAAAGGACAAAGCAAAATACACATCCTTGAGTAAACCTAATATTATCTTATCGTAGAATAACATGACATGGTCTTTGTGTGGAAGTCTATATTGTTTTAATTTTTTTTTGTGTTACATAATGTTCTATTGTCATAGCTAACATAGAGTAGCCTCTCTCTGTTCCCATGTAATTTACGGCCTTTTTTTGAATTGGTCCTATTTACATCAAATGTAGTCACAGAAACTGTCTTTTTATTCCATTTGTTTTTAAATTTTGTCGCTATTTCTCCATTTCTGCTTGAAACGCACGCACTTTAAAAAGTTAAACGCATGACTTGAGATAAATAATGGGAAATATATATGAGGATACCGAAAGGAAAAGTCGCCGTAGTCTAGTAGGTAGTGTGTTGGCTTATTAGACGTAAGGCCACGGTTCCAAACCCAGGTCAGACATCAAAACGAAAATATGAAAAAAACATATTTCTTCGGCGACTTCCTCTCAGCAGATTTCTGGCAAATCTCTGAGAGTAAATGAAATTGTTATGCAAAGTTTCTCAAAAAATCAGTCGTTCGGAGTCGACTTTAAACTGTAGGTTCAACCAAGAATTCTTTAACGAAAATGATGAAATTAAAGAATTTCTTGGTATGAATTTTTTTTCAGTCATTGACACTCGACACTGTTCAAGGAATTAAAATAGCGCACTTTTGTAATGACGAATTACATGGCCACAATTGTTTACTTCTGTGACAGGAAATTTTGGATAGGTTTGGATAGAGTCAATAGTGGTGGAGCTATTTTCACGAAATCTAGACTCTGCGGTACTAGTCAGGAAATATAAACCAAAGAATTTTGAGAGCATTTGTGTTTAATTCACATCTGGTCCGATAGTGTAAAAGACTGGTAAGCAATCCTTTATCGGATTAGCAATTTAGAATATGCTGGTTACGTGACAATTGCAAAGTCACTGGCAGCGGACAAACTGGCTAGGGAATTATCAATAGATGAGAGGTCTACAAAAACAAAAAAGATGCAGTTCTTCTACTAATCATACATTGAAAAGTAGATTGGATTGTAGAATTGGAAGACCCTTCTGGCTAAATCCTAACAGATCCTAACATCACAAAACTAGTCCTAAGCATGAGTAGAAGTGAGATGAGACCTATTATAGGAGCCTTAAAGCGGCATGATTACTTTTGATACATGAAAAATAGATGGAGCGCGAATATCTCTTATTCCAGCAGTCTATATGAAGATGTTTAATATACAGGAGCAGATTCTTGCCCGCAGGTAAACAAGTAAAAATGACTACGGCGTTCGATTTGTTGAGGAAGCGGTAAATCTGTAGGACTTTAAGGTTATGGGTAAAAGGGGATCGTAACCGGGATTAACTGTATACGTGAATATTTTTGGGACATTAAGTCGCCTAGAAAAACCACGTGGATTTATGAAACTAAAGAACGTCGTCGTAGTCTAATAGGCAGTGTCATGTCTTATTAGATGTGAGGCCACTGTTCAAACCGCAAGGCAAACACAGACGAAATATTTAAAATCATTTCTTCAGTGACTTCATCTTAATAGTTTTCTGCCAAAAAAAATCTCTGTGAGAAATCATAATTGCCATGAACAATTTTGTCTCAAAAATCTTGCGTCCGGAGTTGACTGAAAACTGTAGGCCCTGCCACTCATGTATAAAATTAACACACACAACATAAGGACTGTGATAAGAGAATGGTCAATTATGTATGTATGTCTGTACAGTCATAGATGACTATTCATTCATTTAAAACCCACTCCTGTTTGGATAAATCATTCCAATTTTACTCATTCAACAAAGTTCTACTCATTCATATAAATTAACAAAAAAAGTTCATAAATTAATTATGATAATTGATTTGAATTCATTTCTAGTTTTCATATTTCTTAACGTGTCACTTAAGTCATCTGGGGTTTGACTTATATTACATGTCGTTTAATGCTGATTAATTGCCACTTCAATAGCGAGTTAATCATGCGACTAAGTATGTAAGCCGACATGTTACATTTTATTTTTTATTCTTTTTATTCTAATCTACAACGACAGTCTCCACAAAAATTGTATTTTTAGCCAGACGCATATACAATGGCTACACGTCCATTATGTTGTTGTTTTTGCACAAGAGTTGAAAAGTAATAGGGACTACCTTTCGTTTTGAATGAGAATGTGGGTCAAATATTGACTGATTCTAATCAAACTGTACGAGAGTAAAGTAATAAAAATTGCCAATTGCATGATGTTTTAATATTAATATCATGACATACTACTTCTAATTATATTATGCATACGCATTACACATACAATACAAAACCATATACAATACAAAGCATTTCCCTTATAATCCTCATATAAACACTTCCATGTTTTGTGTTTGTTTTTATAGTCACCATTGGTTATGTCTACCTTCTAGTGGTTAGAGGTTTCCGTTTAACACATTTTCCAATAAAACGTTTTTTGTTGTATTTTCAAACATTACATGCGTTTAAATATGTACCACGAATATGTATTTTACATTCAACTTCAAATTGTTTTATGACACCACAACAGCAATAGCTTCAATAAACATGTTTTATTATTGAATAATTATTTGACATTGACATTTGATTGCTTACTGGACAAGGAAAAACTAAAAATTGTGCTCAAGAAGAAAAGCAGAAATGTGCTACTGACGTGTGCGAAATGATATGATGTTCTGGTATACAGGGGCTTCCCATCTCTATGGAAAACCCTACTCCATATGAATGAATGGCCAAGCCAGCACAGACGGTAGATGTTAATACGTTGCATATCGCTGAGGAGCACATGCAATGGTAAGTTCTTAGTTCGAATGCGGAAATAATCGCCAACTCGCTGTTGACCGAATATATTACAAACAAAGTGGTGGGATATTCAGAACATCGGGGACTTATTGACCGTCCATCATAGCGTAAACATTCATGTCATTTAAATTAAACTAAAATAGTCTGGACACTACCTCCAGGACAAAGTATTTATTAGTATTTTAGTATTTATTTTACATTTTAAAAACGTTTAAAATATGAGTTTGTTGATTACAAACAAAATAGAAACAAATATATGTTTAATTTCAATTAAGCTCTTTATTGTTCAGACTACTTTTGTGTGCCACCGTTTACAACTTCACGATACAAAACAATTTGTTATATTCGTTATACTTCTTTACACTTCTGTTCGCGTACACACTAACAAATGTTCGGTAGGTTTTTACAACGATGATCTTCAAAGCACGACCGTTCTCTTCAAACGCAATGCGTCTTCACACAAGACTGACTGAATTCTTACTACTCGTTGCCTGTTTTGTCTAGCCTTTTTATATACTCACGTAAACAGTCTTATGAAGGTTCTTGAAGATGAATGTTCGTTTTTGGGCCTTCTCAAGAACTCTATTTGTTCACATTGCTTGTTGTCGCGTTCTCGCTTACTTGTCTATCCCCTTTTCTTTCATACTGATGTTGTTGGTTTACTTGTAACAAGATCGTTGTATTTGTTTATGTACACCGATGTACACCGTTTCCATTTTCGTAAAAGTATTAATAAAAAACTCTGAAGAAATCGTCAACAAGCACTGGACCGAAGATTTAACATAGGACTTTTCTCTGGAATACTCTCATGGCATCAGTGCTTAATAGCGTCTGTGCTTCTGCACTATAAAAATGCAAGCGGAGGTTGAACGAATTGTAGAGTATTAGTTTTGTCGTACGCTAGAGTTCCCTGCTATTCAATTGCCTATTGAGACCATACTAGCATCTGTTGGCAAAAGTGTTCCTACGCTTGATCTCCAAACAGACATCATTTGTGTTGGTTTTGTGCAGGCAATATAAACAAATTCATTGATAATATTTAAAACATCGTTATCGACTACAAACTGGGACTTTTCCTCACTTGACGAAAACGTATACTTCGTTTTGCACTCGTTTAGTGCCTGATCCTTCGTGATAGACTCCCCCGTTCAATAGCGGTAAAGGCAGCAGTAAAATCTAGGTTGTGCACCCGATGATGTCGATGTATTCAGCATACACAAGGAACTGGACAGTTTTGTGGAAAATTGTGGCCTCTTGCCTTCGGCAGAACACCCTACATTATGAAGTTAAAGATGGCACATGATAAACTTTCAGCTTGTCTGAAACCTCCTAACCTATCTTGACGGATTTGCGGGAATTGTCTAGCGTTCCGCATTCAGAACCTTTATTCAGTGATTAGTAACCGACGGCATTGCTTGTTTTGTTCTGACTATACGCAGGTGATGCAGTGAATTGTGCTGGAATTATGAAACAAGGCAAGTGAAAGCAGTTTTTATTAACATTTGTTTTCAATCATGACATTTGGAGTAAACTGTACAGTTTTTTTCTCAGCAAACCTTTCTCTTGTCGAACTCAAGTAGATGAGTACATAGCCTAGAATAAAGCACACTTTTACATGGATAAAAACTTGTTATGCCCGACTAATTATAAAAGACATCGTATCTCATGAATTTTTGACTCTATAATGCTTCTTATACGAGACTTACTCCATTGCAAGTTATTAAGTTATTGCGTTAATATTTGTGTTAACAAAGTCTATGAATACAACCAAAAGATTATTTTTATTCCACTTAGTTTACTAGAATATTATAAATGTATTTCGGCTTCAGAAGAAAACTGACATCCTTAATATTCATTATTGAAATGCATTGGAATGGAAGTGCAAAAGTTATATCACGCCACACGTACATTTTATTATTTTAAGTTTCAAATATTACGCATCATTCTTTTCGGTTACAGTTGTCTGTGTGTTATCTTTTATTATGAGCTTGTTTTCGCTTAATGAGAGTGCATAAAATGGTGCATTTAAGACTGTATGCATGTATATCTTCATGATGCACGATATTAAAAGTCTATGAAATTATTCTATAAAAATTTAACAGGGTTATGTATAGTATGAATATTTGTGGAAAGTAGTAAAATAAAATAAAAATATTGCACCGATGTACTATGTAAAATAAGAGAAACTCTAATATGTGATAACCATCACCTCAGATCGTTCTTGTGGAATATTACGTGCAGCATATGATGTATGGTATATAGCAAAGTCCTGTCGTCCAATACAGATCATCCAATACAGGCCAAAAGAATTTGGTAATCATCCATATATAGTGCTAGTCATGGGCAGTATTGGCCAATGATCTTTTAAAAGAAAGATCGACCGATAATACCGCCAGCCCAAAATCCACACCAATGACGGAATGGCATCGTTCCATTCAGCCAGAATTTGTCTTTACTAATGAGAATGATTTTTTGATGAAAATTAGTGTTATTTGCCAACTGCTGCAAAGACCATTCAGCGAACACATGTCATTTTGTCTCATCAGTTACAAGGTCCGTTGAATTCTGTACGATCAAACTATGATCTGTCAAAGGCCAGGCGCAATATCAACTGCCTCAAATTCTCCTGGGGTCTCTTATGGGCAACGACAGTATTTGAGTAGACCTTACGTTTCGTCGATAGTTAGGTGTTGGTCGATCGTTTACTGCATCCACTAGAATTTATTGAGAATAGTCCTCTTGATAGGACAATAATGACAATCGTAAAATGGGCTGTATGTTGTCTAAATGGAACTGTTAAACTTCGACAGTGGCTATTGGAAGACCCGATAGTTAAAAAATTTCTATATTCACAACTTCTTTCAAATAAGAATGCATTTTGTAAATTGAAGGAGTTTCAATGGACGTTCAGAACTAAAGTGGAGTGGAGATTCCTTCTTTTTTTAATGCAGATGTGCATTTAACTCAAGATCAAGATTTTGTTTATCTACTGCTGCAAGTTGAGAGCATCAACTGATTGGTGATTCGATAATTAGTCGATACTCTTTTTAACTAGGCTTGTACCTCGAAAATACATGAGTTTCTAGTTTTCTAAAATATTGGCAGGTAATTTTTTTCAGTTTAATTTTGTGTAGTCAGATGCAGTTATCTATTAAAATTATAGATATTCACAAAACCATTTAACTACGGTGTCACTACCTCTCTGACTTTCCCTTCGCCATAATTTTATAATCTCCCGTTTCTACTCTACAGAAATCGTCAGGGCCCATAAGCAGAGTGAGAATCTCTCCCTTAACAGCCTATCGCTCTAAAATCATTTATATCCAGAAAAGGGTGACCACTTCTAACTTAATTAGCCTCTCCAGAGAGTCTTATATACTAATCTCAAGTGAAGCTAAAAACAGCTAAATGCTCGAATAGTGTCCACATTGGCGGTTAGTATTACATCAAATAAATACATCTTTTGATGGTGTCAACTAGAGATCAACAATGAATCGTTTTTTCGCTACTCATAAGCACTCATGAAATTTTGAATATATATAAGTGAGTCAACAATATTGAAATTTAATTACTTTGATTCATTCGTACTCAGTACAACGTTGGTTTATAAGTATGACTACAACGTTGACATCGAACGTTTGATTCATAAGATTTATAACTTTCGATGAATACTTATAATACTTATAGATGATTCGAGTGACTCGAATCATTCATCAAAGTTTATAGTCTTAGAAAAAGACAAAGACAGCAAGCAAAACAAACAACCTTCTAGTGAGTATCGTAGTGTTCCTACGCGAATCATACTTATTGTGATTCTTGTAAATGTTGAGTCATGGAGAGTCGAAATTAACAATATCATACGTTTTGTTAAATATGAGTATAATATTAAATAAGTATGAATGCGTATAAGTGTCAGAAATTATGAGTATGATTCGATTCTACTAACCTTTTTGAATACTCATTGCTGATCTCTGGTGTTAACTTCCACTCGAAGGTATATTTCAGTTTATCCATGGGTTCTTGAAGTTTCAATTCTGTTTTTCATCCATCTATATACTACAGAAAGGTTCCTTTTTTAATCGATTGCTTCATTCACTTTTATTACGCTGGCTCAAAAGTTAAGATTAAAGCAAACATGCACTCCAATTACTACAATGCCATAGGGTTGTACGTAGAATTGCAGAGACTACTAAATACTGTGTCACCAATAGTATCCAAACTCGAGAAGGTATCTAATAGACGGATCTTCATAATCGATTCATAGTTTTTTATTTTATCAAAACAATCAAACACTAATTTTGATACTGTTTGTAGGGTTTTTAAGATGTAAAAGCCATTTATGACAAGGACATATGTGACGTATGAATGATATTTAATATTTAATTTCATTTGTTTCATATTTCAATGCATACTTTTCAGAGTAACTAAGTATTCCAGTACATGTACTATGATGCGTATAAGTAATATATTTCAAATTCAGTTATAAAGAAAGTACACCCCATTAATTTGGAATTAAGCTATAATATCAGAAGTTTTGATGATTTTTAAAAATTTTGAAGTTTTCTAGATATCCTAACCTAAAGTAAAAATGAATGCTGATAATGGCATATTACTTTATGTTTAAGGGAGTTTAAATTTTAAAAGGAGAAACAGTATTGTTTACATAAAAAACTGTCCTTATTTCACAACTTCTTCAAACAATACGATAGTAAATAAAGCTTCTATTATTTTCGTAATAATTAATTAAAAGCCATTTGTTGCTATGACACTTAAAGGATTAATATGGTCTTGCAATCAAATACAACTTCTCTTAGGAATATACAAATTTGTTAAGATTTGGTCAAAATTGTTTTAATAATTTGAATGTCTCTGAGTAATAAATGCATATACATCATCTAGTCTTCAATATAATATCATATAGTCTGCTTGAGAACTAACCACGGCACCACACAATTCCAATCAAAATCGATTTTGGCACTTTAGTCCAGTTTTCAGTAGATGTGCATAGTTTGGACACACAGAAATCCTTATAGTGCCTTATAGTTAGACATATGTTTAAGCATACAGTGTCCATAATCTGCAGTACCTATGAGAGCTCTGGTTATTCTTCTTACTGAAGTAGGAAATTCAGCCAGTAGGGACATCAGGTCACCTAATTTCCATTGTTTCTACTTGAAAACATTTAGTTAAATCTTAATAGTTCTTGGAGTGGCGTCTGCCTAAATTAAATAGATTTGTCAGTGACATAACTTTCAACTGAAGTCAATGTAGTCTAGTAGGTAGTACATACATACATACATAATTGGTCATTACAACCTTGTAGTCAGGATTGTGATCTAGCTCCTCACATCACTTGAAGTCGCCGTAGTCTAGTAAGTAGTGTGTTGGCTTATTAGACGTAAAGCCAGGGTTTGAGTCCCAGGCCAGACATCAAGACAAAATACAAAAAGCATTTCTTCGGCGACTTCCTCTCAGCAGATTTCAGGCAACAACTCTGAGAGTAAATAAAATTGCCATGAAAAAGTTTCTCAAAAATCTGTCGTTCGGAGTCGACTTTAAACTGTCGGTCCCACCACTCATGTATAAAATTAACACACACAACATAAGTGGTGTGAGAAACTACGTTGTACAATGGGCCAATTCGACCTCCGGGTACTGTACTTATCTTAATTGACAAGTGCACGTCCTCTAACCTAACCTAACCTAAAATTAAATATATTACTAAGCTATTGGCAGAGCATATTATCTTCTCATTCTACTTTGAATTTTTGCAAAATTATGTTTGAAATGTTGCAAGCATTAGAAGCCGCACACCACCAAGTTCATAAAGTATTCGCATGTATCTTGAAAATTAATTTTCTGTTCGGTTTTTCAACGTTTAATAGTTTTTCGCAGAAGCTTTTATGGAGTGATAAACAATGTCTAAATAAGACACTAGAGCTTTGCAACAACATAAGTAATAAAAAAATATTTTATTTTATCTTGATATTTTTATAGGAAAAAATTATTAATATTGTATCGTGAATATTTAATGGCAAAATTTTATCTTTAAAACATTAAAAGAAGAAGTGTACGGCATAATGAATATGTACACTATCTTTGGCGAAATTGAAAATAAGAGATAATATTTTTCTTGAGAACTTAAAATGGTACTACAAAACAGAACTGTTGCTGGAATAACATTTTTTTAGCTAAAAACTGGTAAATATGATGGATGGTGTAAGTTTTATGTGATTCAAAAGTTGCTGGTTTGTCCCCATAAAAATTAATCTAAAGGCATTAAATCGAACGAAAAAAGGTCCTGTGAACAGGAACAATTCGTTCAAAAAAAGGTCTTCATCAAATAGTTTATTCAATAAATCGGTTGTTCGATGCCTTGTATGCACCATATTGTTGGAGCCTAATGTAAAGGACGTTGGTCTGATTAACTTCGTTAAAAAAATGCAGTCAGCATGGCTCAATACCGATCGTAATTCACCTTAACACCAGCTTCTTGGTTATTTCCAAAGAACGATTATGCCGCCATCAGCTAAATCGCAGGAAAAATAAAATTTGAATCGATAATAACTTAAGGTTTTAAGATCTCTGCCCTAAATGCGGAAAATTTGTTTATTGACGAAGTTATTTAAACAAAAGTTAGTTTTAGTCAAGTCAAGTCAAGTCTTGGATAAAGCTGCTCATTTTCGATTAGTTTTAAATGAGTCTAATTAGCAAAAAGAAGTCACCGTAGTCTAGTATGTAGTGTGGTGGCTTATAAGGGGTGAGGCCTCGCTTCAAACCCCAGGTCAGACATCTTCAACAAAACAAAATATGAGAATTAATAAAATCGCCATGAAAGGTTTCTCAAAAATTTGTCGTTCGGAGTCGACTTTAAACTGTAGGTCCGGCCACTCATTCATAAAATTAACACACACAGCAGAGGTGGTATGAGAAACTAGATTGTAAACCTGACTTAAAGATTGTAGAGATAAAAATAGAGATTGAAATAACATCCATTAAATGAATGATCAAAAACCCTTAATTCCCTTTAGTTCAATGCTTATGATCGTAAAGAATTTCTTCGCACCTAAATATGGCACGCGAAGTTCTCACTGTTTGCTGAGCAAATTATTTTGTTTTCATTACAAAATCTGAATACATCCTCTGTGATAGGACTGCAAGTGTGCTTAGTTTGCTTAAACCAAGATCTTGTATAGTGAATTAATCGAAATTTGCTTCAAGTAAGATTAGCGTGCTTTACTGGCAAACTTTTTATCGGAAAGAGTCGTACAGCATGGTAACTCTATAATTTTTTATTATTTTTTCACAAATTTCTTTCTTATATTTACGACTGGCTTAGACGTTTAAAGCAGAATTATTTTCCATTTTTTCCGTCATTTCAAAACATCTTTTCTGTCATTGACAACCTGAGGCATGGGATCCTAAGGCACGCAAAATATACTGACAGAACGTGTCTAGTCTAAAATGATTTGAATAGAATCCAAGCTTACAAAAAGCTATGTTAAGTTACAACAATTTCGTCCAGAACTTTTAGTTGAATGATGGATGGTTAGAGCAATGGGACCTTATAGAATGTAAGTAGACAAGGCTTTATCATTCTAGCTTAACATAACGCAACAAACATCCTTACGACTGTTATTATTTATTGTATATTTCTCCTTCGAGGTAATTAAGTAAGGGCGATTGGAACAAACTCTAACTTTACAGACATATTTCCCGTTTTTGTAACAAGTACGATTTCAGAAGACCGACAATTTGTTTGAAAACAACTTAAATTTGGGCTGAGGGCTTATCGGTCCATATTTCTTTGAGTACAAAGTTCGCCAACCCACCACTAATCGCGCACACTGTACCTCAATGACTATCAACTTCTTTTGGCTTAAACCAAATGATCTGAACACCAACACGAGCGAGGATATGTCCATCGTACGTTGATGTAATGTAATTGAGAATGTTAGACTTTTTATTGTGAGGTTTTCTTAAGTCTTCTGGTGTAAGCGAATAAACTACAATCTACAGCGGTCCTTAAGGCAGACATAACCCATGTCATCGCTTACAATCAAGCAGATTTGTGCGCCAGATATATAAATAATTTGACATTTCAGATGTCAATTTTCAGATGTCCCCAGAGAAGCCTTTGAGGCACATGTTAACAAAATAATTTTTAAATTCATTTAAATTATTTTAATTAAGTTTTTGTGAAAAAAATTTATTTTCTTCATTTGAAAGAACTCTGAAATTTAAAAGAACTTTGACAAGCCCATTTAATATTTAGATTTCTTTAATAAAAAATCTTCCATACGAACTGCTTAAAAATTCTGAACATGAAAAATACATGTCAGAGATCTTGCAACAAATGTTTGATTGGAATGGTGATTTTAGTTATTTTTTGCACAATTTGAATGTTATGAACGCACCCAATGAAATGATATTCTTTTTCTTGCTGCGAAGCCTAAAAAATTTAAAAAGTACTTATGAAGACATTGACAAAAATATCACGAGCGACAGTGATTGCGTATTTGTAATACAGCCTTCCTTTTTTTGTTCTTCTATAACAGTTTTCTTATCTTAATTTGAGTCATTCGTTTCCTTACGCTATTCTTGATTTGTTTTGTTATGACAAAAATTTGACATTTATTTGCTTTAATAATGAAGAATGTTGCAGTAGCGTCAAAATTTATCAGCATTTTGGTTCGCACACGATAAGAGATTAACGGAAGGAATACAAATTCTTAAACGTGCATCTTGAGGCAGTGCAACGCATAATGTAATACGTTATTTACAAAGCATGTGCGACAGAAAGATAATTGAAAATGTATAATTTTCCAGGGCAGATGCTGTTGGATGTCAAAAGGAACAACATTTTATGGACGCAGATGTGATTAATAGATAGCAAATAGTTTTTAAAGCAATTGTTTGTATTAGCTACACTGAATAATTCTGCTAAAAATGTTTGAAAGAATTCTTTGGGAATTTGAAATGAATTTATTGGTGAAAATCACAGCCTAGAAATGCGATCCTAAGGAGGAAAGTCGCTGAAACGAAATCTATGAATAATTTTTATGACTTGAAAATATGGATGGTTGTGGGTTTGAGATCATCACCCAAACGGAATCTCTTATTCACTAGCAGTACACACCTATGTCATCGTGTTAGGTTCTTGACAATATGGCAGACCAACCGCGTAATTTCATATGAAATTGGTATCAGTATAGCCAACATTGTTTTCCAATCAGCATTGCTAATATCACTGCAGTTTGTATCATTGGATAAAGACAAAGAAAATATTTTGTATCCCTGGAATTTTCTCATACTATTCGCCGCATCTATGCGGTTCAATGAACATGTAAAGTTTGGTGCTTCTTAACCGTAGATCGAGCCTTAAAAAAACTTCCTAATTCTAGCTTATGTATCACTTTTGATACATACTTGTATTTCATAGAATTTTCGTAATTATTTATAGATTTAGATAATTATCAATTTTATTAAATTTATGCCAAAAGTTTTGACATGATATACATTGCAGCATGGTTTTTCACTTAAAAATCAAACACTGCATGTTTGGTTTTATTGTTTTCTAATTGGTAATTATTTGATATCTAGCACCATTGCTTTGTGCCGATTTATAAGTTTCCAATTTTTTAGATGGGACAGCTTATTGTCACTCGCATCAGTAACGCTCTCAATTGAGGGTAAAACCTGATGATACAAACCATTGTTATATTTTGTTAGAAAAATTTGTTGTCAACGTCATGTGAAGTAAAAACTATCCCGTCGCAATATAACATTAATTATGTCAATAACAATGTTCTCTCTTTGATTCCTTTATGGTGTCCCGGATACAGGTTTCCCCCAATATGGCTGTAAGTAGTTGCTACGCACGTAACATGTACTGGAATCATAAACTGCCAATTCGATTCCGGTGGAAAATAAAATTCAATTACTTACAAATCTACAGCGACAAAATTATATGAATTATTAAAACCTGAAAGATTTTCAGCTCAGTTTTCGAAATTTATCATCACTTCCAAGTAGCACGTTATCAAAGCGAATAATTCTGTTATCTCATACGTACATAGTTGACCAAAATACTATCATCTGTAATATATATGAGATAAAACATAGGACGAAATACTTTTTTCTAATGTTTGTCTGTCACGTGAGATAAATATGAGAAGAGCAGTAGGAAAGACTCCACAACATTTCAAATAATAGCTGCTAGCAATCTGCGTGAATACGGTTCTCCATTTCAAGTAGTACTATATTCTTGCGTCAGTTCATAAGACGAGCTTCTGTTATCTTCTTCTTCAGAGTCTTCAGTAGCAGGAATATTATATACATACATACATACATAATCGGTCATTACAACCTTTCGTTGTAAAATGGAAATGTCTGTCCTGAATTTCAAACCTTGGTCTAACATCTACTAAGCTAACATGGTACATACTAGACTACGACTGCTTCACTCAATATCAAGAGCAGAAAATACAACCTTTTCACTTTCATCAACACTTAACTTTCAATTCCGTCTCAAAAATGTATTATTTACGATGAAACTTCACAAAATCATTGAAAACTTGAAAAAATTTCAAACAAAACACCAAAGAATCCCTAGGAAAGTCGTATGTATCAAAAATGATACATAAGCTAGAATTATGAACTTTTTGAATTTTTTAAGTCCTGTTTGAAATTTTCTTTTTTTATTTGGTTTACGGCCTAAGTTCTCACACCAATCTTGTTATGTGCTTTCATATCCTATACGAGAGACGGGACCTAAAGTTCAAAGACCAATCAGAACGATAAATTTTAGGCAGTGTTTTTATAGGAAATAGTTTACTCTCACAGCTTTTACACAAACCGAAGAGAGAGGGTCTATGGAAGAAAATTCATAAAGTTGAACACCAAAGGATTAATTATCTTTAAATTTTAATAAAAAAAATAAATTAGTGCGAAATTTTTAATTCGTTTGAAAGACCTAGTGTAACATCGTTCAAACGTTCAACACTGTTTCTCTGAGTGCACAGCACCTGGAATGTTAAATTGTATGTGATTCTTTTGCAATAAATCAGGCTGCATTTAATCAATAGCATGGGTTATGTCGGCTTTGAGGACCGCTGTGATTTGTGGTTTATTCGCATAACGTGATCAAACTGCATTACCTCGGTGGCCAGTTCACATTACCTCTACGTACGATGAACATGCACTTAAATTGTTCGCGCAGATTAACCAATATGTCATGAGCTCAGTGGCATGTTACACCGGCAAGTTGGAACTACATGTCGTAAGTGCCCAGATTGTCTATATGATGACATGGCGCACGTCGCCCACAAAGAAATATAGACTGATGACACCGCCAGTTCAAAATTAAGGTGTTTGTGTCATCGTGAATTCGACCATGAAATGTTAAATTTTTCATAATCCTGACCTATAAATCAGGCTGAACTTGATCGTTAATGTGGGTAATATCGGCTGTAAGGCTTTAGGGACCGTTTTTGCTTGTGGCTTATTGTGGATTAAGAAAATTCCACAAGAAAAAGCCTAGCGAAATTAACCCATTAATGCCCGAATTACTTTTTTTCTAACGGTTACCGTTTTGTTTTTTACACTCAATTTCCTCTCAGGGCATAAAAACTAAGGCAACCTCTGCTGGCAACTTAAGTTGCCACTGGGCACTAATGTGTTAAATGTGGCGTGAGCTCATGGTAAACCGTAAGGCATTGGTGCCCAGATCATCAAATTCAGGTCGAAAGATGTTGATAATCACCAACCTATAGTGCTCGTTGTTGACAGTGATGGCCTGACCATAGGCTTTCTCAAAGAAATATGGACTCACAAACAATGACTTTTTCGTAATGGAGTGGAAGCTCTTGGATCTCATAGGGATTATTATCGTGTAAAATTTGGCAATATTGTTTGTTGACGTACCTATT
Source organism: Sarcophaga subvicina (assembly GCA_936449025.2). NCBI lineage: Eukaryota > Metazoa > Arthropoda > Insecta > Diptera > Sarcophagidae > Sarcophaga > Sarcophaga subvicina. Next base: position 88,895,351 of record OW388080.2, read on the forward strand.
CATCCACAAATAGGCCTCATTGCTGATTTTTCGGTGAAAATTTGGGTCATTTGGAAAATGATTTTTTGATAAAACGTTTTTATTGTATGTATTGTTGAATGCCATATCAGTCTGTGGTGATTTGGCGAAATAGGCTAAATAAATGACAACTAATTTGATAGATGTAGTAGCTTCAACAAAAGGCCGTCATCAAATGTCAACGTTCGGTAGACTCTGTTGGAAGACCTTATATTAATAAAGGACGAGTTTACTTATATTTTCTTATAATCTCTTTGTGCAACGTTCAAAGCTATTCAAAATTCATTTTTCAGCTCAAAACTGTTCCAGGGGGTGAATGCTTTTATTTCATTTTCTTTGTATCACGAAACCCCATATTGTTATTCTGTATTAATACCGTTCTGGTGTGTAACTTCACATATGTTTTTTGTTTGGTATATTTGCGTTTGTAATATTTAAATTCGTTCTTTTATTATTTATTCGTTTCATTTGTACAATTTTCTTAAACAAATATATCCGCTAAAAGAATTTATTTTTTGTGAAAATGCTTTTTAAAATATTTTCAAAGAATTCGTTAGCAACAGAAAAACAGAATAAAAAGAAAATAAAAGAATATACGAAGTTGTGTTTAACAGAAATTCTTTAAAGTTCATTCTCTCCTTTTTGGATTCATTCATATCTTCTTTCCGCTTTTTCAAACCAGTTCAGTGTCTAACAACACCATTTGATTTTTTTTATTTAAACATCAAATTTACATTGAGATCGACTTTCTATTACGGTACACGTATGCCGCAGATTGTACACGTTTATATTGTATTTTCAGAATATTAAATTTCAGCATTTATTATCCAGTGCCATGCTGACTGCTGGTCGATCCACAGAATTCAAGTTCAATGTCTTTTTGTTGAGTTATGGTCAACGCACAATTCTATGTATTTCCGACGCCGCATTTATATTCGATATTAATTTTCTTCAATATATTTTCAGTAATTGTATCAGGTGTATAAATACTTGGAATTTATTAGAAAAACTATTAAGAAACCCAGTTTTCACGTTCAAAATCAGACATTTTGGTTACTCCGCCGTGGTGTAACATTTGAACGATATTATATTCCACATTATAGCATCATGGCATTGTTTAAAAGAATAAAAAAATTTGACGATCCTCTTACACCCACATACTTACATAATTGGTCATTACAACCCTTTAGTCAGGATTACGACCTAGCTTCTCACTCCACGCTCGTTGTAAAGACAGATTAGCGTACATCTGATCACCTAATTCAGGCCCAAAAAAGTTAGTAATCTGTAGTGGAAAACTTGGTTATGCATTTGTATATTTGTGAACATTTTCTTTGTCGTTAGATTTTACTTTTAAATAATAACACCCGAAATGATGTATGTAGTTACCATAGCGTAAAATGTCATAGTCAGAAAAGTGTGTTGACGCATATTGACGTTTCTTGAGGCACGTTAACGTATGTTGAAGCATCTACCGATTCGAATTTTCCAAAGTGTTTTAAGCCGAGCTTGTAGAATTATTATGTATTTCTTTTCAATTCGAACTGTTCGACCTACACCATAAAAATTAACATTAAAATATTTAATACAAATGCAAAATAAAAATAGTTTAAAGTGGAGTCTTTTTAATAAAATGCATAGTTTTATGGTGCATATTTTGTATTACATACATATACATTTTGTCAGGTTTAAGACCTAGTTTCTCACACTACTTATGTTTTGTGTGTTGACTTTATACATGAGTGACGGGACCTACAGTTTAAAGTCGGCTCCGAACGACAGATTTTTGAGAAACTTTTTCATGGCAATTTTATTTACTCTCAGAGTTTTTGCCAGAAATCTGCTGAGAGGAAGTCGCACGAAGAAATATTCTTTTTTAGATTTAATTTTCTTGAGAGATGTTTGTCTAAGGGTTTGAGCAGTGGCCTCATGGCTAATATGTCAACATACTACCTACTAGGCTACGGTGATTTCGTTAGACAAGACATTAAAACCCTTCTGTAAGTATTACGGTCTGATTTCTCATATCATATACGTTGTGTGCGGAACCTAGGTTAGGTTAGGTTATGTTAGAGGACGTGTACTTGTCAATTAAGACAAGTACAGTACCCGGAGGTCAAATTGACCCATTGTACAACGTCCTAGTTTCTCACACCACTTATGTTGTGTGTGTTAATTTTATACATGAGTGCTGGGACGTACAGTTTAAAGTCGACTCCGAACGACAGATTTTTGGGAAAATTTTTCATGGCAATTTTATTTTCTCTCAGAGTTTTTGCCAGAAATCTGCTGAGAGGAAGTCGCCGAAGAAATACTTTTTGTATTTCGTCTTGATGCCTGGTCTGGGGCTCGAACCCTGGCTTTTACGTCTAATAAGCCAACACACTACCTACTAGACTATGGCGACTTCTTCTATTTAATTTTAACTTGTGCAGAATCTTCCAACAGAGGTAGTTGATAACATCTATGAAATTAGTTGTCCTTCATTTAGTCTGTTTTGCCAATTCACTGTGAATGTATATAGCGTTTAACCCCATGGGCAAATAACAAAATTGTTTCATAAAAACGGATGTTCTATTCAGGCAACGTACTGCGCTTTTCGCCATCATCATCATACCGAAAGAACTAAACGATCTATCAACATACATACTTCGAGGACATGTAAGATCTAAGAAACACATCGCAACTGTCCGTGAGAGTGCGCAGGAGAATTCAACGCAACCAATTTTACGTCGCTCTGCACCTGCAAAAAATTTAGCTGACCCAGGAGCGGGACCTAGCCTACGACGACTTCTTCTTATATCCACTTCGTTTTATATTAATTTAAAGAGAGAAATATCCAATATCCATCAACAGCGAATGTAGGCATTCAGTAGCTTCGAGAGTGCATACGTGGTATATAATACATGAAATTACATCTGAATATCCATATTCATGAGAAAGCTAAATCTACATGGACGAATTTTCGCAAGGTTATGCGTAAAAAATGTATTAGAAGCACTGCATATATTCGAAACAGATTGAGCATTAATTTTGCGTAATAAATAAATTCTCGTTCCGAGGAAGCGAGCAAAATGCCAGTTTTGGCATACTATCTCACTAACGGCTGCTGTCGCACCATCGGCAGCTCACCAAAGTGACTTCATCTTCTTGTAACCGCATGTCGACCCAGTCCAATTCGTTCATTTTAGACCCAAAAATCAGCAATTCTTTCACCCTAATTGACTGTTACCATAAGATTTGCATCGCCCTTTAAAAAATTTATTTTTAAACTTAACGTAGGCAGCTTTTTAATTGCCTGGATGGTCTTTTGTCATTTTCTCACACATCACAAACGCTGATAATTAAATTCGATTTTTAATTTATTGCTTTAATACAAAGTGCTCGTAAGTGCTGTTAATTTAATTCAGCACAGATTCACTATAGCGTTACCATCTACGGTGTTGGTATAGGAAATAAATGTGACGTAACTCTGTGCCATGACCTCAAGTGATTGACTGTTTGCAATGTTAAATTTCGTTAATACGTGACACAGATTTCACTTTGTCCTTTTGCTTGTTCTTTTCTTTGCTTTGCTTTGAATTTGTCATGTCTTTATATTTGTCATTATACTTGACATTTAAATACAAATCTTTGTTGTTGCCGTCGTTTATATATTCAGGTTCACTAGAATTCTACAAAACGAATGGAAATGAAAAAAAATTAATTTTGTTTTTGTTGGTATTGGCATTGAATTTCTGATGTTGCCTACTTAAAGTTAAAAATTTATTTAAACGGTAAATGAAAATGACTGAAATTCAAGTGCACGTTACAATAAAACTGACTGCGAAAATATTGTATATGTGGGGGTCATGTTGACCTTAATATTCTAGACTTTACATGATCACATTTGCGATTATTCTCTGTTATTCTGCACAATTTGATTAAATATTCTACAGTTGGGAAGTGTGTTTCTGTAGGTCTAATATGCGTTTAAATTCGAATCTGGCAATACTTCTGTCATTCAATTCTCTCAAAAAAATCATTAAATTATCTCCACTGAGCGTAATGAATGGAGTTCTGTTTGGGCAACGTTGGAGTTTATTGGAAATTTATTTCCAAAACAAATTGGTCGGAATTGCACGAAAATGTTCTTCAAAATTTGGTCGCAGAGGAGGACTAACAGTCCCGGTAGTTCATGAAACTGGATTCATTGTTGATGGGCCTAGACGTAAGCGTGCTCGTACAGTACGAACACTAGAGTACAATGGGTCAAATCGACCTCCGGGTACTGTACTTGTCTAAATTTCACAAGTACATGTCCTCTAACCTAACATACACTAGAAAATATCAAAGCTGTGGCTGAGAGTGTGAGTGATTCGTCATCGTTCTCAAGACTTGAACATTTCACGCAACAGTTTACGTTGAATTTTGCAAAATTTCATGGTATGACACCTTACAAATTCCAATTGGTTCATGAGGTAAAGCCGCATGATCACCCGTTTCGTTTTCACTTCGCTAGACGGGCCAACGAGAAACTGCACGATGATGTCGACTTAGCAAAAAAAAAATCATCTTTTCGGGTGAAACTCATTTTCATCTTGGTGGGTACATCAATAAATCAAAATGCCTTTTTTTTACTGTCAATGGAGACACCTCTCGCACCATGATAAACGATTTTTGTACTCGCTGTTCATCGTAATTATGTGAACGATGTTTGGTTTCAACAGGATAGTGCAACTTATCACACATCTTATGCCACAATCGATTTATTGCGTCAAATGTTTGATGACCGTTTAATTAGCCGAAATGTTGATGTCAATTGGCCGGCAAGAAGCTGTTGCTTGACACCGTTGGACTATTTTTTGTGGGGCGCCGTTAAAGGGAACTGTTATGCCAACAAACAAAGGACAATTGAACATTTGAAGAGCAATATTCGTGATTCGTGCCGTAATTCGACCCCACACTCTGACTGAAGTGTTGTAATGACCAAATATGGATGCACGTATGTGACGTAGGAGCTGCTTAACTATCTCCTAATTTTGAGCATTATCATGGGTCTGCGTTTTCATTATTATTTTGGAATAATAATGCTACGGACTGTAAAAACATGTCGCTTATTTTGTAAGACGTTAATCTCTATTAACCAATTTCAGCCAAACAAAAACTACAAGTTAAATTTTTAAATTTCAATGTTTATTTATTTTTAACAATGCAAAAAATCAGAAATATAAAAAAAAGCAAAAAAAATAAAATTCAGGACATTAGAGGGGTGTACCCAAATTGGTACAAGGGCCACTTATGAGTGATATTTTGCAAAACAATTTTTTCAACGCAGAGTTCTTTTTTTTGCATTTTTTGCAACTCTAGCGGCTTCTATTGTGGCAGATGACACAATGCACACGCTTAGGAAGCTTGAGTAACTCAAAACTTGTAAAAAAAATTATCAAAAAAGATTTTGTGGTTGGCGGGATTCATGGGCAATTTTTGTAGCAGCATTTTCACAACCCTAGTACCTAATGGCTCAGAAACAGGTGTAGTTGATTTACCACAATAAATATCAAAGCAGTAACAATATCCAGAGGAACTTGCTGCAACCCAGTTTTTATAACCAACCGAATAGGTTTACCTGGAATATACTGTTTTGCTGAATAGCGACCGTAATATTTCACCATGGATTCGTCGATAGAAATATGTTCGTGGAAAACAACCCATTGGTTAAATTTTCTGATAAGAATATCAGCAAGTTGACGTACTTTAAACACTTTGTCACTAGTTTTTGCAGCTCCGTTAGTAGTATACTTGTGGCCATTGTACCTAAATTGGAACAGCATTATTATATGTTTTCTAAGATCTTATACATTTGTTGTATGAGACTAAAAATGCTTTTCAATGTTTCACTGTTTATTGAATTTTATAGTATAATACAAATTTCGACTATAAGCTTTAGGTAGAAAATACAACTTTGATTACCATTGACCGACCTCTATATGTGTATTGTTAATGAAGTTTAATAGATTATTACAACAATAACAATAAATGTAGTTAAATTGTTTCATTTAATATTTATTCAGAGCACTTTCCACTATTCAATAATGCAAAAATAAATAAACTAGAGTAAACAGTTTTTTATACAGCCTTAATAATTAATTGTTCCCAAATTGGCACAGCGACCGTAAATGGGTTAAATTGAACGAATTTCTGGTTCTGCTTGCCATGTTATTTTTTTTTAATTACAATTTCAAGCGTTGTGAGGCGCATTCATTCTCCGCTCGTTAGAACCCAGACACCAATATGTTGTGTAACTGCTATAAGCTTCCAAAATTAGCGAAACTTTCTGGCTGCATATATCCATATCGAATCTTTATTGTTTTCCAGCAAGTGGATTTAGTACCCCATCTTTTTCAGTTGAGTGAAATTTATGTGGCATCATTTGTTCACTCCTGTGCAGAGGAATGGCAATCTCATATATGAATTCAATCACAAATACGTCGGGTTTGTTATTGCATTCAATACTCTTATGTCCATATTGCCCTCCACCTGAGACATCCGGCAGTCTTTGTATGATGAACAGTTTATGATGTAGTATAAACGATTTCTCGAGACCTAATGACTCTTTACTGTCTACAAATATGCGTATAATAGATAGATAGATAGATAGAATCTGATACGGAATTTTCATACCGGCAATGTTAATAGCCAGTATTTCAGCCTGATTAGTACCACATTAATCGGATAATGCAAGGGAAAGCCTAATATACAGTTGTCGTGTGGTCAATAGTTATTTTACAAGACTCTAGTGAAACGTATTACATTATTTAAAAAGGAAACAAGTAAATTTTTAAATAAAAATATTTTCATAAATTTTTCATTATATTTGAAAATTGTTGAATACGCTCACTTCTCTTAAGCCTTTAATCCTATTCAGTAATATGATTTCACAAAGGCCAAAAATACCTTCCCGCCCGACGTTCGCATTAAAATCTCCGAGGACGATTTTGGCGCCATAGGCCGGGCACTTATCATATACATATGTACGTCCTCGAGTTTAGCGTAGAAGGCATTTTTAACCACATCGTCCTTTTCTTCCTTCGGGGCATGTGCACAAATAAGGCTGATGTTAAAGAATTTTGCCCTGATGCGGATTGTGGCTATTGTTTCGTTCACAGGCGTGTACCCAGAGACAAGGTGACGACGTCTCTTATTAACCACAAATTCACATCCAAATTCGTGCTTGTCTTCATGGCAGCAGTAGTATACATCGCAAAATGCCAGCCTTTTCCATCCTTGTCCTATCCATTACATTTCCTGTATGACAGTGATGTCTGTCCTACATTTCATGAGGGCACCCGCCAGCTGGGCGGAAGCACCTTCCCTATGAAGGTTGCGGACTTTCCATGTGCCTGGTATCGTGGTGGTCGTCAACTTTTGAGGGGATCTTTTAAAAGGCTTTTGTCTTGGTTTTCATTGAAGGCAATTTTTACGCACAACCCAAATTTAACGTCCAGGGAATTGCGCTTCGCTGCACGCATTGGTTAACATCTAGAGGGTGTTAGAATGCCATCCAGAATGCCATCCAAGGGGAATGCCGCGAGGAGGCTGCGTGTCAACTTGAATATAACAAGACAAGTATCGTCCTGATGGTCGCCACGTTGAGCACAGTCAGAAACTTTATCTTGTTTGCATGCATTCCATTCCTTCCATTATTTTTATTTGTATTTTCCAATTAAGCTACGATAGTGGTTTCTAAATACTACAGTCAATACATTTTTCTAGAAGGCATTGTTACCTAACAATGACATGATGGAACCTGACAAGCCAATCACTTGCTTCCAGGGAAACATTTTATTGAACAGACTGAAACAAAGTTAAGAAATAAGGAGAGTATTGCGCAGAGATGCCTCATTATTAAAAAAATTCTCTTTTGAGCTTATTTTTCTTTATCCATTCGTTGATTTGTTTCTTTCAATTTTGATTACTTTTCAATCACTCATCAACTTACTTATCCCAGCGGTTTTGTCATTTTCTATTATTTGTCATCATTTATCGTCAAACCAAACAAGAAGAAAATTAATTCACAATTTGGTCAATAAGAGATAGAAGATAAAATCTTAATACGCGCCTTGAATAATAATAAATTGATGTTAATGCGCAAAATTGACAAAGGAATATGAATCAAATTGATTATTCAGTTGATGTTGAATGGAATTTGTGTTAATCTTTAGGATTTTTTTATTTTATTTTATAGTTTCCGGCTGTAGACTTTGTAAAGACAAATAATTTAAACAGGATTCACAGATTCTGTGAATTATAAGGATGGATATATAAATAATATTTAAACTTTGATTCCAAATATTTCATCCGAAATTAAAACCTTCATTTCAAATTCGCGATTATGCACCATAAAAACAGTAAAGCTGCTGGCTCTGATGACCTTCCCGCCGAATTGTTTAAGACCGAACGTAATGAGTTGGTAGGGAGCATGCACCAGGTTATTTATAACGTATGGCTAGAGGAAGGTATGTCCAAAGATTGGATCCTCAGTGTCCTCTGTCCTGTCCTGAAAAAAGGAGATCCTGCGATATGCGCCAACTACAGGGGTATAAGCTTTCTTCCTATCGCTTATAAGGTTCTTACAGGCGTATTGTGTGAACGACTGAAGCCACTCGTCAAAACACTGATTGGACCTTGGACATGGCAGACTTCGTCAAATCCAGGAAAGGACCCACAAAAACAAATCGACACACACCATCTTTTTGTTGACTATAAGGCAGCCTTTGATAGCCTCATAGGGGATCGTGTTTTTGCCGCAATGTCTGAGCTCTGTATACCTGCGAAGCTGATAAGGCTATGCAGAATGACCTTGAGCAATTCCTGCAGCTCCTTCAAGGTGGGAATGGACCTCTCCGAAAATTTCGTTACCGTGAGAGGTTTCAGACAAGGCGTTAATTTAATATGCGACCACTTCAACTACGTCATGGAGAGTGTTCTGCGAAAGACGAAAGTGCATCGCAATGGCACTGTTTTTCAAAAAGTGTCCAGTTGCTTGCGTATACTGACGTCATTGACATCATAGGGAGTATAAAGCGAGATGTTACGGCAGTCTACTAAGACGGGTCTGGCAGTAAATGAGGGCAAAACGAAGTCTATGTTATGGAGAAGTAGAGACGAGCGCCGTATTTGATCTTAGATTAAGGCCGATAACTATACCTTCGATGTACATACATAACATAATTGGTCATTACAACTCTTCAGTCAGGATTACGACCTAGCTTCCCATGTAATCAAGAATGTAGTCAAGGAATTTATTTATCTTGGCTCCGATGCTACCTCCTAAAATGATGTCAGTCTAGAGATCAGGCACAGGATCACTGTTGCCAACAGGTGCTACTATGGTCTCAATAGGATATGGAGTATCAGAGAACTCTCTCGTACGACAAAACTAATACAAGACAATCATCCTCTGATCCACTGATGCAGCAGCCTTGAGAGTATTCGAGAGAAAAATCGTACATAAGATCTTCAGTCCAGTGTGAGTTGGCAATGATTTTCGCATTCGGTCCCACAGCGAGCTGTACGAGCTTCTCAACGATATAGACGTTGTGCACCGTATTAACATCCGGCAGCTGCGCTGGCTCGCCCATGTCATTCGAATAGAGGATGATGCTCCGACGAGACGGGCATTAGATGCGAGGATCTGCGGAAGAGGACGACTTTTTTTGCGTTGGAAGGGTCAAAACGAGGAAGCCTTGTCACCGATTGGTGTGGCCAACTGGCGTAATCGCGCAAGAAGCAAAGGCAAAGCAAAGGATGTATTAAGGCAGGGGTAAATCTGTGTTAATCGGGTTGTTGGTGGTCAATTAAGTAAGTAAGTAAGTATTTAGAGTAGACAGTATCTCTTTTAGATCGAAATAATTTTTTTTAAATTTATTTTGTTATATACATACATAATTGGTCATTATAACGCTTCATTCACAATTATTAAGAACACAACAATGTTGTGTGTCTTAATTTTATTGATACAGATTAAATCCGAGTCCTAACGACAAATTTTTAAGAAACTCTTCATGACAATTTTATTTAAGTCTTAGAGTTTTTACCAGAAATCTGCTGAGAGCAAATTTTTGTTTTGCCGGACATGTCTGACCAGGGGATAGAACCGTAGTGTAGCATGATTTTACGGTCATCAATATCAACACAATTTCATATGCATAAACAAAAGAATATCCAATTGCATATGGGCGGCGACCACTTGACTCAATGTTGCTGACCGTCTCTGCAGCGTATAACACCACAATAGTAATGCTCACATGCGACGATCATTTGACACTTTGTTGTCAGGCCGCCGGCTGGCATGCATATAATATGCACAATGTGTGTTGTTGTTGTATTGCATTGCTAGTGATCATGTGTGGCTCTCTTCACACTTTACCGTGGGAATTATTATTTTTATATGGACAATATGACACTCGCATATTGCACCCCCTTGTCCCATGATTATTACACACAAACCAATATAATATTATTTAATATAGAACATATATATATATATATATATATACAATTGTTAAAGCATTAAGTAAATATAAGAAATGTATTAGAATTAAAGGGTTGATTTAGAAACGCTAAATCAGTCAAAATTCAGTATAAAAGAAGGGACTTTTCCCTCAAAAATCAATCATTGAATAAAGGCAAAAGAGTGCGCACTATCCGCACCTAACAAAGAAAAAAACCAAATTTTTCTATTCAATTATTCATCCTTTCTTACAGTATCCTTATGTCTAATAAGCCAACACACTACCCACTAGAATACGATGAAATATTTTGAATTTTTCCTTAAACTTTAAATTCATAAATTCTTCCTAAACTTAAAAACCAATTGAAATTGTGCTACATTATCGCAAGTGGTTTTAAAAGCGTTTAAAGTATACGTATAACTTTCTATTACATGTACTCACGTACATTAAGTGATATTCTCATGTATTTTGTAATGTACTTTAGAACACGACATAAAATATTTGAAATAAACTGTAAGTGCGATATAAATTTAAATGTGTCTACGATAGGTAACATGCATGTTATGTGATGTACATACATATTTTAATGGTGTCAGATGCTGTCGGTCATATCTTCAATGTAAAAAATTAATGTTTATGTCAACATATGACATTTCATTTATGTAATGTTAGAATTATCGACATGTATGTTTGCATGTACTATATATAAAATATACCTGATTTATACGTCTCAAAATGATTAGAAAATAAATAAATAATAAAAAAGCTACGCAGGCAATAGAGAAACAAATAAATTCATATATGTATGTGTGTATGTGTATCAGAAAAGTTTGTGTTAATAGGACAAATGTAACGTATAAAAGTTCCTGTCATTTCAACTGTCTCACTTACCTTCACACAACCACTTTTCACTATCAATTTGTAAATATTCCTAACTATCCAGGAAACAACATGTTTTAAACTTACATACATAATTGGTTATTACAACCCTTCAGTTAGGATTGCAACTTAGTTGCTCACACCACTTATGTTGTTTGTGTTAATTTTATACATGAGTGGCGGGACCTATAGTTTAAAGTCGACTGCGAACGACAGATTTTTGGGAAACAATTCATGGCAAATTTTATTTACTTATAGAGTTTTAGCCCGAAATCTGCTGAGAGGACAACGCCGAAGCAATATTTCTTCGAATTTCATTTTGTTGAAGATATTTTACATGGGGTTTGAACCTTGGCCTCACCAACTAGAGTACGGGTGCTTCACTACCAATGCCATGCGTTCTATTGTAAACCAAAAGAACTGGAACACTATGAAGCGACACGTCTGTGAAAACTATCATGAACTTGTCAATCAAGCAGAATGATAGGTACTCTAACGACCCATTCAACTATAAATATTACTTTTAGCAGCATTAGTGGATACCGACACAATGGAACATTTTACAAGTTACTGACGAGTTCTTTGATTTTGGGTAATGATTTCTCATATGAGGAAGGAAGTAATTGAAGGAATATTATGACACATATCGTCATACTATTAACCGATGTGGTTGGTATTACATTTTGGGTAGCGCTTAACGGCTCCAAAGAAAAATGAAAAAACATAACATGGTACCTTGAAACTAATTTTTTATGAGGTTGCCACCTTTCACCAAAGAAACCTTTTCCAAACTTGTAGATTATGTTGTTAAACCTATGTTGGACTTGCTTCTAAGAATTCTTTTTCAGTTACTTATTCCTTGGTTAAAATTGTTTGACGGAATGCTTTTCTTCTGTCTGCTTTAATTTTATTTCGTCGACAGTGTCGCCCACCTCATCATATGCTACAGTATGGTCTTCCTTTGATTGTGCCTTGGAATTTTAGTTATTTTACATTTTAGACTTGGCATGTGGTATATTTTAAGGATTATTTATTACACATTCAATTCGTTCCTGTTCCCTTGCGAGCTGTTGTAAAGGTTTTGCTTGGGTTGAGTGTGTCCTTTGTTCTTCTTATCTATATCAACCTAATGCGAATGTAGTTGTGAGTGTACGGTTTTGCTATTTGATATTTATTTGCATGTACGTACATGTATAAATATGCTTACAAGAAATTGTTATGTAAATATACTAACAACAATGAAATTTGGGAAAAATTACAATCGTATGCTACATGGGTCAACAAACTTATTGTTTTTCAAAACTTTTGAATACCTACCAACGAAGGAAACCTTTTTATAAATTATATATATACATACATACATATGTATTTAAAATATTTCTTTCTACCGTGTCGTCATTTTAATTAAAATCTGAAAGGAATTTTCGCTGATAAACAGGAAATTTCAAATTTTTCTGTGGCTTAGATGTTAGGAGATCATGTTGATCTCCTAACACCAAATGATCTATAATGATAGAGCATTTAGGTAATTTCGGGAATGAATTGCTCCTGCTGGCTAACACCGCCACGTCATCGGCTAATACCCCCAATCACTGTAGTCGTGATAAAAAAAGAGCTTTATCTACTTCTAATTCAACGTATACATAAAGAATATACTTCATTGCCTTACTTAATCATAAGCTTGGGATATGCCCCATAGAAGTCGTCATAGTCTAGTTGGTAGTGTGTTGGCTTAATAGACGTAAGGCCATGGTTCAAACCCCAGGTCAGACATCAAAACGAAAATATGAAAAAATATTTCTTCAGTGACTTCCTCTCAGCTGATTTCTGGAAAAAACTGTGAGAGTAAATAAAATTGCCATGAAAAGTTTCTCAAAAAAATCTGTCGTTCGGAATCTACTTTTGAACTGTAGGTCCCGCCACTCATTTATAAAATTAACACACACAACATAAGTAGTGTGAGAAACTAGGTCCATCATCCTGACTGAAGAGTTGTAATGACCAATTATGTATGTATATATATACTATATATGGTAAAATTCCTCGCATTCATACTCGGTAATGAAAATGTAAAAGGCAAGTGGATCATTGATATATACGTAGCTTTCTATTGGAAATATATGAACCATCATATCAAACATGTTTTTTTAATGTTAATGGATAGATAGACTTTCCTCTGCTTTTCAACAGATTTATGGCAAAAATCCTGGGAGTAAATAAAATTGACGTGATAAAGTTTCTCAAAAATCTGTGATTCTGAGTCGACTTTAAATTGCAGGTTCTGCCATTCGTGTATAAAAATAGCACACAGCCGAATGTTGGCTATGAAGACAACACCGTACAAAAGCTTATACACAAACAAAAGCTTATATAGTTAAAGTCAGTATTTTAATCGGGTGTTTAAATACTGGTTTTCGAACAGCCATCTCTTTGAAGCAGCCTTTGTCAAATTAATTTAACAATACTATGTGAAAATAATAAATTGTTTTATCTAAATGTGTGCTCTGTTTGAGTAATTCCAAAAGTTATCTTCAAAATGAACAAAGGAAATTATCAAAATTATGGACGATGCGAATATGAATAGCAGCTACAAGTGATTTCAGCAGGCTGGCTCTTTATGCCTCACATACATACATACATATATACATAATTGGGCATTACAATCCTTCAATCATAATTACGGCCTAGCTTCTCATGTTGTGTGCGTTAATTTTATAAGTGAGTGGCGGCACCTACAGTTTAATGTCGACTCCGAACGACAGATTTTTGAGAAACATTTTCATGGCAGGTTTTTGTTTGGATTTTAAGTTGGTGACATTATCGATACATATTTCTTTGAAAATGTCATTGGTCAGTTTATCACTATCAACGGTGAGCACTATAGAGCGATGATTACTAAAAATTTTTTGCTAGAATTGCATGATCTGAATAGCAGTTACAAGTGATATCAGCAGGATGGCTGTATATGCCTCATGTTACTGTAAACATTCAGCACTTACGATTGGAAAGCATCGACATCTCACGTGAAGGTGATGTGAATAGGCCACCGAAATCGTGCGATTGGCTGCGCTAGACATTTTCTTGTGTGGTTTTCTTAAGGTGCAGGTCTATGCAAATCAACTAGAAACTACAGCAGTCCTCAAAACTAACATTACCCATATCATCGATTAAATTCTGCGTGATTTACGCGCCAGAGTCATGAAAATCTGACATTTCGTATACGCTTCGCCCAGAGAAGCCGCGGCGGGCCTTTGAACGAAATTATATGCCACATATGATGACATCACATGAATAAAGAATTTAAATTTATGATTTAAAATTTAAAACTACTGAGCTTTGTTTTCTTAAATAAAAACTGTTTTCAATTGATTGTGTTTGTTATGTATGGTCTGTTGATTTCCATTGAATAAATAATTTATTATTTTCGAACAGATGCGAAATGTCATTTCCGTATTCCTAATTCATAAATTAAAGTCTATTTAAAATAATAGAAAATATTACGTTGTTATACATTTAACTCTGATTTAAATCAATCAGCAGCACAATTTAGGCGTTTTGATTGTTTAACTTTCTCGGTCGCACATACATAAATTATAAACAAATATATTCGAATGAAATGTGTATGTTTCATTGTGATAATAATGATTACATATACAATATACTCTAATGATTTTTGTGATTTGTGTACTTACATATGTATACAATGGATGGCAAAAGTCTAGGTACACCAATATGTGTAAGAAGTTTTATAAATTTTATTGTGGACTTCTGTGTAGGCATCAGATGTAGGCGTTTTGGTATTTATTGACGGAATAGTGACTAAGAGAGAGTATATAAGCTTTATAAAAAACAAATTCGCAGAAAGTTCGAAATAATTAAAAATTCGTGATGGTCATTACATCCAGCAAGTCAATGAACAGAATCATACTGCTGCTAATGTGAAGATAACATTTGCGTATCAAAAGTACCCATAGCTTAATACTCTTGCACGAAGTATCAATATTACTCCAATAGCATATTTAAGAGATCATCTGTAAGAAGGATTAGGTATGTAGGTAGAAGTAGCTGTCCCCTCGATGGAGTCATGAGCGGACACACTTAGGCCACACAAAGGGCCCATTGTGATACCACAGTTCCTCATTTCCCCTTTATTCCAGGAACCATTCGGAGCTTCCGATGAACCGACTCAGGCTGCCAATATCCATACACGACAGTTTATCTATATCCTCCATGTAGTAGGCACCCAGGTACCTCTTTCTTCTCCGACCAAGTGCTGGACATGTGCACCTCATTGAGATATCTGCGACAGTCGTACACTGTCTTGGAATTTACTACACTGGAATCCAATGCCCTGATAGCCGCTTGGCTATCGGAAAGTATGATGATTTTCCGTTTTTGTCCACAATAATTTTCACCGCAGCCTGAATTGGTGACAACTCCGCCTGGAAGACGCTGCAATGATCGGGTAGCATTATAGACTTGGATATTCCGATTGATCAAAGGATTACGCAGTAGCTGAACCTCAGATAAAAATCAACTGAAAAACTTGCTTATGAATGCATGGCAGCAAATATGAACAGAAAACGCTAAACAAAACTGGTATATTCAATGCCAAATGGGTTAAATGGAGTGCATGACCTTAAGGGATATCCTAACACATTGGGCTTTTGAATTTTATATTTACTGTGAGTTTTTCTTGGAGATGAGCCTACACTTTTTTGGAGCCTCCAGAAAGTTTCCCTCATTGTTTTTAAGGTTTGTAAATAACATTTAAAATTTTTTTGTTTTATAATAAATTGAAGAAAAAAGGAAATACGGGCCAATGATGCCTCCGTCTCCACAAGCCGCACCAAACAGTTACTTGTAATGGGTGCATTGGTTTCTGTAAGACCACGTGTGGTTGTTCTGAGCCCCGAATACGGCACTTGTCCTTATTAACGTATCCACTAAGATTAAAATAGAGATAATATACTGAGATAATATACTGAATTCTGTGACAGAATAGAAAGGCATACATACATACATAATTGGTCGTTACAACCGTTCAGTCAGGATTACAACCCAGTTTCGCACACCACTTATGTTGTGTGTTTTAATTTTTTATACATGAGTGACGGGACCTACAGTTTAAATTCGACTCCGAACGACAGATGTTTTAGAAATTTTCATGGCAATTTTTTATTTACCCTCAGAGTCTTTGCCAGAAATCTGCTGAGAGGAAGTTGCCGAAGAAATACTTTTTGTATTTGCGTTTGATGTCTGGCCTGGGACTCGAACCCTGGCTTTACGTCTAATAAGCCAACATACTACCTACCTTTATAGCCTGTATCTTCGACATGCTTCACAACAAAAAAATAAATTTGTCAAAATTTCCTACCGTTGTTGTTTTATTGCATTATTAAATTTAAACTTTTAAATCACCCACAATATATTATTGCTTGAAATTCTTGAAATTTCTAAAATATATTGGTGTACCTAGACTTTTGTTGTCCACTGTAAATATGTATATAAGTATACCATATGCTCACACTTATTCATATGCTTTTTGGCAATTTTCTAGCATTATTTTTTTTTTTTTTTAATAAAAATACAAAAATAATTTAGTGGAATATAGGAAAAAAAAGGGATATTGTTTGCCTGTCACTAAATGGCTGCAAATGTAAATTGAGCCTCCAATCGTATATGATAGAATAATCAAATTAAAAACAGAATTGTTTTTGAAATCAATTAATTTTGTCAAGTATTGACATAAATGGCAAAATAATACAAACATATTGAATTCTAAAAACTATACCATGTAACAAATAAATTTTTTTATTTTAATTTTTGTTCGAAAAACAAAAAAGCGAATGTTAAAGTATTTAATTGAGATCATAGCGAATTTCCCGCGTTATGTAGTGTGTTGTTCACACTTATCCACTGTTGTGTGTTGGTTACGTTTGTGCTACCTAAAAAAGCATTTTTATACATTCCTCATTAATATAAACAAAACTGTCAATGGCCAATGGCACGAGGTATCAAATTGCATTATAAAAATTTTCAATACGTAATAATTCTGAAGTAGCAAAATGCTGACCATGCACACTCTAAGTTAAGTAAAAACTAAATTAGGTCATAAGTATTATGTAAAGATATTATACTTAAGTAAAAAACTAAATTAGGTCATAAGTATTAATATGTAAGAAATTAGACTTAAGAAATTTATATAAATAGCTGTAAGTTGATTGATAGAATTAGAATAAAATAATGATCAAAACGGCTACATAGCTGAAGAAGATTTGATTTTTATTCTCACCCAAACTGCGGCTTATTAGCCATAATCAAACGGTGTGCTCGTCTTAATAATAAGCAAAACCAACTGAATCTAAAATACGTACACATACATTACTTTCATTACAGTTATTTTTGTTTTGAATATCTTATTTACAATTAAATCTACCGCATAGATGTAATTGAGATTTGTTATGGCAGTAATTCTTTACATAATGGATAATTAATTAATCTAAACCTCTTGAGACCTTAAGTATACCTTTTAGCAGGTACCAATTTTTTTGACAAGGGGTGGCAAATCGTAGTCTTTAGCGACGAAAAGAAGTTGAATTTAGATGTTCCTAATTGTTCTAAGATGTATTGGTGCCAAATGTGCCAATATCGGCCTACATGTCACCGCCGTTAATAGTGGAAGATCAATCATGGAAGTACGCTGTCTTTCATTTAATGTATTCAAGTCACAGTGGTCTAGTAGGTAGTGTGTTGGCTTATTAGACGTGAGGCCTCGGTTCAAACACCATGTCAGGCATCTCCAACTGAACGAAATATGAGAAAATATTTCTTCTGCTACTTCTTTTCAGCAGATTTCTGGCAAAAACTCTGAGACTAAATATAATTGCCTTGAGAAGTTTCTCAAAAATCTGTCGTTCGGAGTCGACTTAAGTTGTGTGAGAATCTAGGTCGTAATCCTAACTGATGGGTTGTAATGACCAATTATGTATGTTATGTATGTATGGTAGCTTTTAAATCACGGGTGTAATAAAAGATCAAGGTTTTTTTATTTCTCGTCATGATAAATGATTCTTATTGAGTCTATTTGAGAATTTACCCTTTCTCCAGAACTTTTGATTTGAAATTGCCTTTCATTGGAGGTTCATAATTTCATAATATTTTTTAAGTGTTAGATAACGTCTGTTTACTCTTTCAAAAATTATTAATATTTCAGAAATTTTTTTCTTAAAAAATATTTATTTTCCTTTATATTGTTACGAAAATAGAAATGGTATTATTAAAATTATAAACAAAAGCTACAAAAACAAAACAATGGACTTGTTTAAATGATCAACAATAAACAAAAATATAGCAACAACATCAGTATACAAAAAGGGATAAACAAGTAAACAAACAGGCAACAACAACACTTCAAGGACAAACGTAAAGAAAATACACAAACAACAATAACGTAAGCAACATGTTTACATTTATAGAGATTTCGAGAAGTCAAAGTCAAAGGGGAATGAGTATCCATCAGACTGTTTACATTGCGATATAAAAGGCGAGACAAAGCAGGCAACGTGAACAGATAGAATTCAGTCAGTCTTGCTTGAAGACGCGTTGAGTGTGAAGAGAATAATTGTGGTTTGAAGAACTCCGTGTGTAAAGATCTAACGAAAAATTGTTATTGTGCACGCGGAAGAGTGTAAAGAAGAATAACGAAATAAGCAAATTGAAGTTACCAAAGGTTGCACACGGAATTGTGCGAGCAATAAAGAATTGATTCAAAACTAAACACAAATTTATTTTTATTTTATTTGCAATCTAACGTAACAATATTATATGTACGTTAACATGATATTCAACAATAATAAATTAAAGCTAACTATTCACTAAATACCGAAATATTAAACAAATTTATTTACAAAATATTAAATGAAATAAAATTAATTCTTTTCTTAAAACGAAAGCACAGTAACTATCCTACATAGAGAATGTAATTGTTTAATAAATTTTATTAAATAACCAAAATAAATGGTCGTTTTTATAGCTACATATTAAACACAACATTTATTGTGTGTTGTTCACATCAACGATGTTAACAAACTTTAAGAAACAAAAATCAATTTGTGGCTTCCATTTTAATGGTGAAGACATTTTTCACTTTCAAAGATAAATGATGATAATTTGATGCTTCTTTTGTTCACTGTTAACACAAAATTCTATTAATATTGAAAGCTTCATAAGCTAGAAAATATTGTTTAAAAAATATTTGAGAAAATATTTCATTCAATTAAAGACATGTGCGTACGTAATACGTACTGTGTAGTAATTGTGACGTAGGAGTAAAATATATTTAAAACATTATTTCGATGAAATTCACTATTGAAGACGGAAAGCATTACTAATATATCATAAAGCGTATAATATAAAACCCGAGCAATGAATTAAAAACAATTTAACTTTCATTCATTTCTAATACCGCCATACATACATACATTATTGGTCGTTACAACCCTTTAGTCAGGATTACGCCCTAGTTTCTCACACCACTTATGTTGTCTGCGTTAATTTTTATACATGAGTGGCGGGACCTACAGTTTAAATTCGACTCCGAGCGACAGATTTTAGAGAAACTTTTCATTGCAATTTCATTTACTCTCAGAATATTTGCCTGAAATCTGCTGAGAGGAAGTCGCCGAAAAAATATTTTTTCATATTTCGTTCAGTTGAAGATGCCTGACCTGGGGTTTGGCCGGAGGCCTCACGTCTAATACGCCAACACACTACCTACTAGACCACGGCGATTCATTTATAATAAAAAGATTTATCATGTGTTCGAAACTTTATGAATTTAAAAATTTAACTGAGAAAGCACTTAACGCTGATACTAACATTGTAACACTGATACTAGTTACTCTGTCATATAATTATAGATTCTAAATGGCATCTCTCAACCATATCGAGAAATTTCGCAAATCGCGTTTGGCTAGACATTTTTTGTCACTAAATTTTGGGCGCCTTTTCTCAGGTTCCGTCTCTACTTGTCTACTTGCTCTCATTTACTGCCAAACTCATCTTAGTTGACTCCCGTTCAATAGCACTAGAGGCAGGAGTAACATCTCGCATGGTACGCCCTATGATGTCAATGTCGTCAGCGTAAGCAAGCAACTGGACGCTTGTTTGAAAAATAGTGCCATTGTGATGTACCTTTCTCAGAATACTCGCCATGACGAAGTTGAAGAGGTCGCCTTGTCTGAAACCTCGCACGGTATTAAAAGGTTCGGAGAGGTCCATTCCTACCTTGACGGAGCTGCTGAAATTGCTCAATTTCAGTCTGCATAGCTTCATCAGCTTCGCAGGTATACCGAGCTCAGTCATTGTGGCAAAAACCCGATCCCTTATGAGGCTATCAAAGACTGTCTTATAGGCGACAAAAAGATGGTGTATGTCGACTTGTTTTTCGTGGTTCTTTCCAGGATTTTACGTAGTGTGAAGGTTTGGTCGATGGTGGACTTGCCAGGTCTGAAGCTGCACTGATAAGGTCCAATCAGTGTTTTGACGAATGGCTTCATTCGTTTACACAATATGCCCGCAGCGATAGGGAAAGGGCTTTTAGCCGTATAGTTGGCGCATATCGTAGGGTCTCCCTTTTTCAGGACAGGACAGAGGACACTGAGGCCATATTTTGTAAATAGACTAATGCCTGAGTTGGTAAGACAACTCATTACTTTCTGTCTTAAACAATTCAGCGGGGAGGTCATCAGGACCTGCCGCTTTATTGTTTTTAAGACGCATAATAGCGACTGTGACCTCTTCATGGTTAGGCGTCGTAATCTCCACGCAGTCATCATCGTTCGGGTTCGGTACATCATCTCTAAAGGCGGTATTGTTGTCGTCATCGCCTCGTAATGGAGTAGAGAAGTGTTTCCTCCACAAACTCAGCACCCCCTGCGAGTCTGTAACCAGGTTTCCATTCTCATCTTTGCAAGGAGGCGCTCCGGGCTTAAAACGTTCGATTATGCTCTCAACCTTATGAAAGAATTTTCGAGAGTCATTCCTGCACCTAGACATCTCGACTTCCTCACGCTCTCGCCTTTACTGCTCCCTCCTTTTGCGTCTGAAAAGACGTCCTTCATCCCTTCTCTTCTCTCATAGAACTCGACAATGGCTGGAGTAGCGGCGGACTGTAACGTTTTCTTGTATGCGGTGACACTCCTCATCGTACCATTGATTTCGTTGGGGTGAGCGTTCGAAACCAAGGACCGTTTCCGCTGTAGTGCGCAAGGAGTGGGAGATGTTGGACCACAGTCCAACAATGTCGCTGAGATTAGATGGGCAACAACGAAACTTATCCGAGAGTTGAGCGGAGAACGCCTCAGCTGTCCTTTGTGATCGCAGCTTCTTGACGTCCTGCTTTCGAAATGTACTAGAGTGTGCAGACCTCGAGGCGCTATTGCGCAATCGGAACTTGGCTGCGACAAGGTAATGGTCCAAGTCGATATTTGGACCTCTGAATGTGCGCACATCTAGTACACTGCATACGTGCCTTCCGTCAATCACAATATGATCGATTTGGTTGTTTTTTTTTCGATCGAGGGACATCCAAGTGGCCTTATGAATATCGAGATGCTTAAACTTGGTGCTACATACTGCCATGTTACGTGCTGCGGCGAGATCGATCAGCCTTATACAATTGAAGATAGTGGTCGCGTGGTGGCTGAACTCTCCGACAGTGGGGCTAAAGATACCTTCACGCAAAGCTTCGCTTAAAATCTCCGAGGACGATTTTGGCTTCATGGGCCGGGCACTTATTATAAACATCCTCGAGGTTAGTGTAGAAGGCATCTTTAACCACATCGGCCTTTTCTTCCGTCGTGGCGTGAGGACAAATAAGGCTGATGTAGAATTTTACTCTGATACGGATTGTGGCTATTTTTTCGCTTACAGGCGTGTACCCAGAGACAAGATGGTGAAGTCTCTTATTAACCACAAATCCGCATCCGAAATCTTGCTTATCAACATGGCAGCTGTAATATACATCGCAAGATGGCAGTCTTTTGCATCCTTGTCCTATTCATCGCATTTCCTGTATGGTAGTGATGTCTGTCCTATATTTCATGAAGGATCCGCCAGCTGGGCGAAAGCGCCTACCCTGTGAAGGATGCGGTCGTTCCATGTTCCTATACGTAAATCATTGCCGTGGTCGTCAACTTTTCAGGCGATCTGTCGAGAATCTTGTGTTCTTGTTTTCATTGGATAACATTTTTACGTGGTAAGTTCCACGCCCTACGCACAACCTAAATTTAACGTCCAGGAGATTGAACAACGCTACACGCATTAGTTAACATCTAGCAGGTGCAAGTATGCAATCCAGGAGGGGCCACGAGGAGGCTCCTTGTCAACTTGAACACAACCAGACAAGGATCGTCCTGGAGGTCGCCACGTTGACCATAGTCAGAAACTTTAACTTGTTTACATGCAACCCATTCCATTTTGGTGTTTCTGTTTTTTAGAACGGTATTACAAACTGCAACAAAACCAAAAAAAGAGAATAAGTAGTGTAAATATTTCATTCGTTTATGTGTTTTTGAATTGAATACAAGTGACAAAATCTTTACTTATTTTGGAACAATGAAACCATAAGAGAAAAGAATTTTTCTTATACTATCAGACTCAGGCGATGAAAGGACACATCAAGAGAAGATGAAAACGATCTAGTTTCTGAACATGCATCTGACTATGACCCCAACTCCTCGTCAGGCGCTAGCATTGACGTTTCCGAAATTCTCGATCAAACTACGGAGGAAGTTTTAATGTATCCATCCAAAAAATGGGAAAAGTTTATGGTCAGAAACATCAACAATAAACTAACTCGGAAGATTTTCTAAACAGTACATAATAAATTTGTCGCCTGACCCAACGCGTTATGCTATGTCAAGAGCTGATAGTATAAAATCTTTTTTTCTCTTATTTATGCCCAGTGATAATATGAAATTAGTTGTTGATATGACTAATTTACAAGCTGACTATAAGTGGTAATGTATTTATAAGACTAAAAGTTATTCAATCGGCTCATTTAGGTCAATCTGTATTTCACAAAATAATTGGATTGCTGTAGACGACATAACAATTGAAGCATATTTCGGGCTACTTTTGTTGGCGGGTGTATTTAGATCTCTCGGTGAAGCTTTAGAATATCTATGGGACGACCGCAAAGGCCGCTATTCAAATCCACTATGAGGTTGCGCCGATTTCAAAATATATCTCGAGTGATACGGTTTGATAAAAAGTCAGACAGGAGCGAAAGACGATTATGTGACAAACTTGCTCCCATAAGAGATTTTTGGAACCGTTGGGATAAAAACCAAAAAACCAGAAGTAATTTATTTGTATAATAAAGCGAAATCAGGGGTCGATACATTAGGCCAACTTATAAGAACTTACACATGTAAAAGGTGAACTAATCGATGGCCTCAAGCACTGTTTTACAATATGTTGAATATATCCGCCTATAATGGCTATGTAGTTTTTCTAAAAATTTCCACACTGGAATGAAAATTAAATATATAAGCGACGCACATTCTTGGAAGACTTAGGCATGGAGCTTATAGGCGGAGAAAGCCTTCAAAAGAATTTTGCTGAGGTTCCGCAAGCAAACAATTGTCTAAATCTTTATAACAGCACAAAATATGCAAATAAATGTTTCGAATATCAAAAATTTATTTGCAAAAAGCATTCTGAGACCGATGTTCTATGTAACGAATATAAAAAACTGAATAAATATTATAATTTTTGTATTGGGCAAATTTGACCCACTAATGTCATATGCGTTTTATTTTTGAAGTACAGGATAAGGGTTAATGGAGCAAAATGTTAAAAAATTTAAATACATGAGCTCCACTAGATCATCTCCGACCAATGGATTTTATACAATGAATTTTTATACTTAAACTAGTTGATTCCTTTAACGATTTACTAATAATTTTCGATTGTAAATTGGACTTCAGAAATCATATTTCATCAACTGTTAGCAGAGCTACATGTAACCTGAGATTTATCAAATGATGAGCTAAAGAATGTTCTGACCCTTTTGTTACCAAACAATTGTTTAACACAGTGGTTCGCCCAATTCTTGAATATGAATCTGTAATATATAAACAAAATCGAATCAGTTCAAATGCAGTTCTTATTATTTTGTCTTCTTGGTTTAGGGAATGGATGGGATCCTAATAAAATGTTACCATCTTATGAAAAACGCCTAGCACTCATTAAAGTACCATCTTTAAAAAGCCGTCGTAAAATGCTAAATGCTGTCTTTCTCTTGAAGCTGATTAATGGTGGTATTAACTCTCAATTTCTTCTCAACTTACCATAAATGTACCTGTTCGTCCAACAAGATACTATAATTTCATAAATATAAAATATTAAACAATTGACTATGCGAACTTCGATCCATTTCGTATAATCTGTAATGATTTTAATAATCTTTACCTTCATATAGATTTTAACAAAAATTTGGCATTCATTAAAAAAGCTATAATTATACAATTAAACACACTTAATTAATATTTTCAATGTTGTTTTCTTTTTTAACTTATTTTTTAAATTTTTTGTATTGAAATCATAATAATAATAATTTTGTATTGAAATATAAAATTTAATAGTCTGTAAGGATTTTCCATAGACTTGAAATAAAATAAAATAAAAAAGTATTTTTATTTAAAATTTGTTCAGAAATAGTTTTTTCTGTTAACGGACATAAAAGCCGTTAATAACAATAAGTTTTAAAGTTTCTAGTAGCGGGTGTGTTGGCTTGTTAGACACGAACGTTCGACTACCAAGCGAACGAAACTGTTCTGTGAAAGGGATAATAAATATTAAAAAAAAAATTAAATGAACTTAAAATATTGTGGTTATTCATGCACAAATTAGTGTGAATAAAAAATGCAAGCAAATTGTTTTATTAAATAAATTAATTTTGAAATAAATAAACTGTAACGATTAACATTTGTGATTAATAAGCCTGTCAAATGAATAATTCATAGGGCCAGGTATGCATTTAAATCTTAACAAATAAATCATCAACTATATATAGTTTTACTAGTAATTTTAATATAATTAAGAGCATAGCACTGAAGAGCAAAGAGAAAATGAAATCAATATAAATAATACAAATAAAAGGCAAGAAAATTAAACTACAGCTGCACTCAACACTTGGAAAATGTCATTAACATGTCATTCAATATTTGTAGATTTATTTGATTCGTTTACAAATAAATAATGCTTATAAAACAATTGTTTTTATAAAATGCCTACCATATTACACAAACAAATTAATACCATTTTAGGTCATATTATAATAATAAATATCACTCATGGGCACAACAGTGCTCTGTTTTGTGTACAACTATGTTGTAATACTCATTAAGGAAATGTGAGGTATAATTTAAATAGATTTGAGTAATTATTATCACATATTTTTCTACATCTCGAATGATATAATTTCAATATTAGACCTTTAATCGATAGTAAAGGGTATACATTAACATAAAAAATTAAAAAAGTAGGACATGATAAGGATGATAATTAGTTACGCGCAATCAAATAAAAATGCTTATAACGTTAATTGTATTATTAGAAGATTGGATTTTAGAAGTTAATAAGTACATTATGGTTTAAAATATATACGTATTCGCAGACTAAAACCTTAATGAACGTTTGCCATAATAAGATTAAAATCAACTGTGCCCCTGTCAACTACAACAATTACCTGACCAGCATCTGATATGCCTTCAAATATTTTTTATGTAATGCGTTAGTGCCCTACAAGCTTCAAGAATGTATTCTGATGCTTCATTTTCATTATCATAGAATCTACATGCTGAGTTATACACGATCTTCATTCAGATATTTTCCAAGCGGAGGTTTATGCCATCGAAAGAAGTGCTCAATTCTATTTGGATAGAAAACAGAAAATAAAAGACAACAAAGCAATATTATCAGACAGTTAGGCCGCCATTCGAGTACTTAAAGGTTAAATAAATAATTATGCTCTCACCCAGGATCAAACATTTCGATCAAAATGAAATACCAACAAAATATTTCTTCAGCAATTCTTCTCTACAGATTTCTGGTAAAAACTCTGAGAATAAACAAAGTTGCCATAAAAAGTTTCTCAAAAAAACCTGTCGTCCGTAGTCGACTTTAAACAGTAAGTGCCGCCACTTATTGATAAAATTAACACACACAACATAAGTGCTGTGAGAAGCTAGGTCGTAAACCTGACTGAAGGATTGTAGTGACCAATTACGTACGTATGTAGTCTGATGTGGCATTTATTATTATATTATGTTAATAACAGAATTGCCTCAAATTCATTTGATGCTTAAAGAGTCTTTAACTCTCTTTGTCTTCCTTTTCATTACATATGCATACATGCATAATATAATTGATCGTTTTGTGATCGCCGTGGTCTAGAAGGTAGTGGTTTGAACTATTAGATGTGAGGTCTCGGTTCTAATCCCAGATCAGACATCTCCAACTAAAGGAAATATGAAAAAATATTTCTTCGGCGACTTCCTCTCAGAAGATTTCTGGCAAAAACTCTGATAGAAAATAAATATTACCATGAAAAGCTTCTCAAAAGTCTGTCGTTCAGAGTCGACTTTAAACTGTAGGTCCCGCCAATCATGTATAAAATTAACGCACACAACAGAAGTGGTGTGAGAAACTAGATCGTAATCCTGACTAAAGGGTTGTAATGATCAATTACGTTATGTATGTATGTTTTGTTCGTTGTCACTGTTAACCAAGACAAGCTTGTTTATATGCCTTGACCACACGATAGCCACACAGGACACTATTTGACAAACTATCATGTCATTTACACTGTTCATGTCCCAGATTTCCCTTCCACCCTGCTTCATTTCATTTTTGTACATCTAACCTTTGCTGAGATGCTCTCTATATGAGCCATCCATATTAATTTACTATTCAGTGATCTTCTTATATATTTTACTTACAATTTTTCTAACATCCCGTATTTCCAACTCCTGGAGAAGTCGTTGACTAGAATGTAGTGACACTTTTAGTGTTAGAGCATAATTTCGGAATGCGTCTTATCTATGTGCAGCCCTTGCGCTGACCAACTTTTCCCTCCTTGGTTCGGAGGAACTTGGTCAGTACAAAGACTGCGTTCAAGTGAGCTTTTGGTACTGACCTAACCTAACGTTTTATCTAACTTTGACTTGTATTCGAAAGCGTCAGTGCGTCATTAACGTTTCCTGTCAATCCTATATCGCCAATCCTAAGCTTGCAGTCCTCACTATAATTATACTATAACTACAGAAAATATTCCCCGGAATGCCACTGTGGTATCGTGCGGTGTGTATGTTGTTCTGCTTTGCAGCCCTGTAGCAGAGAATCACCGAAAGCTCTGCTATTTTTTCGAAAAGTATGCCAATATCTTTTCCAAACTTGTCATTTTAACAATCATCATCGCAGCTCATAAGACTGTCATTTCCGCTTTGACTACCTATATTTGAAGAATACCAGCTATTGAGTCCTTACTATAACTCCAGCGGAGCTAAGCATCGACGTAGATGTAGCACATGGTGATTAGTCGTTTTGCTAAGGTATTCTCACATTAACATGTTTATAGCCCCGGCCAGTCATCTTTGATCTTCGGGACCTAGATTTTAAAGTCAATTCCCAACGACAGATTTCTGAGAAACTTTTCATGGCAATTTTATTTTACTCTCAGATTTTTCGTCAAAAATCTGCTGAGAGAAATTGGCCGAATAAATATTTTTTCATATTTCGTTTTGCTAGAGACGTCTGACCTAGAGTTTTAATAAACCAACACACTACATGAAAGACTATGGCGGCTTAAATCTGGTGAGTAGTTTTTGAAAATTGGTGAAAATAATCTACACCGGCTGGCTGTACGGACAATTATTAAAGACAGTGTACTTTTTTATCACCAACATAAAGAAGAAGAATTTTATAAGAACTATTAAATTTTTGTTATTGAAGAAAAGTTATAACTGTGACACAATTCTACACCTGAGCTTAGTTCACTTTTGATATTTAATCACACTTTATAGAGTGAGTGATACAATTTTTTTTTGGTTTTGTCCATTTTTTGTTATCTGTGTTCAATGCACGGTGGTTTGATGGAAAAATAAAACGTTTAAGAGAAAGTAAGGAAAATAAGTACCATGTCATACAGAGGGAAATTTTCAAGAAAAAAAGGCAACGTTTTTCATGTATTTCATGTATTTTATTATTATTATTATATATTTTTATTTCTACAAATTTGGGTTCGCCGGTGGCCTAGTTGGTAGTGTCCTAAACTTCTAGTACCAATGCAATGGGTTCGATTGCCCATATAGGCTCTGAGTGTTTGTGATTGTCTAATTATTTGTCGGACAGTATATGTGATAGCTCCCAATAAAAAGAAAAAAGAAAATGAGAATTATTACTAAAAAGCAGTTTTCGAAAAAAAAACAGTGACAAAGTATTCAAGTCATTAAAAAAAATCCTATAAACTGTCTTTCCTGTATTTCTATATATTCCAATAGAGTGTTGTTCTAAAAAAAAAATATTATTTTCATCTTTGAGAGTGCGTTTATAAGCAAAATTGCC
This sequence comes from Sarcophaga subvicina, assembly GCA_936449025.2. Classification (NCBI taxonomy): domain Eukaryota; kingdom Metazoa; phylum Arthropoda; class Insecta; order Diptera; family Sarcophagidae; genus Sarcophaga; species Sarcophaga subvicina. Next base: position 88,924,378 of record OW388080.2, read on the forward strand.
GTGTTTAGGACTCAGAAAACCCACAAGTGCTGTTGCAAAGGCCAATGCGTCCATTACGGGTGACTGTTTAGTGCGGCTTGTGGAGCGCAGGTATCATTGGCCCATATTTCTTTGAAAATGAGGACGGCGCAACCATTAGGTTTTTTTTTTTGTACCGCTCTTCATGGTATTGATGTGAACGATGTTTGTAGTGCGTTGGCTTATTAGACGTAAGGCCACGGTTCAAACTCCAGGTCAGTCATCAAATCGAAATATGAAAAAATATTTATTCGGCGACTTCCTCTCAGCAGATTTCTGGCTAAAACTCTGAGAGTAAATAAAATTCCCATGAAAAGTTTCTCAAAATACCTGTCGTTGTAGTCGACTTTAAACTGTAGATGCCGCCACTCATGTATAAAATTAACACACACAACATGAGTGATGTGAGAAGCTAGGCCGTAATCCTGACTGAAGGGTTGTAGTAGCCAATTATGAATGTATGTATGAAAACTATTCAATTCGAAAATTCTAATAACAGTTCTACTATTGGTGGTAAAATTTATCCATAAGTTTGTTTAAATTATCGGCAATTTAAAAACAAATAATTCCATAGAAATGTGTGTGTCTACGTACCATATTCGTTCAACCTTGACTTGCTAATGTTGATGTTCATTTTGCACGCTTTAAGTACACTGAAAAGTAATACGACTGGAAAAAAATTTCCTTTGAAATTGTGTCATCCGTCGTTTATTTTTTTCTATTTTAAAATTTGCTATTGAATTTCACCCTGCTGATTGTGATTATTAAAAAGGCTTGTTATCCTTGCTAGGTATACTCGTATACTGAGACATACACAGGTAGACAGTGACCTTGATGATAATGCTGACTACTAAACTGAACTGAACTAAAAACACAAACATGCCAACTAATATAACAATTTAACAATAGACTCTGCTCCACATAATAGACACAATCGGTATTCATGTGCATGTATACAGACACACTTATATTTTTTTTAAAGCACTGACACACACACACACACTTTTATAAATTTTTAGTTTAAAATTTTGAAGTTCATGAAGTAGAATGTTTTTGGTTTGCAATGAAATGAAAATCTTTCTCTCTATCTGTTCGTCTGTTATTTATGGTATGTCTGGTAATGTGTTTGTATGTGTGTTAGTGTATTTATCCCCAGCATAATGTAACAGATATAATGTTACATGTGCTGTTGTAGAAGCAATTTAAGTTGGAAAATCGTTACATTAGCTACACACTAGCACTAGCAGTAACTGAGGTAATATTTACATTGCATAGCAGTTGGTAGATAAATGTTTATGATTATTTGTTCGAGTTTAACATTCAGGTCATATGCCAATTTATCACTGATGTACATACGTATTTACAAACATTGTAGTATTTGTATAACGCACTACGAGGGTCGTTTCAGATTTCAATTTGTTATCAATTATGCCAGTGATTATGCAAGTTCGTTTACATTTTATGAATTTAAATTAATTTTTACTTCACTTCGATCTCTCTGAAGGAGCTTTCTAAGAAATCTTCAACTATAAACGATGCGTAGGTACAACAGATACAATTTAGATTTGCTCACTTGCTCATGCGTTTTTTTTTTGCAGTGATGTATACATCATTTGAAAGATAAAAATCAATTAACCTTGTTTAGTTTGTTTGTGAACTTCATATTTTTTTTCACGAAGGGAACTGCTGTGAAACTGCCGAAGCAAAAAGATTTGTTCAGCCACTTTCTTGCAAAGAAAACTACATCGTTTACCTGCGGTATTATATGATGAAAAATCTCTATCGAAACCACACTTCTTCAAGTTTATGATTTTCAAAATTTATGATTTTGACATCAAAGACAGCGGCATACGGAACAGCCTCAAAAATGTTAACAAGATTCGTGTCAGACGCAAGAGGTTGGTTTCCGCGTTTCAAAAATGCTCAATCTGACATCAGAGAGAAAGGCCAAAAGAACCAGCCAAAAAAGTTTAACCAAGTTTCGTTTCAGACTCAAGTAGAACGTGCACAATCATTGGGCATGACACATACAGCCATTTCATTGTATTGAAAAGCAGAAGAATTCATTCAAAAAAAGGAAATTGGTTGCCACATTAACTGAAGCCAAGGGACATTAAAAGACGATGTGGTACTCCTGTTTCAATGCTTAAAAAGAAATCGTTTTTGCAAGGAATTATCCCTGGCGACAAAAGCGGGCAGCGGGAAAAATCTATTGCCAAACAGAATATTCTTTTCATCAAGGTAATGCTCTATTTTTAGTGTGATAGGATAGGATGTGATTCATTAAAGGGGGAACATTAGCCAAAAAACCCTTGAAAATTCAACCACTGACGAGGACATAATTTTCCATCATAATAACGCTCCGCCACATATTTCAGCGCTAGGCAAAGCCTATTTGGAAAACTATGCGCCTTATAACCGTGTAGTTCTGACTAAAATGTAGTTCTAGAACAGCCAATGAAAGATGCACCATTTCCAGCGTTTTGTTGACCAACAACTGATAAATATTGTAACATTACGTTCAGTAAACTGATTTGAATAAAACGAGGCCACATGCCACAAAGTAGGGAAAACATTGTTCCTATTGAGAGTCGAGGTTGGTGAGCAATTAAACCAGCGGCAATTGTAGATATGGAAGTCAAAAAAAATTATGCCCAGAATCATGGTGACAAATGGTCAAAGATTATGGCTTTACATCACATGAAGACGCAACATACAGTTGACTGTGTGAAAATAAAGTAACTTTTAAATTTCTGTCGCAAACCTGCAAAAGCTAAACTTAATAAGTGTAATTGTAAAGTCCAAACCAAGAAGAAATTGACGACCAGCTTGATTGAAATATCAGTGGGTATCATTGCCTTTAAAATACTTTTTTAAAGTTGTTGCTTCAATTACTTCAATTACAATCCTTTGTCAGCATTACGACCTAGCTTCTCACAACATCCATGTTACGTGAAGTAACTTTATGCATTAGTGGTGGGACCTAAAACTTAACGAAAGATTTTTAAAAAAATTTTTCATCGCAATTTTATTTAGTCTCAAATGTTTTGCCAGAATATTGCTGAGAAGGAGTCGCCAAAGAAATGTATTGTTGCCGCAAAATCCCCACTTTATAAGACAATGAAAAAAGATAAAGTGCATAGCCCGTTCTATTTATAAAATATTTTGTTTTCCTCGTGAAAATTTCTTCAAATTTCTTCAATAACCATCGAAAAAGTTACTTAAAAATGTACCCTCGTGCTCATGTAAAATGGAAAATTTTACATTTCCCATGTATATACATATATGTGGGAGTGTAATATAATAGATCTGAGTTAGAGCAGAGCAGATATATTGCTGGCACGTTTAAAAAGCTTTGCAATCACAGCAATAAAGACTTGGGTGTCTGGCTTTATCAAATTTAAGAAGCCATTTATATAAAATTGGCATAAGTAAACATATAGTTATGAACCTATTAACACAACACAGCTCTATGTAACACAAATATTACATATAAATGTTTAAATATACCCAAGATTTGTGATTTAAAGAATCGAATTTAAAAAAATAAAAGTTTTACGTGGGTATTGTTTCTGGTCAACGATAGTTACTAATATTAGCATTACATAGCTTGCTACAGTTGGGCAATCACCTTCAAGGGGAAACTAAATTAAGGAACCTGAAAGAAATCAAGACATACAAATAAGATGTGGGAGAGGCTTTGTAGATACGCGGATAGTTTTAAAAACGTGTGTAATAATAGAACTCATTGAGTTCATTCTAGAAAGGAGAAAGAAAGCACTCAAGAATTGGAATAGAGGGAGTGAAAGTAAAACTTATAAAACATAAATAATAAAAAGCAAAAGGACAATCAATGCGATGATGAACACTAAATCTCATCTAAAATCCCGATATATTCCACAGTTTATGTAACTTGCATTCACCAAAAGTCGAACAGTCGCCGCGGAGAAGATCGAGGCGCTTACTCTGCAAAAATTTGTCGGAGATATATATCAGAACCATGTCAGAAGCTTAACATTACAATTTCCCTTAAGATATGCAGTTGGGTTAATGGGCTTCCAAACAGGGATTTACCTCCTACTAACTTCCATAATTGGTCTTATAATCCATCATTAATGATAACGACCTAGCTTGTCACACCACCCTTATTCAGTGCCTTAATTTCATCCATTAGTGATCAGTACCTACAGTTTAAAGTCGACTCCGGAAGACAGAGTTTTTCCAGAAATCTGCTGACAGGAAGTAGCCGAAGAAAAATTTGTCCATATTTCATTTTGATGGAGATGTCTGACCTGGGATTGGAACCACGGCTTCACATCTAATAAGAGAACCCACCACCAACTAGACTGCAGCGACTCACTCCTACCGCCTTTAATAGTGTTTCGAATATGGAAATGGTGTTACATCGTTTAACATTAGAATGATAAACAATAGCTACAAGAACAAAAACAATGGACTTGTTTACATAAGCAACGAATAAACAAAAATATAGTAACAACATCAGTATAAAAAAGGGGATACACAAGTAAACAAAAGGCAACAACAACACTGCAAGGACAAACGTAAACAAAATACAGAAACAACAATAACGTAAACAACATCTTTACATTTATACAGATTTCGCGAAGGTAAAGTCATTCTCCTTCAAGAGCATTCATCAGACTGCGATATACAAGTCAAGACAAAGCAGGCAACGAATCAGAAAGAATTTAGTCAGTCTTGCGTGAAGACGCGTTGCGTGTGAATTGTGGTTTGAAGATGTCCTTGTGTAAAGATTTAACGAACAATTGTTAGTATGTACACGGAAGAGTGTAACGAAGGATAACAAATAAAGCAAATTGTTGTTGTAACATTAAATTGTGAACAGTGGAACACGGAATTGTGCGACCAATAACGAATTTATTTAAAACTAAACACAAATTTATTTTTATTTTTATTTGCAATCTGCGAACTCATATTTTGAATGTTTTTAAAAGGGTAAAAACGTAGCAATAGATAACCAAAGTATTTAATCAACATAAAATTACGATATACGCTTCCAGCGGGTCTGCGCTCTCTACCAAAGATATTTTCCAATGAGCCTATAAGAGATTCATTAATCAAATGAAAACCAAGTTTGACAAGGCAAAAAACCAATTGATTTTAAAAATTATAACTAAGCTCCGGAACCCAGCAGAAACTCACCCGATGCCCTTATGGGCTTGTTACTGTTGAGGAGCACTCGCAATTTACTTACGACCGATTTTCTATCACCCTCGGAGCCGCTTGTCTGTCGACAAAACTCAACATAGAATCCGCTTTAGAGTTTTAAAAACAGAAAGGAGCTCCTACTTAAATAGGCATTCAGTTTTTAAGAACACAGCATCAGTGTCCATAATCGGTTTGGAAACATCTGGAAAAATGGGTGAAACAATCTGTTTGGGTATACACAATATTACATAAGACTTCATCCGGAATGGCAATCTCTAACCAAAAGAAAAACCTTTGATTGTGAACCATTTATTCAGCCTGTGGTTATATCCAGAATTTTTTTACCTATCTTACTTATTTCCTTAATTGATTATCACAACATTTTAGTCAGGATTACAACCTAGCTTACTACCACCCATGTGTGCGTTAATTTTATCAATGAATAGCAGAACCTGAAGTTGCAGCCGACTCCAAACTTCCGATTTTTGACACATTTTTCATGGGAATTTTATTTGCTTTTAAAATTTTTGCCAGAATATTGCTGAGAGGAAGTTGAGAAATACATACATGCATACATCATACATAATTGGCCATTACAACCCTTCAGTCAGGATTGCGGCCTTACTTCTCACACCACTGATGTGGTGTGTGTTAATTTTATACATGAGTGGCGGGACCTACAGTTTAAAGTCGACTCCGAAAGACAGATTTTTGGGAAACTTTTTATGACAATTTTATTTACTCTCAGAGTTTTTGCCAGAAATCCGATGAGAGGAAGTCACCGAAAAAATAGTTTTTCATATTTCGTGTTGTTCTTTGACCTGGGGTTTGTACTGTCTAATAAGCCAATACACTACCTACTAGACTACGGGAGAAATAATTTGTCATATTTCTTTTTGTTTGAGAATGTCTGGGCGGCATTTTGATCAAAGGATTCTCCAACATACTACCTACTAACATTCAGTGTATGGAAGTAATCGCTCAAATGCTGTTTGTATTACATTATTGTAATCAAATAACAATCATTGAAACAACTCCTAAAGCATCGTTGTGCAAGTATTCATCTAAAATTATTCAAACTTTCCTTTTTTTCTACTGCAAGTAGTAGACAAAATACAACAAAAGTGCGGCAAAATTATAATGCCGTCAGCGAAAATTTTTAATTTTTCTTACAACAAATGTTGTAAGTTTTTTTTTTGCTTTCTTGATTTATTGTTTTTATGATGACGCATTTAAGTAAAGAAGCTTTTCTTTCCAATGTTATCCTTTTGCAACTCTGTACCCATTTTTCTAAACTACTGCGTTCAACCGCATGAATTTCTTAAGACTCTACATAAACTTGTATGCCATGTTTTGCTGTGCCTCTACTTTAGCCGCCTTTTTTATGTAGAATTGCTGTTTTTGTCTTATTTTTGCATAATTTATGGCGTGTATTATTTGGTGAATAAATGAAACAAAAGAAATACAAACAAAAGCGACGACTGACTTTTGATAACTGTAATAAGGACAATGAAATCTGTAATTTATACAATAACTTTTTATTTGATCTTCGAAATATAGCGTAAGATGTGACTTATCCTACAGCCAAAAAATGGGAGAGCAGATCGCTAGGAAGATAGCACTGCTGATGAGACCAGAACATTTTAGCGTAGTGGGAAGAGAGCATTAGAAGGGCTTACTAGATATAAAGTAAGATGAAGAGCGGCGGACAATCTTTTCAAATCAAAGGACATTGAAGCAATCTAAACTTTTGTTGGACGATTATAATGAAAAATAATTTGGATAATGTATCAGAGTAGCCTTAGGATAGCAGGTGAAGCGGCTTCAGGATAAAAATTGCCATTTTACTGCTCAAAGTATTGTTACGTTTTTACCTTTTAAAAACGTTTAAAATATGAGCTCGTAGATTTCAAATAAAATAAAAATAGATCTGTGTTCAGTTTTAATCAAAATTCTTTATTATTCGCACTATCCTTTGTGCCGCTGTTCACAACTTTCTGTATACAACAACAATTGCTTTATTTGTTATTCCTCATTTTACACCCTTTACATAAACAATAACAATTACTAGACAATTGTTCGACAGATCTTTATAACGGGGATCTTCAAACCACGCACCATGTCTATATACAAGACTGACCGAACTTTTACTTACTCAATCGCCTGCTTTGTCTTGCCTTTTATGTGACAGGGTAAACAGTCTGATGAATGCATTTGAAGGCGAATGACTTCGCTTTCTTGAAATCTCTATAAATTTAAACATGTAAACATGTTGTACTAGTACTCCAAACTGTGTTCTCAACTAATATCGAGTTTAATATCAAAGTTGCATTAACGCGAAACCGCACATAGATATTTTCATTTGAGATTTGAAGCCATACCTATTACAAAACAAGAATGCTTGGGATCTACAATAGCCGGCAAAATTCCAGTTAGTATATTCGGTTTACTTCTCGATAGTCTGGTATATAACTCAAAACATTTCTCATTGTAAATACCCAACAAGGTTTAGATTGTCCCAAACCTGTTTGACTTGATAAGAAGTGTTACTGCTTCTCCTAAAACTCCTCTTGCTACTGTACCTACTCATTTGCACGACCGGGGTCGGTCGCGCCTTGCTAATTCAGCTTGCCTTCTAGGGGCTGTGTACTCTAATGGAAGTCTGCATGTCTGTTGGTATTGTTATGTCCAATCCTCTATATTACCTGTTCAAGTTTAATGAGCACATCTTTTGATGACGTAAACTTACGCTTGGAAGCAACTAGTTTCTTCATGGGCTCCGAATAGTTCACTCTAGTACTCTCTAGGATACAATCAAGAGGGATATGGTGAGCTACTCGGTTTGTTAGGCGATGATGCTCCCGGATGAATAGATATCACTGCTCTGATCGTCAATACCTTATGCAACGGACTTAAATCCAACATAGCCACTAGAGCCGTTAAAGGACATGTTCTTGTAGCCACGGTTATGCCAAGCCCGTTCTTAATTGAAATCCTCCTGAACTGTTTTCAAGAATACATACATACATAATTGACCATTGCAACACTTTAGTCAGGATTACGACCAAGTTTCTCGTACCACGCATGTTGAGTGTGTTGATTTTATACATTAGTGGCGGGTCCTAAAGTTTAAAGTCGTCTCCAAACGACAGATTTTTGAGAAACTTTTCATGGAAATTTTATTTACTCTCAGAGTTTTTGCCATTTTTTGATATTTCGTTTTGAAGTCTGACCTGGGGTTTGAATCTTGGCCTTAGGTCTAATAAGCCAACACACTACCTACTAGACTACGGCAACTTCCGTCCACCATTTCAAGAATACATGTTTCACTAAACTTATGGGTCGAAGATGTTTGTTTTAATTCATTCTTTGTAATACAATAAAAGCTTCGATGTTTTATCGATTATGACCAATAAAAACAAACACCGAATTATTTCAATGTATCGATAACTCACATCGAGTGCTTTTAAAATATCCACCACAAATACATACATAATTATTCTTTTAAGTAAAGAGGTCTATAACAACGCATAATCCCCAGCTGATTAGCCTTTTTCTTGTTTCTTTGCTTTGTTCCACTTTCCTTAATTAAGTTTTTTCCATATGAAGGACGGTTGGTCTTCTGTAGGTGGTACTTGGACGATTGTATATTAATAAGAACATAATTTTGCACCCTCAACCATAGATTAAATACTTGATTTAGTTTTTTGTAAAATGCTATTTCAGTCCTAGTGAAATGTGAAGTGAATTAAATGAATTCCGCTCGTAAATTTAAATTTAAATTCTTTTATGTCTTAAACATAACGGTTTTGTATTTTATGGTTAGCGCTATACAAATGTACATAAGACTGTTACAGGAAATAAATTATAAACAAAGTACAATCGCCACAAGAACATAAAACATTTTAAGTGGAAATTGTTCTATCATTTTTTGCTAATTTTCTTTCCATAAAACACAAAACAACACCCCTGTTATGCCATTCTACGTACCAGCTTACTTTGGTAGAGAAATAATGAAAGGGAGACACATATTTCAAGTTAATTTTATGACCTTAATGCATTTTTCTGAACGAGTGTAAGAACTTAAAAAGGAAGACAGACTATTGCTATTTAAATTACAAGTACCTGACCGCACTAAAGAGGAACTCAACAATTTTCTTCTCTCGTTTTATTTTTCTCCAATGCCCTGTCCTTAATTGCTTATATTTTTTTGAATTTACTTTTTGCGTTTTAATGCTTGAGTCATATTTGCTAAAATTGCAAATTCACTCGAATATATTTGAATAGACATTCTTAAGATAATTATTTTTAATATCATGATCGTCATCATTTTCATAATTGTCTACGTCGTGCGAGTAAGTTCAACATAAGCCAAGGATATGTTAGAAAGATTTTTTATATCAGACATCATGCTGTTATTTTGAAGTACAGTGGAATCTCCATTAACGCATAATACCATTAAACGTCGTCGTTTTGAGCAGAGGCAGATGCTGCTACAGCTCCCCTAAGCATAACGCTCACGCCGCCATGCTTTACAGTTGGCAATAAGTTTTCGACTTGAGTTAGCACGTGCGCATATTGATAAAGGGATGGATTTCTAGTCCAGGGTTTTGTTTACAGATGAGTCAAAGTTCAACATATTCGGGAGTGATGGTCGTGCAAAAATATGAAGCAAAAGAAATACGGCTATGCAGATCGAAAACTTATTGCCAACTTAAAGCATGGCAGCGGGAGCGTTATAGTTTGGGTCTGGCAAATTGGTTTATGTTGAAGGCATTATGGACCGAAATTAATATAAGAGTATATCGGAACAAATTTTTAAGCCACCTGGGGTATACTTGGCTCTTGGAGAGAGGCAACTCAATAGCCCTCCATAAAGTACGGATTTAAATCCTATTGAACACGTTTGGGCATTTTTGTAGCGAAAAATCGACAAGGCCGAATTACAGATGCCAAATCGTTAAAAAAAAGCATTAACGGAGGCATGGAGCAAATTAACTCCGAAGCAGACGAACAATTTGGTTTCGTCCATACCACGAAGCGTGCAGCTTGTAATAGATAATGGTGGTGGACCAACTAAATAGTAAAACTTAAAAAAACACCGTGTGTTTGGAAGTTATCTTTTTTTAAGACTGAACTTGCATGTATATTTTTGTCATACCAAATTTTTTTAATTTTGTGAATTTTTTTGTAAATGATCAAATGAATTAATTTAATTTTTATTTTTTTATGGATAAAAATGATTTTCAAATAAAACTGTATCATTAATTTTTCTATTAACTGTATGTTTAGGCGTACCGGCTTATTAAACACCAACGAAAGTATTTTTGTATTTGTATGAAATGAAGGAAAGCAAATATGCTACCCACTAGACTACGACGATCATAAGCAGAAGAAGAAAATCATGGCGTCATACATTAGTCTTCAGATCATGCAAATTATGTATACATTGTTGGTTATTCGCAAACACTGCGTGTAAAGAATATGTCTGAAGTATTCAAACCGCACAATTTAGGTATTCACTTCGAATTTTCCTCAAATCCCCTTTTTGGAAACCGCATATCTTTGGTGTCTACACTATTCAGTTCAGAAGTTCGTAATTATCGATCTATAGAGCTCGCTGTCAAAAGGGATGGCCTGGCTAAAATTCCTCACCAAATAGTGAGTCTTTCTGTATACATTAAATGCTCTTGAATGTCATGTAGAGTGGCATCGTTTTCAATTCGACAATTTTCATGTACCCACCCATCCCAAAATGGGTCTCATTCCTGAAAAGGAATTTTTAATTAAAATTGGACTCAGTTGCCAACTGCTAAAGAATCTATTTAGCGAATACACGTCGTTGTCTAGGGTCATACATGATGATTGGACAAAACGGTTTAATAACGAATGTGTTAACTGTAGTTTTATCAAAATGGCCGTTTTCAACTGACCAAATTCGGAAATCCCTGATGGAGGATCCTATATAAATACGTTATCGAAGCCATTGAAAGTTGTTTACTTATTTAATTGGTTATTACAACACTTTTAGTCAGGACTACGACATATTGTGTGTGTTGATTTTGGGGATGAGTTGCAGTTGGAAGTCGACATCCAACGACAGATGTTTTAGAAAATTTTCATCGCAATTTTATTTACTCTCAGAGTTTTTGCCAGAAATCTGGTGAGAGAGGAAGTCGTCGAAGAAATATTTTTTCATATTTCGTTATGTTTGAGATATCTAAACAATGGCGTGAACCACCAACTTGCGTCTAATAAGCGAACACACTATCGAAACTTTTTGATACGTTTTATGTATTTATTCAAGATATATGTGAACATTGAGAAAATCTTTTATCTTTTCATAGTATGGAGTCAATGTAATAATGTAATGTATGAAGAACCAATTGGGGAATGGAAGCATTGTTTGTGTTCACGAAAATATTGCCTTCTGGACAGATCAAAAGAAGTTTTCGGGCAGTAAAGATTAAAATCATAAAGTGCATAGAGAACGTGCAATTTAATATCGTTTAACATTAACACAATAAACAAAAGCTACACTAACAAATACAACGAACTTGTTACAACTAAACCAACAACATCAGAATGAAAGAAAAGGGGATAGACAAGTAAGCGAGAAAGAAACAACAAGCAATGTGAACAAAATACACAAACAACAATGAAGTCGCGATAGAGTTCTCGAGAGAACGAAACCACGAACGTTCGACTTCAAGCATCTTCATCAGACTGTTTACGTGAACATATAAAAATGCAAGAAAAAGCAGGCAACGAGTAGTAAGAATTCAGACAGTCTTGCGTGAAGACGCTTTGCGTGTGAAAAGAACAGTCGTGGTATAAAGATCGCCGGTGTGAAGTTCTACCGAAAAGTTATTAGTGCTTACGCAAGCGGAAGTGTAAAGAAGAATAACGAAATAAGCAAATTGTTGTTGTTTAAATCAAGTTGTAAATGGTGGCACACAAAAGTAGTGCGAGCAATAAAGAATTTATCTAAAACTAAATACAATTTAATTTTTATTTTGTTTGCAATCAACAAACACATATTTCAAAAGTTTTTAAAAAGGTAAAAACGTAACAATATGAACTTATAGTACTTAGGAAATTACTATAGTAGTACGGAAACAATGACCATACTTTTCACGTCTGACTAAAGTAATGTAATTATCGTCGTCAGCATCAAAAAATTCGTTTTTTTAACGTTATTAATTACCATTTATAGGTTTTCTGAATAAAAAATTCTACATTTATTTGCAACATCCGCTCTACACAGATTTCACTGTATTTTCTATGTTTCGTTAATTTTTAATGTCTATTCATTTTATTTTAATGAATAATTTTTTAATCCTGTTTCTTTTCCTGTGATGTAATAAAAGTAATAAAAATGAAAGGCGACACAAATTTATGTGACACAGAGTCATGATGGTTTTTTTTTTTTAAATTAACATGCAGTTTACTTAACCCTGCTGTTAGGTTAAAAAAAATATTACGAATCTTAGGTACAGGACCATTTTGGTCCACTTTGCATATGTCATAAATAATTCGATATAAAACTATTTTGACCAAACATTTTAAATAATTTAAATTGTTACAAAAGATCTGGAATTCACCATTCCTATACAGATATGTATACCACGAGTATAAGTTTAACTTCAGTTCGTGCTTATTCCGGTCTATTATGAGCGAGGATAACAAGTGCTGTCCACTTTGATGATGTTATTAACAGAAGTCAACAAAAAAGTAGTGACAAGTTGGCTCCAATTCGTGACTTATGGGACTATTGAGAAGCACTTCTTTCAATGTTTTATAACTGTCATAAAAATGTCACTATTGACGAGCAGCTAATGGGTTTTAGAAGACGATGTTCCTTTAGGCAGTATATGCCTGTAAAGCCAGCCAAATTTGGGCTTAAATTTTGGTTAGCTGTAGACTCCAAATCAGGATACATATGGAAAATACAACCGTACCTTGGAAAACCAAAACATGATAAGCCTGAAAAAACTCCAGGAGAGCGTGTTGTGTTGGCGGTTACAGAAGAATTGAAAGGGCAAAATATTACAGCTGATTGCTTTTTTTCATCTTTTGAGTTGGGGAAAAATATTTTACAAAGGAAACTGACTTATGTGGGGACAGTTCGAAGAAACAAAACTTTTATCCCACCGAAATTGCTTATGTACAAAAAAGTTCCTTTATATATATCCACGTATACCGGCCATAAAAATAATAGTACTATATTGATGAGCACCATGCACAAAACAAATGAAATCGATTTCAGTAATCATAAGAAGAAACTTGCAATCGTTTCTTATTATAATTCTACTAAAGTTTTGTTATATTTTATCATTATTTATCGTTTCTGTAAAAATAATTTCCTTTATCTTAGGAGGCTTTGATACTGCTGATCAAATGATTAGCTACTACAGCACTAAAAAAAAACAAATAAATGGCCAAATGTTGTTTTTTCCAATATAGTTGATATATATGCATTGAATGCATTTATTTTATGTTCAGAAATTGATTCTTCGTGGGCTGCAAATGATTCAAATCGCAGAAGACCTGAGTTTTTACGTCAGCTAGCTATTTGCCCATCAAAAGAATCATGTTGAAAAGGACAGTCAAACCTAAAAATCCATTTGTGGCTTAGCTAGTGACTCAACTACAAGCATCGTCATCAAATAGTGTACCATCTACAAGCGGTGATACACAAAAGTCAGCTCCTAGAAAACGGGGAATATGCAATTGCTGTAAGTCTAAATGTGATGTCAAATGCATTATATTCAATAAATTTGTATGCAAATTGAAGGGAAATCACTTTGTTCATCTTTCTGCGAAAATACCAATAAGTCAATTATTATTTTACTTTACTTTTACTGATATAGAGAATAAAATAAATTCCATGGACCAAAATGGTCCATTACCTAAGATTTGTAACTTTCAATTTTGTTCTGTTCGATTTTGCCCTACATAGCTAAAAACGCACTAAAACCATTAAAATATAAAAAATACCTGAGCTGACGTTTTAAGTTGATACGATCAGCCATTGCAAACTTAAATAAAAATTAAAAAAAAATTTGACCAAAATGGTCCAAACCTAACAGCAGGGTTAATACTAAACAGTTAAACATGAACTGAAAACATTTTAAAAGCAAAATGTTTAAATAATCTTTTAAACCTTAATAAATGCATGGCAGCATAAAGTCGCTGTAGTCTAGTAGCTATAGTGTTGACTAATTAGATGAGAGCTTGTGGTTCAAAAAATTCTAAACTAAAAAATTAACACACAGATTGATACTCTATATCAAATTGTATTTTTAGAAGTATGAAATATAGAAATTAGAAATATTAAAAATTTTATATCAAAGTACAGTCGTTTAAGTAATTTTTTTGGTAAAACAGTTTTGTTTGGTAATAACGCTCCCTCGATCTGTCTGACTGAAAGCGGTTAAATTTGGACTCATCAGACCAGATAACACGTTTCTAATCAGATAGAAAGCAGTACTGCTGGCGCAGACCCGGGGAACATGTTCTAAGACACCATGTGAAGCAAACTGATAAACATGGCGGCGGAAATATAATGGTTTGGGGATGCTTTACATGACGGCATGTCGGCTCTCTGCTTTTAGTGGATGGTACAAGCGAAAAGAAGATTATCTACAGATTCTGCAAACCTATATTCCCAATTTTATTGATAAATGTGCTTATCCCGCAAATGAAATTTTCAACAGGATGGTGATCCGAAGCACACAGCAAAAATTGTAGAGGAATGGATTGGGAAACAACATTTACAATTGATGGAATGGCTAGCGCAAAGTATCAACCTCAATCCGATTAAAATTCTTTGGTCAATCAGGCTCGGGCAGTTCGAAGCAGCCCCAACGAACATGGACAAACTTTGGGATCGTATAAATGCAGAATGAAATCGAATTCCAAAAGATGTTATCGCAAATTTGGAAAAAAGCATGCCAAACCGCCTAAATCAAGTTATTTCTAATAAGGGTCTATGGACCAAATATTGAAATTGGGTTAATTTTTATAATTTTCTTGAAACGTGCAAAATTGACTTTATGTGGGTTATTTTCGTTTTTTCTTTCAAACTCATTGAATTCATCTCATTAATTATTGTTTCTTTACTGCTATTTGTTAATAATAAAATAATAAATTTAAAATATTTTTTTTTTTTTGGTATTGTTTTGTTTTTATGGATGACGAAACTCAGTATCATGAACACGCACTCACATTACAACCCTTCAGTCAGAATTACGACCTAGCTTCTCACACCACTTATGTTGTGTGCGTTAATTTTACAAATGAGTGGCGGGAACTACAGTATAAAGTCGACTCCGGATTATAGATTTTTGAGTAAGTTCTCATGGCAATTTTATTTACTCTCTCAGAGTTTTTGTCAGAAATCTGCTGAGAGAAAGTCTCAGAAGAAATACTTGGTTTGAACCGTGATCTAATGTCTTATAAGCCAACACATTATCTACTAGACTTCAGCGACTTCTATACGTGTTTGTAAAGCGTGGGCCATTAAAAGTTTAAATTTAAAAATGCAATGAAATAAAATTGATACAATAGCATCACGAATGTTGCCTTCCAATTGCTTACTTGTCTCTGGTTTGTCGCCATAACAATTTTCTAAACGGTGCCCCACAGAAAATAGTCCAACGGAGACAAATCCTAGCTTCTTGGCTGTCAATTGACATCACCATTTCGGCCAATTAAACGGCCATCACACGTTTCACGCAATAGAAAGATTGTGACCTGATATATTGAAACCAACCATCGTGCACGTCAATACCATTAATAGCGGGTACAAAAAAAAAAATCGGTTATCATTGACCGTAATAGTTGCGCCGTCCTCATTTTCAAAGAAATATCGGCCTATAGTGTCTCCGCTCACAAGCCGCCCACTAAGGTGAAATGAGCTTCATACAAAAAGATGTTTTGTTTTGTTTTTTGCAAAAGCGACTTCATCGCACAATTTCTCGTTGGCCCATCTAGCGAAGTGAAAACAAAACAGATGGTCGTGAGGCATCAACTCTTGAACTTTGTAGGGTTTTCTATATTTTCGGGTGTACTCACTGTACGAGCACGCTCACGTCTTGGCGCAACAGCAATGAAACTTGTTCCACGAACTTTAGCAACAAACTTGCGTATATCGGACACTGTTGGTCCTCCTCTGCGAACAAAATTTGTACGACATTTCGTGCAATTTCCGACCAATTGTTTTTGTTATGGAAATAAATTTCCAATAAATCCCAAAGTTGAATTGAATTTTGTAACAGAACATAATGGCCATTACTTATGGCAGATATGAAATAACCGATGGTTTAAATTTAAACTGATAGAATTACATTTTTGTATATCGACCTGCAGAAAACAAAACATATTGGTACGCAAATGGCAATGACATAATATCATTTCACATGAAAACATCGTTTAACTATAACGACAAACAAAAGCTCCGAACACACAAATGCAACGAACATGTTACAAGTAAAGCATTAACAACAAGTGTGAAAGAAAAGGAGATAGGGAAGTAAATAATAACGCAACAACAAACATCGTGAACAAGATACACAAACAACAATTATTGTTCGATCCATTAAGCTGTATACGGTGGTACATAAAAGTAGTGTGGACATTAAAAAGTTTAATTGAAACAAAACACATATTTGTTTTTACTTGGTTTGCAATTAACGAACTCATATTCATAGGTAAAAACGTAACAATATCTTTGGTCACCTAATTCTGTGAGACACTCAAGCTATGTAGCTTATTTCCCTATCCGCAAGCTATTCTACTTCAGCCGCACTTACTCTATTATGTTCAACAATTTGAAAAAAAAATTTCGTGTCTGTTTGTTAAATTGCAAATCCTTTGAATCATTTTTTAGTTTCCTTTCATCACCTGTAAATTAGAAAATTTCTAAAAAGCTTTTTTCAATATTTTTAAGTCGAATAAAAAAAAAACGAATACGAAAATAAAACTTTGTTTGACCTCAATGCCATAGAATTTATTACAACTATTGTTACAATAATTTATTCAAGAGTTTAAGCAAACAAACTGAACAAAATTTCCTACAGAAAATAATTTTATATTCATCCAAAAGAAAAGAGCAACGCATTTGCTTCATTCATTAATTTTAAATAATTCCTCTAGTGAAAGTTTTTTTTATTTAACCTTTTTTCTGTAAATACAATTGAAAACAATTTTGTTGCGTTGATTATTGCATGTTAAACGAAAATTAATAAATTTTATAAGGATTTTACAACATTTTCCCAAACACATTTGTTTTTGTAAATGAATGAATAAAACGATGGTAATTAAAACCAAATCAAAATATTTAAATTCTGGTCTATACTACACGACTACATGAAAGAAAAAACGCATGGGAGACTTAGGAAAGTGAATTTTTAAATCTATAATCTAGTCTAATAGTAGCACTGTGAATGGATTGGCATACAGTACTATAATTAGTCGTCATAGACTTTGAGGAAAAGTTCGATATAATCACAGGAAATCCTATATGAATGATAGAATAGGAATGGCAAAAAAAAAATGCCAACTTTCTTGTCTGTTATTTGCCATGATAATAAACCATGATACAAAGGCTTCAAGCACATAAAAGAGGGATCAAGAGAATTTTTGACAGACGACTTAAATTGGTACACAATTTTCATGACGTGCAAATCAATTTGTTTGATTTGACAGTATTGACGTTAAGCTTTGCAACAAATAATTGCGCAGCAATAATGATATGGACAAACATATAATCGTGAATAACTACGGCAAATGTATGAAAATGTCGCCACAGTCTAGTAGGTAGTGTGTTGATTAATTAGACAATATTCCGTGATTCACAATCTAGCTTGGACTAACAAAAACGAAATTAAAAAAAAAAAAATTTTCGGCAACTTAATCTCAGCAGTCTTCTGGCGAAAACACATACATAATTGGTCATTACAACCCTTCAGTCAGGATTACGACCTAGTTTTTCACACCACTTATGTTGTGTGTGTTAATTTTATACATGAGTGGTGGGACCTACAGTTTAAAGTCGACTCCGAACGACGGTTTTTTTTTAACTTTTTCATGGCAATTTTTATTTACTCTCAGGGTTTTTTTTGCCAGAAATCTACTGAGACAAAGTCGCAGAAGAAATATTTTTCATATTTCCTTTCGATGTCTGGCATGGGGTTTGAACCGTTGTCTTACTTCTAATAAGCCAACACACTACCTACTAAACTACGGCGACTGGCAAGTCTTCAAAACTTTAATGAATAAAATTAACACACACAACTTAAGTCGTGTAAGAAACGAGGTATTAATTCTAACCAAAAGGTTGTAATGATTGATTGATTTTTATCTGGGTTGTATGATGCGGGTGGAAAATGATGTCAGTGGAGAACAAGATATGCAATAGGCTTTGATCGATTAAACGAAAAATAACGCATCATGTAAATTTGTATAATGTTTGAGTAAAATGAAAAGAAAAGGAACGTGAACCAGAACAAATAGCACAATGCAGAGCTAGAAGTATTGATACAACAGATTGAAATATTTTTCTAGACGTTCCGTGTATACAATTTAAATTAAGCACGAAAATTCTGTGTTATGTTCACTGGAACCGACACGTTTTTAGTGCCTTAGCTTCTTAGGATCGTATCAAAAATACTTCACTTTACCTGATCTACACCACTCATATCCGAAGGAGAATGGAATACAACTCTCATGTATAGGCCGGTGCCTCAACGCGTACATAGAGGACGAAGTTGTTCATTAATGAACTTGGGGTATCGAGCTCTATTCATTCATTGGAGTATTGTTGCAAAGTGGATTGTGTTTCAATGTTCTAACGCTATTACAACGGATTTTACTCGAGCGAAATAATAGTTCTTGTTCCCGAGAATTATGTACTCCTACGTAATACTCGTGTAATACTGGCCAATCGCACATTCGTATGCTGTCGATTGGCCAGTGGATCGCACACTGCATTATAGTAGAAGTTCGTTCTTTAGTCGAACTATTCGTATGTGGAAATCCCTTCGTGCGAAGGTTGCAATTTTTTGGCTTTTAAGGGATGAAATAAGGCATAAAATAGAGAAAAATCATCGCAATTGTTTGCAAATAACTTAAAAATATAATACTTCACTCCTCCTTATTACTAAGCTAAATTTCCAATAGTAACAATTGCAAAGCAAATACAAAACTTAAAATGGCTTTAATGTACTAAAGTGAAGAATTTCCAAAAATCATCCAAATAAAGGCCTAAATCGTCATATCGTCAAAATGATATTTTTGGAGTTCAAAATCGTCAAATCTGGCAGCTATGTCTACATGTGTAAATAATTTTACTTGAATATTTGACAAACCATTTGAAAACGAAATATATTGGCAATCCATTTTGCTGTTACAAAAATCACTATAAATACAATATACCTATAAAAATTGTACAAATTGTAACAAATCCAACACTATTAAAATCGAAACGAAAAATAGTTTCACAAAGTGGAAAAAAAGGTTGTATCGTAAAAAATTTAATTACGGCAATAATTTATCGTGGAAAATTCATTTGCAACTGGGGAAATAAACAAAAACAAAAAATTGTTATAAAAACACAATTTAAAATTAATTACAGAATTACAGAATAATTGCTGAAAATTAAATTTATTAAAGCAAATTAAAATTTTTATGTGGTTATTTCGATAACATTCCACAAAACAATGTATGAACAATTTTAACGATTATTTTAGAAAATGTTTATTGCTTGATTTCTAAGAAAAAGGGGCGTTTGTTCAATAGTTTTTAAGTTCCGTTTTTATTTTCAGTGCTGTGCCAGTTTGGGTTCACTGACTATAAGTATTGTACAAAAATACACAGATTACAGCAAGTTTGGATACTAGAACTCATTTAACATTTACCGTAGCACATCAACTAACTCTATTTCTGAGCTTTTGAATACTAGCATGGTTAAAATGCCAATTACCAAATTTTTTTTTTTTAAATTTTTTTACAAATTGTGATTCACTAAATTATTTATCCAATTTATGTTATCGTACTATAGGAACAATAAGGAATCAATACTGTCAAATCAGTCAAATTTGTTTGCATGGTGTGATAATTGTATAACAATTAAAGTCATCTGCTAAAACTCCACACAATCCCTCTTTTATTTTCTTAAGATTACAGTATGATTTCTAGTGGCATGGCAAAAAACAGGCGTTCCTGATACTAAATGGACCTCTAGCTATTCCTTTATGTGAAGCATGAATACAAAGATAGAATAGATAGATACAGATATCCTTTAACACAGCTCTCTAATCCACATAGGATCTCGTGTGTCAAAGTCTATGAAGACTACTGTTTGCACATCTATTGCCTATTCTATTATTACACTCAGATCTGACCAAGTTTAGCTCAAAATAGGCAAAACTATGCCTCTTCATTCATGAGTTGGTTTTTAAGAATTTCATCTTATTATTCTATAATGAGTTAAAGTCAAATCGATTGAATTTAGATTCATAACTTGTAAAAGCGTTGTTACTGAATAATGATTTCTTATTCCGTTATATTTTAGGGACTGAGAGACAAGCTGTACTTATTAAATGATCGGTACTAGTAGTGTTCCCTGGTAGAAACTTTATTCTAATGGCCGCATTGGTTTTGTAATATTTTTGATACGATACTATTATTGGACAATTTTCAGGTGTCTGCCATTGGAACTTAAATTTCATTTTTGGTTATATTTATTATAATTTTGGGTAACTTGTATGTAGAGAAAGATTTTTTACCCCAGTTAATATAAAATATGTATATTGGGTGGTTTTTCTATCGGTTTAAATTTCATACTTATGTCATTCTATTCCATCACAAAATTATATATATTATCTTCACTGAACGTAATGAATCCATTTACGCTTGAGCAACGGTGGGATTTATATGGCAACGAGAAACTGCACGATGATGTAGATTTTAAAAAAAAGGTAATCATATCGGCGGAAGCTCATTTTCTTTTTGGTATTTACGTTAATAACCAAAATTTCCGTATCTGGGGCTCAGAAAACCACACGTGGTCTCACAGAAGCTAATGCACCGATTGCGAGTGACTGTTTGGAGCGGCTTGTGCAACATTGGCCTATATTTCTTTGAAAATGTGAAATGCCAGCCATTATGGTCAATGGAGACACCTATCGCACAATGATAACCAATTTTTTTGTACCCGCTCTTTATGGTATTGACGTGAACAAGGTTCGATTTCAACAGAGTGGTGCAACTTGCCACATATCTCATGTCACAAGCAATTTATTGCGTCAAAAGTTTGAGGGCTGTTTAATTAGCCGAAATTAAGATGTCAATTGACCGCCAAAAGCTACGATTTGACACCATTTTTATGTAGGGCGCGGTTAAAGAAAAATTGTATGCCGACAAATCGGAGACAATTGAACCCAACTTGCGTGATGCTATTGTCGAGATACGATCCCGTACACTCGAAAAAGTGCACGAAAATTGGGCCAATCGAATTAGGTATTGTGAGGCCAACCGTGGCAGCCATATAAATGAAATAAAAATCCATTTCCAACCGGAACAATTTCAAACCATTTTTGTTTTATTGCATTTTTAAATTTAAACTTTTAAATCACATTATATTTACCCACATCATGCTCATATTTAAGATATAAAATTCAGTCATGACAAGTGCATATGTGACGTATGAGTGATATTTAATTCCAGCGAAAGGTTAGGTTAGAGGACGTGTACTTGTCAATTAAGACAAGTACAGTACCCGGAGGTCGAATTGACCCATTGTTACACGTCCTAATTGCTCACACCACTTATGTTGTGTGTGTTAATTTTATACATGAGTGGCGGGACCTACAGTTCCATTAAAATTGAAGATTTCGATTTGCGTACTTATCAGAGTAACTTTATCAGTACATGTAATATGATGCGAATGAGTAACATATTTCAAATTCAATTAAAACGAATGTTACAACATTAATTTGGAATTAATTTCAAATTAAGCTATGATATGCAAATTCTGATGGATTTTAAAAAAATTTTAATTTCTCGAGTTATCCTAATCTAAATACAAAAACCACAATACTAGGCTATATTCTAGTAGGTGCTGTATCCTTATAGTCTGCATCTTCCACGCCTTCACAACAAAAAAAAAATAATTTTGGCAAAATATCAAACCATTTTTGTTTTATTACATTTTTAAATTTAAACCTTTAAATCCCCCACCCTATCAATATTTTTTGTAAGAAAACATGTAAAGGTCAAGGAATTAATACAAAACCATGTAATCTAGTTCATCTCAGTAAAAAAATAATAACAAAATACATTACATGTCCCGAGTTCTTTTTGATATTTTCAAACAAAAGAAGCTTGTTTGAATAACTGTTGTGTTGGTTAGTGTTTATTTACTTGGTTTTATTAATTACAGTCCGTCAGTTATTTTAAACAGCATGCGACAAAAAATGAATTCTTTTAAAATAAAATATTTAACACAAGTTTTTTGGTGGATGAGAGTGCTAATTATAAGACTCTCACTGTATGTACAAAATTAAGGACGACAGTTTGTAACCTTATCTGGCTCCTTACAAGCATTTGTTATCTTCAATCTGGTGTCCTTAGATTTCAGCTTTAGCTATCTAAAGCCAATACAGGCTCTTAAATCCCGGTAGACCTTTTGTAGTTTTTATTAACAAAATTTTAAAAATTTCTGTCACTTTATCTTGCTTTAACTCTTTTATGAATTTGATTAAAATCTTTAAAAACAAAAACTACCAGCTTTTTTTATAAGGTCAAATACATACACATATAATTTTTTTTTCTTAAAAACCTTCAGTAACATTAACCTAAATGCTACGTAAGATGTGTGAACCTCATGTTACTGTGCAAAGTGCAAAATGTCGCTATACTCCTGTCACTTACAACACAAAAATTTTATCTACTGTTACAATTTAAATTAAGTATAAATTTAAACATATTACATACTTAAAGGACATCCATATTATTTATTCTGTGCCAGAGGTTAGATATTATTATTATTGAATCAAATTTCTTCAATTTATCAGTCAAGTAGTGACCAAAAATTAATCCGTTTTTCAAATTGTATTAATATGTGAGTGTTTCAAAACGAATGTCAATGTAGACCTTTCGAATAAAAATCTCTTAGAGTGTGTGTAAATGTAATATATATGATTATGAGAATTATCATACGAATTTCGTATTCATTTAGAAAATAATTCAATTCTTTATAACTTTTACTGGAGCTGTTCTATCTTGGGGCAAAGTAAGAGAATAAATAATTATGATGTCCTTTAAATATGTAATCATATGTTTTAATTTATATTTATTGTAACAGTAGACAAAATTATAGTGTTGTAAGTGACAAGTGTTATAATGAGCAGGGCGACATTTTGCACTTTTCACAGCAACATGAGATTCACACATCTTAAGTAGCTTTTATGCAAATGTTACTGAAGGTTGTTAATCCAAAAAAAAAAATATATGTACGAGTAATAAGAAATAATTTTATCAAGGTTAATTATTTGCTTGGTGGTCATAAATTGCAGATAGTGGACTCTTTTCTTGATCTGGGGATCCTATTGGACACAAAATTAAACTTTAATGATCATGTCACTTTGACTGTAAATAAGGCTAGAAGCACTCTTGGCTTCATAAAACGTTGGGCAAAAGAATTTTCTGATCCATATATTACGAAACAGCTCTATGTATCACTTGTCAGACCAATTTTAGAGTATGGATCCATTGTATGGGATCCTCACTATACTGTTTACAGCGATCACATCGAATCTGTGCAGAAACAATTTTTACTCTTCTGTTTGCGTGGCCTTGGATGGAATTATTTGGACATGCCTTCATACACTAGCAGACTGGCATTAATAAAACTGCCTACCCTTAAGAGTCGTCGAACAATGTTAAATATATCCTTCATGATTAATCTGATCAATGGTAATATTTGCTGTGAATTTTTGTTAAGATCTGTTAAATTCAATGTTCCTTGTCGTAACTTCCGCTGTTATAATCCTATTTATATTCAATTCTGCAGAACTAATTATGCTGTTGCTGATCCGTTAACTAGAATTTGCCGTCAATTTAATAATTTGTCAGACATTATCGACTTTTCTTTAAATTCTTGCGTTGTAAAACGGAACATTATTGTTTTTCTTAATACCTAACTTTTCATATTTTCATTGTAACAATTGCTTGTATTTTTGTTGAGACTAATTGTAATTCTATTTTAATTTTATTCGTACCTATTGTTGTTATTAGTCAGTAAGGAATTTGTCCATTGACTTAAATAAATAAATAAATAAATAAATAAATATATTTGTCCTTATAAATAAAGCTGGTAGTTTTTGTTTTTAAAGATTTTAATTAAATTCATAAAAGAGTTAAAGCAAGATAAAGTGACAGAAATTTTAAGATTTATTTATAAAAACTACAAAAGGTTTACCGGGTGTTAGGAGCCTGTATTGGAAGATACGAAATTTTTGTAAGGAGCCAGATAAGGTTACATAATGTCGTCCTTAATGTTGTACATACGGTAATATAGTCTTATAATTAACACACCCATCCACCGAAAGGGTTGTGTTGAATATTTTATTTCTAAAGGATTCGTTTCTTTCTTTTTTTTCTGTTGCATGCTATTTAAAATAACTTACGGACTGGAATTAATAAAACCAAGTAAATTATTCAAATAACTTTCTTTTTTTTAAAAAATATCAAAAACAATTCGGACTTGTAATGTATTTTGTTATTATTTTTCCACTGAGATGAAAAAAATTTAACTAGATTTTATGGTTCTGTTTTAATTCCTTGATCTCTACATATTGTCTTACAAAAAATTTGGATAGGATGGGTGGTTTAAAACTTTATATTTAAAAACGCAATAAAACAAAAACGGTTTGAAATATTTTCAAATTTATTTTTTTGTTATGAAGATGTGGACGATACAGGCTATGAAGATACAGTGAATTGTGGTTTATGTATTTACTTTTAGATAAGGCTAACTCGAAAAATTAAACATTTTTAAAAATCCATCAGAATTGGTATATCATAACTTAATTCGAAATTAATTCCAAATTAATGGGGTATACTTTCTTTCTAATTGAATTTGAAATATATTACTCATACTCATCATATCATCATAGGTCACATATGTACTTGTTATGAATGAAATATTAAATATTAAATATGAGCATAATGTAAGTAAATATAATGGGTGGGCGATTTAAAAGTTTAAATTTAAAAATGCAATACAACAAAAATGGTTGGAAATATTTCCAAATTTATTTTTTTTTGTTGTGAAGTACAATTGTTCCGGTTAGAAATGGATTATTATTTCATTTATATGGCCGTCGCGGCCATACCTAATTGGATCGAACCAATTTTCGTGCACTATTTCGAGTGTATGGGGTCGTATTTCGTCAATGAAATCACGAAAGTTGGCTTTCAAATGTTCAATTGTCTCTGGTTTGTCGTCATAACACTTTTGTTTAACAGCGCCCGGCAGAAAATAGTCCAGTGATGTCAAATCGCAGCTTCTTGGCGGCCAATTAACATTACTATTTCGGTTAGTTAAAAGGTAATCAAACTTTTCACGCAATAAATCGCTAGTAGTATGAAATGTGTGGCAAGTTGCACCATTATGTTGAAATCGAACATAGTTCACGTCAATACGTCAATGGTGCGATAGATTTCTCCATTGACCGTAATGGTTTCGAAGTCTTAATTCTCAAAGAAATACGGGCGAATAATGTCTCTGCTCCTAAAGCCGCACTAAACAATCACTTGCAATCACCTGCTTGTCGATTTTCTGAGCCCCAAATAAAGGAATTTTGCTTATGAAAATGAGCTTCATCCAAAAGGATGCTTATTTGTTTTTGTTTTTGAAATAAATTTCCAATAAATCCCAACGTGCTCAAGCGTAAGTCGATTCATTACGTTCAGTGAAGATAATATACTAAATATTGTAATGAAATAGAATGACATAAGTATCAAATTTAAACCGATAGATGGCCCACCCGATAGATTTTATATTAAACAAGGTGAAAGGTCTTTCTCTACATACAAGTTTCCCAAAATTATAATAAATACGCACCAAAATGAGCGGCAGACACCTAAAATTTTCCCAATAATATTACAAAACCACTGAGGCCATTAGAATAAAGACTCTACTAAGGAACACTACTTGTACCGATCATGTAATAAGTACAGCTCGCCTCTCAGTTGTTAAAATATAAAGAAATAAGACAACATTATTCGGGAACAATGTGATGAATTTAAATTCATTCGATTTGACTTTAAATGAAAGAACAATATGTGACGTCCAACGAAGCAAGATTTACTGTGCATTATACTTTGAAAGCAATTAAACGTAAGTTCTATAATGACAGACTAAGCTACCATATAGCATAGTGTGGGTGCGATCGCAAAGAATGATTCCTTGATGGATCAACATTTAATCCAACATATTGTGTAAATTTATGTGATTCAATTTGTTCATGAAAATTTGTGTCAAAAATGGATTTTTACGCAAGATAATGATGATAACGATAATGGTATCACACCGTTTGTTTACATACATAATTGGTCATTACAACCCTTGAGTAAGGATCACGACCTAGCTTCTCATACCATGAACACATTGAACCATGGTCTCGCATGTAATAAGCCAACAGACTACCTGCTATATCATAGCGATTAGACAAAGAATTTAGAAGGCCAATAAATTGATATTATATAATGGCCGGCATAAAAGTCTGCTTCCAGTCCAATACATTAAACAATTTTGAGACACAAGTGGAACAAAAAAACTAAAAAACCTTCAAGGCCTGTGAAAAGTGGTTCAAGCTGCATGGGTTGTCGTACAATATGCAAGATGTCAGAAACTTCTTGGAAGACTTCCTGGAAGTTTATAATTTGTTATTAAAGAGAAAAGCTGCCTCCACAAAATATTCAAAAGACTTAATCCCAACTTAGAATTTTGTCCATCTTTAACAATTTCACGCCGGCGCGTTCCACCGGTGGCCTGCACTAGACTGCGTTATCGGACGGCGCGTACCACCTGTGGCCCGCACCAAACTACAATTGATCAAGTTATTAGACGTTACGTACTACCAAATATTTAGATCTTTAACACATCAGATGTCGAAAAAAATACCTGAAAGTCAAGTTCTCTTAAAAGCATTTATTTCTAATAACAATTATAATTAATGACATCTTATAAATATAACAGCCGCCCGTAGGTGACAAGCGTGAATTAAAGCGCCGGCGTGAACGTTTTAATGGAGGTGTTCTATTTACGTGACCAAGAAATTCGTTTGTTGTTTGACTTAAAAGTGTCTTGTATTGTTAAATTACGTTGTTGGAGTTTCTTCACTCTATACATCGCTTAAGTATACACCCCCCACCCCCATAGAATATTTAACTGCCCTTAAATCAATGAAAATTGAATTGTCAATCTTTTCATTGATATTTTAGTGTAAGTAATTAAACAAAAAGATTCAAAAGCTGCTGCGTTTTTAACGCTAAAATAGTCTGCAATTATGGATTCATAAAAGTTATTGTTTTCCTTATGATTTGAAGTTTTTGCTGAATTTGATTGCCGGTTTAAATTGCGTACGCCAGAACTTTCTTTCCACCAAATATTGCACGAAAAATGTTTATAAATAATTTTTATTTTGTCTTCAGACCCTGTATACAGAAATATATGTGCACCTCAGGTTATGCATATTTCTTCCACGTACCGGTATATAGCCGTAGTTTAATTCAATCTTGTCGACTAATGAGACTGAAAGTAAATAAAATTCCCATGAATAGTTACTCAAAAATCTTTCAACCGGAGTCGACTTTAAACAGCAGGTCTCGTAACACAAGTATAAAATTAACACCCACAACACAAGTGGTATGAGAAGCTAGGTTGTAATCCTGACTGAAGGTTTGTAATGACCAATTATGTTATGTTGAGCAAATTTTAACGTTTTCTGAACATTGCAAATACCGTTAGTATACATCAGGCATGTCAATTCCACTAGGAGTAACAATTTTTGACTTGACTGAACAGGGCAGTTTGGTTTTCGATTTCGAGATCTATTATATGCCTACGAATGTTGTGAAAAATCTTCGTCCATGAGCGATATTGTAGAAATACTTTGTAGTACAATAAACTTCGCAGTCGACTTTAAACTGTAGGTCTCACCACTCATGTATAAAAAAATTAACGCACACAACATAAGTGGTATGAGAAACAAAAAAACTAAAGAGAGACAACCATGAGGTAAAAATATAAAACTTGTATCAAATTTTATAACAAAACATTTTATTCATTACACACTATACAACAACACGATTAATAATGTAAGCGTATATAAATGATAAGAACTTTTAGTTTGTTCACGCTTATCATATGGGCCGTTAATCAGACATAATGTCACCAATAAATATATGATTAAAACTTTATTGTTGTATTGAAATTAACAACAAAATACATTTTTAATTTATTATGATTTTTTAAGCTCAGGAATTTCAGAATTTGTTCAGTATATTAATCTTTCAATATTATGTTATAAAATATTGTAAATTAAATAATACTTACTTGTCTACTTAATTGCTTATTATAACCTTCTCGTCTAGAGATAACAACTTTCTCAAACAACCCTTATCGTCTGTGTTTTAATTTTATCCATGAATGCCGGGACCTACAGTTTCACTTCAGCTTCGAACGACAGATTTTTGAGGAACTTTTCATGGCAATTTTATTTTGCTCACAGAGTTTTTGCCAGAAGACTGCTGAGAGAAAAAGGCTAAAAGAAATATTTTTTTAATATTTCGTTGTTGTTCGAGATATCTGAGCTAGGGCTTGAACCACGGGCTCTCGTCTAATAAGTCAACACAAACGACTACGGCATAATATCTATTAGATTAGGTTAGGTTAGCGTATAGCTTGTCATTCACAGCAAAGTTCACTCGATGGCCCATATGGCCCATTGTGTGTATGGTAAGTCCCCTTATCATGAGTCGTTAGTGGTGGATTTGAACCACCTCGAGCTTCAGATGAAACCGTTCAATACTCTTAGTGGTACGTTCGTCACCATCTGCAGATCTATAAGCGTTCTGTCGCCCAACAACCGATGACGTCTGTTTTGAAGTGCAGGCCACTTACACAAATGATGTTGCACCAATTCCGTTTCTTCAACACCCTGGCAGCTTCTGCAGTAATTCTGGTAGAGCAGACCGAGATCTGGGGGAGTAGTGTCCCGTTGGAATTCCTGTTAGAGTGCGAACCGTTCTCTTGTCGAACTCAAGTATTTCCTTGGTTTCTCTGCAGTCTACTACTGGACACAACAGGGAATGAACTTCGGCAACCAGGTCTGTTGCACTACCTACGGTTTGTTGTGTCATGGAATTCATGCTTTTTCTAATTTGAAAAAGTATTCTTATAGGAGCGCATATATTCCATCTATCGTCTCTTCCTCAGACATCTCCGATCCGTGCCGTGCCAGTTCTACCGTCTTTTCGTTTAATTTTATGGTGAGTGTTGTGTCGACATATACGATGAAGAGAGCCTATGTAACTCCTTGATTTGACTAGGTGTAATGTGTCCACACATATGATCAAGTTCGTAGAGATTTGTTCCTGAATTTAAACATACGTGCAGCTTATTCAACAGCAAAAATCTCTGGCTGAAATACACTGGCCTGGTTAGGTAATCTGTATGACCAGTTCAGTGCCAGCTAATCGAAATTTGTTAACAGTTTCCAAATCGATAGTAATGAATATCGCTGGAAACTGGAGATCCTAACATTTTGAGAAAAAAACAGTCCCAGACATAGCTCATCTCAGTGGTGTGGACTGGAAGAAGATAAGGATTTTTTACATATCAGAGAATTCCTATATTGATATTCTCTTTAGACAGAAAATCACTGAGTATATCAAATATATACCGGCAACTCCCCGCATCAAATACCCGTCTCACCGGAGCATCCTCCACCATTCTAACGACATGGCCGAGCCACCGCAGCCGCTGGATATTAATATGCTGCACAACGTCTATGTCGTTGAGGAGCTCATACAGCTCACTATTGGATCGGATACGGAAATCATCGCCAACTCGCAGTGGACCGAAGATCTTACATAGGACTTTTCCCTCGAATAGTCTCAAGGCTGCTGCATCAGTGCTTAATAGTGTCCATGCCTGTGCGCCATAAAGATGCACGGGTAGGATGAGCGTCTTGTAGAGTATTAGTTTTGTAGTACGAGACAGATCTTTGCTACTCAATTGCCTAGTGATGCCGTAGTAGCACCTGTTGGCAAGAGTGATCCAGCGCTTGATCTCCAGTTTGACATCATTTTTGGTGGTAATGGCGTACACAATATAAATGAATTCCTTGACTGTATCAATCTGTAAATCGATACGCCGCACGTCTCTACTTGCCAATAACATATACTTTGTTTTGCCCCCATTTACTGGCAGACCCATCTTAGTAGACTGCCGTTCAATAACACTAAAGGCAGCAGTAACATCTCGCTTGGTACGCCCTATAATGTCAATGTCGTCAGCATACGCAAGCAACTGGAAACTTAAAAAAAAATAGTGCCATTGCGATGCACTCTCGCCTTTCGCAGAACACTCTCCATGACGAAGTTGAAGACGTCGCATGATAAGTGGTCACCTTGTCTGAAACCTCGCACGGTATCAAAAGGTTCGGAGAGGTCCTACATTGACGGATCGTATTTAATTGCTTAAGTATTTCAATTGGTATTTCATTTTCATTTACGGTCTTTTAACATCAACCAACACTGTCATTATTTACAGAATATTCAAAGTATTCACAACTTTTACAGGGAAAGTTCAAACAGTTTACAAATATTATTTTTTAAAGACCTTCAAACAACAAATTCCTTTACGAATTCCTTATGAAGCCAGCCATAATGTAATTTGTTCCATGGCAATTTGCCAAACACAGGCAGTTATTTTTTAATACCACAAAAAATAGTCATAAAATTTAATACTGAGGGTTTTTAATAACCAAATAAAACAAGTGTTGACCCTTAAATTTAAAACCCAATGTTTATATGAAATGCTTACTAAAAAGAAAAATTAAAAAAACTGGGCCACAAAGGAATTAAACCAAAGTGTTAAGCTAATTTAAATGTAGGGGAAAGAGGTTTTGTTGGGATGAATGTAATTAACTACACATTTTTATATTTAATTTTCTTATTCACAAAAAAATGTATTTTTTAATTAAAACTTTGTTAGACATGTTTAGGAAACTGAAATAGTGGCTCATAGTTTCAGATGTTTTTATTTGTCATACTATGACGATTTATTTTGATTTAGTTAAAGTCAAAACGTAGATAAACACTTCTTTTAACTACTTTAACTTCATGTACTCTTTATGCTTTCCTATATAAAAGCGACAAAAAATAGATAATTTTCAAAATATTTAAGTTTTAATGGGGTAATGAGCGCTTAATGATTGAAGATCAACAAATTTTAATAAATTTTGTTTAAATATTCGATTTACATACTTAATACCTTAATACCTACCTTAATTATTTATTCAACGTACTTTAAATACTTATTTAACGTACCTTAAGTACTTATTTAACGTACTTTAACTACTTATTATTTATTTATTTATTAATTACAATACAATTACAAATTATATTCTAATTATATACGAGCGGAGTAACTTGACTATATGCTCGGTGTAGTGTCACAGACTAGAGTCTCTGGTGGGAATCGAACCCACGACCCTGACTACCCACTAGACTACGAGGGCACCCAACTTTAAATACTTATTTAACATACTTTAACTACTTATGCAACGTACTTTAACTACTTATTTAACGTACTTTAAATACTTATTTAACATACTTTAAATACTTATTCGATGTACTTTAACTCTTATTTAACGTACTTTAAATACTTATTTAACGTACTTTAAATATTTATTTAACTTACTTTAAATATGTACAGCGACTTACTTGGTATAACCCCTTAACAATTCTGTTCATAAAATAGCGTTTGACGTGCCTTGTGCTCAAGATAAAAAACAAGAATAGAAAAAGAAAAAGTATTAACGAATGATAAATAGTAAGAAAACCGATAGCTATAAAAAATATAAGTCAAGAAAATTTGGCTTGCTTTTATTGCCATACTATATATATATACCTAGTGGGTCATTACAATCCTTCAGTCAGAATTACGACCTAGCTTCTCACACCACTTACATATGTTGTGTGTGTTAATTTTATAAACGAGTGACGACGGGACCTACAGTTTAAAGTCGGTTCCCAACGATAGATTTTTTAGAAACTTTTCATGGCTATATTATTTTACTCACAGAGTTTTTGCCAGAAATCTGCTGAAAGGGAGTTCGCGAAAAAATATTTCTTCATTTTTCGTTTTTTTCGAGATGTCTGGGCTTGGGTTTGTACCATGGCCTTATACCTAATATGCCAGCACACTACTTACTAGACTACGCGGACTAACAGTCATAGTAATCTAGTCAATGTGGTCGAAAATGTCGGTGTGAAGGTTGACTTTGGTAAACAATAATTAAATTTTCTGTATGAGGGTTAAACTTATAAATTAATTTGTTTGATCAAATGCAAACCATAAAAATGAACAAAAAATGATTTTTTAATTATTTTTTTATTTATATTACATACATATGTATATATATCTGATTTAATAGCCATAAAATATTTCTGTGCCAACTTGGGTGCAATGGCTGCAAGTATAGTTCAAAAATGTAGGGAAGCCCACTTCACTTGATATTTATTAGAGTGAGGTCAGTTTGGTTTTGCTATACAAATTTAGTTGCAGAAGTTACAGTGAATACTTTTGCAACTCTTTTAATAATTTTTGAAGAAGGTCAACTAATTCTATTTGTGAGCTGATGCCAAATCACAAATTGGCAATCAAAAATTATATTTATACAACTTTTTAACGACCAGTAGCTAAGTACATACATGCATACATAATTGGTCATTACAACCCTTCAGTCAGGATTACGACCTAGTTTCTCAAACTACTTATGTTGTGTGTTAATTTTATACATGAGTGGCGGGACCTACAGTTTAAAGTCGACTCCGAACGCCGGATTTTTGAGAAACTTTTCATGGCAATTTTTTATTTACCATAAGAGTTTTTGCCAGAAATCTGCTGAGAGGAAGTCGCCGAAGAAATATTTTTTGTATTTTATTTTGATGTCTGACCTGGGGTTTGTACCCAGGCTTTATGTCTAATAAGCGAGCACACTACCTAGTAGGGTACGTCGACTTCACCAGCTGCTAAGTGCTTTAGGAAAATTAGGTTACCGTGCAATGGATATTACCGTATTAAGAAATGTTCCTTAACAAATGTAAAGAAGATAATGAGAATACCATGGCTTGATTATAGGTCCGTTGTATGGATAACGGCCTTTGCCCAATGATTCTTATATGCCAGTAAATATAGTACAAACATATGTCAGTTGAAAACCAATTCCGTTCAGTTAACTATATTTCTGAGCCTTTCGTTACTATAGTAGTCAAAATGCTAATTCCATAGTCTATTGTTGTAACGTTTTTACAAGTTGTGATTTGTTAAACGATAAAGTAATTTTCCGTTCTACTAAGAAAATTTGGTTGAAGGTTCGATAATTATAAGTCCACTGTAAGGATAACTGATACCAACTGCAAATCTTGTGTGCCAGCAGGAGTTGCAAAAGATGTTGTCCTCAAAAAGAATAAAATTTGAAAAGCACATTACATACAAATATTTTTCAAAAACACAACGTTGTATGGACGGACAGAAAAAATCTGTCTTTCGGAGTCGACTTTAAGCTGTAGGTCCCGCCACTCATGTATATAAATTAACGCACACAACATAAGTGGTGTGAGAAGCAAGGTCGTAATCCTGACTGAAGGGTTGTAATGACAAATTTTGTAATTTATTTTAGATATTTTTGGAATAAATATTGAGTTTAGATATTCTATTTACACAATTCTAAGTGGCAAGAAAATACACTCCTTTCGAAATTCGATTGTCAAGCGTTGTACTATCGAATTATGTCATATTAAAGTATTGCCTTAAAACTATTTGCTACTTCAATTCTGACTAAAGGGTTGTAATTAACAACTATGTATGTATGTATGGGTGGAGTTGATAAAATAAATCAATCCCTATCATTATACAGAATTGACATTGATTATCGATATTATCATTATGAAGATAATGCCATAGTATTGCGACCATTCCATTTACTGTACTCCCCTTAATCTGTGTAGACTCTTCCTATAATGTCTGCTACAAGCCTACCGCCCTAGAGAACTGTAGGATGCTGCTTGACGTCAGCAAAAACAATGCCTAGCACCTGTATGCATCAGGTGTTTTCAAAAGGGGGAGAATGTATTATGATAATTCATACTCGCCATCAAAGAATCTATGGACCCATTCTGAACAAAAGGACTAGGACTCAAAGTTGCATGTCAAAAGATAGTCCGAAGCATTGACTCAAAACTTTTGTTTAATGGAATTTTCCGACAATTTTTGGGGCTTTGTCTCCTTATATATTTCCTTTCGCTGAGTATTGCTTTACAATCACCTGTTCCCACTAGTTATACCTTCCTAGCGTATTTTCTTTCATTCTTTCTTTTTGTTTGAAATTTTTTTGCTCAAAAAAATTTATTATTTTCACTTGGTAATTGAGCCGAAACTTAAGTAAATTTTCGAATTTATCAAATTGTTTATTTATTCAAATTATTACCATGAATAAACTCCAGGAGTAAAAAGATGTGAGAATTCTTCAAATCACTTTATCACAATATTATTTAAATTTGTATTAACCATTCCAAAAACACCAAAATAAACTGAAAAACGTTTATATTCATAATAAAAAACGTTCAATATTTCGTGTTGCTTATCTAAATCCCTTGATTAATCAGAAAACCGAAAAGAAAACACAAAGTATTTGGGTATAAAATTAAAATGCCAACGACAAAATTTATCCATTTTATAATAAGAATTCATTTATCTTCTGCCGCTATTTATTAACAATTTAATATGGAAGAACCAGTCCACAAGTAACATAAAGTTTAATAAAGTGGCACAAAACTTAAACTAATAAGTTGTCCCAACAAAAAACAAAAATGGAATCAAAAACAAACAAAACCAAAAGAATCAGAAAACAAAATCGTTAAACAAAACCCGTAAAACATCGCACCAAATAGTGAATCCTCCTACGCAAAGGCCAATAAAATAATAAGTCCACCAAACGGAAAATGTGTACAGTGGGGTCGTGTCGAAGGATGTTTTTGTTAATTAGAACACAATTACAAATTATATATATACATAATTAGTTACAACCCTTCAGCCAGGATTACGACCTAGTTTCTCACACCACTTATGCTGTATGTGTTAATTTTATCATGAGTGGTGGGACCTACAGTTTAAAGTCGACTCCGAACGACAGATTTTTGAGAAACTCTTCTCGGCAATTTATTGGTTTTGATGTCTGGTCTGGGGCTCGAACCCTGGCTTTACGTCTAATAAGCCAACACACGACCTACTAGACTACTACTTCTTGTTATTGTTCTATGTTATAATTCACTGCCTTAAATAAGCCGCCTGGATATCTCGCCTATAGATATATCGCCTGTAGATATCGCCAGCACTTTCGTGTGAAAGACGCCGTAGTTATTCGGCAGGCTTATGGAGGGTTATGTTGAGTTATGGAGGGTTGAAATCAACAATATCACATGTGTTGTTAAGTATAAATATAATGAGTATGAGTAGTATGAGTATGATTCTATTCATCTTTTTGAATACTCATTGCTGATCTTTGGCGTATAAGTATGAGCAATAATGAGTATGATTCGATTCTACTCATCTTTTTGAATACTTCAGATCTCTGATGCAGAGGCAGACAGAAAACAATAAGAATATTATAGGCCTTGTTTTACGTCTGTGCTGGTAGGAGAAGGCGCACAGTTTACTCCCTTGTAGTGTACTTTTCATTTTAAATCAGTATAAAGCACACGAATTAAAGTTTTAATTTCGACAGAAGCACGCTCATTAGAATACTTCAAGCATATCATGCTTTACATTGGTTGCACCAGGAATTCTGTAAAGCCAATAAAACTGGTTAAAATAATTTTCGAAACACAAAATTGCGAAATTAACGTCCACAAAACATCATCCAATAATCTAAGAAATCATCACAAAGGAATCATTGAATTCATGTGTCGTCAAATATCGGTTCGCTTACGATTCGTTTTGTGTCCACGTTTGTTGCATTGAAATCCAGAACAAACCTTCAATGAGTTTAAATATTAAAGTTGGTTCCTCGTTTTTTATGAAGTTTTCTGTGGGTGCTTACTCGACAAACAATATTAATTGACTGTCATCGTATTAACTTCTTTTGGAGAGTCAGAGACTAGACTCCTTTCAAAGGAGTGTTTTTGTTACAGATTTAGGGCAATGAACGGTGGGTCAAAAAGAATAAAGCTAACTGTGAATTTCTTCTAAAGTATAGGATCATCCTACAGGCAATTTCGAACTTTGACGGTCAAATTTGTCAAATTTTTCAAATTAATTGTGATTTATTCAGTCTGCTTTGCCAAATCATTATGGATGACCATAGGCAACGATGTAGACATCTCAGAATGGGTTGGACCAGTTGGCAAGTGACCATAAATTACATAAAAATCTCATTTTTAGCGATAAAGAACGGTTCTGCAAGAATGTTTACATGAACATACAAATTAGCTGAATTTAAGATAATTCAATAATTCAATAATTCTCTGACGTTGGCCAAGCTATAATAGTCTATGACGAGCACTATATGTCCCTGATTACCAATATCTTTTGGTCTGAATTGGATGATGTGTACATCAATGACCTGTAGTTTCAACAGACGCCACATGACATACTGCTCATGTCACAGTGGAGCTAATGTAAACTGGCCACCGAAATTATTTGACCCTGATAGAATTTTTCTTGTGATGTTTTCTTAAGGACAAGTCAACATAAACCATGCCATCTTTCATATGTTAACATGATTTATGTGTCAGACTTATGGAAATTGAAGAATTCGAATATGTTTCAACCAGAGAACAAGTAGCGACCATTTGAAGAAGTTTATATTGAATGGTCTTTAAAAGTTTGTTTCAAGTATTGCATTCGACCGTCAGATTTATACGTGTGCCTGATACATACTCATTTTGAAAAAATACCACGACAATATTATTAGAAATATTAATCACAACATTCGTGTATTGAATATAAACAAAACCTTAATTAGAAATAATATATGCCAACAATAATAATTTTTTTGTACAGCATTTGTACAACGTTGGTGAACCCACTGTTGCTTCTAATATCTCAATATACGAGAGTATTGACGCGTTTTAGCGGAAGCGGATAAATAAATGAAACTAAAATTTTCATACACAAATAAAAACCAAATACCAGAGGACAAATAATGTTGAGAAAGCAAACAAAACAAAAAGCAACAAAGAAAAGGAAACAGAAAAATAAGACTGTGAGGCAACAGCATGGTGTAGTGTTTCTATAGAAAATGTTTTGTGAACAGACACTGGTTACTGGTTTTCAACAATAACATTGTTGACTAAAAAGGGTAGATTAAAATTTAAATATCAAATTATAAAACAATTTGATTTCATGCTTCAAACACAACATGTACCATTAGAAGTTTTTTTGTTTGTAAATTTTCACAGGGTTTAATAACAAAATGTTAAAATAAAATAACGGTGTTATACATTTTTTTGCATTCTTTACATATGTTATAATAATATAATAATAATAATCGGAAGAAAAAAGTTTATGAAAGGGCACCTAACAATTTTAAATTTTTATAGCCCTGGTGCTAGCAGATAATTTGAATCTACTTTCAATTGGCTGGTGTAAACTGGCTTTTGACTGAAATTTATCGAATAAGGATAATCAGTAAGCCAACAAATAACAAGTATAGATAACGTATTTAACTACCATAACCGGGTTGTCTTTTTCTGAAACGCAAGAAAATATTTTTCAAGTGAATAGCTATATAGCGTGCCACTGAGGACGTAGGCTAAGCTAAAATTTGTATCTGTTTTCTTATTTGCATTCTACGAACTCATTTTCTAAACGTTTTTAAAAGGGTAGAAACGTAACATTATTTAAACATTTTTGCACTATGGAAGTAAATGAAATTCTAGTCAAAACATTTAATTGTTATTTCTTTTTAATTCTTCAAAAAGTAACACAAGTTATTGTTACTCAAAATTTTTAGCCCAGAGTATTATTCAGTACCGTCCAAAACTTTTCTTGCACGAACTCTAACAATATATTTCAGCTTAATTTATTTGTTTATTTCTTTGCTCACAGTAAGGGATGTAAAAAGAACTCTGCAAAACGAGACCAGAGTGTCTTATTTAAGACAATAGAAGATAATGAAAAACTGAAAGTAAAAGAAATAAACAATAACTTGAGATTTATATTTTCTATTTTCACTTGCAGACTACAAAACCAAAGTGGCAAAAGGCGATTAAGTTACGCTGTATGTATTCGTTGCTATTTTTGCAAATGTTAGCAAAAATAGTTACTAAGTGTAAAGAAAATATTTGGTGGCTACCACTATCGGACGCCAGCAGATTGGGAATATTTTGCTTTGAATTAAACTCTAAATGAAAGAAGTAGAGCCCTAGTATGTACATACTGCTATTGTGTGTATTCATTATGAAAAATATCAAATTCCAAGCTAAACAGATGTAAAACTTTTATACACTAACTTTAGAGAAAAAGTAGATTACTGGATGTGGAGGTTCCTTTATTTAACTTTTTGTATACATTTTAATTTGTTTTAAAAAATAATTTAAATTAAGCGAATTTGGTAAATAAAAAGAAGCCATACAATCTGACATGTATCGCTGGTCAAGAGTTTCGAAATCCTTCCATATTGCATCAAATGATACAAATAATATCAATAAATATACAGTGGAAAGCAAAAGCCTGAGTACCCCAATTGTATGAATTTTAAATAATAGTATATACAAATAATTGATGTTTTTTATATTTATTGTATTAATTAATTTCCATTTTATTAAAAAACAAAAAAAAAATTATGTTTTTCACAAACTATAAGAAAAATATGGAATAGTTTCTGGTGATTCCCTATCTATGCACCATAAAAGTGTAGCTACCCCAAGAAGTGTTTACACTAAATTTAAAATTCAAAGGCTCAATGTATTAAAAGACCATCCATTTGACATTGAATGTGCCAGTTTCGTTTAACGTTATCTGTTGATATTTGCAGCCATGCTCTCATGAGCAAGTTTTTCGGCTTACTATTTAACTGTTTTACTGTTATACTATTTAAACAATAATTAATTAATTATTGTCCGAATTGATCAAACGAAGTGTCAATCTCTTCACAATATAATGCACTTTCAAAATGATATCACTTATCTCATATTTTTAAATAAAATTTTGCAATGTAGTCGCCGAGGTCTAGTAGGCCAGACATCAAAATAAAATACAAAAAGTATTCCTTCGGCGACTTCCTCTCAGCAGATTTCTGGCAAAAACTCTGAGAGTAAATAAAAATGCCATGAAAAGTTTCTCAAAAATCTATCGTTCGGAGTCGACTTTAAACTGTAGGTTCCGCTACTCATGTATTAAATTAACACACACAACATAAGTGGTGTGAGAAACTAGGTCGTAATCCAGACTGAAGGGTTGAAGTAACCAATTACATATGTGTGTATGTATGTATACAAACTGACGTTTCAGAATTCAATTTCCATTACATTTTCAGTTTTTGTTTGTCAAATCTAAAATATATTCATATATTTAAAACTGTTTTCGATTTGATTTTGAGATAAGAATTTACTACGTATTATTTGATATTCCATGACCTAAAAAAACAAAAATCTTACAAAGTAGGCTACACCATTCACTATACATACGATATATACTTATATTTTGCCAATCAAACATTACCTTAACTTCTTCATACACTCGCACGTGTACAGAATTTTAAGTTTTAAATTTTCTTTAAGTCCTCACCGATTTTGTCCATAAAAATTAACTTTTCGGACATGATATTGTCCATATTGTTACCATAAAATATCCTTTAAAATGCATACTTGCATATACGTTTGCATACATTTGGTCATTTAAAATTTAAAATACACTCCACGGGTGGAAATTTGATCACCAAAATGAAAATCAATTCTAACGAAATTACAAAAAAAAAATACAAATCGAGTCCAGAGGACATTCGAAGAATTTCATTTAATATGGTATAAGGAAATACAAGGACGTTTATATCCACTGACAATATTTTAGTTCTTAAGAAAACCTCTATGCGTTTGTCTTTTTTCAACAGATATTTGTATGTATATTATTATCAGAAAAAATATAGGGTGGGCCATCTATCGATTTGAATTTGAACCATCCGTTATTTTCAATCTGGCAATACTTATGTCGTTCTATCCTGTCACAAAATTCAGTATATGATCTGCACTGAACGTATTGAATCGATTTATGCTTGAGTAACGTTTGGATTTATTGGATCAAACGAGAAACTACACGATGACGTCGATTTTGCCAAAAAAGTCATCTTTTCAGATGAAGCTCATTTTCATCTTAGTGGGTACTTTAATAAGCAAAATTGCCTTATTTGGGACTCAGAAAACCCACAGAAGCCAATGCACTCTTTACAAGTGACTATTTGTTGCGCCTTGGAGAGACGAAGGCATCATTTGCTCAGATTTCTTTGAAAATAAGGACGGCGCTACCAATACTTTCAGTGGAGACACCTATCGCACCATGGTAACCGAGTTTTTTGTACCCGCTCTTCATGGTATAATATGGCTAATAAGCTGCGACTTGATACCGTTGGACTATTGCCTGTGGGGCGCCGTTAATGAAAAGTGTTATGCCGACAAACGAGAAACAATTGAGCATTTAAAGGTCAACATTCGTTATGCCATTGCCTAGATACGACCCCATGCAGTCGAAAAAGTACACGAAAATTGGTCCGATCGAATGAGGTACTGTGACACCACGTGCGGCAGCCATATGAGTGAAATAATCCATTTCTAACCGCAATAACTATACTTCATGACAAAAATTTTGTCAAAATTTCAAAAGTTTTCTTTTATTTTTATTGCATTTTTAAAGTTAAACTTTGAAATTTCAATAGAAAGTAATTTCAACTATAATGAGCAATGAAAGAAAAAAATTTATGAGTTACCCAACAGAAAATGCTAAACAAAACTGGTACATTCAATGCCAAATGGATTAAATTGACTGCTTGACCTTAAAGAATATCCTATTAAATACTGGATACAACGTTTTAAAATATTGGGCCTTTGAATTTTAAATTTACTCAGAGTTCTTATTGGGGGTAAGTACACTTTTGCGCTGAAAATTTATGACATATTTGGGGTACCTACACTTTTGCTGTCTACTGTATGCTGCGTGGACATTTACATTTGTTAAACTAAAAACGATTTGCTTATTTGAATACATTTATTCTCTATCCGAAAACATTTGGTGAAAATTTAACCGTTTGAGTTTCCCTTTTCTTAATTTTTCTTGATTATACATGAATTCCATAACCATTGTTGTGTAGCTTTTACGGTTGTATCAAGAAACAATTAAAGTACCATAGCAACCTAAAGGGAAATTTATCTTCTTTAAAGTTCAGCCAGTGAAATGTTGAGATTCTACCTGATTATTACGTAAAACAAAACAAATGTGTACACGAGTACCCAAAGCGAAATATAAACTATTCATTCCGCCACTGTATGGGAACTAACTAAGCTAACAATAGCACTTAAACTGTCAGCAATAAGCAACTGTCTAAGTTTTGCTGTGAAAACATTATAAGAACTCCTCCCTCAAAAGTACGAAAGTAACAAGAGTAGATAAATATTTTACACAACTTTAACGTACATGTTCTATTTGGTTAAATATGTACAGCTTTGTTCAAATAAAAAGCATTTTTCTTGAATACAAGCAAGATATTATTTTAACATTGAAAATTATTGGAATATATATGAACCGCATGGAAATGTAAAACGACGTACGGCAGAGTTCGATGTAAACAACATGATTGATGGGAATTCTCTACAGATTATACTTGTCACTGACAAATGCTTCCACTGACTACTTTTATAAGCAGTAGAGTATATTAAGCAATTCACAACGGAGTATTCTTAAATCAAAACTAAATCCATTTGTAGGGCGTTAATAATCCTTTGCACAATCACAATATGAAGTCGCCGAAGTCTAGTAGGTAGTGTGTTGGCTTATTAGACGTAAGGCCACGGTTCAAACCCCATGTCAGACAACAAAACAAAATACAAAAAGTATTTCTTCGGCGACTTCCTCTCAGCAGATTTCTGGCAAAAACTCTGAGAGTAAATAAAAATTGCCATGAAAAGTTTCTCAAAAATCTGTCGTTCGGAGTCGACTTTAAAATGTAGGTCCCACCAGTGGTGTGAGAAACTAGGTCGTAATTCTGACTGAAGGGTTTTGATAACCCATTATGTATGTATTTATGTAAGTATATGATCTTGTACAAGGTACGGCGGGCTAAACTTCTCT
Organism: Sarcophaga subvicina; assembly: GCA_936449025.2. Taxonomy (NCBI): domain Eukaryota; kingdom Metazoa; phylum Arthropoda; class Insecta; order Diptera; family Sarcophagidae; genus Sarcophaga; species Sarcophaga subvicina. The sequence goes on from OW388080.2 coordinate 88,967,228, forward strand.
CTACTTAAATCTACTAGGAGGCGCTTAATACCATGCTCATGGCAAAGGTCGTGCTGTTATTTCAATATTCTAAACATCGTTTTCCATTGGAAAGAAGAATATATCATCAAATAGTCATATATCATCATCATACTCATACCTCACCGTATAGAATCTTGTCCCATAGTATCTAAGTAACTTTCAAAACAGCATAGAGGCACTGATGCTGGAATTTTTTGTAAGCATTTTGGACGAGGTCTGAATGGCAACTGCAGGATTGTTCAGGCGAATATATTTGCTGAATGGTTCTCATTAAACTGTTCTCTCTTCATACAATGAAAGTTCTTACGTAAGTGACAATGAGGACAATAAGATCGATCTAGTGGTTCTCGTCGTTAAGGATTACGTAAGAGTCCTTGGATCGGATTGAATTAGTTTCTGTTCAGTTCTGGGACTTAGGAATATGATTGGGAACAAGAACACTGTTGCTCTTGTTAGATGATCATGAATTGACTTGGCTGAAAGAGAAGATAGATCGGATTGTTATGTGGGTAAAAACTCTTGGCCGTCTATTGTCGTTGGTTTGCTTCTGCTAATTAACAAGTGGAAGATGGTCGCTGTAGTCTAGTAGGTAGTGTGTTGGCTTATTAGACGTAAATCCAGGGTTTGAGCCCAAGGCCTGACATCAAAACAAAATACAAAAATATTTCTTCGGCGACTTTCTTTCAGCAGATTTCTGGCAAAAACTGAGAGTAAATAAAATTGCCATCGGAGTCGACTTTAAACTGTAGGTCCTACCACTCATGCATAAAATTAATACACACAACATAAGTGGTGTGAGAAACTAGGTCGTAATCCTGACTAAAGGGTTGTAATGACCAACTTATGTAGCAATTGGAGACTTATGGAGCATTTGCAGACGATTCTCCATCGTTAGACATATTCAGGTTGTCCTGTAGATTAATTTACCTAACTTACGGATATGCGTCTACCTTCGTGTATCTGATCCTTCCGGTTTTCTGTATATTTTCAATCTCTCTACTCCACTCGTTTATTTTTTTTCTTTATGCCTTTTTTTATGAAGAACATGGTCCCCATAACCTTTGGGTGTTTTGTCTTGGCTGTACTCGTCCTCAAATCTACCAAGCTATCTTTGTTTCTATTAACTCGCTTTATGTATGTACGAAAATCATCGTTTGTGTAGCGTTTGGTATAATTTTAAACTTATTTCGTCTATGGATGAAAGAAAAGGGAAATTTACTCTGAAATGATATTAAATTTACCAAACATAAAAAATTCGTTCAACCATTTCTATGTTCACGCAATTTAACTTTGGCTCCTTAAGCTATATTTTGAAAGAATAAACAAAAACGAACTGAAATACTTTGTATACAAACGGGACCTTTTAACATTTTATAGTATACACGAAGAAAATAGTCAGTGGGTGAACGATTGTTTGCTTTTTTAATGAAAGGATTGCTGGTGTGGGACAATACGAGCAATATTGTTTTGCCACATGCTGCACGAACATATGACTGGAAAATATTTTCCCAAATGATTCGATTGGTATACCATCATTGAAATAAAAAAAAATACTGCAGACATAAAATTTGAAAAAAATGTTCAGGAAAGAATGAATCCTTCCTCTGTAGACATTAAACTGGAGTATGAAATGAAAAAAATTAATAAATAAAAACTGGTTGCTGTTTTGCAAAACCAAAACAAATAATAAAAAAATGAAAACAAAGACGGCGTAAATAAATGTTATGTTGTCATCGAATAAACGGTCTTTTAACCACAGTTATAATTTAAAAGTCACAGAGGGAAACATTCAAAAGTGAATTGAATATGAATTGAATATCATTTCTACGAAATTATGAATAAAAAAAAACAAAATTAATAAAATATTCTTCCTACGCCATTATATATATATAGTAGAGAGGACAAAGGAAAGATGTATACGTTATTATTGCAAAGCACTTACATCCCAAGATCTCAAAAAGATTTTTTTGCATTATTCATTGCTGGATAAAATTAGTTTACGTGGACCGGACTCTAGGTCACCTAAAATACCTATGATCCCGGGTTAGTTACTTCCTTCATAAAAACACTATATAAGAATCCCTAGAATGCAGCGATCTTCCTAATCCAGAATCACGTCCGCGAGGATCACGTCTCTCAGTGACATATTGCTGTGGTATGGAAAAGACATGCATCATGGTGCACCGGAAGTTGAGGAAAATTCCCTACTGCCGGTGGAGTAAGTCAAATCTCAATATAACTATTAACGAGGAGGACGAAACTTTTCTAATGGAAAACTCTTTAATTTCTGGGTAAGGTGTCCTTAGATGCCAAATATTTTGGGAGTAGTACTGAATAGTAAACTGAGGATAGTAAAGGGAGGCAAATTATCTGGCAATGGTATTGGTTACTAACTGATATAGAGAACGTTTTAAGAAGGGTCAAATATGCTCTGTTGTTTTGCAGTAGGCTTTTTAGACGTGAGGCCTTGATTTAAACCCCAGATCGGACATCTCCAAGTAAACGAAATATGAAAAATATTTCTTCTTTTTCAAAAATCTACTTCAAACTAGTAGTTCAGCCACTCATGTATAAAATTAACACACACAACAGATGTGGTGTGAGAAGCTAGGTCGTAATCCTGACTAAAGGGTTGTGATGACCAATTATGCATGTAAACTGATATGGAGGACTCGCGTAAAGAACGTTTTTAGGATTGTCAAAAATGCCTCAATGATTTGTAGCTGGCTTACAGGAAAATCTTGGGGGTATAACAGACTTAATTTTGGCCAATTCTTTAGAACATAGTGATAATAATGGAGGTACTGCATGGGTACATTGTTCGAACTTTAAAACTATAAGGGTAGAAACTGCCATCAACATTACATAGTGAAGATCGTAATTGCAGTTAGCGTAATTGAAAGTTAGTGAAACGGAAAATTCAACAGGGTTATTGGGTCTACCAACTGTCAGCTCCTTCCTTAATTATCTCCTGGATAGAAGCAGCGAACTCAATTATTTTGGGAAGTACTTTACACCTTGATTAAATAATAGGAGTGAGTCAAGGACAACGTCGCCGCGGTCTAGTAGGTAATGTGTTGGCTTATTAGACGTGACGCCACGGTTCAAGCTCCTGGCCAAACAGCTCCAAGAAAATGAAACGGTGACTTCCTCTCCGCAGATTTCTGGAAAAAAACTCTGAGAATAAATAAAATTGTCATGAAAAAGTTTCTCAAGAAACTGTCGTTCGGAATCGACTTTATCTGTAGGTCCCCCGATACTCATGGATACAATTAACATGCGCAACATAAGTGGTGTGAGAAACTACCTGACTGAAGGGTTGTAATGATGTGTGTATGTGTATGTATGTATGTGTATGTATGTATGTATGTTTCAGACATCAAAAAAGGGCTCACAATAAATGTTGTAATATATAAAATGAAGGGCACTTCTTCCGGTACCTAGTATATTTATTAAGGGTTTTTGTATTAAACTGCTGCAGTGATACAACTGATAAAATTAAAATTAAATGTCATGAAGAAGATATCAAGGTATCAATGCTTGACAAAAGTGTATACGAGTATATGTGCTAACATGTGTACGCAGAGAAATTTTTTTTAAAGAATTCTGGCATATTTTGCAGTTTTATGTTTTCTATGGTCAGAATAATAAAATCATGCACAAACCTTTAACAATAAAAGTTTCAATGTTTCTATGAGTAAATACGAAATGTATGGCAACAACAGTTTTTGACATGAGTATTTAAAGGTTTTACACTTTTTTTTTATTAAAAAATAAAATTTTACAAATATTAAAATATAGTGTATGGAGCAGATTTCTAGCAAAAACTCTCAGAGTAAAATACACTTGCCATTAAAAAGACCTTTGAAAAACTTTTCATGGCAATTTTATTTTCTCTCAGAATTTTTGACAGAAATCTGCTGAAAGGAAGTCATATTTCGTTTGGTTGGAGAAATCTGATTTGGAGTTTGAAACGAGGTTTCATGTCTAATAAGCGAACACACTACCTACTAAACTACGGTGACTATAATAACAACTCTAATGGCAGTATATGAAATAAAGGTCCTAAATAGCTAAAATAATAACGTTATTGATGATAACATCAATATCAGTGGCTGCGATCTGTGCTACACAAATTTAATAATAGAACAGTAACACTTTTATTTAATAAAATCGTACTTCGAGTTCTTTATGGATAATAATAACGATGCTTTTGTATGTTTTGTCTTCCTTTCTTCTCTATTCATTAATGTTGTTGTCGTTGCCGTTGTTTAGCACATCAACATAAACAACAGAAACAAGGCAATAAGATTACACAGCCGAGCCTAATGATTTCCTGGCATTTAGCACATACTCTCATATTCATTTATGCTGCTCAAATAGCATACCATCCCCTCATCCATTTGGTATTCTCTGGAATATTTACATTCTCACTTTCTTATTATAATCCTGATAAAAGCAAATATTAACTCCATTACCGGAACATGTACTCGTATGTGTACATAGTGTATGTAAACATAAGTATATGGTATATGTTTTGTATTTTTAAGTGTGTGGTGAAAATAAAACTATGTTTACTTGCATATACATCTTCTCATTTTCTCATATTCTCATTTTCTCATTTTCATTGTCTTGTTTTGTTTTATTTTGTTTTGTTTTTAGAAGGAAAAGAAAATAAAGCAATAGTAATAATTGGCAAACAGAGAATATAAGAGGAGTACGAGCATAAGATCTCTTTCTGGGAACACACTTCCTTTAATATAGCAACAAAAGCATTCGTATTACAATAATACTTAATTAATAAAGAAAACATGGCTCAGGATCAGCTCACAATTCAGTTGTTTTCTTTATATTAAATTTTTTGTTTTTAGAAATATTTTTTAAGTCTTATGTTCACTTAAAATTTCTCATATTTTTTCGCAGAGTCCTTACCTATCTTGACCGAGCTGCAGGAGTTGCACTATGATATTCCCCATAATCCTATCAGATTATCAGAAGGACCAAATTCAAACACAGCAGTAAAGCTGACTTACAGTCTCCGCAAAGATGGTGTGTATCGACGGGGATATTCTCCAGGATTTAACGTAATGTGTATACCCGGATGGACTTAACAGGTTTGAAACCCCACTGATAACATCCAATAGGAGTTTTGACGAATGGCTTTAGTCGTTCAAAAAATATAGCCTTATATGTGACAGGGAGAGATAACTCTGTAGTTGACGCAAATCGTGGGGGTCTCCCGTTTTTAGGACAGAAAAGTGGACACCTGAGGATTCAATCATTCAACATATCTTCCTTCAGCCATATTCTGTAAAAAAGTTGATGTATGCATCTTTCCGCCTCGTTACCTACCTCAACAATTTTGCGAGCAGGTAATCAGGGTTATCAGTCTCATTCTCCCTAAGTTGCTGAGTCGAAACCTTGGATCTTCATTACTGGACGGTGGAACCCCCACTACGTCATCATTGATTGGTTTCGATACATCATTTACTCCAATAGTGAAATAGAGTCGTTATCGTAATCTATATGGTCAGTTTAAATCTCCTTCACTTGAAATAACTATAACCTCAAATCCCTCAAATTAATGTGGAATGAGATGAGTGGAAGTCGTTGTAGTATAGTAGTATAGTGTGTTGGCTTATAAGACATGTTGCCACGATTCAAATTCTAGGTCAGACATCTCCAACAAAATGAAAAACGAAAATAATATTTCTTCGGCAAATACTTCTTGCAGAATTCTGGCAAAAACGTGAGAGCAAATAAAATTGCCATGAAAAGTTTCCTAAAAATCTGTCGTGTGTAGTCGACTTTAAACTGTAGATCCCGCACTCAAATTAACACAAGCAATGTAAGTGGCTAAATGTTTCTTTTGAAACTCCATTTCTATATCTAGTTTAACAACTATGTTAGTTTTCTACCGATAGCACATCATGTGTGTATGTTTAGCCAATATGTTTTACCAATTCTGTGTGGTTTGTTGTCTATTTTAACAATTCTTGTTATGCTTTGTCGTAACTTCAAAGAGCCGACCAATCAAATTTGTTACAAAGTCAACCACACACACACATTGAGTTTTCTTGGTGCATCAAAATGAAAAATTAATACAACTACACAATATAATCGATGGTCCATTTAAAAGTTTAAATTTAAAAGTGCAATAAAACAAAAACGGTTTGAAATTTTGTCAAATTTATATTTTGTTGTGAAGTAGAATTGTTCCGGTCAGAAATGGAATATAATTTCATACATAAAACAAAAAAATTAATGCTTTTCGTAAATCATCATTTTCAAGTACAAAATTCGCCATCTTTAACCCGATGAGAATGATTTTAAGATGTACGGAAATATAATGTAGAAATTTTTCTAAAGACCTTGAGTCTATCAAGCATTGGATTTATACTTAATATTAGGCAGATTTAACTCTGGATGTCTCGGCATGATTCAGACTTTATAACATTTCACCATAAAAGCAAAGCCTGGATTTGTCAACAGAACGACTCGTGCAGTATAGAATTGTTTAAGGCGATTTAGAATGTCTGGCAACCGGGATTTTATGATTAATTTTGTTTGTGTGTCTGGAACATTTGTAAAAAGTGAATTATTTTTACATTAAGGTTGTGCTTTCAAATGCAGTGGATTTGTGAAAAATGTTTACATTCTCTGGATGTAATTTTAAGTATTAAACAGACTTTTGCTTTACTTTAATTGTCCATTCTTTTACGTAAGCTCTTTTTATTTGTATATTATTGTATATACTTGATGTTTTTGTATATACAAAATATAAAAGAATGTATAAAAAATTGATCTCTTAACTTAAATTAAATGAATTTGAGAATCAGTTTAAAAAGTCGATCAACTTTAGAAAATAACCCTCGACATTCAACGATATCTCCGAGAGGTTCTGAATGGTAAGATTGCCTGATTTTAAGAAAGAAAAAAAAGTCCATGATGTAGGATATAGGAAAATTTTAAATATTTAAAAATCCGCTAGAAATTATGGTTTACTTCCTATTTAAATTGAATTTGTAACATATTACTCATACGCACCATATTACATGTACTAGAATAATTACTCTGAAAAATATGCAATAAAAAATCTTTAATGTTGTCATGTATGAAAGTAATGGAATTCGATAACACTCATACGTCACATATGTACTTATCATGAATGAATTTTACATATTAAATATGAGCCATATTGTGTGTAAATATAAACGATGGGCAGCGTTACCGTTGGAAATTTTGAAGAAGTCGCACAAAAAGGGGATTTTTGAAAAAAAAGTCGCACATAAAGGGTATTTTGGCAGTAAAAAGGGGCAACATTTTTAAAAGAACAGAAAATGAACTAATATAGATAAAAAAATTAATTTTTATTGGATTTTGTAATGTACATTAGCAAAAATATAATAAGTTTATTTTTTAATAATTTTCCCAATTTTTATAATAGAACCAAATTTTTAGCCAAAAATTAATAAGCGTAAACAAAAATTCAAATTTTTTTAAAATTATTTGTTCTGTTTTATTTCTTGATTGAATTTCATTCAAATTTATGAACGTTAGGACATTTAAACTTAAAAAAAAAATGCATTTTTAAATTTATAAAAATTCCATTAAATAAAACTTTTTTTGCTAACCCACTATATAATAATACAAAACACAAAACAAAACTATTATTATAACTAAAAAACAGTTCATTAAAGATAAATAAAAAATTAAACGAAATTGCGTATTTTGTAACAAATTAAAAAAAAATAACAAAAAATATAATATATATTTTAAAATAAAAATACAATTCAAAATATACAAAATTACTAATTACATTTCAAATAATTAATATGATAAGACTTAGAGTACATAGTATTTGGAATTTTTGTATTAAACAAACTGAGATCAAAAAATTAAACATAAATACTAATTTTGTTGCAACGGTTCATTTTAGAAGTAAATATTTATATGTCATAATATATCACAATTTTATGAAAAAATATATCATAATGGAAGGCACATTTTTTATAACTTTACTGTTCAGGAAAATAAAAATTCTGAAATTTAGATTTTTTTCAAAACAAAACAACAAAAATAATCAAATTACACAAACTAGTTTATAGATTATTCAATAGACTAATCAATAGAATAGTTTATAAGTTATTTAATACACCAGTCCATAGACTAGTAGTAGTCTATAAAATAGTCGATCGAATAAACCATTGACTAATACAGTTGATTAATTCATGGTCTATTTAAAAAACTAGTTCAAATGCTATTTAAAAGACCACAGAAGTCAATAGACTGGTCAATATATTATATCATATACTAGTATAATATATTTACTACTCCGTAGACTACTATACATATATGTGGACTGGTCTATTAAATAGCCTTTGAACTAGTTTTTTAAATAGTCTATGAACTAGTCTACTAGTCTTTGAACTGGTGTATTAAATAACCTATAAATCTACTCTATTTGACTAATCTATTAACAAGTCTATAAACTAGTCTGTGTAATTTATTCGTAATTCTATGAAATACTTAGAAATTAGGATGCAGCGATATTTCTCAATGTCAAAAAGGACTATATTACTTAATTTTCCATGATTGTTTTGGTTTATATATTTTACAAAATGAGTTTTAATATATATTTCATAGTTATATTAGTATATTTACATTCGATTAAATTATTTTTTTGATAAATTACTTCTGTACTTTTTTATAAGTTCATCGTCAGGCACCCAATTTTCCAGGTTCATGTGTTTTTCATTAATGTTAGTTTCGAAAAAATTCTTTCTACCGACGCACTACTATATGGCAGAGTAAATACGTAAGTAACAAATTCATATAAATTAGGATACAAATAATTATTAAACCTATTTTTTAAATTACCAATTTTATGCCCAAATTCTTCTGGATTTGTAATTTTAAAGATATTTTCATATGATTTATCATAAATTTTGGTTTCTAATATTTTTAATTCTTGTGTAAATATATCAGGTTTACTTCTTCTAAAAAAGGGGAAAAAAGGGTCAAAAATCTTGAAAAGTGTCAGATTTAGTTCATTTTAGTAAGGGGGCACAAAAAGTGGCGGGGTCGCTGAAAAAGTGTCAAATTGCGACTTTAGTCGCTCAACGGTAACGCTGACGATGGGCCATTTAAAAGTTTAAATTTCAAAATGTAATAAAAAAAAACGTTTTGAAATTTTGCCAAATTTATTTTTTTTTGTTGTGAATTACAATAGTTCCGTTTACTAAAATAATATTATTTCATTCATATGGCTGTCACGGCTGGTCTCACACTACCACATTCGATTGTACCAAATTTCGTGCACTTCTTCGAGTGTATGGGGTCGTATCTTGGCAATGGCATCACGAATGTTGGCCTTCAAATGCTCAATTATCGGCATAATACGTTCCTTTAGCGGCGCACCACAAAAAATAGTCCAACGGTGTCAAATGTCAGCTTTTTGGAGACCAATTGACTTCACCATTTCGGCTAATTAAACGGCCATCAAACGTTTGACTTAATAAATCGAATGTGGCATGAGATGTCTGGCAAATTGCATCATCGTGTCGAAATCAAACATCATTCACATCAATACCATAAAGAGCGGGTACAAAAAAATCGGTTAACATGATGCGATATGTGTCTCCATTCACCGTAATGGTTGTGCCGTCCTCATTTTCAAAGACAATCATGCCTTCGCTCTACAAACCGCACTAAACAGTCACTCGTAGTGGGTGCATTTGCTCCTGTAAGCAATTTTGCTTATTAACGAACACACTAAGATTAAAATGTGCTTCATCCGAAAAGATGATTTTTTTTTTGGCAAAATCTACATCCCCACGGTGCTCAAGTGCAAATCGATACATTACTTTCAGTAAAGACATGACATAAGTATTGCCAGATTCGATATGGTTCAAATTTAAACCGATAGATGGCCCACCCAATACAAGTATACGATATACAATACATAATCAGTTCCTTGAAAATGGCTTATGTGGAGTTAGATAAGGTGCAATAGTATATGTGTGCCGATGAGTACCTGTCCAATACATGCATACATACATACATAGTTGATCACTACTACCCTTCAGTCACGATTACGACCTAGCTTCTGACGCCACGTATGTTGTGTGTGGTAATTTTATACATAAGTGGTGGGACATAGATTTCATAGTCGATTCCGAACGACAGATTTTTGAGAAACTATTTCATGGCAATTTTATTTACTCTCCGATTTTTTGCCAAAAATCTGCTGAGAGGAAGTCGCCGAAGAAATATTTTTTCGCCTGACCAGGGGTTTGAACCGTGGTCTCACGTCTGATAAGGTAACACAGTACCTTTTAGCCTACGGCGACTTTAAATTCAACGAGATTATCGTTATTTGTTGTCAGAGTTTGAAAGTTTCGTTGGAAGACAATTTAGAATAGAATAGAAGTCTTTCCTGCTTCTTACAATATAAATAAACTCAAATAAAATTTTCATACTCATTTAAGAAAAGTTTTAACAATTTTTTAGTTCTTTAATTTATTCTCCTCTGCGTAGCAATATTTATGCTACAAGAACGAATGCCAATAAAAACTGTTAAAAATTTGATTGAGAAAAGGTTAGAAAAGATTTTTATTGTTTTTGCGTATTTTGTCTAGACACCATCATCGATAATGCTTTACGCGCTATTTAATCATAAAAAACGATACTTTTCCTATTTTCAAAAAAGGCAATTGCTTGAATGAAACCCATGATTTCGCCTTGGACTACGAAATTAATTGACTTTAAAAGACTGGGTAATTAAGTTCTTATTTTGGTCCTTCTTTTTTACATTTTTGTATTTTATTTACCATTTAAAATGTCTAAGAAGCCCTTCATCGTTTGAAAACCTTAAACTTTTTAAATTAATACACGCACCTTCATTTAAAAGCAGTACGATAAAGGATTTTATCAAATTCAAAAAATTATTAATCATGCAAATTCTTAAACAAAGCTACGGGCATTATCAAAACATCATACGTATTGTTAAGTCTAAGTACGATGAGTACTTCAAACTTTGAATATCATTAGTATGATTAAGATATTAAAATAAGTATAAATGCGTATTAGTATCAGAAATTATGAGTATGATTCGAATCTACTTACCTTTTTGAATACGCATTGCTGAGCTCTGGTACATAGACGAATATAAAATAAGCTCTAACTACTTCTGTGGCATACTGACTATACTGATATCAGTTTGAAGTAACAAGAGACTTTATTGAAGTTCCTATGTATGCTGAGGTTCCAAGTACATACAAGAATATAAAACAGGTTCAAAATACTCCTGTGGCATACCGACCGATATCAGTTTGAAACGGTTCATAAGGTCAACTTCAATAAAAAAAATCTTCATATCATTATGCAGATTATCTTAATAGGTAGGCTTAGATTCAATTGCAGCATTAGGCCTTCGAGGCAAACCTTATCGAATACTTGTGTTGTTAAACACTTTGTGATGTATTTCCACAAAAATTAATACGTCTCCGATGTTGAGTGCATTACAGATGAGAAACAGCGCACAATAAATGACACAAATATTTAAAAATTTGACAATAAATATAATAAAATATCCATTTAATTGATTAAATATGTAGAGCTCTGTTACTCTATTACTTTCAATATCCATTAAATTGATTAAATTTTTATAAAGAAGCCAATACAAAATATATTTCAATAATTAAAAAAATATTGCCGTCGTTTACATTCGCATGCACTTAAATGCATGGACATGCCATTTGTTATGTATGAATTTCAATCCATTATATTGGGAATCCAAAAAAAAAAAAATAAAGACTAACGGAAATAAATACTAAAGCAACGGCATAAGTTCCATTTAAAAGTTGAATAAGAAAGTTGTAAAACAAAAAATAAAGTTTTACAAAATATGCCTCCACATAGCATTGCTGCTGCATTTGAATGCGCTGTGTATGATAAGATCATTGTAAATTTTTTCATAAAGTTTATCACTGATGATTATGATAAGGAAAGGAGAAAAACGTTTGTATTTCATTTAAAACATGTGGGTAGATGGAGAATGATTTCAGGAATTCAAGAAGAAGAATTTGTATATATCGACAGAAATAAAATTTAATATACACAGCAATGGAATCTATCTAGACCAACATAGTTAATTTAATACGAAGACTATTTGAATGCCGTAGTCAAGATTCCACCATTAGTTAAAGAAACTTACGCTGGGAAAACTGTGACAATGGTTTACAATCTTTTTAAACGTTGATGAAAGACGGGTGGTTGATAAAAGCTTTCAATATTCATCAAACTGTGATATCTATGATATAGAAACACTGTTCACTGCCTTTACATATCCTGTACATGTACATCAGAGAACAGCGATGAGTATTCAGAAACATGAGTAGATTCGAATCATAATCATAATTTCTAATACTTATACGCATTCATACTTATTTTAATATTTTACTCATACTACTCATATTCAAAGTTTGAAGTACTCATCATACTCCTACTTAACAATACGCATGATGTTGTTGACTTCGACTCTCCGTGACTCAACATTTACAATAATCACAAAATAAGTATGATTAGCGTACGAACACTACAAAACGCACTAGAAGGTTGTGTGTTTGCTTTGCTTGTTGTCTTTGCCTTTTTCTTTTTGCTTTTTTGTAAATGCAACAACAACTAAGACTGTAAAATTTGATGAATGATTCGAAACATTATTATAAGTATTTTTCTAAATTTATCAATCTGTATGAGTAGGCGTATGAATAAAACATATTTCGAATGTTATGAGTTTGATGTACACATACTCATTGCAAGCTGTACTTATAAATCAATGTTGTAGTGAGTACGAATGAGTCAGAGTAGTTGAATTTCAATAATGTCAACTCACTCATATTTGAAATTTCATGGGTACTTATGAGTAGCAAAAAACGATTGATTGCTGATCTCTGATGCACATATCGGATCATCCAGTAAAGATTTCTGAGCTTTTGCTGTTGATAACGGCCATCATGTAGACGCTAAATCTACCAAATTGATTACTTCACTCTGCTAAATCGCCATTGATTGTGGTCAGCATTTAAGTCCATAGTGATGCCACAGTTAATCCAACCCTGGTTCAGTCTTGCTATTGCATACATAACATAATTGAACATTACAACCCTTCAGTTAGGATTACGGCCTAGCTTCTCTCACCACTTGTGTTGGGTGTGTTAATTTTATACATGAGTGGTGGGACATACAGTTTAAAGTCGACTCCGAACGAGTTACTCTCAGAGTTTTTGCTGGAAGATTGCTGAGAGAACACGCCAAAGGAATATTTTTCATATTTCGTTTCGTTTTAGAATGTCTGAGCTCTGGTTTGCGCCACGAGCTCGCGTCTAATAATCCAAAATACTACCACCAGACTACTGCGTCTAAATATGTACAGATATTAAATATCAGTTGTATAAACATACATACGTATGTGTGTAGAGTAAAATACATTCATCCATGAACCGTACATTCAAAAAAGTAAAAGTATTAAGGCATAGAAAATATTTAAAGTGGCTATTTAACATTTTTGCATTTAAAAATGAAGTTACAAAAACATTTGTTTGCTGTTGTAAAAAATACGAGTGTATTTAAGGGCTTCTGCCACTGAAGGAGATGTTATGGCAACTCAAGTATTGTATTTAGGTAAGTAGAGTCGAGTCGAAGGAAGCACTAAAGAAACTTAAAACAATGTGAACAACAATTTGAAAAACAAAAAAAAAAACTTCAAGTAATAAATGAGATACATACGTAAAAAATTACTAGTTTTTGCTAACTGGGTAAAATATTTAAATAAAATTTAAATAAAATTGTTTTATTTTTAAAATTCTCTTTAATTTTGTTTTCGTTTTGTTTCTTTAAGGAACATAGAATCATCACAAAGCATTTCATTAAACGAGTCTTACAGCGGCTTATTACACAGCTATACTGCTTTAAATTGATGGTATCGGCTCTTCTGAGATCTTTAAAAAAAATAAGGCCCTATGACATCTTTAGACCATAATACAGATCAAGCTGTCACTTTTTCTGGATGCAATGCTTTTTAAACTATCATTACTGGGTTCGCCGAACTGCGGAGAAATGAGTTGCATTCCTGAAGTAATTTTTGTTTCAAGGATCAGCTCTGAAATAATTTATCGCGCTATGAATGACCAGCTGACTTTAATTGCTGCATAACTTGGATATTGTATTAACGGAAATGCATATCTAAATGAGAAATGCCCAATATTTAAGCATAGCGAAAAATCCACAAATTCACTAAGAGAGGGGAAATTTTCAGCCATGGGTACATTGTGAGGATGTGAAAGCTTTGGAATATCAGTAACGCTTCCAATTTCTACAAAATTCTTTATAGTTTCTCCAATTCCTTACAAAGCAGGTTGAGTACAAGAACCACAAGCACAAAAAGTGGCCACTTTTGAATTATTTGAACTATTTTTACACGTTTTTCAAACGCATAACGATCCAGATTCGTAAATGAATTCGACACTAAATAAATGAAAGATCGTTTGCCAAATCATATGTTTTGAAACCACTAAATGGATAATCCGATATGTGTGTAATGCGTTTTAAACTTTCGGGTTGTGAATTCATATCAGCAAAGAAAAATTGCTCAAGTGAGTAATTTTGCAATCTCTGTGATTTGCATTAATCAGCGCGATGAAACTACTTAATGGAGGTATTCCCGATTAGTTATTTCATGATATTTTATTGCCTCACAATAAATCTGAGTTTAGAGTGGTCAAGTTCTTAGTCTGTCACTGTGGGGATCGTGCTTTTCTCTGAAATCGAATTGTTACAAACTTAATTTTGTTAATAATTTCCCTTTTTGAAGACCAAAATTCAGAGGATGACCACTGTTCATGTAGTGCACTGCATTGGTATTCGGAAAATAGATTATTGGAAGGAGGAAAGAGAAAGTAGTGTTTTTGGATATTAGTTTTGAATGTCTTCATATGATAATTGACACTAAAGACGTCTCAAACAAAAGAGTTCCACTTGAAGATAGTGTGACTTAATATTAAATTTTGTCTGTAAGGCATGGCATGCCAATCTCCAAAAACGGATGTGCTCTACGTGACAGACATCTATTTCATAAAAATAAGTCAACAATTGGGAAGAGGTCCCTTTATTTCCCTCGAGCACCATCCGATAGAACAGAGAAACACAAAGCTTATTCCGATGGTGTTCTAATGAATCAATAAAGTGAGTATGTCATAAGCACTTTCGCCCTCTCCTGTACGCGGTCAAGAAGCCTTAAAACAGACTTCGAGGCACCACCCTGTATATGAGAGTTGTGTGCCATTTTCGATTAGCTATAGATACAAAAAAAATATATATATACAAAAAAAAAAAAATAAGTTTGCTATTTTCGATGATTGAAAAAAACAGGTTTCAGTGAACATCTCAATGAATTTGTATGAGCAGAACATAAAGAGTTTCTGACTGTCTAATTATGCACAAGTGCATCAACATCAAAGTGCATCGACTCTCTTCATCTGACCCCATTTAGAGATTGACTGTAGGTCAGATGTTATTGTGTGATTCATATTAAGTTTTTTCCCCTCAATCTCCAAAAGGCTCGATCTATCATTAAAAGAAGATGAATTACAAACACTATTGTTATCTGCAAAAGATTAGATACGAGTAGAAGTTATAAAAAGACGATTGTTAAGGATAATAAGAAATAGAATTGGAGACAGAATCTTCCGTTATCTCTGAGTTTAAGCTAAACTCATTTGATGGGATCATATCTAAAACAATCCGTATAGTGCGTTGCCTAAGAAAGCCTTGTATAAATCGAGAGAACTAATTACTAATACCAAAAGCAATAAGTTTCGATAAAAATGCAATGCACCATATATTGTCGAATGGTTTGGTAATATGTTGAGTCACAAACTTGCTCTCACCCTATTGTCGGAAAGATTGTTAGCATGGGTAGAAAGAAATTAGGCAAGGGATGTGAAAATACGTTAGAATTTTCAACATGTTCATAATTTGATTGATTGCATTGATTTTTCTGATTTATTCTGGACAGTACACGGTTTATTAAAACTTCATATAACTGAACACTCCAATTTTTAGATTTTACCATTTGCACTTTATATTTAATTATTATTATCTTTAAGTGCTATATTTAAATAAGTGTTGACTCTTAACCATTTTACAAAAGCCATCAATAGGTTTTTTGTCAATAAAAACTGATATGCAATATTTTCTACTCCCAAAATATGTTCTGATTTAACTTGTTGTTTGAAGTAGTTCTTCATAAGTGCATCGATACAACCAATGAGAATACAATTATTATTCTGAAAAAAACCGACTTAAACAAGTATGTTAAAGCCTATAACTTTGTACTTTTTTCTTTTTTATCTTTAAAATTTTTTCTCTTTATGTTTAAAAAAAAACAAATCACTACTAAAAGAAAAATTACAATGGTAGCTTCTAAAAGCTGAGATTTCTCAAAACAAACGCTGAAAGCTTTCCCCAGAGTTCGTTGCTTGCTTATGCATTTCAGGACTAATTATTATTCGGTTCTCTTTCTGGTTTTTTTCACATATGGCTTCCATTGCTCTGAAGTTTATGCTTTACTTTACTTTTGTTCGCAAGAAATTTTTATTCTTTCTTAAATCCTGTATGTTGTTTCAGAAATTCTTATTTGTTTTAGTTTTAGACGCATTTTTTTCTATGATTGCCTTTAATACTATTTTTTCTTAAACTCTAACGGTGTGCTTTTCTTAAAAATCAACCGAATTAAAACAATTAGGCCTGGTGCACTTGCACAATCGACTGAATTTTGTTTTACGAAATAATAACGCGAAAGTGCATGAAAGATAATATTTGGAATACAAAATCTATGTTTTCAATTCTGCTTGTTAGCCAAATTAAGAATAAAGACGGTTATATGGATACCGTTAAACAAGCCATGATACATTTTACCACACACTTCTTTAGGTTTTTTAGTGACTGGTTTCGTGATAATAACGTTGATGTTGATGTTGGTGACCAAACTAACCATCTCATCTTTACTTAATTGTAAATCATAGAGGAGACTTATAACGACCATTATCATTAATTTGGATTCAGAAAAACAAACTCACAGATTGGAACAAGTCATAAAAAAGGATTCGAAGAGAAGAAGTACTGCAGAACCACTCTTTTTATTGACGTTTCTCTAACTAACGAAGAGTTAGCAATGGTTATTATTGAGTCCAATCATACTGCTGCTACTGTGAAGATGTGATTTGCCTGTGTCAACATAGGCTTAATAATCTTGCACAAAGTACCGATAAATTTCCAGGAGAGTATTTCGAAGATCATTTGAAAAACTGTTACTTTATCGCTAAACCTCAAGCAAAAGTCAACTGAAAAACTGACTCATAAGTGAATGGCGGCAAATATCAATATAAACACATATGAAAAAACTGGTGCATACAATGCCAAATTGGTTAAATGGAGTTTTTGACCTTATGGGATATCATACTAAATATAACAATAACATTTGAATATATTGGACCTTTGAATTTTAAATTTCCTCTGAGTTCTTCTGTAGGTACCCCCAGCATTTTTGCGGTTAAAAATATGAATTAATCAATCAATCAATTATTTTTCTTATGCAATTATTTTTGGTTTATAATAAAAGAGAAATAACTAAATAAAATAAATATCGATTATTTTTACATATTATTGTTTAAAATTTATAAAATTGCTTTCACATATTGCGGATACCTAGACTTTTGCTGTCCACTGCACATCCATATAACAAATTTTAGAAATTTTAGTATTCTAACTGCTTTGCATATCATATATATTTTGTTGTTTTAATATCTCTTATTTACAGATAATGTGTCCCATTTTTATTGGTTAAATCAATGAAATGTTTTGCAAATATTTGGTTTAAAAAAAATCTAATAATTTATCATTATTTTCCTTTGAAAGAGGTTGGTTTAATTTACAATAAATTTAAAGTGGATGATGTAAAATAATTAAAAAAAAGATTTCTAACAATTCCATTTCATTGGTATGTCTGCATTAAATAATCAAAATTTGTTTTTCAAAAAAATTTCGCACATAATTGTACTTTTTTGTGATTTCCATGCGATGAAAACGTTTCTCAAAAAAATCTGTCGTTCGGATTCGTTTGTTCATATATAAAATTAAAACACACAACATAAGTGGTGTGGGAAACTAGGTCCATAATCCTGCCTGAAGGGTTGTAAAGACTAATTATGTATGTGAATTCCTATTACAATTTAATTAATATAAATTCTCAAATTTAAAAAGAAAAAATTTAATGAAATTTTTTTGTAATATGCAGTGGTGGTCTTATAATTAGCACAATCATCTAGACGTCCTTTTTCCAGTAACAAACAAAAATGAAATATTTTTTCAGAGTTTATTTAAGCGCAGTTAAATATTCAATGGGATATACTTAAACAACGTATAGAGTAAAGGAATTTTACCAGAAGTAACACTTTAAACCATAAAAGAAAAAAATTCCTTGGTAACGTAAATAGCACACTCATGTTAAAGGTGGACAAAATAGTCGTTTGGCTTTAATTCTTTTAATATATTTTATCGGCAACCTTTCTCTTTACACATACATATAAATATAATTGGCCATTACAACCCTTTAGTCAGGATTACGGCCTAGCTTTTCACACTCGTGTTGTGTGTGTTAATTTTATACATGACCTACCTTTATCTTTAATAACCATTTAAATAGAGAGAGACAGCCTTTAATGAAGTCTAGAAGATTTTTAGCTTTTTTCATTCAACGTGTGTCTCAAGATTGTTCCATGATTTGGATTGGAACCAGAGCTGGGTCTAATTATTTTTAATATTTGTAGAGACAATCCCAATCTTTTACAATCAAATATAAACTTCCAGGAAAACTTTCAAGAAGACTCTAATCTCTGCTAAATACCTGATATTTGTTTGATCTTTTCATAAAAATAAAATTAATTTTAATAACACGGTAAATTGCCTAAGTCGTATAGATAGTTGAGTAGAATTCAAAAATATTTTTTTTCGTACCCTACAAATTTGTTTTATTTAACAAAAACAGTTTTTTTGAACTTTTCACACAAAATTTTTGAACCGATTTTGAAAATCTAAAGTTTTTGAAAAGCGAAAAGATGATGTTTTTCTTAAATAATATTATTTCGCTTTGGGCAAATATTAGTCGACTTCTGGTAGTTCTTCAAACGTGAAAATGCCAAATTTCTCGATAAACAATGAAGATCCATCAAAAATTTTAAAAAGATTTTTTATTATATTTTTTTGAGATCTACACAACTAACTGTACAATTGACACAATTCCTTTTTTGTCGCATAGTTTAACTATTGTTGGTTTTACTATTTATTTGCTATTTTGTTTTATTAATTGCAGTTAGTAAGTTATTTTAAATAGCATGTGAGAAAAATTCCCTTTAAGCATAAAATATTCAACACAAACTTTTTGGTGGAAGGGTGTGCTAATTTCATTTTACGTATTTTCTTTCTCTAAGCGTCACATTGGTGTCCTTATTACTTTACGCATCACTATAAGCATTTCAGGTTCATGTTGTGTATGCTCTTTTAGCTTTTCGTTTTATGTTATTCACGTAATTGTATTGGATAGATCATTATTTACATTTATTTTAAATCAAATAAAATTTTTACCTTAAAAAGAGCTGAATGTAATAAATAAATTAATTTAAAAATTTTATACTGTAATGGTAATTCATGCATAATAAGCCAATATTACTATTTCTATTGTAAATAAATTAAAATTAAAATTTGGTTTTTACATTTGCAGGGGATGAAGTATAACAGAAACACACATACATATCTGTCTTTTTCATGAGGCATTAACTCTACATTATCAACTCCTCTTTCATTTTTCGTAGTTAATTAAAGTAAGAAAAAAGTATAAAAATAAAATTTATTTGTAGGGAACAACCGGGTTTGAACCGGGGACCTCTCGATCTGCAGTCGAATGCTCTACCACTGAGCTATATCCCCTTGCATTTGTTTTGATAACAGGCAAGTTACTGAAACTGACTCTTTCCTTCTCTTCATTATCCATGCAGCAAATATAACAACAATATGTATGCCACAAGCCGCAATCCTTTTATCCAATTTTTTTTAACTTTTAATAGAGAGAATACTGTGAATAAGTGAAATATAATAAGAGTTTTCTCTAAAAATACTCTTTTACAGTCTAGACAATCATGTGATTGCAGTTACAATAAATATAAATATAGGGTTTTTATTTCAATTTATTGATCTTTTATAGTCTCTGGAAGCAATTAGTATGTATCAATCTAATTTGTATACCCTACAGCCTTTTTTAAAATCGTTAACCATTATCATAGACCTGCCATAAATTACAGACATGAGTTTATTATCACTTTTCAGGTAAACTTTTCTTGTAGCCAAATTAAATTTTAAAAACACAGTTCCAAGCAAAATGTACTCTTATGATTTTGGTTTATACTGGGCTAACTAACTTATATTTTTTAAGAAAAAAAAAACTAATTCATTTAGTGACTCCGGTAAGGTTAGACGGTTAAGACGCTATATATAGGTATTGTTACATTTTTACCTTTAAAAACGTTTAAAATATGAGCTCGTAGATTGCAAATGAAATTAAATTTGTGTTTAGTTTTAGATAAATACTTTATAGTTCATACAATTCCGTTCCGCCACTGTTCACAACTTGATGTAAACAACAACAATTTGCTTTAATTGTTATTCTTCTTTACACTCTTCCGCGTACACACTAACAGTTGTTCGTTAGATCTTTACAACGGAGATCGTCAAACCACGATTATTCTGTTCAAACGCAACGCGTCTGCACACAAAACTGATTGCATTTTTACTGATCCCGTTGCCTGCTTTGTCTTGCCCTTCATATCGCAGTGTAAACAGTCTGATGAATTTTCTTATAGGACACTGACTTTGCCTTCGCGAAATCTCTATAAATGTAAACATGTTTTTTAAGTTATTGAGGTTTATGTATTTTGTTGACATTTGTCCTTGCAGTGATGTTATTGCCTGTTTGTTTACTTGTTTATACCCTTTTTTATACTTATGTTGTTGTTATATTTTTGTTTATTCGTTGATCATGTCAACAAGTCCATTGTTTTTGTTTTTGTAGCTTTTGTTTATCATTCTAATGTTAAACGATGTAACACGATGTAATGAATCTAGAATATCATCCTCCGTAGTCGGAATCGATTCTGACTTTCCTCTGTCTATTGTTTTGTTATATTCTAAAAATTCTTGATTGGACTTGGATCTTGATCTGGCCAGTCTAATGCATTGTTAGTTGTTGCATCGTAGTAGAATACTTTCTAACACTTAAGGTACTATGAAATTTCGATGTATTACAGCCGTAATGCTTTACCATATTAATAGTGGATCTACCTGTAATTATTTGTAAAAATTAATTTATTTAATTCAAATCGAGGTCTTCAAACTGTAAGGAGACGTTTAGCAATATTCATTTTCTTTCAACATTACGAAATAGTAATTCCTAGATGGATTATTTGTATTGATTATATGAACTCGAAAACAGTCATAATTTTTCTTTTTTTCTCATGGTCTTAGTTGCTCGTGTTTGTAGTCAAGCGCTTACATTATTCAAATAAATATAATATATATATATATATTTGTTGGTAATGATAGTTACGCACGATGCGACGTCTTTATGAAACCAGGCATGTTCGTTGTTGGTTGCATAGCGTGTAGTCTAGTTTCATTCGAGTTTCATAAACTTCAAAATATTTTGATTTTTACTGAGATCTTTACTAACAGTTCCGCCATTTTTGTGTGTATCAAATAATATGAAAAATAAATGATAAATATGTTGTCCAAACACGTTGCCTACCATAAAACTATATGTAAACGCTGCTTTTTGGAGCGAAAGACTTAAAACTTTAGAAATTATTTCTTACATACACACTCACTCACATAAATTTCATTATGCCATTTCATTCAAATTATCGAAGTGATTATCCATTTCCATGCTAAAATGATGTTAAACCAATACATCTCCTACTTCCACGAAGACAAAGGTCATTCCTGTGTTTATACTATAACTCTACTTAAGGCCAGAATTAATTTCCTGTCTGCTGATAATTACAAGTCATGTGTGTGTGATATAATTATAAAACAAGTGTATGTACATAAGTATGGTAAATATATCCCTCGATCATTATTGTGTAAGGGTTGATATTGACGTAATAATATTTGCTTGACTGCTTCATGCCAAATGTTGTTGATTTTGCAAGCAAAATAAATTAAGTGTGGATTATTTCGAAATAATTAATTTATTATGCGTCACCAATACAATTGCAGTCATATCGAATTCGTTGAAATAATTTCAGTATTCAAAAAACACATGTTAACACACCTACATACGGACGCAATTGGTCATTACACCCCTATAGTTAGGATGGCTTCAAAGCCATCGGTCAGGTTCTGTGTAGTTTATGCACCGGCGACATGGAAAATTTGATATTTTTACGGACCACCGTAGCTGTAGGTCTGAGGAGGAGAGATATGCTGCCTTTCACTTTATGTATCAATGTCCTACTCTTGTCATAAAGAGACGGACATTTTTGGACCTCCCTCTTCTTTGATCGAGCTCTCTAATTCATTAAATAGAAAAATAATTTTGCTCTCGGTTTGGTTTTTTCCACAGAATGTTTGATTCCCGGGTAAAATTAAATCTGGTATCACAATGAGGCTGAATGTTGGTATAAGTGGGTCCTTTTTTAATTAAGAAGGGTCCTTCACCTTACCTAAGTTAAACTTCTTATTACCAGAAAACTTGGACCAACAATGTTCAGAAGAACATTGGTGTTCGGAGTGTGAAATGAATAGATAAGAATACGCCAACTAACTCGGGGAGCTGTATCGATAAGTATGATGTTAACTTTTGTATTTAGACCATCCATTTGTTGAAATTACTCGTCTGAATTATTTGCGCATATGGAATACAAATAGTAGATTAGTTCTTGCTAATAGCATCACTTATGCGGCAAAATCTTAATGAATATCGATATAGACATGGTTACACTTGGACTCTGATACGATTATTTTCGGGCAATGTTGTCATAAGTCGGAAATGGAATTCCAGCTTTAGAAATTTATATATCGTGTGTACCCATGGTTTGCAGGTTTAGGTGTTACCCCCATTTGGGAATAATTATGTTGGCTCTTGCAATATTGAACAAATAAAAAACTCGTATATACTATGAGCTACTGATTACTACATCTCTCTAATGTAAAAAATTATGGTTTTATTTCTATAATACTGTATGTACTGAACAAACACAAACAAATCTAAGTGTTTTATATCTAAAGACACGTGAAAGAAAAAAAAAACAAAAAGTTGAGCAAAAACAGTACTCATATTCAGTCATGGACGACAGCTGGTACATACAAATGCTTGTAAAACAATGTTAAGGATAATTAATTACGACATTTTTTGTAGAGGGAAAATGATAAAATACTCACTGAAAAAGCCATTCAGTCAGCCACCATGCAATGTTATAACATGTAACACAGTCAAGACAATTACGCACATACATACCATACATCCCTGCAATAATATCAAAATTGTTCTTTAATGTCAACAAATTTATGAACAGCATTTGGTCGACCGCCATAAAGAACGAAAGAATTTTTATACTTTTAAAAACGTTTAAAATATGAGTTCGAAGATTGCAAATAAAAATAAAAATAAATTTGTGTTTAGTTTTAGATTAATTCTTTATTGTTCGCACAATTCCGTGTGCCACTGTTCGTAACTTGATTTAAACAATAACAATTTGCTTTAATTATTATTCTTCTCTACACTCTTCCGCATATACAATAACAATTATTCAATAGATCTTTACAACGGAGATCTACAAACCACGATTATTCTCTTCACACGCAACGCGTCTTCACACAAGACTGAATTCTTTCTGATCCCGTTGCCTGCTTTGTCTTGCTTTTTATATCACGGGGTAAACAGTCTGATGGATGCTCTTAAAGGAAAATAATTTTGCCTTCGCGCAATCTCTATAAATGTAAACGTGTTGTTTATTTTATTGTTGTTGTGTATTTTGTTTACGTTTGTCCTTGCAGTGTTGTTGTTGCCTGTTTGTTTACTTGTTTATCCCTTTTTTGTATACTGATGTTGTTCCTATATTTTTGTTCAATCATTGATCATGTAAACAAGTCCATAGTTTTTGTTTTGTAGCTTTTGTTTATCGTAATATTTAAGTTTTCAATTTGATAATTCTCTTCTCTTATACGGTATGTCAACCATATAAACATATAAAATTCTTAAATTGTTTTTTCAGACATAAAAGTTAAAAAAGAAGTGATTAAGTCCTCGACGACAGTCCAGTTAATCTGGATTCAAACCGATCGATCGATAAATTGAAATTGTTCAACAGGGTTTTCGAAGTGGTTTTAATTCCTTCGAAAGAATCGTTTTGGTACAAACCCCGAAAGAATAACAAAGTTAAAGAAAATTTAAAATTTCTAAGAACGTTATGAACTTTTCTGATAAGGTCAAGAGGTGCAATAAGTAAAATTCTTTTATATATTTTGGAGTAGAGCAATAACGCGCTAGTTGTTGGTAGCTGTAAGGCCTCTGTTAATCAATATATTTCTAATGAAATCTGCAACCATCATTCTCTAAAACAGAGACTGTATTGCACTTCAGTATCTATGTTTCAACCTCATCGATCACATAAGGCAGTTGATTTAGAACGCGATCTAATGTTTTGTAGTACATGTTGAATCACCTGTGCATCATCTTTTCAAGATTCACATATACGTCAATGCCACGAGTTAGCCATTCGAAGACCGAATAGACTGCAAAAACCTTAATCTTCACAAAGTTCAAACATTTCATTGTTGCCTTTGAAGATATCGTCATCAGGCACAACCAGCATAAGGCCAAACACTTTACGAAAGATTTTTCGCTCAAATATTCTGAGACGGACTTGTTTTTTTTCAAGTCATTCACTCACAATTCCTTACGTTTTTAAATTATCAAAACTGTTTTCGACAGAGGCTCTAAGGCTACAAATTAAATAGAATCTATTGCCTCAATTACGTAAGTGCAAATATTGCTAGAGTCTGCTGAATACGTATGTATAAGAAGGAGTCCGACCCACTTCTATTCTTAAACTGCTTGGCCATCCATTGCTTATTAGACATTCTTTTTGCCCACTGTTTTTTTTATAGGCATACCGAAGGACTAGGTATTCCGGGCCTGTGGAGGAGGTGCAGGCTGTTTTCCACCTCTTATGTTTTTAGTGCCTTAGTCTTACCATAAAGCGACGGAGGTTTTTGATTTCTCACTTTTTGACATTATTGATCGGAATCTCTAGTTCTTTTTTTTTCATTAAGGTTAAGCAGAATAATTCTTATTTTACTAAAATCAATCCAAAATGATTTGTTTTTAATAACAGCTGCTGTGACTGCTATGAGCCAACCGAACCAACACAACATTTGCTTTCACTTCAGTTACAGGTTAATAAATGTTTGAAACTTTTGCTAGTGAACGCACAGGATACATTTAAGAAATGTTTGCTCAATATTTAGAAGTTTAATTTTTAGCTGAAGGTAAAGCAATACATTTAATGACAAAGAAATAAAAATTCACCAGACGACATAACTTTTTTCGTTTAGTTATGACGTTCTGACATTTTTTTAAAAATTACTTTCAAATATTTCTTACCCAAAAATTAAATATAATTTGGCCAAATTCAATTTGATTAAAAGCTATACTTGTACTACGACTGTACATCAAAGACAGCATAACGAAAAGTTTTAATCTGAAGTTTCCGTAACATAATAGGTAGTGTGTTGGGTTATTAGACGTAAAGCCAGGGTGCAAACCCCAGGCCAGGCATCAAATAATAATGAGAGTAAATAAAATTGCCATGAAAAATGTCTCAAAAAATCTGTCGTTCGGAGTCAACTTTAAGCTGTGGGTCCCTCACTCATGTATAAAATTAACGCACACAACATGAGTGGTGTGAGAAGCTAGCCCGTAATCCTGACCGAAGAGTTGTACTGGCCAATTATGTTCGTATGTATGTATGCACAACGAAAAGTTTCAAACATTTTTGCAGAAATGTTTAGAATTTAAAATGGTTTATTTGTACGAAAAACAATTAAAAAATTAACTTCAAGGTATGTTATTTCCGTGAGCTGCTTTAAATTTCATTATTGTTGTTCGTTATAAAATAAAATCAATTTCTATGCCAGTAATCTTTTTTCTAATAATGAGAACAAACATTTTTAACAAACATTTAGAAGTTTTGAACGTGTAAACAATAGCCTTATCAGTGTTAGTTACTTAAACGTACAGGATTTCATTTGATATTACCTGAATAAGGCAGAGCATATAAAGATATATGATGTATACAAGACACACCATTAGTTGAAATGCATGCTCCACCAATACAAATATGCTTCAGAGAAGACTATCAAAGTCTACGATTCATCATCGTTAAACTTTAATACATTAAAAAGGAAAATATTCACAAGGCAACTAGACGTACGTACTTTTACGAAGAAAGTTAAAGAAAATTGTAGAAACTGCATACACATGTTAGCATCTCATCCAAATATCCTGATGCGCGTACAAGGACCTACACGCATAAATCAGCAACAGTCTCAGAAGTGTTGAATTAAAATAGCGATCTTTATGAAATTAATTAAAATAAGGTTGTATAACGGAAATATTAATGCATACATACATACACAACTGATCATCACAACCTACTTAGCTTCTCACACCACGTATGTATGTTATGTATGTTAATTTTGTACATGAGTGGCGTCAAGATTAAGACCTAGCTTATGACAGCATTTATGTTGTTTGCGTTAATTTTATACATGAGTGGTAAGACCTACAGTTTAATGTCGACTTCGAATGGGAGATTTTTGACAAACTTTTCATTGCAAATTTCTCAGAGTTTTGGCAAGAAATTTGCTGAGAGGAAGTTATCGAAAAATATTTTTTTATTTTATAGTTATAGTCTAAATACAGTCTATTTTTATAGTTATAGTCTAAAATGTGCTGGAAGACATCGATTTGTCCAAGATCATGATATGTAATATTCTGACCATATTGGCCAGAATATTCGCTTTTCTCATCTCTTTCTTTCGATCACTGCTTGATTACTAGGTACTCATTTAACGCGCATCGCTCTATGTCTGTAGCAATCGTTAGTCACATTTTACATTCAAGGATGAATCTTAATCACTTATCTTGTTATTGCATTCACTTTCAATACCCTAATCGAAGTCTATACAGCAAGTGGTAAAAAATTACAAGAAATATCACGATTTATAGGAAAGTTTTAGTGAAAATAGCTCGATGCGAATGTGCTAAAATAGCCATAATATTAAAACAAAAATTTTCTTTTGCCATACGTGTAAATAGTTTTCACTCGACATTGTTTTTCAATATTTCAATATTTAAATGGGATTAGGTGGATCCTGAGTAGGCGCTTCTTTGAGGGTTTAGATTCTCTATCTAGAGCTGACATAAGAGTTCTCCAGAGGCTTATAAGTTGTTTGAGCTAATTGCGAAGTTCTAGGACATCTAGGCTGTAGTTGCGCTCTCTTCTGTGCTTGTGGGCATCTTTTTCTCTCCTTTTTTCCTTCGCTTTCTTTTTATCCATTTTTCTAATTCTTTTCTGATTTTCGCCATTATCCTATCTCCTTTACGATCCTCTCTTTTTAGAGCGAATTTATAATAATTTTCACCGCCGGATACTGTACTTGTTTCTCACGGACTTAAATGAAAATATCGATTTTTCTTTTACGCACTTTCACACAAATAAATTTTCAACACAAAATCAATTATTACACATGTTTACTGAGACAAATGGTTAATGGAATCAACGTAACGGTAATGATTTCTTCATTAACAGCGCAAGATATAAATAAAAAATATTCCAAAATTTGTTCGTGCGCTACAACTGAAAAAGTTAAAATATTTTACGGTTGGACACGTCTTATGATAACACGTTTTCACACTTAAATGCTGCATGAATTAAAACTAAAACGACAACTTTTCTTGTCAATTACTTTGCGATTTGCTTTGCATTTTTTTCTACGAATAAAAAATATAATATAATATAATAATACAATATAATTTGACGTACAAAAGGGTGAAACTAAAATAAACTTTTTACTCTCTTCGTAGCAACACATTTTGTTTGTTTATTCTGCTCCATGTGGTTGATATTACTTTCAGATAAATTAAAAGAAAAGTTTTTAAGTGGTTAACGTGTATAACGTGAGGTTTTGATCAGACATTCATGATTGTAACAAATTTTGATTTCTTCAGTCTATTGCTTTAGAGTTCGGAATGTAGAAAACCTATCAAAATAGAAATGTATAGAAGCAAAATTCGTCTAGTTATGGTCTGTGAAAGGCGGAGCTCTTGTGAGTGATATCCAGTACATCCCACATAAAGTATTGATGTTTTCGGTAGATCTTGCTTTCCATCTACATGGGTGTTGGTCGATCATTTACTAAGCCAGTGAACTAAAATCTATTCACCACATTGCGAATAGTCTCCTGGTAGTAGGAATATGACGATTGTAAAACAGGCGAAACGCGCGTTGCTTTGCCCGAACAGAGTAGGCATATTGATGTGTTGAATGCCATATCCGTCAATGGTAATTTGGCAAAAAAAAAAAAAAAAAAAAATTAATAAATGAAAACTCAAAAGATACACGTAATCAACTATCAATGTTAGGAAGTGCTTGCTAGAAAACCAGATAATACCAGACAATAAATTCACATTTCACAACTTCTTTGAAAAAAGTCGAAAGGTCAAACAGGAGTTTCGTTCTTAATTTCCAAAATATTCATAAATTTGTTACGCATTTTTCCCAATTTTTAGAACACAGAGTTTATAACAGGAAATAGTATGGGTACCTTATGGTTGTTCATTTTGTCTAGATGTATTAGTTTTAAGACGGTGGAAGCAAGCCTGGTAAAATAAGAAAGCACTTAAAAGCCAATGAATGGCACTTGAATCGGTTCAATTGCATCAAAGTGAATCTCATTTCATTATATTGACTTATAATCCAGAATCGGCCTTTACATTCTGCAGCTCAGCGTTTGATATAACCAAGTGAATATTTGGTCGTGCTTTGTGCCACGTGAAATATAATAAATAAAATTCAGTTTTACAGCTAATGCCAGTTATGAAACAGTGCATTGCCCCATACGTCCTAATATTGCGGTACGCATCACGCTACTTCTTGTAGCCTGGATCCATTATCTTAAAGTTCTCTTCCGTAAGCCCTTTAACCACCTTCTATATAGGAGTGGGCCGAAAATTTTCTCTAAAAATAGTTGACAAGTACTTCTAACTGCATGCGACAAGCCTAAAGGGAGGAATTTTTAAACCATACCTAGCAGTCTCTAGGATGCTCAGCATACTATACAGCCGTGAGTAAGATTAGGTTACACTACGAAGGCAGACCAACTTCATCATCCCTAAATGCAAACCAGACCAATGATACTATAAGTAAAAATAATCAATAATAAATAAACTCGGCAAGTTTTTTGATGAGAAGTTCAAAATGAACCTTATTAAATACATATGTATATAAAATACGTATGTATATAAAATACATAATGGGTCATTGGCCATTACAACCCTTTAGTATGGATTACAACCTAGCCTCTCACACTGCCTATGTTGTGAGTGCCAGTACCTACAGTTTAAAGTCATCTCTGAACGATAGATTTTTGAGAAACTTTTTCATGGCAATTTTATTTACTCTCAAGTATTTTTGCTAGAAATCTGATGGGAGGTAGTTGCCGAAGAAATATTTTTCGTATTTCATTTGAAATACAATGAAGATGTCTGACCTGAGGTTTAAACCATGCTCCCACGTCTAATAAGCCAGCACAATACCTACTAGATTACAAATTCTTATTAAATACTTTTCTGAAATTGTTGTAAATAACATCAGTTTCACTATCACGATTTATAATGATCGTTGAGTTAGGTCAGTTTAGTGGGTAGATTTCTGTTCACAGGCAAGTTCTCTCGTTCACCCATATGGTCCATTGTGTTATCCAGTGTGAGGTTAGCCCCTTTTTCATAATCCTTTAGTGACGGGTTGGAATCACTCCGAGCTTGGGATGAAAGCGGCTAGTTCCCTTAGCGGCACGGTTGTTACCATGCCTAGAACTTCAAACGTTCTGTCACCAAAAAATGGATAACTTTTGTTCTTAAGTGCAGGGCACTCTCATAAAAGTTGGTGTATCGTCTCAATTAGCACAGCTTACTTGTGTCAACATTAATAACACCTATTCCGTCTTATATGTAATTACAGCTCCTAGTTGGTATCTCTCAACCATCCCAATAGTCTTATGAAGGTTGGAATTTTTCTCAAATCACCTATGGCGAAACATGTATTGTCAATGAACATTGAGCGTCCAAGTCAAGTTCTTCTTCTCAGTTTCCCAAGAGCCGGGAAATGGCAGAGAAAATGGTCTGAGTTGTCTTCTTCTTCCTTGTCGTTAAATCGCCTGCAGATCTTCAAACCGATGACGTCTGTTTTGAAGGCACTCACATAAAAGGTATTGTACCGATTCCGTTTCTACCACATCCTGGCAGCTTTTACAGCCTTCCTGGTTGGGCAGACCGAGCTTGTTAACGAAAAAGCGAATAGTCCAGTGTCCTGTTAGAATTCCTGTTAGAATTTGAACCGTTCTCTTGTCATAATGAGAGTAAGATAAGAATGATTTGTAGTTGAGTAAAATTAATTTCATTAAATTTCATTTCATTAAATTTGAAATTCAATGATAAATACGTTAATCGACAAGCTTTTTAAACGATTTTACTACATCACACTTTCAAAGTTATTGCTGAATTTAAAGAAACATTCCATTTTGTCGTATTCATAAACGAACAAATTTTCTTCACAACTCCTTTAGCAAAACGCCTTTAACAAAAAACGCTTGAAACCCTCTATTAATATTTCGTTGAAGCTGCAGCAATTATTTTGTTATAAACAAACGGGGGAGGGAAAAATAAACTTCAATTTGTGAACATTAAAATGTAAGCGATCTGAATCAAATAAAGTTAGTGGAATTACTTTTCTCTATTTTCCACCAATTTTTGCGTTTACACGAGTGAAATTGAGCATTAGAAAAGTTTTATAATTTCGTCAGTTAAAAGAGAAAAAACATGCTTCAACATTTGCATTAAACGCAATACGCTCGCTAATTAAGTTTTGCATGTTTGCAATACAAATAAAAATTACAGGCAAACCCTCAACCAGACAATCTAGAAACTTTTCTCATTTTAATGCCACAAACTATTTTCCATGTGCTTGATGGAAAAACTAAATATTATAGGCGGAGAAGCAAGGGGATAAAAATGAAATTATGGAATCAAGGGTAGATTATCAGCGTTCAGAGAGTAAATTTTTATGAATACAAATACTTGTTTATTGAATTCAATGTTGGCAGCGCATAAAAAATGTAATGAATAGATGCAAAAATAAAAAAAACTTAAATGCTTAGAAAAGTGGTATGGAAAACATGAACGAAAATCACCATGGAAAAGCTTATAATCAGTTTTACGTCATCAATTTAGTTTAACACTTCAAAAGCATTTAATGTATAGTGAGAGACATAAGTAATATTCATTTGTGATGTTAAATTAAAATTAATTCCAATTTTCATTAATGAATGCGTGAATATTCAACATTCATTTAATCATTTTCCGAAGGTTTTAAAATTAATTGATTAACTGAGCTTTAAAAAGAACACATAACAGCCCATAGTTATTCTTCAGTATTCGTAGCATAAACGTGTTAAGATTGAGCACCGCAGAGTGTGAAGACTATTATTACTTCTGAAAAAATTTCTGATAATATCTTAAAATCGATTATTACGTCAAAGTAAAGTTGTATTGAGGTTTCATTCACATACAAACTGTTAGGAAAATGTAAAAGGTGTTACATCGTTTAATATTAAAATGATAAACGAAAGCTACAAAAACAAAAACAATGTACTTGTTTACATGATCAACAAGTAAACAAAAATATAACAACAACATCAGTATAAAAAATGGATAAACAAGTAAACAAATAGTAATCAATAAACAATAGCAGCATAAATGTAAACAATATACACAAACAACAATGAAACAACGATGTTTACATTTACATTCGACTTCAAGATTATTCATCAGACTGTTTACGTCGCCATATAAAAGGCAAAGTGATGCCTTGGTTACCCAAGCGTAAGAAACGTAAAATCGTAATGTAGCCTTAAAAACGTTTGTGTAGTTATAGAAACGTTCAAAACGGGACATACATATGTCAATGAAGAATGTAAATAAAAACGAAACAGAACACAAAGTAACACACAAACGAACACAACTCAAATCAAAAAAATTGGTATGTAGACTTATCATCAGTGTTGCCGTTTTTTGTTCAATGTGTAGATTTTTCCGGATTTGGTAATGATTTTTTTATAAAAATAACTTTTGTTTTGTGTGTTAAAATTAATTAATTAGTAAGACTTTAATTTTATTTTGTTATTTTTGTTTCTTTTATTCTCAATTACAATTAAATTTGAAAAAATGAAATAAAAAACTGCGAATTTAATTTTGCTCATATTTTTCCTTATTTGGTGATTTTTTCACAAATGTTGGTTACAATATTTTTTTTTCGTGGCAACACTGCTCATTATCTCTCATGTTCAAATGTCACGTAAAAACGTGGGAGAATTCTGTTTTATATAGATCGTTCCGTTTTGCTAACGAGAGAGAACGTTTCGGTAATCGTTTACATTGTTCTCCATATGCTAAAAAGAGAACGTTTTCTACGGTACGTTACGTTACGTGTGGGTAACTACATATAAACCAGGCAACGGAGTCAGAAAAAATTCAGTCAGTCTTGTGTGAAGACGCGTTGCGTTTGAGGAGAATAATTGTGGTTTGAAGATCTCCTTTATAAAGATCGATCGAACAATTGTTATTGTTTACGCACAAGAGTGTAAAGCAGTATACATTAGGTTGTGAGCAGTGGCAAACAGAATTGTGCAACCAATAAAGAAATTAATTAAAATTAAACAGATATTTATTTTTATTGCAATCTACGAGCTCATATTTAAAAAGTTTTTAAAAAGTAAAAACGTAACAATACGAACATAATTGCACATTATGACACTTCCGTCATGATCACCACCTAGCTTTTCAAACCACTTATGTTGTATGCGTTAGTGACGGGGGACCTACAGTTTAAAGTCGACTCCAAATGACTAGTTCATGAGAAACTTTTTACTGGAAATTTTTTTACTCTCAGAGCTTTTGCCAGAAATCTTCAAAGAGGCAGTCCCCGAAGAAATAATTTTTCAAGCTTCATTTCGTTTGAGATGTTTGGTCTGAAGTTTGAACCGTGGCCTCACGTCTGATAAGCCAATACTCTACCTACTAGACTGCCATATTTTACCGCTAAAGATATAAAAAGTGTACGATGTTAAATTGATGGCTTTTACGCACACTTAGTAAATATAAAAGAAATGGACGTAAAGTTTTGTTTGCTACTGTAATAGTTTGGCTATATACTAAAATGAACAATGAAGCTCCATTTTGTGAATAAGTCGATCGAATTTTTAAAATGAGTAGGAAGCGTTTTTATTTCTACCGTTTCACCAAATCTAAAATCTACAAATTTTGTACGGAATTGTATAAATTTACACACTTGCTACACAGTATATCCTCATGACTGACGTACAATTTGGGTTAGTATTTGAGTTATAAAGAGGCGTATAATTTTTTTAGTTGGGTGGAGTGAAAAAAATCACGTTAAAACAGTTTTCCTTTTGCTTTGGGTTTTAATTCATTAATTTTTCTAAGAGGTTAGCGTTTTATTCAGGTAAAGATAAAAAAAAAAATAAAAAAATATTAAATCTTTTATAAATAACGAAATGCTACTAAGCTTTAGCATAAGTATTTAGAAGGTTTTTAACAGTAGTATTCTGACAGTCCTTAAAAATATTTGAAATAAAATGTTAATATATTATGTTACCATATTTTTAAGACTTAAAATATAAAGAGTAAGAGTAGTTTGAATACTAAGATATTCTATACATACATACATAATTGGTCATTACAACCCTTTAGTCAGGATTACGACCTAGTTTCTCACACCTCTTATCTTGTATGCTTTAATTTTTATACATGAGTGGCGGGACCTACACGTTAAAGTCGACTCCGAACGACAGATTTTTGAGAAACTTTTCATGGCAATCTTATTTACTCTCAGAGTTTTTGCCAGAAAACTTCCTGCTGAGAGGAAGTGCCCGAAGAAATATTTTTTTGCCTGGCCTGGGGTTTGAACCGAGGCCTCACATCTAACAAGCTAACACACTACCTACTTGACCCCGGCGATATTCTAATTTTAAATAAATTATTATTTGGGCCATTGTTGCTGCAAATATCCAATGAGCTATTTAACTGTTTATGTTGATTATACTCGTCAGAGTGAAACGAAATTTATTTTCATGAAATTGTATAAACTCGTCTTGAAGAAAAGTATTCAATGAAATTATAAGATCTTTAACTGTTTATGTCTAGTATACTCGCCAGAGTGAAATGAAATTTTTTTGCTTAATGTCAAGTATACTCATCATGAAGAAATAAAAGAAAATCGCATTAGTGTTGTTATTCAACGAATCTACTGGAGTTTTTTTTCCTTAGAGAGGTAAAATATAGGTTTTTTAAAAAGTGTACATTGTTCAACATTAGTTAGTTTGGCAACCTTTTTTATTTTAATAAATCCTAGCTTGTATCAAATTGAAATAAAAATTTCTGGAGAAATACCGTTAATAAATAAATTAATAAATTTGTTTTTTAAAAACGAATAAAAGTATACATTTTCTAAACAGCAAACATGCAACGTTGATTTCATAAGTCATAAGTGCCTTCTTTTATAGGCATTCTATTCTGTTTATGACGAGTATACTCGTTTTGCCTGGAAAAAAAATTAAGTAGGCAGGAAAAGTTATTTAAAAAGAAAACTAAACAGTTAAAGAGTTAATTTTGTAGCCAATAGATATCGATGTAAAGTATCTACTGTGTTCGGTCGTCTCAGTAATGGACCTCGAATCACAACTTTATCAGGTTATAAGCTCTGACGAACTTATGTTATAATGTATACAAAAAGCCGCGACACCAAAGTGAATGACTATCTCTAACAAGTCTGGTCAGTCATTGATGCTTCTGACAATACAGAATGAATCGAGTTCCATGTAGCTTTTAAGTGCGATAATACAGGGAGCTGCATCAAAAGAAGTTACAATAACATTGGCTGCTACATCGTTCTTATGTTATAGTATATCTGTACTGTTACTAACATACGTAATCTTTAATGTGTAATTTTGAGATCTTACCAACGTCGCATACTGGGACTTTCGACAATTGAAATCGATATTATAATCAATTCTGAAACTCATTTGATCTCAAGAATTCTATTTAGGATCAGTGGTTACGAGACTAAACCTTTGACGGCCATATGGAACAATAGACAATAGCTTTTGTCAGTAGCATATGTGAACATTTGAGGCCTTTCGTCAGTGCTATACTTGGATTACCCATTCAATAAGACTCTTGTATTTTACCAAGCATTGGCATTGGCCATCAACATCTTAAACGATTTCAAACTAAACTAAAAAATTTAAAAAACTATACTCTAACATTGATTGCATATGGTTTTGATAATGAGCTGTTTGCAAACATTTATCCCCTCATTCATGCTCAAAGCAGTTTGTTGATTTGATTAAACTGCTTATTCGGCAAATTCATTGAAAATTCTTGAAAATTCAACAAGACGACAATATAATGAGAGATGCTCGAAGTCGATCTGTTTCATATGTCTGCTCGCATGCTCAACGAATCCTGCGAGATTAAAAATAGAAAGTCTTGCCCTCTTCGTTAGATATTTCCAAATTTGAGGGTGTCGTAAATTAATCATATGGATGGGCGGTTGGCCTCTTAACTAAAAGGAGAGTAATTGATTATTGTCAAAATTTATACAAGCTGAGCTGTTTAGTGTTTGACAGCAATTGATATCAGTTTACTGCGCTTTCTGATAAGAATATTAAATGAAGGGAAGTTCGTGCAAATGTTAACAAAGTTGGCAATGGAGAGCTCTCTCATCTGTTCTCTGGATTTATACTCAAATGAATATTTTGTTTCCAAACCATAAGAAATGTCTCATGGGAGACAGGAAAAAATTCGAGAACGTTTTTTTTTGGGAAAACTACTGTTTCTTTAGAAAAGTTACGGGCTTACTGACCCAAAGTTGTTTAACCACTTATAACCAACAGCTTCATTGAAGTCGCCGTAGTCCAGTAGGTAGTGTATTGGCTTATTAGACGTAAAGCCGGGGTTCAAACCCCAGGCCAGACATCAAAAGAACATAAAAAAGTATTTCTTCGGCGACTTCCTATCAGCAGATTTCTGGCAAAAACTCTGAGAGTAAATAAAATTGCTATGAAAAGTTTCTCAAAAATCTGTCGTTCAGAGTCAACTTTAAAGTGTAGGTCCCGCCACTCACGTATAAAATTAACACATACAACATAAGTGGTGTGAGAAACTAGGTTGTAATCCTAACTGAAGGGTTGTAATGACCAAATATGTATGTATGTTCATATGAATAATTTGAGTTCCATTCTTTCTAATCGTTGTGTAGTAGAACAGAAGAACATACATAATTGGTCATTGTAATCTTTCATTCACACTACTTATGTTGTGTGTGTTAATTTTATAAATGGGTGACGGGTTTTTAGAGAAACATTTTAAGACAATTTTATTTACTCTCAGAATTTTTGCCAGCAATCTGCTGAGAGGTAGTCCCCGAGGAAACCTGACCTGTGTTTTTGAATTGTAGTCTCACGTCTAATAAGCCAACACACTGCCTACTAGACTACGACGACTTAAGAACAGAAGAACCAAAAATTTAAAAAGATATTTGTGACGAAGAATATTGTTTAATAAAGTTTGGTCGAACTTAATTTGCTTGTATTTCAGTCCATTTATTTATGAAGCATACAAATCATTCTAATGAGCGTATGAATTATTACTAACGTACAATAAAATCGTGTTAATGAGCCACTTTTTTAATTGGTTTTTATTTAATTTCCATCTACGAATTGTTTAATACCACAAAAAAATCCCACTGACATAATTTATGTGGAAAATTTCATGGTAAAGCAAATTTTCTTTTGAAACCTTCTAACCACATGCGACATACAATAACGAGGTACGAAATGAAGCAGTATTCAGTCATGTTGTTCGAACAAAAATGTTGTCTGGACAAAATTATTATTTACTGAGAGTTTTCTGCAGTTCTGGAACTGTAACTGGGGTTGTTTGTGATAAGCTGTTACTTAGCGGGTCATACTGATTACCTAACTAAAGCAGCGTATTTGAGATGGAGATTTTTCCTATAAAATAAACTGTACGCATGTTTGAAACGAGGAACCTACATTTGAACTTCATCATACGTGTAGACAATCAAGCTGCGAACGAATCACTGAGTTCCGACCACGTCAAATCAAAGGGCATCAGAAGTTGCATAGACTCTCTACACAGTATACGCGTGAATAATATCCGCCTGTACTGGCCACTGTGGCATAGAAGGAAACGAAAAACCGGACGAACTAGCACAGAAAGTGTCGGAGATATCTAAGGAATATTTTAAAGAGAGGATATATACGCCCCTACAATAATAATTTTTCAAATTGGAAAAGGCAGCTAGGAATGCAGTAAACCGTAGGTGGGTAAACGGAGGTTGCCGTATGTCAAAACTACTGTGTGCAGCAGTTGACAATAGGAAAACTACTTGAGTTCGACAAGAAAACGATTCGCACTCTAAATAGAATTTTTAGGAGACACTGCGATATTGGTAGTTTCGCTGATAAGCTTGGTCTCCATCACCAGGATTACTACAGAAGCTGCCAGAATGGGGA
Organism: Sarcophaga subvicina; assembly: GCA_936449025.2. NCBI lineage: Eukaryota > Metazoa > Arthropoda > Insecta > Diptera > Sarcophagidae > Sarcophaga > Sarcophaga subvicina. Next base: position 89,005,313 of record OW388080.2, read on the forward strand.
AGAAACGGAATCGGCACAATACATTTTATGTGAGTGCCTTCAAAACAGACATCTTCGGTTTAAATATCTGGGAATACCCTATAATAACTTCTGAAGAAACTTCAACCACAAGGAAGAAGAGGACAATTGATACCATTTTCTCAGATATTGTCCGGCGCTTGGGAGCATGAGAAAATAATTCTTGGACACCCAGTATACCAATGTTTTGTCAATAAAACATGGCGATTGGAGAAAAATTTCAACTTCATAAGACCCTTGGAATGGTTGAGAAATACCAACCGGAAATTACATGTATAATGGAATAGGTAATATTGGTAATGTAACCTTATAGCACCCAAGTAAGCTGTGCTTTCACATACACACAAACTTAATTGGTCATTACAACCCTTCAGTCAGGATTATGACCTAGCTTTTCACACCACTTACCTTGTGTGTGTTAATTTTATAGATGAATGGAGGGACCAACAGTTTAAATTCGACTCTGAACGACAGATTTTTTGAGAAACTTTACATGGCAATTTTATTTGCACTCTGAGTTTTTGCCACAAGTCTGCTGAGAGGAAGCGGCCTAAGAAATATTTTTGCATATCTTCGTTTTGATGTATGACCTGGGGTTTGAACCGTGACCTTTGCGTCTAACAACCTGACTTTCGCCAGCCCAAAATCCACACCAAACAGTGGCTTTATTTGGGATGCATTGGACGCTTTTGGAATTTAGATTGATCACGTACCCATTTACCCAGAAATCATCCTAATCACTCAAGACAATTTTTCAATGAAAACCTGCTCCATAGAGAACACATTCGTTATCTATGGTCGTCGTTTGTGATTTAGTAAAACAGACTGAATAAATGACAACTAATGTTTCAGACGTAGCTTCAAAAATATGGCCGTTATTAACGGCCAATGTATGGAAGTCTCTATTTGATGAGACTATATATTAAATAAAACTCAGAAAGCTACTCTGAGAACGGACGGCTTTGATTAGTTGATGGAGACTCGGAAAAAATCATTAATCGTAACGCTTGTAGTTTCCTAGACATACGTTGACATTTAATTTGTATGAAAATGTTTACAGTCTAATGTTTGTTCGTGCTGGATAGATACTGATATATGTATGCATGTATGTCCTACATTCCTTTTTTTTTGCCTTCCTCATATGATGCTCATACAATTCCATATTATTTAATTGTTTGCACATATATTGGTATGCATAGCATTTAACTGTTTGTTTATTTGCTTGTTTATTGTCATTTAAATTTTAATGATTTGCGAATATGCGGAAATAATTTTTTATCGTGGATATTATATTTGCACACTATTTGACTACTGGAAGTGGTAATATAATGTAATTACTGTGGGCAACACTCTAGACAACAGTAGTCCAATTAATTTGATCTAATCAGGTAAACTTGTTAATTAAAGTAAATGTTGATGTTTTGAAAACAACTCCCTTAAATTATCAGTGATACCTGGTACGACCTAAGAGGAAAGTATTGTTAAACAAACTATACTCTGGACGAGCTTTTCCATATGTGAAGCAATACAATACATCCTAAAATCGCCGTCGTTAACTAGTAGTCTAAAGGAGCCAAGTCTGGTGAATACGGAGGGTAGGGTAGCACCGCCCAGCCTAATGCTTTGATTTTATTTTGAACCGGTTTAGCTTTGTGTGCAGGTACATTGTCATGCTACAAATTGCTGTGTTTAGTGGCCCATTCTTATCGTTTTTTGATCAATGTTTGGTTCAAATTAATCATTTGTTGTCGATAGCATTCTGTATTAACGATTTCACGAAGTTTTTGAAGCTTGTGCTACACCACACCTATTGGATCGCACCAAACACACAACATTGTCTTGCTGCCGAATCGAGTGGATGTGTAGCCGAAATTAATGGTTGTCCCGGATAAATCCATAAGTTTTTCTAATTAGGATTCCGAAAAAAAATATCAATTTTTCATTACCAACAACAATTCGAAATATATGCGCTCCTACAAGAATTCAAAATTGGAAAAAGGCAGCAAGGAATTCAGTAAACTGTAGGTGAGTAATCCGAAGATTGCCGAATTTCAAAACTGCTGTGGGCAGCAGGGTACAGCAGGAGAACTACTTGAGTTCGACAAGAAAACGGTTCGCATTCTAACATGAACTCTAACGGTGCATTGCGCTATTGGCAGTTTCGCTGACAAACTCGGTCTATCCCACCAGGATTACTATGGAAGGCTGCCATGATGTCCTGCTGCCCCATATGGGGCCAAACGACCTTTTACAAACGTACAAGGCATTCATAAACGTCACCTGATTTTCCATCGTGTTTTTGAAGCAAAATTTCATAAGTGGTTTATGGCATGTGCCTTCTGATAGAGTATGAATACTGCCCAGTATTTTTATGCAAGTGAAAATAAAAAAAATTGATCCACAAATCAACATTTTTTGATACAAAAAACTGCATATGTTTTACAGGTGTTATCGCCCACAAAAAAAATATAAATGTTTCCAATGGATACAATTTTTTTGACGTTCACTTCATACCTGTTCACCTAGTAGATATTTAAGAAACACTTGTCTTTTAGCCTAAAAAATTTTACCATGTTTTGTTTTGGCAAATATTATTTAATACAAGATAACACTACATAGTCGGGTTTAACCCACTGTAATGTTTTTAATTGATTTATTTTTGATTTGACTTTTTTTATTTATTAAATTTGCGTTCATTTATACCAGTTTTTTTTTGTATTTTTTATAAAACAAAGTTTTAATTAAAAAAAAAAAAATAAGTTGTCAGTGAATATGCATAATTAATTTGTTATTTAATAGGACAGTTAATGTTTAATAGGATAGTAAATATTAATCCAAATGAAGTATTTTTCAAATTATTTAAGACTTTAAAAATCATTGCAATTGCAAACGAAAACCAATGATAGTTGTATCATACATAGATAATATCAAAAAATATTTATTAGATTTGGTAAATTGACTAAATTGCTTAAAACTACTGATACGGTAAACCGAGTACGCTTTAAATATTATTTATTTATTTATTAATTACAATACAATTACAAATTGTATTATAATACGAGCGGAGAAAACTGACCATATGTGGTGTAGTGTCACAGACCAGACTCTCTGGTGGGAATCGAACCCACAACCTTCACGCTAAAAGTCTATCACACTACCCACTAGACTACCAGGACACCCACGTTTTATATATATTCACGGATGATATTTTGAAATACATACATAATTGGTCATTACAACAATTCAGTCAGGATTACGAGCTAGCTTCTCACACCACTTATGTTGTGTGTGCTAATTTTATACATGAGTGGCGCGACCTACTGTTTAAAGTCGATTTCGAACGACAGATTTTTTGAAACTTTTTACGGCATTTTTTTATTTACCCTCAGAGTTTTCGCCAGAAATCTGCTGGGACAAAGTCGCTGAAAAAATACTTTTTCTATTTTGTTTTGATGTCTGACCTGGGGTTTGAACACACTGCCTACTAGACTATGGCGACTTCATGCCTTTTCAAAATCAATGGATGATTTGATGTTAAATAGTATTGGATGACCGCCATAGTCTAGTAGGCAGTTTGTTGGCTTATTAGACGTGAGGCCACGGTTAAAACTCTAGGTCAGACATCTCCAACAAAACGAAATATGAAAAATTATTTCTTCGGCGACGGCCTCTCGGCTGATTTCTGGCATAAACTTTGAGAATAAATAAAATCGATAAGAAAAATTTCTTAAAAAATTTGTTGTTCAAAGTTGACTTTAAACTTTAGGTCCCGACACTCATGCGTGAAATTAACGCACACAACATAAGTGGTGTGAGAATCTAGATCGTAGGCCTGACTGAAGTTTTGTTTTGATTGCTTACAAAACTAGCCGTAAAGCCGTATGACACATATGCTATATTTGAACTCATTTGATTATTTTTAAAAGAAATTTACTTTGGATTTCCACCTAGCTTCCCACACCACCCATCTTGTGTGTGTTAATGTTATCCATGAGTGGCTGGACTTACAGTTTAAAGCTGAGAAACTTTTCATGGCAATTTTATTTACTGTCAGAGTTTTTACTAGAAGACTGCTGAGAAGAAGTCGCGGAAGAAACATTTTTTTATATTTCGTTTGGTTCGAGACATCTGAGTTGAGGTTTGAATCACTGGCTCGCATCTACACTATCTACAAAACTACGGCGATTTCTTAAAATAGGCTTGAACTTAAATCTGAATACTTTTCTACTTCTTCCTTTTCCCTGGTTTTGGTAGAATTTGGTTAGTACTGGAACTGCGTTCACCTGTTGCGCCACAACGGACCGCTAAGCGTGCTCAATTGAGCTTTTTAATATCAGAGGTACCACTCCGACCTAACCTAATGTCATTAGATGTATTATTTCTAGAATATTTGTTTAACTCTATTACTTAATTATTTGATTAATATATGTATGTATATTTTTTTGGATTAATAGATTTGCTTCATTGAATTTCAAATATAAAGCCATTCTAAATTAAATTCAATTTTAAATAAAAAAAAATTCATTCATTTAAATGCTAATATTTCCCATTTTTCCAAGAAAACGATTTCTGGCAGATTTCTGGCAAAAATTCTGAGAGTAAATAAAAATTGCCATGAAAAGTTTCTGTTTTTGGGTTGGTCATTTGTGGACTATCTTTAATTCTTTAATAACATTGTTACGTTTTTACCTTTTTAAAAACGTTTAGAATATAAGTTCGTTGTTTATCGTTAATGTGAAATGATATTAGGTCGTTTCCATTTGCGTAACAAAATTTCCACATCGATTTGGCAAGCGCTGAAATAAATGCCGACAGAGATATCGAGGAGTACCCTCTAACACATTTCGATATTTCAACAGCATTTTTGGGATTTGTAATTTCAATTATCTTTTAAATTCAGTTCACAAGTTGTTAATTGTATTAAGATCAGAGGATTGAGTTCATCACTTTAATATGTTTAATTTCTCACAAGTCGTGAAGAATACATACATACATACATAATTGATCATTACAAACTCTCAGTGAGGATTACAACTTAACTTCTCACATCACTTATGTTGTGTGTGTTAATTTTATGCATGAGTGGCGGGGCCTACAGTTTAAAGTCGACTCCGTCAGATTTTTTAGAAGCTTTCCATGGCAATTTTATTTGCTCTCAGAGTTTTTGCCCGAAATCTGCTGATTGCGTTTTGTTGGAGATGCCTATCCTAGGGTTTGAACCGTGGCATTACTTTTACTAAGCCGACACTAGACTGCGACAACATTTCGTACATACCTTCAGAAAAAGTCTCACTGAGTTAAGTCGCAAGTTGTCGGCCCTGGGGTTTGAACCGTGCCTTCACGCCTAGTATGCCAACACACTATCTAATAGACTACAATAACTACAATTTGTAGGGTAACCTTATTGTTAATAACATTTTCACATCGATTAAGCGAATTCTGAACTAAGCGTCGGCAGAGAGTGCAATGAATATCCTTACAAAACATTTTAACGTTTTAAAACAATTCATCAGAATTTTTGGAATTTGTTCCTTCCATCGTCTTGTAAAATTCGGTTCATAAGTTCTCAATTGAGTTCAGAGCAGGCCACATTAAAATCTTTACGTTTTGTTCCTCTAAACAGCGTTCCACAACTCGTGAAGTGTGCTTAGGGTTATTGTCGTGCATGAAAGTGTCACATTAACGGTGAATATTTTTCCATGTATGGTATCTAACATGGAACTGATTTCCAAAATTCGTTCAATACCATGCCAAGAACAATTGACCCACTCCATAATGTTTCCGCCATTACACGAAATTGTTTTGATGGTATATCTGGAATGAAGATGTTGTTTATCATCCGATTACCATCGGAAAAATTTCGATTCGCCACCCGATTGAACGTTTTTTGAAAAACTTATTTATTTTTTCATGATTTGCTTGACAAAATCCAATCTGGATCAGAATTTTTTTTTTTTTTTTGATGCGAAAGATTATCTCTGTACGATGCATCCAAGGAAGGAAGCTTCATTAGGTATTCGTCTAATAGTTCTAGATGATAATCAATACAATATTTCATACTTAATTGGCCATAAAAACCCGTTTAACGGATTTCGACCTACCGCAACACATCCTTGCAGGCGGCTCTGCTTCTTGTGCGCCTACGCCAGTTGGTCACACCAATTGATGACAGGGCTTCCCGGGACATCAAATACCCGTCTCACAGGAGCATCCTGCTCCTATCGAACGACATGGCTCAGCTAGAGCAGCCGCTGGATGTTAACAATATTATGTCGTTGAGGAGCTCATACAGCTCACTGGCGGAGCCAAGATAAATAAATTGCTTGACTGTTTCAAAAGTATAGTTATCGTCCGTAATCCGATACCTAATATCTACTTGCCGGTAACATATACTTTGTTTTTCCCTCATTTACTATGAGACCCATCTTAGTAGACTCCCGTTCAATAGCACTAAAGAAAGCAGGAACATCTCGCTTGGTACGCCCTATGATGTCAATCTCGTCAGCGTACGTAAGCAGCTGGACACTTTTCTGAGAAATAGTGCCATTGCGATGCACTTCCGCCTTTCGCGTATTGTATTGTATTCAATACAATATGATGACGCTAATTCAAGTTTTAGCAGCTTAGAGCTTTTAAATGGGTCAGCTTTAGACGTCCTTATTTCTGTTGCACCTTCTGTGGCTGTGGTTTTACAGAGGTTGGGAGTACTGGGTACATTATATGAGGTTTCAAATTTATAAAAATAAAAAAATTCATTACATTATCATACTTATGTTTTCATTATATGTCCACCACTGTATATAAAATTGCAAAAAACGTTCGTGTTATTGTAGCCTGCAGAACAAATGCTTTTCCATTGATTTCCTTAAGGTTTCAGCAGGTCTTAACTAGAACATAGACTAGTGACGGAAAGAAAATTGATGTTGGGTTATAAGAACAAAATATTTAATTCAAGTAAATAAATTTTTTTGTTTCTTGTATCACATTTTGCAGAGCAATTGGCAAAGAAAATATTATTCGCAAGATATTCTTTATAATTTTTATGATATAATTTCTTGCATAGGCAACAATGAACCTGAAAAAGTTTGGCGGTTTTACAATAACTTCTGATGCATTTAGGCAAATGAAAATCCACGAGTGATCCACAAAACGTAACACTTCTACCAAAATGAGGTCGACCAAGCACTTACCGTGAATGGTATACTCTATCGCGTGATGATAACGGACGAACGATATGTGGTTCCAACAGCAACACAGCTTTTTGGGTATCTAAAAGAAAAAGTCTACGTCATAAGAGAAGAACAACTCTAGAGCTAAAGTATGAAATCAGTCGGCATATTAGAGACATTAAACCGCAATTATAAGTATTGGAATGACTGTACATATTGACCATTGGATAAAGGTATGCCACCGAAGCCGTGGAGAGAACAACAGTTAAAAATTCTACCCTATTCGCCCCAGTCTATGAAATCGCCGTGGTCTAGTAGGTAGTGTTTTAGGTTATTAGACGTGAGGCCTCGATTCAAACCCCAGGTCAGGCATCTCCAACTGAACGAAATATGAAAAAATATTTCTTCGGCGACTTCTTCAAAGCAGATTTCTGGCAAAATCTCTGAGAGTAAATAAAATTGCCTAGAAAAGTTTCTCAAAGATCTGTCGTTCGGAGTCGACTTTAAACTGTAGGTCCCGCCACTCATATATAAAAATTAACGAACACAACATAAGAGGTGTGAGAAACTAGGTCTTAATCCTGACTAAATGATTGTAATGACCAATTATGTATGTTTTGTTATGTATGTAATCCTACCCAACATTTGTGGCCTTTGTCAACATGATGAATGGAACAGCAAAAATGGAGAATTTTTCCAAGTTTATTTGATGATAATTTGATCCAAAATATACTAACGAGCGTTGAAGACGTCAATAGAAATAGATTGCGAATGAAGTTGTATTATGTCTATATCAATATTTTTGTTGTTATTCTGTCATCATTTAATTGAAAATTAAATTTTGTTGTTTATCTCTTAAACATTAATTTTTAATGATGTTAAGTGATGTTCTGGCCAATGTCGCTCTCACAGAAATATGGTCATAAAATCCACACCAAATGGAGAACTTTTCACGTTGTAGTACACACTTGTGTATCTCATATGGTTTGACGTCGTTTCAAATTCAGCAAGTTTGTTTGTTGATGTACTCATTCATCCAGAAATGGGCTCCATCGCTGAAGATAATTTTTCGATATAGAGTCCGCTGCCAACTGCTCTAGAGTCCATTCAGTGAACACATATTGTAGTGGTCATGCTTGCGGATTTGGCATAACAGATTAAATAAATGCAAACTAATTTCAATTGTTAAAGTTCGCAAGCCTCTCCTAAACGACCCTATATATGTAAATATTTGGATGTAATGCTCCTTGGGTATATTGTCTTTCAATAAACCGTTACTTAAGGGTATTATGTGCGAAAAGCAAAAATAAATACCAACTTTTGGGTATAAAAGATAACGAAATAGTAAAATAAGCAATTCCTACTACAACAAGGATTCATGCATGCATTTTCGTAGTTTAGTTCGTTAACTACGTTCCAATGGCTCTTGTTTGTCTGCTTTACGTACCAAATAATCATAATATTTCTTATTTCATTGAGACTGAGACTATTATACGAGCATATTAAAATAAAAACACATGAGAGATTTTGCATTATTTTAAAATAAATTTTGTTGAATGTACTCACATACACATCTGAGCCATAAAACATTTCATTGTATATTATATATGCAATGGAAGTATTAAATTAAAAGCATTTTCATGAATTAACACATATACGGATACATAAATACGTATCTATATATGCTTTAAATTTCAATTATACTTTAAGCACAATAAAGGGCCCGAACTCAAGAGTGTTTGAAGGGATTAAGAATTGTAGAAGTATTGGAGCAAAAAAATGGGACTCAGAGGAAACTATTTTGAAAAATTAAATTATTTGCTCCCATAAACAATCTTAAGCCATTTACAACAAGTTTATAATCCCCTTTCCGTAGACAAGTTTTCATAGAACAATTTAGAAAACAACACTGAAGTTTCCCAATACATACCAAATTTACACTCGCTTTGTATCAGCTCACCTTTCTTTATAATTCACTAGCTGTACCCTGCGCGTGTTACTGTGCCACCGACTAAAATAAATTTGAAGGAAAGACATTACACACATGTCCAATTAATTTTGAACCATTTTATTGATTTTGTTTCCCGTTGTCCTGATGATTCAGATGAACGGGCCTGAGTAGTACGCATTCGATCAGTTTCTAATCTCACTTCTCGTTGTTCAAGTGGTTCAAGCGAACGGGTCTCAGCGGCATATACTCGACATGGTTTACGATTCTATTAATTACATACAAACATTCATTTGTATATATATATAATATGGAAGGTTACACGCCCACTATAGCCAATCTGTCCATTTTGTTCAAATATACGTCAAAGTCGTCCATACAAAATTTTAGGACCCTAGCTGTTGCAGTTTATGAGATATGCGACATTAAATACTTATTGGGTAATACCTCGCCTACTTGAAATTTTAAAATAAAAAGTAGCCTATAACTCCTTCTGCACATACAGGAAGATACTGTGATAATTTCAAGACAATCGGTTCAGCCGTTTAGTCATCTATAAACTTTAAACATACAAACATACAAACAAGCACACATTCATTTTTATATATAGACGTATTTCAATTACTCTCGTGTATGAGATATTACATAGAGCTGACGGGTGACGTATACGTAATATTTTGTTAAACAATAACATTCATACTTTTTTTATTTCTTTTATTTTATTTGCCTATTTCAACATAAAAAGTAGCCTATAACTCCTTCCAGACATACAGGAAGATACTGTGAAAATTTCAAGAAAATCGGTTCAGCCGTTTAGCCGTCTATAGACTTCAAACAAACCCACAAACAAATAAACATACATTCATTTTTATATATAAGATGAAACAAATTGTATGTGAGATATTATCGAAAATTTTCATTGATCTCTAGTATATGGTGTATCCTTGAATACTTCCTATTTATAAATCTAAGTGAAACAAAATGTATGTGAGATATTATTGATAATTTTCATTGATCTCTAGTATGTGGTGTATCCCTAAACACTGCTTATTTGTAAATCTAAATGAAACAAATTGTGTGTGAGATATCATCGATAATTCTGATTGATCTCTTGTATGTGGTGTATCTTTAAATACTTCATATTTGTAAATCTAAACGAAACGAATTGTGTGTGAGATATCATCGATCATTTTTATTGTTCTCTTGTATATGGCGTATTCTTAAACCCTTTGTAATAACCTGTGGTTAATTATAATAAAACAATGTAATTTATATCATACAAAAACTTAAACTTTTATTTCAATTGTTTCAATTTAATTATTTCAATTATATATTTTACAAGTCTATTAGTGATGACATTTAACAGCTGATGATAGGCCAACATTCAGTGTTGCCACATCCCTTCCACCTTTTTCAGTTTTAGCTTCAGCGGTCCTTGGCCTAAAAACGACGGACACTCAAGTTCTTAGGAATCAGCGTTTGTTGGGGAAAAATACATTTTTCAATAAAACCTTGTCACCTATCTGAATATTAGATTCCTTCGCTCCTCTCTTCGTGTCAGCTTTTTCTTTTCTTTTTTGTTTGTTTATTAAATCATTATCTCTAGCTGACGAATCAATTACCTCTTCTGATATATCCTCAATGCTAGGAATCTTATCACGATTACGTCTGTTAAACATTAGCACACTCGGTGCTGAATCTGTTATGCCATGTGGGGTCACATTGTACATGAGTATACATTTTTGAATTTCTTCCTTGTAATCTAGCTTATTCGCTGCTGCAATTTTCAATCGTTTTCCCGGGGATTTGTTCATATTTTCTACTTCGCCTTTCTTCTGAGGCCAGTAGGGTGGTGTTCTGACTATGGATATGCTATTTTCATCACAAAATCATTTAAATTCATCGCTGACATATTGTCTGCCATTATCAGTCCTTATTGCCCTGGGTAACCCAAGCCTAGAGAAAATTTCCCGCATGGCCTTAATTATAGCATCAGAAGAAATACGGTTCAAGAAAACAACTTCTTGGTATCTCGAATAGTAATCAATGAGTACTAAAACATACTCCCCATTAGGCAGTGGGCCTAGAAGATCAGTTGCCACTATTAGCCAAGGCCCATTCGGAAATGGGTGTCTAAGAGGCAATCACGACACGATTTTACAAAGTTCTCGGCATTCCTATTAATTAATGGCCACCAGGCCTTAGATCGAAGACTACGTTTCATTGCCGACTCACCAGGGTGGCTCTGCCATATCCAACCCTTGATCTTAAAAATGTTAGTATTATAATTCGATTTCCGCGTAGTAAAATTGATCCAATGATTCCAATTGATAAATTCGAATCCCAACAATAACTTTCCGTGCAGGAAATCGCCTGTTAAATATCCACGCCTTTGTTGCTTTCCTTACTTATTAAAGACATATGTAGTTAAAGTGTTAGGAACTGTGTTTCGTAAAAAATTTAGTCCTCGCATGTACCATCAAAAGATTCTTTATCAGAAATTTTGCAGAGTCTATATATAGAGTCTGCTACATTATCTTTTCCACTACGATATATTACCTTAAACTTGAAAGCCTGTAGTCTAAGTAACCATCTTTCAATTCTAGCCGGAGATCTCGACGTCTGTTTAAAAATGGCTTCCAAAGGTTTGTGGTCAGTTACGAGCTCAAAATCTAACCCAGCAAGATAGTAGTAAAATCTTTCTATTGACCAAACTAGGGCCAAACTTTCCTTCTCGGTTTGAGAATATCTTCTCTCAACGGCAGATAAAATCTTAATTGCAAAGGAGATGATTCTGGGCTATCTTTCGTTTTCGAATTGTAGAAAAACTGCTCCTAATGCTACAGGGCTAGCTTCAGCTATGACTCTAGTCCTTAATTTAGGGTACAAATATGAAAGATTTGGTATTTCGGATAACATCATCTTCAATTTGTTAAAGGCATCGTTTTACATCTGAACCCATAAAAATTTTGCATCCAAGGTCAATAGCATCCGCAATGGATTAGTCGTACATACATAATTGGTCATTACAACCCTTCAGTCAAGATTACGACCTAGTTTCTCACACCACTTTTGTTGTGTGTGTTAATTTTATCATGAGTGGTGGTACCTACAGTTTAAAGTCGACTCCGAACGACAGATTTTTGAGATACTTTTCATGGCAATTTATTTACTCTCAGAGTTTTTGCCAGAAATCTGCTGAGAGGAAGTCGCCGAAGAAATACTTTTTGTATTTTGTTTTGATGTCTGGCCTGGGGCTCGAACCCTGGCTTTACGTCTAATAAGCCAGCACACTACCTACTAAACTACGGCGACTTCGGCAGTGGATTAGTCATATCTGCTAAATCAGGCAAAAACTCTCGTATATATGTTATTAAGCCTAAAAACCGGCGTACCTAATCTTTTGATTTTAGAGCTCGAAACTGCTGTATGATTTTTACTTTCTCCGGATCCGCAGTAAACCCATCTGTTGAAAGCACGTGTCCTATGAACATAAGTTGTTTAGTCTTCCATATACCTTTTTCTTGATTTAGGGTACCATTGTTCTTCCTTAAAATATCCATGATGGTCTTTAACGCCTCGTCATGTTCCTTATCGCAACTTCCAAACACTGTGATATCATCGATATAATTTAGAGCGTTTCGGCATGTCTATCCCTTCCATAATTTTCTTTAAAATTTCGGGAGCTGAGTTCACCCCAAACATCAATCGTTTGTATCTAAACGATCCTTTGTGTGTCACAAATTGAATATTTACATTTGGTATACGGGTTACACTTTACACTTTACCTTTTACCCTTTAATCTTTACCAACTTAAACTTAGTTGCCTTTGTTCGTTATAGGAAATAAAACACAATTATTACAATTTTTTTAATTTTATTCGATTACAATGTCGCAAGGAGTTGGTTACAATCAACAGAACTGAACATAGGTGCTCCAGGAAAATTATCCGTTGTATTATATTGAAATTGAAAGCTCTTATTTTCTTTTAATAATGTCTTCGAAAGACTCTTCATCGCAGACCTAGCGATCATTCCATGTAACACTTTACGTCTTAGCGGTTACTGATGATTCCATTTTTAGCACAAGATATAGAAAATCGTAACAGAAAATTATTTATACCAGCATCAATGCTACAAAATATTTCTGTTACATTCTAAAATATATTGTTGTTGAGGCATTAACGCATTGATTTCCGTGTACCTGTAAAAGAGAATAGTTTTTATGAGTAAATATCTACCAGGCTGTTTTGTTTATATTTAAAGAATGACAACGCTCTAAAAAAGTTCGTATAGTATCGATGTATATAATATAAAAATATTAATATATTAAACGCAATATTCGATATGACATGCGAGTTCCAAATATTCACTTTAATAAACTTAATATCGCATTAATTTTCTTCTACAGTTAATTGCGCAGCAATCTACTTACTTCACATAAAAAGCAAAGGAAATATTTTATTTAGTTAAATATATTGTTACGAAAATGGAAATGGTGTTATATCGTTCAACGTTTAAATGATACACAAAAGTAGAAAACAATGGACTACAAAAATAAACACAATGGACTTGTTTACATAATCAACAAATAAACAAAAATATAGCAACAACATCAGTATAAAAAAGGGGATAAACAAGTAACCAAAAAGCAGCAACAATACTGCAAGGACAAACGTAAACAAAACACACAAACAAAAATAACGTAAACAACATGCTTACATTTAAAGAGATTTCGCGAAGGCGAAGTCATTCTCTTTCAATAGCATTCATCAGACTTTTTACACTGCGATATAAAAGACAAGACATAGCAGACAACGGAGTCAGTAAAAATTCAGTCAGTCTTGTGTGAAGACACGTTGCATATGAAGAGTATAATCGTGGTTTGAAGATCTCCGTTACAAAAATCTGCCGAACAATTGTTAGTGTTTACGCCCTAAGAGTAAAAAAAAAGTAAAAAAAAGTAAATTGTTGTTGTTTACATCAAGATGTAAACAGTGGTACACAGGATTGTGCGAACAATAAAGAATTTATCTAAACCTAAATACAAATTTATTTTTTAATTCTCTTTGAACATCAAAAAGTTGCTGCTTGATTATATTATGATTGTATTGTGATTGATTAAAATTTAACTTTATCATTTTATTATCAATTTATAATTATGTTTCGAACTCAAATAGAAACACTAGAGAGATGAAGTAACTTAACCTGCTAGGGTCCATCATTGTCCTTCATTTAAATCATCAGTGTAGTCGACACCAAAGTACCTTAAAGAAACCAATCTTTTTAAGGCGCTAATTATTTTTGAAATTGAAACTTCCTGGTATTTATTGTGATTACGTTTTAGGCTGACACTTGTAATTGCTTGCTATTCTTCCAATATCTACAGTACATGTATTTGGAATTGAATTGTGATTCTATGATTTGGTGCGGTGGTAAGCCCATAAATTCCGTAAAAGTTTCTCCACTTTTAAATTACATATTTTTATTTAATTAAAAAGTAAAAACAGAAAACGTTTAGATTATGCCTGTTAACAATTTTTGGTTTTATATGCTGTTTGTTAAAATAAGAAACAGAAATATAAACGGAACTCAAATCCATTAGCCGACACAGTACTTTTGAAAAGAAAAAAGATGTACACTTTGTAGTTTCATGTTAAGTTAAAGTGAAAAACTCGTATAAAAAGAACCTTTTTTGCATTTTTGTAAGTGTACTTCCTGGTCAAACGCAATTAATTTGCATCGTATAAAACAAAATTCGATTTTGGTTTTGCAGAACGTATACCTTTAGCACTTTGTGTACATATATGTGTACATACTTTAAGCATCTTTTGGTTCTTTTTTGCAGCATCAAAGATACTACTAATGAAAAAAGTATCACAGAATTTGCATCAAATTTTTGGAAAAGTTTAATTAAGTGTATTAAGTGTCAGACAATGAATGTACTTCATGTGTACAATTTTTTTCAAAGGTGAACAAAGATGTCATTCTTTCATCAGACACCCCTTCATTTCTAGGACAAAGAGTGTAATAAGGACTTGCGGTGAATTTTTAAACATTTTTATTATTTTTATGAATCAGTACTATATTCACTGTACACTGTATGTGGTACAGTAGTGTCTGTGAAATTTAAAAAAAAAATTCTTTGCAAACCCCTTAATGTACTATTAGAACAAAAAAACCATTACAAGAATTTTTTAAATAATTTATTTGACTTGCATTTTAAAGAAAATAAACAACTCTTGTGAGAAATGGTGCAATGTTGACGCCGTAAGACTCTTTCTTGTCGGGTTTTCCAAGGCTGCAGGAATGTGCAAATAAGTCATACGCCACAGCGGTCTTCAAAGACAACATAACCTATGCCATCGGCCAAATTTAACTTGAATTGTGTGCCAGGTTCATGAAGAATTGTAGGAAATTTATGATACACTCCCTCCAAACAAGAAGAAAAGAATATTTGAACGATATTATTAGCTACTCTAAATGGCATCAATAGGTCTTCTAAAAGAATTGAAAAACTTTACATTTTGTTTTATTTAAATTTAAACATAGGAAGTGCTTAATCAAAGATCGGATATTAAGTGAAATTCATTGGCACTAGAAATAGTCTATCTTCAAAATTGATTATGCATTTGATATAACAAAAATTATGACTACCATGTTTCTCTCAGCCTGTATTGTACGTTTACTCCATGTGTACTATAGAAGAGTAGTCTAGGTTTTTTATTACTCTATTCCAATAATTTTTAATCTTCTCGAAGATCTATAATTTACTACAAGCATGCAGAAATACAGAAAATGTCGAAAATTCAGCACTAGAAGATAATGAAGAAATTTTATCAATTGATCGCCAAAGTCAACAACGTCAAGCTGGTTTGAATGTACGACAATAATGTTCAGAGGTGTTTTTAATGCTTTCATATCACAATTTCTTCTTTTTGTATGTTCGTGTTTCTGATGTACCAAAGTGCTGTTATAATCATTCTTCATGTTTCCTTTGGCGTCTTAGCTTTTGAATCTAACCTCCAAGTCAAGGGTCAGGCAATGTCTATGACAAGATACATATTTTAGATGCAATTATTTGGTTATTTATTCGATTCAGGGAGCATGTAATATGAATATTATATAAACATATATATGAATATGAATATATTATATAAGTTCACTTTAATTTTCACTAGGTTAACCACTTTTTGAGCTGAAAGATGGATTCATTCAAAAGCAATGAAATTGATAGCCAGATGAAGACAATTTTGCATGTCTGAAATTCTGTTTGCATACATATACTTACATAATTGGTTGCACTCCGAACGACATATTTTTTGAGAATCTTTTCATGACACTTTAATTTACTCGCTGTATTTTTGCCAGAAATCTGCTGAGAGGAAGTCACCGAAGAAATATATTTTCATATATCGTTTTGTTGGAGAAGTCAGACAGGGTTTGAATCGTCGCCTCATGTCTAATAAAGCCAACGCACTACCTTCTAGACAACAGCGACTATATGCTGAAATGCTGTTTAGTCACTGTAAGAATAAATAAATTCTTCCTCGAATTATCACTATCGACGATAAATGAATTAATTTGCATGAAATCATATGCGAAGCGCTGACAACGAGCAAAATCTACGACCAAGAAGAATATCCATTGCGCCAAGATAAAACTTCGTATTTGATGCTATCAGAAGCTGCTAAGCTTGTATGGGCTGCTAAACACGGATCAGACAATCACAGGGAGATTTGTTCAGACAACATTTATTTCATTGGGACAAAAAATACTTTGAATATGCAACCAGAACCGATGCCGTAATTTGTCATTCTGGCAACGCTCGGGATGATTTATGCCGCCGACCGAAAACTGTCTAGAAAACAGCAGATGGAAAATTTTACCATCGTATAGTTCATCCGCCGTAGAGCCCAGACATTTTATCTTCTGACTACCTTTTCGAAATACCAGTAGTGTAGTTTGTAGTGTGCTGGCTTATTAGATGTGAGGCCATAGTCAGATATCTCCAACAAATCGGAACATAAAAAATATATCTTCGGCGACAGTTTCAATTATGCATGAAATATATATACATATGTATCAACAATTTCATCCTTATTGATACTCTAGGATAATCTCTATGAAATTCATTAATATTAGGATTTAGGGGAAGGCCTATTGAAGCCTCTTAATTTTAAAAGTCACTATAGTCATTGGGAGTGTAAAGGCGGACAAGCGATTTTATTCATTCATTCGTCATTGCGACATTATTGGCAACGAAATTGTGGATGAATTGCTAACATCAGGTTCAGCTTTGGAAGTTACAATACTAGATGATTCGTTGAAATTACAATAGTCTTCGAAATTATTGAGAAAAGTTCAAATTACTCGTATACCGTGAATGTGGATGTAGGGTTGCATCAGCCGTGTGAAAAAATGTCAATTCTATAGGAATCGATTTAAATCTAAGCATGAATATGCGAGAGATGAGAGCGATGAGATGGCTGAAGGGGCGAAACTGTAGGTTCCATTCCAACCTAACCTAACCAAACCGAAATTGTTTACCATCACTTAAAATTGAATTTGAAGTCATTACATCACCATTTTTTTTCAACAACAATTAAAAAACCAAAGAATTATTATTTTAAATGATTTTAACATTTACTTGCTTGTGTTTGCTTATTTTCAATTTTTACAGTTTTGCTGTAATTAATATTTAATTCACCATAAAGCTAACACTCCAACTAATCTTAAGCATGCTAACGACAAAAAAATTCAACGAAGACAAAATAATTTCAAAGCCTCATTTAATTTACTTCCGTTCTCTATGCTTCTATGATTTCTAGTTGAGCACTTCTTTACAATTGTATGCAAAGGATGTGAAGTGGCATTAGTTACTCATTGTTAAAATAGAAGGGAATTAAGTCATCTTTTATTCAGTGCTCTTATCATTCGCTAACACGATTGATTATTCTTTATTTCTTTTATTCAAAGTAAAATCTTAGAGAAGTTATTTCCAAGACAGAATTTAGACACGGATACACCTATGTGGCACCCTTTTTAAGATAAGCGGCTTAACTTAGCAGGGAAACAGAGAAGCGATATAACGATTCAGTTGTTGAGAATGCTTGCCTTAAAGTATTTGTAAATAAAAGAAGAACAAAAAAAGGTTGTGAATAAGAAACAAAGAGGAATTTATAAGTAAAAATAATACAAAAAAATAAATATAACGACTGTTTTCATATCGCTCATACAGCTCACAGCTGTCGGATTGGTTGCGGAAATCATCGCCAACTCAATCAATGCTTAATAGGCTCCATGCCTCTGGGCCATAAAGAAGCACGGGTAGGATGAGTGTCTTGTAGAGTGTTAGTTTTGTCGTACGAGAGAGGTCTCTGCTACTCAATTGCCTATTTAGACCATAGTAGCACCTGTTGGCACGAGTGAGAGTTTGATCTGCAGACTGACATCATGTAACTTCCATACTTTTTTCAGAAATTAAGGACAAAATAAAAATTTCAAAATAATAAGGCATGAGAAAAGCGTTACAGAAATATGTTTGTATGTATGTATGTAATGAAGTTCCCTGTTCCCTATGTACATAAATTAATGTATGTATGTCCGTTTGTATATACGTACTACCTACGCAACCACATGAAAGGGCAAGACATCTTATAACACGTAAGCTAAAGCCATATTTTGCTTACGTGAACAAACATAAAGAAAATTACGTACAATTTAATGGTATTTTAATGGGCGAAAAATTAAATTCAAATTAAAGTCAGGTGTTACTTTTGTAAGGCGTCTGTAATTTAATGTTGTAATATTCATTGGGGACAAGAGTTAAGAATTTATTTCTTTAATCAATTAACACTGAGAATACGCCGCATATTACCGGCTCTAGTTCCCATAGCATGCATAAAATGAATCGCAAATTTAATAAAAAATAACGAATGAATGTGAGGTAGTTGTGTAAACATGTATACCTCTTTAATTTGATTTAACTATTTAATGTAATATTCAAATTAAATAAGAAAGTATATGACGCCTAAAATTAGTTTTTAAGCAAAAACTTCATTCAACGACTTTGACAACCAAATCATTTTGGTTCACATTGAAATTCAATAATTTAGTCTAATTTTACATGTACAATCGTAAAATATTTTATTCTAAATTTGAAATTAAAATATAAATTTAAAATTTTATATTAAATGCGCCATCTATCGTTATAAATTTAAACCATCGATTATTTTGAATCTGGCAATACTTATGTCATTCTATTCTGTTACAAAATTCAATATATAATCTCCACTGAACATATTGAATCGATTTACGCTTGAGCAACGTTGGGAATTATTGTAAATCATCTTTTCGGATGCAGCTCATTTTCATCTTGGTCGGTACGTTAATAACCTAAATTGCCGTATTTGCCGTATTTGGGATTCAGAAAACCCACATGTGATCTTAGAGAAGTCATTGCACCTATTACAGGAGTCTATTTGATACGACTTGTGGAGTGGAGGCATCATTGGCCCTTATTTCTTTGAAAATAAGGACGGCGCAACTATTACGCAAGTATTATTACAATAAAGACACCTATCGCAGCATGATAGCCAATTTTTTTGTATACGCTCTTCATGCCATCGATGTGAACGATTTTTTGTTTCAAAAGAATGGTGCAATTTGCCACACATACCATGCGACAAATGATTTATTGTGTCAATCGTTTGATAGCCGTTTAATTAGTCAAAATGGTGATGTTAATTGGCCGCCAAGAAGCTAAGATTTGACATCGTTGGACTGTTTTCTAATGTGTTATGCCGATAAGCCAGAACTCAAATCCATTAGCCGACACAGTACTTTTGAAAAGAAAAAAGATGTACACTTTGTAGTTTCATGTTAAGTTAAAGTGAAAAACTCGTATAAAAAGAACCTTTTTTGCATTTTTGTAAGTGTACTTCCTGGTCAAACGCAATTAATTTGCATCGTATAAAACAAAATTCGATTTTGGTTTTGCAGAACGTATACCTTTAGCACTTTGTGTACATATATGTGTACATACTTTAAGCATCTTTTGGTTCTTTTTTGCAGCATCAAAGATACTACTAATGAAAAAAGTATCACAGAATTTGCATCAAATTTTTGGAAAAGTTTAATTAAGTGTATTAAGTGTCAGACAATGAATGTACTTCATGTGTACAATTTTTTTCAAAGGTGAACAAAGATGTCATTCTTTCATCAGACACCCCTTCATTTCTAGGACAAAGAGTGTAATAAGGACTTGCGGTGAATTTTTAAACATTTTTATTATTTTTATGAATCAGTACTATATTCACTGTACACTGTATGTGGTACAGTAGTGTCTGTGAAATTTAAAAAAAAAATTCTTTGCAAACCCCTTAATGTACTATTAGAACAAAAAAACCATTACAAGAATTTTTTAAATAATTTATTTGACTTGCATTTTAAAGAAAATAAACAACTCTTGTGAGAAATGGTGCAATGTTGACGCCGTAAGACTCTTTCTTGTCGGGTTTTCCAAGGCTGCAGGAATGTGCAAATAAGTCACACGCCACAGCGGTCTTCAAAGACAACATAACCTATGCCATCGGCCAAATTTAACCTGAATTGTGTGCCAGGTTCATGAAGAATTGTAGGAAATTTATGATACACTCCCTCCAAACAAGAAGAAAAGAATATTTGAACGATATTATTAGCTACTCTAAATGGCATCAATAGGTCTTCTAAAAGAATTGAAAAACTTTACATTTTGTTTTATTTAAATTTAAACATAGGAAGTGCTTAATCAAAGATCGGATATTAAGTGAAATTCATTGGCACTAGAAATAGTCTATCTTCAAAATTGATTATGCATTTGATATAACAAAAATTATGACTACCATGTTTCTCTCAGCCTGTATTGTACGTTTACTCCATGTGTACTATAGAAGAGTAGTCTAGGTTTTTTATTACTCTATTCCAATAATTTTTAATCTTCTCGAAGATCTATAATTTACTACAAGCATGCAGAAATACAGAAAATGTCGAAAATTCAGCACTAGAAGATAATGAAGAAATTTTATCAATTAATCGCCAAAGTCAACAACGTCAAGCTGGTTTGAATGTACGACAATAATGTTCAGAGGTGTTTTTAATGCTTTCATATCACAATTTCTTCTTTTTGTATGTTCGTGTTTCTGATGTACCAAAGTGCTGTTATAATCATTCTTCATGTTTCCTTTGGCGTCTTAGCTTTTGAATCTAACCTCCAAGTCAAGGGTCAGGCAATGTCTATGACAAGATACATATTTTAGATGCAATTATTTGGTTATTTATTCGATTCAGGGAGCATGTAATATGAATATTATATAAACATATATATGAATATGAATATATTATATAAGTTCACTTAAATTTTCACTAGGTTAACCACTTTCTGAGCTGAAAGATGGATTCATTCAAAAGCAATGAAATTGATAGCCAGATGAAGACAATTTTGCATGTCTGAAATTCTGTTTGCATACATATACTTACATAATTGGTTGCACTCCGAACGACATATTTTTTGAGAATCTTTTCATGACACTTTAATTTACTCGCTGTATTTTTGCCAGAAATCTGCTGAGAGGAAGTCACCGAAGAAATATATTTTCATATATCGTTTTGTTGGAGAAGTCAGACAGGGTTTGAATCGTCGCCTCATGTCTAATAAAGCCAACGCACTACCTTCTAGACAACAGCGACTATATGCTGAAATGCTGTTTAGTCACTGTAAGAATAAATAAATTCTTCCTCGAATTATCACTATCGACGATAAATGAATTAATTTGCATGAAATCATATGCGAAGCGCTGACAACGAGCAAAATCTACGACCAAGAAGAATATCCATTGCGCCAAGATAAAACTTCGTATTTGATGCTATCAGAAGCTGCTAAGCTTGTATGGGCTGCTAAACACGGATCAGACAATCACAGGGAGATTTGTTCAGACAACATTTATTTCATTGGGACAAAAAATACTTTGAATATGCAACCAGAACCGATGCCGTAATTTGTCATTCTGGCAACGCTCGGGATGATTTATGCCGCCGACCGAAAACTGTCTAGAAAACAGCAGATGGAAAATTTTACCATCGTATAGTTCATCCGCCGTAGAGCCCAGACATTTTATCTTCTGACTACCTTTTCGAAATACCAGTAGTGTAGTTTGTAGTGTGCTGGCTTATTAGATGTGAGGCCATAGTCAGATATCTCCAACAAATCGGAACATAAAAAATATATCTTCGGCGACAGTTTCAATTATGCATGAAATATATGTACATATGTATCAACAATTTCATCCTTATTGATACTCTAGGATAATCTATATGAAATTCATTAATATTAGGATTTAGGGGAAGGCCTATTGAAGCCTCTTAATTTTAAAAGTCACTATAGTCATTGGGAGTGTAAAGGCGGACAAGCGATTTTATTCATTCATTCGTCATTGCGACATTATTGGCAACGAAATTGTGGATGAATTGCTAACATCAGGTTCAGCTTTGGAAGTTACAATACTAGATGAGTCGTTGAAATTACAATAGTCTTCGAAATTATTGAGAAAAGTTCAAATTACTCGTATACCGTGAATGTGGATGTAGGGTTGCATCAGCCGTGTGAAAAAATGTCAATTCTATAGGAATCGATTTAAATCTAAGCATGAATATGCGAGAGATGAGAGCGATGAGATGGCTGAAGGGGCGAAACTGTAGGTTCCATTCCAACCTAACCTAACCAAACCGAAATTGTTTACCATCACTTAAAATTGAATTTGAAGTCATTACATCACCATTTTTTTTCAACAACAATTAAAAAACCAAAGAATTATTATTTTAAATGATTTTAACATTTACTTGCTTGTGTTTGCTTATTTTCAATTTTTACAGTTTTGCTGTAATTAATATTTAATTCACCATAAAGCTAACACTCCAACTAATCTTAAGCATGCTAACGACAAAAAAATTCAACGAAGACAAAATAATTTCAAAGCCTTATTTAATTTACTTCCGTTCTCTATGCTTCTATGATTTCTAGTTGAGCACTTCTTTACAATTGTATGCAAAGGATGTGAAGTGGCATTAGTTACTCATTGTTAAAATAGAAGGGAATTAAGTCATCTTTTATTCAGTGCTCTTATCATTCGCTAACACGATTGATTATTCTTTATTTCTTTTATTCAAAGTAAAATCTTAGAGAAGTTATTTCCAAGACAGAATTTAGACACGGATACACCTATGTGGCACCCTTTTTAAGATAAGCGGCTTAACTTAGCAGGGAAACAGAGAAGCGATATAACGATTCAGTTGTTGAGAATGCTTGCCTTAAAGTATTTGTAAATAAAAGAAGAACAAAAAAAGGTTGTGAATAAGAAACAAAGAGGAATTTATAAGTAAAAATAATACAAAAAAATAAATATAACGACTGTTTTCATATCGCTCATACAGCTCACAGCTGTCGGATTGGTGGCGGAAATCATCGCCAACTCAATCAATGCTTAATAGGCTCCATGCCTCTGGGCCATAAAGAAGCACGGGTAGGATGAGTGTCTTGTAGAGTGTTAGTTTTGTCGTACGAGAGAGGTCTCTGCTACTCAATTGCCTATTTAGACCATAGTAGCACCTGTTGGCACGAGTGAGAGTTTGATCTGCAGACTGACATCATGTAACTTCCATACTTTTTTCAGAAATTAAGGACAAAATAAAAATTTCAAAATAATAAGGCATGAGAAAAGCGTTACAGAAATATGTTTGTATGTATGTATGTAATGAAGTTCCCTGTTCCCTATGTACATAAATTAATGTATGTATGTCCGTTTGTATATACGTACTACCTACGCAACCACATGAAAGGGCAAGACATCTTATAACACGTAAGCTAAAGCCATATTTTGCTTACGTGAACAAACATAAAGAAAATTACGTACAATTTAATGGTATTTTAATGGGCGAAAAATTAAATTCAAATTAAAGTCAGGTGTTACTTTTGTAAGGCGTCTGTAATTTAATGTTGTAATATTCATTGGGGACAAGAGTTAAGAATTTATTTCTTTAATCAATTAACACTGAGAATACGCCGCATATTACCGGCTCTAGTTCCCATAGCATGCATAAAATGAATCGCAAATTTAATAAAAAATAACGAATGAATGTGAGGTAGTTGTGTAAACATGTATACCTCTTTAATTTGATTTAACTATTTAATGTAATATTCAAATTAAATAAGAAAGTATATGACGCCTAAAATTAGTTTTTAAGCAAAAACTTCATTCAACGACTTTGACAACCAAATCATTTTGGTTCACATTGAAATTCAATAATTTAGTCTAATTTTACATGTACAATCGTAAAATATTTTATTCTAAATTTGAAATTAAAATATAAATTTAAAATTTTATATTAAATGCGCCATCTATCGTTATAAATTTAAACCATCGATTATTTTGAATCTGGCAATACTTATGTCATTCTATTCTGTTACAAAATTCAATATATAATCTCCACTGAACATATTGAATCGATTTACGCTTGAGCAACGTTGGTAATTATTGTAAATCATCTTTTCGGATGCAGCTCATTTTCATCTTGGTCGGTACGTTAATAACCTAAATTGCCGTATTTGCCGTATTTGGGATTCAGAAAACCCACATGTGATCTTAGAGAAGTCATTGCACCTATTACAGGAGTCTATTTGATACGACTTGTGGAGTGGAGGCATCATTGGCCCTTATTTCTTTGAAAATAAGGACGGCGCAACTATTACGCAAGTATTATTACAATAAAGACACCAATTTTTTTGTATACGCTCTTCATGCCATCGATGTGAACGATTTTTTGTTTCAAAAGAATGGTGCAATTTGCCACACATACCATGCGACAAATGATTTATTGTGTCAATCGTTTGATAGCCGTTTAATTAGTCAAAATGGTGATGTTAATTGGCCGCCAAGAAGCTAAGATTTGACATCGTTGGACTGTTTTCTAATGTGTTATGCCGATAAGCCAGACACATTTGTCTATTTGGTGATTCCATTACTGATTTATGACCCCATACACTCGAAACGATTCACGAATATTGGTCCTATCGAATGAGGTACTGTGAGACCAGCCACGGTAGCCATATGGATGAAATAATATTCCATTTCTGACCGGAACGATTATACTTCGCAACAAAAAAGTAAATTTGACAAAATTTCAAACAATTTTTGTTTTATTGCATTCTTAAATTAAAACTTTTAAATGGTCCACCCACCCATTTATTCACATTATGCTCATATTCATAGAGCCAGAAACATATGTATGTGACGTATGAGTGATATTTAATTCCATTAGTTTCATACATGCCAATATCAAAGATTTTTTATTGCATACTTTTCAGTGTAACTATTGTAGTACATGTAATATGATGCCGATGAGTTATATATTTTAAATTCATTAATTTGGAATTACAAATGTCCAAGCTATGATATCGCGATTCTAAGGGATTTTTGAAAATTTTTAATTTTTCAAGATATCTCAACATAAAAGCAAATACAAAAACCACAATACTAGGCTATATCCTAGTGGATATGTAGCTTCCACATCTTCACAACTAAAAAATAAATTTGACAAAATAACTGAGCATTTTTGTTTTATTGCATTTTTTAATTTAAACTTTTAAATGGTTTTGGTATTGATTAAACTCTTTCACTTTCCTTTTTTTAAGTTAGAAATTCGTTTCGTAAACTCATCTTTTGTTGAACACATTCCTTCCTATTCACTTCAAAAATATTAATCCATGCTTGCGACATGTCGTGCCCATCTTATTTGGTAAGAATTTGAATTTTACTTTACAAAGTTCGAATAATACCTTGTCGGTTCTTAGGATATAGTCATCAATCGCAACCAGAATGGGGCCAAACATTTTAAGAAAAATCATTCTCTCAGACGGATAAGAAATATTTTATAATTTTTCGTTTTGTTGGTGATGTCTGACCTGGGTTTTGAACCGTGGCCTCATGACTAATAAGTCAACGCACTACCTTCTAAATTACAGTGATTTCAGCAAGTTATTCCAAATTATAAAAAAAAGATTATACTCCTCAAATTTTCATTTTATTTTCATTCATAATAAAGGCTCTCGTCCTAGGGGATATAAGGAAACCGTGTGTAATCGCGAAAGTCGTAATGCTAGATGCGATAATCGATTTATCCTAGAATAAATTTCATAACCGCTTAGATTTTATTTCATTTTCTTACAAGAACTTGTCATTAAAATTTTTTAGCCCTTACGAAAAAGTATACATTCAAAGATATATTCAGTAGGAAAAGAGAGAAATTATTATTCATGGAAAAATGCATAGCAATGCTCAGGAGAAAATAAAATCTGCAATAGTATTACTCAATGTAAAATATTTATAAAATAATCGTGATACACGTTGAAAAAGTAGAGGAAATTCGAAAACAAATCCTCTAAACACACTTCACATTCTCTTTTACATACCAAAAGTTTTACAAATCTAGGCCAAAAATTTATGTTTCAAGAGGAATAAAAGTTATAAAAAGAAAAATTATTTTCCACAAAACTTTATTGCTTCTCATTTGCGATTCGATATTTTTCTTTAAAATTACTTAAGAGTGTCCTTATGTTGTGCGCCATAAAATATTTAACAAACCATCTTATAACAATTATTTCAACCAGCGATTATTTATAAAAATATTTTTAACAATAATTTTTGCCTTAAAATGTCAATTTTTACGAAAACCTAAAACATAATTTAAATAATTTCCTACGATAATTTATAAACATATATAACAATAACAATTTAATGTTAAACGATATAAAAGCTAAAAACCGGTATCTAGATTTGTTTTATTCTCGTAAGCCAAATCATCTTTTGAATGAATTTGTACTGCCAAAAAGGACACAATAAATCATTAAACGAAATACCTTTATATTATACACACATTTTTTAAAATCGATTTTTGTTTTTACCTTCACAGGTACCCGTAATACGCAAGCAAATGTAAATCTTCGCTTATGTGGTATGTTATTTGTATGGCTTTTAAAAAATTGCCGTTTATATGTTTTGAGGCTTGCAAACGTTGTTTGTGCGGATGTATTTGTGTTTGAACCGTTGTATGTGCTCAAGGCATAAAGCAGAAAAGCAGCTACAGATTGATTTTATCAAGAAAGTTTTTCGTGCTTCAGTAGTTACCGAAACAAAGTTAAGCCAAGCAGAATGGTAAAGACCCTGAACTATTTTGATGTAAAACAAAATCATTTTTTTTTTCAATATTTAATAAATGAAAAGGAAAAATATTTAATAAATGAAATGGTAAAGCTGTAATGCTATAAACATAATAAACTCAACGCAGCAAACACAGCAATCTCTCAAGAATAGAATACATGGGTGTATATGGAAGTATTTATTCTCAAGGCAGCACGAAAACAAGCAACAATTTTGCTGCTTTGCTTTTTTTTATAGCATAAGAAACGTACTAATCCCGTACTAATCTACAATTTTAGTATGTAGACATTGGTTACTTTAAGACGAATTCGATGACATCTGGCAAAAAATCTTTGAGTCTTAAGTCTGTCGTTTGGAGTCCACATTAAACATTTGGTCCTGGCACTCATTTGAAGAGTTGTAATGATCAGTTATGTGTATATGTATGTAATTCAATAAAAACAATCAGAATTGTTACGGTGTTGTAACCCAAAATGGCATGACATTCAGATTCAATCTTTGTGGAACTCTCTTAATGTTGTAAAGTAGAGTCCGAAAAAAAGCATTTGATTAAATTTTTCAAACAAAAATTCTACAATAATGGAATAAAATAATATTTCCAGCCTAAATATTATTTTTCTTTTACCAATTTCAAGATGTGATAGTGAAAATGCCCCCGAAAAACGTCATAATGTAAGTTAACAACGTTCCTATAAACAGAGGGTAACTATATCTAATACGGAGTTTAAGAATAACTCCGTAACTAAGTTTGGACAGTTCAAAATATATAAAAATAATTTTTTTGAGGTCTATGCAACTAGATTTACAAACAAAACCATGACGTTTTTCAGCTTTATTTAAAATTTTTGTTTTTTGTTGCACAGTGCAGTACAGTTCAAGAAAATCTGTACTACATCAGTACTAAATTTGGCTTTTATTGTTATTAATATTTGGCTATTTTCATGTGTTTTGTGCTCTCATTATTACGAGCCAGTTTGCCTTTAATGTCCATCAATATTAAAATATTGTTAGGTTTTTACCTTTTTAAAAACGTTTAGAATATGAGTTCGTTAATTGCAAACTCTAAACAACTAAACTCTTTATTGTTCGCACTGCTTTTATGTGCCACTGTTACAACTCTAACAATAATAGCTTTTTCACTATTTTACTTTATACTTCTGTCCGCACAAACACTAACAACTCTACGATAGATCTTCACAACAGCGATCTTCAAATCATGACTGTTTACTTCGCACGCAACACGTCTTCACACAATACTGACTGAATTTTTACTGACTGGTTGCCTGCTTTGTCTTGTTTTTTTTATATGCTTGCGTATCAGTCTGATGAAGATTTTTGAAGTAGAATGTTCGGGGTTCTACTTTCTCGAGAACTCTATTGCTACTTCATTTTTGTTTGTCCATTTTGCTTACGTTGTTTGTTGTTGCTTTCTTTCTTATTTTTCTTATACTGATGTTATTGGTATATGCAAGGAAGTTCGTTGTATGTGTTTGTGAGGCTGTTGTTGATCGTTTTAATGTTAAACGAAGGTACGCCGTTTCCATTTTCGTAACAATATTTTAAATGTAAGTGATGCTGCACATCTTTGTTATTTCTCCAAACCAGAAGGCAGGTTTCCCATTGCAATGTTAATGTTATGTGAACACATTTTTGTTCATTCACTTTAATTATACAAAGCTTTAATCATTTCCTCAGATAGAAAATGTGTTTCGAAAATGTTTCGTGGAGATTCTTCAGCATGCAAATGAAAGCAGTGTTGTCGACAAAGAAAAAAATTTTTGGATGACGGATTAATACTTTGTTTGTTTTCTTCTTCTGTCTTTTTTGACTTACCTCTACATAAAAAAATCGAATTTCATTGGCAGTATATTCGCTTCATTTTTTCAAGAATACTTTTCAAATTTTGCTAGTATACAGATATACGTATTTAAATTTTGTCTAACACTATACATACTTTCTTTCAACACCCAAAGCATGGGGCCTATTCATACTTAATTAATTTGCTTAGGTTTCCTTTAAACTTTGACTTGTTGAGCTCACCTTTTTTCATAATATTTTAATTTTTTCTTCGCCTTTCGCTTTAAGGCTTTTTGTTGAAAATCAAAGAATTTGTCTTCTCTTTGCAGCTTTTCTATTTGCGCATAAATTTTTCTTTACTTTATGCAATTAGCCGCACTTAAGAAACCTTTGTTTTGGCTGTCGTCAATAGCAATGTCGTCGTAGTTACCGTTTCCTACTTTAACCTCGCTTGTTGTAAAAATATATGCACGAGCCTTAATTATCCTTTAATTTTATGGTTACAGCATAAAATGAAAGAAATTAAATTGAAAGTTTATATTTTACTCTGAAAATATTTTCTAATTTAGCATATTCGCATTAATTTAATACAAAGGAAAGTGTTGAAGCCCAATTTAAATAAAATACATATAAAACAAGAGTTTTGATTAAACTTGCCATTGTATACGAAATACTGGACAAGGTACACAGAGCCATTGATGTAACTCTAGAAGAGTCAAGTTTCATAATCGTGTTCTCAATTGAAGACGCCAAAATGTGAATTAATTTTATCGGAATTTGTTTTTTGCAATAAAGCCAAAATCGTTTGTATTGTGAGGCTCAGGGTACCGTTTGTATGAAACCACATGCCATCCACAACTACATACACATACATACATAATTGGCCATTACAACCCTGACCAGACCCTTCAATCAGTATTACGGCCTAGCTTCTCATATCACTCATGTTATGTGTTAATTTTATACATGAGAGGAAGTCGCCGAAGAAATATTTTGTCATACATCATTTAGTTGGAGGTGCCTGACCTGGGGTTTGAATCGAGGCCTGACGTCTAATAAGCCGACACACTACCTATTAGATTACGGCGACTTCTATTGAAGTAGTGATGGTAATTTCTGGTGCAGTTATTTAAAATCATTAGTGGTACGAACGTATTCCACATTTCTAGAATGTTTTTACTGCACTCCTTTGAGTTTCCCATTAACATATATTCCTCCGTAATAATTGTTTACAATCCAAGAAAAATAGGGGGATTTTGGCCGCTTATTCTAAAAGATGAAAATGATTTTCTTTAAATACTCAATATTTACTTCTGTTTGTTCAACCGACTAATCGGCATATTGTGATCGCTTAAAAAAGTCAGTAGACTTGAGTTCTTGAGTCAATTTAACTTTGTAAGAGAGTAAATTCAAATCTTTATTTTAAATTCGCATCAGTTATGTTCGTGAGATATTTAATTGTTGGGCACGACAACGAGTAGAATTTTACGACGTTTCTGCCAAACTATCGCAAATAACAACAATATTTTCCGCAGTACGAACTGGACGTACATACACATGTTCTTACAGGCCTGGATTGTTGAAATTTGCTTACAATTCTCCGGATTGTAGACACAATTGGTTGATTACGCTGGCAAAAAAATTACGAAGTGCAGGAAATGCATTTTGATTTAAAAATGAATTTCCGTAAAAGACTTCAACAATCTCAATGCTCTGTATAATTGTTAATTGAATTTGTCAAACACTGACACCATGAAATGTCAAACCAATATGCGACTTTAATACCGCTTTTTATGGTTGAACCACCCTTTATAAAAAATCTTTAAATATGTTGCGCACACAGTCAATTTAATGTGTGTGTTTACATTTCAGTTTCAAATCTTTTTTAACACTCAAAGCGGGTGTCAAATCCCTTAGTGTCAAGGCGGGTAATAGTCCGTGCTTATGCACAATTGTTGCCGATTCTTTTCACTTAGACGTATGCTTTGGTTCCAGTCTTTGAACGATCAATCTCTATAAGTCCATATATTTTGAAAACTCACAGAAGACGTGACAGTTTAAATACTTAACTCTTTCATTTGAATTTCTTCTCTTAAATAAATTCACAAGAGCAATTTGATTGAGTGGGTTTTCGGTATATCTTGCGATCGATCATTTAAGACTAAAATACAGTTCCAGAAAGTTGAGTCATCAGAATTTTTTTCTGATGTTTATTTATTTACGCTAATTATATTTGAAACTGTAAATATGGCGGAGATTACTTGTAATATTTATCGAAAATAATACATTAAATTCAGATTTTTGCTTAACATCATTTCACACAAAAATCTTTCAATCAAAAGTTAAAATGAAATACAAAAGGAAATCAAAGATGTGTTTGTATAAATGTGGGTTCAATAAATTATACATAAGTATGCATGCATGTGGCTACACACATAGTTGAATATGTCATTTAAATCACCAGCAACAAAGAGAACAAAACCCATGTAAAGAAGAGTGGGAAAATACAATTCATTTGTGCGTAATCGCCTTTAATAAGAATTCAATTAAAAATCCAATTACAGATGACAGATTAACACACAAATGAAATAAATTAATATTTGTATTTGTATTTATATTGCTTTATTCATTCTCTTTCAGTTTTAAGCTTACTTCTACTCTGATTTTATGCAATGAAATGACGTCTATATAACGTAATGTCAATATAGTCGACAAGATTCTATTTACACTTCCAGACACAATCATGCATTATTGCGTGTTTATTTACGTTAATTCGGAAAGTTTACTATTTTTTTACCATTTTTTTTCTCCATTTTTAACTAAAACGTTGCTCCGTATAATTGAGTCAGTTTTCATTTCACAATTTTGGACGAAGAAAAATTTGTTCTGGCATAGAAAACTTCTTTCGTTTTTTTTTTTGAAAATCTGCGTTTCTTCTAAAATATTGAGTTTGATTAGCGAGAAGCGCTTAAATCGGTGGTAGGGATTATGCTGGCTTTGAGAACAACTTTGCTGCTAAAGAAAACCCAACAAGAAAAACTCTAAATTACAGGGTCCTTACAGTACCCCTGAATTTAATATGTTCTCAACTGATAAGATCTCATATATAACAACGCGTATAGAGCGATCTCGGACAAACCTCGATATAAATCGGATGGAGCGACTATCGACACCAAAAGTACTTCAAACTACTGACTACTACAATCCTTTGGTCAGGATTCCGGTCTACCTTCTCACATATATATCGTATACATCGTGTTAACCAATCAGTGTTCTCAAATATTCCTAAGGTTGTCTGCTGACACATATTTTTCTTCATTTATTCATTTATTTAAGTGCAGTCACTCAAACGTCAATCCCAATGTTTTGTTAGTTTTGACAAATAGAGGTATAACAACAAAGCTATACAGACAGTCTTCTTCTATTCCTAAAACCCACAGGTCCTGTAGAAGTTATTTGTCGTCGAAATGTCAATTCGGTCGAGAAAATAGTAGTAGCAGAAGAGAATCGCTATTGTGCGGTGAATGGCCGTGTGATTAAAGAATAGATGTGAGTCTTATCTACACGTGTCAAGCAGAGCATAGCAATGTTGCACCAACGAGTTTGATACTCCGTGCAAAACTAGTGAATAAAATGCAAATTAAACGACACAATCAGTATAGGTATGGCCTGTAATATGTCGGAGATAGCGAGCTCCGTACCGGTTCTGGCCAACTACATCAGCTACCGTATGTTAGTTCAACGAAATCCTTTTGTCCTGAAACCTGTTTAAGAGTTACCTTTGAATGATTCGAAATTTCCCTATAAAAGCTTCGGTATTCATGAACAAACGATGAACTTTGAAAACATGTTAATTGTGGACTGAATAGCAGTCTAGACGTCCGCGTAAATCAAGAGATTATTAGGACAAATCTCGCCACTCAACAAGCCGCTTTGAAAATGGCCTTGACCTCTGCCCGGAAAACACTAATTACCTAAATCTCTGCCTATTAATATAACCAAAATTGCCTACTCCGTCATATAACTGATAGGTAGTCCCTCAACCATCCCGAGAATCTTATAAAGGCACGAGTTTCTTCTTCCTCGTTGTTGCAGCTGCTGCAGAAGTTGTTATGAGATTTTTCCAGTCCAGAGGCCAGTGAATTATTTCCACTGCAATGAAGTTCCTGAAATGGAATCTTGATAGGTTCAATGCAAATTTTGTCATCCATATATACATGTCGGGACAGATCTGTTTGTGCGTTCCTTATTCCATCTTACCTCAATCAAGTGAACTCAAGCAATGGAGTTTTTCTGCCAATCTCATGCAGCAGTTCATTTAAATTTTCAGTGGCGCACAACCTTTGAAAATACGTCGGTCTTGTTATTATCTTCGATGAATGCGTTGAATTTCACAACCTTAGATATGCTGCACACATTTTTAAAGATCTAATGGGCACTTTACTGTAGGTAAATATATGTGTATAACCATACGTTATACTCGTACAACGAATTCTGAAAAAATTCCACATACGATTTTGGTGCGTAATTTGGAACCATTGAAAGTGATCCAGTGAAAACTAGAATGATATTTCTTGGGTGGCGTAAACTATTATCATATAAAGTACAATCTGGTATTTGTGTCGCAAAACCAGGGTCAGATATCGTCGATAGATATATTCGAACCAATCACACTAATTGTCATAATTCCTTAAAAAACGCATTTGATGTTTTTTTGTTTTTGTCTAAAGCCAGTATATATTTTTAGGATTCATACCCCAGTTCAGACCTATTGCTCTCTTGCAACAATAAAAAGTAGTAGCCGCCTTACAGATTCTGGACTGTATATTCAAGTTTCACACAAGTGGCGTGAAAAGCTAGGTCCAATTATGTATGTATGTATTTATGTAAGAGACAAGCAGCATGCTCTTTCCATGTTATTTAGTAGGAATTTGTAACACAACTGAAGCTTAATTACCAATCACAGTCCACCTATGTATATGTCTAATGCTACCATAAATGTGGATGACAACTAGGTAAAGAACACAAATTCACATAATTTTATGTTACTTTGCCGTTAGAATTCGATTCCCACCAGAGACCCTGGTCTCTGACACTACACCGAGCATATGGTCGAAGTTACTTAGCTCGTATTTAATTAGATTAGAATAATTTAATTAGAATATAATTTGTAATTGTTTTGTAATTAATAAATAATTCCATGTATGTATTGAAGTATTTTTGAATTTTATGACAATTTAGTGGTACTATATTTATATATATATAAAAGTACATAATTCACTTAAGTATGTGTAAAGTTTTCAGGCTATGGCTGTGAATGGTAATGATAACCTTTGTACTTTTCTCTTCGCATTATATGCATTGCAGCATTGTTGCGATTATAACGTTTACTTTATAGGAAGACAATTTGAACAGGAATGGTCGTAGACCATTGCACTCATATCTATAACATTAACATGTATTTGGTCTATACATATCTGATATACAGTAAACGGTTGTCTCCCAAAAATACAATTGCCTGTTACATTTTAAATTTTCGTGACAAAACCACACTATGCCTCAGATTTTATCATGCATTCGGTTAAAAATTTTTACAAAAATTGTAAATATAAAATGAAAAACCACATTTACCACACACATATGTTCAACCAATTATTTATTATTTTCAACAAAATTATCGGTTCAATGTTATCGGTCATATACATATATTAGCTTATGGTGCATGATGGCAATAATCTTTTATAATGGAACCTTAAATAACAACAAAAATTCGATATGTTGTTAACTAAAAGGCATATAGAGAACGAGTTTTTGTTAAAACTTAATAATTAAATGGTAAAACGAAATTTTGACCACATGCACAAACCTTTGAGTGTCCATCATGGCATTGTGGAACGATTTTAATGTCATGGGTTTAATGGTATTATATATATATATATATATATATTTGGTGATGGCAGTATCCGTGCAGACATGGCTTCACAATAAAGTCTAAATGGATGGAATCAAATCAATAAAACCAAAATTGAGGTCGTCGTAGTGTGTTGGCTTATTATATGTGAGTTTGCGACTGTTCAGACATCACGAACAGAATGGCTAAAGCTTTGAGAGTAAATAAAATTGCCATGAAAAGTTTCTTAAAAATCTGTCGTTAGGAGTCAACTTTAAATTGTAGGTCCAACCACTCATGGATCAAGTCATCACAGAAAGCAAGAGTTGCGTAAAAAGATAGGTCGTAATCTCAACTATACATACATAATTGGTCATTACAATCCTTCAGTCGGGATTACAACCTACAGTTTAAAGTCGACTCCAAACGACAGATGTTCGGGAGAAACTTTTCATGGCAATTTTATTTACTCTCAGAGTTTTTGCCAGAAATTTTATTGTCATATTCCTTTAATTGGAGATGCATGACCTTGGGTTTGAACCGAGGCCTCTCGTCTAATAAGCCAACACTGCCTACTAGACCACGGCGACTTCTAATCTCAACCATAGGATTGTAGTGACCAATCAAGTAAGTATGTAGCTCAAGCCAATGACTTGAAATCATAATTTTGAATTGTAGACCACCGATTGAGTCATTTTGTTTGAAGAA
The DNA here is from genome assembly GCA_936449025.2 of Sarcophaga subvicina. Lineage (NCBI taxonomy): Eukaryota > Metazoa > Arthropoda > Insecta > Diptera > Sarcophagidae > Sarcophaga > Sarcophaga subvicina. Next base: position 89,041,093 of record OW388080.2, read on the forward strand.
TCAACATTGAAAGTCTGTACCGTAAGCAGTTTGTTTGCACTTATTGCATGAGTTTCACTTTATATAGACGGAATTACAATCTGAGGTGAAATTGCCAAGAAAACTGGGGAATAGACTCCTTGGGATTTTCCGTCACACTTACTTTATTAACAGAAGCGATATGTCTTGAAGTTGCTGTAGTAGATAATGTATTGGCTTACTAGACGAGAGCCCGTGGTTAAGCTTCTGACAGAGTCATCTCGAACAAAATGAAGCTTGAAAATATACTCGCATTTCTTTTGACGTCTTCCTCTGAGCATTATTCCGCCAAAACTCTGAGAGTAAAGTAATATTGCCATGACAATTTTCTCAAATCTGACGGTTAGAGTCGGCATTAAGCAGCCGCTCAGGGATAAAATTAACACACACAACATAAATATTGCGAGAATCTAGCTTGTAATTCTGATAAATTGTAATGACCAATTATACAATGGCTCATTGTTGACCACATCAGTAACGCTTCCTGCCTCTTAAATTTTTTTTTAAATCTTGCCTATTCTTTGCACAATAAATTGATAATGACTACCATACTCAGCATATAATGCTTGAATAGTGATCACGTTGGTATCATCGTCCATGGCAAAACTCTTCACAAAAAAAAAAAAAAAAAATAATAAAAACTCAATATGGTAGCTATTTAACATCTGACTGCCTTACCATGCCGGCGACTGCTTTATAAAGAATTTTAATAAAGTTTTTGTCTTACCAAGGAGAACATAAAATAGTTTAAAAAAAAGAGATTTTAATATCGTTTATCATCCTATTGTGCTTCTAAGTACGTCTGCTCTATGAAAGACGAGTGACGATTTGTCTCGGTTTGATATGTCATCACCAAACCGTTCAAGAAATTATATTTTTAATCAAGATTTTCTTCGAAGAAAAATGAAAAAAGCTTCAGAAAACAATCACGAGGGAAATTGAGAATGGTAAGAGTGTCCTGTGCTTATTGCATGCATTTGGTGGTACTAACAAAATTTTTAATTTTAGCCTTAATAAACATGCAGGCACGTGATAACATTGCTTTGGTACATGCATCTTGTGAAATAGTAGCCACTTTAATGTATTATGTTCAGAGAGCGCACATTTAGAGGTAAAATTGTCATTGAATAGTCAGGCTTTAAAGTCGCAGTAGTATAGTAGGTAGCGTGTTGGCATAGTGGATATGGGGCCTTTCTTTCGAATCCCAGGTCATACATCTCCAACAAAACAAAATATTAAAAAATATTCCTTCGGCGACTTCCTCTTAGTAGATTTCTGTCGTTCGGAAACGACTTTAAACTGTAGATGCTCCCAATTATGGATAAAATTAACACACACAACATGAGTGGTGTGAGAAGCCAGGTCGTAATCCTGACTAAAGAGTTGTAGTGACCAATTCTGTATGTATGTATTTAGCAAAAGACATTATTTGTTACCTCAAAATTAAAACGAGTTGAAGATTTAAACTTGTGTTTGAAACTATCGAAAATATACTGTTACGTTTTTACCTTTTAAAAATGTTTGAAATGTGAGCTGGTAGATTGCAAATAAAAATAATTTTTGTTCAGTTTTAATTAATTTTTTTATTGTTCGCACAATTCTGTGTGCCACTGTTCACAACTTGATGCAAACAACAACAATTGTTTTGTTTGGTTATTCCTCTTTGCCTCTTTTACGTAAACAATAACAATACTAGTCAATTTGTTCGATAGATCTTTATAACTGAGATCTTCAAACCACGATTAATTTCTTCAAACACCGCGACTTCACACAAGACTGACTAAATTTTTACTTACTCCATTGCCTGCTTTGTCTAGCCTTTTATATCGCAGGGTAAACAGTCTGATGAACGCTTGTGAGGGAGTACGACTTCGCCTTCTCGCAATTTCTATAAACGTAAACATGTTGTTTATGTTATTATTGTTTGTGTATTTTGTTTACGTTTGTTCTTGCAATGTTGTCGTTGCATTTTTGTTTACTTGTTTCTCCCTTTAATATACTGGTTTTAGTTGGTATATTTTTGTTTACTTGTTTATCATGAAAATAAGTCATTGCTTTTGTTTTTGTAGCTTTTGTTTACAATTTAAACGATGTGAAGCAAAACACAATTTCCATTTTCTTAACAATACAAATAAAATTAATTGGACATCAATAGTAAATATTGTCTTTCATCATCAAATAGCGCACGAATTGTACACATACATACATATTTGTAAAACTGTCGACAACGTAATACATTATCGAATTTGAGTTTTTTTAATTCTCTTGATTTGCTGGATTACCACGGAAATTGAATTGCAATTGGAAATCGAATACCAGTCATTAGGCTCTTCATGTAAACCCAAAAAAATTGTGCAAGACATTTTAATAACACGCTTTTCAATGATTTCCCTCAAATGCCATTTAAATTTCAATGATTATACTTATACGTACGTTTGGCTTTTGCAAAGGAAATAAATAAAACCCAAGGTGATGTTGTTTGTGGTTAACTGTATGTTGCATATCGTCTCCGTTCTCATTTTAACCAGTTGTTGTTCGTTGCCCATTTATTTCTAATACAATTAAGTTAATGTACGTTATTGTAGTATTCAGCAATAATGCTTTCAGAAAAATGTGTGCCTTACTGTCATTTAACTAATAAAACTGCTTCTCTGTGGGGGAAAACTGAGAAAAATTTTTTTACTCATCTTAAATACTCTTTAGGTGTTTCTTTTCAGTAACTTTAAAATAATAATTCCATCCATAACATATGCTTGCGGTTAGGATGTCATTTATTGAATGTGAAAATAAAATTCCTCAACACATTTATTATTTTTGTTCTTCTTCTTCTTTTTTATCCTCTACGCATTACATTTTTATCAGAATTGAAAAAAGCAATTGAAAGCAAATGTCAACAATTGCTACCGGAGCAGCAACAAGTTTTTATACGCAAATGAAATAAGAAAACGAAATCATTTATTGTCTGTAGAGGGATTCATATTTTTCCAAACATTTCATTTAATTTTTTCAATTTTTATTGTGCCAATATAATGTTTTCTGTTTTTTTTTTTGGTTTAACAAATGTATTGGCAACGGAAGAGAATTGTAGAAAAGCCTTAGTCATTTGGTATATCTATATATAGGTATATTCATACGTGCAACATGTGCCAAATCAATAGAATTTTATTGCCCTTACTGTCCCACGGCAGCAACTCATTTTTAAATAAAGGAAAGGAAAGTAAAAAGGATATCATAAAGGATATTTCTTTACGTTTACAAAAATTTTTTTTGTAAAATTGTGTGCTTTAATTATATTCCTTCAGATATAAAAACTAAATTGTCTAATTTTGTAGTGTAACCACTAGTAAACACAGTGGACAGCAAAAGTCTAGTTATCCCAAATATGTTTTAGCAATTTTATGAGCATTAAGAATTAATATGTAGAAATATTTTTATATTTATTTTATTAATTTATTTCTATTGGGTTGTTCCGAAAGTTTTTTCGTTTTTTCCCGACAGAGGATTTAATTGTATTTTTTTGCACCCAACTTCACACTTAAGCCGTATAATTTTTATATGCTTTGATAGCTCATATAGCAAGGGCTCATAATTCTGCGCTGTAGTTTTTGGTTGGTGCCCTTTTAAATATGGAGAGCGATAAGCAGAAAAGTTAAAAATGCTATTCAAGCCAGAAAGAAATTGGCCGATGTGTATGGAGAAGCTGTGGTGACAGTACGCAAGTGCCAGAACTTGTTCGCTAAATTTCGATCCGGCAATTTTGATGTCGAAGATGCACTACGATAAAGATGCAGAAAAGGCATTAGTTGATGCGAACCGGTGAATAAATACTCGTAAGATCGGACTGATGTTAAATTTATCAAATTCAACAGTTTATGACGACTTGATTGATATTATACGAATACTGTCTTTCATTTTCACAAAAAAAAAAAAAACGAAATTATTTTTCGAACAACCCAATATTTTATTATAGAATAAAAAAATTTTGGTTTTCACAAACAAAGAAAAATAATGTAAATTTTTTTCGTGACTTCATACTTTGCACAGTATTAGTGCAGCTACCACCCAAGAAGACTCAGAGTATATTTAAAATTTAAAGAACCCATATGTATTCAAATGTTATACCCAATATTCAGTAAGATATCCCTTAAGGTTAAGCATTCCATTTAACCCATTTGGCATTGAATGTATCAGTTTTGTTTAGCAGTCCCTGTTGATATTTCCTGCCATTTACTCATGAGCACATTTTGTCTTTTGCTTCAGGTTTAGCGACTACGTAACAAGTCTTACGAATGATCTCGTAAATACTCTCTTGGAGTCAAAGTCTATGGGGAATTTGGTAGGCAAATCACAATTTCACATTGGGAGCAGTATGACTGGGCGCATTGACTTCTTGGAAGTAACAACCATTATGAATTCTTAATTTTTTCGAACTTTTGGTGAATTTGTTCTTTAAAACGTTTAAATACCCTCTTTATCTCTCTCTCTTATTCATTATTTTCTCTATAACTTCCAAATTGCCCACACCTAGTGCGGACACACATCCCCACAGTATTGCACACATATTCCTTGGATTGTGGTCTTTAGTTTTATTCTTAAATACTCAAGCCTGTCAACTGAGTTTTGGAAGATTTGGGTTTCTTCAAACTAAATATATCATTTTTACTTCGATGTACAAACAACCTAGCTTCACAACCCAGCCATGTATTGTGTGTTAACTTTATCCGAAAGTAGCAGTACCTACAGTTTAGCGTTGACTCCGAATGGCAGATATTTGAGGAACTTTTCAAGGCAAGATACGCTAAGGTTTCCAAGAAACGCTAAGGTAAGGATATTATATATAACAAATAATAGGCACCAATAGGTCTTTCAGGCGAATTCAAAACTTCGATGATATCTTACATGATATCGTTATAAACTGCCAAGGTTCCGAAGATCCTGTTGGATGCACATTTTTAAAAAATATGTCATGCTTTCATTTTTTTCAGTTTAAACTTTAAATTCCAAAAAAAAAAATTTGTATGAGTAAATAAGCAAACATTGTTAAGAAAATTTATTCAAGTTTTTAATTTTTTAATTTACGTCTCTGAACGTTATTATACGTTATTCTATACTATTATACCTAATCATTTATTATTTAATGGTTGAGCTAATAAATTATCCATAAATTCCCCGAATTCAAATTAACAGAACATTAAAGTTCGCAAATTCAATTAATTTGTATTTAAATTACTAACGCTTCAGCATAGTCCTTTGTGGTTTGGAATACATTACGTGCTGTTTAAATGTTGACCAACAATTACTTTAATATACAGTTTACTTAAGTAATTATGAAAGCGAATACGAGTCTGTGGCTTATTACATAAATGTTACGTTCAATATGCAGTCGATAATGCACATTACTCTATAAAAGAAAATTTAATATAAAGTAAGTTATTTGCCCTACAAAATGGGATTAAAGTTATTTATATGTCATACGGTCGGTAGTAGCATGTAGAAATTCAATGAATATTGAGTACATTTTCTAAGAAATTTATAATAACAATGAAAAACCAACGGATTGGTCATGTACAGTGATTTTGAAAATAATAATCGATGTGAAACTTGGAAATTTGATGAGAAAGTAAATAAAATGAAGAAATTGTTGATAAACAAAGTCCATTGCTATTTTATTGAGTCATTGTTTTAATTTAAAAATGTTTATTCAATTAAAACTTAAATAGAAATTAAAAAAAATAATAAGGACACTATATTTTTTTTTTTCAGAAGAGTTATAAAAAGCTCAGAATATTGTTACGAAAATGGGAACGGTGTACCATCATTTAACATTAAAACGAGAAACAAAAGCTATACCAACAAATACAACGAAATTGCTTGTATATACCAACAACATCAGTAAGAACGAAAGCAACAACAAACAACGTAAGCAAACTACACAAACATCAGTGTAGCAGCGATAGAGCTCTCAAGAAAGCAAACACACGCACATTGCATTTCAAGAACGTTCATCAGACTGATTACGTGAGCATATAAAAGGCAAGCCAAAGCAGGCAACGAGTAGTAAGAATTCAGTCAGTCTTGTGTGAAGACGCGTTGTGTGTGAAGAAAACGTTCGTGGTTTGAAGATCTCCATTGAAAATATCTGCGTTGTAAGCAAAGAATAATAGGGAACAAGGAATTATTGTTGTATTTGTCACGTTGAATACGGTGGCACACAAAAGTAAAGTGAACAATAAAGAGTTTAATTGAATCGAAACACAAATTTACTGTTATTTTGTTTGCAATCAAAGAACTCATATTCTAAACATTTTTAAAAATGTAAAAAACGTAACAATATAACTGGGAATAATTATCTTTAGAGAATCGGGTGTTGTTTAAAACATTGTCTAAGCATATGGTCAACAAGATTTTCGCATACTGAATCCGCTTCATCCACGGCTCCGACATCTAAAATAAAACGAAATATGGAAAAATATTCTCCGACGAATTCTTCTCGACAGAATTCTGGGGGGTTACTCCTTTGGAAATTAATTTAGGCTTCGTGGTATAATGTAGCGGATTTATACTTACACACATACATTACAAATCTTCAGTCAGGATTATGACGCAACTTCTTATACCATTTATGGTGTGTGTTATTTTTCATATGACTGGTGGAACCTGTAGTTTAAAGTCAACTCCGAAGGACAGATTGTTGAGAAACTGTTCATGGCAATTTTATTTTTTTTATGTTTAATTAAATTTAATTCAACTATATAAATATAAAATTTTTTCCAAACGTTTATTTGCAGTGTATAAACTCATTTAGAATTTTATAAAATAATATATGTTTTTAAACTTTCGGGGCATATGAGTTATTTGTCTGTGTGGTATTTTCAATGTAATGTAAGTACTGAAGATAATAGTTAAATTTTTTCTAACAATTAAAATTTAAAGCAAAAGTTACAAAGAAAACAATTGAAAAATTTAATACAAGTTCTTCAACGTATATGTACATATGTATGTGGTAGTCATTCTTAATTTTAGACAATTTAAGTTTAAAAATGGGATTCTGAAATGTTAAAATTAAATGTTTTGAATAATATTTCATGAAAAACAAAGAATTTCTTATAACTTATTGTGATGTTTCGGAAACAAAAAATATCTTCATACACCACAATTAAAAAGTTTCTACTCGTTAAGCAATGCTTGCTTAAGATAAAGTTTTTAGTTTTCATTATAAATGAAGTCTTCAAATACTTTTGCCTGCTGCTTCCAACACCATTTTAAGAATTGATATACCATACACATAAGCATTTTCCGTGAAAATAAAACACAAACCAATTAGTAACAGAATTGTCGTCTTCCTCGTAGGAATCAAAATGCTGCTTCGCCAATGCATGTCCCGTAGATGAAAAGTAATAGTAGTCGAAAGGCGGGATTGCTTTGTGTGCGGGGGAATTGTCATGTTGCAAAATTATCTTGTAGTGTCTTGTGGTTCATTCTGAACGTTTTTCGATTAATACATACATACATACATAACATACATAATTGGTCATTACAACCCTATAGTCAGAATTACAATCCAGCTTCTCACACCACCTATGTTGTGTGTGTTCATTTTATACATGAATGGCTGGACCTACAGTTTAAAGTCGACTCCGAATGATAGATTTTTGAGAAACTTTTATGGCAATTTTATTTACTCTCAGAGTTTTTGCCATTAATCTGCTGGGAGGAAGTCGCCGAAGAAATACTTTTTGTATTTAGTTTTGATGTCTAGCCTGGGTTTTGAACCCTGGCTTTACGTCTAATAAGCCAACACACTATCTATTAGACTACGGCAATGATTAATTCGTTGCTGAAATTGATCATTTGTTTTTGTTACACCAGGTTTTACAAGCTTTCTGGTCTCACCATGAATGTGGTTCTTGTAGCCGAAGTGGGTAGTTGTTTTGAATTAACCCATGATGTTTCCGATTCTAAAAATAAATCCATTTCTTCAATGTTCTTCATTTCTTACATCAAACTTGTTATTTCTTAACCATCGAAACTATCTTCTGCATGTTGCTATTGATAGAGCCTAATCATCATACAGTGGACAGCAAAAGTCTTAGTGCCTTAATACATTTTAGCAAATTCATAGCTTTGTAGCAAAAGTTCGTATAACTAATTAAAGTTTTGGTATTTCTTATATTAATTTATTTCTATTTTATTATAAAACAAAAAATTTTAATGAGTTTTTACAAAACAAGAGAAAAATAAAGAAAAGTTTCTGATGACTTCATATTTTAGCACCGTTAAAGTGAAGGTATCCCCAAGAAGAACTCAGAGTAAATTTTAAATTTGTAGTAACAATTTAATTAAAAATGCGTGTTGCCTTTAGAAAATCTTGTCAGCTACTGAATATATTTTTATTGAAAACTCGTATACTGGTATTTTTATCACGAATTACAAGACGAGAAATTTGAAAAGGACGACCACCAGTACTGCTCGTGGAGTAGGGTGATGGTTTTAGTTTTTTGGGACGTTTGCAGAAAAATTGCATGGCCGGCATTTTTGTGCCTTGCTACCAAATTGTTCATGATACCAGCATTTATTGCTAAAACTTGAAGGTGTTGTTGGTCGTCTTTCTCGACTTTTGTTGCGAGTATTTAAAAGTTGTTTTTCGATCCGTTGTATACGAAGGTCATTTTCATTGTCATGATGTTGTTCCTTGCGTATAGATGCCATTTGATGAAAATCCGAAACTTCTAATATTTTATAGGCTAATTTAGTGAGCTCTGGAAGGTCTGCGTTTGATGCTTGCAAAATGGCTCTAGTTTGCGCTGGTAGTCTTTGTAACTAAAGTGACTCCAAAAAATCATTATTTATTTTACCTTTTGTTAAACCATTCAGCTCGTTTAGCAACTGTGTAGGACCTTTGTCTCCTAAATCCATCTCAGATATAAGTTTTTGAATTTTTTTCTGTTCATTATCGCAATATCTTTCTATGATAGCAGATTTAAGATTGTTGTACTTGCCTTGTTCAGGAGGATTTAAAATTACGTCACATATTTGAGATAAAACATTGCTCTCAATGGCAGCTGCAACCGTGTTGAATTTTCAAATGTCGTTATTTATTCCCGAGATACTGAATTGAACCTCAACCTGTACAAACCAAATTTCAGGTTGCTCAGGCCTAAACTGTGGCACCTTAACGGAGACTCTGTTGACACATACGTTGCTATCATGGTTAACGGCAGACGTGGTAGTTGACGATTCTGATTGTCCAGATGAAGTTTGTGCCAAGTTGGAGTTGTGGCTTTGTCTTCCGTCGTTCATAGCGCTTTCCTTTATTTAAGTCGTCGAGGTCACTAATTGTAGTGACAATTTAATTAAAAATGCGTGTTGCTTCTAGAAAATCTTGTCAGCTACTGAATATATTTTTATTGAAAACTCGTATATATACTAAAATCTTATTTTTCTAGAACATTCTATTTTACAACACTAATACTATTTCATAATACATATCATGGCATATTATGATTTATAGAAATTAAAAATTATATAAAATTGTATATAAAGGCATTGTTGCATTTTATCGTATTTTATAAAAATGTTATCAATACTTAATTTTTTTTAAAAAGTAGTTTATTAAATTTGTAAGTTTATTAAGGGCTGCCACAAATTAAAAGGCCTAATATAAGAAAATGGCTTAATACTCTTGCACAAAGTTCCGATATGACTCCAAGGGAGTATTTAGGAGATCATTTGGACGAACGGATACGTAGTCGTTAAACCTAAGACAAAAGTCAATCGAAAAACTTGCTCATAAGTGTATGGCGGCAAATATTAACAGAAAAGGCTAAATAAAACTGGTACATTTTATGCCAAGAGTGTTAAATGAAGTGCTTTAAGCGTTATTCTACTAAATATTGGGTATAACATTTTAATATATTGGACCTTTGAATTTTAAAATCACTCTGAATTCTTCTTGGTGGTAGTACCCACACTTTAACGGTGCCAAAATATGGAGTCACCAGAAAGTTTTTCCTTATTTTTCTTTTAATTTGGGAAAAACACCAAAAATTTTCACTCTGGGCTAATTACGGCACTGGAGGTCCAAGCAAACTCGTATCGAAATTAATTTCAATTGTACGAATTTCTCTGATGATGGGACTCGATAGCTTGCTAATTGGTTTGTTTAAAAAGTGATGTTTAAAAAGAAATATTTACTCGATAACGACTGGCAGAATCCTAAATGTAAATAGAAAATCGTAACTTCGAGTAAATCTCACATGAGATCGACCGCGAGACTTAGCACCCTGAAAAAAAAAAAGAAAATGTTGATGAGATGTTAAAAAATCGATTGTAAATTTGATTTCAACTTACATTTATAAATATATACATACAAAATTGGTTATTAATTTAATACATGAGTGGCGGAAACTACAGTCTAAAGTTGACTCTAAACGACAGATTTTTGAGAAGCCTTTTTGCCACAAATCCGCTGAGAGGCAGTCGCCGAAGAAATATTTTTTTATTTTTCGTATTGTTCGAGGTGTTTAACTTGGGACTTGAACTGTGACCTCATGTACCTACTACACTACGGCGATTTCAACTTAATAGCTTAATTGGGATGTTGTTAGAATAATAGCATATTTATGTAATCGTCCCTGCTTTAAATATTTAGTTTTTTTGTATTATTTTAGTTTATTATACTAGTTTATTTTTAATTCATTTATTTAAATGAAATTCAACAAAAACTATAACGCAAATATTTTTATTCAATTTATAAATTGTTTTCATTTTCTGTTTCAGTTTTTTTGAAATTACGTGGAATTTTATTGTCTGCATTTATTTATTATTCGGAGAAATCGATATTTGCTCGAAATAAAAATTATTAAAAAAATTTGTTTTTATTTAATTTTCTATATCTATAATCAATTGTGTTAATTTGTTTGCAAAATACATATGCATTAAATGTTATACTGCAACACGTGTTAAATTTAAAATGCTGCGGTAAATTTAATAAATAAATCATTTTTTTCGTTTTTTTTTGCAATTTTCTACTTATTTTGTTCAAAAAAGTTAAAATTTAATGCAAGGTATTGTAGTTTACGGGGTCATATTCAAATTAATAACTGCGTATATGCTGTTTTAATAGGAGAGATACATACATAATTGCTCATTACAACCCTTCAGTTAGTATTACGACTTAGTTTCCCACACCAATTATGTTATATGTTTTAATTTTATACACGAGTCGCGGAAGCTATAGTTTAAAGTGGACTCCGAACAACAGATTTTTCAAAAGCTTTTTTTTTTTTATTTACTTTGAAGAGAGATAAGGATACTTTGAGGAGAGATCGAGATAAATAACACAGCATCAGACTGGAATATTTTAAATATTTTCGACAGTTATTATAACACTTGGTGGATCTATTGATGTCATTATGTGTAAAATGTAATATAATTCAAATGACCGCTTCTGCTTCTCTGGGTAGAGCTTATCATAAATTTCTAATCTTCCAGACCCCGGCTCATAAGTTAGGTTTGAATTTGACCTATGGCGTTGGTTATGTTGGTTTCTGGATTATTCGTAAACACTTGCGACTTAAGAACACTCCACCAGAAAAAGTCTAATCGTGGGGTCAAATCACAGGATTTCGGTTGCTTTCAGAAGAAATCCATTACTTTGCTTCGCGATTCCTTTTGGCATCACAATAAAGGAGGTTTTATTAGGCCAGTCTGTTAATATTAATTTAACCGCATACCTACCAATGCTATAGAAATCAAATTAAAACTTTATTACTAATTTGCAAATGATTAAATTATAAAAAAAGAACGCGACAGAAGCACTTATTAAATAGAAAACGTGTCCATTTTATTTAATATCCGGCCATTAGCATGTCTGCTTACTTTTCAGTTTTAATCACTTGTCTATGAGAGTTGCTCATTCAATACTTCGTAGACGACTTAATTTTTCCAGTTGAGCTCACAATCTTAAACTTTGTCTCAAGGTGAAATGTAAATACTTCAGTCACAAAAGTCGCAACAGTTTATAGATTATTCTATATTTATTAATAAAAATGAAACGAGGGAGTGTAATAAAGAAGCATGCTAGCGGTTTTTACCATTTCCAGTGATTCAAGTGTATGAATTAAGGTACAAATAAACGAATTTATTTTAAATCTTAATCAAGATTTAATAGAGTTGAGTCTATAGGTGTTAAAAGAGTTCTTTCTAAGAAAAGAAGAGTAAGGTGGCAATATAGTAAATCACCTCTACAAAATATCAGACTTAAGCAATGCACAATACGGCCCAGAGCAATGCGTCACTCCGCAAAACATCTTTCACAAGATATTTGGAAGCTCTGTATTCTACATCAGATTCAAATAATTTCACAACTTAGCAACTTATTGTTCCATTACGAAATTCCACAGTAATTAAGCTGAGAAAGATAACCTATTTGTCTACCAACAGAGGACCATTCTCATCCAAAATTTGTAGCATAATATGACTAACTTGGTTTCACTTGTTTTAGGTTTCAAGAGATCAATGAAAACCATTACTGGGTAATATTCGTAGAAAGTTCCTTGTACTATATATCGGATCTTTCATTAAGCATTTTTTATCCTTAAAGTTGAATAAAACGAGATTTTTTATACGTTTGGAAAACCTATTGACGCTATTATATGTGGAATATAACATCGTTGAAATTTCAGTCACGGCTTCTCTGGATCGTATTATTACCCTGGAGTTTAAATCAGGCAGAATTTGAGTGAGGGAATGGAAATCCAAAAACTGCACAAGCGCAAGTATAAAGGAGTTAAATTCGTACGTGACATGGCTATGCCATCAAATCGCTCATGCAGAATATCCAAAGTAGCATGAGTCGTGTATCACATGTCATTGGTGTCCAGATTATCAAACTCAGGCCAAAAGAGGTTAATAATTATCGACCTAGAAATGGTTACCGATGACTGGTTACTGAAATCGGGCATATCGCTGAAGATGATTTTTCGATGAAAATTAGGAACAGTTCAGTGAAGGCACGGAAATCCAAAAACCGCACAAGCACTAGTATATACGAAAGTCGAATTTATTCAGAGTGTTGTTGTGACATAAATCGATACCGTTAGATTTAATTTTTCGAAATTGAAAAAATAAATCACGAAAGGCTTAGATGCTCATATTACCGACAAATATATAATTTGTACGGTGGTTACCATTATATACCATTTGAAATGTCCACACAATGTACGAGTATATCCAGTCTGTCGTGGACGTATGAGCAATATCATTGCACAAATAAGTTCAATTAAATATTGCTCATACGCCACATATAAAATGAAGTGGTTGAAAAAACTCGTCGAATGTTTTAATTTCTTTAGTGATAAACATTTTTGGTAATAATATACCATGGACAGCAAAGATCTAGGTACTCCAATATTTTATTTTAGCAATTTCATGAATTTTAAGCAATAATATGTAAAAATAATTGCTATTTTCTATACTAATTATATTATTTTATTTCTACTTTATAAATGAAACAGAAAATGAAAACAATTGAATAATTTAATAATAATATTTGCGTTATAGTTTTTGTTTAAAATCATTTACATAAATGAATTAAAAATAAAAACAAAATTTACAAAAAAAACTACCGAATTTAAAAATTTAATTGTACAATAATAAATCTTTAAAGCAGGGACAACTACATAAATATGCATTATTCTAGGAAAACGCTTTGTCCTATGCTACATCTTAATTAAGCTATTAAGTTGAAATCGCCGTAATCTAGTAGGTCACAGTTCAAGTCCCAAGGTAAACATCTCGAACAAAACGAAATATAATAAAATATTTCTTCGGCGACTGCAGATTTGTGGCTAAAACTCTGAGAGTAAATAAAATTATCATGAAAAACTTAAAAAAAATCTTAAAATTATGACCAATTTTATACGTATGTATTTATGCAAGTAAGTTGAAATCAAATTTACTTTATTTTCCTCAATAAATTCTAAACTGCCCACACCCAGTGCCGACACTCTTTGCCACAGTACAGAGCACATGCTTAACTATTTCACGCGAGTTCTTTGGATTGAGCTCATTATTGTTCTACCTCCATAATAAAACATATCAAATTAGTTTTAGAAAAACATATTTTCTTCAGACGTTCAGTTTAGTATGAAGGAAAACGAAATGAAGAGCTCGATGTCAAGAAACGGTTAAGCATGGTGGTGATACTATAATGCTATGGAGATGTGTGTTGGCATCAGATGTGGACAGTTGGAACAATGAATAAGAGATGGTGAAATTTGGTCATGTGCCATAGAATGCCTTTGTTACTTGTTTTTTGAACGTTAAAATGATAGTTAGCTTGGGGTTATACCTACCAGTGATTTTCTGTGTTAACTTTCGTTCGTCTCCCATACCTTCTATATTTTTTTCATAAATTTTTTGATCAGTTTTGTGGTTAACCAGGTGATTGTGATAGTCGTGATGAAAACGCCAATTATGCTGCCTGACCTTAAGTCTATCCTCTCCAGATGACCTTAGGTCAGAGGGTTTAATAATCTATTTTTTGTTTATAAATGCAACAGTAAGGGATTTTGCCAATCTCAAAATCTTAAAAGTCTTGTTTGACGTTTTAAGGAAATACTCATTTAATATACTAATAATACTAATGCATACAACTGACATTTATACCTGTAATCAAATTCAACGTTAAAAAATATTTTAATAACAAAAGATCCAGTAATATTCATATTTACGTTGTCTTGTCTTAAGTTTATACGGTTGTGCATCACAGCTTACTTTCATGAATTCTACACATACTCTCTCATACAAGCATGTACACGTTTCACATAAAACAAAACCACAACACCGTAAATATTGCAATATCTTTATATGCAATCACCAAGAAATAATCGATTAATTATCGCCTCGACAATGTTATTGTTGTTGAGGTAGAAAGAGCAGTTGGCAGAGTAATATGTGAACGCTGAAATGAAGTCCCATTGTTGTTTACTATTCGTAAACCAGCACGTTGGCTAAAAAGCAGTGAAAGCCAATTATTTATTAAATTCACAACGTCCGGCTGCAAAAGGAAGACTGAATTCATTTTCCGGACTTGAGAAACTAATGAATAATTATGGAAAATTAGATATTTCGTGCTCACTTTACCCAGAAGGGCCGTTGTGAACATTTAAATCTACATATAATGCCACCAATAGACCTTTCAAAAGAATATACAATTTAGATGATAGCACATTGAAAAAATTGTCGTTATCAACTGTTAAAGTTCCGATGCTGTTGTTGGAACCCCTGAAAAGCTGAAGAGAAGCTTATCGAAATCTCTATATTTTTTAATGAAATGAAAAGGTATATAAAAAAGTACAATTCCAGATTATAACTCCAATCATCGTTACATAATTTATTTGCCTCATTCTGTCAGAAAATGCTTATTGAATAGATTTCAATTAAATTCGAATAAAGTGTTCAAAAACATTTATTTTAACACATATCGATATAGAGGGAACTGTTCAATTAAGTAAAATCCATTGTTTAACATCTTAATGGTTCGCTTTTTGGTGAACTTTTCTTTTTGTGTTCTTTTCTATCAAAAAAGAAGGAAAAGAGTTTCAATTTTCGTTGTTCAACCCAATACAACGCCCTATTTCGCCTCTAGTATTTGATTTAATTTGTTGTAGGCCTGATATATTTTTATATCCAAAGAACATTTATTACAGTTACCGCTTCTTCTTTTCAGCTGTCATCTGTTAACTTTTTATACCAATAGAACGAGACTTGTTTTCTCTACATGTATTTTATATATGTAATGTATTTTTACATGCTTGACAAGAAGTCAAACAACAACTGAATTCGGCTTTAGTTTATGAGGCCACTTTGCCTAGACACAGTAACTGCTACACGATTTAAAAGTAGGCTTGATTTTATGCATACTATGTGTGAAAGCAATTTTCAAATGTTAATTATTTATTTATTAATTAATTACAATACAATACAATTACAAATTATATTCTAATTATATACGAGCTGAGTAACTTTAACCATATGCTTGGTGTAGAGTCACAGACCAGAGTCTCTGGTGGGAATTGAACCCACAACCTTCACGCTAATAATATAACACACTACCCACTAGACTGCCAGGGTGCCCTTCAAATGTTATCAAATGTATTCTTGTTGTAGTTTTGAAAAACGTTCGGAAATCGCTTAACAGTTGTTTGTTTTTTTTTTTTGAGAACACCATCGTATGCCAATCCTGATGGCACATGAGAATAACGGTTAGCTGTCATAGTCCTAATGTCGATATCCTTACTTTTATGGAATATATAAGAGGCTAATTGTTTACTGGACTTTAGGTATTAATAAAATTGTAGATTTAATTGACTGCAAACTAGAGATCAGCAATGAGTATTCAAAAAGATAAGTAGATTCAAAGTTTGAAGTACTCATCGTACTCATACTTAACAATACGCATAATGTTGTTGATTTCGACTCTCCTTTATTCAACATTTACAAGAATCACAAAATAAGTACGATTCGCGTACGAACACTACAATACTCACAAGAAGATTGTATGTTTGCTTTGCTTGCTGCATTTGTCTTTTTCTTTCTACTTTTTTTTGTAAATGCAACAACAACTAAGACTGTAAATTTTGATGAATGATTCGAATCACTCGATTATGAGTATTATAAGTATATTTCTAAACTTATGAATCTGAATGAGGAGGCGTATGAACCAAACATATTTCGAGTTTGATGTCAAGGTTGTACTCATATTCATTGCAACCTGTACTTATAGATCAATGTTGTAGTGAATACGAATGAATTAGAATAGATGAATTTCAATACTGTTGACTCACTCATACTCAAAATTTCATGAGTACTTATGAGTAGCGAAAACACAATTCATTGCTGATCTCTGCTGTATTTTAAAACGTGACTGCAGGTGTATGCATTCATCACAAGTGTTATTCTAACAGATGTTAGGCAATAAACCAACACACAACTTTAACTATAATTCGCATAGGCTGGATGTACAAAAAAGTGAAAGTACAAAAAGTAAAAAAGTATACTTTTGTCTAAAGAAATTCCACAGCCTTCACAAGATGAAGTTGAATCAATAGAAAACTTTTTAATTGGGGTACTTAACAAAGCTGTGGCAAGTTTTCACTTAGGAAATCCACTTACACTTTTCTAGGAAACTAATTATACCTCATTAAATCGCCGTAGTCTAGTAGGTAGTGTGTTGGCTTATTAGTCGAAAGGCCGAAATTCAAACCCCAGGTCATACATCAAAACGAAATATGAAAAAGTATTTCTTCGGCGACTTCATCTCAGCAGATTTCTGGCAAAAATTCTGAGAGTAAATAAAATTGCCTTGAAAAGTTTCTCAAAAATCTGTCGTTTAAACCGTAGGTCCCGCTACTAAGGTATATAAATTAACAACTGCAATGTAACTCTACGTCTAGAAAAGGTTTTCTGTATGAAGGACAGCGTTCTCCTGGTCAAATAAATTGAAAAAAAAACTTTGTCAGATCACTTGTAAATATGTTGCTCTAATCAGACTAAACTCTCATGAAAAGTAGGAAACTATAAAAAAATTGGTGATTGTATTAAATCCTTTCGATAACCAGTTTTTATTTTTATGTCCATAACAAAGAAATAAGCAATTCTACCAACCCTTTACGGTTTCTAATAGTTGCTCTATTTCGTAGCCGTATGCAGTTTAGCTTGAGGTCACTGACTACGATACTAATCCATCGATTAACTGGTAAAAACTCTGATAGAAAATGAAATTGCCATGAAAATTTTCTCAAAAATTTGTCGTTCAATGTCAACATAAACTGTAGGTCCTTCCAATTATGAATACAATTAACAAACACATCAAGCTAACGTTGAAATGTTCCGAATTTAAATCATGCTAGCAGTAAGTAATAATACGGACAGCGGAATATCTTCCCTCCATTGATTTGAGGAAGTTATTATAAACGCGTATAAGTAAGCGCTAGTTTTGACTGTTTTTCTATTTACTTTAGAAACATTTTTGTACGAGCATTATAGTATAATGCGTCTATAAATATATATAAAATAAATTCAGGATTTTTAGAATTTTTTATTGAATTTTTATGCTTATGCTCACGCACATTGAACTGTTTCATAATAAGAACACAAATGCAATACTTTTATGATTTGCTGAGTAAGTAAGTGAGAAATTTACCAGCTTTCATATCATAAAAATAGATTTCAATGAGATTTTATAATTCTGTATAACATTTTTGTTAAATTAAAATTAAAATACAAATTCACACAGTAAAAGAAAAATAAGGACACTCAATTTTAGTTATAAAACAATAATAATATAATAATAATATAATCATATAAATAGCTATTTTACATACTTTCTCATCCAATCACAATCTGTCCTTATTATTTTTAACATTACTGTATATGCAGCAATTTTCGAAATATATTTCCTTTTTAACGCATTGCGCTATATCAGTGCAAATTTATAATTTTTTGTATTATAATATTGTTACGTTTTTACCCTTTTAAAAACGTTTAAAATATGAGTTCGTAGATTGCAATTAAAATAAAAATAAATTTGTGTTTAGAGCCAAGATAAATAAATTCCTTGACTGTATCAAAAGTATAGTTATCGGGCGTAATCTGAGAATCAATACACCGGACGTTCAATAGCAATAAAGGCAGCAGCAATATCTCGCTTATGATGTCAATGTCGTCAGCGTACGTACGCAAATGAACACTTTTTTGAAAAATAGTGCCATTAAGATGCCTTCCCGCCTTTCGCAGAACACTCTCCAAGACGAAGTTGAAGAGGTCTCATGATAAGTGGTGGCCTTGTCTGAAACTTCGCACGGTATCGAAGGGCTCGGAGAGCTTCATTTGGAACACTAATTATGCGTAATTTGTTAGCTGCAACTGAGTCATGGAAAATTGGACATTCGAGAAGTGTTTTACCCAGAGAAGCCGTGACGGACATTTCAATGATTTTATATTCTACATCATAATAGCAACAAAATCAAAAAAAATAATACTGATATTACACACACACTTTGTTTTATTTTAATTTAAAGAATGGAAGTGCTTAGCAAAAGTCCCTATGCACATATAAAAGAAGTTAAAAATGGGGAAAAAGCAATTCTTTGAAAGATTTTTTCATTTTTTTACGTTTTTCTTTTCCTTTGACGTGAGTAAAGATTGTATTCTTTGAAACTAGCTGTTGGCACAGACTTAATATTCCTGTGAGGTCTTACATAAATGTAAAAACACGATTATGCTGATGCATTGTACAATGGGTCAATCTGACCTCCGGGTACTGTACCTGTCTTGACTGACAGGTACACGTCCTCTAACCTATGCTGATGCAAAAGAGACACAAGCGGGAGAGAAAACGGTGCATAAACAATTTTAAGCATTTTGTATTGCAACGTGTTTCTTTCTGGCTCTTTAGTTGAAGTTTAAATGGCCCAAAGTTATATGCTGCTGCATAATATATTTAATAAAACATAACATAATTTTTCTTTTGCATAATTATGATTTGAACAACTTTATTTATACATCTTCAGAGTTTTGTTAAAATTTATAAGAAAATTCCAGAGAAAATAGTAACAACAGCACAAATAACTGATTAAGAAAATTTGTAAAAATGCTTTGTAAGTTTAATGCAAATATTATTAACACGTTCATCGACATGTCAGTCATATGTGTCTGACGGTAAGAAGTTCTACATGAGCCATGTCAGTCATATGTATCTGACGCTAAGAAGTTCTACATGAGCCATGTCAGACATTTATGTCCGACGTAAGCGATTTGTAGTTCACACTATTTTGGAATTGTATTTTACAAAATTATTTTTGTAAAATACGCATTTTAAATAAATAAATGAATAAAAAAGTTTTAATATAGGGCCATGTCAGTCATATATGTGTGACATAAAAAATAGTGTTTTTCCGGTAATTTTGGCAAAAAAAATTCCGTGATACATTAAGTTGCTTTGATACATTTTTAACTAAATTATCTAATAAAGTTACCGTGGTCCCTGTGAAAATTTTTCTGATATCATCGTGGCGATGAACGTGTTAAGTGTTTATTGTTTAACAATTGTTACCGTACTGGATTCTTTTTCAATCTGTGGCTAATGTTTTTCAGTTCAATGTAGGCTAATGTTTGCAGTCCCGAAGTTTATTTATTTCATTTGAAGCCAAACCAAAACAACAATGAAAACTTTAAAATATTATTTACTTCTGGTGCCCTGGTAGTCTAGTGGGTTGTGTGCTAGACCATTAGCGTGAGGGTCGTGGATTCGATTCCCACCATAGACTTGCCTATGACACTACACCGAGCATATGGTCAAAGTTACTTCACTCGTATATAATTAGAGTATAATTTGTAATTGTATTGTAATTAATAAATAAATAAATAAATATTCTTTACTTATATAAAACTATGAGTGCAAAAATACAGGATAAAAAACTTCACAACGTGCAGTAATCCCTAATAAAAGACCCCGAACATAATAATCCTTCTCCAACAAAACGGAATATAAAATAAATATTTCTTTGGTGACTTCCTGATTTAAAACCTGAGACCTAACTTCTCACACCACTTATGTTGTGTGTGTTGAGTCGTGGGACCTCCGACAGTCTAAAGGAGTCAAAAACACGATCTCGTTGTTAAGAGTTATGTGTACGTAACATATGAATACCCTAATTATTTCAATTATAATAATAAGTGCGTATTTATTGCAGTTAATTAAATGTTACGAAGTGTAAATATTATCATTACAATGTATATAAGATAAGTGCACAATTACACTTATGATTCATACAGATTATATGTTATACGTTAGATCATGTAATAAGTTGGATCATACATTTTGTCGTAGGTTTGATAATACATGTTTGTAATCATACTTTTTATTATCTATTTATGCATTTCCAATTCTATTTTTTGTTAAATTTACGATTTCTTATTATCACTGATTCTGCATGCCAAAATTTGTACTGTTATAAATGATATTGTTCTAAAAACCAAAACAAAGCATGCACAATCATGATCGATCATGTTTTTCTTAATGCGCAATTTCTTTTAAGCATAAATAGAACTTTCAATTGGATATGTACAGTCATTATTATTTTTAAAGTCAAATGTAGAACATTTACTTTGTGCAAACTATTATATTAAACTACATAAAAAACATTTATATTTAAAAAAACAAATAATTAAAATAAAAATTAACATTAAATAAATTTAAATAAAGAACATTTTAAAATTGTTTTTTTCCATTTTTTTGTTAATAAATAATCCTACGTTAAATCTGGCGCAGTCGGTAGGATACCCGGGTATCCTTATATAAGAAAAAATTATATAATAGAGGATACTGGATATTTCAATATTCAAACGGGTATTCCTGTAATATTAAATTTCATTGTACAATTGTTAACAAAAAAAAAAAAATTAAAAACAAAGTTAATGAACAATTAGAACTTCTAAAAAAAAAGTAATAAACATATGTACATAAAAGCCACAAACTGAAAAGCAGTGAAATATTAAATGGAAATGAGTGAAAACCTTATCAAATTTTATTAAAAAAATAAAAAAAAAACATTAAAAAGTTTAACTAAAATACTTAATTAACTAAAACTATATTCACATTAATAAATTGATTTGAATTGACTATATTCATGAACAGGGTTATAATACAAAGAAAATAAACATAAAGTTAATAATATGTGAAAATCTAATTTTCACCAAATAACTGATACAAGGAAAATTCAAAATAAAATAAAAAAATATAGGAAAATCTAATGGTCGTATATACATAATTTCAAGCATCTTTTCTGGAACATCATATGGAAACTCTCATTGGAACACGTATTATAAGTATATCTCTATATCATTTAAATTTTGAAATATTAATATTTTCTTTATTATATTTTACATATACATTATATTATACACATTATAAACTTATTGTTAATTTAGAAATTAAATTATAAACATTTTTATAATCTTCTTCATATGTAAAATTACATTTTCTCAAAAAAAAAAAAGTTAATACAAATTTTTTTTTTTTTTTTTGGTGACTATTCATACGCATAAATACCTTTCAATAATTAATATTATTATTCAACATAATACATACAAACATTAAGAATTTATTTTTATTAAATTGAAAAAAAAGTGAAAATTAAAATATTTTTTTTTAATCATTTATCGAACGAAAAGTAGTTTACTCACTTAAAGGCAATTTTTTTAATATAATTTTCACATAGTTCACATAACGGTTATAATATATTGAAAAATAAGTTTGAAAGAGAGATAAATAATTAAGAATGGCACATGTTGAAAATTCTCCACTTTCATTGGATCCATTTAGATTCTTTGAGAGGTTGCCAGAATTTTCTGGGGACAAAAATCAGTTGTATTCATTCATTTCACTCGTTGATAGAGTAAAGCCTCTTCTCAGTCAATATGACAAAATTTCACAACTTTTATTTTTTGACCTTATTAAAAGTAAACTCAAGGGCAAGGCATGTGAAATAGTTGAAATAAATTTTCATGTCGAATCTTGGGAAGGAATAAAACAGATTTTGATCAATAATTTTGGGGAAAAAAATAGTGCAGAAAACATAGTGTTTAAAACAAATGTTATTGAATTTTATAATGAAATAAAAGACAGACTTCGCAGCCTGAATAATAGAACTCGTATAGATTCAGGAGATAATTTGAACAGTCAACAGATAGTCGTAAATAATATGAAAACAGCTCTAAATATTTTCAAGTCGAAAATGCCGGAACCCATGAAAACGGTTTTAGCATGTAGGAATCCTGACAGCCTTGAGAATGCAATGGATATCCTTTTTTCTTCGGGATACGCTTACTATGGCATTGAACATGCGATGAATAATTTTAGAAAAGTTGAAAAATCTAACAATGGAAATAATCGTAAGACTCATACAAATGGAAATAGCAATTATCGAGCAAATAGTTATAATGGAACAGTTCATCGTTTTAATTTAAATAGATATAATCAACATAATCATGGACCTAATACACAATATAATCATAGTAATGATAATGCGCTAGGTAATAACAATAGATACCAATATGGTACTGGTCAATATAGTAATAATGACAACTACAACTATAATAATGAACGATGTTTTACAAATAATCCTTTAAACAGTCAGAATCGCCAACCCTTTTCAGAACCTATGGATATAAATATAGTACAAAACTCGGGAGAAGTTACTGAGCCATTATTGACCCAGGGAACTTTTAATATGGGTAATTCTACTAGTGCACGAAATAATGTTTGTGATTTGTCGAATCAAAACGATGCAATACAAAATTTTCACTTTCAGGCCTCTGCGGACAACTACCTTATATAGTAATCAACTCCAAACTTAAATTTATAGTAGATACCGGAGCCACGCATTCCATAGTTAATCCAGGGATATTTCACCCAAAATTTAAAATACAATCACGTACTTTGACGTTAAAAACCCTACAGAACAGTATAATTACAAACGTTGTTTATCAAATCCCCATGTTTAATGAATTAGGGGATAGTAAAGAGAAATTACTTTTAGTAGAATGTAAATTTCATAATGACTATGATGGAATCATAGGCAATGATATCCTACAGAAATACAAAGCTGTTATAGATTATAATGATAACAAACTGACAGTTAACAATAGAAGCGTTCCAATTTTATATTTAAGGAAAAATCGAATAGTTAAATTTATTTCGACTATTAAACGTGGTTTAATACACACTAAAGAACATAGGAACTCTGCTGGGAAAACTATTATTTCTGAAGGTATTTACAATTTGGATAATTTTAAATTTGAAGTAGAAACCACCACTGATTGTTCCGATGTAATATATTTGAATGAAGATAATTCGTGGCCAGTTTCTCCGGAAAACTACTACTTAGTGGATGATGGAACATTACAAGAAGGAGATGATAATCGATCCTATTTGGACCTAATTAGAATAGATCATTTAAATGATGAGGAAAGGCTTAATCTATTGAAGACTTTAGCACACTATAGTCAGCTATTTTACAGGAAGAACTCAAACTTAACATTTACAAGTGCCACCAAACATCGAATAGTCACCAAGGACGATATACCGGTATTTGCTAAGACATATAGGTATCCCTATATTCATAGAGAAGAAGTGAAGAGGCAAATACAGGAAATGTTAGATAACAAGATAATTAAACCTTCCAATTCTCCTTATTCTGCTCTAATATGGATTGTTCCCAAAAAGGAAGACGCCAGTGGAATTAGAAAATGGCGCATAGTTGTAGACTATAGGAAATTAAATGAGAAGACCGTGGACGATCGTTTCCCAATCCCGAATATAGAAGAAATCTTGGACAAACTTGGCAGGTGTATGTATTTCACCACATTAGATTTAGCAAAAGGGTTTCACCAAGTTGAAATCGACGAAAGGGACACTCATAAAACCGCATTCTCAGTCGAGGGTGGGCATTACGAATTTTTAAGAATGCCCTTCGGATTAAAAACAGCCCCTGCGACATTTCAGAGGTTGATGAATGAAATTTTAGGTGATTTAATCAATAAAGTATGTCTGGTGTATTTAGGTGACATCATTATCTACTCCTCGTCTCTTCAAGAACATATAGTCGCTTTACGTTTGGTACTTGACAGACTGGCAAATGCGAATCTCAAAATAGAAATAGATAAATGTGAATTTTTAAAACGGGAAACCGAGTTCTTGGGACATATAGTTACACATCAAGGCATAAAACCAAACCCAAAGAAAGTTGAATGTGTTGCCAATTATCCCTTACCGAAAACAACCAAACAAATAAAACAATTTTTGCGGCTCAGCGGCTATTATCGTAAATTTATTAAGGACTATTCCAGGATCGCTAAACCAATGACCAAATACTTAAAGAAAGATGCTAAAGTGTATATCAAGGATCCAGAATATATCAGGAGTTTTGAAACATTAAAAACGATTCTTATAAATGATCCAATACTGGTTTATCCAAATTTTGAGAAACAATTTGTTTTAAATACAGATGCGAGCAATTTTGCTCTTGGCGCTATATTATCACAGGACAACCACCCTATTTGTTATGCTAGCAGAACTCTCAACGCACATGAGATCAATTATAGCATAGTGGAGAAGGAATTATTGGCGGTTGTTTGGGCGGTTAAATATTTTCGACCCTATCTTTTTGAAAGAAAATTCATTATAAAAACCGACCATCAACCTTTACAGTGGTTGTATTCGATAAAAGAACCGAACTCTAAATTAGTTCGCTGGCGATTACAATTAGAGGAGTACGATTACGAAATTTGTTACAAACAAGGAATTAATAATGGAAATGCAGATGCACTTTCACGTTTAGAACCAGAGATAAATCTAGTTGAAGATCCTAATTGCAAAATTATTTATCAAAGTAATCTCCCATTAAACTTATATCGGAGTCAAATTATTGTAGAACGACAATCAAATTCCCTTAAAATCATTAATATAAAATTTTTTAGCAATAATAGGAAATTAGTAACCGCAGAAAGATTTGACGAAAATGATATGATATCCCTTATAAAAAATTATTTCCACCCAACTAAAGTAAATGCAATCTTTATAAAAGGCGATAGTGTGTATGAATTATTTAGGGAAACTGTTTATAAATATTTTAGAAATTCAAATCTGAAGATTGCACTGTGTTATAAAGTTCTTAATGACATAGAAAATGAAGATGATCTTCTTGAATACATTAAAAATGAGCATCACCAGAACAATCACCGTGGCATAAGTGAAAACTTCCAACAGCTCAAGTCAAAAATATATCATCCTAAATTGAAGCTCAGAATTCAGCAATTTATTAATAACTGTTACATATGTAACATTGAGAAATATGACAGAAAGCCAATCGCACAAATGTTTAGAGTTACGGAGACTCCTGACAGGCCAAGAGAAGTAATACATGTTGATGTTTTTTACAGAAAACCTTGTTTCTTACATTTATAGATAAATTTTCGAAATTTGCACAGGCAATTAAAATTGAGAACAGGTCGTGGGTTGAAATAAAAAGGGCTCTTACTCATTATCTTAGTATTGTAGGTGATATCAAGAAGATTGTGACCGATAATGAATTAGGTTTTAAAGCACTTCCCTTAACGGAATTTTTGAGAGAAAGGAATATTGAAATTCATTTCATATCTAATAACAACCACAGTTCAAATGCAGACGTAGAACGCTTGCATAATACAATGAACGAACATATTCGTCTTCTTCGTCATGATCCAGAAAGGGATACGGACACAGTGGAAGCGAAAATTTATAAGGTTATAATGTTTTACAATAATTCAATTCATTCAACTACAGGCTACAAACCTATTGATTTCAATAATGGTAATATAACCGTGGAAGATTATCCGAGGATAAGAGATCAAATTGTTAGATTAAAGGAAAGAATCATATCAAAACTAAATCATAATCGGGAAAATTGTGAAGTTCAAACTGGTGAAGTTTATTTAAAGAATGAAAGAGGAGGAAAAAATCATGCAAAGTTTAGAAAAGTGAAAGTAGATAGATTAGACGATGACCATGTTAGCACTCAAACAAAACATAAATACTATAAGTCACATATTAAAAGAAGAAAAAAGCATATGTAATTTAGTGGAACATTGATTTTTACGAATAGATTTGAATGATAATGACTGCTTTATTAACATGAAAAAATTTAACAAAAAAGAATATTGATTTTTTTTTTTTTTTGAATCTTATTTCTCTCTCGATCAAATAATATTTGTAGATACATATATGTAGATATACATATATAGTTTTAAATGAAACTTTCAGAAAAATTAAAGGACACAAAAAAATTGGCATAATGAAAATAGAAACGATTTTCTTTTTCTTTCAATTAATAAAATATTAATTTCAAATAAGAAAAATAATAATGATTTATAAAGTATTAATTAAAAACAAAAACAAAACACACATATATATATATTACAATATTAAAACAAAAATGTATTTTTGTACATATACATACATAATTTACAATATATTATATGTATTATATAATTTATAAAGTAAAAAAAATGTATGTACATATATATTTACATATTATACGTATATTTTTTATTCCCTTTCCTCGGAGCGTCAATGTAACGATGGGGGTGTTATGTGTACGTAACATATGAATACCCTAATTATTTGAATTATAATAATAAGTGCGTATTTATTGCAGTTAATTAAATGTTACGAAGTGTAAATATTATCATTACAATGTATATAAGATAAGTGCACAATTACACTTATGATTCATACAAATTATATGTTATAGGTTAGATCATGTAATAAGTTGGATCATACATTTTGTCGTAGGTTTGATAATACATGTTTGTAATCATACTTTTTGTTATCTATTTATGCATTTCCAATTCTATTTTTTGTTAAATTTACTATTTCTTATTATCACTGATTCTGCATGCCAAAATTTGTACTGTTATAAATGATATTGTTGTAAAAACCAAAATAAAGCATGCACAATCATGATCGATCATGTTTTTCTTAATGCGCAATTTCTTTTAAGCATAAATAGAACTTTCAATTGGAGATGTCATTATTATTTTTAAAGTCAAATGTAGAATATTTACTTTGTGCAAACTATTATATTAAACTACATAAAAAACATTTATATTTAAAAAAACAAATAATTAAAATAAAAATTAACATTAAATAAATTTAAATAAAGAAAATTTTAAAATTGTTTTTTTCCATTTTTTTTGTTAATAAAAAATCCTACGTTAAAACTGTTAAGCTCACATCACTACCGTGTAAGGTGACTTCATCTCAAAACGCACGTACAAAATATCCATTACAGCATGATATGTATAAATATAGCGACATACTATTAAAAACACATGTCATTGGTATCTGGATCATCCAATACAAACCTAAATTTAGATTTATAGTGCTCGATGTTGTCAGTGATGATCGGATCAATGTCATTATCAATGAAATATGACGCCGCCTAATATTTAAAGCAAGCAATGACTTTTTTGGAATGCATTTAACGCTCTCGGATCTCAAGTGGATTGGTGTCTACAATTTTGTTTGTTTACATATTCACTCACCCAGAAATAGGCCTCCTCTTTGAAGACAATTTCTTAGACAGAATAACAGAAAATGATAAAACAATTTAAAATAAGTTAAATTCTCTCACAAAAATACACTGGTTTCCGGTGTCTTTTGCTGGATCCATATTTTGGTTACGAAACAGTGCTCAATCGTCTAAGTTGAATAAAAAGAAAAGTTTTCTCATGCGCAAATGGTTATACAAAATGTATATAAGATGTCTACGGCTTCCAAAATATCTCGTACTTTTAATGTCAGATCACCCAACACAGTATCGCAATTCCTCCAATTGATTTTATCGTAAAGACTTCAACTTGGCATCGAAATCTTTTGGCATCTTCCGTGCTTGTGCGAACACAACGACATTTATTAAATTTCTTTAACAAAAACAAAAATGATGCTTTAAACCTAGTTTTCATCAAGCTTGGCCTTGCTTTCAAATAGTTTTTTTTTTACTGAGCACATAGTGAATGTGAAACACAAACTAAAGAATGCAGTTTTTAAAAGTTCTACAGAATTCAACTCAAAAATACCCTTAGAATTTACGAGCAACGTTGATCATTTAAAAGTGAGCAATTTAGAGTCAGTCCTGCCCTCGTAGAAGATTTTTTTCATGGAAACAAAATGTGTAAAAAATTATTTAAGAATATATAACGCTATTAAAAATGCTAATAAAAATATCACACCTCTACTGGAACTGCTCAAGACCGCCCAAACTGAGGTAAGAGTGTCCAAGGACCAGTTTCTACCACTGATACAATTTAATTTTACTTACTTAATCCTTCATTGGTCATTACAACTCTTTAGTCAGGATTATAACCTAGCTTTTTACCAGCGGAATCTACAGTTTGAAGTCGACTTCGAAACACAGACTTTTTTGAGAAAGTTTTCATGGCAATTTAATCTCAGATTTTTGTTCGGGAAGTTGGGGATGCAGTTTGAACCACAGGCTCTCTCCCAATAAGTCAACCCACTACCTACAAGGCTACAGCAAATTTTTAGATCTTAAGACTACAACAATTGGCAATGAACAGTTTTTGTCCAGCAAGGAAATTCCACAGGTCTCGCCAAGACAACATGTTACCGTGATCAATTCATAGAAATTTATGTACACAGACGCTAGATCGGTGCATTCACCTATTTCTATATAGGAATATTTCCATAAAGCAAAGACTGAAAACTACTTTATTACAACTCCTAAGTTCGTGCGGAATATTCAGCCTTATCACATGAACGCAGTGGCCAATGAAAAAAAGGAATGATGAGGTACCAATAATATGATCGGTCTTTTGTCTTAGCTAATCAATCAACAACTAGATTACCCTGATTGACTATGCATACAGGCAAGGTTTATGAACGGATGACGGACTCTCTCATTTAGACGTGCCACGGATATTGAGTGATGGCCATTTGAGCCTTCTTGACCAGCCTTTGGGGATCCATATATATATGTGCTTTAGACTCCTTAATATCTTTAATAACTCACAGCTCTATAAATATCAGATACTTCGTTTTGAAAACTACCGCATTTGTCCAGTTTAAAGCCATAATTGGTCATTTCAACCCTTCAGTCAGGATTAGCTTATTACACCAGTTATGTTGTCTGGACCAACAGCTTATAGCCAAATCTGAATGACAGATTTTTGAAAATCTTTTCATAGCGATTTTATTTATTCTCCGAGTGTTTGCCGGAAATCTGCTGAGAAAAAGCCGCCAAAGAAATATTTTTTATATTTTGTTTTGTTGGAGATGTCTGACCTGGGGTTTGAACCGAGGCCTCACGCCTAATAAGCCAATACACTACCTACTAAACTGACTTATTAACATCACTATAGATTCTAATTCGATGTGTTTTGGGGAGGGAAAAATTATTTTCAAACAAGGAGGTAAGAAGGAAATGGTCTATATTTTTAAGATATGATCTACGACGATCTGTCGATATAATATAGAGTCGATTGACAGGTTTGTCAGTAATGTAATATCACTTTGGAATTCTGATGGCTGTTTTTTAACTATCTTTCTGATGTAAAATACTACATCGTTTTGCTTCTTCTTATTATTGAATGCTGGTTCTTCTGCTTCAATAATTATTCTTTCAAATTATGCTGAATTGTACTTCCCTTGCTCTTTGCTGTACGATTCCTGCTGACATTCACTGTATATGTTTATTTTAATAAATTCGACAGCTTAATACAATACATGTGTGGCATTGGGTGGATGGTATACGCAAATAAGGCACACACTCTTGTGTAAATTTGAAATTGTATACAAAATTGTGTGAAAGCCACAATTCAAAAGTGTAAATAAACATTAATGATCACTCATTTATGCTTTCATCATACAGACTCATGCGACTTCTATGTGTTGTGTGATGTTTTTTTGGAAGACGAACAAGTTAAATAGACCGTACCATAACACACTGGCTATAAATTAATTTCTGTCTGTCCGATAATTATCCATTAGACAGTCGTAATATATAGCTTAAGTGTATAGAGAAAATAATTCATCACCGTAAAGCGTAAATGTCATTTACACATCGAGGTTCAGCTTAAACTTTACATTAACTTTATATACAAAAATGAAAACGCATGGAATAGGCAATGTGAAAACCAAGAAAGTAAACAAATAAAAATGTTTATTGTAACTATAATTCGCTATTTTGCATTAAACTATTGGGTAATTTCAGGCTAATTAGTTATCCCACCATAGAAGTCGCCGTAGTCTAGTAGGTAGTGTGTTGGCTTATTAGACGTAAGGCCACTGTTCAAACCCCAGGTCAGACATCAAAATGATATATGAAAAAATATTTCTTCGGCGACTTCCTCTTCTCAGAATAAATAAAATTTGCCATGAAAACTTTCTCAAAAAATTTGTCATTCGGAATTGACTTTAAACTCTATAAAAATAACATATACAACATAAGTGGAGTGAAAACTAGATCGTAATCCTGACTAAAAGGTTGTAATGACCAATTATATATGTATGATAGAAGTAGAAATATTTAGTCAATTCACACAAGCCGTTGTATCGTTGTATTGAGTGTATTGTTGGATGAATATACGACAGTGTATGCTTGTTGTTGATAAAACTGATACACTTATACACAAATTTTCCGTATGTTTTTAAAAGTTTTATTGGTTTCGTGCTAACAAATTGTGCGAATGAAAAAAATGTGTAAATGTTTCCATATGTTTTTAAAACGTTGTGTTGGTTTCGTGCTATCAAATAGTTTGAGTGCCAGTGAACCAGCTTTGAAAATAGCAGAGTGGATTAATTTGCAGGCAATTTTATAGCACATGATCTTGTAAAATTTGCTAAGCCTGTTGCACCCAAGTGGCCAATAGTAGCCGTAACACAAAAAGACTTCTTTGGCCTGACTCCACCTTATCAATATTACCTTACATACATCGATTTATACTTTAAAGTACATTTTTCCTATAATCTTAGTTACACAGAATCTCCGGTGAGTTCAAAGAAACTACACACAGTTACTAAAGTATACATACGGTTAAAAAATTTCAGTAATTTTTTAACTAATCCGTTTTCATTGAAAATCTTTATAGTTTCCTTGATGTTAAGATGATCTTTTGCATTGGTTAAAAAATTTCTGAAATTGAACTGAATTGTGGCCCTGCAAAGGCCCACAGAGGTATGCATCCGAATTAAAAATTTCACAAATTTCTGAACTAATGCAAACGACCGTCTTAAAATCGAAGAAAGATGTCAGACAATTATAAATATTTTCAACGAAAACGGATTGGTTAAAAAATTTCTGAAATTTGTTATCCGTATGTATACTCTTGTGGCTGAGTGTATATTATAAATACTAGGTTTTTCAACAGGGACTTCGAAACTTTGACAATTGATAACGGCACCATATTGAGGCTACATCGGTCAAATTAGTGGGCATTTATTTAATGTGTTTTGCTAAACTACCATGGATGGATGGATATAGCATTCAACAACAAATGCGAATAATAAAATCCAAAATAATGTACTGCGCATTTCGCCCATTTTACTATCGCCGGAATGGCCATACCATCGTGGAGAATAATTCGAGTTCACTGGTTCAGTAAACGATCGACGAAACGATTGACAAAACCCTAGATATGCCGAAAACCTCGCCGCTGTCCGTGAGACTGTACAGGAGAAGCCGGCCTAATTTGGGTCTGCACCCCGTACAAATTTCAACTGATCTAAGGTAAACGACCATAGACAACGATGTGAATGAGCTCTGAAACAGCTCTTATTTTCATCGAGAAATCATCTGCAGCGCTGAGTCCTATTTCCGTATGAATGGCTACATAAGCAACCAAAATTTTCTATTTGGAAACAATACCAATCCACATGAGATTCATGAGCGTTCAATACATTTCGAAAAAGTCATTGCTTGATGTGAATTTTAAGTGGACGGCATCATCGGTCCATATTCCTTTGCAATCACCTTTGGCAATGATTTAGCTGTCAACAGCAAGCATTATGAGTCGGCCTGACTTCAGGCCACAACTTCTTTTGGTCTGATTTGAATGCAATGATATGCAGTTCGAACAGAACGACGCTAAGTTCAATTGGATATTCTGCATGTACGATTTGACAGCATGATCATCTCAAGTGGAGGTGATGTGAACTGGCCGCCGAGATCGTAGAATTCGACATCATTATACTTTTTCTTGTGGGGTTTAGTTGAGTGGCAGATATATGCGAATAAGCCTCAAATACCAGCGGTCTTCATAGCCAACATACGAGTATCCCATAATATGATAAATTCCGTCTGATTTATGTTCATGAAAAATTCTATACTAAGGAGGCGCTCTGTCCAGAGAAGTAGTTGCGATCATTTCTATATAAAACGGCATGAAAGGTTTTCAAACGGTCGAAAAATTTCAATGATCTATCACATACATTTTGTTTTATTAAAAAAAAAAATTAATGAAAAATGTTAATGAATGTATTAAACTGCTTAACAATTTAAACTTGATTTTTCTGGGGACATATGGAAGTCATATATCGTGTGACTATTAGCGAATGTATGTTTCTTACAAATACCTTGTAATTATTGCACCGCTCTCTAATGTGAAAGGGAATATTTTTTTATTACTGCTTATCGATTAAAATTTTATTTTGCATTGCAAATTAAGAATCACATTCAAACTAAATTTATTGCCTTTCAATTTCATAAAACTCAAGAGTTTTGACAACTCAAAAAAGGAAAAAAATAAATTAGGAAAACAATAGAAAATTACAATCAATTCCAATTACCCAACATTCTCGGTCAACAAGGCTGCACTAAAAATCAAAATGTTGAAAGCATAAATCAACAAAAATAGTTTTACACATACACACTGACAGACATTCTTACCCATTCACACATAAACTTGATGCTATTTCTTCTTAAAGTTCAGAAATAAATTGTGTATCCTACATGCTCTCATTGTCTTATGCAATAAAACATGAAGAAGTTCATAGTAATTTGTTGTATAGAGAGTTTATAAGTTTAAATTTAAAAATGCAATAAAACAAAACCGGTTAGAAATTTTTTAAATTTATTTTTTTGTTGTAAAGATGTGGAAGATACAGTCTATGAAGATACAGGCCATGATATAGCACCCACTGGAATATATCCTAGAATTCTGGTTTTTTGTATTTTCTTTTAGTTTAGGATATTTCGAAAAATTTTAAATTTTTATAAATCCCTTAGAATTGCCATATCATATATCATAGCATAGAAATGTTTAATTCGAATTTAATGATGTAAACTTTCAATTTAATTGAATTTGAAATATATTACTCATACGCATCATATTACATGTACTAGAATAGTTACTCTGAAAAGTAGGCAGTAAAACATTTTTGATATTGTTATGTATGAAACCAATTTAATTAAATATCACTCATACGTCACATATGTTCTCAGTATTATTAATTTTACATATTAAATAAGTGCCATGGTGGATGGGCCATTTAAAAGTTTAAATTTATAAATGCAATAAAACAAAAATGGTTTGAAATTTTATCAAATTTACTTTTTTGTTGTGAAGTACAATTTTTCCGGTTAGAAATGGAATGGACCCATATTCGTGCAATGGCACCTTTCTTTACCCCCGTCTCACAGAAAACAGTTCAATGGTATCAAATCACAGCTTCTTGGCGGCCAATTAACATCAACATTTCGACTAATTGATGTCGTTGATGGCCGTTTAATCAACGGTTGACACCATAAATCGGTTGTGGCATTATATGTGTGGCAAATTGCACAATAATCATATCGATACCATGACGAGCGTTTACAAAACATTGGCTATCATGGTGCGATAGGTGTCTTCATTAAAGTTGCGCCGTCCTTATTTTTAAAGAAAAAAAATGCCAATGTTGCCTACACTTCACAAGTTGTACCAAACAGTCTGTTGTAATGGGTGCATAGGCTTCTGCAAGCCAAGACCACGTGTTGATTTTCTGTGCTCCAAATACGACAACTTTTCTTATTAACTCATCCACCAATTTAGCGTCATTCGAAAAGGTGAATTTTTTTTTCTTTACAAAATCGACATCATGGTGCAGTTTCTCGTTAGCCCAATAAATCCCAACATTGCCCAAATGTAAATCGATTCATTACGTGCCGTAAAGATAATTTACTGATTTTGTGACCGATAGATGGCCCAGGATATAAAGGGTGTTTTTTATAGAGGTATAGAACTTTAAGTTGGCATTACTTTTCAAGATGGCGACCGATTTAACAGCTGTCAAGTGATTTATTCTCAGTTTGGTTTGGCAATTCATCGTGAATAGACTCACCCCTGAATAACGCTTGCAAATAGTGCAATTTTATTTCGAAAATAATGGTTCTGTGCGGAAAACGTATCGCGCACTACGTCCCTTTTATCGTCGACAAAATCGTCCATCAGAGCAGTTAATTCGATTAACCATGGAATGTTTTCGCACCACGTATACTCTTATTGATAACTCGCATCCCTAGAGACGCTGTACGGTGCGTACAGAAGAAGCTATTGCTGCTGTAGAGCGTAGCATTGAGGAAGACCCGAATGAGTCCGTCCGCCATCGAGCACAGGAATTGGATCTGTGTCCATCCACTTTATGGAAGATTTTGCGGAAGGATCTTGGTTTGCGTGCTTACAAAATCCAACTCGTGCAAGATTTGAAGCCAAACGATCATCAAGTAAGGCGTAGATTCGTCGAATGGGCCCAAAACGAGATTACCGTTGTTCCCGATTTTCATAAGCGAATTTTGTTTAGCGGTGAAGCGCACTTCTGGTTGAATGGCTACGTCAACAAACAAAACTGCCGCATTTGGAGTGAAGGTAATCCTCAAGTGTATGTGGAAACACCGTCACATCCAGAAAAACTGACTGTTTGGAGCGCTTTATGGGCTGGTGGAATCATTGGTCCGTACTTTTTCAAAAACGATGGTGGCCAGAACGTTACAGTCAATGGTGATCGGTATAGAGCCATGATTACTAACTTTTTCATTCCTGAATTGAATAACCATGATGTCCAGGAGATGTGGTTTCAACAAGACGGCGCAACATGTCACACAGCTCGTGCCACAATAGATTTATTGAAAGACACATTTCACGTTTTGGACCTGTGAATTGGCCTCCAAGATCTTGTGATTTAACACCGCTAGACTTCTTTCTGTGGGGATATGTAAAGTCATTGGTCTATGCGGTAAAGCCACAAACGCTAGACTATTTGGAAGACAACATTCGCCGTAATTCGAAATTCATCGAAAATTGGACGTCCAGATTGGACTACATCCGCGCCAGCCGTGGCGGTCATATGCCAGAAATCATATTTAAAATGTAATGCCACAAGATTATCTTTCGGATAAATAAAATTCATGTCAATCGAATAATCCATCGTTGTTTTATTGCAACTTACCTCTATAAAAACACCCTTTATTAATACTAAGTCTACTTGAATTTATACTTTCAGAATCGATTAAGTCCTGCCTGTAAAACTTGTTTTCAAAGCACAATTTGATGTTTGAATAGATTTTCCATAGAAAAATCTATAATAGTAGGCACTCCATTGCTATTATCGGCATTCTATCCGTTATTATTATAAGAATAGGTAATAAACATTACAAAACCTAAAAAATCAATCCAGTATTGATCCTACACTATTCGATCTTAATCGTATCATCCCAGTTACTTTTATTAAAAACTATAATTACCGTTACTGTACTGGTATGAAGTGAGCGTAAAGATACAAATGTCTCCATAGAAAAGGCGTATTTTGTACCAAAAAATTATGATTATGATGCAGACAGCATCATTTTTTTTGTTTTCATTTGAAGAAAACTGTTGGAGACTGGCATGGAAAGCTCGTCAGGGCATATGGTGATCATGCTCTATCAGAAGCAACGTGCAGGAAATGATTTCGACGGTAAGAGGTAACGATTTTGATGTGAGAATTGAAGGACCCGGAAAACCTTAAAAAACTTCGAAGACGACTTGACGGATTGCAAACAATCCAGGAAGAGGACAGAAACAATTGACAGAAATTTTAAATTCTGTACAACAGACAATTTTTTTTATTATTTAAAAGCCATGGGAAAGATTCAAAAGTCTGGATAATGGGTGTCACATGAATTGAATGAGAGATGGAAAACCTAAAAATCACTGGAGAGATTTGACTTGAAAGATACGATAGAAAATCAGTTCTGACTCGAATTGTTACAGACGATGAAAAAATGTAATCCCAGTGTATCTGTGGTGTATTTGATATTATGTTTTTTTCATTATAATTGACCCGATAGTACCCATATTTAACGGATATTAGCAATAATCCAGGAAACATTCTTGTCTACAATGAGTTTGTGGATTTGCCCTTGAAGGAAGAATTTAATGTCGGTGTTGTTGAAGTTCTTTTTCTTGCTGATGGAGCCATCCTGGTTGAACCATTAATACAGATCGCCAACATAACAAAAGATCAATTTCAAACTTTTATTGATCGAAAAAAGACCAGAATGCATCACAAGACACGACAGAATAATTTAGCAACATGGTAATGCCCCCGTACGTAAAGCAAAATCGTTCCCGCATATTATCAAAGCATTATGCTGAATACTACTACCCCACCCGCCATGTTCGCTAGACTTGACCCGTTTCAATTATTACTTGTCTTCTGTAAATGGAAACACTTTGGCTGAACAGTACTTCGGGTCCTACTGGAAAGTCGAATATTGGGTAGCCAACTGGTTTGCTTCAAAAGACAAACAGTTTTATTGGCGTGGACTCATCAATTGCCTTGGTTTAGGTTAGGTTGACAGATAGCTTGTCGTTGACAGGTAAGTTCCCTCGGAGGCCGATGTGTTCTATTGTGATACTCAGAGTAAGGTAAGCCTCCTTGGCGATGGTGGTGGGCTTGAACGATGCTGTTTTACAAACCTTGCATGGTATGTGTTGGTTGGATTTTCAAAAAAGCTTGAACAAGAATCTTGTATTGGGAATTGAACAGAAATATTGAAGAAAAATGTTGAAATCATAATATTTTAAAAAATCTCTACTTGTGGTGAATGAATATCTTACGGGAAATACTTTATTAAGCATTTCAGGCGGTATCCTAGAAGTAAAGGATGTAAGCTTGCCATATAGGAAAGGAATTGTGGCCGTTTTACTCGGTACACGAAAGACTTCAAAATGCACGACATTCGCCTGCCGATTGAAGTGTGGCAATATCTTGTTTAAAGCACATGTCAACCTAACCGATTTTTTTCAAAAGAAAACAATAATCATGCCACAGACTATTAAGTACGATGGATTAAAACATTTTAATTTTATTGGCCTTGAAGAAGTACATTTCATTAAAACCTCCGATCCTCAAACATATTTGATGAAGCAAATTTCCCACACAACATGAATTTTAAAAGCAAACTTTAATGATTTTGCAGGATCGTTCGATCCATATTGTATTCATGGTGAAATGGCCAATCTGACTTAGCATTTCTGGTATTTTACACCAATAGGCCATACAGAAATTCATCTAAAACCAACGATTTTCATAATTACATTCAATAACTTAAGCGTTATCTTAAATTTCTACAAAAATTTTGAAGTGATAAGCAGATAATTTTTATTGTCATTGCCTAGACAAAGAATGTTGTTGTTGCCCCTACCAAATATTTATTTTTCACTTTAAATTCCAAGATAGAAGAACGTAAACGAACGTTTGCTTTTAATCTATCGATGCAAATGGAAAGATTCCAGGAATTTGTTCGACTGAAAAAGAGAAAATGTGATAAAATTTGAATATTCAGTCAGTCTTTCTTTGCATCATATATAGATTGTGCCTTTTTGTCTTTGGTTTTGGCAAATAATACAGTTGCATTTGTACTCGGCTACTGCTACAAAAAACGCTCAAGAGAAAATATGTCTTGGCAACGCAGAATAATTTATTTTCAATATCAATGCATTTGCATGCATTTGCATGCATTTAAAATGTAAATTTGTTTTCCATCTGTATACGGTGTACATATAACAGTTGTAAAGAAAATTTGAGAAAGGCAAGCATATATGTACATTGTACATATATACATATACATATATATAATAATATGTAACGTTATTTTAATAGTAAAATTTTTTTTTTGTAGTTTGTAAAAAGAAATTCGTGCGTACGTAATTGGTCCCTACAATCCTTCAGCCAGGACTACGACCTAGATGCTCACACCATTTATTTTGTGTGTGTTAATTTTATTCATGAGTTGCGGGACCTACAGTTCAAAGTCGACTCCGAACGACAGATTTTTGGGAAACTTTTCTTGGCAATTTTTTCACTTCCAGAGTTTCTGCTAGAAATCTACTGGAAAAAGTCACTAAAGAAAAATTTTTTCACATTTCGTCGTTTTTTGGAGATGTCTGACTTGGGGTTTGAACCGTAGCCTCGTGCGTAATAAGCCAACACAACGCCTACTAGACTACAACGACTTCGGGTCACATTAAAAATGGTCCATTGCGCACTACTATGAAAAATAAATGGGAATAAAAGAGGATCGTCAACCAGATCAAGATCAATCCAAGGTCAAATGTCCTAAAACCGTGAGATGTGGTTGCAAACATTTTACCACAAGCTACGATATTAAAGCAATACGTGGAATATTTTTAATGGCAACATCACATACAAAAATCCATTAAAAATGGAAATAAAAAAGATTCGATTGCAGTCTGCTCATTGTTGCTTTGGGGATAAAATTTCTTGATTTTCTTTGATAAGTACCATAGTAGGTCTTTAGTAAACAGCTTGAGTACTTCAGAAATTGGTGTTGAACAATTGTCCCCGCGTTATTAAAACTGAACCGCAATCATAAAATTTGATCGCTGTTGAAAATTTGTGGGGAAAGCGGGAAATTTAAATACAAAAGCAAACTTTTTCGAACGAAGGTGAAGTAAAAAGGCCCTTTGGAATGAACGCAATGAATTAAGCTACCAATATGCAAAAAAGCTTGCTGAACCTGTGCCAAAGTAACTTAAGAATGTCATTCGCGGAAAATGCTGTCCAACTAAATATTGAAAACGTTTCTATTTTTTTCAGTAGAATTAATTTAACGTAGCTTCTCACACCACTTATGTTGTGTGTGTCAATGCCATATATTAGTGGCGGAACCTACAGTTTAAAGTCCACTCCGAACAACAGATTTTTGAAAAACTTTTTAAAGGCAATTTTATTTTACCCGCAGAGTTTTTGACAGAAATTTGTTGAGAGGAAGTCGCCGGTTTGTTGGGGATATTGGGCCTGGGGTTTTAACCGTGGTCTTAAGCCTAATACGCCAACTCAACAAATACGCACTAACTAGACTACGGCGACTTCAACCTTAAATACAAACAAATTAAATACACACAAAGAACACTATAGAAACAGAGGGAAGTTGTCAATATTTTTAACAATGTAATGTTATGCTTAAAGAAATCTAACAGACCAGAGACTCTGTTGTCAGATCAGCATAGTGCACTGTCCCTGACACTCGAGTGAGAATATCAACACCATGACATATTTGCAATCTAAAGCATAGATTTTACATATATGTGTGTATTTTTGTGTGTAATAAAAAGAGATAGTAGAAGATTCACATTCATATGATTGTTTGTAAATAAATTTTTATATTCCCTGATTTTAGGGCATTATGACTTAAACCAAATACAACATTAACTTTGGTAGACAAGAGAATAAAATACTAAAATATGTGACAGCAGATACTATTACTATATAATATGATAGAGTGTGTGTGTGTATTTTACAGTACCTTTACTGTTGCTATGGCTCCTGTCTGTTTTCTTAACGTCATAATATTACTGAATTTCTCAGTACATTGAGCACTTGTGTGACTTGCATTATTTTTAAATAAATTTATTTTAATAAAAAACAAAAAACTATTGTTGTACATATCGATGCAAGCATAAGCCCACTTACATATTAGTTACACTATTTGTACATTGACAGTCAAAACTTGAAAGCAAAATTAATAGTTTTCGTCTCTTCTCGAACTTAAATCGAATATAAGGAAATAAAGAGGACATCTAAGCTTTGATCAGTTATGATATTCACACTGAAGCTACATTTGTCAAATTAGCGGTCTTTAATTCAGTTTGTTTATAAAAATTCACCATGTACGACGATATACAACTACATATGTTCGTCAAACAGGCTCAGGTGAATTCTGCAGATGAGTGTAATATTCATTGGAAAACATCTTCAGCGATAAGACCCATTTCTAGATCAAAATTATCAAATTTGAGACTATACAAATTCACATGAGATCCAAGATCGTCCAATGCACGCTAGCGGCATCATCATTCCATATCTCTTTGACAGGCCATCACTGTCAATGGCAAACACTATAGGTCGAAGGCCTGAATTGGATGATCTGAGCATCAACGACATATGATTCCAAGCCACATAGCCCATGGCACATTGGATATTCCCAACTAGCGAATCGATCCAGTTACACTTTTTCTTGTGATATTTTCTTAAGTCGCAGGTGTATACAAATAAGTCACAAATCACAGCGGTCATCAAAGTTAACGTAACCCATACCAGCGATTAAATTCAGCCAAGGTTCCACACATAGTTGATTTTTTAAAATTTTGTTTTATTTAAATCTAAAATAAGAATGAGGCTTCGTTGTATTGCCGTATTTTAAGGCCTTTGTGGTATGTGGCTTATTCGAAAATATCTAAGACTCAAGAAAACCCCGCAGGGAAAAGTCTATTTACTTTCTTACTTAATTGGCCATTAACAACCCAATTAACGGATTTCGGCCTGCCGCAATACATCCTTCCAGACGCCTCTTCTTCTTATGCGCCATCGCCAGTTGGTCACACCAATCACTGACAGGGCTTCATCGATTTGGTCCTTGCAAGGTCGTCCTCTTCGCCGAATTCCGCAGATCTCCGCATCAAATACCCGTCGCGCCAGAGCATCCTCCTCCATTCGAACGACATGGCCTAGCCAACGCAGCCGCTGGATGTTAATACACTGCACAATGTCCATGTCGTTGAAGAGCTCATACAGCTCACTGTTGGATCGGATGTGGAAATCATCGCCAACTTGCACTGAACCGAAGATTTTACGGAGGAGTTTTCTCTCGAACACTCTCAAGGCTGCTGCATCCGTGCTTAATAGGGTCCATGCCTCTGCGCCATAAAGAAGCAAGGGTGGGATGAGCGTCTTGTAGAGTATTAGTTTTGTCGTACGAGAGAGGTCTCTGGAACTCAATTGCCTATTGAGACCATAGTAGAACCTGTTGGCACGAGTGATCCTGCGCTTGATTCCAGGAAAAAGTCTAGTGGTATTGAATCACACCATCTCGGTGACCAGTTCACATTACCACTACGTAAGATGACCATGCCGGAAAAAAAGCTCATGGAGAATATCAAATGTTGCATGTGAGCTGTGTAGCACATAGCGCTGTCCTGTTGAAATCACATGTCGTTGATGTCCAGGTTATTTCTGGCCAAAAGAAGTAGGTACTATATGTAGTAGGTAGGCTTGCTGTGATGGCCTAGCCAACGTTGGTCTCCAAGAAATCTTGATCGACGCAGTCTGCCCAAAATACGCACCAGGTGCTTGGTCAGGTATCATATGCTACGACATTTTCCGAGACTGAAATTTATTGCGGAAATAATGAATAAGACACAGTATTTAAACATTCTAGGGTGCCCTGGTAGTCTAGTGGGTAGTCTGATAGACTATTAGCGTGAGGGTCGTGCGATCGATTCTCACCAGAGATTCTGGTCTGTGACAGTACACCGAGCAAATGGTCAAACTTTCTCAGCTGGTATATATTGAATATAATTTGTAATTGTATTGTAATTAATAAATAAATAAAAATAAATAAACATTCTAAAGAACAAATTCAAATTCAACAAACTGATACATTAAATGCCAAATGGGTTAAATGATGGGAGATCCTACTAAGAATTCTTTACAGGGATATCACATTAAACATTTTTTGTTTTACAATAAAATAGAAAGAAATTAATAAAGTGAATATAAAAAATAGCAAATCAAAATCATCAATCAAATCAATCAAAAATAATTTGATTAAAATTCTTAAAATTGCTAAAAATTTACTTTGCTTCCCAAACTTTTGCTGTTCACTGTATACCGATACGAATTACAGGCATTTATTAATACAAACAAAAGGTGTAGAAAACACAATAAATTTTTTTCTCCACAATTATTATTGTGATGTAAAATATATAAACTATTGCATACACATTGATTTGTAAGGTTTTGTGTAAAAAATGTATATAAAAAAGCATATAAAAGAAGGATGTAAAAATAAA
The DNA here is from genome assembly GCA_936449025.2 of Sarcophaga subvicina. Lineage (NCBI taxonomy): Eukaryota > Metazoa > Arthropoda > Insecta > Diptera > Sarcophagidae > Sarcophaga > Sarcophaga subvicina. The sequence goes on from OW388080.2 coordinate 89,084,065, forward strand.
ATAAAGGAATAAATCATAGTAATAGGGTTTTCTTTTCTGAAAACTGAAAACAAAAAAACAAAAAATATATTCAGCAGCGTAACGTTTTCACCCTTCCTGCTGTGTTCTAAAAAAAAAAGAAAACTAAACTTAGCTCATGGCTCAGTATCCTTTTGTAAGAAAAAAAAATATTTTCAGTACCTTTTAAATTAAAATTTAAAGTTTTTTATTTTGCGATCCGTTTTTCTTCCAAAATATTTGAAGATTTATTAATGATATGTATTATTTTTATTTAATTAAATTGAAATAAAACGACCCTGGTATAGTCAATAATAATTTCAGCAACAAAGAAAAAATTGTAGAACACAAAAAAATTTCATTTTGAGGGCAAAAAAAATCGACATTTTTTTGTAAGAAAATATAAAACCATGAGTAAAAAAATATTGTCTTTATATTACACTTTTAGCCGCACGTAATGCAGTCAGTGCATGTGAATAGGGCACTTTGGGGGAAACCAATATTATCATTCAGTAGAACAAGATAATGAATTTTCAGAGTAGCTGCAAGGCAAGTAATTAAACAGATTTGACAGAATAAGGATGTGGGATGAATTACAAAAAGTAAATTTTTTTTTGATCTTCTGATGTAAGTTAAAGCTTTCTCGCCTTTTAATTTGAACGATCTGCTTTATTATGTATTTAATCTTCTTAAAGCATATTATTCCGCACCCTCACCCTTCCTATGACCAAAACAGAACACGCGATTTAAATTGTATTTCATGCAATGAAATATTTATTAGCAATTCTCAAATACTTTCTTTAATTAAAATGTTTCAGCTTAGTTACGTCGAGACCTGAACTACAGAGTGCTGTTTTAGGACTGACTATTTTAAACTGAAGTCACCGTAGCCTAGCAGGTAGTGTTTTGGCTTATTAGACTTAATGCCTCGATTCAAAACCATGGTCAGTCATCTCCAACTAAACGAAATACGTAAAAAGATTTCCCAGGCTATATTCTTTCAGCAGATTTCTGGCAAAACGACTGAGAGAAAAAAATAAAATTGCCGTGGAAGTATTTCAAACATCTGCCGTTCGGAGTTGAATTAAAACTGTGGTGTGAGAAGCTAAGTTGTAAGACTGACTCAAATGTAATGATTAATTATGTACGTATGTATTTTAAACCACATTTTAATATTAGAAAGGACATCTCCGGCCATTTTGCAGTGAGTCTCAGCTTCGTTGGCAGTAGAAGAGCATTTGCAACACTGATAGGGATATAAAAGAACTGACTGTCTTCCTTTTCTAAATCGCATAGCTGCACTATTACGCTGCTCACAGGTCACTATCCTCTTGGAAAGCATGTCGATTCCCTTAATCGACTTCTGCACAAGATGCGCACCTGCGCTTTATTTGCTATAAAAAAGCAGAGGACTTCTTTGTAAGTTTTGTCTCAACTCTCATAACGAAGTTGAGATAGCTTCCTTTACTTGTTTTGTTTAATCTCTGGGTTATACATTGAATTATCTCATCACAATGGGTCTAACCGCTTGTCTACGAAACGACTTTACAGAAAAAAGAACCCAAAATTATTTCGAGAAATGAACTCCGTTTAAAAAATTTTTAAAATAATTTCAACTCTGCTCATAACAAACTTTCGTCTGAGGTTATGTTCATTGTCTAACAAGTTCGTGTTGTCAAGTTAAAGAAAGAATAATTTCATACATGCTGGTAACTAACTCATTCCAAGAGTTTTCACTTTCTCCCTTCCAAAGAGATTATAGTTTTACAAATGGACTCAATAATGATACTTCCAACAAACAAGGGCGATGTATTAACTAACAGTAGGCTGGATGGTAATGAGACATAATTATGCAAAATCCCTTAGCTCTTGAATTGTTCTTGACTTATTAAACATTCCCAATGATGCCAAATCATGGCTAATTAATACCGCCACGACATGGCATAACACGACCATTAAATTCCTCGAACAAAAAAGGCATTGCCTCGTGGCAAGCGGCACCATCAAGAACGACATACCATCCAGGTCTATATCCTCAATTTCTGGCCACATTAAGCTGGTTATCATAGCGATCATAGAAGATCGTTATCATGTTCTCATTTTCGAAAAAAATTCGCCCGATGACGCGGCCAGCGCATAAAACGCACTAAAAAGTCAAACGATGATTTTCGTTTGTCTAAATGTGGCAATTCCTCTGAGGTGAAAGTACGAATCGTTGCTGAATACTTTTTTCGTTGTAAAGTCACCATTCACTTCTGCCTATTTAACCAATCATTTGGCATACAGACGACGCTTGAAATGGTCAGTAGGGAACAGTTTTTATATCAATTGAACTTTATATGCGTGTCAATTCAAATCTTTGTTTCAAATTCTTGGACACGACAACAATTGGAGGTTGAAGGCTCTTCTGCTACACTATCGCAAACAACAGCAGTGTTTTTCGCAGAACGAACTGGACACGCATGCACAGGCGTGTTTACAGTTCCTACAGGTCCGGTTCGCTGAAATTTGGACAGAATTCTGCCGATTGTGGACACATTTGGTCGATTGTGTTAAATAAAGAACTCACGAAGTGCACAAAATGAAATTTTATTTTAATTCCCATTTGAGTAAAAGGCTTCAACAATCTTAATGTGGTACTCAATTGTGGACCTCTCCATGGTTGAATTTTTAAATTCAACTTCTTACAAATCTAGAAAATACTGCGATAAATCATTAAGGTGATGAAGGAACAAACAACCAGGTAAACAACACTGTAGCTTTATGCAGTTGTTGACTGAAATGACAGAAAGTCAAGGACACCTAACATTTCCTTTCATGATATAAAAGCTAAAAAATCTGAAAAACGACAAAACAAACACAATCACTCTTTTATACACTCTTTCGTTCAGTCCTGCCGTCAATCATTCATTCAGTTTACATTTCTTTGTTTGCATTCATTTGTTTCGATGCAGATGCATAAATTTTGTTTCCATCAGATCTTCCACAGTGCTTTCTTGTTTCTTCTTTATCAATCTATTTGAATCCTTTTTCAAGTTTATTTTTAGTTTTTCATCATCTGTACTGAGGGATAATAGAGTCTTTTGTTGCATGCCAATTGTCTTGCGGCAAAGTATTGTTAGCATGTTAAGCTACCAGTTACTGTTGTTTCTTTTCGCACTCAGGTTTTTACTTAGCTAGGATATCACACTAAAATACTCACACTCTCAGACCAAAAAAATGGGAAATATTTAAGCCTCAGAAAAACATGTTTAACATCTAAATAAACTGGTATATAAATGGATATCAATAATTAGAATAAGAACAAGTTTCCACAAAAAGTGCTGTGGACGGCTCAATGGTCTAGGGGTATGATTCTCGCTTTGGGTGCGAGAGGTCCCGGGTTCAAATCCCGGTTGAGCCCACTGACCTTTTTACGGTTATTTTAGATGACAAAAAATGCAATTGAAATTAATAAAACTATCAATACTTCAGATATTTAAAAACTTTGAATACTAATACATACAGTGGTGGCCACGAATTTAAGACACGACATATGACTGACTTAGTTGTGATAATATTTATAATCATGTAATATCAAAATTGATATTCTTTATTCTTCTATGTACCCTTTAATACTAAGAAGAAGAACTATTATTTTATTTTGTTTCTTTTTACATTTTGTTGCTTTTTGATCATATTATTGTAAAAACGTTTATTTGAAATTGGCCACGAATTTAAGACATTTCAGAAATATATGGTTTTTAAGTGATTTTTTGGTGTTTTTTGAAGCTAAACGTTGAGCAACGAATGTTTTATTTTATTTTATGTTGGAATACATAGAAATATTTAATTATAAATGGTCAGAGGTACTTGGAATACCGATGCCGAGCGAAAACTGAACCAACAACTAAAATTTGATGGAAAAATAATAATGTGGATATCTCCATATAGCTGCTTAAATGTTCTAGATGCAAGATTTACAACGTGCTGGAACACATCAAGCAACATGGTACTGCCAAAAATGTCAAACAGCAACATAGAGCCCGAAAACCACACCCTAAAGTAGCTGCTAATAATCCTTTCACGAGATCATGGACCTAAAATATTTTTGATAAGATGTAAAAATTATCACAAATGTATAAATAAAATGTCGTGTCTTAAATTCGTGGCCACCACTGTATATAGGTTTCCAATAGTTGCTATTTTATCAACAAAAAGCATTGACTTAACATATTCCCACAATTTGAAATCCAGAATCGTTTATTTACAAAAACGCGTAAGGACCAGTTTCGAAAAGGACCAGTTTCGAAAAGAAAGTTTTTACAAAGAGTGTGCTTATAAACGAATGTTTTTAAGTAAATTTAGAGTACGGAGTAAAATTTTTCGCATTTATAAGCGTGGCATGCCTAGAAGCGTTATGCATATATCGAATAGTTAGGGAATAATATACGAGGTGTGATCAAAAAATAACCGTTATTTTCAATTTTCGTGAGTTATGTATGTTAGATTTTATCATTTTTTTATATTGATACACATGTCTGTTATATATGTTGACAATATCAGCAATTTTGGATTGTCAGTTTGTTTTTGACAGATAAAAAGGTTGTCGTGTTTTGATGTGCTCTTCGATTTTTTACTATTCGAAAAAATGGATCAAAGAAACAATATTAAGCTTTGTGTAAAAAATGAAATTAAATGTGCAAGGACATGTGAAATGTTGACTGTGGCGTTGAGCGAGTCTACTATTAGCAGAACACAAGGTCAATTGTGGTATAACCGGTTTAAGGAAGGCCGAGAAGATGTCAATGACGTTACTCGACCTGGTCCCCCGAGCACGTCAACAACCGATGAAAACATTGAAGCAGTGAAGAAAATGATTTTGTATAATCGTTGAGTCATCTTCATTTATTAATTTTATTCCAGAAATAGAGAAATTTTGTATCATTTTCAGGAAAAAAATTTTTGAGGTTTGTTTATTGACATATAAGCGCAGAAATAATATTAATAATAATATGATCTTAATCTATGGGTGGTGTGAATACTAAAGAGTCAGTTCTGAGCATGAAAATTCAGTGTAATGTTAGCTGGAACCGAGACATATTTCAGTTCCTTCAGTTCCTTCTAAAGATCTCATTATCTCTATCGTTCGGCTCATGCCAAGCAATTTTTACGGATGTCTTAGGCATGAAACGTGCGGTAGCGAAGATTGTTTGAAAATTGCTAAATTTTGAGCAAAAACAACGTCGCATGGACATCGCTTAGGAGATGTTGACGACGTTCAACGACGATCCAGATTTGCTCAAAAACCAAATCCCAATCATCCCAATGGAAGCGTCCAGAAGAGCCAAGACCGAAAAAACTACGAATAGTTTTGTCAAATGTTTTGCTCACTGTTTTCTTCGATTGCAATGGCGCATCATGAAATCTTGCCACAAGGTCGTACGGTCAATAAGGAATACTACCTTGAAGTTATGCGCCGATTGCGCGAAGCAAAAAACCAATCATCGATTTTGCACAATGATAACGTACAAGCTCACACATCGATGCTTGTGCCAAAAAAAAAAAAAACACGTAATCATGCCACAACCACCGTATTTAACGGACTTGGCCCCCGTTGACCTTTTCCTATTCCCAAAACTGAAGAAAGCGTTTTTGCTACGATTGAGGAGATAAAAGAAAAATTGAAACAGGAGCTGTGAGCGATACCAAAAAGCGTGTTTCAGAAGTGTTTCGAGGATTGGAAAAAACGCTGGCATAAGTGTATTATATCTGAGGTCGGTTGCTTTGAAGGAGACAATCTGGTTATTGATAAATAAATCAGTACTTTCCGAAAAAATTTAAAATAACGGTTATTTTTTGATCACTCCTAGTATATACAGTGTAAAAGTACGGCATAAATAAATGTCAATGTCTTTATTAACATTGTTTGGTTTTTAATACTATGTATAGTATATTTAAATGTAATTAAAACAAAAATATACCATAATTATCATTAAATTTCCATTTTCCATTTTTTTCAATTTTTATTATTATTTATGAGCTCGTTTAGATCGCATTGTAAACTCAATGCTGTGATCCCAGTCTCTTATTTAATTAAAGCGATTAAAATCAAACAACAACAGTTTAAAATACTAATTAAAGTGTGTTTATTTGTTATGAGTTTACAATAAAATGTGTTTTTGCTTTTGTAAATGAGTTTCATTGACTATTAAATTAAAAAACGTTTTTTATTATTTTTATTTTATAGCTTTTTATAGGCCAGTTTTAATTGTGAAATAAATTCATCATTAAATTCATAATAAATGTCAGTGCTTTGAACGGGAAAATAATTTATTTGAATATAAAAGTTTTAATTCCTCTATTAATTGCTTTTCAAAATTATAAAACAGCATTACACGTATACTGTCGTTTAGATGAAAGTAAAATTCATTTCAGCACCTTGTGTTAAGAGTAGTACGAACTCAGTTTAAGTTATGCTTCAGATTGTCACTTCATCATCATCACATGAATCTGGAAGCATATCGTTCGATATTTATATGGCACATTAGTTTAATAATATATTCAGGGTGTATTGAAAACAGCTGCTGCTCGCTGCTAACAACGACTGTTCCCAGCATAACACGTGCTAAGCACTCACAAGTTTTCTTCTAAGAAGCATTGATCATCACATGTTGATCCTTATCGTCACTGAATCTATATTTTGGGCTCCATTCTTAATACATACATAAATACATAATTGGTCATTACAACCCTTCAGCCAGGATTACGACCTAGTTTCTCACACCACTTATGTTGTGTGCGTTAATTTCATACATGAGTGGCGGTACTTACAGTTTAAAGTCGACTCCGAACGAGAAATATTTGAGAAACTTTTTATGGCAATTTTTATTTACTCTCAGAGTTTTTGCCAGTAATCTGCTGAGAGGAAGAAATATTTTTTCAAATTTCGTTTTGATGTTTGACCTGGGGTTTGAACCGTGGCCTTACGTCTAATAAGCCAACAAACTACCTACTAGAATACGGCGACTTCACTTCCATTCTTAATAAGTTTACTCAAAGTCTACATTGATTTCAAAACGCTGGTTATTAACCTCAGTTTAATCCTGGATTGTCTAATGCTTGACTCAGAGCTCCTCTTATTGTAGTTCTGCAACAAAAATATTTAATCCACTTGGCTGCGGAAAAGTCCTTGACTCTCTTTATCTTCCCATTCATTGAGCATAACTTTGTAAACATTTTCACCAACTCCACAGAGGGATGCTGGTAAGTCTTTTTGTTTGATACATACATACACAATTTGTCATTCCAACCCTTCAGTCAGCATTACGACCTAGTTTCTCACACCACTTAGGTTGTGTGTGTTAATTTTATATATGAGTGGAGGGACCTACAGTTTAAAGTCGACTCCGAACGACAGATTTTTTTTGATAAACTTTTCATGGCAATTTTATTTACTCTCAGAGTTTTTGCCAAAAATCTGCTGTTTTAAAATTACAGTTGAAAAGCGAACATTTTTCCAAAACCATACATTCATGGTCGGCAGCTGACAACACAAACCAAGATTGATAGTCAGTCATAATCGATTTTTCACTATTTTAACATATCTCCATAGATTATATAGTTTCGAGCACTAGCTGGTGTCTGCAGATTGTGTTTTGATTTCCACAGATCTAAGGTGTTGAACATAGAACAATTCATATATGTATGTATCTCAACTTTATCTATAAAGAAAAACACATTATCACATTAGTGTGTGTAGAAAACCTATATGTAGACTTTCTTCTAAGAATCGCTTGTGAAGTTTTGCTTCAAAGACACGAAGAGAAATTGATTTATTTTCAGAACCCTAAATGGAAGTCACCGTAGTCTCGTAGGCAGTGTGTTGGCTTATTAGACGCAAAGCCAGGGTTCGATCCCCAGGCTTCGCTGGTTACTGGTGGATAAAATTAACACATACAACATTTGTGGTGTTTGAAGTCGTTATCTTGCCTAAGCATTGCAATGACCAATTAAGTAAGTAGATAACCTTCTAATTTTTTATGCCAGTTGTTGTTAAGAATGCGTTGCAATCATATTAAATTTTCCGATAATTTATGATTTTAATAACAATTTTACATGAAGTTTATATAAAGTGTACCAACGAAAAATGGCAAAAAAAAATAAAATGGAAAACCAAAACCGTTCAGACTTCAAGTTTTTATGCTTAAGACTCTAAATAATCGTAAAGTGTTGTCCAGACTATGTTGGTTTTAATTTTGGGAAAACAACCAGAAGTTTCCCTACTAATGGATTTTTTTTTTTCTTATTAAAAATTTTTGCGAAAAAATCTGTATTTACCCGCTAGTTTCTGATGGTGGTAGCCACAAAATACTTTCTTTACGCTTCGGTTTTTATGTTCAGCTTTGAAAAAAAAAATATTTTAAACAACACATCGAGAGCAACATAATCATATACTGCTCTGTTGTGGCCTAAAGTTTACTTTGAAAGAGTTACAGAGTTACAGCACTGAATAACTGTAGTCGTTGCAAGCAAGTCAAACCATTTCCTTTCTGCTACTTGAATTGTTTTTATTTCTTTATTTTTTAAATTTTCAATAACAAACAGAAGCATAAAATTTATGCAAAAACTTAAACTAACGTACACGAGCAGTTTTAGCAGCAGTCTTAATCTATGTATTACAATGTGTAGTATTTTTAATATTGGTTAGGTCGTAAAGAAAATATTTTTTCTTATTTGATGTAAGGATTACGCAGGAATAAAAAGGAAACATGGAAAGCAAGTAAACTAATAAGGATTTGGTCGAAACAACTTTGCATCTCTGAAAGAAAAGTTGCCTTAAAGGTAAACAGTTTCACGATTCTTGTCAGAAAATTTAAAAAAAATAGCCTGGACTTTAGACATTTTAAATTTGAAATGTACCTGACTTAATGAAAAAAAAAAAAAAAGAAAGATTATACAGTGTCAAAAGTTTACCAAAGTATTATCTTTTTTTTAACGTAATTGCTGTCAGCTCAGGCCGGACATTTCTGGCATACACTCTGAGAGTTATTAAAATTACCATGAAAAGGTTGCTCAGAAATCTTTCGTTCGGATTCGACTTTAAACTGTATGACCCTATACTCATGTATAAAATTAACATACAAAAAAAAGTGTTTGAAGTTAGTTAGTAATGCTGATTGAAGGGTTGGAATGACCAATTATGTATGTATGTATGTATTACCTTGAGAACGACTTTGTCCATGGCATCAACTTCTTTTGGCCTGAATTGGATTATCTAGACACCAAAGACATGTGGTTTTAACAGGAAGGTGCAATGTGCCAAACAGCTCATGCTGTATGGGTTATTGGAGGGCATAACCAACTGGCGGCGCAATCGTGCAATTTGACTCCATTATAACTTTATTTCTTGGGTTTACTTGAGTCTTTGGTATATGAGAATGAGGAACAAGCCATAGGAGTCTTCAAAGCAGACATAACTCATGTCATCGGTTAATTCAATCTGATTTATGCGCCAAAGTCGTGGAAAATTGGACATTTTGGATGCGCTTCAAGACGTGGCGGACAATTGAACGATTTTATATTCCAAACGTAATGGCAACAAAGCAATAAAAAAACAGTTAGACAAGTGACTTCACATGACACCAAAGGAAATAATCCAATGGGGTTAAATCAAATGATCTTGATGGCCAATTGGTTGGATCATTACGTGAAATTATTTTTTCACCAAAAGTTTGTTTGAGCAAATCAGTTGAAACGTGCTCTGTGTGGCATGTGACTCTGTTCTCTGTTGGAATCTCATATAAGTGAGATTAATGTAAACTAATTGAGTTACGAGAAAATTTCTGATCATACCTTATACATTTCCATTGATACTAACGTTCTGCACATTACCGTTGACTCTGTGGATATAATGGTGTTTGGACACAGTTTCATCAGCAGCAATTTGTGCTTTATTTCATATATAAAACTTTGCAATTGCGATTATTTTATACACGGAACAAACAATGGCATTAAACTCAACATCTTATTTTGTCTTTCTATTTATTTTTTGCTCTTTTATGTACAAATATTTGCAATGAGTCAAGCGATAAGAATAAATACTTGATACGTCCAACAACTTGACGAAGAAACGACAGCGTCGTCCTTGTTTTATTAAGTTAAGCCGCTTAAGCAGCTTATGGCGATAGAATTCTTCTTCACAAAATAGAAGACGTGACCGTGTCTAAAATCTTTTTTTAAACACTCGCTTTCAATAATAGAAACAAAAGTATTCACTTATTTTCTATTGTCATGTCGTATAAAATATGATTTTATTATTTTCTTTTTAAAATCAGAAGAGACCTCAAAATGAATACATTAATACAACTGAAGTTTCTTTGGCTACAATTTTAAATGCATAAGAATAAAGAGGTACGTAGGAAACCACAATAAATCAAGCGAGTGTTTTAGATCCCCTTGTCTTTGATGACAATTCTTACAGTCGTTGAATTTTTTAAGCAAAATTCGTTTTTATAGGCGGAAAAATATTTTCCAACACAAAAAAATAATAAAAAACAATACACGTCGCATGTTGAATTACAATCAGCTCAAGTTAGCTAGTTCAAGTTAGCTGGTTATACGTTGTATGTTTAATAAAAACAATCGATAATCTGAGAGGAATGGCCGCATTACTGAGAGTGGAAGAGAATTATTTAAAGAGCTGTTGTTTGTAGTCGCCGTAGTCTAGTAAGCAGTGTCTTGACTTGAGGCTACGGTTCAAACCCTAGGTCAGACATCTCGAACAAAAGGAAATATGAAACAATTTTGCTTCGGCGACTGCCTCTCAGCAGATTTCTGGCAAAAACTCAGAGAATAAATAAAAACTTGGCATGAAATGATTGTTAAAAATTTATAGTTCGGAATCGCCTTTAATCTGTAGGACCTGTGCAAAATTAACACACGCAACATAAGTGGCTTGAGAAACTAGATCATAGTCCTGACTGAAGGGTTGTAATGGCCAACTACGGTTGTTTGTGCTTTAACAAGAGTATAAAAGGAAAAGAAATGTTTGTAGAATTTATTGGCAAGCGGTTGAAGATAAAATATTCGGCTCCTGATTTTCGATCACTTGCTCATGAGTAGGCATTCAATTTATCACTACCTCGCCATGCGTGAATTAATTGGCTTCTTACATCCCAACATGCTGTTTTATTGAAATACATTTCTTAAGATCGGCGTACATTGCAACGAATGACATTTTTAAAAAATATTGTTAAGTTAAGACTCTCTCAAATGATATTTAAAAGAGCATTTTTAATACATTCTTTCCGTGCTTATAATTTTTCGGTTGACGTTTAAATTTCTAACTATGCTTCAAATACTTTTATTCAATAAATCGCAAAAGTATTCTATTTCGGATCATCGTACCTAGATTGCTATACTGCATGTATATACTTCATTGGCCATTACAACCCTTAAATTAGGAATACGATCTAGTCTTCTTACACCAACCACAGTCCACAGAGTACCTCATTCGTGCGGACCAATTACCGTACTCTTTTTCGATTGTACGGCAACGTTGGCCTTCAAATGCTCAATTCAACAGCGTCAAATCGCAGCTTCTTGGCTACCAATTGGCATCACCATTTCGGCTAAGTTCGGCCATCGAACGTTTGACACAATAAATCGTTTGTGGCATGAGATGTTTGGCAAGTTACACCATTTGGCTGAAACCAAATATCGTTCACGTCAATACCACGAAGGGCGGGTACTAAGAAATCGGTTATCATTGAGCGATAGGTGTCTCCATTGACTGTAATTGTTACGCCGTCCTCATTTTCAAAGAAATATAAGCCAATGATGCCTCTGCTGCAAAAACCGCGCCCACAGTAATGGTTGCATTACCCAAATGTGGGTTATCTGAGCCCTAAATTCGGAAATTTTGTTTATTAACGTAACAACCAAGATGAATACAAGCCTCATCCGAAATATAATTATTTTTTTTTTTTTGGCAAAATCGACATCATCGTGGAGTTTCTCTTTGACCTAATAAATCCAAACATTGTTCAAGCGTAAATCAATTCATTGCGTTCAGTGGAGATAATATACTAAATTTTCTGACAGAATAAAATGACATCAGTATTGCCAGATATGAAATAACCGATGATTTAAACTTAAACCAAAAGCTGGCTCACCCAGTATTTGCGGTTACATTCGTATTCAAAAAATAATTATTTTTTTTATTTTAATTTAACCAAACACTATAATTAATAACACTGTACTACCGATTTTATTACATGATCCACCTGAGATAAACTGTTCGCTATACAATAATACCCCGTATACATGTCGTTCATTGGCACTACTCGCAGAGAAATGTATCTTTCGATCTATTTATAGTTTATCCATTATAAGTTCGAAAACTTCTACTTGATGTTAAGCATGCAAGGCTTCTTCTTGGTTTCTAGGTTTTCAATTTCTTCAGGTTTATTGACGTAAACAAATGACTTGATCAAGAGTTCCTTTGAGTAGATTAATCGTAGCTAACGCCCTATGTAATGTCGTTCCGTCTCGTTAAACCCACTTATCAGCAAAATAAATCTTGAAGGCTTATAAGCAAATATCCTTCAAAGAATTTTACATTGCTGGGTACACATTTTTTTTCCATGTTTTAGAAAATTTATGGATTCCACGCCAATACAACTGTTGGCATGTTTTAAAATTTCCTTGTCGTGTCTTGTGGCTTAGTCTGGTCGTATTACGATCAATACATACATACATAATTGGCCATTACAACCCTTCAGTCAGGATTACGGCCTAGCTTCTCACACCGCTCATGTTGTGTGTGTTAATTTTATACATGAGTGGCGGGACCTACAGTTTAAAGTCGACTCCGAACGACAGATTTTTGAGAAACTTTTCATAGGAAGTCACCAAAGAAATATTTTTTCATATTTCGTTTTGATGTCTGACCTGGGCTTACGTCTAATAAGCCAACACACTACCTACTGGATTACGGCATTTGTTGTTGGTGACGATCTGTGTTAACAGTTTTACCACTTTTTAGAAGCCCGTGATCACACTTTTCTGGTCCCACCAGAACTACAGGATTGTCTTCCTGCCGAATCGATTTGGTTTTGGAGTCGAAGTTGATGGTTGTCCCACTTTAATGCATGGTTTTTTCCGTTAAGGATTCTAAAAACAAATGCATTTTTCATCGCCATTACCAATTCAAAGCAACACTGATTTCCTATCGTGTCTTTGAAGAAAAAAGTCATAAGTGACTTTCCGGTTTTCATCTCTATGCCATTCGTTGGGCATCCATTTTCCAGGTTTTTAGATCTTTTGCATAACTTTGAAACAGTCAAAAATTTTTTATTTTGCAACATTTAACACTTCTGCCGATAGTTTCTTATTCGAATTGTCCATTTTCATCCATTATTGTTTACTCTTTTGCTGGTCTTCCAAGTTCTTTATTTCCCACATCGAAATCATATTTTGAATACTGCTTCTCATGGAGCATGATCCCGCATGATATGCCTCGACAAGAATTCGATGCGCATTATTTTTACATTTTTCCTACAAAAACAAAAAATTAATGCTTCCCATAAATCATCATTTTCAGGTACAAAATTCGCCATCTTTAACACTGTGAAATAATATGATGTCCAAATAACTGGATCACAATTTATTTTAATATGTATGGAAATATATGGTCGAAACTTTTCTAAAGACCTGTAAACTATTGAGTGTATCAAGCATTGGATTTATACATAATATTAGGCAGATGTTACTCTGGATGTGTCAGCATGATTAAGACTTTAAAACATTTCACCAAAAAAGCAAAGCCAATACTAAACTGGATTTGTCAGCCGAACGACTCGTGCAGTATAGAATTGTTTGAAGCGAATTGGAATGTTTGACTACTAGGGTTTCATGATAAATTTTGGAAGGCAAGGGAGAGTGTCTGTGGGTGTCTGCAACACTTGTAAAAAGTGAATTATTTTTACCTTAAGGTTGTGCTTTCAATTGCAGTGGATTTGTGAAAAATGTTTACATTCTGTTGATATAATTTTATTTTAATTATATATAATTACTAAACAGAGTTTTGCTTTACTTTACTTGCCCATTCTTTTACATAAGGTTTTGTTATTTGCATATTATTATAGATACTTGTTGTTTTTGTATATACAAAATATATAAGAACATATTAAAAAATCAGAAAATAACATTCGGCATTCAACGATATCTACGAGACAAAAAAATGTAACGCAATGATTCAAAAATGAGTCTGAATGGTGAGATTGCCTGATTTTAAGAAAAAATAGTCCATGATGTAGGATATATCAAAATTTTAAATGTTCAAAACTCCATTAGAAATTATGGCTTACTTTCTATTTAAATTGAATTTGTAACATATTACTCATACGCATCATATTACATGTACTAGAATAATAACTCTGAAAAGTATGCAATAAAAAATCTTTAATGTTGTCATGTATGAAAGTAATTGAATTCGATATCACTCATACGCCACATATGTGCTTATCATGAATGAATGTTACATATTAAATATGACACATGTGAGTAAATAAAATCGGTGGGCCATTTAAAAGTTTAAATTTAAAAATTCTATAAAACAAAAACGGTTCAAAATTTTGCCACATTTATTGTTTTGTTGTGAAATACAATTATTCCGGTTAGAAATGGAATATTATTTCATTCCGCCGCGACTGGCCTCATAGTACCTCAAGCGATCAAACGAATTTTCGTGCCCAATTTTTGAGTGTATTGGGTCGTATCTTGGCAATGTCATCAAATGCTCAATTGTCTCTGGTTTGTGAGATATTTCTTTAACGGCCTCCCACATCAAATAGTCCAACGGTGTCAAATTGCAGTTTCTTTTTCGATGAATTGAATGTTGGGTATTGGTCATATATTTTGCATCGTATTAGAGTTGCTGAGGCCCAGGCAAGCGGAGGAGGTAAATGCGTTAAATGCCACAGACGAGTTAAAAAATTTTCGCCACCGGCGAAGCTGCCCTCAGATGTCGTTAGTGTCATCTGTTCCAAGAAATCTCTTTCTGCTAAGCTTCTGTACAATTGCATATATGTTGCTGACACTCGGTTGTGATAGCAAATACAGTAAATGCAGGCAAATATCTGAAAGTTCCACACATTAATTACCAAAACAAAGTAATTTTTTAATGAAGAGAATGGATGACTGACATCACCTTTATTTCTCTCTATTATCACTTTATTTATTTTCCTAGTAAGAGTTCTTTTAATCAAGTATTTGCTTGCTGAATAGGTTGTGGGGCTATTATAAATAATCCTAAAGTGATTGGTTTGGTATCTGGATTTTGTATATTTTCACTGTGCAAACAGGATAAAATAATTCTTGAATTTACTGGTTTTAATGGAAATTTAAACCATTGTGCACTCCGCCTGTTTCAAGGTAATCTTCTCATAATATTTAAAACTATTTTTATCATCACAATAATTAGAAACGCCTTACTTACTAATTTAATTAAATCGCTGCTTTATTTAAGCCACTTTAATATCAGCCTCTTAGCATTTTCCCTTAAGTTTGTTAATTATTTTTATGCTTAGCTTTGGCAAATTTATATTAGATTAAATAACACACACTTTATAAGCTAAAATAAAAGCAGTTATTATCATAAATGTTGCGCTGACGCTAATACTTTCGCTATTTAAATGTCATTTTAATTGTTTAAAACGTGCCTAAATTAGTAATAAACGTCAGAATCACTAAATGTTTAAACCTTTATGCGAGAAAAGCCACTTTTAGCCATAAGCAAAGCTCCCAACGACACCAAAACAATTTCACCGACAATGACAACCATGCAAACCACCACCATATTTGCTTAACAAGAGAATTTAAAAATTGTTTGCGAACAATTCATGCAAAATATTATGGCAGACCGGCCGCAAAAACAAGAGGAGTAGAAATATTTTATGAGTGAAAACAAATACTTTTGGTGTCCATTCAATTAAAGTATGCTTATAAACCTACAAACATTTGTTTAATTTAAATAACCTGCCAGCCATAGAATATAAAACACCAGCATACATGTACTCTGTATAAATACTGGCACACAAACATATGTAACAAAATACTGTATTAAGAAGCTTTCCATCTATTAGATGGTACTCTCAATGACTTTAATGAGAACACTTATTCATGCAAACATTACTTTAATGGCTGTATTGTTAGCATTTCTTTAATGAATGCATTCTTTTAAACTAGCATTTAGTCGGAAGCATATTAATTTAAGTACCTTTTTTAAGTCTACTCTATCAATAATATTACATGACACGGTGTGCTGCTATTCGGTCTTCAAATATGTACTTTCAATCTGTTTTGGCAAATCACCATGGACCGATATACATACATACATATATAACTATATATATATTTCTCACCACGCTTATGTCGTGTGTGTTAATTATATACATGAATGGCGTGAATTACAATTTAAAGTCAACTCCGAACGATAGATTTTTAAAAAGCTTTTCATGGCAATTTTTTATTTACTCTCAGAATTTTTGCCAGAAATCTACTGAGAGGCAGTTGCCGGAGAAATTTTTGTTTGAACCGCGACCTCACGTCTAATAAGTCAACACAATACCTACTTTATTGGAGCGACTACAAACCGACCTTAATTATCATAGCAAAATCCTCTGAAGCGATGAGGGTCATTTCTGGTTGAATGGGTCCGTGATCAAACTTTATTTTAAACGATACTTGGGACGATACCAATTCAAATGAGATCTTTGAGCATCGGAGAAAGTATCCTAATCACAGTTTTCTGTGGATTTTGTGCTGACGGCCTCATCGGTTCATATTTCTTTGAGTATGTGATTGACCAGGCTATCACTGTTAATAGGAAGCACTATAGGTAGGTGATTAGTAATTTCCTTTGGTCTGAAATGGATAATTTGGAATTCAATGTCAATTGATTTTAAAAGAATGGCAATACTGTGTGACACCTCATGCCACATGGAATTGAATTGCACGAGTGATTTGCACAAGCCTTCTACAATCTCTAAGCAATAATGGTTATCAACTTTTAAACTCTTTGTTCAATATATCCAGAGTACCTTTGTTTTTGATTCGTTGACGAAGAGGTGAATTGTGAAGCTTTGTTACTTTTGGGGAATTTTTGATGATTTTGATGATTTCATGAAATATAAAAATAGGGTCGATTCCTGATTTGGGACTTATAGCCCTTAGCTGCCGGATATGATTTTATATCCACAAGATAAAGTATGCTAAGCTTTTAATCAGTATAGTATGTTGTTTCAAACATATAGTTTCAATAAGTTGTTGCATGGATCCACATCCAATTCATCAATTCCGGTCTTGAAAACCTTTGCAAGCATTAGTTTATGTTTAATTGTTATTTTCTGATTGGGTAGTTGGAATTTGAAATCGCCGTAGTCTATGAGGTAGTGCGTTGGCTTATTAGATATGAAACCACGGTTTAAATCCCAGCTCAAACATCTACACCTAAACGAAATATAAAAAAAATATTTCCTCGGCGACTTCCTGGCAAAAACTCTGAGAGTAAAAAAAATTTGATATGCAAAGTATCTCAAAAATCTTTTCTGGGTCGAGTATAAACTATTGGTCCCGCCACTAATGTATAAAATTAACACACACGACATAGTAAGTGGTGTGAGAAGCTAGGTTGTAATCCTGACCAATTTTGTATGTAAGTATGTAGTGCAATTTGAACCTAATTTTGTTGGATGACAGGCTTACGACGTCATCAACTTCAAATGATTTTGGGGTATTCTCTTAATCGCTTTCTGCGTTTGATACCAACTGGCCGTTTTCGTCCGTGCAACAATTAATTCTGGTATCAAGTCCCACATGTTACTCTATTTATTTCTTTGTACGCCGGAAAAGGCGTTTCTCCTTGCTCCTTTTTTATACAGATATTCTCTACCCTAGATCTTGCATGACTACTAATCCCAAGTTGTGTTCTCTCGCGAACTCCTCATAGTACCATGAGTTTCATTTTTTATGGGGGAATTATTTCAAAGCCATGCACTATTACAACAAGTCAGTTCATAATATATTTCTGATCATTCCATTGTATTCTAGTGAATTTCCTATAATGGTCTTACTTTCTTGAAATTTTTGTGTTGAAGTAAAGAGAATGAAAAGAGCGAAGAGAGCATATAAATTACCCTTCAGCTATAGAAAGTAAAATTTTCAATAAGAGAACAATAAACAAATTTTGCAGAATACAACACACATAATATGCGTTTTGTGTAGATAAAACAGTGCAATGATAACACCGTAATCATATCTTGTTTGGATGTTTTCAACGAAACATTAAAATCAGTGCTACAGACAACTTGGTCGTTAACGATTAGGAAACGTAATAACGCAGATGGAATACAGCAACTCATAAAGAGCGAACAGTTCGAAAATTAAAATTCAGACGATTATTTTAACTTTTAAGAAATATCAGTGTTCGTTATTTTTCTCACAACCTATTACTATGAAAAAACATTGACCGCAAACCCTACAAAAGTTTTAAGTCTCCAAGATTACTTTTACTTATTCCTTTTAATATTCTCATTTGTTTACTAAAAATGTTAAAAATACCTAACGGTTAATTCCTTTTATTACAAGAAGTAAATTCAAGGGCATTGGAAATATTATTTGTATAAGTCGATCTCAAACAGCTTTTGTAAGAATTAGAAAATGTAAATTAGTTCAGTTCAATTTTATCTTCCGCAAGAAGCGGACTTATTTTTAAGGTTAAATTATATGTGAATTTTAAATAAAGTAAAAAATAAATATCCTCATGAACATAAAGTAAAATTATAAATTTAAAATAAATATTTTTAAATAAAAAGAATAAAATCTAGAGTGTAAAATCTTAAAGTGTTCTTTTACTTGATCATGAGGATCTTAAAGTTTAATTAATTCTCTTACATAAAAAAATGGTGCCGAAACCCGGGAACATTCCCTGCTGAATAAGAATATTCCTTGCTGAATAAAAACATTGCTTGTTAACTAAAAACCTTCCCTGCTGAAGAAAAACTACCAGAATTCTACTGAACCTTCCTTGCTGAAGAAAAAGAATTCTATTGAACCTTCCCTGCTGAAGAAAAACTACCAGAATTCTACTGAACCTTCCTTGCTGAAGAAAAACCTTCCTTGCTGAAGAAAAGCCTTTCTTGCTGAAAAAAATACCTTCCTCGCTGAAGAAAAAAAATCTATTCTACTTTATACTACCGTCGAGCCTACGGTCCTTATTGAATATTGCTGCGATAAAAAAAAAAAAAAAAAAAAAATGATGCCATCTA
Source organism: Sarcophaga subvicina (assembly GCA_936449025.2). Taxonomy (NCBI): domain Eukaryota; kingdom Metazoa; phylum Arthropoda; class Insecta; order Diptera; family Sarcophagidae; genus Sarcophaga; species Sarcophaga subvicina. The sequence goes on from OW388080.2 coordinate 89,103,372, forward strand.
CTTTACAAACAGTTGAAGACCAAAAGAAAATATTCGCTCACATTGAACATTTATCTACAACCTTTCAGGCTAAACCTAAAGAAGCACTATCAAGGGGATACGTGCAAACTATATTAGAAGATTTGGAAGCAAACTTCAAAGCCTTCAAGGATGGACACGAACAACTCAATGAGATTGTTCGAGAAAATTCCATTGTGGAAATAGATGTGCCATATTTAAGTACCAACACTTATTATAAATGCTTTGATGTCTACATAGCTTTAAAAACTAATCTTCTAGATTTAATTTTTGAACTTGATTCTCCACAGAATCCTACCGTCCACGCAAGTACCTTCTCAGCCACTAGCCGCAACGAATCATTTTCCGCTGGAGCAAGACTTCCGAAGATTTATTTACCAACTTTTTCGGGGGATTATCTAGAATGGGTTTCCTACCGCGACATGTTTAAAACACTAGTGCATCAAAATAATTCCCTCACAAAGGTGCAAAAATATTTTTACCTAAAGTCATCGTGTACTGGAACACCACTCAGTTTGGTCAACGAATATCCGGCAGCAGACTCCAGCTATGACTTGGCATGGAATGCTCTCGAGAAGAGATTCCATAATGAGAGGAAGCTTGTAGAACAACTACTGAAACGTCTATTTTCATTAATGCCCTCCAACGGGTCATTTAAAAATATAACAGAACTACTGGATACAACACGAACTTGTCTTTCACAATTAAAATCACTGGGTATAGATATTTCAACTTGGGACTCAATTCTGGTGTATTTAATTACCCAAAAACTGGATATGCAGACTAGAAAAGAATGGGAGCAGTCACTCAAGGCAAGCACTTCGATTCCTCCCATGTCTGACATGCTAAACTTTCTGGAAACTACCTTTCGCACTATGGAGTCTATAGAAGAAGAAGCTGTTTCAACTACACGTCACTACGGCAAGGAAATTCGCAAGAGACCTACAAAATTTATACGAGTTCACACTGCTTCAACTATAACTGACAACAACTGCCTTTGCTGCCATAAACGTCATCCTCTTTATAAATGCTTCCGATTTACAACATTGTCTGCAGAGGAGAAGAAGAACTTCGTAAATCAGCAACGCCTCTGTCGAAACTGCCTAAATACCGGGCATATGCAATCATCTTGCCGTTTAAATACCAGATGCCATATTTGCCGTGAACCCCACCATACTATTCTGCACAACGAATTTTGTAAAAATATTTCCGTGTCCATACCCTCACCTGTGCCTACCGACAAAGGAAATAACATGACATTCCAGCCACCAGCTACAGCGTCAACCCCCACTTCCGCTCTTGTAAGTACAAATATGTCTAATCTGAGTGATAAAACTCTAAACCCTGCCCTGCTGCCTACCGTAAAAGTTTATATAAATACCGTTGGGAAAACTTATTGTGTCAGAGCTCTTGTAGACCAAGGGTCGCAACTTTCATTTATTTCAGAAGGGCTGTCACAACTATTACCCATACCAAAATGCAAAACACGAGTCGATGTGTCTGGTATTGGTGGAAGCCAAGCAGTTACAATTAAGAAATCTGTAAGATTTACGATTCATTCACGATATGACAAACAATTTGAATTACCTATAACTGCTCTAGTTATTCCTAGCGTCACATCATATATTCCAAACAAAATTACCTCTGATTTTATTCCAGATCTCTCTGAGTTCTTTTTGGCTGATCCAGATTTTCTTAATCCACAAAAGATTGATATCCTCCTTGGAAATGATGTCTATGGCGACTTAATTCTACCTAGAATGAAAAAATTCGAAAATAGTTTTCTTTTGCAAGAAACTCATTTGGGTTGGATGATATCTGGATCACCAAGATCACATCTAACAGCAAATAAAATCTCCGCGAACGTCTGTTCTATAGATGAGCAACTTCGTATGTTTTGGGAACAAGAGGAAGTGCTAGACGCAAAACCATGGTCTACTGAAGAAGAGCTTTGCGAAAAGTTGTTTAAGGAAACTCATACCCGTGATGAAGAGGGTCGTTACACAGTCCAATTACCATTTAAAAGGTTACTACAAGGTCAAGAGCTGCCAACGTTTTCTCACACCGACTACAACGCAATGAAACGGTTAAAACAATTGGAATTGTCTTTTAAACAAAAGCCGCAGTTTGCTGAAGAATACAAAAAGTTTATGCTAGAATATGAAGTCCTTAATCATATGACTAATCTTGGTGAGTACCCAAAAGCTATACCTGATAACGCATATTTCTTTCCTCATCATGGAGTGCTTAGAGAGAGCAGTTCAACAACAAAATTGCGTGTTGTGTTCGATGGAGGAAATCGTAGGCCACCTCAAACTTCTATTAACGAAGAATTATCTGCAGGCCCTGCATTACAAAACGATCGGCCTACAATCATCACACGCTGGAGGAAACATTCTGTTGCATTTACAGCAGACCTGGAGAAAATGTTCAGGCAAATAAACGTGTCTCCTGAACACCAGCATTTTCAATGCATTCTTTGGAGAAATACTACAAATAAAATATGTGTATATGCGCTTCGAACAGTGACATACGGCACAACTTCTGCGCCTTATCTAGCAATTAGAGTACTGCAGCAACTAGCAGAGGATGAAGAAGCCAACTTTCCCGAAGCTAGTCAAATACTTCGAACAGACACTTACGTGGATGATGTGATATCAGGAGCGGATACTCTACAAGAGGCTATTAAGCTACAAAAACAACTTTCTACACTTCTAAAATCAGGAGGATTTCATTTAAGGAAGTGGAACTCAAATTCGTTGGAGCTCATGAAGAAAGTTCCTGAAGAAGATAGGGAAATTAAAAATTCATTTTCTATTTACCAACCCAATATGTCAAAGGCACTCGGTATAAATTGGAATACTTATAACGATTACTTCTGTTTCTCTATTAACTTTACATTTTCCGAACAAATAACTAAGAGTAGTTTGCTTTCAGAAGCGTCTAAATTGTTTGATCCCTTAGGTTGGCTGTCCGCTACGACTGTAATAGCGAAAATAATCTTTCAAAAATTGTGGAAACTAAATCTTGACTGGAAAGATATTCTACCAGAAGAAATACAGCATGAATGGGTTAATTTTCGAACTAAATTAAAGGTTCTTGAGGAGATAAGAATCCCACGATGGATTGGTTACCAGTCTAGTAACTACACTGTTGAACTCCATGCCTTCAGCGATGCATCTAAAGTAGCTTTTGCGGCCGTCGTTTATGCTCGTGTGACAAATGGATTAGGTGAGGTATTAGTAAACTTATTACAGGCAAAAACAAAGGTGGTCCCATTGAAAGGTGAAACAATACCTCGGTTAGAATTAAATGCTGCAACCCTCATGGCTAAATTGGTGGCAAAGATAAAAGCCATCGTGGATTTTAAAATCGACAGAATTGTATACTGGACGGATAGTACTATTGTTCTTGCGTGGCTGAAAAATAAATCAACACGGTTGGAAGTCTACGTGGCAAATCGAGTCGCAGTGATTAAAACTTTATCTAACGTTAATGATTGGAGGTACGTACCGACCACAGATAATCCAGCAGACTGTGCGTCTAGAGGTTTAATGCCTGAGCAACTAGTAAATCATGAATTGTGGTGGAAGGGACCACAATGGCTACAAAGTACATCTGATTCTTGGCCTACTTGCCCGAACCAAATATTTCGAGAAGAAATAATCAGCACTAACGTTTCTGCTCACATTTCAAAAACAAAAGAAATTACTGCATATCCAGAAATACTTAAAAGATTTTCAAAGCTATCTGTATTGATACGTGTGACGTCATATGTATTCCGTTTCTACAATAATATCAAATTAAAACAAGGCAAAAGAGAAGTTGGTTATCTTAAAACATATGAGCTTAAGGAAACATTATATTTACTAATCAAACTAACACAGGAGGTGTCTTTTCGAGATGAAATCAAAACGCTTAAATTGGGAAATAGGATTTCCAATCAAAGCAATCTAGTTAAATTTTCCCCATTTTTGGATAAAACGGGAATTCTACGAGTTGGTGGTAGAATATTGAATGCTCCTATTGCCTACAACACTAAACACCCGATTTTGTTGTCAAAACAGAATCCCCTATCTTTTCTTATATTTTTAGATGCTCATTTGAAAACGTATCATGGAAGCCTCCAGCTTATGCAGTCTTACGTTTCTCGTAACTACTGGATAGTGTCAGCTCGAAACATAGCTAAACGCGTGCAGCGTGAATGCACGGTATGCCTTAAATATAAAGCCCAATCCTGCCAGCAGCTTATGGGTAACCTTCCATCAGTTCGCCTGCAGCCCACTCGAGCGTTCAAACATAGTGGATTGGACTATGCTGGGCCCATCAATATAAAAACTTCATCTTTACGAACAGCATCTACATCCAAAGGCTATATATCTCTATTCATCTGTATGACTACAAAGGCGATACATTTAGAAGCAGTCACAAGTCTTAGCGTAGACTCCTTTCTGGCTGCATTTCGACGATTTACTGCACGTAGAGGTTTATGCACAGATTTGTACTCCGACTGTGGTACCAATTTCGTGGGTGCGAACAAAGAACTTCAAGTCCTTTATCATCGAAATAAGACGTCCCTTCCCGAACACCTCGCTGAAACTCTTGCAAATCAGGGTACAACATGGCATTTTATTCCTCCAGCCTCACCACATTTTGGAGGACTCTGGGAGGCGGGTCTAAAATCCACGAAGTATCATTTGCGGCGCATAATGAAAGATCGCATACTTACGTATGAAGAGTTAAGTACCCTCTTGGCACAAATTGAGAGCTGCCTGAACTCCAGACCTTTATGTCAACTATCTACCGATCCTGCAGATGTTGATGTACTAACACCAGCACATTTTCTCATTGGAGAACCAACAAATTGCATCCCCGATGATGATTTACTTGATACTAATGTTGATCGTTTAAGCCGTTGGAAATTGGTTGAACATCTCAAACAACACTTTTGGAATCGCTGGAACAAAGAATACTTATGTCGCCTTCAAGCACGACCAAAGTGAGTAGTATGTTTATGCCGCTTCAAGGGCACTTATTTCATACAAAATTTGGAGCATGCATATCTGTAAAAGAGTAAGAACATTGTAGAATTGTTAAATGAATTGTGTGCGATCGGTCTTTAGGTTTGTAACATGTATTATGAAAAGGTAATGCTTTTTAATGTGTATATGTGTGTTTGTGTGTGTTAAAATTTGTGAGAATGCATATCTGGAAAAGAATTAAATCATTATAATTTCCAATTTTTCCCTACAAATTTGGGATCATACCTGCTTTTTCTTGTTCATTTTATTTGTATTGCTTTGCAAACGAATGGTTGGACGGACAGAATGAGTGTGTGCACGTTTCCTCATCTACATCCCAGAGTACAAGTAGACTGTAATGTGAGAATATATATACGTATGTACGAATGTTTGGACGGACAGAATGAGTGTGTGCGTAACATGTAATGTGTATGATCGTTTTTTAATAGTAAATTCTTACCACGTATTATCATACTCAATGCTGAAAAAATAGAAAAGGGATCTGCACCAATATAGTTGTTGTGTGTTTTTTTTTTTATTTTTTGTATGATTTAATTAGAAGGATGTTTAATTTTAAATGTGATAAGAAAGGATAGGTTGGTTGTGCGGTTGTTTTTTATTTTTTGTATATTTAATTAGAAGGATGTTTAATTTTAAATGTGATAAGAAAGGGTAGGTTGGTTGTGCGGTTGTTTTTTATTTTTTGTATATTTAATTAGAAGGATGTTTAATTTTAAATGTGATAAGAAAGGGTAGGTTGGTTGTGCGGTTGTTTTTTATTTTTTGTGTGATTTAATTAGAAGGATCTGTAATTTTAAGATGATAACAAATTCTTGTCACGTATTGCTCATGATCAAATGTAGAAGAAATTGTAAACGGATGTACACCTGCAAGATAGTTTTCTAGGAATAATAGATTCTTATCGCAGTTTAGTGTATACAGGATGAACACCTGCATCATCGTTTTCTATGAATAATAGATTCTTATCGCAGTTTAGTGTATACAGGATGAACACCTGCATAATAAATAACAAATTCTTGTCACGTACTGCTCATGATCAAATGTAGAAAAAATAGAAATACAAACTGATAAGAAAGGGTAGGTTGGTTGTACGTGTTCTTTTTTTTGTAAACAGGATATACATCTGCGTGATAGTTTTTTATATACCTAAATAGAATCATGATTGTGCATGTTCATTTTATTTGTATTACTTTTCAAACGAATGATTGGACGGACAGAATGAGTCTGTCTACGTTTCCTCATCTACATCCCAGAGTATAAATAGACTTGCTTTTAAGGATTTAGAAGTCATTCTTGTGCTAGAAATTGATAGCGAGTTGTGTGTTCAAATTTATAATTTAAAATAAAATAAAAATATAAAAATGGCTAGTTTTACTTGTGAATTTTGTCTTAAAGAATTCAAGTTTAATAGGAATTTAAGAAGACATACTAGATTACATCATGATGGACCATCCACATCAATAAAATGCATACCATGCAATAAATATTTCTCAAGCCAGTTAAATTATAATCAACACATTTTAACACATTCAAAGATTGGAGACGGAGGAGAACCATTTGATACAGTTAATTGTATCGAGTGTAATCAACGTATTCCAAAGACGAATTGGCACTATCACATTCGAACAAATGCACATAAATTTAATTGTGCTAACAAAGTTCGAAATGATAATGATGCTAATGATGATGATGATGAAGTTAAATGTGTAAGATCAGTGTTTAAAAGTAGAATTATCACATATGTTATTGAGAATAATGATGAAACGAATTTAATACCCGAGAACTTTTTATCGGGAATTAAATTCAAAGTGGCTAAGCTGTTAAGTCATATGATCCAAAAACATGACAATATTAAATTCAATCTGGAGATATTTTGCGAATACATGCTGGTTAAAGAAGAGGAGAATTTATGTTATATTGAAATAAAATCACATCAAACGAAGATGGCTATAATTAATCTGTCATCATCAACTACAGATGATCTCCTCAATATTTACAAAACACAATGCGATGTTATTGTTAAAAAAATGAGTGAATTCCAGGAACGTGATAGCGGATGGACATTAATACAAATATTACGGATCGAAATTAATATAAATAAATACCAGTGTATAAAAGGTTCGCAGTATATTCCTCTACCAACCCCAATACAAAAGAAACATGCATGCATCAATGTTCAAAATAACGATGAGTATTGTTTCAAGTGGGCTGTTATATCAGCATTGTATCCTGTTAATGACAGTTCTAAAAGAACTACATCATATAAAATTAATAACATTAGTGATGATATTATCACTTTGGAAAATGGTATTGTTTTAAATTTTGAATACTTGACTTTTCCGCTACCAACAAATAAAATTAAAGATTTTGAAATGAAAAATCCCAATATTAGCGTGAACGTGTTTGGGTTGAATGATGACAATCATATAGTCGGACCCTACTACTCCAGTATAAATGAAAAACCTAAGCACGTTAATTTATTATTATTAGAAGATGGTGAGAGATTCCACTACGTATGGATTAAAAATATTTCAAGGTAAATCAATAATAATTTTATGTTAAATAAAAAGTTGATATTAATATAAAATTGTTTTACTTTCCATTTAATTACAGATTAATAAACAGTCAATTAACAAAACATAAACATAAGATACATGTATGTAACACTTGTTTAATACATTTTTATAGTGAAACGGCGCTGATCAAACATAAAGATGAATGCAACAAAATCGTAACTAAAATGCCCTCTGTAGACAATAATATCGTAAGTTTTAAAAATTACAAAAAGCAAATGGATGTACCTTTTGTAGTCTACGCTGATTTTGAGTGTATTCTAGAGACAATTAATATTCAAAATTCAGCAAATGTCAAGTCAATACAAAAACATATTCCATTTGCTTATAGTTATTACATCAAGTGTTCATTTAACAGTAGTTTAGATAAATTTAGCATGTACAGTGGTGATGATGCACCAAAACATTTCTTTGTAAATTTAGTTAAAGATTGTACAGATTTATATGTTAATTATTTAAGTATCGTAAAACCAATGAATACCTTAACACCTTCTCAACTGATTAGGCAGAAAGAGGATACAATTTGTCACATTTGCAAAAAAAATTTATCTCATGTAGATCGAGTAGCTGATCATTGTCACTTAACAGGTGAATATAGAGGACCGGCACATAACAAATGTAATTTAGAGTATCAAATAGCAAATTTTATTCCTATATTCTTTCATAATCTATCATCATATGATTGTCATTTGTTCGTAAGAGAACTTTCTTCTATTGAAGGTGATATAAATGTAATCCCCTTAAACAAAGAACTATATGTATCTATATCGAAGAAGATTAATGTAGATGAAAAAAATACTATAGAACTACGTTTTCTAGATTCTTGTCGGTTTATGCCATCAAGTTTGGAAAAACTAGCGGGATATTTGTCAGATAATGATATGTTGACAGTAAAATCAAGTTATCAAACTCCCAATGAATTTAGTTTAATGAAACGTAAAGGTGTCTTTCCATATGACTATCTAGATTCAGTCAACCGTCTTGAAGAAACAGGACTACCACTCCGATCATGTTTCTTTAATAAACTTACTAATGAGTCGTGTAGTGAAGACGATTACGAACACGCTGAAAAAGTTTGGAATACATTCAAATGTAAGAAACTCTTAGATTATCTCTTATTATATTTAAAAATTGATGTCCTATTGCTTTGTGATGTATTTGAAAATTTCCGTAAGGTTTGTAAAAACATTTACAATTTAGATCCCTGTCAATATTATACTACACCAGGTTTATCCTGGGATGCAATGTTGAAAACAACTGAAATTGAGTTGGAATTATTAACAGATATCAACATGTACAATTTCGTTGTGCGGGGTATTAGGGGAGGTATTGTTCAATGCAGTAAGCGACATGTGACAGCTAATAATAAATACGTTAGTGACTATGATTCAACAAAAGAGTCAAATTATCTAATGTATTTAGATGTAAATAATTTATATGGTTACGCAATGTCTCAATATCTTCCCTATAAAAATTTTAAATGGCTTGACAACTGTAACGACTTCGATGTAACTACTGTAGAAGAAGATTCAGAATTTGGTTATATTTTAGAAGTAGATTTGGAATATCCAACTGCATTGCACGATCACCATAGTGATTTTCCATTCTGTGCTGAAAATAAGAAAATTGAGAATATGAAGCATAGAAAACTAATAACAGACTTAAATGACAAAAAGAATTACATAATACATTACCACAATAGTCTTCTAAAATGTAAGTATTGGGATTTGTATTCCTTATATTTTTGATTTTGAAGATTTCTGTAGTCCAATTTGGTGTATATCCTTTTTCAAATACATGTTTATATTTACTTATACGAACATGATCACCAATTTTAAACTTAGGTCTCCTAAAAACCTTTAAGTTATTGTATACGGTATCCAAAAGAGTTTTTTCATTGAAAGAGTTCACTTCATTTGGTGTCATTTTAATTGTTCTATGAAGTGTATTATTATATTTATCTATTAGTTCTTGATATATGTTTATCCATTTGTAAGTTCCTTGAAAGCTAAACTCTTTCCACATCATCCCTTTCAATGTTCTATTAAATCGTTCAACTATTGATGCTTTCAAAGAACTATATGTTGAATAGTGATTAATTTTATGAGATTGCATTAAATGTTGGAATTGATTATTAAAGAACTCTCTACCATCATCGGTTTGCAGGTTTTTCGGTTTTCGCTTTGATGTATCGAATACACTTTTCATAGCAGCCGTTACGTTCTGTGCACCTTTATTTTTAACGGCAACAGCCCAGGCTTTTTTTGAAAAAGTATCTATAACTGTTAGAAGATAACGATATCCATTATTATATGTTTCATAGCTTCCCATTTCTACTAGATCAGCTTGCCATAAATCATCAATTCCCTTCACTACAACTCGTCTTCTTTTGAAATTTTTTCTAGCTTGTTTATGTAATTCTTCTACTATTTGTCTTTTGTCTGCATTCAAATCCATATTATTTATGTACGTATGTGTGTGTGTGTGTGTGTGTGTGTGTGTGTATATAAGTATATTTTATTCGATTTTTAGTTTTTCCTTTGAGTGAATGATTTGAATATATATTCTTCAATATGATTTAACCTTTGATTATAGATATTAATTCTCTTTAAAACTTCTATTTCAATTTTCTTGAAAGCTTCGTTAAACACTTTCATTTCACCTTCAATTTTATTGAATTTCTCTGTAATTTTATTTCTGTATTCAATATTTCTATTATAGTTTTCCTGCTTAGAATCTATTATTGTCTTCTCAACATAGTTATCAAGGGCTTTTTCAAGTTTCTCCATATAGTCTTTTATTTTCTCAATTTTTACAGATTGTTCGCTAACTTTGTTTTTAACATCATTACTCATTATTTCTTGATTATGTATAATTGAAGTATTAACATTATCTTCGAATACTTTCATTTCATTGTCATGTTTTAGATAAATATTTTCAATCTCGCTTTTTAAATTGTTTATTTGATCAACTAGATCATCACGTACTTGTGTTATATATTTTTCGATTACAATATTTTTGTTTTTATGGTTATATTTATTAAAACTTTCTCCAAATTTATTAATATAAGACATCTCTTTCACTCTTCTAATAAATTATGTTAGATTCTTTAAGTTCTTCGATAATAGAGATTATTTCGTTTTGATGATTGTTGTGGCCAGCACCTTCCGATGAGAGAAGTAAACGTAGTCTGTCAACTAATTCATTAGGATCATCCCAATATATATAGTTTGATTTCCGATTATCTAGTGATTTTAGCAATAATCCACTGCCTTTTGTTGAAATTTTTGTTGTTGTTTTGAATAAATGTTTAATTATTCGTCTATATTTGAAGGCTCGTGTTCCTTTCACTTGTTCATTAGCTTCATAACGACGTCTATGTGCATTGGTATGAATTAAAATCTCTTTATATTTCTTTAAATCATTTTTAGTATAATGGAGAGGTTTTGTATGAAATACTAGTTCAAATAATCCAGGCGTCATTTTCAATTTCATATTCCCTATCTGCATAGTATTATCTCTATTAAATATTAATTTTTCCTTGCCATATCTCCAACTACCGTCTACATCTTGATTAAAACCATAAATTTTATCCAATTGGTTATTATCAATAAGTAATTGAATATTTTCAAATAATGGAGAGCTTTTCGTCAGCTTTAAACTTTGTTTTCTTTCCAAGTTTTTGATACATGTACTTGATACAGGTCTATTATGACCATAGTTTTGCTCATCATCATTGTCATCAGTTGACATATTTCCATATTGAAAATCGTTATTATCACCGTTTACATCATAATAATCATCGTCATCATTAATAGTGTTGTCTATATCCTTATGCTTATGTTCAAGTTTTCCGATGATTTTATTATCATCATTTACATCATCATAATCATCCTCGCCATCAAAAGTGTTGTCTATATACATATCCTTATGTTTATCTTCAAGTTTTCCGATGATTTTTTTAAGTGGTTTTGTTATTGGTTGAAAGGTATCTTCTAATAAATTAACTCTATCTATTTGGTTCAGTTTAATGTTTTTTAACTTTTCCTTTAGAACCGCTCTTGTCTTTACAAGATCTTCTAACATTTTATTATGATCATTTTTAGACATTATAATAATTTTTTTAATTGATTTTGATTTGGTTATGATCTGCTTGCAATCTGGTTATGAACTGCTTTACATCTGGTTGCGATCTGCTTGCTATCTGGTTATGATCTGCTTGCAATCTGGTTATGAACTGCTTTATATCTGGTTACGATTTGCTTTATATCTGGTTACAAACTGCTTGCTATCTGGTTATGATCTGCTTGCTATCTGCTCACGATCTGCTTTATATCTGGTTACGCTCTGCTTGCTATCTGGTTATGAACTGCTTTACATCTGGTTGCGATCTGCTTGCTATCTGGTTATGATCTGTTTGCTATCTGCTCATGAACTGCTTTATATCTGGTTATGATCTGCTTGCTATCTGGTTATGATCTGCTTGCAATCTGGTTATGATCTGCTTTATATCTGATCACGAACTGCTTTATATCTGGTTACAAACTGCTTGCTATCTAATATCAAATAACATATCATAGTTGTATGAAACTATCAAATCCTTTTCGATAACGTCCTTTATTTATTAAATCATCCTTGCTTACAACAAGAAATCCATATTTATCTTTCCAACACTCACTGCAAAGGTCAACAAATTGTTTAAAAGTCATATCACCAATAACATGATCATTATATATATGTTTTAAATTCATTTCATCCTGTTTAAATATTATAATCATATTTGCATTATCACGTATTAGATGTTTTGGAATTTTAGTATATGTTTGACCCAGATAAAAGCAATCAATGAATTTGTGTCTTCCCATACAGAAGTAATCTCTTATACTATTTTGTTTCTCACAAATAACATCATCGAATATTATTATAGAATGTGGATAAGCTTTTGCTGGACTTAGAACTTCTTCATTTTCCGAAAACGTAAATAGATTAATTTCTTTTATCGGTTTAATTAATTTTCTTAGATAACAATATTTTGGTTGATATAATGATTTCGAGTATACATAGATGTTTTTAAATCTCAATCCGTTAGGACTTTCAATTAGACTTATCATCACATTAGTTTTACCACAATTCGATGGTCCCACTATCAATGCACGAATCGAATTCGGTAATAATGTGTTGTGTACAACTGTTTTATCTCTTGATTGAGATGATTCATCAATATTTCTTATAATAATTTGCTTTGCTTGTTTAACTAGCTTCATGTTGACTGACATACTGAAACTGTGATCGCATAAATTGGTGTATATATAGGTCTTGATTTCAGATATTTTTGCGAAGAGGTATAAAAGTAACGAAACAAAATGGATATAATCTACAGTCAAAACAAAAACCCAGTCAGTGTAAGATGAGAAGGGGACTTGTAAACAACTTAATAAATAAAGTACCTGTTGAATTACATCTACCTGGTTATCAGTTTTGTGGACCTGGTACAAAACTTGAAAAACGTTTAGCAAGAGGAGATAAGGGTATAAATTTATTAGACGCAGCTTGTAGAGAGCACGATATTGCATATTCACAATCAAAAGATATAGACACAAGACATCAAGCAGATAAAATTTTAGCTGAAAAAGCCTGGCAACGAGTTAAGTCTAAAGATAGTGATATTAAAGAACGTGCTAACGCGTGGTTTGTGACAAACGCTATGAAAGCTAAAGTGAAATTTGGATTAGGTTTGAAGGAGCAGAGACATAAGAAAAGAAAGAATTCGAAAAGAACGAGAACAGGAAAAATGAATAAGTGTAATAAGAAATTATTCACAGCTACTGTGAGAAAAACTTTAAAACAATTGAAAGAACAGAAACCCCTTGATATAAATGATGCTGTTAAAATAGCTCAAAAGGCTATTCATTCAAATTTTAAAGGGAAAAAGCGAGCAGACATTATAATACCGAGAGTTATACCTGTACCGAAAATTGGAGGATTTCTTCCACTTATTCCCGTACTAACAGCATTGTCAGCGCTTGGTGGTTTGGCAAGTGGAGGATCCGCTATTGTCAAAGCAGTAAATGCTATCAAAAATGGAAAAGAACAATTGGCTGAAGCTAACCGTCATAATAGATATATGGAATCAATTGCAATGGGTAAAGGGTTGTACCTCAAACCATATAAAACTGGATATGGTCTCTATTATAGTCCAGCTCCAAAAAACTATTAGATAACCTACCCAATCGCCCATTAACAGATTTGGATTTGAATAAATATGGAAGACATCTCAAACATTTTAGGGGTGTTTTCATGCGTGATTCTTTACCTGAAAAACCATTCAAACAAGAATGCGGTATTGTTAATTTAGATGATTCAAATGGTATGGGAACACATTGGGTAGCATATTATAAAAACCACAACTATAAAGAATACTTTGATAGCTTTGGAAACTTACAACCACCACTTGAGATTGTCAACTACTTAAAATTTCCTGTTGAATATAATTATGAACGAAAACAAAAATTTAATACATTTAATTGTGGGCACTTGTGTTTAAAATTTTTATTCAATAAATATAAATTGAAATGAAATGAAAAATTGTTTAATTTATATACATATAATATATTCTTTTTTATTAATTCGTATTATTTTGTACATTATATTCCTTATAAACTACTTAATCTATATATTTACATTTAAAAACATTTCATCATTATCGTCTTGCATAAATTCTCCATATATATTTACATTTAAAAACATTTCATCATTATCGTCTTGCATAAATTCTCTATATGAATTTAAATTTGATGATGATGAGGTTGATGGAGAATTTATTTTATAATGTCCCCAGGCGTAAGTGTCAACATTATTTTCACATATAAATCTCTTATCGTCTAAATAACTTAAAGTTAATTTACTTATATATTGTGTATATATTTGATGAATCTTAGATCTAAACACATACATGGAATCATGATACAGCTTTTTCTCTAGTAGACATTTTCTAAAATCATTAATACTTAGCCTAGATGTTACACTATTTTTAACGCCTTTAATTTTTTTTATTTCTTTGTCTACTCTATCTATTTTGACGGAATACATTTTAGCTCGTAAACCAATGAATTCCTTAATAATTTTTCCATTGCATTCATCTTTCATCATTCCCAATACTTTTTTATTCATTAAGGGGAAATTATATGGATTGTCTTTTGAATAAGCAGATGTATCGAAATGTGTTGGAATATCATTTCTAATATCATCATACATATCATTTGTTCTCACATTATATATAAATGAGTCGGTATCCATATAGCAGAGATTAATATTATCAAGATATTTTGGCTTCATATAATCGTAATGAAAATTATACATTTTCCATTTTGATAATTCTAGAACAGAAAAACCAATATAAATGGGTTTATTATATTCTGTTCGCACTCTACTCATTTCAATGGCAACCATTTCTTTAGTAATTTCAATACAACTATGAAAATTTGGTTTCGCAATTAGTGATCTGGCTCCTAATCGTTTTCTTCTATTTTCCCACCCAATTACTATTTTGATGTCTTTTCGCTTATCGACATTTTCCATAGTCTTACCATAGACAGCATTATTAAGTAATTTAAAAAAGTTTTGTTCAAATGTGTTTTTAGCCAATGTTCTATAATGGTTATTTACATCAATATATTTTTTTAACCAATTCGATTGATTAAATTGCAGAACTCTATGAATTTTCTTCAAAATTAATCCATGTTGAATACATTGTTGAAGATTGCGGTAATGTATTATGTAATTCTTTTTGTCATTTAAGTCTGTTATTAGTTTTCTATGCTTCATATTCTCAATTTTCTTATTTTCAGCACAGAATGGAAAATCACTATGGTGATCGTGCAATGCAGTTGGATATTCCAAATCTACTTCTAAAATATAACCAAATTCTGAATCTTCTTCTACAGTAGTTACATCGAAGTCGTTACAGTTGTCAAGCCATTTAAAATTTTTATAGGGAAGATATTGAGACATTGCGTAACCATATAAATTATTTACATCTAAATACATTAGATAATTTGACTCTTTTGTTGAATCATAGTCACTAACGTATTTATTATTAGCTGTCACATGTCGCTTACTGCATTGAACAATACCTCCCCTAATACCCCGCACAACGAAATTGTACATGTTGATATCTGTTAATAATTCCAACTCAATTTCAGTTGTTTTCAACATTGCATCCCAGGATAAACCTGGTGTAGTATAATATTGACAGGGATCTAAATTGTAAATGTTTTTACAAACCTTACGGAAATTTTCAAATACATCACAAAGCAATAGGACATCAATTTTTAAATATAATAAGAGATAATCTAAGAGTTTCTTACATTTGAATGTATTCCAAACTTTTTCAGCGTGTTCGTAATCGTCTTCACTACACGACTCATTAGTAAGTTTATTAAAGAAACATGATCGGAGTGGTAGTCCTGTTTCTTCAAGACGGTTGACTGAATCTAGATAGTCATATGGAAAGACACCTTTACGTTTCATTAAACTAAATTCATTGGGAGTTTGATAACTTGATTTTACTGTCAACATATCATTATCTGACAAATATCCCGCTAGTTTTTCCAAACTTGATGGCATAAACCGACAAGAATCTAGAAAACGTAGTTCTATAGTATTTTTTTCATCTACATTAATCTTCTTCGATATAGATACATATAGTTCTTTGTTTAAGGGGATTACATTTATATCACCTTCAATAGAAGAAAGTTCTCTTACGAACAAATGACAATCATATGATGATAGATTATGAAAGAATATAGGAATAAAATTTGCTATTTGATACTCTAAATTACATTTGTTATGTGCCGGTCCTCTATATTCACCTGTTAAGTGACAATGATCAGCTACTCGATCTACATGAGATAAATTTTTTTTGCAAATGTGACAAATTGTATCCTCTTTCTGCCTAATCAGTTGAGAAGGTGTTAAGGTATTCATTGGTTTTACGATACTTAAATAATTAACATATAAATCTGTACAATCTTTAACTAAATTTACAAAGAAATGTTTTGGTGCATCATCACCACTGTACATGCTAAATTTATCTAAACTACTGTTAAATGAACACTTGATGTAATAACTATAAGCAAATGGAATATGTTTTTGTATTGACTTGACATTTGCTGAATTTTGAATATTAATTGTCTCTAGAATACACTCAAAATCAGCGTAGACTACAAAAGGTACATCCATTTGCTTTTTGTAATTTTTAAAACTTACGATATTATTGTCTACAGAGGGCATTTTAGTTACGATTTTGTTGCATTCATCTTTATGTTTGATCAGCGCCGTTTCACTATAAAAATGTATTAAACAAGTGTTACATACATGTATCTTATGTTTATGTTTTGTTAATTGACTGTTTATTAATCTGTAATTAAATGGAAAGTAAAACAATTTTATATTAATATCAACTTTTTATTTAACATAAAATTATTATTGATTTACCTTGAAATATTTTTAATCCATACGTAGTGGAATCTCTCACCATCTTCTAATAATAATAAATTAACGTGCTTAGGTTTT
This sequence comes from Sarcophaga subvicina, assembly GCA_936449025.2. Lineage (NCBI taxonomy): Eukaryota > Metazoa > Arthropoda > Insecta > Diptera > Sarcophagidae > Sarcophaga > Sarcophaga subvicina. The sequence goes on from OW388080.2 coordinate 89,120,578, forward strand.
TCATTTATACTGGAGTAGTAGGGTCCGACTATATGATTGTCATCATTCAACCCAAACACGTTCACGCTAATATTGGGATTTTTCATTTCAAAATCTTTAATTTTATTTGTTGGTAGCGGAAAAGTCAAGTATTCAAAATTTAAAACAATACCATTTTCCAAAGTGATAATATCATCACTAATGTTATTAATTTTATATGATGTAGTTCTTTTAGAACTGTCATTAACAGGATACAATGCTGATATAACAGCCCACTTGAAACAATACTCATCGTTATTTTGAACATTGATGCATGCATGTTTCTTTTGTATTGGGGTTGGTAGAGGAATATACTGCGAACCTTTTATACACTGGTATTTATTTATATTAATTTCGATCCGTAATATTTGTATTAATGTCCATCCGCTATCACGTTCCTGGAATTCACTCATTTTTTTAACAATAACATCGCATTGTGTTTTGTAAATATTGAGGAGATCATCTGTAGTTGATGATGACAGATTAATTATAGCCATCTTCGTTTGATGTGATTTTATTTCAATATAACATAAATTCTCCTCTTCTTTAACCAGCATGTATTCGCAAAATATCTCCAGATTGAATTTAATATTGTCATGTTTTTGGATCATATGACTTAACAGCTTAGCCACTTTGAATTTAATTCCCGATAAAAAGTTCTCGGGTATTAAATTCGTTTCATCATTATTCTCAATAACATATGTGATAATTCTACTTTTAAACACTGATCTTACACATTTAACTTCATCATCATCATCATTAGCATCATTATCATTTCGAACTTTGTTAGCACAATTAAATTTATGTGCATTTGTTCGAATGTGATAGTGCCAATTCGTCTTTGGAATACGTTGATTACACTCGATACAATTAACTGTATCAAATGGTTCTCCTCCGTCTCCAATCTTTGAATGTGTTAAAATGTGTTGATTATAATTTAACTGGCTTGAGAAATATTTATTGCATGGTATGCATTTTATTGATGTGGATGGTCCATCATGATGTAATCTAGTATGTCTTCTTAAATTCCTATTAAACTTGAATTCTTTAAGACAAAATTCACAAGTAAAACTAGCCATTTTTATATTTTTATTTTATTTTAAATTATAAATTTGAACACACAACTCGCTATCAATTTCTAGCACAAGAATGACTTCTAAATCCTTAAAAGCAAGTCTATTTATACTCTGGGATGTAGATGAGGAAACGTAGACAGACTCATTCTGTCCGTCCAATCATTCGTTTGAAAAGTAATACAAATAAAATGAACATGCACAATCATGATTCTATTTAGGTATATAAAAAACTATCACGCAGATGTATATCCTGTTTACAAAAAAAAGAACACGTACAACCAACCTACCCTTTCTTATCAGTTTGTATTTCTATTTTTTCTACATTTGATCATGAGCAGTACGTGACAAGAATTTGTTATTTATTATGCAGGTGTTCATCCTGTATACACTAAACTGCGATAAGAATCTATTATTCATAGAAAACGATGATGCAGGTGTTCATCCTGTATACACTAAACTGCGATAAGAATCTATTATTCCTAGAAAACTATCTTGCAGGTGTACATCCGTTTACAATTTCTTCTACATTTGATCATGAGCAATACGTGACAAGAATTTGTTATCATCTTAAAATTACAGATCCTTCTAATTAAATCACACAAAAAATAAAAAACAACCGCACAACCAACCTACCCTTTCTTATCACATTTAAAATTAAACATCCTTCTAATTAAATATACAAAAAATAAAAAACAACCGCACAACCAACCTACCCTTTCTTATCACATTTAAAATTAAACATCCTTCTAATTAAATATACAAAAAATAAAAAACAACCGCACAACCAACCTATCCTTTCTTATCACATTTAAAATTAAAGATCCTTCTAATTAAATCATACAAAAAATAAAAAAAAAACACACAACAACTATATTGGTGCAGATCCCTTTTCTATTTTTTCAGCATTGAGTATGATAATACGTGGTAAGAATTTACTATTAAAAAACGATCATACACATTACATGTTACGCACACACTCATTCTGTCCGTCCAAACATTCGTACATACGTATATATATTCTCACATTACAGTCTACTTGTACTCTGGGATGTAGATGAGGAAACGTGCATGCACTCATTCTGTCCGTCCAACCATTCGTTTGCAAAGCAATACAAATAAAATGAACAAGAAAAAGCAGGTATGATTCCAAATTTGTAGGGAAAAATTGAAAATTATAATGATTTAATTCTTTTCCAGATATGCATTCTCACAAATTTTAACACACACAAACACACATATACACATTAAAAAGCATTACCTTTTCATAATACATGTTACAAACCTAAAGACCGATCGCACACAATTCATTTAACAATTCTACAATGTTCTTACTCTTTTACAGATATGCATGCTCCAAATTTTGTATGAAATAAGTGCCCTTGAAGCGGCATAAACATACTACTAAAGTGGAATAGAGTCGAAAGAAATATAAAAATAGGTGACATAGTTCTTCTTCTTCATGAGAAAAGTATTCCAGGTCAGTGGCCACTTGCCAAGGTAGAAGCTATACATCCTGGTTCAGACGGAATGGTACGAGTAGTAACACTTTATTGCAATGGTAAATACATAAAGCGCCCTATATCAAAAATTTGTCTTTTACCATCTAATGATATCAACAATGATGACAAGGATCTTGCTGCTTAAGAACAACCGTTCTTCGTGGGGGAGAATGTTCGGGATTTTTCTCACAACCTATTACTATGAAAAAACATTGACCGCAAACCCTACAAAAGTTTTAAGTCTCCAAGATTACTTTTACTTATTCCTTTTAATATTCTCATTTGTTTACTAAAAATGTTAAAAATACCTAACGGTTAATTCCTTTTATTACAAGAAGTAAATTCAAGGGCATTGGAAATATTATTTGTATAAGTCGATCTCAAACAGCTTTTGTAAGAATTAGAAAATGTAAATTAGTTCAGTTCAATTTTATCTTCCGCAAGAAGCGGACTTATTTTTAAGGTTAAATTATATGTGAATTTTAAATAAAGTAAAAAATAAATATCCTCATGAACATAAAGTAAAATTATAAATTTAAAATAAATATTTTTAAATAAAAAGAATAAAATCTAGAGTGTAAAATCTTAAAGTGTTCTTTTACTTGATCATGAGGATCTTAAAGTTTAATTAATTCTCTTACAATAAGAAAAATCCATACAAAAATTTATTTACAAATAATAATTAAAAAATGTAAAATAGTGAAAAGGCATAAAAATTAAAAGAATTAGTATTTTAATCCACTGGATAATTACTTTATTATCCTAATGTACAATAAGAATATGTTAATTAAATGTTAAATGTATTAGCGCATATGTGTGTATGAGTATGCATGAGTAAATTGAAAAATACAACAGTCGCACAAAGCGTTCATTAAATATTCTGGTAATTTTTTATTATGTTTTAAAAAGATTAAAAGAAAACAATAAATAAAGAACTAAAAAATTGCATTGGAGCCTGCATTGTGATAGACTATTAGCGTGGGGGTCGTTGGTTCAATTCCCACCAGAGTTCTCTGATCTATTCCACTACACCCAGCATAAGGTCTACGTTACTCGGCTCGTAATAGTTATAATATAATTTGCAATTGTATTCTCAACAAAACATTATTCATCAAGCGCTTCCAATCTTAAAATTTTCATAAAACAAAGTGAGTGTGAGATATCGTTAACATTTTTTTATTTGTTTGAGATACCTATTGACGTCATTATGCGTGAAATATAGCATGTCATTCTCTAGGTGGATTGCATCCGGCTTTGAGAACCGCTGAAGTTTGAGCATAAAAAATCCCACAAGAAAAAGTTTAACAGGATCAAATTGTACGATCTCAGTTACCAGTTCACATCACCTCCACGTGAGATGTGTATGCTCTCAAAAAGGCTCGTACAGAATATTCAATGTGACCTGATATAGGTGGTATTTATCGCCGTCCTGATAAAATCGCATGTTTGTCAATGGTGTTCAGATCATTAAATTCAAGCCAAAATTCGACCTCGCCATTGACGTTCTCAAACGTTCTATATTCCGTAACAAATATCGCCATTTCGAGAGTGCATTGTACGCTCTTTGAACTCAAATTCGACAACTTTGTTTGTCCACGTACTCATTCATTTCGAAATATGCCCCATTTATAACTCTGATAAAAATTTAGGGTCAGTTTCCCAACTTCTGCAGAACCCATTCAACGAACATATTCTATGTGCGTCCAATGTGATTTAAAAATAAAGCGGATTGAATAAATGACAACTAATTTAACAGATGTATCTTCAATTTTGGCCGTTATCAACTTTCAGAATTGGAAGCCCTGTTGGGCTATTCTATATTGAAAAATTGACAACAAACATGCATAATTTAGTCATTGCATCGCTTCAGTTAGGATTACTACCGAACTGCTCGTAATGCTTATGTTGTGTATGTTAAATTTTATACTTGAACAGGAACTAAAGTTTGAAGTCGACTCTGAACGAAAAATTCTTTTGAGGAAAATATTAATGGCGTTTTTAGACTACAACGACTACAAATATTAACTTCTTGTCTTATTTTTGCAGATAACTGGCAGCAGTATTAGTATAATTCATGTTATTATGTTACAACACCCTACAATCACAAACTGAATATTAAATACTAGTAGCAGATGATAAAACAGATGTAATCAGTATATGCTACACATGCCGCTTATGGATAGAAAAATAAGACGTCAGAAAAATTATAAATTGAAGCTTTGTTCTATGCCACTAGCTGTAGTTCAATAATAGTAACAAATTTTTCTATAGGCAACGATTGACAAAAGCGCTCACTACTGTTGTTAATAATGAAGATGTAATAATAGATAAATAAAGTAAATTTAATTAAAATAAAAAATTGTTATTTTTAAGTTCATGTGTTAGTAAGTATACTGTAATATAAAATGTAAAAAAAAGATGTAATCGAATACAGTATTCCCAAAATATAAGCACTTTCAAAAATGCTTGTAGGACATCGGATAGGTAGGAGTCGGTTCGTTGACTCGCCCGAGACCTGCACCAGGCCAGATTAGTAGAAGGAGAACTTTACAAATCACGAAATGCTAAAATTGGTGGATTGTAGGTTTTCTATCAGCAATCAATTATCTGAGATACGTCTTTTGGATTGGACACAGTGCAGCCTCTGCATCGAGAAGAATGAAACCATAAGGAACCATAAGGGACCATAAAGAAAAAATCATGGAAGTCAGAGTAAAAGAAACAAAAGAACTAAAGAAAAATTGAATATTATAAGGCTTAAACCTGAGAACGAGTATATTGCATCCAAAATTTTTAGAAATTACAGGAATTTAAATTTAAAGGTGTATAGCTTCTTAGATTTTAAATTAAAGGGAATAATGTAAAAGTTTATACACAACACAATTGGTCATTACAACCATTTAGTCTCGATTACGATCGAACTTATCAACACCAGTCGTGTGGTGTGTGTTAATTTTATACATGAGTGTCTGAGATTTACAGTTTAAAGTCAGCTCCAAACGATTGATTTTTGAGAAACTTTTGAAGGCAATTTCGTTTACTCTCGGAGTTTTTGCCAGTAATCTGCTGAGGAGCAGTAGGCGAAGAAATATTTATTCATATTTCGTTTTGTTAACGGGTTTGACCCGTAGCCTCACGGGATTTTCTAAATTTTCTATGCTAAAAAACCAACTGATGAGTATCGCAATTGCTGTTGAATGCAAGTATTAGTAGAAGAATAAGAAATCACAAGAAAGAAGTCTGAAGAAAGACTAATTTGATCATAGAATTATCGATAAAAATTAACGCAAGGTTATTCCCTTCCAAGTTTATCACCCTTTCTAGATAGCCCAATAAATCTATTTCTGATTTATGCTAAACTGAGCAATCTTTTGATTGACAATTTGAAAACCAAAATCTAATCAAGTGCAGCAGAATGCTTTTTGTCGAAACCTATAGAGCACGATGTGTCAATAAACTGGCTTTAATATTAATTTCGATAAAAAAGAAATTTTAAACGTTATTGCTTTCGTATGATGAACTTTCTGTTCAAACCAAGTATAAAATATAATTTTGGTAATTTTTTGACGTACATGTTAAAGCAAGGTTTCCATACTGCTGAACAACGCAGAAAAGTAATTGTAGCAAAGAAAATATTGCTGTCCTTAGGTTTAGGTCGGAGTGGTAGCTCTGATATCAAAAAGCTCGCTTGAGCACACTTATCAGCCCGTTGTGACGCCACAGGTGAACGCAGTCTCTATACTGATCAAGTTCTACCAAAACCAGGGAAGAGGAAGAAGTAGGCTAGCGTAAGGGCTGCACATCAAAAGCACGACTACCCTACGCTGGTAAACCAGCCAGAAAGTTTGATAAATGAAGCTATATCCTTGACATCAATAGATGATAACTCCGTCAAGCTGACAAGAAATGGAGAGTCAAATAACCTATATCTGCACCTCGCAAGAGGCATTGATGTCCTAATTTTGAAGAAAAAGCTGAAATATTGATTCGTTTTTTTCTAACTTCTTGATCTGTCCACATGGAAAATTTTACGTAAGGATATAACTTGGCTATACAAAATAGCTCGTGCAAGGCATGAAGCATTTACTTATTTCTTGTTAAATGACAATGTTAGAGAATCCTTAAGCCATTAACGATTTACGACTTACACACTGTCAGTATCATTGGGCTTTATTTCTTCGAAATAAGCATGGAGCTGCCGTTACGCTGAATGACAACTGCTATAGAGCCTAGAACTTTTTTTCTTAAAATGAATAAGATAAACATCAATGACATATGGTGCTTAACAATCGATTATTTGCAAAACCTTTTTGGTACACAAGAGATCCCATTCTATGGATTTTTTATCGGGCTATGTTAAGTCATTCATTTCTGCAGACAAACCTACATTGCAGATTATATTGAAGACACAATTGAGAAAAAATTAATCAAAAATTTTACTGATCGAATTGATAGTGTTCTCACCACCTAAAATTATTTGTAAATTTAACCAGACTTTAGTTATTATTAATTATACGGTGCGACAGTGAAAATACATCCGAGTAACTACATAGTCTAAGTTATTCACTAGGTTGAGTAGAACTCAAAAATACTTTTTTTAATTTTCTCGAACCCTCGAACTTGTTTTATTTGACAAAAACTGTTTGTTGATCTTTTCACACAAAACTATTATTACACAAATATGTTTGAACCTATTTTAAAAATCTAAAGCCTTTTCGAAAGGGAGAGATTAGCTTTTCAAACGGTATACATTAATATTTTGTTCAAACTTATATGTTATGAAATTTGATGGGGCAAACTTGCAAAATATTATTTTTTCTTATTTTTCAAGTTTGGCCATTCTTAATTGCAAAATTTAATTAAAAAATATGAAATTTTTTTTTAGGTGCACATTGTACCTCTTTCACGCTTGAGAATAGAATGAAGTTTAATGATTATTGTTTAATCTACATACCTCATTCTCCTTGTTTTTTCCTTTATTTAATTTAGGATCCACAGTAAGAGAGCGATTATAATAGAGTTGTTGTTGATCTTTTTTACGGAATATTGTGGAGAATTATAATTCTTGTGTGTAGTTATGAGAACCAAATTTTCGATTGGAGACATAGAAAATGATGGAGCATGTAATTGTTCCGTAGGTTGCGGGGAGTTCGCGGGGAGAAGGACCATGAAATAACGAATGTTATTTTAGGCAAACTCTTGTGGAAGATTGGTAAATAGGGGTTGAAAGCATGTGTACCAAACTTCCAAAGAGAGTTGCAATTATAATTACGCGATGTAATTATAATTAGGGTTAAATGGGAGAGATAACAAAAGAATTAGTAATATTCTTTTTTATAAAGTAAAGTATGGGAAATCTTACCTTTTATATATATGTACTCTGTGATGTATAGACCCAAGTAGGAGAGAGAATGTGTTTTTTGGTTTCGATGTTAACTTCAATGTAGTTTGTATGTGTTTATTTACAATAGATGATTTGAATGTGATAAATATGTATATTTCAATTGTAAAATTAATATTTTTTTGAGAAATATTAATGATGTTGGTTTCAAATGCAAAAAAGAAGTGATTTTACGAAATGATTTTACCTTTAAGGAAATTTCAGATTTCATCTATACAATTAATAGATATTCTTTTAGAACTTAAAAACTAGTGTTGGTAAACGCATATATATGTTAAATTCAGTTAGATAATTCAAAAGGTTTGAAATTCATTTATAGTAATTTAAGAAACAGTTTAAAATTCAATATTAAAAAATAAGTAGTAGTAAAAGATCCTTATAGTGCATTCTCTTGTCAAGTGTTTGACACTTCGTTTAATAAAATTGGACAGAAATTACCGTAGTTATTCTTCAAAGAATATATCTTAGCTTAGTCATAATTTTTATATATGCTCTCTCATCAAATGAGCTTTTTCAAAATTTTTGATGGATTTTGATTGTTTACCTGAGAATTTGCTCTTTGCACGTTTGAAAGACTACCAAAAGAAGTCTAAATTTCCGTCTTTCCCAAATATTATTATTTCGCTCTGCGCAAACATTTGTCAACTTCTGGCGGTTAGTCCAACGAAAAAAGGACACATTTTTCAATAAACACTTAAGATCCATCAAAAATTTTTAAAAATTTAAAATTTTTAAAATGTTTAACTTAAAGTTCATCAGCTGTTGTTAAAGTGACTCAGCTGTTATACTCTTTAAATAATAACTACTGTAAGTTTTTTCCGATTTTATAAAACAAAGTGTCAATCTCTTCACAAGAGAATGCATTTTAAAAATATCTCCACTTGTTTTATAGTTTTTAATTAAATTTTCCAATTTTAAAAATTTTAAGTTTACCCCATCAAATCTCATAACATATAAGTTTGAACAAAATGTTTGTGTACACGGTTTGAAAGGCTAATCTTTCCCCTTTCGAAAAATCTTTAGATTTTTAAAATAGCTTCAAACATTTTCGCTGATCACTAATTTTGTGTGAAAAGATCCAAAAAACTGTTTTTGTCAAACAAAAGAAGATTGGAGGTTTCGAGAAATATAAAAAAAGTATTTTTGAGTTCTACTCAACCTAGTGAATAACTTAGATTATGTAGTTACTCCAGTGTACTTAATATTTTGTATTTTGTCGCATACTGTTATTTTATGTTTTCTAACATTTTGTTCAATGTATTCGTAGTGCCAATGTAAACAGTCATAGACGTACATTGTTTAATTAAAAACCATTTAAATATTTAATACGATATAAATTATGATTTAACGAAAATGTATGTAAATATTATAAAGCAAAAAAGAATTATGGATTAAAAGGGCAATGCACTGAATTATTACATATATACATTACACGTTAGAGGCAGACCACAGAAACCACATATTTTACACAACATATGCAAATTCAAATAATTAGACAACGTATTATGAGTTAATGTTTAAAGGCAACATATGTTTTACGCCATGATTTTACATTTCGATTTTTTTCGTTAAATTTTACTTACATCTCTAAAACTAGCAAAATTATATTAGGTTTTGTTGTAACCTTATACAGCACAATACAATTTGTCAACATATATCTTTTCTTGTCCAAGTTTATTGTTTACCGGCAGTTTATTATTCTGGAGAAAATCTACATCCTTTCCACTTTTAAGAATAATTAAAAAGTGTCGTTAAATTAGAGAGCAAAAGTATTTTGCTTGTGGGAAAAAAATACTCATTTGCTTCTTCTAAACAGAAGAGCCTAAGACAGTCCATTCATAATTAAATGTGGTTTGTAAATAAAAAGGATAAAAAAACTCAGGACTCTAGCTGTTACTCTACGAGTGGCACGTGTATTGTTATATCGGGAGGGCCTTTTATCGGTTTATATTTCAACCATCGGTTATTTCTAAACTGACAATACTTATGTCATTCTATTCAGCCACAGAATTCAATATATTATCTCCCCTGAACGTAATGAATAGATTTACGCTTAATCAAAGTTGGGAATTATTGGACCAGCAAGAAACTGCACTATGAAGTCGATTATACTAAAAAACAAAAATCATCTTTTCGAATGAAACTCATTTCAATCCGATTCATTCCATTGGGTCTCAGAAAACTTACACGAAAACTTACAGAAGCCACTGCACCTATTACGATTGACTGTTTGGTACAACTTGTTGAGTGGAGTCGTTTGAGGCCCATATTTCTTTGAAAATGTGGACGACGCAAGCATTACGATCAATGAAGAAACCTATTGCACCATGCTAACAGATTTTTCTGCACTCGCTCTTCGTGTTATTGATGTGAACGATGTTTGATTTCAACAGGGTGGTGCAACTTGCAACATATCTCGTGCTACAATCGAATTATTGCATCAAACGTTTGATGGTCGTTTAATTAGCCGAAATTGACCACCAAGAAGCTGCGATTTGACACCGTTGGACTATTTTCTGTAGGGCGCCGTTTAAGAAAAGTATTATGATGACAAACCAGATACAATTGAGGATTTGTGATGCTTTTGCCGAGATACGACCCCAAGTACTCGAAAAAGTGCACGATATTTGGTCCAATTGAATGTGGTACTGTGAGGCCTGCGGCGACAGACGTATGAATGAAGTAATATTCCATTTCTAACCGGAAAAATGTTAAACCGTTTTTGTTTGAACTTTTAGATTTTCCACCCTTTATATGTATATTCAACAATATATACAAAATTTTAAATTAAAGTCGTTTTCTTTCCGATTTTATTCAGATTGTCCTTTTTAAATTTTTGTCCATAAAATTTTACTGTCGGACACATATTCATTACTCCAGAAAGTTATTTTCTAAATTAAGCGCATTTGTGTTAAAATTTTAAAATGAAACGGATTGAGTTACTGCTTTAGTGTACGTCTCTGTACATAGAGTAAGAACATAAAGAATAATAGAATAAAATGGCATACAACTATTAATGGACAGCCTTACTCTCCAGAGCATATGAAGGCGGTACTATTTATTTTTTTTTTCTGTTCTTGAGACGCCAAAAAGTCACAGCATTTTCGTTTTCTATATTCGCAAACACATCAAATATCAGAAACTACCAAAAAGTTTATCATACGTGAAGTCTGTTATTCACTCATAATACACAAAAATATTCGTGTAATATACATGCTACATACGTAGCAGAGATCAGCAATGAGAATTTGAAAAAGATGAGTAGATTCGAATCATACTCATAATTTCTGATACTTATACGCATTTATACTTATTTTAATATCATACTCATACTACTCATATTCAAAGTTTGAAGTACTCATCGTATTCATACTTAATAATACGCATGACGTTGGTGATTGCGACACTTATTTATTCAACATTTACAGGAATCACAAAATAAGTATGATTCGCGTACGAACACTACAATACTCACTAGAAGGTTGTGTGTTTGCTTTATTTGCTGTCCTTGTCTTTCTCCTTCTTCTTTTTTTGTAAATGCAAAAACAACTAAGACTGATGAAGACTAATTTTGATGAATGATTCGAATAAACCCAGTTTTTCTAAATTTCTGAATCTGAATGTAGGCGTATGAATCAAATATATTTCGAATGTTATGAGTTTGATGTCGACGTTGTACTCATGCTCATTGCAAGCTGTGCATATAAATCAACGTTGCAGTGAGTACGAATGAATCAGAGGAGGTGAATTTCAATACTATTGACTCACTCATACTCAAAATTTCATGAGTACTTATGAGTAGAGAAAAAACGATTCATTGCTGATCTCTGATATGTAGATAGTTTAGAAAAATTTAAAATAATATAAAAGCATTTAAATGAAACGCATGCAATGAACTTAAGGAAATTTAAAGGAATATTTGTACACAACATAACATTCATAATTGGTTACTACAACCTTTCGATTAGATTACAATCTAGGAATTCTCACTTATGTTTAGTGTGAGTTAATTTTATACATGAGTGGCGGAACAAACAATTTAAAGTCCACTCCGAATGTCAGATTTTTTGATAAACATATCATTGATATTTTTTATTTACTATCAGAGTTTTTGCTAGAATGCTGATGAGAGGTAGTTGGAGAAGAAGTGTTTTCTTATTTTCCAATTTGTTGGAGATGTCTGACCTGGGGTCAGGAAATATTTACTGTGAGAGATTTATTGATTAGTTTTTTTTTTTATTATTTTAATTATTATTAGACATGTAATTGGTTTTCCTCTCAATCGTCTTGAGTTCCCTTTTAATACTATCCTTTATAAACTTTAAGTTGCTTTAGAATATTTCGAATATATTACATAACATAACATAATTGGTCATTACAACCCTTCAGTCAGGATTACGACCTAGTTTCTCATACCACTTATGTTGTGTGTGTTAATGGTATACATTAAAGTTTAAAGTCCACTCCGAACGACAGATTTTTGAGAAACTTTTCATGGCAATTTTATTTACTCTCAGAGTTTTTGATAGAAATCTGCTGAGAGAAAGTCGCCGAAGAAATACTTTTTGTATTTTGTTTTGATGTCTGGCCTGGGGCTCGAACCCTGGCTTTACGTCTAATAAGCCAACACACTACCTACTAGACTACGGCGACTTCGAATATATTTCTTTATTTTATTCAGTTTTTTCTTTAGCAAACTGCAAACGTTGTGTATAGTAGTGGACCAATTCATGTCACATTTACAGTGGCTCACAGCTTATTTCAAGTGGAAGCCCTTTAAAAAAGTTTTATTCAGGGAAAATGCTGGCCAATCTATTATATCAATAATTTTTAATAGTGACCGATTATTTGTTCTCCTGAAACATGAATTTTTTTGTGGAGATGTATTTATTGTATCGACTATAGCACGCCTTAATAGGAGTGTGCAAAGTCTTAATAAAATTAATCAAGCAGACATAAGATTCCATGTCCTTTGCAATAAATGGCTCTACAAACAGATGAAAAATTCCTACACTTCGCCTGGGATGAGAACGAAATAAATTGTGATGGTGTTACCATGCTTATATCAAAAACATATTTTATCAAGTGAAAACCCAGTAACGGAATGATATGGGCTCTTATCAGAAGGTGTATCGCCATTGTCTATACTTGAGCTCAACTGAAGAAGGGGAAATAAAAGACAACCTGGATAATCAAATTCTACCCACACTGTAGGCTCTTCCAGTTAAAGTTATATTAATGGTCATATACGATTTCAATGCTATAATCGGAAATTACTACGAAAAAGGAAGTTTTCTTGACTTACATTTTAAGACAACAGCATCGGTATGTTTAAAGATATTTGGAAAAAACACCCTTAGAGTTCTATTTCAAAATTTGTCACAGGCGGTTTAAAACCGGCTGGAATAAGAAGACATCATTCCTCTATGCTAATGCAAGATATTTACCCAGAAGTTGAATGATAGAAGTCTAAATGCCGGCTAGAATATTGTAGGTTTCTGGACTACATCACAAAATGATACTCGCTCCCTTCAGCATTTTTATAAAATGCAGCTCATAAAAATTTGAAATCGAACAACCCTCTTTGTTTCGAATTTTTGATGTTTGTCCAGCTTATGCGATTTAACGTTTGGGGATTAGTTTTTATGGGACTACATTAAGTCATTGTTTTATGAAGCATAGAAAGCCAATAATCAAGCCACTACAATGGATAAATTTATTAGAAAGAGTGGTCGAAAATTTTACGGACCGAATCAACCTCTTCATGCAATGACCTACCAGATTATAATAAAAAATAAAAAAAATGACAATAATTCGAAGAATTTGAAAAAATAAATTTTAACCCATTAAAACCAGAATAATAAACAGTTTCTAAGATCTTTAATACATTATATTGCCTGGATTTCAAATCAAATGAGCGTTTCATTCCAGACATTTCTCTATTAATCTTTGTTCAACACTTAACTTTTATTATTATCCGTATAAGCAACACAGACTTTGTGACTTTACTCGTAGAGGGCATGTTTGAAATGATTTCATTGCAAATGAATTTCTGCAGCATGTTTGTTTGCATTCAGCAATTCTATTACCTTTATTTTAATTTCCGGTAATGGTCTCTAATGAATGCTGTTACAACACAAAGATTTTCTCCATTCCATTTTTTTTTTAATTTGCTGTGGAATTTTTTTATTAAATAACAAACTCATGAATGAATGCATCAGCAGCATAACTTTTTCTCCAACTTGCTCTTGTTACTTTTTTGCAGTGCCCTATTTACACTTTGCCTGAAAAAAATAATTTAAAATTTATCTTAAAATTCAATTACAAGAATAAGTTTCCATCTCGATATTTTCTTTTAACTTGGTTTTCATGAGGATAAGAAAAACAAAAACAAAAACTTTACTTAAAGCAGGAAAGAAACTCTTCTAGGAGAAGAATTAAATAATAAAAAATATTCAACTACACAGAAACGGAAGGAAGTCACACCACAGGCAAACAAAAAACTTTAAAATAAATTAAATCATTAATAAAAAATAATAATAATAAGACCACACAGTGAGTTTATGCACATAAGTTTACTTTGATCAAATTTTCTTTTTTTTGGCATTTTCTGAACTGATGGGTTATGTGATGGGCTATTGTGATCAGTAATGAGAACTTCCCTAATGTCAGAATACAAAACTTGTCTAAAACAGATTGTGTCAGTAAAAATTAATAAGACATATGTATAACAGACATAATTGGTCATTTCAACCACTTACTGCCTAGCTTCTTACACAACTTATGTTATAGGACCTACAGTATAAAGTAGCATCGAACACAATACCTAATAGACTACAAAAGATTTGTCGAATTAATAAAACTTTTTATATTAAAAGTGACAAGAAAGAATTCTGCAGGTAGGGAGCTCCACATACGGATAGTCCGGCTAAAGTCCTACTGATCACAAACAAATGTGCTCTGCGAGAAATACGGGTGCTACGTAACAAAATACGATTTTCCGCAACAAGTTCCTTTATCTCGCTAGAGGAAAATCTGTAAAGTAGTGACGATGCTCCAACGGATCAATAGAGTTGGAAGCCCTACTGCCATTAATGAGCATCTTTGCCCTTTGCTGTACGTGGTCGAGAAACCTCAAAATAAACTTCGAGTCATCAGCCCATACGTGAGAGTTGCATTCCATTCTCGGTCGGATATAAGTGGAGTAAATAGTAATAAGATCAGATGAAGTTAAGCACTTCTTGCAACGTCTTAAGAAACCGAGGTACTTGAATGCTTCTTTCGGCACTTGAAAATTGTGCAGGTTACAGCGACCATCAAGCTGAATTTTCATGCCCAGAAAATCAATAGCTTCTGGCTCCCTAATATGCATACCAAACACAACTACGGATGAGGCAATATTATTGCTGCCCTTATGTGTCAATAAACAACACTGTGTCTTTTGCCCATTGAAATCGACTCTATTCATTTGCCTTTTCTATTTTGACCGTATATAATGTTTTTTTATGTTGACGTGGTATTTATTTTGCCTTTTGTTCGTTTATTTGTTCTACAGCTTATACAACTTTTGTTCACTTTTTAGTGTCAATTATTCATGGTATCACAATGGCCTATTTGACAAATTAGTTTGAAGCATTTTTTTTTCCTCTAAACCTGTGTATTATTGTGCTGATAAAATATGTTTTTTGTTTAATTACGTCTATGTGAACACACATTGCTATATGTTCGTGTGTGGGTTCGATTACAATCAGAAACTGTAGGCGATAGCAATCTGTTTAAATTAAAAAAAAATTAACAAATGGCGACGATCTAATGTTGCTTAATAAAAATAAAAACAAACTTTATTCCAACACACTGTTTGCCACCTCCTGCAATTCGCTATTCCAATCACAAAACATGCACCTTAGTCCTGAGCTGATAAAAAAAATATGTGGGAACGATATGTATGTATATGTGTATATTTTATTTTGTTTATTATGTTTCTATGTAAACCAACAATAACATACTTAACATTAAATTTTTTCCACTTTATCACCCATGTCAGACTCATATTTATGCAGCTCTTTATAATGGCAGAGTTTCTTCATCCGTATCCCTTGTTTGGTAACGATGTCATAATTTTTTATTAATTTTCAGCACAGTTTCCACTGCATGTTCATATTAAAATTCATCAAATACCCGACTATATTTTTTTGTACGTGGTCATTAACGTTATTGCATCATTAAGTATAACCATAATGTATACAACTGACAACAAAAGTTATGTTCTAATTGTGAAATGATGGATGACGTACAATTAAAATGAAATAAAGAAATTTTCTTTCATACTCAGAGAACTTTTAAAAAGTAACCAGATATCCTTTTTAATTTTTACCTGTCACTCATCTTATCTTGAATAATAAGTGGTTTTTTTTAATGGTTTAATCAATCACATACAAACATGCATATATAATTGGTGATTACAAACCTTCAGTCATGATTACGACCTAGCTCCTCACAACCCTTATGTTATTTGTGTTTTACACATGATTGCCGGGGCCTACAGTATAAAGTCAACACCGAACGATAGATTTTTGGGGAATTCTTAATGGCAATTTTATTAATCTCAGACTTTTGCCAGAAATCTGCTAAGAAGTCGCCAAAGAAATAATTTTTCATATTTCGTTTTGTTGGAGATGTTGAACCCAAGAATCTATGTTATATCGATTTATCGATTGGTTTTCTTAAGAATGAAAAAAACAGAATTCAACAGAATTGATGTGTAGTGGTATTAAGGTAGAGCGGCCAGATAATTTATTGTATTGGTCTCAACCAATGTAGATTATCCCTGTAATATCTGCTACAATCCTGTTGGCCTGGTAAACTTCAAGAAGTTGTTCTCCTCAGTAGCCTTGTACACAACTCAAATCACTTCTCATTGTAATTACTCAGTCGATAGGTTTTAACTTTAGAAGAGTGTCTGATTCTATTAATCTTCCCTTTTACCAGATATACTCTTCCTCTCTACTGAAAGGTACTGGCTTCATCAGCAGCGTAGAAGGAGCAGGATTCACCTGCAAGCTGTTTTGCCTGCTCATTACCATGAGTTCTTCTCTAATCAATCTTTTAGGAATATTCTTTCGGTTCGATTTGGTGTAGAACATGTCTTTCGACGGCATAAACTTTTATTTGTAAGCAACACAGGAATATTTCGCTGTGGTACCGAACGCCCCGCTTCAGCTATATTACGTACTGCATACACAGAATAGTTACTCTCTTAAAGAAGTATCTAGTAACCAAATTATTTCTTTCGAATTTATTACTCATTTTCGTTGTGAAGCATTTCCCAAAATCATGGATTTTGCTGGTATAATTAATGACAATTAATAAGGGAACTGTCAGGCAATTGATTTGCTAGGTCACAATGCTTTGTGATGAATCTCACCTTAGGCAAGTATCCCATTAACTGGATAACAGTCTGAATGACTATTTTCCTTTCTATCGAATGGAACCGGGATAAATCTAACAGAACCTGCAGCGCCCTTATAGAATTTGTTCTTATTGACACGGTTATACCAACACAAGATCGTTCTATATCTTATGCAACTTTAAATTTATGGCTTGTTTAAATATGGTATGTTGTGTATTAAGTTCGTAATTTCGATGTATCGGAACAAAACATTGATGTTTAATCCATGTTCACCAATGAAAAAAACTACGAATTGTCTCGATGTATCGATAAATTTATAAAACATCTCTGGTTTGTTGGCATAAAATTTTTCTTAAACGGCGCCCCACAGAAAACAGTCCAACGGTGTGAAATCGCAGCTTCTTAAACGGCCATTCAACGTTCGACACAATAAACCGATTGTGGCATGAGATGTGTGGCCAGTTGCATCCTCATGATGAAAACAAACATCGTTCACATTAAACCATGAGAAACTGGTATAAAAAAAAATCGGTTATCAATGTCCTCATTAGCTGTGATGGTTGTGCTATTCTGAATTTTAAAGAAATATGAGTCAATATATGAGTCACTCGTAATGGGTGCATTATCTTCTGTAAGACCACGTGTGGGTTTTCTGAGCCTCAAATACGACAATTTTGCCTATTAACATAACAGCCAAGATGAAAATGAGCTTCAAACGAAAATATGATTTTCTTCGCAAAATCAACATCATCGTGCAGTTTATCATTGGCCCATCTAGCGAAGCAAAAACAAAGTGGCTTCAACTCTTGGACTTTATAAATCATACCGATATCTTTTCGCAAAATTGAAATGTTTCAATTCGTGACGGTGATGGATTCTCACGCACACTCTCAGGTACTGTTTCAATATTTTCAAGGTGTAAGCACTGTACGAATACGCTCACGTCTTGGCGCATCAACAATGAAACCAGTTTCACGAACTGAAGGACAATGTTGGTCCAAATTTTGTAGGACATTTTCGTGAAATTTCCGTCCAATTGTTTTTGTTTTCGAAAGAAATGTCCAATAAATCCCAAAGTTGGTTAATCAACGATTTATTACGTTCACTGGAGATAATATACTGAATTTTGTGATAAGATAGAATGACATAAGATTCGAAATAACCGCTGATTCAAATTTAAATCGTTAGATGACCTACCCGATACTTACACTTTGTGGTATGCTTTCAAAAAGTATTGGTAATTATTTGTATTTAAAATTTTAATTGTTGCCCTGAAGTTTATTATTTATTTATTAATTACAATACAATTTAAAATTTTACCCTAATTGTAACGAGCTGAGTAACATAGACCTTATGCTCTATGTAGTATAACAGTTCTGGTGGGAATTGAACCCATGACTCTCACGCTCATAGTCAGCACACTCTCCGTTAGACTGACAGGGCACCTCTCTACAAAGTTATGCACTGTTTGTTGTTGTGTACTTCCTTATATTTTACCATATGATTTATAATTTTATAATTTTTTTAGTTGTTGTATTTTGTTTCTTTTTTTCCAACTTTTTAGTTAAAACTTAAAGAAATTTTATTAAACTTTTATGCTTGCTATGCGTCTCTGTAAATATGGTGATAAACAGCACTAGTGGTGGATACATGAATTCATATTAAAAATGAAAAAAATATTGTGGTTGTTGTTTCTTTTTTTTATTTGTTTTTATTTTGCGTACAGTTTATTCTTTGTTCTAATTTTGGTCTTTTAATTAATCAAGGGATTTAAGTAAACGACACGATAAATTGGTATTTAATTTTAATAAAAAAAAAGTTTTTTTTTTAATAAAATTGCCATGAAAAAGATTTTTCAAAAATCTCTCGTTCGGAGTCGACTTTAAACTGTAGGTCCGCCGTATAAAATTAATACACACAACATAATTGGTGTGAGAAGTTAGGTCGCTATCCTGAATGAAGGGTTGTAATGGCCAATTATGTATGTATGCATGAAAGTGATTTGATTCAAAAGTTTTCTACGCTTTGATGCCCACCCGTTCATTAATTTTTTGACGAAATTTTAGGAACGTTTTTGACTTCATTGCTGTCGAACTAGGCACTGCTGTAATAAAATTTGATTTTAACGAACACACACATACATCTACATATATCCTGTGCCCTAGTGAAAATTTCAGTTAAGTTTTACGAAACCATTTTCAAAATATTACCATCGTATCCATAAAGTCCATATATTCTTTCAGCAGCCTGTGATAGATAAACAATACAGATCTTGCCAGTCTGTATGGGCTGCGGAATAACAGAAATTTTCATCGCCTACCTAGGTAGGTAGGTAGGTAGAAGTGGCTGTCCCCTCGATGGAGTCATGAGCGGACACACTTAGCAAGCACACAGGGCCCATTGTGACACCACAGTCCCTCATTTCTCCTATTCCACGAACCATTCGGAGCTTCCGATGAAGTGACTCAGGCTGCCAATATCCATGCATGACAGTTCATCCATATTCTCCATGTAGTAGGTACACAGGTACCTCTTTCTCCTCCGACTAAGTGCCGGACATCTTCACAATAGGTGAAGAATGATGTCATCTTCCTCTTCATCTCCACAGCTTCTGCAGAAATCATTTGCAAGGTGTCTAAGACCAATACGCCTCGCATGCGCTCCTATAATGCAATGCCCCGTAATAACCCTAATAACAGTGCTGAGCCTACTTCTTCAGAGTTTAAGCAGAGTCGCCGTGCGCCTCCTATCCAGCCCCGGCCAGATCCTTTGCGCCGCTCTGCCCTTATCCGAAGTTGCCCACATTCTATTGATGACATCTACGGCTGCATTGCCAATTATAAGTTTGCAAGTCTCCAAAGGGATCCCCAACGTAGAGAATTCATCTGGGACTTCGATGGTCGTATCCCTTCTGGCCAGTTCATCCGCTCTGCAGTTGCCAGGAATACATTATTTTCCGGTACCCATGTGATACAAACATCATATCGGTTCGCCACCTCATTGAGATATCTGCGACAGTTGTACACTGTCTTGGCGTTTATTACACTGGAATCCAATGTCTTGATAGCCGCTTGGCTATCGGAAAGTATGATGATTTTCCGTCGGTGAACAATTTTGTCCACAATAATTTTCACCTGAGTTGCTACACCTCCGCCTGAAAGACGCTGCAATGATCTGGTAGCCTTATAGACTTGGATATTCTGATTGATTCCGAATAAATACCAATTCCAACGGCTCCTTCCAGTTTGGAGCCATCGGTGTAAATTTGTACGGAGTCCCTTGGGAGGTTCACTGATCGCCTACCTAATTAATTATAACTAATTTTTCTTAAATAATTATATTTTCTCTTGTGCTATATTTCCGTAGTGCTTTCTAACAGAATACATTCTTAAGTATAAATATTAATGCTTGGCTCATAAAAACGGTTGCCACAAAATATTTTCAGTTGGCTCATGGTATACGGCACTCGGCACTGTCTCCATTCTTTCTGTTAAGGTCAGCATTGTTGGTAAACAGTACATAACAAAACT
The DNA here is from genome assembly GCA_936449025.2 of Sarcophaga subvicina. Classification (NCBI taxonomy): domain Eukaryota; kingdom Metazoa; phylum Arthropoda; class Insecta; order Diptera; family Sarcophagidae; genus Sarcophaga; species Sarcophaga subvicina. The sequence goes on from OW388080.2 coordinate 89,141,511, forward strand.
GAGCGCAGAGCATCCCATACAATAAAAGAAAATACTGAATTTCTTTGGAGTTCTAGCTCTTAATTGCACATAATTTATCTGTTTAACACACAACAAAACGAAACTTCGCCAAACAGTGTCGCGGAAATAGAAAAATAAGGAAAAAATTTCTGAAAATTATAAGAATTTTGCAGAAGATCAATACTTTCCAGACGCTTATCATGCAATCTGTACCACTGTCTTTGCGTGCTGGCATGGGTCAATCGGTAATAAATACTAGCATCAGTTTTGTACAACTTTGCGTTGTCGTGATGCATTTTTATTTATTTTTTTTTTCTTCAATGTTTTTGCTACGGAGAAAACTTTATGAAACGGTTTGCAACATTTTTCTTTAAAAGTTTCGCAGATGCAGTTTTCTCTTTCAATATTTTATGCACGTAATTGCAAATACTGGGATCTTTTTTGTTCTTTTGTATAACGCAGTAAGCGTGTTTGTTATAAATTGCCAGTAAAAATGAACATTTTCTATTTTTAAGGTTGGCCATTTTGAAAATTAAATTTATTTAAAGTATTTAAAGTTATTGTACGATAAATAAAAACCGAATTTGAATAATTGGCCTGATGGTAAACAACATTGTAAACCCTTCTATTCTCACCAAAATCGGTTTATTTATTTAGTAACGCATTAAAAAGTTTGAGGAAATCGCTTAAAAACGTGACCTGTAATATACATTATAAGCCTGTAACGATCTTGTACACCATTTGAATAACTCACATTTTGCGAAAAGCAAAAGATGATCTTTATATTGATGTTTCATTAATTTTTGTTAATCTTTTACATCTCAACATAATCAAATCTTTTGGTGCTGAAGTACATACATACATACATACATAATAGGTCACTACAACCATTCAGTCAGGATTACGACTCAGCTAGTCACACCATGATGTTGTATGTTTTAATCTTATACATGAGTGGCGGGACCTAGCTTATTACCTTTACAAAATTCAATATGCTGTTCAGGATCAATGACAATTTCCGGCTCAGTACCTGCCTGCACCCAATTGTTTACATCTGGAAAGCATTAATACCTTTCCATAAACACAGAATCTACATATTGGGTTCGAGATGGCTCTCCACTCTGTATAAGGCACTGTAGATTGCTTTTACAATAGACCGTTTTCTAACAACAGGTTATTCCGGAATTGTCTGATGAATGACTCAAGTCTAGTAATTTCCTAAGAATACATTTGATTGTCAATTTATCTCCCCTTTCGTTGACTCTACCTTTATAAGCATCTGTTCCCATAACACAGAAAGTTTCCATAAACGTGAGGGCTCCGCCTTTGGCTAGTCCGTCTGCCTGCTCATTGCCGAGAATAGACTTGGGATCAAGCAGAGACTTAAGTTTCTCCGAAATTTCATATTTCAATCTGGAACCAAAAACTCCTTCACCTAACCCAAGATCTGTCTTGACCTCTCTATATTTCTCTTTTAAAGCTTCCTAATTAATCCATCAATTTTTGTTATTAAGTCTCGTTGCGGAGCACTTTCCAAAATAATAGAATCTAATGGTTCTGTCCAGGAGACTGTTAAAGAGGGAGTCTCGCCACTCATTTTTCTAGGTAACGAATAAATTAATAAATTTCATGCTTATCCTAGCCATTGTCTGCTCTAGACTTAACTACCATTTGCAGCAGACTTAAATTCAACAGAGCTTGCAGTGCCGCGATAGGACACATTCTCATTGGCCCTGTTTTGTCTGATATAGTCCAACTCTATTTTTCTGTTTACAAATTTGTTTTCTCTGATCATAGATCAGTATTGGCCTGACCCTCAAGGTGTACATCCAGTGCAAATTCGAGAGCTGCAACCCCAAGTCTTACCAGCAAGCCTGCTGCATATCATTATGACATGTTTTGCTCTTCCTGAGATACTCTGTATATGAGCTCCTCATGTATGTACTATTTGGGTGGTTTTAAAAAATCGGTGTCGGATTTTTTTTCACGGCACCCCCCTAAAATGTTTCATTTTGTTAGATTTTAAGATTGTCAAAGTTTGAGCATGATTGGAAGATGTTAACCCGTGCCACTGGGGCCTCAAAGTTTTGAAAATCTCGATTTTTTGGAAGTTTGGCGACTTTGTCGACCCATATCTCGAGAACGGTTTAATATATTTGCCCATGTCATACTTCAAATTGAAGTCGATACTGTTTACAATATTTTATGTGGAATAAAAAAATAAGTAAATAGTACTGAATTCGAGATAATGAACCCAATGTCCCTAAGAACGTGACTATGTACCCCTAAGAGCGAAGTATAATAATTGTCTTTTTCCTTTTATTCTTATTTAAATTTATTCAAGGGACCGACATAATGTGGTTTTGGAGCTATCTGGATACAGCTGACGGCATCTGCTGACTACTTGGAGAACGTATTGTTTTTGTTACTCGTCTTTTGTAACTAATTGGTTGTGATCTGTGATGAGCTTAACTCCTCGCTCTGCCATGTCGTGCACAGCTTTCAAGTTGTTTACCATCCTTTGCCCCTCCTGGTAGTTGATGTTCTGCGGCCAAGTTGCAGGATCTTTTTCCAGAAAACCGGTGTTAATGTTTAATCTTTTGAACAACAGATAAGTCTCACTTGCGATTAGGGCAGGGAGACCTTTTTCTAGAAATTTCATCACTTGTACGAGAAATAAAAATGTTCACTAGAATAAATGACACAGAATGACACTAATGTCAAAGAGTACATGTTAGTAGGTACTAGTTTGGTTTTACCTGCTTGGGGTCGCCAGTGCTACAGTATGTGGGTCTAAAATTAACGGTATATCATAGCAAACATATTTAATTGAAATGAGATTCCAAAGTACAAGTATTTGTCCATAATAACCATTAATAATACAAATAACGCTCTCAGGTTTTGGTCGCGTTTTTTAAGGACATTGGCTCTATTTTGTCGCTTTCAGTACTAGTTGCGTATTTATTGTGTAGAATACAAAATATTATAAACAGTATGGCCTTTAATTTGATGTATGACACGGGCAAATAGCTTTAGCCGTTCCTGAGATATGGATCGCCGAAGTCGTAAAACTGCCAAAAAATCGAGATTTTCAAAACTTTGAGGCCCCAGTGGCACGGGTTAACATCTTCCAATTGTGCTCAAACTTTGGCAATCCTAAGATCTGACAGAAAGAAACATTTTAGGGGAGTGCCTCCAAAAAAATTCTGACATATTTTTTTTACTCTATGAGATAAAACCACCCTAGTGTACTATGCAGTGATATTTCTAATATTATACTTTCATTTACTGTGACAATATCTCGCCCAAAAGTCTAACCTTCATCTATCTGGAAAGTTTTCTCCTGCTTTTAAAAAGATACTTGCCTGGGTTTTTCCACGCGATGACTGAATGCACCCTTGACTAACAATCGAATACCTCTTTCAATGATGTTCCAAAGAGTCTCTGTTGATGGTTTTGCCAAAGGGCAGCAACATCAAAAGGCAGCTTCCCTATATGATTCCTTAAAAAAAAGGAGATCTGTTTATTAGACGATGAAAAGTGTTTGTTGGCTGATATGTCATAGCTTCATGGACACAGAATCCATTGTTTTCAATCCAGGCAAAAGCGCTGAGAAAAAATTTATTTGGTTTGTTCTGACACCGACATTTATGTTAATGAGTAAAGTGTACCCATTTATCTGACTAGATTTTGTCGTTTGTGTTTAGACATATATGCATGCATACGTAATTGGTCATTACAACCCTGAAATAATTTACCATTAAGTTCCGTTAGTAAAAGAACATATGCGTGCCAAAATTCATTCCATGTGCTCTCCGTATACGTTTTTCTTTGCCTCCAAATTTACGTTAAAAATTATTAAAAAATTTAAAACATTCTTGCTGGGCAAAAAAAAATATCATCTAAGAAATTCATACGATACATGAAAAATGAAATAATGTACACTGATGGCCTAATTCTGTCCTCCTTATGTTATGTTGTGACTCAAACACGACGTATACTTGTTCGCATAAGAAAGTCTTCAATAGACTTTAAAATTTAAACAATAATTAATAGAAGGAAAACTGCTAACGGAAGGAGTATAATGTGAAAGCAACAATACCTAAGCCATGCATCTTAACGTTTATGTCAACAGATAAAAATTATACTTACGTCAACGGAAGCATATCCGGGTATGTTCATACATTTTATATGGAATTTCTTTTGTTTCTAAGCTTATTTTTGTGTTGATTTGGTTTTAATTACTTGTAGGGTGGTGTAAAGCGCTCTAAAGACTTATGAAAAACGACCTCACATCCGTTCTATCGAGCTCCCATAAGCGTGCGGCGTTTTTGGGATATAAGCCACTTTATACTTTCCGACAACGGAAACACACGTCAACAGCGTAAAAATCCGACAAAGCTGTAGCCATAACGGACTTATTTTTAATACTCAATGGTAATCTACGCATCAATTACGTAGCAGGTCCAAACGTGGTACCGGGTTTACAAAATACATACCACCGAAACCCGCCAATTACGGAATTAAAGTATGGTGGGTATGTGACTCTGCCTCATCCTATTCAATGAAGGGACAAATTTATACTGGATTGGCGCCATCCGGGAAACAATGGTATCGGAGAGCGTAGTGGAGGATTTCTTCGTCAATTATTTGCGTGAAAGTGGACGGAATATTGTTTGTGATAATTTCTTCACAACAGATAACGTTGCGAAAAGTTTAATGATGGACAGAGGTTTATCAATGTGAGGTTCAGTGAACAGAAGACGAGTGTTTGTACCACTATATTTCACTTTATCTAATGGATGGGAAGTAGAGTTAACTACAATTGGTTTCAGTAACAATATTACCTTACGCTCTCACATCCGAAAAAAAATAAGGCGGTTATACTTCTTGCATTATTCATACGAATTGCAAGGTCCAAAGAAAAAGACACTATAGATCTTGGATTACAACAAATATAAAAGTGGCGTCGATAATATGGATAGAATATTGAGCAAGGCGACGAACAGACGAACAAATAGATGGCCCTTGGCTTTATTCTACAATATACTCGACCTCGTTGCCCACAATTCACGTTGAGAATAAACCAATGTTGGAAGTTTCCACAAGAAACAAAAATATAAAAATATTTTCAACACGCAATACTATTGAAGACATATGTGAGGAATCTTTGAGCGTAAGAGGTGCTGCAGATAAAAGCGTAGAAGAACCTGACAGCACTGGTAGAATGAAAGTAAAAGGTAATTTACACTTATGTACAAAACGTTGGTCAACCAGCAAATCCTGCACGTTATGCTACAAACCCGTATGTGCCGCTCATTCAAGTTATGTATATGCCGCAATGTAATAAATGCATTGAAAAAAAATTAGCATTTAATATTTTTTATGTCTTCCTGTATTTGATTGAATTTTAATCTTTTTATTAAGAACTTGCAAATTAAATTAAAAAAACATCAAATATCGAAATATTTTCATATATTTCATTATACATACCCAGGTATGCAACTGTTGACGTAAGGGATAGGAATCAAAAAATGGTCACATATTTGACACCCATCCGCCATTTTTACTCAAGTCTAGAAATAAGGTAGAAAACACTAGTGAGGATATCAGTAAATTTCAGGTTAATACACTTATTACTTCCTGAGATACGGCGATTTAAAAACACGAAACATACCCGGGTATGTATCTGTTGACATAAGGGTTAAACCAATGAAACAGGCTGAAAGAAATGTTATGTAAGACAGACGGTTTTGTATGAACGGAAACAATGTCAAATGTGACACTAATTTAAATACAAAAGAATGAGACAAGTGGTTAATATATTAACAAGCGTTATAAATTTCATATGATAGATTGTGTGGAATGTCAATAAAGAACAAAAGTTTCATAAAGAAAGGGCCTAAAGCTAATTTTTGGAAAATATTCTTATGAAATATTTCTTTATATTAAATATTAAAAAAAAAAAATTAAATATATTCGTGCAAAGACATGGGCCCTATTTCACTAAGCTACAAGTTCACAATTACAAGTGTTTTTGCCTGTAAAATTGTGAACTTGTAAATAATTGTGTTTCATAAAAATTCAATTACAAGTTTGTGACTACAAGTGATTTTTACAATTTACAAGTCTACAAGTCATATTTCTACAAGTCGTTATGTTTCACTAAAATAAATTTTTACTTATACACTTGCAGAATTGTAGAAAAAAAAGCTTAGAGTCGACGAAGACTCTCAAAAAAATTTTACAAGTTACAAGTGAATGATAAATTGAATTAACATTTGATTTTTAACTATTTTTTAATAAAAATTACTTCAAATAAACACAAAATCAAACAATTTACGTATTAATTAGCATTTATTTATTTATTCTGTTTGTTTTTATTTATTTATTTTTTTAAATATGTGAATATAATAAAACAAACTATATCACAAATTATCGAAAGCGGCAACACCACTAATCATATTTTATAAACAAATAGACACACGTGCAAGTCAAACATATAAAATTGTTCATATTTTTTTTGGGTGCAAAATGAACCTTTTATACGATTCAAGCGATGAAAGCGACAATGAAATCGCATTAAAAAGAAGAACATTTAGACCACGTCGAATACGAATTCCTGGAATCCACTTTGGAGTACAATGAGCGTTTCAGGCTAAAATGGGACAAATTTCTTTTGCTGATAAATTTGTTATCTTCAATACTGGAGAGAGAGACAAATAGAAGCCATTCTCTCACGGTGCAACAGCAGCTGCAGATAACGTTAAGCTGGCTAGGAACAGGAACCACATACCATGCAATAGGTGACTTGCATGGTGTAAGCAAAACCACTGTGTGCAGAGTTGGAAAAAGCCTAGCAACTGCAATTAATTCCGCTTTGTTTGCAACGTATGTAAGCTGGCCAGAAAACATGGATCAAGTGGTGTGTAAATTCTTCGCCATGAAAAGCATGCCGTTAGTTTGCGGCTGTTTGGACGGCACTTTAATAAAATTAGATGCACCCAAAGAGCATGAAGAAGCTTATGTTGATCGGCATGGTAACCACTCCATTTCATGTATTGTGGTTTGTGGACCCGATCTCCAATTCTATTACTCATATGCAAATTTGCCTGGGAGTACTCACGACTCTCGCGCCTTGCTTAATAGTTGTTTGTTCCGCAGAATAGAAAACGGCTACTGGCCAATTCAGAACAGAATCATTTTAGGTGATTCAGCACATCCGCTTAAAGATTGGCTAATTCCACCGTTATCAAATAACAGAAGATTCCTCAATGCACACAAATCAAAGAGAAGGTTTGTTTTCATATGTTTCATTAGTACTCTAATAAACATATGCCTATTCACATATATATTTCATTTATCAAAATATCTTTGTAAAAATATTTTATTTTATTGTGATTGTAATTGTAGGAATTGTAGTTTACAAGTACAAAAAGCTACAAGTATTGTGAAAATTTTCATGGAACACAATTCATTAGCACTTGTAAGAATTAGAATTGTGATTATAACTTGTAAACTTGTAGAATTGTAGTTTAGTGAAACAGGCCCATGATGTAAATTGTATATATAGTTGAGTAGAATTAATATTCAAATTCCAAATTTGTTTTGTTTGAAAACAAATTGTCAAATTTTCCGACAAACAACGTACATAGATAGAGCATTTTGTCAGAAATCTGTTGAGAGGAAATCACCGCAGAAATATTTGTTAATATTTCGTTTTGTTCGATATGTCTGGGCTGGGGTTTGAACCGTGGCCTTACGTCTAACATTCCAACAGGCTACTACACTACGACAACTATTTTTTTTTGACACAGTGTAAAATTTTAAAAATTAATTTTAATTCAGTAAACATCGCAATATGGTGGCTTACTAAAAGAGCGCTTTAAAAATTTGGTGTCATTATTTGTTATGTTAATTATGAGAAATATTCTTAATGCGTCAATCATTTAAAGAGTTGTTATTAATTGTAAATTAATTGGGATGGCTGTGGATAGTACCACTCCTATGCGTCAACGCATTGGTTGGTCTCTTAAAACATTGCTATTTAAAGAATTTTTTTAGAAATATGGTCAGTCTTGATTAAGTTCATTTATATGTAATTATGCTTTTACAGTTAATTTAAAGAGCACTTTATTTAAAAGATTAAAAGTGAGGTTAATAAATACATTGAAATGCTTACGTTAACGTTCGCATTTGATTTCTTTCGACTAGGAAGATTCATGATTTTGAAAACACAATATACGCAACGCGGCAAACAAAGCAAATCTACAAAAATAAAATACATAAGTGTGTATGGTAGAGACTATTTTAAAGGTAAAGCGACAATAAGAATCTATTCTGCTGCTTTGCTTTGCATTTAGACTAATTTCTGAACACGTTTGGCATATAAGGCCAACGTTAAACGTTATTGTTCTACTTTTGCATTTATTTTAATTTATCTTTCTATTTTAGTTTATAATTTTAGTTTATTTTAGTTTATTAAGTATATATTCGCCACAAAGCAATATTTAAAATTTTTTGATTCTGTGGTATATTATTGTACATTCAAATTGTCATTTATTTTTATTTAAAAATCATTGGATAATAATTTCATATTTTTTCATTCAAATATGCTTATGTATACATATGTAAATATAATTCATTCCTATATATTGATTTGCCATCAACACAATAACTTTTGTGATTTTTTTTTTGTCATAATTGAAATCAATTTTCATTTCCACAATGGCCGCAAAATGTTAAAATGAGGCTAATGGAATTGAATGCAAAAAAAGGAAAATTAATAATAAAAATAATTTAAAACCGTTAGTCAATGATAGAATTGATTTTGAAAAATATTTAAAATTATATCAAATATTACATACATATGAATTTTACGTGCATATAACAACCAAATAAAGAATTTCAATTTTCGGGTTGATAGATTTTCTACAAGAATATTTGTAGCAAATAAAAAAGACAAAGACATGACAAAGAAAGAGTGCTAATAGGGAAAAAGAGGGAGAGGTAGACATTGTTCCAAAAATGGATTTTAGGCAATCTTACCTTTCGCCAATTCAGGATTTGAATCCTTCATCACACAATCAATCATAGACTAAGAATTGTAACTGACCTTTAACTATTAATAATACTTTAACTAATATTTGTATAACAGTGTGATAGTTAAGACTCTCCTCTTCAGAGTTGATTTTCTGTAAAAAACAAAAAAAAAATCATTTTTTATAATCAAATTATTGTTATTATATTATTATATTAAATTAAAAATGCATTAAAAAAGTATATGTTGTCGTATCTCGGATATGGCATATCGAATGTTGGCCTTGAAATGCTCAATCATCTCCGAATTGTCGACATAACACTTTTCTATCGCGGCGCCCCACAGGAAATAGTCCAACAGTGTCAAATCGTAGCTTTTTGGCTTTCAGTTGGCGTCACCATTTTGCCTAATTAAAGGGCTATCAAACGTTTGATGCAATAAGTCAATAATGGCATGAAATGTGAGGCAAGAGGCACAACCCTGTTGAATGCAAGCATCGTTCACATCACAGATCAGGTACAAAAAATTGGTTATCATGGTGCGATAGCTGTCTCCATTGACCGTAATGGTTCAAGCGTTCCCATGTTCAAAGGAATATGGGCCACTGATGCCTCCGCTCCACAAGCCGAACTAAACAGACACTCGTAACGGATGCATTGGCTTCTGTAAGACCACTTGTTGATTTTCTGAGACTCAAATACGGCAATTTTGCTTATTAACGTACCCACCAAGATGAAAATGAGCTTCATTCGAAAAGATGATATTTTGGGCAAAATAGAGATAGTGCAGTCTCTTGTTGGCCCTGTAAATCCCTACGTTGCTCAAGCGTAAATCGATTAATTGCGTTCAATGGAGATAATATACTGAATGTTGTAACAAAATAGAATGCCGTAGCCGTAAGTATTGTCAGATTCGATATAACCGATGGTTCAAATTTAAACCTATAGATACCTCACCTGATAATAGGTAGTGTGTTGGTTTATTAGACGTGAGGAAACTGTTCAAATACCAGGTCAGAAGTCTCCAACAAAACGAAATTTTGAAAAAATATCGCAGCAGATTTCTGGCAGAAATTATGTGAGTAAATAAAAATTGGAACGAAAAGTTTTTCAAACATCTGTCATTTAGAGTCGACTTTAAATTTTAGGTCCTGGCATTCATGTGTATAAATTAAAACATACAACGTAAGTGGTGTGAGAAGCTAGGTCGTAATCCTGACAGAAGGTTGTAATGACCAATTACGTATGTAGCTATGTAATTTTAAGTAAGGGACAAATTTAAACATTTCGAAACTTCATACACTTTATTACTCTGGTCTGCTTGTTTAGCTTTACAGCTAAAAACCACAATTTCTGAAAAGTTTAAATAACAATGGGCCATAATCATAGTCATCAAAAAAGTATACTTTAAGTATCATTTATTAAAATGTCTACTTTTCAGCTACTATAGACGATAAAAAGCTTACTTTTTCCGCTAAAGTCAGTTTTATACTTAAAACAAGCTGAAGTTGTTTTTAACAAAGTTAACATCACTTTAACTCTATCAGCTGCTTGTCATTTATCAAAAGTTACAAAATCAAAACAAAGCAAAAACAAAATTTTTATGAATTGTGTTAAATTTTTTATAAATATTTTATTATATATTATATTATTATAAAATTATATATTTTATTTTATTATTTTTTTATAAATTGTGTTCACTGGTGCTCCAGTTTGCCTCTCGCCCCCTTTTCTTTTGATCCTGTTGACAATTTATAAATCAATGATACATAAGTATGTAAAACTCCATAAATGTAAGAACATTAGATATGTATATGTACATACCTTTTCTAAATTTTCCATTGAGATAATAGTTTATTTTCCCCGGATTAATTTATGCAATTCTTTTTTTTTCAAAATAACAATTTATATTTTGTTCATTTTTTGGCGCTTTTATTGCATCAGCTGAGCAGAGATGCCACTTATACAGTATTTATATATACATATACATATATACATTATATTTATACAAGTTTGTCTACAAAATTTCAAACATTATACTAATCACCCACTTAAAGCTGATTCAACTTAAAGCTATTATTAATTTTCATTATAGTTAAGAAACAGTTAGTAACAGGTTTAAATGTTAAAGTTGTTTTTAAAAAGAACCGACTTTAGTGTTTGACTATGATTATGGGCCAATATTTTTAAACAATATTTTTTCCACAACTTTAGTTAAATAATTTATTTTACAAACTACCTACAGCTATATAAATATCACTGTGAACATAACTTAATACTGCATTTTGCTGCAATGATTAAAGTAAAAAAAATAAAGGAAGATGAATGTAAAGTGATGCTATGGAGCTGTTAAAGAATTTCTTGTTAAAATGCATCAAACAATTTTCAACAATAAAAAAAAATTGGATTTTTTTGACTTAAACTTGTGTTGATTTGAATAAATGTCGTTTAATCTTTAAACTTTGCATTGATTTATACCTGTTGGTTAAAAACAAAAGTATTCAAGATTTAAATTATCAATGAAAACCATAATGTACCATATAAATTTCATTTATTTACTCATTTATTTATTAACGAATTATTTTTTTTTTTTCAATAAATTGAAACCCACTTTTTGTGTCTACATGAAGAAGATATTTTACTTTCGTCAGTTTGCATGTAAGACACTTGGTCGTATGAGTGATATACAGAATATAAAAGAAAAATTAAATAATAAGAATACGCCTGTTGAACACAAAGTGTATGTACAATTACGACGATTTTTATTTATTAATTAGAATAAATTTACAATTTATATCTAATTATTACTAGCTGAGTAACTTATACCATGTGCTCGGTGTAGTGTAACAGACCAGAGCCACGCTAACAGTCTAGTACACTGCATACTAGACTTCTAGGGCGCCCAGGTTTTCTTTTTTTTACAAATATTATCAGTTAAAAGGAAAAAGCTTTCTTACATTTTCAGTCAATTTTCAATTCGCCGTCCAGTTTTACTTTATTTCCAATACATTAAATGAATATCATAAACAAAACAATGTTTTTTCATGTTTTGCCACATCGAAAAAAATCAAAAGTACATTTGTTATTGGAAGTCACCGTAATCTGGTATGTAGTGTGTTGGCTTATTAGATGTACAGCCAGGGTTCAAACCCCAGGCCAGACATCAAACAAAATACAAAAAGTATTTCTTCGGCGACTTCCTCTCGTCAGATTTCTGGTAAAAACTCTGAGAGTAAATAAAATTGCATTAAAAATTTTCTCAAAAATTTGTCGTTCGGAGTCAACTTTAAACTTGTAGGTCCCGCCAATCATGTATAAAATTAACACACACAGTGGTATGAGAAGTTAGGCTAAAATCCTGACTGAAGGGTTGTAATGTCCAATTATGTATGTATATTTGTTATTGACTGTGCACCAATGTAAACAACAAAATTATGGGATTATGATTTAATTATGAGCAACATTTTTTACAGCATTTTCGCCATTTTTACGAAGTGGGTTGATTAAATCGAACATATTTCTTCAGCAACTGCCTCTCATCAGATTTCTGTCAAAAACTCTAAAAGCAAATAAAAGTGCCATGAGAAGTTTCTAAAAAATATATCGCTTGGAACCGACTTTAAACTGCAAGTTACGACACTCGTGAATAAAATTAACACACACAAAATAAGTGGTGTGAGAAGCTAGGTTATAAATCTGACTGAGGTTGTAATCATTTAAGTTTGGATGTTATATGTCTAGAAATCCTATATAACTCAATGCGTTCTCCTAAGTTTTGATCATAATCAGCTGAACAACATATGTGGCAGCTGTAATTAATTTTTAAATGATAATTATTGTTGTAAAAACAGAATATACACTGAATATTTATTCCGAAAAACTGAAGAAGGTGTATAAAAATGTTCGTTCTTTAAAAGGTATAAATTTAATAACAATATTGTATTTTCGTAAGAGTAATTATTTTCCACACGCCACAATTTTAAAACATTGTAGCATTTAAATTCACACAGCCACACGTTAAATGTTGAAAAGGAAAGCGATTTAGAAAACGATTTTTCAATCTCAAATTATATCACAGTTTTTCTATTTTAAAATTGTGATTGAATTTATAAAAAAGTTTTTTTGTTTGTGCTAAGCGAACTTAACAATAAAGTTTTGTTGTCATGTGCACATTATTTGAGTAGACGTCCTTGAATCATAGCAAGAACTAGAAGAAATGGCACGTCAAAAAGCTGAAATAACAGTTCCACAATAGACACAATCCTTAATAGCGTATAACAAAGTCTTCCCTTAAATGTTTTCATGCCCATAATATACACAATCGTTATTCATGGGAATTTATGCGGAAACGCACACACAATTTTTTTAAGCAGAGTGTGTGCTTCAATATTACTTCAGATTTAAAATGTAAAAGTTTTAGAAACGTTTTTCTGGAATAAAATGAAAACTATTCTCTGTCCGTCTGTTTTGTATCTGAACTACTTCACAGCACCTATGATAGTATATACGATGCTTAAGAGGCCTTTTAAGTTTGTAAACTTAATATTAGCAGTACCAGCAGCAATAGCAGGGACAGTGCTGATGTTCAAGGTGTATTGACAATTGTAAACTTCTATGATTATTTGTTTGTGTTTAGCATTCAGGTCGTATGTCAATTTATCATAGACGTTATTACAGAAACAAAAAAAAATATAAAAATATTTTTGATAATTGCGAGGGCAGATTTACATAAAATTTATGGTTTCTTACTGAGATTTCCAAATTAAAACAAAATATTGTTAATAACAACAAGTAAAAATGTTACGATCTACACAGCTTTATAATATTGTATGTAGCTCCCCATTGCAACTCTTCAATCAGGATTCCGACCTAGGTTCTCACACCAATTACGTTCTGTGTGTTAATTTTATACATGAGAAGCGGGACCTATAGTTTAATGTCGATTCCGAATAACAGATTTTTGAGAAAATTTTCATGACAATTTTATTTACTCTCAGAGTTTTTGCCAGAAGACTGGTGAGAGGAAGTCGCCGGAGAAATATTTTCACATATTTCATTTTTTGTATATGTCTGACCTGGGATTTGAACCGTGGCCTCACTTCTAATAAACCAATACAATACCTACTGGACTACGGTGACAATGTTACAGCTCCACATCACAATGCAAATAAAAATCTATCAAAGGTATACACCAGAAATAACTCGATTTTTTCGATAATTTAGAAACATATACGGGTATGCAGAACTCTCAGCTTTATGCTACATATAAACAAAATAAACGCAACGTAGCCCAAGGTAAGTTGCATTCACATCAATTATAATAAAGTCAGCAGTAGCATAATGAGTTCTTTATCAATAGTGGCACTATAACGTGCTTTCGATTTAAATTTCATACATCGCATTTTTAAAACGCCTATTTCATGCATATTATTGTACTGACAGCATTAGTATTCGCTTTGCCAACACGAATCCTCTCACACAGACCACTAGTTCTACCATTGCTTCGAATAAAAATAGAAATTAGCCTAAAAGCTAAGTAGCAGATACTTTGCTTGTTGTTGCACTGCCTTTCAAACAATCACTTCCATATACGGCTATTTATTATATTTTTGACAGATTGCTGCGTTTGCTGCGTTTATTGTGTTTATATCGTAACTTAACGGGCGCTTCATTCAAACAGTACGTATAAATTGGATTAAAACAAGAACGTCCGCTATCATGTCAATTTTTTATTCAAACTGGATTCAATTTGAATGAGTTGTATACATGCAGTACAATATTTTAAAAACTTTACCAATTTTTGCAGTGCGTGATAGTATCATCGCAGCATGGCATTCTCCGCCTAAGAGAAATTATATAAAAATTCCATCAACAGTCGAATATCTGGAATATTATAAGTACTGCAGATAAGTCAACGTCATACCTTTTCCCACTTGATATAGAGCAAACACCGATGTGTTATTTGCTATGGTGTATTATTTATGTTTCATTTATCTTATCAGTGTTCAGCTGCCTGAACTCTGGGTTAATAAAGGTTTAGCTACATAAATAGCCTGATCAATCGTTTCAAGAACTTGGAATTCATCTGGTCTATCATTAAGCGCTGACCGTCTTTAAGTCTGAAGTCATCGTAGTCTGGTAGGTGAAAAGTTGGCTTATTAGACGTAAGGCCACGGTTCAAATCCAAGATCAGATATCTCCAACAACACGAAATATGAACAAATTTTTCTCCGGCGACTGCCTCTCAACAGATTTCTGGTAAAAACTCTGAGTGTAAATAAAATAAAATTGCCAGGAGATAGTTTCTCAAAAAAACCTGTTGTTCGGAATTGACTTTAAACTGTAGGTCCCGCCACTCATATATAAAATTAACACACAACTTAATTGGCGTTAGAAGCCAGGTCGTAATCCTTAATGAAGAATTGTAATAACTAATTATTTATGTATGTATTTATGTATAAGTATCTATGCATATGTATATAATGGCATCAGTTGGTTTTTCAAACGAATAATAGATTTCGATGTTATCTAAACCAGACTCTATTTACTTTAATTTAAAATTACGAAGAACTTAATGAAAGACGCGATATTAGTGGTGGATGAATCAATACATAAGGATTAGAATTATAAGAATAATTGGATAGTGATTCGAACACTCAGTAAGTTTTTGATTACACCTTTCATCATTAACATCTGGAACCTTTTGGCTATCTGTCGCTGAATATTTTGGTTGTCGATTTGGAACTGCTTTCAAATACATTCTGGATATTGTATTGAATAGGAACCGATCTCTAGGTATATTGAGATTCGATATCCAAAATAAAATTTTATCTCACTGGCAGCAAGATAACATGGTCCAAGGAAATTGTTGATATTGCGTTATATGTCATCTATCTTCGCATGTCTAGGATTTCATTAAACTGGTGTTATTACGAAGTTTAATTTCTAGCACTCAACTAATTTGGAGCGCAAAATTTGAAGAGACTTATTTTCATTAAATTTATCTTAGCTTCTAGCGTTAATTTGTTTTTAAACAATAAAATTTTATGTTGGCGGATGCCGTTGGAGTTATAGTAGCAGATTCTCAGAATAATTCACCGGTTGTCATATTAGCCATAAAAGAAATTACTGGCCAAGGTTATTACTGGTCAATAGTTACTAATTACCTAATTAGCTAGATCCTGCACAGTCAGACAATCACATACAAACATATTGCATTATACAGAACAATCTTGGGCTTCCACTTTATTGTTCAATGACTTGGTAACAAGTCGCCGTAGTCTAGTAGGTAGTGTGTTGGCTTATTAGACGTAAAGCCAGGGTTCGAGCCCCAGGCTAGACATCAAGTCAAAATACAAAAAGTATTTCTTCGGCGATTTCCTCTCAGCAGATTTCTAGCAAAAACTCTGAGAGTAAATAAAATTGCCATGAAAAGTTTCTCAAAAATCTGTCGTTCGGAGTCGACTTTAAACTGTAGGTCCCACCACTCATGTATAAAATTAACACACACAACATAAGTGGTGAGAGAAACTAGGTCGTAATCCTGGCTGAAGGGTTGTAATGATCAATTATGTATGTATGTATGTGACTTGGTAACAAACTTTACAGATAGTTTGCTTGATCCCATAGAGGACTATGGGCTCATGTGTGCTGGCACCACTGCATGCCATTGCATACGCATTCATAAAATTTTACAACCACGAAAATGTTCCTTTGGAATCATGCAGTTTTATTTAATCACTTGGGCGGCACATTTCATATTGGATTTCGTTCATAAAATTTAGTGAGAACATATTAAGGTAGACCTCTGGCAACCCCCAATAAATTGATTTCAGGGATTGTGATTGTGTAAATACTTAACGTTATTACTTTGAGAGGTGTTACGAGAGGCAGACTAAAAATATTTATTATAAATACAATGTTATATTCATACTTATTCATAAGTATGTATGTGAGTGTGAAAGAGTTTCTGTAACAAAAGACCAGTTATGTGTTTATTTTCTGTATAGCTTTTAGGGTAGGTCAACGTTGTATTAAAATTGCATGGTTTTGTTGTCTTTGAAATAAACAATTCTTTTGTAGGTTTCCAACGTTTTTCTCTCTTTTCATTTTTTTTTTTAACTTTAATTTTGTTCTTTTAGAACAAGGGCGTTGCTATATGCCTTCTATTTTCAGCAGTTTCGAAATTTTGCTAAAACCTTGCCTAATGCACTGTACATACATACATAATTGGTCATTACAACCCTTCTATCAGTTTCTCTCACCACTTATGTTGTGTGCGTTAATTTTGCACTGTGTATGTTGTAAATAAGGTCATTAAAAGTTTGCATTGGAATTTGTAGTCTGACGTTGAAAATAAAATCTTGGAGAACAAGTTAAATCGCTCGGTTAGACCGCTGGTGTTGAGGAAGTTTAACAAAATAAACGACAACAAAAGAGATATTTTTGTAAAATATTTCATCGTATGTAATGGCCAACTACATAACCTTGTGGTTTGTGGAGTAATTTTAAATTTTCAAAAAAATATTTTACAATAAATAATAGAAGTTGAAGTAAATATCCTGAATTGAATATCACTTGGAAGTTTGGACTATTTTGGTAAAATTTATCGTACAAAAGAATACATAAGAGTATGGCTTTATTATCAGCACACAAACCCAACATACCTTTGCCAGCTGCGTATTGTACAGGAATAGGTAACAAAAACTTACAAATTTAAGACGCTTGTTGGAAGGGTAAATTTTTATTTAAACCCTTAGAAAATTAATGCATTCCGTGCCAAGACTACATAAAATATTTCGTCTAAACTTCAGTTCATATTCTCTTTACTTTCTATTTTAAATTTAAATTTTAGGAATGTATGTCGCAAGCGTTTTTCTTATATTTCTTATTTTGTATTTAAAACGTCCCATAAGATATTTAAACTTGATTTAGATAATCTGTATTCAACATTTTCATTGCCAAGGACGAAACCAAATAATTTTACATCAGTAATGCTCTTGACTATTTAAAGAAATTCTAAATCTTAGGCTTTTTTCTTTAACCGAAAAAAAAAAATAATAAAAATGATTGTTACTTAATCTTTTATTTTTATGGAAATCACACTTGAAGTATCTAAATTTGGTACTGTGCACCACTCACTTTGGAGGTCAATTTTCGGTTAAAAAGTACAAAAAACGAGAGGCTAATCGCCATCTCCTTCATCTCAAGGTAAGATCTTGAGCCGGATAACAAACTTAATTGGTTATTACAACACTAAAGTCAGGATTACGACTTAGCTTCTCATACAACTAATGGTCTGTGTGTAAATTTTATACATGAGCGACGGGACCTACGGTTTAAAGCCGACTTTGAACAACAAATTTTTTTGGGAAACTTTTTATGGCAAGGGTTCGAACCGAGGCTTCACGTCTAATAAGCCAACACACTACATATTAGACGGCGACTCCGACTCTGTAACCAATAACTTATTTCAATTATGTTCTGCCGCCATAAGATGTTATAATCACTTCTTAGAGCGGGCTTCTTTGATAGCAAGTGGTCTGATGTTATTAAAAAATACGTACAATTTCTGTGAAACTGTTAATTTTGGAGGGCATTCTCTTCATAGCTAACCAGTGAGCTTGGACATTACTTACATCAATGGTTATTACAACGTTTTAGTCAAGATTATGACCTAGCTTCTCACACCACCCATGTTGTGTGTGTTAATTTTTTATACATAAGTGAAGGGACCTACAGTCGACTACGAACGACAGATTTTTTAATAATTTTATTTATTCTGAGAGTTTTTGCCAGAACACTGCCGAGAGTAAGAAGTGGTTTTGTTCCATATGTCAGGACTGGGGTTTGAACTCATGACCTCACGTCTCGTCACACTTTCTTTACTTTCTTATTTAGCATTTCCAAGCCATAGTTTTCGATAACCATACTTTTCGTGAATAAGTCTTCAATATATTTCGCTGTATTATTACGTATTATTTTTAAGGGAAAGGAAAGACTAAAGACTTGTGTTCCTCATTATATCCATTGTAAATTCGTTAAACTAAATTGAGTTTTTTCAACGTTTAGGTGACATACTTATTTAGTGTTTTACTTAAAGGCGAAATGCACAAAATAGTGATAAAAACAATTCCAAACATTCTATAAACTCTGGTGGTATAAAATAAAGCAGCCTACTTTTTTCACTCACTTTGTTTACATTTTCTGAAAGTGAGTGGCATGGACAACGCGGCAATATCTCCATGAATGAAAATTAAAATTTAATGGAATTAAATTGTACACGATAGAACAGCACAGATTAAAATTGACTTTAGTGTTGTCTGACTAAGCCATTGAAATGTATGCTCATGCAGAAGGTATCTTAATTAAAACGATTTGTTGGCTCTAAATTTAATTTGCGTTACGACAGTAAATCGCTTTCGATTTAAGGATGTTATGCTTTTGAATTTACAAATACTGCATGGAGAGAGATAGAAAGAAGAAAACTGTAAATAAATGAAAGTCCTTAGAATCATTTGATTAGACCTTTTTTAAATCCGGAGAACTAATATTCATAAAATTTGATTTCCAATAATAATTTCTATTTACAGTTTTAATTTTTATTGTTTATTCACAGATGTTTAACAAAAATTTTAATTAAAAATTCCCTTAAAATGCAATCTGTCCAAATTAAATAAAAAATAAATACTGCCATAAAGAGAGTGTGATGGTACTTTTCAGCACAAACTGATATGTCAGAGCTAGGATTTGAACTCACTAGCTCTCGTCTAGCAAATGAAGAAAACTATATACTAGTCTACGGCAGCTTCTTTTATAGCATACACAGTGCAAAGATCAATCGTGCTATTGTCAGTAAAATAAAAAATGGTTTAAACCATGACAAGAACTGTGATTGCGCCATTTTGTGCAATTAAGGCCTTAATTGAATTTAAATTATTTTATAAAAAAGCGTTGCCGTGTGTTCCAGAATTTTTCTTCTTGAGCCACCAAGCACAGGACAGGGACATAAAATATTATTAGGTTACGTTACGTTACCTTTTTATAAAACGTTTATAATATGAGTTCGTTGATTGTAAATAAAAAAAAAATAAATTGGTGTGTGTGTCTTTTGTGTGCCACCGTTTACAACTTGACATACACGAAAACGATTGCTTGTTCGCTATTCTTCTTTGCTTACATCGCAGATCTTTACAACGGAGATCTTCATACCACAACTGTTTTCTTCACACGCAACGCGTCTTCACACAAGACTGACTGAATTCTTACGATCTTGAAGTCGAACGTTCGGGTTCCTCTTTCTCGAGAACTATCTATCGGGACTTCATTGTTGTTTGTGTATTTTGTTCACATTGCTTGTTGTTGCTTTCTGGCTTAATTGTCTATACACATTGCTTTCATACTGATGTTGTTGGTTTACATGTAACAAGTTCGTTGTATTTGTTTGTGTAGCTTCTGCTCATTTTAATATTAAACGATGTTACACCGTTTCCATTTATGTAACAATATGGTCTGTTAGCTCCTTCTGTGAGCTTCCTTCCTCGTTGTTATATCTTGAGAAAAAGTCATTATTAGGTATTTCTACTATCCGGGCATATACACCAAACGCTCTAGAGAAATGCCAATATCATGAATGAATTCAGTTGGATTTGTATTATGCCAGCTTTTGCAGGCGTGTCGGATATGTTGTTATCTTCATTGTCCCCAGTCTAGTAACCTATTTAATAATATCTGGAAAATATATTGCTATTTGTTCCAGTGACATACAATTACAATGCTTCAGAAGATGTACATAGTTCACCAGTTATCATGATCGTAACTCAACGTTTGTTATCATATAACTCCATGTGAAAGAATCACATGAAACATATTAGTTTGGGAACCAGGATTGCAATAGAAAGCTGGTCTCACATCAGTCTCAAGTTTAGATTTGAACGGTCTTTTAAATCGGAGTATTAAATTGCCAATGTGTATTTTACGCCGTAGGCTAGTAGATAGTTTGTTGGCTTATTAAATGTGTGGCTTCGTTTCAAACCCCACGCACAACATCGGCAATCAAACGAAATATAAACAAAAATATTTTTCTGCGACTACTTCGCAGCAGATTTTTGCAAAAATTCTGAGAGCAAAGTTTCTGAAAAATATTTTGCTTGGATTCGTCTTTAAAATGTTGGTCCCGCCACTCATGTATAAAATTAACACACACAACAGTAGTATGTTTATAGGGTTTCTAGGGCACTATTTTCATACAAAATTTGGTGCATGCCTGCTTCTTCTTGTTGCTTTTATTTGTATTGCTTTTCAAACGAATGATTGGACGGACAGAATAAGTGTGTGCACGCGCACAAGATCAATAAGAATATTTCTTAATGTAAACAAATAAAGAATTTTGGATGTAGTTTCGCTTAATTAATTTTTTTGTTAGTGTGATATATTTCCGTTATGTGTGTGTGTGTTTTTTTCTCTTGTGGACAAATGTGGTATAACGACACGTAAACAATAGCAGCGTTTTTGTTATAAATAATAACAGCGTGACTCCTTATCATTTCTTACTCTTAAGCATAAGATCAATAATAATATTATTTTTTAATGTAAACAAATTTTAAAACGCTGACTCAAGAATTATGCAGCTGTGTGCACGTTTACATCGTATACTTAAATAGAAACATGATTGTGCATGTTCATTTTATTTGTGTTAATATGAGTATATATGAGTATATGTATGTGCATAAGATCAACAAGAATATTTTTTAGTGTAAACAAATAAAGAATTTTGAATGTGTTTTTTTGTATGATTTAATGCGATATATTGCCGTTATGTGTGTGTTTTTTTCTTGTGAACCCATTTTATGATCGCCGAATGTGGGAAAATACATTTTTGCTACAACAATAATAGTGCTTTGTTATAAACAATAACATCGCGCGTCATTATGATTTCTTATAAATAGAAACATGATCGTGCATGTTCATTTTATTTGTATTACTTTTCAAACGAATGATTGGACGGACAGGACGTTTCCTCATCTACATCCCAGAGTATAAATAGACTTGTTTTAAGGATTTTGAAGTCATTCTTGTGCTAGAAGTTGTGTAGTGAAGTTGATAGCGAGTTGTGTTTTAAAATTTAAAATTAAAAAAAGAAAAATGGCTGGTTTTATTTGTGAATTTTGTCTTAAAGAATTCAAGTTTAATAGATCATTAAGAAGACATCACAGATTATGTCATGATGGACCATCCACATCATTTAAATGCATACCTTGCAATAAGTATTTCTCAAACCAACTGAATTATCAACAACATATTTTACAACATTCTAAAATTGGATATGGAGGTGAAACATTTGATACAGTTAATTGTACGGACTGCAATCAACATATTCCAAAGACAAATTGGCGCTATCATATTCGAACAAATGCTCACAAACTTAATTGTGCTAACAAAATCCGAAATGATGATAATGGTGTTGATATTGATGACGATGAAGTAAAATGCGTTAGATCAGTGTTTAATAATCGCATCATTACATATTTGATTGCAAATAATAAGGAAACGAATTTAATACCTGAGAACTTTTTATCGGGAATTAAATTCAAAGTGGTTAAGCTGTTAAGTAATATGATTCGAAAACATGATAATATAAAATTCAATCTGGAGATATTTTGTGAATACATGCTGGTTAAAGAAGAGGAGGATTTATGTTACATCGAAGTAAAATCGCATCAAACTAAAATGATTATAATTAATCTCTCATCATCAACTACAGACGATCTCCTCAATATTTACAAAACACAATGCGATGTTATTGTTAAAAAAATGAGTGAATTCCAGGAACGTGATAGCGGATGGACATTAATACAAATATTACGGATAGAAATTAATATAAATAAATATCAGTGTCTAAAAGGTTCGCAGTATATCCCTCTACCAACCCCAATACAAAAGAAACATGCATGCATCAATGTACAAAACTATGATCAATATTGTTTCAAGTGGGCTGTTATATCAGCATTGTATCCTGTTAATGACAGTTCTAAAAGGACCACATCATATAAAATTAATAACATTAGTGATGCTATTATCACGTTGGAAAATGGTATTGTTTTAAATTTTGAATATTTGACTTTTCCGCTACCAACGAATAGAATTAAAGATTTTGAAATGAAAAATCCTGATATTAGCGTGAACGTGTTTGGGTTAAATGATAACAATGATATAGTTGGACCCTACTATTCCAGTATGAATGAAAAGGCTAAGCACTTTAATTTGTTATTACTAGAAGATGGTGAGAGATTCCATTACGTATGAATTAAAAATATTTCAAGGTAAATCAATAATAATTTTATGTTAAATAAAAATATGATATTAATATAAAATTGTTTCACTTTCCATTTAATTACAGATTAATAAAAACTCAACAAACAAAACATAAATGTAAGATACATGTATGTAATACATGTTTAATACATTTTTATAGTGAAACGGCGCTGATCAAACACAAAGATGAGTGCAACAAAATTGTAACTAGACTACCCTCTGTAGACAATAATATCGTAAGTTTTAAAAATTTCAAAAAGCAAATGGATGTACCTTTTGTAGTCTACGCTGATTTCGAGTGTATTCTAGAGACAATTAATATTCAAAATTCAGCAAATGTCAAGTCAATACAAAAACATATTCCATTTGCGTATAGTTATTACATCAAATGTTCACTTAACAGTAGGTTAGATAAGTTTAAAATGTACAGTGGTGATGATGCACCAAAACATTTCTTCGTAAATTTAGTTAAAGATTGTACAGATTTATATTTGAATTATTTAAATATCGTGAAACCAATGAATACCTTAACACCTCCTCAACAGATTAGACAGAGAGAGGATACAATTTGTCACATTTGCAAAAAAAATTTATCTCCTGTAGATCGAGTAGCCGATCATTGTCACTCAACAGGTAAATATAGAGGACCGGCACATAACAAATGCAATTTAGAGTATCAAATAGCAAAATTTATTCCTATATTCTTTCATAATCTTTCATCATATGATTGTCATTTGTTCGTAAGAGAACTCTCTTCTATTGAAGGTGATATAAATGTAATTCCCTTAAACAAAGAACTATATGTATCTATATCGAAAAAGATTAATGTAGATGAAAAAAATACTATAGAACTACGTTTTCTAGATTCTTGTCGGTTTATGCCATCAAGTTTGGAAAAACTAGCGGGATATTTGTCAGATAATGATCTGTTAACAGTAAAATCAATCTATCAAACTCCCAATGAATTTAGTTTAATGAAACGTAAAGGTGTCTTTCCATGTGACTATCTAGATTCAGTCAACCGTCTTGAAGAAACTGGACTACCACCCCGATCATGTTTCTTTAATAAACTTACTAATGAGTCGTGTAGCGTAGATGATTACGAACACGCTGAAAAAGTTTGGAATACATTCAAATGTAAGAAACTTTTAGATTATCTTCTATTATATTTAAAAGTTGATGTCCTATTGCTTTGTGATGTATTTGAAAATTTCCGTAAGGTTTGTAAAAACATTTACAATTTAGACCCCTGTCAATATTATACTACACCAGGCTTATCCTGGGATGCAATGTTGAAAACAACTGAAATTGAGTTGGAATTATTGACAGATATCAACATGTACAATTTCGATGTGCGGGGTATTAGGGGAGGTATTGTTCAATGCAGTAAGCGACATGTGACAGCTAATAATAAATACGTTAGTGACTATGTTTCAACAAAAGAATCAAATTATCTAATGTATTTAGATGTAAATAATTTATATGGTTATGCAATGTCTCAATATCTCCCCTATAAAAATTTTAAATGGCTTGACAACTGTAACGACTTCAATATAACTACTGTAGAAGAAGATTCAGAATTTGGTTATATTTTAGAAGTGGATTTGGAATATCCAACTGTATTGCACGATCACCATAGTGATTTTCCATTCTGTGCTGAAAATAAGAAAATTGATAATATGAAACATAGAAAATTAATAACAGACTTAAATGACAAAAAGAATTATATAATACATTACCGCAATCTTCAGCAATGTATTCAACATGGTTTAATTTTGAAGAAAATTCATAGAATACTGCAATTTAATCAATCGAATTGGTTAAAAAAATATATTGATGTAAATAACCATCATAGAACATTGGCTAAAAACACATTTGAACAAAACTTTTTCAAATTACTCAATAATGCTGTCTATGGTAAGACTATGGAAAATGTCGATAAGAGAAAAGACATCAAAATAGTAATGGGATGGGAAAATAGAAGAAAACGGTTAGGAGCCAGATCACTAATTGCGAAACCAAATTTTCATAGTTGTATTGAAATTACTGAAGAAATGGTTGCCGTTGAAATGAGTAGAGTGCGAACAGAATATAATAAACCCATTTATATTGGTTTTTCAGTTCTAGAATTATCAAAATGGAAAATGTATAATTTTCATTACGATTATATGAAGACAAAATATCTTGATAATATTAATCTCTGTTATATGGATACCGATTCATTTATATATAATGTGAAAACAAATGATATGTATGATGATATTAGAAATGATATTCCAACACATTTCGATACATCCGCTTATTCAAATGAAAATGTTTATAAATTCCCCTTGATAAACAAAAAAGTATTGGGAATGATGAAAGAAGAATGTATGTTTAATGTTAATGTTTACGAGCTAAAATGTATTCCGTCAAAATAGATAGAGTAGACAAAGAAATTAAAAAAATTAAAGGTGTTAGAAATAGTGTAACATCTAGACTAAGTATTAATGATTTTAGAAAATGTTTACTAGAGAAAAAGCTGTATCATGATTCTATGTATGTGTTTAGATCTAAGATTCATCAAGTATATACACAATATATAATTAAATTAACTGTAAGTTATTTGGACGATAAGATATTTATATGTGAAAATAATGTTGACACTTATGCCTGGGGACATTATAAAATAAATTTTCTATCAACTTCATCATTATCATAAAATTTAAAATATGGAGAATTTATACAAGCTGATGATGATGCAATGTTTTTAAATGTAAATATACAGATTAAGTAGTTTATAAAAAAGTAAGTGTAAAAAATAAGAAAAAAATGTAAACCTAACTATTTACCTACATACACATTTGTTTGTATACATAATAAAAATAGAAAATAAAAAAAAATCGTTTATCTGTTGTTTCATTTCAAATTTTGGTTCAGTTTAATATTTTTTAACATTTCCGTCAGAACAGCTCTTGTCTTTATAAGATCTTCTAACATTTTAGTATGGTAAGTTTTAAACATTGTGATAATTTTTTCATATTAATTTTGATCTGCTTTGTATCTGTTCCCGATCTGCTTTATATCTGGACACGATCTGCTTTGTATCTGGTCACGATCTGCTTCGTATCTGGTCACGATCTGCTTTGTATCTGGTCACGATCTGCTTCGTAGCTGGTATAGCAAATATAGCTAGTATAGCTGATATAGCTGGTATAACTAATACAGCTAGTATAGATGATATAGCTGGTATAGCTAATACAGCTACTATAGCTACTATAGCTGGTATAGCTAGTATAGCTAATATAGAAGGTATAGCTAGTATAGCTGATATAGCTGGTATAGCTAGTATAGCTGATATAGCTGGTATAGCTAGTATAGCTGATATAGCTGGTATAGCTAGTATAGCTAAAATAGCTGGTATAGCTGATATAGCTAATATAGCTAAAATAGCTGGTATAGCTGATATAGCTAATATAGCTAGTATAGCTGATATAGCTAGTATAGCTAGTATAGCTGATATAGCTGGTATAGCTAGTATAGCTAGTATAGCTGATATAGCTGGTATAGCTAGTATAACTAATACAGCTAGTATAGCTAATATAGCTAGTATAGCTGATATAGCTGGTATAGCGAATACAGCTAGTATAGCTAGTTTAGCTGATATAGCTGGTATAACTAATACAGCTAGTATAGCTGATATAGCTGATGTAGCTGGTATAGCTAGTATAGCTAATACAGCTAGTATAGCTAGTATAGCTAGTATAGCTGATATAGCTGGTATAGCTAGTACTATATAGTATTAGCTATACTAGCTGTACTATATAGTATTAGCTATACTAGCTGTATTAGCTATACTAGCTATACCAGCTATACCAGCTATATCAGCTATATCAGCTATACTAGCTATATTAGCTATATCAGCTATACCAGCTATATCAGCTATACTAGCTATACCAGCTATATCAGCTATACTAGCTATACCAGCTATATCAGCTATACTAGCTATACCAGCTATATCAGCTATACTAGCTATACTAGCTATACCAGCTATATCAGCTATACAAGCTATACCAGCTATATCAGCTATACTAGCTATACTAGCTGTATTAGCTATACCAGCTATATCAGCTATACTAGCTATATTAGCTATACTAGCTAAACTAGCTGTATTACCTATACTAGCTATACCAGCTATATCAGCTATACTAGCTATACTAGCTATACTAGCTGTATTAGTTATACTAGCTATACCAGCTATATCAGCTATACTAGCTATACTAGCTGTATTAGCTATACTAGCTATACCAGCTATATCAGCTATACTAGCTATACTAGCTATACTAGCTGTATTAGCTATACTAGCTATACCAGCTACATCAGCTATATCAGCTATACTAGCTATACTAGCTGTATTAGTTATACCAGCTATATCAGCTAAACTAGCTATACTAGCTGTATTAGCTATACCAGCTATATCAGCTAAACTAGCTATATTAGCTATACTAGCTGTATTAGTTATACTAGCTATACCAGCTATATCAGCTATACTAGCTATACTAGCTATACCAGCTATATCAGCTATACTAGCTATACTAGCTATATCAGCTATACTAGCTATATTAGCTATATCAGCTATACCAGCTATTTTGGCTATACTAGCTATACCAGCTATATCAGCTATACTAGCTATACCAGCTATATCAGCTATACTAGCTATACCAGCTATATCAGCTATACTAGCTATACCAGCTATATCAGCTATACTAGCTATACCAGCTATATTAGCTATACTAGCTATACCAGCTATAGTAGCTATAGTAGCTGTATTAGCTATACCAGCTATATCATCTATACTAGCTGTATTAGCTATACCAGCTATATCAGCTATACTAGCTATATTAGCTATACTAGCTATACTAGCTATACCAGCTATATCAGCTATACAAGCTATACCAGCTATATCAGCTATACTAGCTATACTAGCTGTATTAGCTATACTAGCTATACCAGCTATATCAGCTATACTAGCTATACTAGCTATACTAGCTGTATTAGCTATACTAGCTATACCAGCTACATCAGCTATATCAGCTATACTAGCTATACTAGCTGTATTAGTTATACCAGCTATATCAGCTAAACTAGCTATACTAGCTGTATTAGCTATACCAGCTATATCAGCTAAACTAGCTATATTAGCTATACTAGCTGTATTAGTTATACTAGCTATACCAGCTATATCAGCTATACTAGCTATACTAGCTATACCAGCTATATCAGCTATACTAGCTATACTAGCTATATCAGCTATACTAGCTATATTAGCTATATCAGCTATACCAGCTATTTTGGCTATACTAGCAATACCAGCTATATCAGCTATACTAGCTATACCAGCTATATCAGCTATACTAGCTATACCAGCTATATCAGCTATACTAGCTATACCAGCTATATCAGCTATACTAGCTATACCAGCTATATTAGCTATACTAGCTATACCAGCTATAGTAGCTATAGTAGCTGTATTAGCTATACCAGCTATATCATCTATACTAGCTGTATTAGTTATACCAGCTATATCAGCTATACTAGCTATATTTGCTATACCAGCTACGAAGCAGATCGTGACCAGATACGAAGCAGATCGTGACCAGATACAAAGCAGATCGTGTCCAGATATAAAGCAGATCGGGAACAGATACAAAGCAGATCAAAATTAATATGAAAAAATTATCACAATGTTTAAAACTTACCATACTAAAATGTTAGAAGATCTTATAAAGACAAGAGCTGTTCTGACGGAAATGTTAAAAAATATTAAACTGAACCAAAATTTGAAATGAAACAACAGATAAACGATTTTTTTTTATTTTCTATTTTTATTATGTATACAAACAAATGTGTATGTAGGTAAATAGTTAGGTTTACATTTTTTTCTTATTTTTTACACTTACTTTTTTATAAACTACTTAATCTGTATATTTACATTTAAAAACATTGCATCATCATCAGCTTGTATAAATTCTCCATATTTTAAATTTTATGATAATGATGAAGTTGATAGAAAATTTATTTTATAATGTCCCCAGGCATAAGTGTCAACATTATTTTCACATATAAATATCTTATCGTCTAAATAACTTACAGTTAATTTAATTATATATTGTGTATATACTTGATGAATCTTAGATCTAAACACATACATAGAATCATGATACAGCTTTTTCTCTAGTAAACATTTTCTAAAATCATTAATACTTAGTCTAGATGTTACACTATTTCTAACACCTTTAATTTTTTTAATTTCTTTGTCTACTCTATCTATTTTGACGGAATACATTTTAGCTCGTAAACATTAACATTAAACATACATTCTTCTTTCATCATTCAATACTTTTTTGTTTATCAAGGGGAATTTATAAACATTTTCATTTGAATAAGCGGATGTATCGAAATGTGTTGGAATATCATTTCTAATATCATCATACATATCATTTGTTTTCACATTATATATAAATGAATCGGTATCCATATAACAGAGATTAATATTATCAAGATATTTTGTCTTCATATAATCGTAATGAAAATTATACATTTTCCATTTTGATAATTCTAGAACTGAAAAACCAATATAAATGGGTTTATTATATTCTGTTCGCACTCTACTCATTTCAACGGCAACCATTTCTTCAGTAATTTCAATACAACTATGAAAATTTGGTTTCGCAATTAGTGATCTGGCTCCTAACCGTTTTCTTCTATTTTCCCATCCCATTACTATTTTGATGTCTTTTCTCTTATCGACATTTTCCATAGTCTTACCATAGACAGCATTATTGAGTAATTTGAAAAAGTTTTGTTCAAATGTGTTTTTAGCCAATGTTCTATGATGGTTATTTACATCAATATATTTTTTTAACCAATTCGATTGATTAAATTGCAGTATTCTATGAATTTTCTTCAAAATTAAACCATGTTGAATACATTGCTGAAGACTGCGGTAATGTATTATATAATTCTTTTTGTCATTTAAGTCTGTTATTAATTTTCTATGTTTCATATTATCAATTTTCTTATTTTCAGCACAGAATGGAAAATCACTATGGTGATCGTGCAATACAGTTGGATATTCCAAATCCACTTCTAAAATATAACCAAATTCTGAATCTTCTTCTACAGTAGTTATATTGAAGTCGTTACAGTTGTCAAGCCATTTAAAATTTTTATAGGGGAGATATTGAGACATTGCATAACCATATAAATTATTTACATCTAAATACATTAGATAATTTGATTCTTTTGTTGAAACATAGTCACTAACGTATTTATTATTAGCTGTCACATGTCGCTTACTGCATTGAACAATACCTCCCCTAATACCCCGCACATCGAAATTGTACATGTTGATATCTGTCAATAATTCCAACTCAATTTCAGTTGTTTTCAACATTGCATCCCAGGATAAGCCTGGTGTAGTATAATATTGACAGGGGTCTAAATTGTAAATGTTTTTACAAACCTTACGGAAATTTTCAAATACATCACAAAGCAATAGGACATCAACTTTTAAATATAATAGAAGATAATCTAAAAGTTTCTTACATTTGAATGTATTCCAAACTTTTTCAGCGTGTTCGTAATCATCTACGCTACACGACTCATTAGTAAGTTTATTAAAGAAACATGATCGGGGTGGTAGTCCAGTTTCTTCAAGACGGTTGACTGAATCTAGATAGTCACATGGAAAGACACCTTTACGTTTCATTAATCTAAATTTATTGGGAGTTTGATAGATTGATTTTACTGTTAACAGATCATTATCTGACAAATATCCCGCTAGTTTTTCCAAACTTGATGGCATAAACCGACAAGAATCTAGAAAACGTAGTTCTATAGTATTTTTTTCATCTACATTAATCTTTTTCGATATAGATACATATAGTTCTTTGTTTAAGGGAATTACATTTATATCACCTTCAATAGAAGAGAGTTCTCTTACGAACAAATGACAATCATATGATGAAAGATTATGAAAGAATATAGGAATAAATTTTGCTATTTGATACTCTAAATTACATTTGTTATGTGCCGGTCCTCTATATTTACCTGTTGAGTGACAATGATCGGCTACTCGATCTACAGGAGATAAATTTTTTTTGCAAATGTGACAAATTGTATCCTCTCTCTGTCTAATCTGTTGAGGAGGTGTTAAGGTATTCATTGGTTTCACGATATTTAAATAATTCAAATATAAATCTGTACAATCTTTAACTAAATTTACGAAGAAATGTTTTGGTGCATCATCACCACTGTACATTTTAAACTTATCTAACCTACTGTTAAGTGAACATTTGATGTAATAACTATACGCAAATGGAATATGTTTTTGTATTGACTTGACATTTGCTGAATTTTGAATATTAATTGTCTCTAGAATACACTCGAAATCAGCGTAGACTACAAAAGGTACATCCATTTGCTTTTTGAAATTTTTAAAACTTACGATATTATTGTCTACAGAGGGTAGTCTAGTTACAATTTTGTTGCACTCATCTTTGTGTTTGATCAGCGCCGTTTCACTATAAAAATGTATTAAACATGTATTACATACATGTATCTTACATTTATGTTTTGTTTGTTGAGTTTTTATTAATCTGCAATTAAATGGAAAGTGAAACAATTTTATATTAATATCATATTTTTATTTAACATAAAATTATTATTGATTTACCTTGAAATATTTTTAATTCATACGTAATGGAATCTCTCACCATCTTCTAGTAATAACAAATTAAAGTGCTTAGCCTTTTCATTCATACTGGAATAGTAGGGTCCAACTATATCATTGTTATCATTTAACCCAAACACGTTCACGCTAATATCAGGATTTTTCATTTCAAAATCTTTAATTCTATTCGTTGGTAGCGGAAAAGTCAAATATTCAAAATTTAAAACAATACCATTTTCCAACGTGATAATAGCATCACTAATGTTATTAATTTTATCTGATGTGGTCCTTTTAGAACTGTCATTAACAGGATACAATGCTGATATAACAGCCCACTTGAAACAATATTGATCATAGTTTTGTACATTGATGCATGCATGTTTCTTTTGTATTGGGGTTGGTAGAGGGATATACTGCGAACCTTTTAGACACTGATATTTATTTATATTAATTTCTATCCGTAATATTTGTATTAATGTCCATCCGCTATCACGTTCCTGGAATTCACTCATTTTTTTAACAATAACATCGCATTGTGTTTTGTAAATATTGAGGAGATCGTCTGTAGTTGATGATGAGAGATTAATTATAATCATTTTAGTTTGATGCGATTTTACTTCGATGTAACATAAATCCTCCTCTTCTTTAACCAGCATGTATTCACAAAATATCTCCAGATTGAATTTTATATTATCATGTTTTCGAATCATATTACTTAACAGCTTAACCACTTTGAATTTAATTCCCGATAAAAAGTTCTCAGGTATTAAATTCGTTTCCTTATTATTTGCAATCAAATATGTAATGATGCGATTATTAAACACTGATCTAACGCATTTTACTTCATCGTCATCAATATCAACACCATTATCATCATTTCGGATTTTGTTAGCACAATTAAGTTTGTGAGCATTTGTTCGAATATGATAGCGCCAATTTGTCTTTGGAATATGTTGATTGCAGTCCGTACAATTAACTGTATCAAATGTTTCACCTCCATATCCAATTTTAGAATGTTGTAAAATATGTTGTTGATAATTCAGTTGGTTTGAGAAATACTTATTGCAAGGTATGCATTTAAATGATGTGGATGGTCCATCATGACATAATCTGTGATGTCTTCTTAATGATCTATTAAACTTGAATTCTTTAAGACAAAATTCACAAATAAAACCAGCCATTTTTCTTTTTTTAATTTTAAATTTTAAAACACAATTCGCTATCAACTTCACTACACAACTTCTAGCACAAGAATGACTTCAAAATCCTTAAAACAAGTCTATTTATACTCTGGGATGTAGATGAGGAAACGTCCTGTCCGTCCAATCATTCGTTTGAAAAGTAATACAAATAAAATGAACATGCACGATCATGTTTCTATTTATAAGAAATCATAATGACGCGCGATGTTATTGTTTATAACAAAGCACTATTATTGTTGTAGCAAAAATGTATTTTCCCACATTCGGCGATCATAAAATGGGTTCACAAGAAAAAAACACACACATAACGGCAATATATCGCATTAAATCATACAAAAAAACACATTCAAAATTCTTTATTTGTTTACACTAAAAAATATTCTTGTTGATCTTATGCACATACATATACTCATATATACTCATATTAACACAAATAAAATGAACATGCACAATCATGTTTCTATTTAAGTATACGATGTAAACGTGCACACAGCTGCATAATTCTTGAGTCAGCGTTTTAAAATTTGTTTACATTAAAAAATAATATTATTATTGATCTTATGCTTAAGAGTAAGAAATGATAAGGAGTCACGCTGTTATTATTTATAACAAAAACGCTGCTATTGTTTACGTGTCGTTATACCACATTTGTCCACAAGAGAAAAAAACACACACACACATAACGGAAATATATCACACTAACAAAAAAATTAATTAAGCGAAACTACATCCAAAATTCTTTATTTGTTTACATTAAGAAATATTCTTATTGATCTTGTGCGCGTGCACACACTTATTCTGTCCGTCCAATCATTCGTTTGAAAAGCAATACAAATAAAAGCAACAAGAAGAAGCAGGCATGCACCAAATTTTGTATGAAAATAGTGCCCTAGAAACCCCATAAACATACTACTCACAACATAAGTGGTGTAAGAAATTAGGTAGAAATCCTGACTGAAGAGTTGTAATGATCAATTGTGAATGTATGTATGGATGTATGTATGTATTATTGTTCTGTTGAGATTATCAGATCGCGATAGCATAATATACAAATGTCAATAAGAGGTACGTATTGAAAATAAGAATTTCAAAAGAAATTTAAAATCCAGAAGATTCAGATGCCTGCGTCCTATAGATTTAGAACGGCTAAGGAAATAATGTGGCCACTGAATTCTATGGAGAAAGAAACAAATGAAGACCCCAGAAAAGGTTGTATAGATGATGTAGAAACTAATTTAAAGCAAATGAGAATAAAATGTTTTCAAGAAGTTATGATTAGTCAAGGACTATGATGTTGAGAGAACTGTTAACGAAATTAATTAAATAATAATAAAACATTTCTTGGTTATTGTGATATTCTATTATATGTAGACTACTTTGCCATGAAAAGTTTCTCAAAAATCTGTCGTTCGGAGTCGAGTTTAAACTATAGGTCCCACCGCTTGTAGATAAAATTAACAAATATAATATAAGTTGTGTCAGGAACTAGGTCGTAATCCTGGCTGCAGGGTTGTAATGACCAATTATGATATTATTATGACGTAGATTAGTTTATAAATTTAGAGAGTTAAACGGTACTATATTAATTAAAAACGTGCATTTTCTTATGTTTTTGCATATGTAACAGAATGGTAAGTATACCAGTGTGTTACAAAGCACATACAGTGGACAGCAAAAGTCTTAGGACGGCAATATATTTTGACAAAAAAAAGTCACCATAGGCTTAATACTCTTGCACAAAGTCTCGATATGACTTCAAGAGAATATTTAGGAGTTCATTTGAAAGAACGGTTACGTAATCGCTAAACCTTAAACAAAAGTCCCCCGAAAAACTTGCTCATGGTGCCACCAGAAAACGCTAAACAAAACTTGTATATTCAACTCCAAATGGTTTAAATGGAGTGATTGACCTTAAGGGATATTCTACTAAATACAAGGATATATTAGGCCTTTGAATTTTAAATTTACTCAGGGTTCTCCTTGGGGGTAACTATGGAGTCATCTGAAACTTTTCAATATTTTTCTCTTGTTTTATGAAAAACATTAAAAAATTGTTTGTTTTATAATAAAATAGAAATAAATTAATAAAATAAATATATAAACGATAAATTTTTATACAAACTTTTGGCTAAAATTCATGAAATTGCTGAAATATATTGCCGTACTAAGACTTTTGCTGTTCACTGTACCTAGGAACGTGTTTGGTTTTAATATGAACAAACTTTGTAAATGTGAAGCAAAAGTTTTTTTTATTTTTTGATTTTCATAAAAACATTGGCAATTCTTACACTTTCTCTACAAACATACATTCATTGTTTTTTATTTTCCTGGTTTAATTAGTATTTCATGTCGCCGTGGTGTAGTAGGTAGTGTGTTGGCTTACTATTCGTAAAGCCCGGGTTCGTATCCCAGGTCAGACCTCAAAAATTAAATATGAAAAAAAAATATTTCTTCGACGACTTCCTCTCAGCAGATTTCTGGCAAAAACTCTGAGAGTAAAATAAACCTGCCATGAAAAAGTTTCTCAAAATTCTGTCGTTCGGAGTCGACGTTAAACTGTAGGTCCCGCCACTCACGTATAAAATTAACGCACACAACATGAGTGGTGTGAGAAGCTAGGCCGTAATCCTGACTAAAGGGTGGTAATGGCCAATTATGTATGTATGTATGTAATTCGTATTTCGGCTCTTGCATGGAGATAATTTTTTTGTTCTACAACTATCACTTGAAATGTTCATAACTTTCTAACCAAAATAAATCAAAACTTCAGTGATGCCAAGATGTACTTGCTTACATGAATAACTACATACGGTATACACACATATTCATTAGCGTATGATGTTTTCAGATGAAGTTTGTATCAAAAAATTCCAACTGAATTCAAAGTTTATTCTAAAAAGAAAAAAATTTTAATTTTTAATTTCGGAAATTTGTTAGAAATTCGTCATTCAATTTGTCTATTGTGAGTGGAACAAATTGCATGAAAAAGTTGCAATTAATTTGTCTATTTAGCAGATTTAAAGTTTATGGAAAATACAAAAAAAAATATTTTTTGTTAAAAAAAAAAAACAAAAATTAAAACATTTAATGTTAAACAATAGAAATATGCAGAATTTAAATTTATTTTCTAATTTCATGTATGAACTTTGACATAAAACTTTTTATTTAAACTGCAGTCCAAAGGTTATGAGTGCATAACATAAGATAATCCCAGAGATTAAAAATATCTGATTTGAAATGTTTTTAGTTGTGAAAATAACAAAAATTTTTACATTTTAATAAGTGCTTTAAACGATGAAAACAATAAATTGTTGAACTTTAAGAACAAAAAATAATGTTTTGCTTGACTCTCATTTAGGGTAGTTGAATTCAAGGTACAAACGTAATAAAAGGACGAAATACTTTTTGTTCGAACTGATTGAACGTTAACATTTCTTATGAACTCGTTAAAAAAATTTATAAAAATGGAGAGATAGTTTCTAAACAGCGAAATAATACCTGTTGGTGTACACTTATTTTGGTTTGTAGGAAATATTTTATAAGTTTAATCGAAGAGAAAAAATGTTTAGAAGATCAGATTTTAAAATTGAAGCGATAATATTTTAAGCTGGTGATAGGTAGGTAGGTAAGAGTGGTATCTTTGATACAAAAACTAACTAGAGCTCGCATAGCGGCCAGTTTTAATGCCACTTGGTGAGCACAGTCCCTGTACTAAACGATTTCCACCAAACTCATCGAAGGACCAAATTCTTTTTCCTTCTACTCAGGACCTTCTGTCCAAATAGTATTCTGTAGGGAGATAAACGATGTTCGATTAGGCTGGGGGATTAACATACAAAATAGAAGTAAGTCCAGAAAGACTAATAAGCCAGCGAGACATGCCATTGAGTTTAGTAGCGGCGAATTTGCCTGCTTGCTCAGCAAGTAATGCAGTAGGAAGCCATTTAAGCATTGCGAGCAAAGCTTTTGCAGAAGTGGTACGTAAAGCACGTGTAATATAAATGCGGGGTTCAAGGTCGCATGATTATCAGCACACGCCCACATTTTCTTTAGGAAGTATATATCTTCTACAAACTTACTTAGCTTTTTGCAGTCCACGCCTGCGAAGTTAGTTATGTTTGGTGGACTGTCTTATCTAATATATATATATATATATTTGTTCCTTTTACTCCTCTAGGGAGCATAGGGCCGCGTCTTACCTAATAAGGGGATTATTGAAGTTATGAAAACTGAGAAAATGACATAAAAAGTGTTCCAACGTTACCATGTCCTCTCCACATGCCATACATTTACTATTACCTAAATTGCCTATAGAGTTTAGGTATACATGTAAAGCAGAGTGGCTCGTATGGTCACTTATTAGACCATTTAAATCATTTTTCTTGGTCTTATTGTTGCCATCGTTTTCCCTCTATCAGGATTGCTTTAGAGTATCTTCTCACTTTCTTCTCCTGTGTCATTATTTAACGTTTCCGTTCATAGCCTGGCATCTGGCATTGGGTTGTCCAGACTAGTAGTTCCATAATTCCACAGGACTTTTTAACATATTTTATTAAGATTTTTTAAGTTATTTTTTCCCTTGTTTTATGGAACAAAAATTAAAATTTAAGTCAACAGAACCCTTTTTCGAAAGTAAACTTCTGCAAAAACTCAAACACCACAACCATTACGTTAGCAACAAAAAAAAAAAAAAAAGAAATCGAACTCAACATTTTGTTCCTTTCTTTTATAATGCTGAACACGAAGCCCATATTATTGTTTTCGAATTGCTTTCCATAATTTCTTATTTTATTTCCTTTTTTATTTTTGATTTTCTCCGAATTGAATATGTTTAAAAATCCAGTAGTAAAAATTAATTAGTTTATCATTTAATGAGGTCAGTAAGTGATAATTCTTTAATGGAATTTAACCATTAAAATTAAACGCGAACAATTTCGGAATGGATGTTGATTTTCCTCTGCTTAATAATCACTAGTTTTCACTTTCAACAGTGTGTAATAAAGGAATGTGTGTTTGTACAAAAAATTGAGGAGGTGGAGGTGTATAAATGTAATTAAAATTAAGAGCCAACTCTGCTTTAAAAAGAAAATTTCATTTACATCAACTGAAATTTATTTAATTCAAACGTTTTCAAATTAAAGACTAATATATGTATATTTAACGAAAAAAGTTCAAAAGTTTAACATTAAAAATGCAATAAAACAAGAACGGTTAGAAATTTTGCTATATTTTTGTTATAAAGTACAATTGTTCCGGTTAGAAATTGAACCAGTTTCTAACCAGTTTTCGTGCACTTTTTCGAGTGCATGGGGACGTATCTCGGCAATGGAATCAGGAATATTGGCATTCAAATGCCCAATAGTCTCTGGTTTGTAGGCATAGCACAAAAAATAGTCCAACGGTGTCAAATCGCAGCTTCTTGGCGGCCAATTGACATCACAATTTTGTCTAATTAAACGGCCATCAAACGTTTGACATAATAAAACGATTGTGGCATGAGATGTGCGGCAAGTGCAACCGTCCTGTTGAAACCAAACATCGTTCACATCAATATCATGAAGAGCGGGTACAACAGGATCGGTTATCATGGTGCGATAGGTGTCTGTTATGGTTGTGCCGTCCTTATTTTCAAAGAAATCTGAGCCAATGATGTCTCCGCTCCACAAGCCGTACCAAAAAGTTCCTCGTAATGGGTACATTGGCTTCTTTAAGATCACGCGAGGGGTTTCTGAGCCCCAAATGCGACGCTTTAAAACATCATACAATTTATTACTGTAGTCTGCTTATTTTTTTTACAGCCAAAAACCACAATTTCTGAAAAGTTTAAATTTCATGTCCTCATTTCTTAAAACAATTTTTTTTTCGTACTTTTATTCTACAAAATACCTATAGCTATAGAAATATCTTTGTAAACATAACTTAGTACTGCAGTTACTTAAGAGGAAAAAGTAAAGGAAGAAAAATGTAAAGTGATGCCGTGGAGTTGATAAAGAATTTCTTTTTAAAATGCAATCGAAAAGTTTTCAACACAAAAAAAAAATAAAACAAAACTCTTGAACTTTCTTGTATTGTTGGAAAAGTATGTTGTTTCTTTTTTGTCTTAAACTTGTATTGATTTAAATAAAGCTTCGTTTAAATAAATTGTGTATTGATTTATATAAATTGCATAAAAACAAATCAATCTAAATTTCATTTATTGAATCATTTATTTATTAATTAATTAATTAATTATTTTTTTTTCAATAAATTGAAATTCATTTTTGGTCTCCGCATGAGTGAGAAATTTTTTCAGTTTCATAATATAAATCAGATTGCATGTGGTCGTTTTAGTGATATACAGAATATAAAAGAAAAATTAAATAATAAGTATACGCCGATTGAACAGAAAGTATACGAATAGAATACAACCACTAGAATTTTTTTTGTTTTTATAAATACTGACATTAAAAATCGTAGAGGAATGTGGTCATTAGATAGAGTTTTCTTACGTTCTCAGTCAGAAAAACATAAATTCGTTTTCAAATGTTACAATATTTTCATGATATTTGATGCATCTGGTGAAGATAACAATGTATTTTCAGGTTTTGCCGTATGGAAAAAAATTAAAAATGCATTTATTGTTGCCCGTGCAACAATGTAAACAAAAAAATTCGGCCTTATGACTTCGGTAACTGTCTCTCAGCAGAATTCTTTCAAAAACTCTGAGAATAAATAAAATTTTAAATAAAAAAGTTTTCTAAAAATCTGACGTTCGGTTTCGCTCATGGATAAAATTAACGTTCTCAACATAAGTGGTATGAGAAGCTAGGTCGTAGTTCTGACTGAAGATCAATTATGTATGTATGTACGTACAAAACAATGTCATAACGGAAAGAAAAAACTTCTTTACTACTGTAGGGGGTTTAGCTTGTTTCGATTTCCAGTTGATTTTAGGTCTTCTTCAGATAATTTGTTCTGGAAATCGATAACGCCGTCTTGCTGAAACCACATGTCGTACAAATCCGTTCAGTTAAGGCTGTAAGTACTCCGTTAATTTTCCTGTATTTTGTATTGAAAATTATTGATATGTTTCGACAATTTAGCAATAGCAAGCAATAATATTTAATAAAAGTTCGATGCAATTTAAGTTAGAACAACAACATTTTTATTGCCTTTAGTGCTATTGAACGGGAGTCCACCAGTAAACCGGGAGTCTGGCAGTAAATAAGAGCAAAACAAAGTATATGTTATCGAAAAGTAGAGACGTGCGACGTATTGATTCTTAGATTACGGATGATAACTACACTTTCGACGTACTCAGAGAATTTCTTTATCTGGACACCATTGCTTCAAGCAAAAATCATGTCAGTCTGGAGATCAAGAGCAGGATCACTCTTGCCAACAGGTGCTACTATGGTCTCAATAGGCAATTGAGTAGCAGGGACCTCTCTCGTATGACAAAACTAACACTCTGTAAGACACTCATTCTACCCGTGCTTCTTTATGGCGCAGAGGCATGAACCCTATTAAGAACTGATGCAGCAGCCTTGAGAATGTTCGAGAGGAAAGTCCTCCGTAAGATCTTCGGTCCAGTGCGAGTTGGCGATGATTTCCGCATCCGATCCAACAGTGTGCTCTACGTGCTCCTCAACGACATAGACGTTGTGCAGCATATTAACATCCAGCGGCTGCGTTGGCTCGGCCATGTAGTTCGAATGGAGAAGGATGCTCCGACGAGACGGGTATTTGATGCGTGGGTCTGCGAAAATGGGCGAAGAGGTCGACCTGGGAGGATTTGTTCCGGCATGCCGAAATCCGTTAAATGGGTTGTTATGGCCAATTAAGTAAGTAAGTAACGCTCTGACCATCGTCGTTGTTGACAAAATATGGACTAACAACTCCGCTACCGCGTAAATAACCCATAATAACAGTAGTTTCATGTGGAAGTAATGGTGAATTTTACCAACTCCAAAAGCAACGGGTATGCTTTTTACGTACCGAACCAAAAATTTTGCTCATCGGAAAACAAAATTTTGAATGAAAATATTAATTTGTGCTTCAACCCAAACGACAAATTGTCGCTAATTCCTGTTCAAATAATATCGTAAATGCTTCTGAAATCAAGATTTATAAGTAAAATCTTCCATAAAGTGGTAGACCACAATCCAAGTTGCTGAGGACGGAATTGTTCGTTGTCTCACGGAGAGGAATATTTAAAACACTTGTATGAAGTAGGTAGTGTGTTGGGTTGTTAGACGAAAAGCCAGGGTTCGAGCCCCAGGCCAGACATCAAAAATAAAATACAAAAAGTATTTCTTCGGCGACTTCCTCTCAGCAGATTTCTGGCAATAACTCTGAGAGTAAATAAAATTGCCATGAAAAGTTTCTCAAAAATCTGTCGTTCGGAGTCGACTTTAAACTGTAGGTCCCGCCACTCATGTATAAAAATTAACACACACAACATAAGTGGTGTGAGAAACTAGGTCGTAATCCTGACTGAAGGGTTGTAATGACCAATTATGTATGTATGTATGTGTATGAAGAACTTTGATTCTGAGGTAATGATGGAAATCTTAATTAGAAGTACATATTACTCATGCGTAATTGGTTTTTATTTAATGTTTAAAATGTTGCGTACAAAATTCTGTTTCTTATTTTTGATTGTGCAATCTAAACGTAGGGTATTGGCACTCCCATGCAAGGCATTCCGTTGAATCTGGGAAAATATTGTTACGAAAATGGAAACGGTGTACCATCGTTTAACGTTAAAAACGATAAACAAAAGCTTCATCAACAAATACAACGAATGTGCTTGCATATACCAACAACACCAGTCAAAATGAAAGCAACAACAAACAGTGTAAGCAAACTACACAAACAGAAATGTAGTAGCGATAGAGCTCTCGAGAAAACGAACACATGAACATTCCATTTCAAGAAGATTCATCAGACTGTATACGTGCGCATATAAAAAGTCAAGACAAAGCAGGCAACGAGTCATCAAGAATTCAGTCAGTACTGTGTGAAGACGAGTTGCGTGCGAATTAAACAGTCGTGGTTTGAAGGTCTGTCGAAGAGTTGTTAGTGTTTGCGCGGACAAAAATTTAAAGCAGAATAGTGAACAAGCAATTATTGTTGGAGTTGTAACAGTGGCACATAAAAGTAATGCGGACTATAAAGACTTTAATTAACAAAACACATATTTGTTTTTCAACGAACTCATATTCTAAACGTTTTTGAAAAGGTCCCCAATAGATTTTTAAACAAAGAGAAGTATTAAAAATACAAGTTCTCTTATGTTTTAAGTCATCCAAATCCTCTCTGAAATATCACCGTTTGTTCGTTTCCAATTTGTTTACGGATGACGTTAGCCAGGTCATTGCTAACTTCTCCAACCACCTTGGTAGCATACTTTTATGGATGTTGCTTGATTAAAGGACAATGGCAATATTATCTTCAATAAGAAATTTAAGAGTATTTTCTGAAAATCAGATTTACGAAACGTCGAACAATATAAGACAATCCAATTGCCGTAGCAAATAAAATGCTGCAAGTCGTTTGCTTGCTTGTGATACCACTACTATTGCTTCCACTTCAATAACTGCTTTAATGGATTGCAAAGAAAACTGACGATGGCAGTCTGTAAGACATAAACTTTCCCACTCCCATAAGTAAATGCTAACCGTAGTTATTGCTAACAAGTCCATCCATTGAATAAAGAATCACAGGATAGTAGAAAGGCAATACAGTTTGCCAAAAAAAAAAAAACAAGACACACACGAGAAGTATACATTTTTCCAACCTTCATCTTCTTCTTTTTTGGCTGATAAAGGTATTTAATCATTTGCATTGAAATGCAAATTTTTCAGGTAAGAGTTTTCCTCGCTATCTTACGTACCTAAAAAAGGTTTTCTAAAATGAAAGTAAAGGAAAGGTGGGACAAAATTAAAAAAAGTATGAACTAAAAATAGTTCAATACTGAAAAGGGACAAAAGCATGCATTGGATTTGAGGTACCGAGAAATAATGCAAATAAAAAATAAATTTAAATAAATTTCAGCACAGTTAATATCACGTTCACGTGAGATGACCATGCCCTCAAATCATGTGGAACGTAGCGCCATCCTGTTGAAACTATATATCTTTGGTAACCAGATCATCTAATTCAGGCCAAATAGTGCCCTGCATTGACAGTAATGAACATCATCTTGTATTATTTATTGACTTTAGCAAAGCCTTCGAAACGTTGTTGTAAACAAAGCTTCTATCAACTCTAGAAAGAAATGAAAGAAATGTACGTGGGAAGATATTATTATGGTTTGCCGATTACTTGAACTCTCGCAGCAATTGTGTAAAAATATGCAATAAATATACAAGGACAAAAGTTAGAAACGCTTCTTCTTTGAAACAATGCGACACTTCGAAAATGCTGATAACACAACTATAGTAGTAACGCACAAAAACGTTGAAATTTCAACTACAATTATCCAAACCCAGCTTGATAACGTATCAAAACAGCGTCATGGCAATGGACTGGTAATTAATACAATTAAATCATCGAAGTTGCCG
This sequence comes from Sarcophaga subvicina, assembly GCA_936449025.2. Lineage (NCBI taxonomy): Eukaryota > Metazoa > Arthropoda > Insecta > Diptera > Sarcophagidae > Sarcophaga > Sarcophaga subvicina. The sequence goes on from OW388080.2 coordinate 89,185,325, forward strand.
TAGTCTAGTAGGTGTGTGTGTTGGCTTATTGACGCAAGATCACGGTTCATACCCCAAGTTAGACATCCGACTTCCCCTCAACAGATTTCTGGCAAAAACTCTGAGAGTAAATAAAATTGCCATGGAAAGTTTCTCAAAAACCTGTCGTTCGGAGTCGACTTTAAACTGTAGGTCCCGCCACTCATGTAGAAAGTTAACGCACACAAAATGAGGGATGTGAGAAGCTAGGCCGTAATTATTATACATTACGCATAATTCTCTCTAGCAGAACCTTACACATACCACGGCATAACAGCGTGTGAAACCTCTGCACACTGCAAAGATCTACAAAAAACTCCAAATCGTCTTCTTCAGATACTAACTACAAATCAAAACTATAATAACACAAACATCAGAAACAACAGCAAAAGTGCGTAAGTACGAAAAAAAGTGAGTCTCTTGTAAAACGGTGAGGATGAATTGTAAGTGCCATTTATAGTCGCCGCAAGCTAGTAAGTAGTGTGTTGTCATATTAGATAAGAGGCCACGGTTCAAACTCCAAATTCAGACGAGAAATATGAAAAATATTTCTTCTGACAAAAACTCTGAGAACAAAATAAAATTGCCCCCAAAAGCTTGTCACAAATCTGTCGTTCGGAGTCCACTTTAATATGTAGGTTGCGCGATTCTTGCATAAAATTAACACACAAAACGTAAGTGGTGTGAGAAGCTAAGTAGTAATTCTGTCTGAAGGGTAGTAAAGAGCATGTATAGTATATATATATTGATTTCCTATTCAATAAAGAATAAATTGTTAGTGATTGTTATGGCTGTTATTGTTCCTTATATTGCAGGAAGCACATGTGATTATTCAACAAAGTTTAGACTACGTTGTTTAAAACTAAAAATCTCAAAATTACCGCATTGTACAAAGACACAATCTTTATAATATCTGTTCATAACTGCCCACATGCGAAATACTAAATGATTATCATATTTATCTCCTTCTCTTATTTCTCTACAAATAGCAAAGGACAGCAAAACCAAATTTCATATCCGTTTGTGTTCAAGATGTGACCATATGTCTGTAGTACAATTTCAAGACATATATTTGGCAATAATCTGTGGTATTTTGTTCTTTGCTTCTTTTATAATTGTGACATGTTAAAGGCCAATATAAGTTGCGGCAAAATATCAACAGTTTTGTTAATAGATACAGGAGTTTACAACTGTAATTACTTTGTAAGACATTTGGGTCATTTTTTGTGTTTCAATATAATGTTCACAAATACAAGCATGTGACAGGTGTAGGTTGTAAGTTAAATATTATAATTAAATACTATAGTAGCAGTGCATTTAATAGAGAAATTAAACTTTCACTCAAGTATCGTCGTTAGACGAATGGCAGGCAATCAATGTATATTATAAATACACCTTATAAATTCTTCTTAATAAAAATCATTACAATCAGACTAAATGTTTCAAGCCACGAAAATTCTGCTTCGATGGACGATAATCTGGGTACAGACTCACAAAAGAAGTTGAGCTTGAGCTTGCTAATGCAAGACAATGCCAGACAGCACTACCACCGTTAGAGAATATCCTGTAGCGAACGTTATCAGTTATAACGTCGTAGATATTCTAATCAATATCGAAATGATGGCTTAAAAGTAACACGGCGTCTAGTACTAAAGGCTTGCCTACTGAGTTGGTTTTGGTCAGTGGTAACGAGGTGATAGGATCCATGCTCAAGGAGATAATGGCTAAAAGAAAGTATTCCGAACGATTGGAACTTCTGTCTGCTCCTGAAAAATACTGATTCCTCTATATGCGCCAACTACTGGCGCATAAACTTTTCTCTCCCGTGGTGCTTCCCACCATCAAATTTAAATAAAACAAAGTGTGTCTTCAAAATTTTATCTTCGTTCAAAAGCTCTATTTATGGCATTAATGTGGAATATATCATCATTAAAATTTTTGGGTGGAGCCCATTCGAAATGTAAAATTTTCCACGAATCTGGTAAATAAATCAGAATGAATTTGAAAGATGACGTGGGTCATGTTGGCTGTGTTCGAATTTCCAAGTGAGGTTAGCATGTCCTCAAGTCGCTCGTGGAGAATATCCTATATGGCATTATCTGCGTGGCATGTAGGTATCGCTGGATTCTAGATTGCCCAATTCAGGCCAAAAGAAGCTGGTAATCAACTTGTAGTGCTCGCCGTTGACATTAATAGATTGTCCAATGCCGTTCGCAAAGAAATATGAACCGATGACGTCGCCAGCCCAAAATCCACACCAAAGAGTGACTCTTTCGGGTTGCATTCGACACTCTAAGATCTCATGTGGATTGGTATTGTCAAATATTCGATAATTTTGTTTGTTGTTGTACATCCACAAATGGGCCTCATTACTGAAGATGATTCTTTGATGAAATTGCTAGTTTGATAAAACAATTTTATTATTTGCATATGTTGTTGAATGCGAACAACTTAAAAGGCACTTATTGCCTTTCTTAGTGGGGCTTCCGACCTGTCGAGTATAAGATAGTACTCGATAGCTTGAAAACTTTAGCGTTTATGGCACACTATCTGAGCACAGTATAACTGAGAATATGACGTTGCGAAACTCTTGCAACTTCGTCAAGGTAGAGAAGGATTCGCCGAACCTTGATGATTCAAAAAAGACGTTCCCTTAGCATGTAAGAGCAGCGTGTTCCGTAAGAAGCTCAAGTGCCCTGGCAACGGCCCCTTTAGTAACATAGGACGGCAAGATTAGTTTGGCAGTAAATGAAGATAAAATAAAGTATACGTTGTTATAAGCGAACGTCGAAAGTCTACACGTACCTCTGCAATTGTTAGTATTTGTTGCAAACGAATTTCTGTACTTACATTATACACGGTGTTTATAGAAATGCATTGTGAAAAATCGTCTGCAAGTTTAGATGACAGTTTCATTATCACACTAAAATGCAGTGGAGAATTGAACAGCACAATAGTTTGAAGAATTTAACGGATTTAAACATTTTGATGGAAATACGTTTGGTTCATAATTATTATAAAAATTATAAGTTCCCAAAATATTAAATAAAAAACGACTATCGTATGAGGAAATATTAAGTTGCAGTCAATCAGTTGTAAAATTGTTATTAAAACAGAAAATTTTCTTTTATTTCAAGTTTTAATTTAAAATTTATGTTCAGAAAGTATTTTAATATCGTTCTCGGATATTAGAAAATGTTTATAAAATGCAATTCCATCAACGTAACATTTAACCCACTTTCTGATATCGAATTCACATAACGACATCTGTCATCAGTATCAGAATGCAACAGGGAATACCATATACTCGATTATGGAAAAAGCTATTTACAAGGTAGATAAACATGATAAGTGTTTATCAATTTTCCTGAAATGGTGTAAATGTGTGTATATTCCTGTAATATTTTTATACCTAAATTTAAATTTATATACTGGAACATGCGTTTTTTAAACGTAATTGTCGTTGCGTTTAAAAGCTATGTAAACAGTAATTAGTTTAACCTAAACTGGCTAGCAGTCGTGATTACGTATAGAGAGTTATATTTAAATAATACTTTAATTAATTTTGTTTCGGTTAAAAAATAATAAATTAATGATTAATATATAAATAAATAAGGTTGCCGTAGTCTAATAAGTAGTGCGTTGGCTTATTACACGTGAGGAGAAGTCAGACATATCGAACAAAACAAAATCTGAAGAAATATTGCTTCGGCGACTTCCTCTCAGCAGATTTCTAAAAAATCTCTGAGAGTAAATAAAATTGCCATGAAAAGTTGCTCAAAAATCTGTCGTTCGTAGTCGACTTTAAACTGTAAGTCCCGCCACTCATGTATAAAAATTAACGCACACAACATAAGTGGTGTGAGAACCTAGGTCATAATCCTGAATAAAGGGTTGTAGTGACCAATTATGTATGTGTGTATGTGAAGTGTCCACTTATGAGAGGTATTATTTATGAAAGAGTACACTGCCCCGCACTATATTACAATACAAATCAGAAAGAGAACTTGTGGATTATGGAACAAACAGATAAGAGTGTCCCACCAGTTGTGATATATTGGATTGGCTATGGCAAAATGTTGTTGACCATATGCAGTTTTAAACACAGGAGACTCCAAAAAATAATACCAATTTCACAACGATATTAGAACTTAAAGTAGTGCAAGAAATTTTTTTACAACTATTTTGAAAGGAAACGGAAATGTGCTTATCTTTTTCACATTTTAATTTTAATTAAAAATCAGTTTTATAATAAAACAAAACTTTTTTAAAATCGCAATGCAATATATTTTTATGGTATATAAGCTGCAAATATATGTAGTTACTTATCAGAAATTTTGTCACTTTACTGACTTTCTGACCAAATCTCTAAGTGTCACACTGGTAACCTGGTGGTCTTGGATCTCAAGACATTAAAATTAATTTATGACGTAAAAGTGCTAAAATATTCTTTGCTATTAAACAAATATAAAACAAGTCGCCGTAGTCTAGTAGGTAGTGTGTTGGCTTACTAGAAGTGAGGCCAAGTTTCAAACCCCAGATCAGATATCTCCAACAAAAGGAAATATGAAAACAATATTTCTTTGACAGATTACTGGGAAAAAGTCTGAGAGCAACTAAAAAATTGCCATGAAAAAATTTCTTAACAAACTGTTATTCGGAACCGACTTTAAACTTTAGGTCCCGCCACTCATGTATAAAATTACGACACACAACACAAGCGGTATGTGAAGCTAGTTCGTACTCCTGACTGAGGGGTTGTAATGACCAATTATGTATGTACATATGTATGTATGTAGGAATTTTATCATTTTACTTACTTTTTGATCAAACCTTTAAGTGTTACACTGGTGTAACTATTAGTCTTTACGTGACATATGTGCACCCAAGGTCTCTTTAAATTAATTTTTTTTAAATAATTTTTAATTAATTGTGACTTCGCTGTACAAGAATTTATTTTTTATTCTATTCAAATAAAGTAAGAAATGAAATAAATGCAAAGAAATAGTTTACATACCTGGTAGCACAAAAGTAACAAAGAAAAACAATTTGAAGTTAGACTTAAAATATACACCACACATGCAATTCATATGTCCAAACACACATAACATTTCAAACGATTTTTGCTTAAAGTCTTTTTATTTGATTTTTATTGTAGCTACGGGAAATAGTGACCATAAATGTGACAACAAAATAACAATATTCAGAACGGTATTTATTTTCCAAGAAAAGGTATTTAAATGCCTAGTATTTTATTAAAATAAAAGAAAATATGTTATGTATTGTTATTATATGTTATAACCAATTACGGTCGTTTTAAAACCAGTCATTATTTGATCCTTTTACGTCATTCAAACCATAGTAAAGACTGTTTACAATTGAAAGTGTTTTATTTAACCTGCCAAGTATTTACGCCAGAATTTAACCGCAAGATGTTATTGACAAAATAATATATTGTGATGTGTTTATGACTGGTTAAAAATAAAATTATAAAATAGTTGAATGGTTAGTTAGCCTCATGTTAAACATTATTAATTGACATTAAAGGGCATATAAATATATGATACTGTATGTTAAACCGCATATTTCTCTAACAAAGCCAAATGATTAGGCGATATGAGAGGACATAAATTAAATTTGATGCTCAGTGAGTAATAAATTTCAGCAGTCTGTGTTAATTAAATCACTTCATCGAGTTCATTGTTGTGCTAATTTGAATGTAAGCAATATATGATTAATTAATACCTTGGGATGGAATCACACAAATGCAAGAACAAAGTGACGTACCACAGCGTCGTGGTGTGTTGGTTTTCAACTATTCCAACGTAACCTCTAAAAAGTGTTAAAATATTCAGAAATTTATCTAAGAAATCTAAACAAAAATAAAAATAAGGTTTTATTGAAATGGTTAATATTTTGTGAAGACTCCGCAGCTCTTTAAAACTGATTAAACTGAAAAACTGTTGTATGGCATTTTGCCATACCCAATCCAATATCACACCATACAGCCTGAATTAATTCCCAAAAAAAAGTTTCCACTTAGGTCAGCACTTAATCTCATTGTAAACCAGAATCAATATTCAAATCGGGGATCAAACACTCCCTAAAACAAACTTACCCTAGACCAAAAAAATAAATATTGGATCTATAAATAGAGAGCTCCGTTGAGGGTATCAGAAATGGAGAAGTCAAAAACCTCTGTCTTTTCATGAAAACACATGGAAAGTGACACATGAGGTGAAAGACAGTCACTTCCTCCTGACGTAGATACTTATCTACTTACTTAATTAGCCATTAAGAAACCAATTGTCGGATTTCGGTATGCCGTAATACATCATTCCAGGTGCCTCTGCTTCTTGCAGGCCACGCCAGTTGGTTACACCAATCGATGACAGGGCTTCCTCGATTTGGTCTTTCCAACGCAAACAAAATCGTCCTCTTCGCCGACTTCCGCAGACCTCTGCATCAAATACCCATCTCGCAGGATCATCCTCCTACATTTAAACGACATGGCCGAACCAGCGCAGCCGGTGGATATATGAATAAGCTGGCTGTCGATTATATATTAATTTGTGTAAAAAGAGTAGAGTCCGACAATACGTTAAATTGCCAAATGTGACATTATATATTTGTCGGGCGAAATGCGATATGTTCCTATTTCTCCTAATGCCAAAAATATATCGTACTATAGCGTTGCATCGCAGCTAGCGAAGAGCAAGAGTTGGTAATAAATAAGTCTTCGCTAATAGCATTCGAATATTAGTTGGTGTAAAATACTGTGAATTCCAGAGATTTCGAAGCATTGCAAAAGTTTTTCCACAGTTCAATTTGACGTGATTCGACCAATTTATTTCCCTATTCAGAGTTCCGCCAAGATACTTAGCTGTTCTAACAAAGCCAATGTTTGATCCATTAATTATTAATGAGCGATGTTGTTTGCTAACATATATGTAAGTGCAACAGTAAAAAACGTCATTTTTGACTATATTGACTGTTGGCGTGCCTAGTTGGGAGTCAGAAGCTTATGACATTCTGGGCATGAATTGTGTTGATATTCCAATCTAATATTCACAAATGCTGTTCTATCTTTCCTCTCTTCCATAACGTATTTTCCCGTATTTTTACGGGCCTAATCGGAATATTTCTCAAAACTGATTTTATTCCATTTTTCTGAATTCAACCTTAATCTATTAATCAACTTAAATTAACAGAAAGGAAATTTAACTAAAAAAATATTTTTTTTAATTTGTTTGTATTGTATTGTGCTTTAATACCAAGAGATCTCTTTTCTCATTTCTAAACACACAAATTTCTCTTATTATTCCATGCGAAAAAAGAATGGGGGATAAAAACTGTAATTTGCGAACAACATTATACAAATGATCGTAATCAAATACAGTTCACGCAATAAATTTTCTGAATTTGATTTTTTCTTTTGTTATTACCACATCATCGTCTGAATGAAAAAAAATGTCCAGAATCATTATAATAGTTTTTACGTAACTAAACTGGATAAAATGGTTTAACATCAGCACTAACGGGATATGCTCATTCAATTCTGTTTATACAAACAGATACAATACCGCAACTGTATAACTTAACCCTTTAAAGACCCATATGTCCCAAACCGAAAATATCAAAAATCTAAATAACTATTAAACAAGGTGGGTTTTGTATAATTTTGATGATGTATAAAGTTTTCATTTCACGCGAATTATGTCTGAGGTAAACCTTAATGTTTTAACCTAATCTGCCTTTGAAAGCTTGTCTAAAGTCTATCAATTTCATTATTGCATTTATAGTTATAATTATTTCGTTGTGTGTTATTGTGCAGATAAAGCAAAATATCACATAATTTTAAAACACTAGTCAGGCCAGGAGCATGTGAAAACTGCATTATAATGCTCCATACTGACTGCAGGGTTGTAGTAGCAACTCAGTCAGTCTTGTGTGAAGACGCATTGCGTGTGAAGAAAACGCTCGTGGTTTGAAGATCGCCGTTGAAAAGATCTGCTATGTAAGCAAAGAAGAATAACAAACTAAGCCAATTGTTGTTGTATAAGTTGTGATAAGTGGCACATAAAATTAGTGCGAACAATAAAGAATTTAATTTAAACTAAAAACCAAGTTATTTTTATTTGCAATCTATGAGCTCATATTTTTAACGCTTTTTAAAAAGGTAAAAACGTAACAATATTATGAGCTATCGTATGTCTGACTTTCAGTTTGGTGCCATTAAAGGGAATGAATGCTTTGATGGAGGGGGTATTAAAAATTCGATGTTAATTTCAGTTTCAATTCCATAAATTCCTGCGCAGAACTTCAAAAAAAAATTCTTTCAAACATCATTGTTATGAATATGTCACTCATATAAGCTCTTGCAAATTTTATTTGCAAAAAGTCCTTCAAGTGTCTGACATTATCCTGAGATTTTTGCATTGTTAAAAAAGATTTTTCTATGCATACATCCACTTCAACTGCCAAAAAAAAATATTTTTTTTCCATAAAATAATGGAAAGAGAAGTACTAGAGACGCATGCTCGTTCAGAAGATGTATTGCCCGACAGGGTGTAATGAATACAGAAAAATGACAACAAAGATGCAAAAACTTCAGGGGCTTCCTGCTTTATTTGTTTTTTCCCTACATTTGTTTTTCTTTCAATTCCAGCTTAAGGTGTAGTAATTGGCCAAATGCCATTCTCTTTTAGAAAGCTAAACGAAAGCACAATACTTCAAATTGGACAATATGTGTTTGTATGTATGTATATTCAGTTGAGAAATGTTGAAACAATTGCCTTTAAAATGTTCAAACGCATTTAAAAATAATTCTTATGATTCTATCATGAAGTCGTCTGGCAAAAACTCTGAGAGTAAATAAAATTGTTATGAAAAGTTTGTTAAAAATCTGTCCTTCAGATTCGACACAACACAAGTAGTGTGAGAAGCTAGACCTGACCGAAGAGTTGTAATGATTATGTATGTATGTATGTATGTGATTTTATTATTAAATGCCTTATTTGTAAAGGTTCTATCAAATGAATATAGAGAGAGAACACAAAATTATTTTCAAATTTGTTTTAAGGCATAAGGTTCTATATGTCTAGACATATGTATATGGTGACCACGCGTCTATCGACTGTGATGTGAGAACTGAAGTACGTTGAAGACCACCAAAAAAATTTGAAGACCTTGTATTGCATCAACATTGGATGCAGATGACAGTTTGAGTCAAAAATAAATGCCAGAAATGTTAATTGTTCCACAACAAATAAATTCTGATCGTTTAAAAGTTACGTGAAACAGCCAAACAAAGAAGAATTAATTGTTAAAAATTTGACCAAGTGTTGAATCATACTGGCTTTCACGACCGCTGAGTTTTAAGAACAGAAAAAGCTTTACAGCCTAATTTACATGATTTTGGTGATTCTTAGAGAATATCTAATCGACATTCTGTTGCAACCACATGCCGTTGTTGACAGTGATGGCCTAGCCAACGTTGTTCTCAGAGAAATATAGTCCGCTGGCGCCGCTATTCCAAACCCACACCAAAACTGTGGCATTTTTGGAATGCTTTTAGTGGTCTTGGATCTCATGAGGATTCGTATCATCGTGAAACCGACAATTTTGTCTGTCCACTCATCCAGAAGAAGGCCTCATCGCTGTAGATGATTTCTAAGGTCAGATGATTAAGGTCAGTTGCCAACAGCTCCAGGGCTCATACTTCGTCGTTTACTTTCAATCCCTTAGTCACTTAAATTATGTTGTGGCCTGCGAAAATCAAGTTCCTGAAAGCTACGCGAATTCAACTGCCTCTGATTTTTCTGCACACTTCTACGGACAGAGGCGGTGTTTGTATATTGTTTAGTGAATTAGTGGACTTTAGTTTATTCACCAGATTGCGAATTGTCTGCTAGGACATTGTAAAATGATCAAAGCACGGGGTATATTGCTTAATAAAACAATTTTATTATTTATACGCGGCTTAATCATGGTGATTTGGAATAACAGAATAATTGACAACGTATTTCACAGATGCAGCATCACATATTAAAGTCCGGAAGTATCTACATAAATTTCACCTGCTATAGTTATATATGAACTATCACTTTCTTGACTGGACTCTATAATCTATTTAGTTTAAGAAGTAATTTTAGTTCAGCCGCTACAATTGCCTTTGACATGGATTCATAACGATTAAAACCGTTTTTTCTTTCAGATTTCCTGAGGAAATTAGAATTATGAGAGACCTGTATAATTACAATTAATTCGTTTGAAGTGAGCATTGGTCAAAAAGCATACTTAGATCGTAACCACACACAAGGCCGTAGTTTTCCATCATGACCATGAGCTTTTTATCTCTTAAAGAAAACATGCAGCCATTTAATCAATAAATTTTTGTATGAGAATTTCGAAACAAACTGTATAACGTGAAAAAAATGATAAAATCGTATGAGAAATAAGGGACAGTTTAAGTGCCATTTTTTAAATTTTTATTTTAATCGTTTTACGTCTTCCACATGGTCACCATTTAAAATGATTTTGTTTTTTCAATGATTATTCGAAATCACAAAGCAAAACATAAAAGGCGAAAAACGTTATATTCGAGAAAATCGAAAAGAAAATTGTCTTTAAATTTTAAAGTTTAAAATACGAAAAATAAAAATCTTTGGATATTTTTCTGAATTCACAGCTCAACGGATTTCTTATGAATTATGCAACAGCAATAGTACTAAACTAACAGGAATGGATATAAAATTTGAGAGATTTTCGTTATTGAATAGGACAAGTATCTGAAATAAAGGCTGACTGTTGCATGATAATTCAGTTGCAATGCTCTTGTGGGGAGTACAGGCACTCAACGAAGAGATTTCAACATTATCTGTCACATAGGAGCACAGATTTTATAATATTTGCCTCAAATAAGTTCAAGTAAGTTAACTTGCTTAAATAGAGCTTGGCATTATTTTATCAAATTCTTCTTGTTGTTGTTTGCGAAATTATCTTTAAGAATTTGCGTAATAATCTGCCAATTATTAGAATTCATAAGAGCAGTGTTATGCTAGGCTTAGAAGTTGAAATTACGTCAATGTATTTAAGTATTCAAATTTTGTCCTGAATTTTATCGTCAATGGTAGATTTTATAAACGTACATTTGTATAGCGCGTCCTTCAATTTATGTTCAGATAGTCGTTTGTAGTTGCAACAGCTAAAAGTGCAAAACTGTCTGTTACAGAGTATGTTTTCAAAACGAACAAATTAAATGATACTTCAACTCTCCCCTGGCTAGATCGAGTAGACTCTGTGATTTTAGAAAGTGCTTCGCATCGAGACTTAGTAACAAAACAAGTGGTGTATTCTGAAACATACATACTCTCTTAAAATATGCAATATTTTGTGGTATACAGATGTGTCAGAAACGGATAGGAGCGAGGGTTTTTGGTTTGAGTGTGAAATACTAAGAACACATGGGAAAGGTTAGGTTAGGTTATACTATCGTAAGATGTGTTCAATTCAACTTGAATAGAAGGACAGGACATAGCAATGCCCTCTGACAGTTAGGCCGACATTCCAGAACTTGGCACTTAAGAGGAAAAAGCGAAGATAATATGATTAGGTAGGGAAAATGCGATCTTCCTCTGCTACGTCTCTGAACATGCAAACAAGCAGACAATATTAATGTGGCTGGTCCTTCTTAAAGGGAACGGATGCTTGGAAAGATATACATACATACAAACAACAGATTTTTTGAGAAACTTTTAATCGCAATTTTGTTTAATCTCAGAGTTATTGGCAGAAATCTGTTGAGAGGAAATCGCCGAAGAAATATTTGTTCATATTTCGTTTTGTTTGAGATGTCTGAACAGGAGTTTGAACTGTGGCCTTGCGTCTAATAAGCCAACACATTACGTACTAGACTACGACGACAGCTCAGCCATTTATTTATTAAAGAGGATGTCATGAAAATGAATCATGAAAATGGGGCTATGTGGTAAGAAGATCATCCGTAAACTTCAATTCTGGTTTACATTTTCAGCGCTTCTAGAGGTGCTTCACCAATGCTAATTGGTATTGTTCTTCAAGACTGGAATTGATACAGGCTAATGCATGCAATGCACGCTAGATTTTAAGTATTGTCACAGCAAATAACCGTATGAATTTAGTAGAGTAATCTGAAACATACACACTCTCTTAAAAGAGGGACTATTTTGTGGTATACAGACGGGTCAAAAACGGATCTTGTGACAGGAGTGAGAGTTTTTGGTCTGAGTGTGAAATAAAACATATATATTGAACCATGGCCTTACGTCTAATAAGCCAAAACACTACCTACTAGACTACGACGACATGCCTACCATTTATTTATTAAAGAGGATATCATGAAAATGTAGCTTGCGACTATATGGTCGGAGCTCATCAGTAAACTTCAATTCTGGTTTACATTTTCAGCACTTCTAGAGGTGTTTCACCAATGCTAGCTGGTATTGTTCTTCAAGACTGGAATACATGCTAGATTGTAAGTAGTGCTACAGAAAATAATTGTATGATTTTAGCGGCTATTAGACAGCTCTAAAAATTGTGATTGATTGCTCAACAAACTCATTTTACAATTGGTTCATTATATATGCTACAATGTGTTATGATGCATCATCTTGTTTCGACTACAACCAAGTCCAATTGCTTCATTAAAAAAAGTCGTTTCATTGGCTGTAACATTCTCAAAGAAATACGATCAAATGCAGCCGACTCACAAATCGCACAAAACATTACATACTTCAAGGTGCATTGCAGCTCCTGATATAGTATATCTGGCCACTATTCTTTTTGTTGACGTCTTCATTAAACAAAAAATTTACGTCATCGTAGAAAATAATTTTGGATTTCATAATTACAATTTAATGATAAAATTCACATATTCCTGAGCATTATTGGTGTTGTCGCATGTCAGGAATTTTTTTTTTATACTGATAAAATTAGAAAACTATTCATAGAAATACGAACCATTGCCGGAATGTTTGTTTCATTATAATATCACCCTTGGGTTGAATTAATGCTGACTCTTACAAACATTAATACCTTTGCCAGGCTTTATAAATATTTGTACTAACTGTGTGTATGTTTTATAGTTTGAAATGCAATGCAAACTTTAATCCACAACTATGCACACGAACTGAACATGCCTGCCATGTTGCATCGATACTATTACATTCACTGGTATATATCTTCAAGCACAGTTGAAAATATTTTTGTCATCCTGTGTGTGTGTGTCGAAACATTGACATAATTTACGGTTTTGCATGTGTTTTGTCTGTGGGTAAGTATATTTAATGCACACTTACATGTGCAACAGTGTAAATTTGTAGCTTTTTGTGACAAATTTGAAATTCAATATGAAATTATAATTCGAAATTACATTGCTACTAATGGCCAATACGTTGCCGACTGCCTTATTATGCTTATTACATAGCCACCAATTTTTTGTTTTAGTCCTAATTATATTCCTAAATTCGTAATTTGTTTTTCATGCTGCTACTATTGTTTTTGATTTGATGTTCGAATGGTATACTGTTGTCAGATGACAACATATGTTTTTGAGAGCAACTTTTAGACAAGCTGTGCGTGTTAAACATTCAATTCCTATCATATTGCAATGTTTGGCTTTAAATCTACCAGTATATGGCAAAAATAATAAATTAAAAAGAAAATTCTAAATGCCATTTCTCCATCATCTCATGTATTTATTTTATTACATCGGCCGTTATGAGTCCTATTAGTAAGGTTGTCACATGAACGAGGAAGTCAGACGTATCCAATATCTTTATTTATGCCAGAAAACTAAATTATTTTGGATTTTTCTAAAGCAATGGAAGAGGATGTTGCGGTGAGACATGTACTCGATGCGGCAGTTAGCGGAAGTCAGTGAAGAGGAAGAGAGAAAGCCCTCTCAGCGATTGGTATGACCAGCTGACGAGGGTACGCAAGAAGCGATAACGCGTTTTTAATGTCCAATTAATTAAGTAAGTAAGTAAGCAAGTAATGCACACTGGCTAATGCCAATGCCAAAAGGATAATTGTTTTTCTGCTCAATTTTATTAAACATTTGATTTTCAATATTAGTTAAGTCACTCACTGTTAACTATTAGTTATAATATTGTTACGTTTTTACCTTTTTAAAAACGTTTAGAATATTAGTTCGTTGATTGCAAATAAAGTAAAAACTAATTTGTTTTCAGTTTCAATTAAACTTTTTATTGTTCACACTAATTTTGTGTGCCACCGTATACATGTATATGTATATAACAATAATCTGCTTGTTTAGTTCGTTACTCTTCTTTGCTTACAACCTTTTTGCAAGCAATACCACTTGGACGTTATATCTGTATAGCGGAGATCTTCACAATAGCAATCTTCAAGCCACGACTGTTTACTTAGCATGCAACGTGCCTTCACACAACACTGACTGAATTATTACTGACTGGTTGTCTGCTTTGTCTTGCCTTTTTATGTGTCCACAAAATCAGATAATGCCGTCTTGAGAATTCTATCGCGACTGCACTGTTGTTTGTGTAGTTTGCTTACATTGTTTGTTGTTGCTTTCGTTTAGTTGTCCATCTACTTTTCTCACACTGATGTTGTTGTTGGTTTACTTATAATAAGTTCGATGTATGTGTTACTGTAGCTTTTGTTTAACGTTTTTAATGTTAAACGATACTACACCGTTTTTATTTTCGTAACAATATGATATTAATTATACTGGTTTAAAACTGATAGATTTCAGTCATTCGTTTTCAAGTTTTTAATTTATACTTTTTTTGCTATCAAATTCTTCCTTCAAGACATTCTTTGCAAACTAACACAATTATTAACTGAAGTACTAAAAAAGGAAGACTAAAAAAATCAGATTCGTTCAATAGACGCAAAGTATTGCTGACACATAAAAGGATTGCTACAACGAAATTATTATCATTGATGAAAAGTATGCACCAATTAAATTACAGTCGATGTAACCCACTTTAACATAAGTATCAAAATGATTTAAAAAATGCAAATGCTTATGTTCCAACTGAGTTAATCCCCACATATTTAATGAAAATACAAAAATCTCAGAGTAGAAAAGATCAAAAGTAATAGCGAACAAATTGTAAATAATTGATCATTACAACCCTTCAGTCAGGATTACGACCTAGCTTCTCATGCTACTTAAGTCGTGTAATTTTTATACATGAGTGACGGGACCTACGGTTTACAGTCGACTCCGAAAGACAGATTTTTGACAAACTTTTGAATGTACTCTCAGTGTTTTTCTGATCTGCTGAGAGGAAGTCGTCGAAGAAATATTTTACATCCCATAGATGCATGAGCTTCTGTCTGTGTGCATAATCTGCATGCAAATTGAATGAATTAAATAATATTTGTTAAATATTTGACCGCAATTTAATTACGTAAATGTGTTTGGTTAAATAAAATTAATTGGATTTTCACACATAAAGACGACTTAATTGCTTATAAAAATTTTTGGAAAGAAGCTTGTGGTACAGCAAGAAGATGCCGTAGTCAAATAGGTAGTGTTTTGGCTTATTAGACGTAAAGCCAGGGTTCGAGTCCCAGGTCAGACATCAAGACAGAATACAAAAAGTATTTTTTCGGCGACTTCATCACAGTAGATTATTGGCAAAAACTCTTAGAGTAAATAAAATTGCCATGGAAAAGTTTCTCAAAAAATCTGTTGTTCGGAGTCGGATTTAAACTGTAGCTCCGATCACTCATGTATAAAATTAAAATACACAACATAAGTGGTGTGAGAAACTAGGATACTGTACTTGTCTTAATTGACAAGTACACGTCCTCTAACCTAAGCTAACCTATGGTACAGCAATGTTCCTTAAAGAAAATACTATAAAATACCCTTGTAAACAATTATTTTTTCGTGTAATTATAGAGAAAAAATTTTGCTTCACTTGTAAAATTCACCACATTTAACAATTAAAAGTATATTTGTTGTCTATGTTATAAAACTTTACCAACAAATTCAAATAGAAGACATATATTTAATTACATTTTTATTAAACAAACTAAGCCAAAAGACTGCTTTTAAATCATTCATGGACGAAATAAATAACCAAAATAAAGCTACAGGAAATGCTAGGTAAATTCCTATGAATTCTAATTTATATGATTAATTGTTATCGCCTAAATACACTCCTATTTATGTTCGTATTGTATTTATTTTATTTATTTATTTATTTATTTTATTTGCCTATGGAAATATTCCTTGCAGGCAATTTATTAAAGTTACAATTGTAAATTTAAATTTATATCAATTTTAAAAACTATGAATTCAAATACACAATTACATTATTCTTTATAACATTATTTGATGACGAAAAATCTATTAGCATATACAATTTATTAAATTCTTTACACATTCTCCTTATTGGATCAGCACCAGCGTAGTTGGATCTAAAAAATTGTATTGATAATGGGGAAAAATGACGTGACGGACGTTGAGGAACATTAAACGTGATATTATGGATTAAAAAACTGGAGCCTATATCACCAGTAATTACATTCTGCGGCTTTTAAGTGTCGGAAGTTTAATTAAAGCTAGTCTGGCTGAATAAGAAGGTAAACTTGTAGGATTAAAATTCAGTCCTCGGAGACAAAACATCAGAAATTGCTTTTGTACAGATTCGATGACGTCGGAATATTTTTTATATAGAGGATCCCATATTATGGAACCATATTCGAGTATAGGCCTTACAAGAGATGTGTAGAGCGATTTAGTAGCATAAGGATCGTTAAATTCTTTTGCCCACCGTTTTATAAAACCAAGAACGCTTCTAGCTTTATTTACAGTCATAGTTATGTGCGGGATAAAATTTAGTTTGGGATCAAGGAATCCAGGATGTTATCTACAAGCTCAAGCTCGTATCCATCAAAAGCATAGTTTGCAGGAATCGGATTCTTTCTTACAAATCTCATGTATTTACATTTTTTGAGATTAAGCTGCATTAGATTTAAATTACACCATAAATGAAACGAATTTAGGTCATTTTGAAGAAGTTTCTGATCGGAACTTTGGCGATAACTTAAGAAAATTTTTACGTCATCAGCGTACATTAGGATATTGGAATAGTGAATCGTTTCAGGTAAGTCGTTAATAAACAATGAAAACAGAAGCGGTCCAAGATGGCTACCCTGAGGTACCCCAGAAAGGACAACAATACTTCTGGAGCAGCAGTTTTTAAAAAGTACGGTTTGTTTTCTGTTAGTTAAATACGAGTAAATCCATTTTAGACTAAGATCGGAAAATCCCAATAAATAAAGTTTCTTCCTCAAAAGTACATGATTGACTTTATCGAAGGCCTTGCTGAAATCCGTATAGATAACGTCTGTTTGTTGCTGATGAAAAAATCCTTGATACACAACTGTTGAGAGATGAAGCAGGTTTGTTGTAGTAGAACACTTTTTCCTAAAACCGTGCTGATAAGGAGATATCAAGTTAGAAACTTGATAACATAAATCATCTGTAACCATTTTTTCAAACAGTTTTGGACAGATTTTGTAACATCGGATCTATTTCCTGATTTGAACAAAGGAATAATGAATGAATCCTTCCAGACATTAGGAAAATAACCACATATAATCGATTTATTAAATAAGTATGATAGTGTAACAGCTATAGAGTCGGCACAATTAATTAAGATGCTACTAGGAATGTTATCAGGTCCAAAGTTATAGGAGAATTTTAGTTTTCTCAATTCCATAGAAATAGTAGGAACGTTGATTAAATTTATTGATACTGTGGAATTTGTATTTATTTTAATGTGATAATCAGTGGAATCATTATAAGTTGCATCCGAATAAGTTGTGGAAAAGAAGCTGGCAAATAAATTGCTTATAATGCTGTCATCACTAGATTCAATCTGCTGAAATCTCATAGAAGATGGAAAACCAGTTACTCTTTTCTTTGAGTTCACAAATTTAAAAAACGATTTTGGATTACGGTTAAAGTTGTATTTCATTGTATTTACATATTTATCGCAACATGATTTATTAAGTATTGTGTATTCCGCCCGGGTAACAGAATATCTTATATAATCCATATAACAACCAGATTGTTTAAACTTTTTATAGTATTTATTCTTCTTATTTTTTACACGAGCCAGTTGTTTATTATTCCATGGAGGACCGGATAATTGTCTAGATATTTGCTTTGGAACACATAAATTCAAAAAGGTATTAACCTTAGAGTAAAAGGCTTTAGACATATCATCAACATTAGTATAGCATGAAAAAAAGGAGTGCCAATCCGTATTGATTAGGAGTTCATTTAACATATTATAGTTGGTGTGCTTAAATGAAAAAACTTTCTCATTTTTGCTACACGAAGGCATCGATAAATTAAGTGGAATGGATGTTTTTAATACGAGCGTTGGATGATAACAATCTTCTGGACTGGTAATAGGGAACGAGCGTTTAATAAAGCTATTAGTCACCTCATTTACGAATATTAAATCCAATATTTTGAAATTAATGTTTGGAATGCCATTAATTTGGAACAGACCCAAATCATACAAAATATTAAAAAATTCGTCGAAATTTGAATTCTGCTTCATTTGAATGAAATAACCATCGTCTGGTAAGTATTTCCATTGAATTGAAGGTAGATTAAAATCACCAAGGACAAAAATAAAATCACCGTCTTTTGAAGAATGAGCAACAGTACTTATAGCTTCTGCATGTTTTATGTATACAGCTTGTGGAGAAGATGGCGGAATATATGAACAGGTAATAAAAATACGATGACCATTCATTTTTATAGAAACAGCTATAAATTCAATATCGTGAGGTGTATCAGTTACTAAAAGCTCAGATGGTAAATTACATGAAATAGCAATAAGGACACCTCCTCCTGTAGTTTCATTGCCACGATCACGACGAAAGATGTTAAATTTGTTACAAAGTATTTCAGTATTCAAAAAATTATCATTTAACCACGTCTCCGTAAATACTAATATTTGCTGATCGATGTTAAAACTATTCGTGTATAATGTAGTAAGTTTTGTAAGTATAACGTTGTAAGTATAACGTAAGTATAACGACGCCTCCATTCTATAACGTTCTAAGTGTACTTAGAACGTTTTTAATGTTTTTGCATTTTTAAACTCTACGTTCTCTAACTTAAATACTGTCAAAAATTGGTTAAGATGCGCCGATTCATTCCGAAGTTATAGGGAAAAATCTACTTCGAATACCCATATAGTCGTATGTCGCGCGAAAACTTTGAGAGCGCAGAACTCAAAACACACTTTTTCGACTTAGAATGTTATAGAAAGGAGGCGTCGATATATGGCCCCCTTTTATTTGATGAATTGCTTTAATTTAAAATATTTGCTTAATAAACTTAAATGCGTAAATAAATAGAATAATAATTGCATAGTAAAAGAATAAATATAAAAGATAAGAAACAAAAAATATAAAAAGTTTTTAAAATGACAACTATATCAGTTATTTTGTACGGCAGCAGGATTATCCTTTAACCTTTATGTCAACAGATAAAAAATTATACTTACGTTAACAGAAGCATACCCGGGTATGTTCATACATTTTATATGGAATTTCTTTTGTTGCTAAGCTTATTTTTGAATTTTATTTGGTTTTACTTACTTGTTGGTTGGCGTAACGCACTCTGGTTACATACATACTAAAGACTTATGGAAAACTCCCATGAGCGTGCGGCGTTTTTGAGATATAAGCCGCTTTATACATTTCGACAACGGAAACACACGTCAACAGCGTAAAAATCCGACAAAGCTGCAGCCATAACGGACTTATTTTTAATACTGAATGATAATATACGCAGCAATTACGTAGCAGGTCCAAACGTGGTACCGGGTTTACCCAATACACACCATCGAAATCCGCCAATTACGGAATTAAAGTATGGTGGATATGACTCCGTCTCATCCTATCCAATGATAAATATAAATAAATATAAATATAAATAAATAAATTTATAAATTTTTACTGGATTGGCGGCATCCGGGAAAAAAACTTAGGCGAGAAGGTAGTGGAGGACTTGTTCGTCAATCATTTTCGTGGAAGTTAACGGAATATTGTTTGTGATAATTTCTTCACAACAATTAATGCTATTGAAGTCATATGTGGGGAATCGTAAGAGGTGCTGCAGATAAAAGCGTGGAAGAACCTGACAGCATTGGTAGAATGAAAGCAAAAAGTAATTGTCACTTATGTGCAAAACGTCGGCCAACCAGCATATCCTGCACGTTATGCAACAAGCCTGTGTCTACCGCTCTTTCAAGTTATATGCCGCAATGTAACTGTAAATGTGGAACTGTGTTGGACATCACCAACAAAACGAAATATGAAGAAATACCTCTTCGTCAACTGTTGCTCAGCAGATTTCTGGTGTTCTGTTCTCTGAGAGTACAATAAAATTGCAATGAAAAGTTTCTCAAAAACTCTATCGTTCTGAGTCGACTTTAAATTGTTTGCTTAAAATTAACACAAGTTTTGTGAGAAACTAGGTCGTAATCCTGGTTTAAGGGTTATAAAGACCAATAATGTATGTATGTATGCATATGTCAATAAATTAAATAATTTTACAATAAAAAAACAAATGGCTCTAGAAAGGGAGCATTATTGGATAGAAAATTTTATCCATGATTTGCAGAATATTTGTTAACCCCTTTTTAAACCTGGAATATTCGCTGAGATTACTATGGAATTGAGGCAACTACCGTGGACTGTAGTATTATTCATTAAGAAATAATCGCTGTAAAGACTGTCGCTTACCGAATTGAATAGGTATAAACAAATATTTGGAGGCAGTAAAACTATCACTGGATTCAGGAGAGTAGTAACACAACATCTAAGGCTACAAAGATTACCGTATATTACTCGAAGAGACAGTTCAACAGTTACCCCACATGTGGGGGTTCTTGGTAGAGGGACATTGATATTGTCAACGAACAGGGCGAATGAACCAATTTGTGTAGAGACCAGTTAAATCTAGAATGCATGTTCAGACATTTATAGAAGTCATAATGGAACATTGGCGTCTAGGTATATCTCATAACGACATCTGGAACGTGTCCAGCCAAAGGTCGTAATAGAACATTGGTTTTTAGGTACATACCATCATTGTCTTTGTATATCTCGCAATGACATCTGCAGAAGCTACTTTTAGACTTTTAGGTTCCTAGAATTTATTAAAGTAACTGAACGTACGGGTTATGGGGTAGGTTTAGTATTTGGGGTAAGTCTAAGGGAAAGAGGGGGTAGGGTATATAAAAAATAAGCAACAAACCTTTTAGTATATATGTATATATGTGTCTGTATGTTAATAATAAATGTTAGCGTTGTTTTGTATGTGTATTTCTTAAACGTTATAAAACGTATTTTATTTATATTTTATAACAATATTCATTTTAATTTATACTCTTTAATGTTCACAATTTTAGTTCACAATATGTTTTAAATTTATTATTGTTCACAATGTTTATTATTTGTTAGATATATACGTATTTAATATAAATCTGTTTGATGTTCACTTTTGGGTACGCACGCGTAGAACCTATTGGGTTGTTTAGTGTCGCTTAAGGATCGATAATCAACTCTTATATATTTTGAAATAATAATATTTTGTAGCGCATTCGCGTAGGGTTTGTTGGGTTCCTTTTTGCTCAGATGTGGATAATCAACTGATCAACAAGGATCCTAATAATTATGTTGAAGGTGTTGATGAAATGTTGATGAATGTGTGTGTGTATATGTGTTTATTGTGAATATGATGTTTGTTGATGTGTGTTGGTGTTATTATTGTTATTGTTGTTGAAGATGTTTGTGTTGTACTATTGGAAGTCAGGGTTAGGGTTGTGGATTTGTTCACTCGTGTGAACATCCTCCCGGGCCGGCAACCTGTGAATAAAAGACAATTATTTTCAGTTGCTCTAAAAAATGGGTAAGGGTATTAATTTTTTCACTCGGGATTTCAGGGTTTTCCCATGGGTACAGACTTTCAATTCCGACCTGGAGATTAACCATAACTTCTTGTGGGGTGGAACCTGAAATTAGACTTTGGGTGGGTATTAATAATTGTGGGTGTTTTGGGTAAAAATTTGGGTAGGTAAGGATGGTGTTCGGGTGAGTAATGGGTAATTATTAAGGGTGTATGGGTGAGTAAATTTGCTCTTTTCAGACCATCATATTCCCCATTG
The DNA here is from genome assembly GCA_936449025.2 of Sarcophaga subvicina. NCBI lineage: Eukaryota > Metazoa > Arthropoda > Insecta > Diptera > Sarcophagidae > Sarcophaga > Sarcophaga subvicina. The sequence goes on from OW388080.2 coordinate 89,207,584, forward strand.
AAACACTGTGTCTGACAAAGATTTATCAGTCTATCACGTGTAGTTTTTATCTCCTGCGCATCAAATTTAATACTCGGGAGGGTTAATAATCTATTGAGTCTTTCGTCAATAGATTGTGGGTTTTTTCGATCCAGAACTATGCTGTCATGTCGAAATTTATTTCTTCGAGTAAATGATACGCAGTCACAAAATCGATAGACATAAGACAATATTCTAAAAACTTTGGACCATTCAGAAAATCTTTCCAAAATGTCCTGAGTAGGGTGAATGAAGTTCATAGATGGTTTTGGGTCTACAGTTTCAACTTCAGCTTGAGTTTCGGAGGGTAAATGTGTTGTTGGCCACTTTGTCGGATATTCCTTCAACGAGGTTGGTTCATTCCAGAAATTATCATCCTTCAGTCCGTCTGTATTGCAACCATGACTGACAACATCGGCTGGGTTGTTATTAGAGTCCGCACTTTTCCAGCTCCTGGTTTTTCCCGCATCGGAAATTGGATACACACCGTCTGTCAGACAGCTGTTTGAAGTAGTTGGGGTTTTGTTGAGCCATGCCAAAACTATCGAGGAGTCCGTCTAAAAATTCATTGGGTGTTGGGTTAGCCTTTGCTGGGTAATCAAATTGTGTGCCATCTTTGCCAACAACACTGCACCATAAAGTCCTAATTTCGGCAACGAAATGACTTCGATAGGTGCAACTCTCGTCTTAACGAAGAGTAGGGTTACGGACATAGGTCCACTTACGGGTATAACTCGTGCATATATAATCACAGAGTATGCCTTTTCAGAAGCATCTGAAAAGTCATGAAACTCAATTCCTGCTGAAGGTGAAAAATGTATCCATCTAGGAACCCGAATATTGTCATTATTACAAAACTGCAAAAACTTGTGCCATTAAATAAGGGTGAGTGAGTTAATTAATGCACGAAACGGGTGGGTGTTATATTTCGGGTGGATACCGTTAGTGGGTTTGGGTAAGTAGTTAATATTCTGGGTGAGTAACGGGTGTGTAACGAGGGTGAAATATGGAAGGTTATTTCAAGGGAGTTGACTAGTGTGTGGGTCGCTGGTTCAAATCCGGCTCGAAGGACCATGAACGTACGGGTTATGGGGTAGGTTTAGTATTTGGGGTAAGTCTAAGGGTAAGAGGGGGTAGGGTATATAAGAAATAAGCAACAAACCTTTTAGTATATATGTATATATGTGTCTGTATGTTAATAATAAATGTTAGCGTTGTTTTGTATGTGTATTTCTTAAACGTTATAAAACGTATTTTATTTATATTTTATAACAATATTCATTTTAATTTATACTCTTTAATGTTCACAATTTTAGTTCACAATATGTTTTAAATTTATTATTGTTCACAATGTTTATTATTTGTTAGATATATACGTATTTAATATAAATCTGTTTGATGTTCACTTTTGGGTACGCACGCGTAGAACCTATTGGGTTGTTTAGTGTCGCTTAAGGATCGATAATCAATTCTTATATATTTTGAAATAATAATATTTTGTAGCGCATTCGCGTAGGGTTTGTTGGGTTCCTTTTTGCTCAGATGTGGATAATCAACTGATCAACAAGGATCCTAATAATTATGTTGAAGGTGTTGATGAAATGTTGATGAATGTGTGTGTGTATATGTGTTTATTGTGAATATGATGTTTGTTGATGTGTGTTGGTGTTATTATTGTTATTGTTTGTTGAAGATGTTTGTGTTGTACTATTGGAAGTCAGGGTGAGGGTTGTGGATTTGTTCACTCGTGTGAACAGTAACATATCCAACCAAAGGTAGTCTGATTTATTGAGCCAACGAGAAACTGTCGAAAGATGATGTCGAATTAAAAAAAAATAATCTTTTCGGATGAAGCCATCAGCCACGTCGACCATATGAATGAAATAATTTTCTTTTAGTTAGCGGAACCAGTGTACTTCACAACAAAACAGTAAATGTATCAAAATTTTAAACCGTTTTTGTTTTATTTAATTTTTAATTTTAAACTTTTAAATGGCCCATCGATTATATTTACTCACATCACGGCACATATTTAATATGTAAAATTCATTCATGACAAGTACATAAACGTATGAGTGATATTGAATTCCATTACTTTCATACATGACATAATCAAAGATTTTTTATTGCATACTTTTCAGAGTTATTATTCTAGTACATGTAATATGATTAGGGTTGCCAGATTCCGATTCGCAAAAAGCTGGGCATTGGGTTTGAAAAAGCTGGACAAACCAAAAAAGCTGGACATAAAAAATACTGAGGAAATGTTTATTTTGGTTTTGTGTAAATAATTTTTATTAAAATATCCATTGTTATCAACATATATACATATGCATTTTTATTTAAAAATATTACAGTTAAATAAATTGATTGCATTCTTTAAAATTTATTTAACTAAACTTAAATTTTTTAGGTTCAGTCCGTCACATACATATTTGTATATACATATGTATATATGTAAGAATTAAAATTAAATACTAAAAAGAAAACAATAAAAAATAACAATTCAGTCTAGTTAGATTTTGTTTATACTAGTATGTACTTTGGTAAAAAAATTTGTAATAAGCTAATGATTTGACGGAGATAACATGAAAATTATTGCCCAAGTTATTGCAGTGTACTAAAAAATTTCTTTTTAGCTGGACAAATTAAATTTTAGCTTGAAACTGGACAAGCATCAAAAAAGCTGGACAATCCAGGCAAGTCCAGCCAGGCTGGCAGCCCTAAATATGATGCGTATGAGTAATATATTACAAATTCAATTAAATAGAAAGTAAGCCATAATTTCTAGTGGATTTTTAAACATTTAAAACTTTTGTATATCCTAAATCGTGGACTTTTTTCTTAAAATCAGGCAATTTTACTCTTCAGAACCTTTTTTGAATCATTGCGTTACATTTTTTTGTCTCGGAGATATTTGGACCTACAGTTTAAAATCGACTCCGAATGACAGATTTTTGAGAAACTTTTTATGATTTTGAATTTTATTTTGCTTCACTTTTTCGCCAATGCACATTTAAATTATAATTAAAAATATTTAAGATGAATAGGTCGCCTTTGTTTTAAACTATTTAACTTCTTAAATTTTCTAAAATTTTAATAAATTACAAATTTTCTTACATAAAGTGAAGAGTTTATTGTAAAATATTCTTCAATTTATTTAAATGCAAACAATGTAAGTTCTGTGGTTCTCTACTCCGACACAAGAAGTCATAAAAAATGTTTACATTGGTCAATTACGATGTAAACATTCTTCTATTTTTGTTTGTATGTCAAGCAAAAACCATAAAATATTTTTTTCCTGCCATTACTTTCTTTATATGTGCCATTTTTATTTTACGTAATGTATGTAACTCAATTGGAATCTAGCCATAGATGACAGTTGGTACATATTTGTACAACAATGCTAAGTATAATTAATTACAACATTTATTACAGGGACAATGATAAAATATATACGTACTAATGTACGACAGTTGGCCAAGCATTTGTATAAAGTACACAACAGAGAAGCAAGCGCCGACATTTTTAATGGCTAAAGACGTAGCTAATGTTGACCGATTTACTGGACGCATTTGATACGATGTAATGAATTCATTATAATTTATTACATTGTCTTTTTCAAATTGAAAGAAACCTTAAACGCACTTGGCTTAATTCATTTGTACATTAAGAAGAAAATATTTTTTGTGAAATTGAAACTGTCTTTTTGTTTGTACATCGATTTTTATATATTATGCGTCAGTTTGTAACCGTTATAGCGATTAAAGGAATACAGGAAAAAAGGAAATTTAAAAGGTAGGTGAGTACGTAGGTCAAGGGTTTCATGACACTTTACATACACCTAAATCATCATGTAGACTCATTGTGCACTCACCATTAGGAATATTACCATACTCTCTATAGGAAGTCCGTATCTTGTATAAACTTTCTTAACTTGTTCCAATCCATTCTTCTGCCATGAGTTATGTCTGATATATGATCTCGATTTTACAAAACCTGGGCAATGATACAAAATGTACTCCATCTTGAAAAGGTAAGTGATAACTATTTCGGAAGAACTGTTTTTGTGTCGATTTAATATTAAAAAGGAATAAAAATTGTACAGGCTACAATTGCGGGGTCTGCTTGAATTCCTTTGCCTTGTTTACCTCCGGTAGGACGCATCTGCAGCTGACAAATAGGCGAAGTTGTGTGTGTGTCTTTTGACGATAATCTTTAAAGTATTACGACCATTCCTATGTTAATATCACATTGCATGACTTAGAGAATATCACAGATTAAATAAGTATGTTGGCTTATTATATATGAGGACATGGTTCAAACCCTAGGTGAGACATCTCCAACAAACACGAAATATATAAAAACATATTTTTTCGACGATTCATTCTTAGAAAATATTTGGCAAAATCTCTGGGCGTAAATAAAATTGCAACGAAAAAATGTCTAAAAAATCTGTCGTTCCGATTCGACTTTAAACTGTAACTGCCACTCATGTAAGAAATTAAGACACACAATCCTAACTGAAGGATTGTAATGACCAATTATATATGTATGTATGTAATACCAATGAGAAGAAAGTCTGATAGAAAGAAGGTGTTGTAGCAAAAGAGAGAGGGAGATAGTATGGCGAAAGACAGTTATAAACACGGACATCCTACATCCTAACAAGCTCAATCCACACCAGAAATAAATTTAAAAACAGGGATTTGTTTACGAAGTGTTAAAGGGTGTTGTATACGTTTATTTTAAATCAGGCGGTTCAACTTGTTTAAATATCACTCTAAACATTTTACAATCTGAGTTTTGATTGCTGAAGGTCTTAATATAAGGCAATGCTGTAATCATCCCTAACATCTAGATCTTGCGATTTTCGGAATTATATATTATAGTAGTTTACAGTTCAACGTCAGGTACGAGTTTGTTCCTTTAAGTCTTTATTTGTGCTAATTTTGTTTAGTATGTAGAATTTCTAAGACAAACGTCTTAGATTCGACATGAGATTCACAATTATTTATAAAAAATTGTGTGCTCTGGAAATATGAATGTCCTTAACGAATGCCGAAATTTTTTATTTACCTTTATCCTCCATATGCTTCACAACCTCTCAAGCTTGAAGACGTGATCTTGCAGACACCACGCTGCTCTTTAGAGACTCTTATGTATGCTAAAGTAATATCATCAGCAAAAATATCTCTATGACGGTTATCTTGTTGAAGTAGTATTTGTCAAATTAGTTACCACTATTTGGTGTAGAGTTTGGATAGTGGAGGAACGGTTCATAATTCTTTGAAACCATATTGTCCAGGTTATCATTGTCGCCTCTGAATAATGCACCAGGATTACTATTACTATTATAATTACTATTACTATTACGATCTGGACATTAATGACTTATGGTTTCATTACGATAGCGCTACGTGCAACACTGCTCTTGCCACTTTAGAAGTTCTGTACAAGCGATTTGAGGGATGGGTATATCACGTAGCGATGATAAAATTGAACACCTATATCATGAGATATGGCTGTTAGACTTTGGGCTTTTTTTTAAATTGAAGGTACATGTGAATAAGTCACAAACCACAGCTGTGTTAAAGAAAACCCAAACCATCGATCAAATTCAACCTGATTTATATGCCAGAGCCATGGAATGTTGCATGTTTCAAATGTACTCCACCCCAAATAGCCGTGGCAGCCAATCGAATTATGTTATATACGACCCATCAGACATTTTTAAACTAATAAAAAATTTCGAAAATGTCTAACATAGTTACTTACTTATTTAATTCCTCATTTTTCTCCACCTTTAGTCAGGACTACCAGCTAGTTTCTCACACCACTAAGATTGTCTCTCATAGTTTTTGGCAGAAGAGTGCTGCGAGAGTCGTCGACAGAAATATACTTTTTTTCTTCTTCGAGATATCTGAGTCTGAGGGGTTGAGCCACAGGCTCGCGTATAATAAGTCCACACAATACCTACGGCGACTTTAGACACATACTTTTATTTTGTCATTTCTGAAGTAAAATTGAGTTTGTGTTTAATTTAAAATTATTTCAAATAAATGTTGTTTCCATAGGCAAAACACCCTTTTAAATATTCTCTACATAACGTCACAAATCCGAAAATTGTGGCCCTTATTTACACAATATTGTACCACACTGATGTATACAGCATCTAATAATAATTGAATTGAAAAAAATAAAATAAAATAAAAACATAGAACTATAACTCCAACTAAAATAATAACTACCCTTTTAAAAACGTTAAAAATATGAGTTCGTAGATTGCAAATAAAATAAAAATAAATTTGTGTTTAGTTTTAAATCATTTCGTTATTGTTCGCACAATTCCGTGTGCCACCTTTCACGACTTGATTTAAACAACAACAATTTGCTTTAATTGTTATTCTTCTCTAAACTCTTCCGCGTATACAATAACAATTGTTCAATAGATCTTTATAACAGAGATCTTCTAAACACAATTATTCTCTTTACACGCAACAAGACTGACTGATCCTTTCTGATCTCGTTGCCTGCTTTGTCTTGCCTTTTATATCGCTGGGAGACTGTTTACCCAGCGGATGGATGCTCTCGAATCTCTATAAATGTATACATGTTTGCGTTATTGTTGTTTGTGTATTTTGTTTACGTTTGTCCTTGCAGTGTTGTTGATGCCTGTTTGTTTATCCCTTTTTTATAAAGATGTTGTTGCTATATTTTTTGTTTATTTGTTGATCATATAAACAGGTCCTTTGTTTTGTTTTTGGAGTTTCTGTTTATCATTTTAATAACACCATTTCCATTTTCGTAACAATATTTAAAACAATATACCACAAACCTAAAAATACAATTTCATATTTTATTTTGTATCACAGAAAAAGCTTTTTAACTTGCATTTGAAAACCAAATTTTTAACAATCGTGAAAAAAAAATTATATCATACATATATGTCAACGTTTTAACTATCTCTGTTAAAAGTTTTCAACATTCAGCCTTTAATATAAAAGTAAAAGCGAATGTTTGATGTAGGGCTGCATGTGGGTTAATTCGGTTGAAATGTATTATTTGTGATGACTAGAGCTCGTTACATATTGTGGTTGAATACATTTACAGTGTGGTTAGTGCTGATGGCATTTATGGTAGGTTTATTTATGTAAACTTATTCTCATTTCATTAGTTCGCTAAAAAGAATGATTTTTATTAGATTTTTTCAAATTTCACATTTGAGAGACAACAATTGGTAAAAGTTATGCAAAACTTCATAAGCTACCATACACTGCAATGCTATTTGTTTTGGTATTTTAAATTTTTTTGGATTCTAAAATACGGATACAATAACCTTGCCAGTCGACTGTCATATATTCACAGGGTTTCAAGTCGGTTCACGTCGTGCAACCCACTTAAATGGCGACCGTTTTGGTTGTGAATTGAAATAATACAGCCAAGTTTTGCACAATGTTACATAGCTTCTGTGGAGAACAGCTTCGAAAAGCGCTTAAAAGGATCTTATATACACTGTGGACGTCATGAATTGTTAGTAGTTATAATTTAAAGAGTTAGCAGTCGTGTTATATTTTTCATATACATTTTTTTTTAAATCAACTTTCAGTTCAAAAATTGTAAAAATTTTTGATGGATCTTGATGGTTAGTTGGAAAATGTGTAAATTTCACGTTTGAGCAACCAGTTGGCCAATGTTTGCGCAAAGCGAAATAATAATTTAAGTCGACTTCTGGTAGTCGCCCAAACGTAAAATTGACACATTTTGCGGTAAACAATCAAGATGCATCAAAAATTTTGAAAATTTTTGAACTGAAATTTCATTTGATAAGGTGGCATATAAAAAAAAATATAACACGACTATTATATTTCTATAACAACTACGGTGTCAATCTCTTCACAAGCTAATGCACTTTCAGTCAATGTCGTCACATAATTCAAATTTTTTAATTAAATTTGGCAATTAAGTACGGCTAAACTTAAAAAAAATGAGAAAAAAATCAGTTTTTCCAAGTTCACCCGATCAAAACTCATAACATGTAAGCTTGAACCATATGTTTATGTATACCATTTTAAAGGATCATCTGTCCCCTTTTCAAAAAACTTTGGACTTCGAGTTTTTTGTCAAATAAAAGAAGTTTGGAGGTTTCAGAAATATAAAAAAAAATATTTTGGAGTTCTACTCAACAAAACTTACAACCTACACTATGTCATTAGCTGGATGTATTTTGACTGTCGCACCGTGTAATTGATGTTTTTTAAATTTATTTAATTAATTTATTTCTATTCTGATATAAAACAATAAATTTATTAATGTTTCTCACTAACATTAAGAAAAATAAAGGACATTTTCTTGTCACTCCATATTTTTGCACCGAAAAAGTATAAAAGAACTCAGACTAAATTTAAAATTCAAAGTACCAATATATACATAAAAATGTTGTCCGTTATATGTAGTAGGATATCTCTTAAATCAAGCACTTCTTTTAACCCATTTGGCATTAAATATACAAGTTTTGTTAAGCGTTTTCTGTTGATATTTGCCGCCATTCACATTTTGAGGTTTAAATGGTAAATGGTATTCTAAATGATCTCCGAAATAGTCTCTTGGAGTCGTTTTGGGACTTTCTGCAAGAATAATAAACCTCTGGGGAATTTGATACACCAATCATATCTTCCTTGACTTGTTGGAAGATTCTTAATTCTTCGGAATATTAGGAGAATTTGTTGTTTAGAATGTTTAAATACACCAAATCCAAACTGCCCACGCCTGCCACAGACACACATCATTTCTGTTTCTTTCGTAGTACAGCAAATCCGTAAGAAAAAAGTAAGTTACAATAAAACGCAACAGTATTGAAGAAACTAAAAAGTTCACGGTGAAAAAAAATATGGAGTAAATTTCGAAAAGATCGGGAGAGTATTCCACAGTTTTATGTGGATCTGAAGCCTGTAGACATAAAACTGAAAAATAATGAGACACATCACATTAAATATTATCGGTACCTATTGCATGGAAAAATACGATGACACTAAAGGAGAACGTAAAAAAATGCAGTAAATGTGGCGATAATCATACAGCTAAGTACAGAAGTTGAGTGTAGTGTAGTCATTAGTTAAACGCTCTAACCTTTATAAGTCAACTAACACGGGTTATTAGAAGTCGTCGTAGTCTATAAGGTTGTGTGTTGGCTTATTAGACGTGAAACCATGGTTCAAACACCAGGTCAGACATCTCCAACAAACCGAAATATGAAGCAAATATTTCTCCGGTGACTTCCTTTCAGTAGATTTCTGGCAAAAACTCTGATGAAAAGCTTCTTAAAAATTTGTTGTTCTGAGTCGACTTTAAACTTTAGGTCTCGCCACTCATGTATACAATTAACACACACAACATAAAGGTTGTAATGACCAATTATGTATGCATGTGACAGAGGCTATTTTTTCCCAATGGCATCTAACCAAGTTTTTAGTAGTCGCCAACAAATAGTCCAGTCATAACTTCATATGCTGATGCTGTGAAAAGTAATGCCGTACCAAGGCATTACCAACGAAGGCAAACCGCTATTGACAAATTAGTCCAGACAATGAATAGCTTTATGATTAACACAATCAGTTTCAGGGAGGATACGCCAAGTGGCGGGGATTGGCAAACGTTAAACCATCAGAGGATCTGCTACTGGAACGCAAACCGCATACATCAACATAAAAATGAGATCGAGTTCTTTCTCACTGAAAAAGATATTGACATCCTACTAGTACTGGCTTTTTAGAATTTCAAATTACACTTTATATGACTGTAAGGATATAAATGTTAATAATACTGGCAGATAATAAAATCTACTGTTAGTTAAGTCTGCGGATATGTTTCTATGGCCTAAAGAAGTAGTTTAGACAATTCCAGTAGGTGTTTACGTAAGTGATTGAATTTTACGTAATTTTTATCATTTTATCGGCTAAAAAAACTTTCTATTTTTAGGAACAAGGTAGACGAAGTAAAATGAAATAACAGAACCAGAATAACAAAACCATGTCAACGAAGACGATTTAAATGGCTTGATAGCAGGATATAAAGAGAGAGGAAATTAAATATTAAATATTAAATTCTAAAATTTCAGGAATTTTTATATAAAGCATAACAATAGAATTTTATGGACAGATAAAAAATCTAAATCCCATAGCAATGTTGAAGTGCTCATAAAAACCATGTCATGTTGTTGTACGATAACACAACATTGGTTTCCTTCAAGGGGCCAAGGTTTCCTTGGGTCCTTTTTCATGCATCTCTGAATTTTTCTATAATTTTACTTTCAGTTTCAAGTGTTTGGAGTTGTTTGCAATTCGTTTTGGCTAATTTCTTTGAAACTATTATTTTGCTGTTATTTTCTTAATATTGCCTTTCGAAGTTTCGTTTTATTACATTTTAGCAGTTTTCTTTTACTTCAACAACGCAAAAACTAAACCTTTATTGCTTTCTTTGCCCAATATGTTTAGAACCTACAAAGCTATGTTGAGAAAATATTTTATCAGCATTCGTATCATTAAGAAATCAATTTAATTGTTAATTCCTGCCATAGTTATGTACATAGACGAAGATAGTAAAATGATGACATATTGAATTTTTAAATTGTAATTTAAATATAAATTAGATCTTATGTCTTAGTAGCAAAGTTTTCATATTAAAAAATTGGAAAAGGACGAATGCAATTTACATTATATAGTTTGGCCAGACCTGGCAGGCAAACATTTTAAAAATTTAATGTTTTAAAGTTAATGTTTAGAGTAGAGGCTGTGTTTGACTTTCTGCAAATTTGTGAATTATTTTTTATACCCTGTAGTTCTTCAAAGGTTATTGGAATGTTAAAAAGTATATGCCCTCTCTTCTATTATTTCTTTTTTTTGTTTCCGTTTCATAAATAGAATTTTCAGCATACATACATGACAGGTCATTCCAATCCCTTAGTAAGGACTACAACATAGCTTCCTACACCACTTATGTTGTGATGTCAACTGCCTGCCCAGAAGCTGCGATTTGATACCGTTGGGCTATTTTCTGCTGGGCGCCCTTAAATAAAAGGGTTGTCCCGACAAACCGGAGACAATTGAGCATTTGAAGGACAACATTCGTGCTGCCATTTCGAGATACGAATACATGCACACGAAAAAGTGCACGAAAATTGTTCCGATGGAATGAGGTACTGTGAGGCCAGACGTAGCAGCCATATGAATGAAATCATATTTCTTTTCTAACCGCATCAATTGATGTACGACAAGGAAATAAATTTGGCAAAATTACAAACCATTTTGGCTTCGTTGCATTTTGTAAATTTAAACTTTTAAAAGACTCACCCCATATTAAATGTCGCTGTGTCATGAAGTCGCCACAGTCTAGTAGGTAGTGTGGAAATGGTTTTATAATCGAAATAATAAGTATACATACATACATACATACATAATTCGTCATTACATCCCTTCAGTCAGCATTACGACCTAGCTTCTCACACCACTTATGTTTTGTTTGTTAATTTTGTATGTTAATTTTAAGAGCGGTGAGACCTACAGTTTATAGTCGACTCCGAACGACAGATTTTTGAGAAACTTATCACGGCAGTTTTATTTACTCCCAGAGTTTTTGCCAGAAATCAGCTGAGAGGAAGTCGCCGAAGAAATATTTTTTGTATTTTGTTTTGATGCCTGGCCTGGTACTCGAACCCTGGCTTTACGTCTAATAAGCCAACACACTACCTGCTATCATTAATATTAATTTTTTTATTTATTTGGAATTAATTTCGAATCTTTGAAATCATTGCTAAAGGCTCAAGGAAAAGGTGGACATATAATTAAGACATACTTAAAATATCTCATTTGTTCATTTCCTAATATTTGAACGAGACTTTTTCATTGGAAAGATAAGCTTGATGATTGCGAAAACACTATGACGTTGGAGCTCTTCTTCTTTTGCAGTATCAATTCTAGAATGAAATAAAATGCTATCATTCGCGTAGAAACTTTACTGTTAATTTTTCACGTTCATGCCAAGCAACAACAATAAGCCATAGTACACTTTATCGCTTATAAATAAGTGCTTAGAGGCGCAAAACGTAAACTCAATCTCTGGGTGAAATATAAAAATGTTACGAAAATCAAGATACTTTTGTTTTGCTTTTACAACGCTTAACATTAAAATTATAAAAAAAGCTACAAAAACAAAACAATGCAGTGCACAAACCTGTTTACCAATTATCGTACTGCTTAATATAACAACAAACACCAGCATAAAAGATGGTAAACAAGTATACAAAACTACAACAACAAACACCAATATAAAAAATGGTAAACAAGTAAACAAAAAAAAAACCAACTACACTACAAGAATAAATGTAAACAACGATGCTTACATTTATAGAGATTTCGTGAAGGCGAACGAAATCAGCCGACTGAGTTAGTGAAGTTCAGTCAGTCTTGTGTGAAGACGCGGTACGTTTGAAGAGAGTAATCGTGGTTTGAAGATCTCCGTTACAAAGATCTGTCGAATAATTGTCTAGTAATTATAATTATTTATGTATAAACGGAGGAATAACAAAGAAAAGCAGTTGTTGTTGTTTACATCAAGTTGTGAATAGTGACAAACAGAATTGCACGACTAATGAAGAATTTTAATTAAAACTTAACACAAATTTATTTTTGTTTTATTTGCAGACTTCGAGCTCATACTTTAAACGTTTTTAAAAGGTAAAAACATATCAATAATATTAAACATTATCCAAAATATATACATTTTCATACATAAAAGCTCGGCTAAGAATCCACGTGTTGCTCTTAAAAGTTAAAGAACGACCACACAAGAAAATCTTTTATGATCCGAAATAAAATGGTATTTAATGCGGAAATTTTGCAGGAGTTAAAGAAATATTTATTTGAAATGATAAGTGAATGACAATAATTTTCTTTTACAAATAAGTTCATGTGTGGGCATAATATTTTAAGAATTCCTGTCGGTGCCCTAACAATGTTGTTTTTCGGGGCTGGGTTTAATTGCTTAGCAAATTCGTCTCTCCATAGGTAAACGGTTTCGTTTACCATGTGGTGTGTAGCACCATCTTATTGAAGCCACTTATTAATTAAATCTAATTCTACCATTGTGGTTAGTACTCACCGTACGGTTACTTTTTACTGACTGTAGAAAGTGTATATTGACTGGCCTTCACAGTAAACTTTTGCAACTCAGTTTTCAGTGAATCATATTTATATACATCGACTGACATATTATCCATTCAAAGTGTGTTATTGGTTTTGGTACTCCTTAGGCATATTTAAATTTATGGTGATCCAATGCGTGGCAAGTCAGCGCTGTTGGCAAGTTACACAATGGTACTACTTATTTACTGACTTAATTGGTTATTACATCCCTACAACCCTTCAGTCAGTATTGCGACCTAACTTCTCACAACACCTATGTTGCGCGTGTTAATTTTATATATCAGTAACTGGATCTACATTTTGAAGGAGACTGCGAACGACAGATATTTGAAGAAACTTTTCGTGCCAATTTCATTTAATTTCAAAGTTTTTTTTTGTTTTTTTGGCAGAAATCTGCTGAGAGGCAGTCGCCGACGAAATCTTTATTCATATTTCGTTTCGTTTTCGATTTGTCTGATCTGGGGTTTGAACAGTGACAGCATGCTCAATGGTATTGTTACGTTTTTACCTTTTTAGAAAGGTTTAGAGTATGAGTTCGTTGATTGCAAACAAAATAAAAATAGATATGTGTTAGTTTCAATTAAACTCTTTATTTTTCGTACTACTTTCTGTGCCACAGTTCATAAATCCAACAGTAATTTCCTTTATTCGTTATCCTACTTTATACTTCTGTACTCTATTTTCATATGTTTATCCAATAGTCTCTGCTATTTTGACATCAGGCGCAAATTTGATAATGTGGCTATTTTTATCATTAAGCTGGTTTATGTTTCTAATTTCTGTTAGTAATTTCTCGTAAATTAACAGAAACATAATCAGCGTTGTTGTATTATAAATATTTCAGTGTGTTTATGTCTTCTGAAATATATTTTACTTCCGCCGGTAATTTTTTTCTTTCAATTTTTCTCTCTCCAGTTTATTTTAATAGAAATCAGTTTTTATTCCGTAGAAATCAATTTGCTTTGTGTGAACGTGTTGATTTATAACATGAATAAACACGAGTATGTGTAGTGAATGTTAATAAGCATCAGCGTAAGCATATGTTTTCATATTCACGAATTAATGCTGGTGTGTCTCTTCCGCGAGCAAGTGAATTTGTAATGATGTTTATAAAGTTTTCTATGCTCCCGTCTGTTTATCGTTTTTAAAGTACTTGATTCACTTGATAACTTAGATGTTAGTCTTTATAAATTGATTTTCTTAATGGAATAATTTTAAATGGATTTATAAAAAATAGAATTTATTTTCTTACTTTTCCTCTTGTGAGGTATGTGGCACATATACCATATTTTCTTCTGGATTGTGTTGTTAGTAAAAATAAATGAAAATAAAATACAAAATAATTTTTTTCTTAAACTATGTATATAACATTGAACATTTTACTTTTTTTTTATCTAAAGAGTCAGATTTAAAATTTGTCGTTAAGCGCGTAGCAAGTTTATTATCTTTACTGTCTCCTCGACAGTTTTGCTTTCAATATTTTTTTATATACAATTTTCCGTTTAAAGCACACATATGACTCGATTAGCTAAAATAAATCTGTTGGCTACATGATTGCATCTAATATAAAAACATCATCTAATTAGCGATATCTATCAACCAGATAGATAAATCGATTCTAGTTTACATCTTTATAGAGGACTTCAACACTATTGAAGGCAATAACATTGGGCCTAACAAGATTAAAGCAAATAATTTAATTGGAACGAAGAGAAATAATGAACAGAAAAGTACTTGTGTTCCATCGTGAAACGAAAGACCACAAACATTTTAGATGACTTGACAGGAAGTAAGAGATATTGATTGGAAAATTTTAATGCGTCTACCATATAGCCCAGACCGTATGCGTTATTATATTTTATTTTATTCTGTACATATTCCATTTATTTATTCGACTTTTGACTTTAAGAAATAAGTTTATTGAAAGTAATGAATTTTTTATATATTAAAGGGTATCCTATAACATGTCCTTCAAGCCAATGATAATTCCCTGCCTAGCACCTCACATGCACTAAAGTGGTTCTTCCGGGAAAGCATTAATGGCCCACAGGTAATAATATGTTCTAATGATTAATTTCCAACACCCTACAATCTAAGTTGGATTTAAGTCAATACATACTCTGAAAAAGAGTACTTTGCATCTACAATGAACTATTAAAATACCGGTTAACTTGCTTAGGTTATTCCTGCTTAGAGTGATGAATGACTTAGACCTACTTTCATTTCCCTTTGTTTTGCCTCCTTTTATCTTTCCTTTCGTTACGCATACCTTTCCACACATACACACCCCCTCCATAAAAGGGTTTTGTTCTCATCATGACTTGGGGCTAGGAGAGGTAACTTTATTTTCCTTATCTAGCTAGTTCAGCTTCACTAGACAGGTCTATATAATCTACGGTTTAACCTTATATGACCCAATTACACGAATGTCTGTCTGTTAAATGGGATTCATATGTCCTGTCTTTTGTATCTTCAATCTAAGTTGAAATGAGCGCATTCTTCAATTGCATAGAATTATATAATTCTCCCTGTGGATCGGAAGATTTTATTGTGGAAACAAATACTCCTGTTCGTTTTTCAAGATTTGTTCTTGACTACCATATATATAATTCTTAGTTCAAACGTTATATAAAACTCTTAGTGCAGTATTAATAGGAATATTAACAACCATTGTATACTCGTTTCACATATATGAACAAAAAACTACTTCTTCTAAAATAGTGGCAAATATTTAAATACACTTTTAAACAACATTTTGGGAAAATTGAAAAAAATGTATTTCATAAATTCTTGTAAAGTTTCTTAATGAAATTTAACCGAATTCTTCACTTTATAAATACATACTTACACTTGTTGTAGTAGTTCTAGTGTCCATAAACTCATTAGACAGTATGACCAACAAAACAAGCCTTCATGAGAAAATTTTTTAAATTTTTAGAAATGCATTCCAAGGAAATTAATTGTGTTTCTGTAGACGATTAAAGCATCTTTAACGATCATAAGTTCGTAGTGTAATATACGAGAAAAGATGCGAAAATGTTTGAATTGGAATACGAAATGCAATGTGTTGGTTTGCACATATTAGGGTGTAAAAAATGTAAAGTAAAGAACTTGTATATGCCTAGTCTATCTAGTGGTTGAATTAATCATTTTTCATGGCCGTTAATTCCAGTTGTTTTTCATCAAAAACTTAATTCAAAAAATTGTTTAAGCATGCTTAGTCCGCTAATGTAAAAAAAAGAAAAGTATCAATATGAGTGTTGAAATTAGGCAATCATAGTGCATCAAAAGAATACAATATCTATCCATTTAAAATTAAACTATAGGTTATTTCGAATCTGGAAATACTTATGTCATTCAATTCTGTAACGAATTTCAGTATATTATCTCCGCTGAAATTAATTAATCGATTTGCGCTTAAGCAACGTTGGGATTTAATGGGGCAAATGAGAAACTGCACGATGATGTCCATTTTCCAAAAAAAAATCATCTTTTCAGATGAAGCTTAACATAGTGGCTATGTTAATAACCAAAATTGACATATTTGAGGCTCAGAAGCCAATGCATCCATTACGTGTTACTGCTTGGAGTGGCTTGTAGAGCGGCGGCATCAGTTGCTCATATTTCTTTGAAAAAGATTACAACGCAACCATTATGGTCAATGGAGACATCTATCGCTCCGTGATAACCGATTTTATGTACCCGCTCTTCATGGTATTGATGTGAACGATGTTTTGTTTCAACAGGATGGTACAACATGCCATACATCTAAAAAAAACGATTTATTGCGTCAGATATTTAACGGCGGTTTAATTAGCCGAAATGGTGATGTCAATCGCCAAGAAGCTGCGATTTGACACCGTTGGACTATTTTCTATGGAGCGCTGTTGTTATTGTTATGCCGACAAATCAGAGGCAATTGAGCATTTGAAGGCAAACATTCGTGATGCCATTGCCGAGATATGACCCCATAACTCGAAAACTTTCACGAAAATATTGGTCCGATCCGAAAGAGGTACTATGAGGCCAGCTGCGGCAGCCATATGAATGAGATAATATTATTTAAGTAACCGCAACCATTGTCCTTCACAACAAAAAAATAAATTTGGCACAATTTCAAACCGTTTTTGTTTTATTGCATTTATACATATAAACTTTTAAATGGCCCATCAGTTTTATTTACACAACATGGCACATATTTAATATGTAATTCATAAAGGAATAACTAAAGTTAAAAATGAGATCAACAAATTTAGTAGGACATATATTGACAAACTTAGTAACCATAGTAACACTCTAGCGATTACTTTACTAGATGAAAGTGAGGAAATTGTAAGGCTTAAAAGGTTTCATGTTCTAGACCTGCCATTTAGAAAATAAAAAATGTAAATATGTAAATATTATTTAAAAAATTAATGTATTTTAATATCTTTCTTTTTAGTCTCATTGGAGATTAATACTAATGTCATTCCTTTTTATTATTGTTACTCAATTTGCTTATTATTGTATTAAAATAGATATATGGAAAAAAAATAAATTTAATATGTAAAATTCATTCATGATAATACATATGTGACGTATGAGTGATATCGAATTCCATTGGTTTCATACATGACAAAATCAAAGATTTTTTATTGCATACTTTCAAGAGTATGAGTAATATGTTACAAATTCAATTAAATAGGAAGTAAGCCATAATTTCTAGTGGATTTTTAAACATTTAAAATTTTCTTATATCGTAAACCATGGACTTTTTTCTTAAATCAGGCCATCTTACCATTCAGAACCTTTTTTGAATCATTGCGTTACATTTTTTTTTTGTCTCGGAGATATCGTTGAATGTCGAATATTATTTTCTAAGGTTGTTCGACTTCTTAAGCTGATTTTGAAATTCATTTAATTTAAGTTAGGAAATCAAGAAAACAAGTATATATATGAATGTAAACCTTTCACACGTATCCACTGCATTTGAAAGCACAACCTTAATGTAAAAATAATTCACTTTTTACAACTGTTCCAGACACACAAACAATTCCTTTCCGTCTAAAATGTATCATGAACTTCTAGTAGGCAGACATTCCAATTCGCCTTAAACAATTCTATACTGCACGAGTCGTTCTGCTGACAAATCCAGTTTAATGTTGGCATTGCTTTTTTGGTGAAATATTTTAAAGTCGTAATCAAGCAGCTTGCAAAAGATGTTTTCGATGTGAGAATTTGTAAAACGTCGGAAGATATTTTATCCTCTTCGATCACACTGTACAATATTTACTACAGAGTAGATTTAAAATAAACACCCTCTGATGTTTATAACTGATATTAAAACTAACTAAACCAAATTAAACAGACATACATACATACATACATATTAAAATGAAAAGTAATAGAAAAAGATAAAAAATAAAAACCAGAAAATAATGAAAAATAAAACAACAGCCAAATGCTAGCATACATAACGAAAGGAAAACAAAATAAACAAAAAAAGTTAGAACTATAAACTATTCATGATATAATGTATGTACGTACAGTGTACAGTGGTGAACATATAAATAAACATAAATATGATGTGGCATTTATTCGGTTTTTTATATGATTTCTTGATATTTAAACAAAACTTTTTCACTTGATTCCTTCATTGCACTTCAATTCAATTCACGAAGTGTTATTCTTTTTAGCGGTCAGAAAATTGAAACCTTTTTAGTTTTGCTACTTTAATATGTATTCTTAATGAGGACTCCAGATATAATATAATTGTTACGATAATGGAAACGGTGTACATAGTTTAACATTAAAATGAGCAAAAGCTATACAAACAAATACAACGAACTTGTTACAAGTAAACCAACAACATCGGTATGAAAGAAAAGGGGATAGACAAGTAAGCGAGAACGCAGCAACAAGTAATGTGAGCAATATACACAAACAACAATGAAGTCGCGATAGAGTTCTCGTGAGGCGAAACCACGAACGTTCGACTTCAAGAATCTTCATCCGACTGATTACGTAAGTATATAAAAAGGCAAGACAAAGCAGGCAACGAGTAGTAAGAATTCAGTCAGACG
The DNA here is from genome assembly GCA_936449025.2 of Sarcophaga subvicina. Lineage (NCBI taxonomy): Eukaryota > Metazoa > Arthropoda > Insecta > Diptera > Sarcophagidae > Sarcophaga > Sarcophaga subvicina. The sequence continues at coordinate 89,226,863 of OW388080.2, forward strand.
TATGAAGACGCGTTGTGTGTGAAGAAAACAGTCGTGGTTTGAAGATCGTCGTAGTTAGTGTGTACGCGAACAGAAGTGGAAAGAAGAATAACGAATAAAGCAAATTATTGTTAGATTCATCAAGTTGTAAACGTTGGCACACAAAAGTAGTGCGAACAATAAAGAGTTTAATCAAAACTTAACACCAATTTATTTTTATTTTCTTTGCAATTACCAAACTCATATTTTTAACGTTTTTAAAAAAGTTAAAACGAAACAAATTAATATTCAGCGTTAACGCCATATGGTAGTATACAATTTGGACTGCGCAATGCAAGTTCATAGAATGTTCCTTATGGTTTCGTTCTTCTCGAGCAGGGCTGTTGGTTTTTTTTTAAATCGTCAAAATTAAGAGAAAAAATCATCAAAATCGCCACAAAAATTAAGAAAAATCGTCAAAACATCGTCATAATTTAAAACATGAATAATATATTTTTCTATAAGTATTGTTCTATTTTTTATTTATAAAAACAATATTTAACATAAAGGAATAATTAATTCAGCAGTCTTTAATAAAAAAATAAAGTAGAAAAACAAAAAAGTCAATAAAAAATATGTAAAATATTTTCTTTTGAAAATCTTACTAGACGGAAAACTTAAAAACTATTTAGAAATATTACAAACATTGTTTGTAAATGAACAGACTTATAATTTACATATATTTTTAATTAATGTTTGTACAAATTATGTGAACAAAGTTTACTTATCAAATTTTTTGTAATATTAACATTAAAATAATTAGAAGTAATAAAAAATAATAAAACAATAAAAGAGACAAATATCTCTTTCGTTTACGTTTATACCTATATACGTATATTCGTTGTTATTCTTTTTGGTTCTATCATTCAACATGTAATGTTAACAGATGTTTTATACATAGTATATTAATACAAATTTTGACAGCAAGATATGTTAAAGCAAAAGCAAATTGTCTGTTTTTGTGGATGTTTGTTTTACAATAAGATCTGTAGGCACTTTATGAATACACTTTGGTTTTATACAAAATGTAAGTGATGCCAAAAAATCGTCAAAATGTTAGGAATTGTATAGAAAAAAACGTCAATCGTCATATTAGTAAATTGACAATAAAAATCGTCAAAATGACGTAAAGTCGTCAAATATAACACCCCTGTTCTTGAGGCAGAGGCTGCTTACAGAAGACATAACTGACTGAGGCACTGCAATCTCAGATAGTTGATAGGTGATAGAAAACCTACAATCCACCAATGTTCGCCTCTTGTAATTTGAAAAACTCTTCTTCTACTAATCTCACTTGGTATCGTTCGAGTCACGCACTAATTCTCTGACTAGTTATTGATACAATAGGACTCTTGACTGTGGCTATAAAGTTTGCTGCAAATCCTTCTCCTTCATCAATTTCTTTGCAGTTATTCCGAAGAGGGTTTTAAAGAACATTAGCAAACATGTTTATTAAAATTAAACAAAAGGTGTGCGAAAAGAGTCAAGTTGTGACGAAGAAGAAAGGATGGTAATACTCAATCGTAGAGGAGGAGGGAAGACTGCAAATAAAATTCTCCAGTTAGTTGGTTGCTCTAGATTGAAAATTTACAATGCAGTGAAACATTTTGCACCCAGCGCCATCAAACTTTGTAAAACCATAGCCAGAGATGATGTGATAGCCATAAGAGCATCTAAAGCGAATCTATTTAAAAGATTTAAGTAGCTGAAATCTAAATTAGGATTACTATGTGGCATTAATATATCTCACGTGGATGCATCGAAAAAATAACTCCAGCTTGGATTTCTCCAACAAAAATGAAGAAAAAAATGTTTTTTTTTTTGGAAAAATATTTTACCGAGCGACGAAATTTAACCAACATACATACATAATTGGCCATTACAACCCTTCAGTCAGGATTACGGCCTAGATTCTCATACCACTTATGTTGAGTGTGATAAATTTTACACACGAGTGGCGGAACCTGCAATTTAACGTCGACTCCGAATGGCAGATTTTTTGAGAAGCTCTTTCATGACAGTTTTATTTACTCTCTGAGTTGTTGCGCGAATTGACAGTCATCGAAAACAATAAATTTTCATATTTCGTTTTGTTGGAAATGTTTGTCCTGGGTCTCAAACCGCGGCCTCACGCGGCAACTACATTTTTCTTTACTAGCAATACGAATGGTTTAATTATATGGCCACCACTGTATATGGCATACAGAATAGTTTAGAACGTGTGTTTATGTGCTTCTGTGGAACAATTCATTGGTAATATATGTACAACTGAGCTAGGGCTTTGGAATATGCATGTTTGCCTGCATTGTTTCTCAGAAAGATTGTCTTTTAATAAACCGTTACTTTAGGGCATTATATGTTAAAATAAGCACAACCATGCAGGTGGAAATAACATTACTTAGTACTACTACAGCTGAAGCAAATTGTATGTTCCTCGCATGCTCTGTTTTTTTGTTGGTATATTCGGTATCATTATGGCTCTTGTTAGTCTTCATTTGGTACAAAATACATACAAAATATTTTTAAATTTTTATATACTTTAGTTCTACTTCGTATACACGATGACATGTGAGATTCTCCTTGTTTATAAATATATCTCAATATTTTAGCTTTCATTTCTACAGGAACATACACAGATAGAGATGATATACAAACCAACATACCAATGTGCATAAATTGTAAAACACTGTATCATAAATGAAAAATTTCATTTAACACTATAATGGACAAATGCATTCAGCAATATAAGCACACGCTTTAGAATGAAGAGAATATATTGAGAAATACAGTCATACTTTAGGTTAAACTAAGAGCAGTAGTGACATACGTACATACATAATTGGTCATTACAACCCTTCAGTCAGGATTACGACCTAACTTCTCACACTACTTATGTTGTGTGTGTTAATTTTATACATGAGTGGCGGGAACTACAGTCCAAAATCGACTTTAACAGTCAGGCCGCGATTAGAGCACTTATACAGCTCGTATAAGTTTACATCAAAAATAATATGGGACTGTCGGGAGATGCTAAAACGGATAGGTAGTGCTGTGTTTCAGGTCTTGTGGGAAGACACCTTTGTAGTGAGAGTGGTATTTCTCAAACCAATATATTGGAGGCAATTAAAACTTTTGTTGGGAAGCTACAATAAAAGACGGTATTATGGAATAATCTAAGGTTCGTAACCGGTGATTTGACAGGACCCTATTGACATGTAAATTCTGTGACGATGAGAATGAATCATTCAAACATATTATTAGCAACTGTGGACCATTATTCATTCACATATGGAAAGAAACACCTGGATACATATAAAGTGATGGGCAAGGAATTGTCTTTATTGAAAACGAGCAGGGCCAGAGACTTGGAGGAAACGTTATGAAAACACCCCATAAAGCTTGAGAGCAGCAGAATAGATCGTATGATCGCGGTACTAAGCTGCTTCTTTCAGACAATCAATGTGGAGTTGCTTCTCAGATGATAACTTAAAACCGAAGAGATTATAAACTCTTCCTCTTCCTCACGTATATGATAAACTGCCACTGAATTGGCAAATTGGAAGGCGTCATAGTCTAGTAAGTAGTGTGTTGAATAATTAGATGTATAGCCTGGGTTCAAGCCAAAGGTCACACATCAAAACGAAATATGAAAAAATATTTCTTCGGCGACTTCCTCTCAGCAGATTTCTGGCAATAACTATGTGAGTAAATAAAATTGCCGTGAAAGTTTTTAAAAAATCTGTCGCTCGGAGTCGTGAGAAACTAGGTCGTAGTCCTGACTGAATGATTGTAATGACCAATTATGTATATATGTGAATTGGCAACGCGATGTTGTTCTGTGACGCTCGTCCAAATTATTATAAGAATTTGAACAGTAATCAGCTTAGTCAGCCTATATTAAACCATCTGTGGCAAATTGTAATGAGAAAACGAGAGCTGGCATATTGAGATCAAAACAAACTCTATCGAGCTACATTTTCCAATGAGAATTTTGCAACAATGTAACTTAAACATTTAAACGAATTTAATTTTTGTTAATTTTTCATTAGTATCATATGGAATTATAAAATATATTTTAAATGTAATTGCCAATATTACAATCAATGTTTTTGTAAGGTACTCCACACTATATATGAACGCCATTGTAAATAAGCTCCAGTCATCACTGATTTCATCACTCCTCTTCCCTTGTCTTCAGTTTACGCTTTAACAGCTACTGCATGGTTCGTAATTAATTCTGACGATGTTGGTCTTATAGACGAAAACCAACTCAATTCCAATTACCTTCCGTTATTCTTCCTGGAGAATACGAATGAACAAAAAGGTGCAACACAATATACGGGCAATAAAAGTGCAACAAAAGAAAAAAAATAATTTTTATCCTCCACATTCTTGTGTACGAAAATATTGCTGAATATGCCTTTAAAAGCAATTATGAAACCATAAGTATGAGATTTTTCATTTCGTTTCGTTCCCTTTTTCTCGTAAAAAACAAAGAAAGCAGACATAAATAATCTTTAAGCAGGAATTGGAAAACCCTAAAATAAAAAAACAAGAGTTCAATTGGAAGTACTAAGAAGTTTGAAATTGTAGTTATGCAGCTGACTACTGTAAAAACCAAACAAAGTTAGAGTACGAAGCTATCAGAAATGCAATTTAAATTAAATATTCAAACTCCTTAGTAACACAAGAAGGCGTGAAGTAACATATTTAGTGACCTGAAATTGTTTTTCTTTCTTTCGAGATCAACACTCAGTAGATAGTAGTAGTAGTAAATACCTTCCTCACTTTTTTTCGAGAATAGCTTTTTAGTTATAATTTTCACGTTCTCTTTTTCTATTGTGAGTAATCACATAAGTAGTCCCCATATTATAATAGGTGTTGGCTTATTAAATGTGAGGCCTCTGTCTAAACCCCAATTTAGGCATCTGTAACAAAACAAAATATGAAAATATTTTTTTCGTCGGCTTCCTTCTCAAAAATCTATCGTTCGGCATCGACTTTAAACTGTCGGTCCTGCCACTCATGTATTTTTTTTCGCTGAGGAGGAGTAAATGTACCTAACCACCCCACAGAGAAATTCGTCACTATCCCCCGTGTGTGGGGCCCCTCACCCACTAAATCTCCCCTACCTCTTTTGAACTCTTTGTGCCCACTTCAGAACTACTGTAGCATTACTTCGAAGTAGAGTCCATCTGGCTATTTGGTCCCGCGTCCGGATTGCGCAACGAGATCTGAAAAGGTTTTTAAACATTTATTCTAATCCTCTTATCAAAGTCAAGTTTTTTAGATTTCAACAAGGCTTCAGTATAACTGTCTATGTTATTCCAATTTTCTTCGCTGTCCAGAAGTATATCGCAGAAGTTTTCGACAACACAGAAGTCGACTTTGGCCTCAAGATTCGTTCTTTCTAAACTCCATCTATCACAGTGAAAGAAAGTGTCTTCCGCGTCATCAATCGACGCATCATCATAAATGCCATTTGATAGTGTCTTTTCCCCTTTTTAAACACATATTTACAAAAATAATATTGTCCGGATAACAGCTGTGTGAAATAGTAATTAACCTCACCAAATTTCCTCTCAATCCAGCGGGTAATATCTGGAAAAAGTTGTGCCGTCCATCTACCACTTGTTTCAGTCTTCCATTTCTCTCGGCAGTGTTGTATTGTTCGCTTTCTGGCATCATCGATACTTACTGTCTCTCCGCGCACGTTTTTGGTCTCCCTCACCCTCCTTCGCCTGTAAAACCATAGGTATTACACCGCTGATTACCAATACTGCTGACTTAGATACAGTCCTATATGCCCTAAGTGCAGCGGTTTGTTGTACCGTTTATAAAATTTTCATTCTACAGTCGGTCTTTAATGCTTCTGGCCATGTCTCACTGCCTTAAAGCAGAATATAGTCTATAATTGCCTTCATGAATCTGCATCTGCTCTGTACATGTCCACCAATATTGGCCATAAGGTTACAAAGTAAGGAGGTGACTTTAGCAACTTTGATTGCACCGAGTTATTTCTGAACCCAGCACGTCAGTATACATCAGCGGTATACACTTCCTCCTAAGAAGTATCAACTAAATTTTTTCTGTTGCTAGTTTCAGTCCTCTGTCCTCGAGCCAAGAATTAGTTATTATTATCACTTTGTTGACCTGTATTATGTAAAATTAACACACACCACATAAGTTCAGGGTTGTAATCATAGCTGCCAGATTTGGCGATTCATCGTCATTTTGACGATTTGACGATTTATGTCCTTATTCTGACGATTTTGTAGAAATTAAAAATTTACATCATATTCTTGACTTTAGTATATTAAAAGCCACTTTAAGCTCAGTATTTACTTTGCAATTGTTACTATTGGAAATTTATGTTATTAAAAACAAGGAATAAAGTATTATATGTTTAAGTTACTTTCGAATATATGCGATAATTTTTCTGAATTTATTCCTTTTTAACCCCTTAAAAGCCAAAAAATAATAGAAAAAGAAAAAGAATTGAGAATAATTTATTACTTGCTGTTGCAGACAATTTTAAAAATTGAATTATAGTTCCTAATATTACAATCGGAAGAACAAAGGCAGGCGCCGTTATTTTCTTTCGTACGACCAACATTCAGGGGATCGATGGCATTGTGTTTAGAATTATGAATATGTGTAATGTGAAGAATGAAAGAGAGAACAGCGTTTACGGACACTAGGCTTGTATATATTGATACCATAAGTAACAGGAAAGGCCTCTGCAGGAATTAAGTTCCACATACCAATAGTCCGAGTAAAAAACGTATTTTTACTGCAATGCAGTGTGCGATACACTGGCCAATCGACCACATACGGAAGGGATGGCCGACAAAGATGAGCGTTACGTAGGAATATATGGTTTTCGAGAAAAATCCCTTATTTCGTTCGAGCAATATCCTTTTGTCGAAGCGATAGAACAGTAAAACACAAACCACATTGCAATGATGCTCCAATGATTCAATGGAGTTGGATACACTAACGTCATTAACGTGCTACAACGGCCTCTCCTGTACACGATCGAGAAACTTCAAAACAGACGTTGACGCACCGACCTATACATGTGAGTTGTATTCCAGTCTAGGTCGGTTACAAATGGTGTAAATAGTAAGATCATAATATCTTAAGGAAGAAATGAAGGAACTGAAAAGTTGAAGCCAATATTACACTGAATTTTCATGCTCAGATTGTCAAGAGCTTCTGACTCTTTAACATTTACAGCACCCATAGATTAAGATGATGCAATATTATTGCTGCACTTATGTGTCAATAAACAACACTGGGATAGATTGTTTAATCCTTAAACAATTTTTTTCTGAAAATTAATAAATGAAGATGAGGGACGCTAGTTTTTAATTTCTAAATAATTTTTTTAAATGTTTTTTTAACTCAGATATGTACATATATTGACTTTATATGTTTTACTACAATAGAAATAATTTTGGTTTTTAAAAACTTTTATTATAAATATTTATTTTTTCTGACGATTTTTTTAACGATTTAATAAACGTCTTTGACGATTTTGACGATTTTTTCTCAAATATTTGACGATTTGGTGCCTCATTTATCTGGCAGCTATGGTTGTAATGACTTATTATGTATATATGTATAAGTAATCACATATAATGTCAGACAAACAATCAGACAATCAAAATTCTCCAAAGTATCGAACCCCCGGCCTTGGCAATTGAAGTTTAGCACACTACTAACTAGGCCATCGGCGCACCTACCCACGATTATCTTTGCAAAGTTTTATCATACAAGCCTAAGGCATTTAAAATGTCAGGTATGTCTGCTTTAGTTCTGTAATGATCGCCGGTTAAAATTTTATGTTATAATCAACCAGTATCGATACATACATACAACGTGTTCGTTAACATTGTTTTTTCCTAATATTTTTTACGACACTTTTTTAAATTATTTAATTTATAATTTAATATTTATAAATTTTTGGGTACTGAATAAGCTATCCTTTTCGAACTCGCGAAGACCAAACCATAAAAAAGCAAGACCGGTCAATATCGTTTCTGATTATCAACTAACTTTATTACTTAATTTTTTACTTAATCCTAACATATTCTGTATACTTAATTCTAACTGTGTAAATCTATTCAGCAACTCCGTTGCTTATTTTAATTCCTTATTGCTATTTATACATTGATCTTATTCTATATATCAAACAATCTTAAACTTAATTAGCAATAGGGTGGTACAAATTCATTATTATTATATAAATTTAAATATTCAATTATTTAATTGAATAACAAGATATATAACAAGATATATAATATATAGAATATAATTATGGCGCAACATTCCGGCCCCATTGAAGGACTGTGCTTCTTCAATCAATTGAAGTGGAGCCAGTTTGTGGAATTTTCGCTTGTAAACGCCGTTGTGCGTTTCAACCTCCGCCACTCTGACCTTGCCGTCTTTGCCCCTGGTTACGGCCACGACTCTCTCGGTCAACCAATGTGGTGGCGGGCAATTGTAATCGTGGACGATTACGGCCTGATCTAGATTCAGGTTGGGCGTTTCGGTGGTCTGCTTGAGACCACAAAGCAGTCGCCAACGCTTCCATAATTTCTGCTCTCTGATGATTTTGTCGCCTACGGATTCTGGCGGCCGCGAACACAGACCCCCGCCTATTAACAGATGCGATGGAGTTAGAGCTTCTCCGTCGTTGGGGTCTGGAGGCAGCTGTGCGACGGGCCGAGTGTTGACCACCGCCTCTACTTCTGCGAGCATTGTTGCCATCTCTTCGTGAGTGTTGCCATCTCTTGTTGAAGCTCCTTGAGGACTCGGCTGGCTCCGACGTAGTTCGTTGCGTTGTCGCAATACACCTCTCGGGGAAGACATCTTCTTGCAGCAAACCTTTTAAACGATAAAAGAAAGAAATCAGTGGAAAAATCAGACACTAACTCTAAATGCACCGCCTTAGATGTGAAACACACGAAGTCATTTTGCTTCGGTAATAAAAGTGGGAACTTTCATCGTGTGGCAAGTTTGCATTAAGCCATCTCCCACCTACCTTTAAAAGTGAAAATGTTCTCTTTTCTTCAGTTTCCAATAACTTTTGGTTCTCTGTTAATTCATGTTCATGCTCATTAACAGGCCATTTGGAACTGTCGTTTAGTAGAAACGACGGTCCTTCAAACCATATTGAGTCTTTCAAATCCCTTACATCGGATCCTCTTGTCACAATGTCAGCTGGATTCTCTTTAATAGGTACGTGGCGCAACGGAACTTGGTGAGCTTGTACTCTGAATGAAGTTTCAGGCACATTTGATTGCCCATTCCTGGCCAGCAGACTCATAAACAAACTTTTCGTGGTCACATAGAGATCCTAAAGCTCGACTCCATCGTCATTATCGGGATCCAAATAATCCACTTCTGGAGCTCCATTGCTTGGTCTACATATGTTTTTACAATATCGAATCGACATTCGAGCTCTATAGGATCAAAAGAAATAGTCCTATCTACAATAGATTGTCGTATTCTGTCGATATATTTAATGACCTTCGCTTTCTTCGCGAGTAATTTCTCCAAGTTTTCCGCTCTGGGAGGAGAATCTTGGCGTTTAGAGCCTCTACTAGTCATTGTGATTCTTATTTATATAAAATTCCTCAAAACAAGAATTAAAAATTGACCAAAATAAATTATTGGTCGAATTATATTCGAATTTATTCAATTGTTTTGGAAAATAGAATTTAATTGATGTACCTCTGTACACAATATTCGAAATTTCCGATTCCAATACTTAAGTGGCGTTAATTGAGTCAAGATTAACTTATTTGATCTCAGAAAATAAAAATATAAACGCTTTACACAGCCTTCGGTATAAAAATATTTAAGGTACCGAGTAAAAGCGTTCGATAATCGATTTATTTTATAATAAAACAATAATCAAATTTCAATATAAACACACTGTGTTATTATAAATACCAATAATCGAAAATACTTCCATTTTGAAATTTGTGTGAACAATTTTGTCAAAATTATATGTGATTTGAATTTGTTACCAGTGTGAACGGTCACACTGTAAGCAGTTGTAATATGTAAAGTATATACAAATGGTATAAGAACGCGTGGAACGGAACACTGATCGGAACGAAATTACGAAAAATAAATAAAAAGGAAGAGGACAAAGCAACACAAATGCTATGCTGAATGTTCTCTCACTAACAAAGAGAACAAATTGTTTGTGTAAATACGTATTAATTTAACTATATTAACACTCGCGATTTTATACACTTTTAGGGGTGGATTTTCTATAATTTTATAAAGGATATATTTATGTATGTGCATATGAAAATTGTAGATATATAAATTATGAACAAATGTATATAAAATTATAAATAAATATATTGTTTCAATAATTGAAAATGTGAAATAAATTTTTTGTGTTCTGCTCTTCAAGCGATCATGAATTTTTTGATTAACTTACAAAAAATCTATTAAATTTGATTAAATTACAAATTTAAGGAAAAAACACAAATATATTTCACACTTTTTACCTCCTGAGAGTTAGATATACTCCCCTTAGTTTCTCCTGATTTGCACAAAATGAAGTTGCATCTGGGCAGAATTCCCGGAGTCGTCCAACGATGTGATGTTTTCCTTTGTGTAGTATTTTTTTTAGAAATTCCGTGTAATGTCTTGAAATTTATTACACTATCAGCACTTTTTGTATCTGTAATTCTTGTTACACTGTATCTTTTATTTTGTATATTTGTGTTTCTATTGTATTGTTGGTTATTTTTATCTTTGTTATTTTGTATTTTATTTTATTCTCTGTATGTTTCACACAACACTAACCAATATGTATATTGTTGTTTTTTATTTATATATTTTGTATTATTGGTTGTTATTCTTATTTTTTGTTTGCTATTATTATTATTTTTTGTTTATTTCACTGTATAACACTTTGTTTTTTATGTTTTATTGTTTTGAGAATGTACATACATATGTACATTTAAGTTTATTTGGTTTGTATGATTTGTATTGTTTTATAAATCTTAATTATCTTATAAGATTTATTTGTTCGAGTTTTAATTAATTTTATTTTGTGGTTTTTTTAAATCTTAATTAATTTAGAAGATTTATCACCACTTTTGTTTTCTAAATTTTAAGTAATTTATAAAATTTGGAACACTTTTCTTTTTTAAATTTTAAATAATTTATAAAATTTATAACACTCGCGAATGTAACCTTTTAATTAATTTATAAAAGTTTTCGCGAATTTGGTTTTTTTTTTATTGTTATTAACTCTTGTTTATATGCTGTATATTGTTATTGTGTTTTGTCTATTTTGAGTTTTTAAGTTGGTTTTTTCCGAATCTTAAGCAATTTATATATATACCAACCATATTCGAAATATCTTATCAAACGAAGAACGCGCATAATTCGTAATAATTTTAAATAATTTATAAAATTATCTGCACACGAGGTTTGGTCTTTTTATTGAGTACGAAATCACTTATTAGTCCCTGCTCGGGCGCCAAAATGTGTTTTCCTAATATTTTTTAGGACACTTTTTTAAATTATTTAATTTATAATTTAATATTTATAAATTTTTGGGCACTGAATAAGCTATCCTTTTCGAACTCGCGAAGACCAAACCATAAAAAAAGAAAGACCGGTCAATTTCGTTTCTGATTATCAACTAACTTTATTCCTTCATTTTTTATTTAATCCTGACATATTCTGTATACTTAATTCTAACTGTGTAAATCTATTCAGCAACTCCGTTGCTTATTTTAATTCCTTATTGCTTTTTATTCATTGACCTTATTCTATATATCAAACAATCTTAAACTTAATTAGCAATAGGGTCGTACAAATTCATTATTATTATATAAATTTAAATATTCAATTATTTAATTGAATAACAAGATATATAACAAGATATATAATATATAGAATATAATTATGGCGCAACAAACATTATGTTCAAGAATAGCCTGCAGATGGCATTATTTCTTACCACAATAAAATTTCTGTTAATGAAGGCCTTTCAGTATCTAATCAACTTATCATATCGCTGACAACAAATTGGTTACAAGACGGGCTTGAAACTATTGCCCTGTCAAAATCATTGCTCTACAACAATCAAAATATACTTACTGTTTCAGCCCAAAATGGTTGTAATGACATAGGGGATCAATGTGTTTCAAAAAAGAGAGCGTTTTGCGGTTATGTGCTTGGAAAACTTGACAAATTGCTATTCTAATTTCTTCTTTGTTTATCTTGTAATTTCTTTTATATTCCTTTATTGTTTCTTTTTATTCTCGTCTTTTTCTGCAAAAAAAACTCAATTTTTATTTCATCAACACAACAATATTACGACTTGGATATGAAATTACTATACCTATCGATGCCTGAATATTTAATGTAAATAAAAATTTTAAATTTTATTTCCATTTGAAAGAATTTTTCTGCAACACTTTTAAGCACCATACATGCGTGCCTGTGTGTGATTGCATTTCTAAATACAATCGTACATGCATGTTCATAAACATATTTTTTGCAGGAGTTCATGCTAAAAGTCGGAAAGTGTCTACATTTAGTTTCCCTTCTGCTTGACCAAAACATATTATGTTTTACATAAAATATTTCCGTTCGCAGGCACATGTTTCTATATTGTATTCCTCTCTTTTCTCTTTCTAAACAACATTTTATCATAATTTGGAGGTATGTTATGGACATTCTACTGTACGTATTTTGTATATTGAAACATGCTTGTTCATGGTGTCATTTCAGAAAATTCTTTCTTAACCGCGATTAATGTGTTGATTGTATCAAAATATGTTCTACGATATGTCAGTCGCGTTAAAAGTCTGGATATGGTATCTATAAAATACATATATTTTTTAATACCTTTTAAAAACGTTTAAAATATGAGTTCGTATATTGAAAATAAAATAAAAATAAAATTGTTTTTCGTTTCAATTAAAATTGTTTATTATTCGCAAAATTCTCTATGCCACTGTTCACAACTTTATTCCCTTTGCATAAAGAATAAATATTACTAGACAATTATACGACAGGTCTTTGTAACGGAGATCTTCAAACCATGATTACTCTCTTCAAACGTACCGCATCTTCACACAAGACTGACTGAATTTGCCTTGCCTTTTATACGGCAGGGAGAACAGTCTGATGAATGTTCTTATAGGCGAACGTTCTTGACTTCGCCTTCACGAAATCTCTATAAATGTAAACATCGTTATTTACATTCATTTTGTTTAGCATTTTTTTATGCTGGTGTTTGTTGTTATATTAAGCAAAACGATAATTTGTAAACAGGTTTGTTCGCTGCATTGTTTTGTAACTTTTGTTTATAATTTTTGTGTCAAGAGATATAAAAGCAAAATACCAGTATCTAGATTGTTGATTTTCGTAACAATATATAAATGTCTGCATTAAGCGCAAGTGCAGCCGCGGTGGTATATGTATCTTGCATTAGCTAATTTGGTATAAAGAAACTGGTTAAATTAGTATTCTCTTGACATAAAAATATTTATACTTGGTACCCAGTACACAACTATACAAGGAAACGAAAGCGATAAAGCTATTGCAGAAATAAACCTGTATGGGCACTCCAACATTAAGTGCGTAAGCAAAATATGTTGATCAGATACAAGCTAGAAGAATGACAATGTTGGGGACTACCACGAGCGAATCTAGGTTCATTATGTTTTTAAATTGCCACAATAAATAGTTCCCTAAAATTTTTTTTGAATTTAATGAATTCATGGGATGATATTGATTATTAGCCCATACCACCCTTCAGTTTGGATTACGGCCTAGCTTCTGACACCACTCATGTTGTGTGCGTTAATTTTACATATAATTGGCGGGACCCACAGTTTAAAGTCGTCTCCGAACTACAGATTTTTTTGAGAAACTTTTCATAGCAATTTTATTACTCTTAGAGGTTTTGCCAGAAATCTGCTGATAGGAAGTCGCCGAAGAAATATTTTTTTCATATTTTCGTTTTGATGTCTGGCCTGGGGCTTGAACCGTAGCCTTATGTCTAATAAGCCAACACACTACCTACTAGACTGCGGCGACTTATGAGCCGTTATAGCAATGTTTTAAATTTTAGAAAGCCGTCTGGAGGTTCTTAAATATGGCTGTTGTTTTTCTTAAAAAAATGTCGTTCTGGTTTTTTGAATTCACACGAACAAGAGCAGTTAGGTTTGAGAACGAATACCATGTATTTGGTAATTTTGCCCGGAGGTCATGTGACTCATTGTGATCGTCCTAAAGTTACAAAAGAATAAAGGAAAATTATCCGGATAAAAGATGAAGTGAGAGGTAATTAGTATACCAAGCATAACTTGCCATGCAAACCTATATGAAACGTAGACGAAACAGGGATATCTATGATGTTTTTAGAACAATCACAAATACTCTGTAAAAAAACAAAAAGTAGATTGCCGGCATTACATGCATGAGCTAAGAATACGAATTTGCCCCCCAAAAACAAGAGTTATTTTTATACAGCATCCTGCGTCTGCTTAGAAATAGGTGCGAAATTTATCTGGGGGATTCAAATCCATATTTTTACAATAAGTCTCTGAACTTTTCTAAAAAAAGAGTCGATCCAAAAAAAAAAAAAATATCCAGAGTTGGTACTGTGGTGCACTATACCACATTGCATTCAGATGGTATACCTTATTGCCTGCACATTTTTTCAATCGCTTTTGATGAGACTTGCTATGCTTCTCTATAAACCTTAGCAAATGTACGTTCCACGCAAGTGGTTTCTAGCAATCCTCACACAGAGAGAAGAAAGAAGAAATTTGACAATATAATCAAATTTTTAAAATTCGACAATGAAACTGTCTTCAATGTCTTAGAAATAATGGCAACTTTTTGGATGCATGTTTTTCTAATAGTACAAATGTCTTTTGAACTAAACCTAAAAACTTTGAGATTAAAAACAGCTTGGCATACAACATTAGCTGTACTTACTCCACACCATCAATTTTGTACTCCTCCTAGTAAATATGTTCTTTTTTTTAACAAATCAAATTTGAAATGTTTAAAGTTTAAATCTGCTTCATTCATTGAAACTCACTTTTTTCATTTTTACTTCAAACCACTGCGACACAAACTAAACAACGCAACATACTCGACTACCCTCCCCTAACAGGTACCAGTAGACTGGGCGCGAAACTCGAAAGATTATAGAAAGGTCATAGTATACGAAATGTAGTACACACATTGCAGGGCCGAACACAATGGGCTATCATCGAATGTAACATTCTCCTTTGTTTTCAAGTTTGTTTACTTTGTTTTAAAATATGTACATACGCTCAGTCAGTGAAAATTAAAAAAAATAATAAAAATATGAAAAATTTTAGCAAAATATGACTCATTTTGAAATGCAGCCACTTTCAAATCTTTTCTGGTGGCATAAATAGGAAATATTTTGTTTAAATTTTATTTACATTTCACATGCATAAATTAACCAAATATAAACCAGACAAATATAATATATGCACATACATGTATTGCACACAGGCGCATGAACTAAAACGGACAGCAATGTTTTAGTCTACAAAGTTTTATACATAGACATATGGACGGATATAGGCATAAGAATGCCTTCCCTTGGTGGGTTAATTTATAATTACTTATAAAAATTCTGTTTATACTTTTTAACAACTTATAGTCGAGTAGAGTGAAAGATACAATGTTTTATCAAATTTTTACTGCAGTCAAAATTGCTCAAACCCAAATGTATTAGAGTAAGTAGAGTAATTGTAGTATTTGCTTGTAAGTTTCATTCTCTTAATATCATGTTCAGATTTTCTTTAAAAAAATTTGCAATTCAACCACGTCTCTACTGTTATGATGACTGAGATGGAATATATTTGCCATTGTAATGTCCACATGTTCACCCTTATGTTGATTTTTTTTAATGAATCACATTCATTTAACAGTGCATAAATTTCTAACCAAAATAAATAACAAAACAACAGGGGCTCTGTCATCTGGTTAATGGTTTGAAGTTGAAGTTCGCTTCACAAATATTTCAATTTACATGCAACATTTTCTTTTAAGGGAAGTAAAGAGTTGAAAATTTGTTTAAGAATTTATTTTTTTATTTAAAAAACTTGCTGTTTTGCTATTTGTTAACTTCGTCTCAGAAAATCTGAGAAGCCACTAAAAGTTTCCCAAAAAAATGTGGCCTTCGGAGTCCACACAACATAAGTGGCGTGAGAAGCTATGTCGTAATATTGACTGAAGGGTTGATATGACTAATTATGTATGTACGCATATGTATATGTATGTATTCCAGACTTTTAAAAGGTACTAGCTTCTCTTTTTTCGCCTATTTTTTTTTTCGTTAAATTGTTCTTAAAGAATATGTAACGATGATGCCGCGAACTTGAACTCCACACCAAATCTTTTTGGGATGCATTCGACTTTCTTGCATCTTATGCGGATCAGTATCATACCAAATTTGACAATTTTGTTTGTTCACGAACACATTCAATCAGAAATAAGTTATATCGCTGAAATTGATTTTTCGATGAGGATTAGGGTCACCTAGCAACTGTTCCAGAACCTATTCTGTGAACGCACTTTCTGGCTATGGTCGTTTTCTTTCTGTTCCTAAGTCAGTTAAGTTTTGTTCAGGTGCAGATCTAAGTTACAATGCAAAATTCACCAAGTTGTGATAGGCAAAAGGCAGAGTTCTTTTGAGTGTGGCGAAATCTACTACCTCAGATTCTCTTGCACAATTTCATTGTGTTTTCGACAGATCATGCGTTTCACGAAATGCTAATTATTTATTTATTTCTTCACATACATAAATGGTCATTACAGCCCTTTATTCAGGATTACGATCTAGCTTCTCGCGGCACTTATGTTGTGTGTGTTAATTTTATACATGAGTGGCGGGACCTACAATTATAAATCGCACCGAACAGCAGATTTCTTGAGAAACTTTTTAAAGCAATTTTTATTTACCCTCACAGTTTTTATATAAAACTGCTGAGAGAAAGTAGCCGAAGAAATATTTTTTCATTTTTGGATTTGTTGGAGATATCTGACCAGGGGTCTGGAGCTCACGTGTAACGTGTCAATACACTACTATATCGGTGTAGTGTAGCAGACCAGAGTCTCTTGTTGAAATCAAACCCGAGAGCCTCATTCTAATAGTACATCTGAATTATTTAATAACAATGTCAAATATTTCTACATTAAGACATGAACATACAATTCATTAAGACACGGACATAAGCAGACTATGGCTGCCTTCCAAAATGTATCAATACAATATGTAGTTATGCAAAGTAACCAAACAATGCATCAACTATAAATACGATGTCTGATTGCTTTTTGAGTGTGTTAAAAATACACATTGACGACGTTTTGAAATAGAATACATTGTATATATTTTGTACAGCGGCATTATGAAACACGATACTTTGTTCATACACAAAGCAACTAACATTTTGGAAGGCAGTCTATAATTGACATAATGTAACAGAAGATAATAAAAATTTTAAAAATATAATAAAATTTGAAAATGAAAATGATTTTATTTCGCTGAGTTAATAAAACTCTTTGTTTTTATGACTTTTGATGGACTCTTGTTGATAATAGGTCTCTAACTGCCAGTGAGTATTTTATACTCATCCTTACAAAGTCAGAAAGAAATGACATTCATTTGGAGTTCTATATATTTAGGATTGTACTTGTCCTTAACATTTTTCTTATACCGTATGGTTTTACTCACCTGCCACGGCAGAAAAGAACGCAGTCAACGAGTTAACTCATGGATCTGCAGTCAACAAGTTAAAGTAATTTAATTAGACGATGTTTTAAAATACAATAAAGAAAACAAAATTAAATTCAGGTGTCGTCAAGGAAAGCAAATACAAGAACATTAAGTTTTAATAATTTTAAAATAAATATGAAAACATTTATTTTCATACGAGGCATATGAATTCATATGCTATTTACATTTAACATGCGTTTACAGTTTAATTAACTCTTCTTAGTCATCATCAGCGTACTCCTGCTTTTGGTGTTATGCCGCTGTCTTTACTGCTTTAAGAGAAATGGAGTGAAGGGAGATGTACCATCGACTCCAAATCACAAGTCACAATGTACAATACGTGTTAAAACAAATGTTTAACTTTTGAGATTAATTTTTGTTCATTTGTTTTAAAAATTCATTAAAAAGAAAACCTTTATTCAAATAAATTACTTTTCATTATTTAAAAAAAGTTTGTAATGAATTTAGTTTGCAAATCTCGTTTTGATGGAAGAAACCGAAAAATTTTACATTCATAATTATACCTTAGAATTCCTCTGTTATTGTGTATACGAGGTAAAGTTAGCCTCTTGAGACCTTGGATACATATACTGTCCACTGTATGCATAAGTCTCGTTACCCAATTATATTTAAAAAAATTTATGAATTTTAAGCAAAAGTTTATTTTAAAAATTCATGTTTATATATTTATTTTATAAATTTATTTCTTTTGTATAATAAAACAAAAAAATTTTGTAGAATTTTCACAAACCTTAAGAAAAGTATGGGCAACTTTCTGTTGACTTCATACTTTTGCATCGCAAAAGTGTAGGTACGTCCAAGAAGAACTCAATATATAAAACTGTATGATATTCAATATTTAGTAGGATATCCCTTAAGTCAACAAGGGCTCTATATAACCCATTTGTCATTGAATGTATCAGATTTGTTTACGCTTACTGTTGATATTTGCGGCCATTTAATCATAAACAAGCTTTACAGTTGATGTTTGTCTCAGATTTAGCAACTAACGGGCATTTTTTCAAATGATCTCCTAAATACTTACTCCGAGTCATATCGGGACTTTGTACAAAAGTACACATTAGCAGCAGTATGCTTAGAACTATCTAACTATGATTTGACTAACTATATGACTATCTAACTATGATTTTTATTACTGATCAACAATAATTAATACTTTAAATTTGCTTTAACGCTAAATAAGTTTTTTCTTTTGCAAAGATATACACTGTTCCTGTAAGAAAAGCCAGCCTAATACTATGTTCAGATATGCACTTTTATTGAGTCAATATTCGGTTAATTGAGTACAATATTTTAAGTATTCAGGCATAATATACACAGTTCAGCTTATTCAATATTCATTAGACAGCTGGTAAACAAAACAGCTGGTTGTTTCAACAACATTGTTTTTATTTTGGTTGCCATTTCTTGTTTGTCGTTGTTGACATTTGAGTTGTCAAATATCAACAAAAATTCTTCATTTAATTGTAATATGTTCACTAAACACACGTAAGATAGTGCTGCATTCTATGTTTTACCCAATATTATAGCAATTTGCGTATTTATTCCGCAATTACTAATTGAAACTTTATATGGAATATCGAGCTCAATAATGTTTACGTAACGTAATGTAACGTTTATTGCGATTTACGCAATAAAGATGCATATCTGAATATCGTATAAAGCACACCTTATGCTATAAATACAATAAACGCAACGCATCAATCTCCCAAAAATAGAATACATGGCTGTACATGGATGTGATTACTTTAAGAGCAGCATGGAAACAAGCAAAGACTGTGCTGCTTGATTTTTATTCACAGCAGTGAGAGAATTAGTTCTCACAGAGAGAAGATTTGTGCTGGCAATGTTATAACATGCATGAAATAGATGTTTTAATATGAAATATAACCCGTAAAACGTTTGATAAAGAATTAATGAACTGTTTATTTTTTGTTTGTGTTGCCTATGCTTCATACCCAACAACAGTAGTCTTTATTATAATTAATACTCATCCAACTTAAAATACTCATCCAACTTAAAAATTAGGCCGCAATTACAAAATTGTTGTGCTTGCTGCGGTGCGTTTATTGTGTTTATAGCATTATGATAACCATACTTTTAAAATATACTAATACTTTGGTGTCAGTAGTGGCAGTTTATTTGTCTTCTTCATGATATTTACATACATAATTGGCCATTACAACCCTTCAGGCAGGATTACGACCTAGCTTCTCACACAAATACAAAAAATATTTCTTCGGCGACTTCCTCTCAGCAGATTTCTGGCAAAAACTCTGAGAGTAAATAAAATTGCCATGAAAAGCTTCTTAAAAATCTATCGTTCGGAATCGACTTTAAACTGCAGGTGACGCCACTCATGTATAAAATTAACGCACACAACATATGCGGTGCGAGAAACTAGGTCGTAAACCTGACTGAAGGGTTTTAATGACCAATTATGTAAGTAGTTCGCGGTGAGGTTAGAGTCTTGAGCTCTCGTTCGTCTATAAGCCAGAATACTTACTTACTAGACTACGTAGACACAAAGGACTAGGAATCAAACGAGTAACATAGTCACGCCAAATATCAACCAGTTTAAGGCTGAAGATTGTGCCCAAAAGAGTTATCTAGCATAGCAGCATATCTTAACCTATTAGTGCCCAGTGGCAACTTAAGTTGCCAGTAGAGGTTACCTTAGTTTTTATGCTCTGAGAGGAAATTGAGTGTAAAAAACAAAACGGTAACCGTTAGAAAAAAAAGTAATTCGGGCATTAATGGGTTAAGAGTCTGCCTCTACGAAATAAGATCTTAATTTTAGTGGAAGATCTTTCGTAATGGACAAAGTCGCTTTTTAAGCTGTATTACAAAAAAAAAAATTAAATATTTATCTGCATTAATGCAAATATTATATACGGAAATGAGTACGTGTTTACATATTAAACTGCAAATATTTGTAAATATTTAATGTTTTTGTTTTAATTTTTATACTTTGTCAGCCAAGTTATGCTCATACTTTTGCTGTACATTGTTGTTATTATCCCTTGCTCGTTATTGTTTTGTTTCGTTTTCCTTTTTATCTTTTTTAAACAATTTTTACAGAATGTTTTTATTAAAATTCAATTGTACGAGTATGACTAGCTCTCTTTGTACATGCTCATTAATGTTATTGCATCATTATGCACAACAACAACAATGTATACAATGGGTAAGAAAAATTACATTTTAAATATAGAACAACAAAAACAAAGAAAATTTTGTACTGGAATTAATCATTAAATGCTGCTATTTTTAGTGTGAAATTAAAACGGCAGTTTTTAAAGAGAAAATAAAACACAAAAGCATTTTTTTAATTAAAAGTATTGCCCAATGCTAGTAGACGCCGCAGTCTTGTAGGTAGTGTGTTGGCTTATTAGATGTGAGGCCATGGTTCAAACCCCAGGTCAGACATCTCCAATAAAACGAAATATGAAAAAAAACATTTCTTCGGCGATTTCCTCTCAGCAGATTTCTGGCAAAATTCTGAGAGTAAATAAAATTAACAAGAAAAGTTTATCAAAACTGTAACGCCACTCATGTATACAATTAACACACACAACATAAGTGGTGTGGGAAGCTAGGTCGTAATCCTGTCTGAAGGGTTGCACTGACCAATTATGTATGTATGTAATCTTCACAAACTATGCCTATTTCCAGGTCAATGGAGAATTCAAGAGTCTTCTTAGGGCAACCATTACCATTGATCCGTGGTCCATAGGAATTATCGAACCATATATGTATTTGAAAACGAAATGGAAATGAGAATTCGGTCAATGGAAATCGTTACAGGGCGATGATACGAAGAATTATTTTATTTAATTTTTATTGTCATCCTAGCTTATTGGAAACAACCAAATACTGGTTCCATCCATCACATTTGCAATAATTTTTATCAGTTTTCCATTACTTTACTTTACTTTACTTTACTTAACATTGACCGTTTGTGGTAGTTTGTAAAAGCAATTCAAATACTTTCTTCTTCCATTTTTATATTCTACTTTACCACAGCAATGGAAGTATGTACATAAAAGTAAATATTTCTCATGTTTCCATTTTAATGATGCCCCATTTATTTCTAAACAAAAGTTTTCTTTCTTCTATTTAGAGATTTGCATTACTGCTTTGCAGTTCCAATATCCTGGGGATATTTCTTTGATTGTTTTTTCATCGATTTTAATTTATTTAATGTTGCTGCAATATAAATTGAAAAATTATGAACGATTTATTTTTAGCTTTACATTCCTTCACTCTACTTACGGCAATACCGTCAAGTCAAAGAATGAGAAAACAATAGATTTGAAGAGAAAAAAGCATAAATTCTAACAAATATACAGAGGACAGCAAAAGTCTTAGTACGGCAATATATTTTGACAACAAAGTCCCCGCAGGCATAATACTCTTGCACAAAGTCCCGATACGACTTCATGAGAGTATTTAGGAGATCATTTGAAAGAACGGTTACGGCTAAATTTCAAACAAAAGTCAACCGAAAAACTTTCTCATGGTGCCACCAGAGAAGTGCATCTGAAACATTTCCTTATTTTTCTCTATTTTTATGAAAAACATTAAAAAATTGCATGTTTTTATAATAAAACAGAAATAAATTATTAAAATAAATATATAAACTATAAATTTGTATACAAACTTTTGGTTAAAATTCATGAAATTGCTAAAATATATTGCCGTACTAAGACTTTTGCTCTCTACTGTATGTATTTTATAGTTTATAATACAAACATTAAGTAGTAAAGGAAATCATAGTCAAGACAACTATTTTATCGGGTGGGTCATCTATTGGTTTAAATTTAAACCATCGGCGACCAATATGGCGATACTTATATCATTGTAAAAATTAGTATATTATCTGCACTGAACGTAATGAATTGATTTACGCTTGAGCAACGTTGGAACCAAAAGAAATCATCGTTTCGGGTCAAGCTTATTTTCATCTTGATGGGCAAATTAATAAGCAAAATTGCCATATTTGGGGCTCAAAGAACCCACACCTGATCTTACAGAAGAAAATGCACCCAGTACGATGTGACTGTTTGGTTCTACTTGTGTAGCGGTAGATTTTTTTTTACCTACTCCTCATGGTGTTAATTTCAGGAACGTCAGGGAATGTCGCCGCTGCCTCAACCTTCTTTCTGGGCTCTTCAGTATAACACTTGTCTGGGTTTCTGGACACTGTGACATTCCGGGAAACTACTTTCGGATCGTCTTCAAACAACTTAAGAAGGCCACTTACCTCGTTCAAACTGACCATCGCGCGGAAATTCTTCCGAGATGCTAACCTATCCTGCATAAAGAGGAGCCCTGCTCCACTGCTAGGCTCACTTGGCCCTCAATTGAACTCACAAACCAGTTACTTGGACTTGGTCGTAACATCATCTCGATCACAGTGGCCATGCTTACAGGTCACTGTGTTTTATGGGGAGACACGCGGAAAGAATGCGGCTCCCATTTAACGACTTCTGTTGTGGGTGCAGATCCGCTGAGGAAGAGGAGACGGTTATCCCCTTTCTTTGTCAATGCCCCTCTCTTGCGAGGTACAGATATAGGTTATTTATTTATTTATTTTATTTATTTATATATTTATTTATTTATTTTATAGCATATCACATACAACAAGAAATTTCTTTTAAATTACAGTATGTGATTATATAATGATTACAAAGAATGAAATATATATATCGATATAATAATATGTAAAAACAAGAACGAAAATATATGCATGTAAATATGTAATAATTTTACATTAGAATTTAGAAAATACAATTTTTTTAAACTGCAAAGCGTTGCCATTGATTTGTAATGAGTTTGGTAACGAATTCCACATCCGTATTGTATTTGTAAAGAACTGTCACTCGGATAGCAAAGTTCGATATCTTAATTGAATGATTTGTTTTCCTCTATTTGACCTTGCAAATTGAATACGATTAAATAGACAAGACGGTTCCTGCGTGTAGATGACCTTGTGTAGTAAGATTAATGCTTAAATTTTAAGTAAGTCCATTAACTCAACACCATATAAAAATTTCGAATACCGAGAAGTACTATCATACCTATAAGATCTATAAGAATCCCGTTATACACTACTCTTAATCTAGTTTTACTAGCCGAATTGCAATAAGTAAAAATTTCGCAGCCATTTAACAACTTGGGCACTAGGTAGGTTTTCGCAAGAATATTAAGAGGTGTAATGTGTTGTATAGGATATAACGTCCTAAGCATAGAACAAATTGTCACGGAGACAGAATTTATATGGGTATTCCATTGAAGGGATTTGTTATTGTATTTGGCTCTCCAACCCTTGTCAGCTTGACGGAGTTATCGTCCATTGATGTCAAGAATATAGCCTCTTTTATCAAACTTTCTGGCTGGTTCTCCAGCGTGACGTAGTCGTGCTTTGAAATGTGTAGCCCTTGCGCTGACCACCTTCTCCCTCCTTGGTTCGGAAGAACTTGGTCAGAACAGAGTGCGTTCACTTGTGGCGTCACAACGGGCCTCTATGCATGCTCATGTGGGCTTTTGGTATGAAAGCTACCACACTAACCTAAACCTATACCTCATGGTATTGATGTGAACAATGTATGGTTTCAACTGGATGATCATACATCATGCCACAATCGATCTATTGCGTCAAACGTTTGGTGGCCACTGAATTAGCCGAAATGCTGATGTCAATTGGCCACCAAGCAGCTGCGATTTGGCACCGTCTATGGGACGCCTTTAAAGAAAAGTGCTATGCTGACAAACCAGAAAAATGTGAGCATTCGAAGGCCAATATTCGTGATGCTATTGCCGAGATACGAAAAAGTGTACGAAAATTGATTGAATAAGGTACTGTTTTGTATCCAGAAAGATGTGCTGCACCTTGAACTCTTATAATCTGCTAAAACCGTAAATACAGATCGCTAACGACGGCAAAATATTTTTTACTTTCTCATTTCAAATTAGTGTTTACTTTCACAAAGAAAATCGCTGGTTTCATACCGGGACACCTGGTAAACATATATGGTTTTAATGCTAGTAGCGTCAGGTGTATGTAAGCCTAGGAACTTTTCTGACCAATTCAAATTTGTTTCATATATGAAGTATTTCATTTTGTTTTCATAGTAAGACTGACGTATGTTATTCTCAAAATGTATTTCATGTAAGGCGGCTGTAGTTTAACAAAATATCGAATCAACCCAATTTCAACAAATTTTTTTAGTAGTTATTATTCCCCTTTCTTTTATAATACTTGTATTTGAATTTTAATTTCCTTTTACAAATTGCTATTATTTCTTTTTAGTATTCGTTGCATAGTTTGTCATTATTTTAAGCTTCCATCTTTAATTCTCTTTCTTAACATTCAATTTTTTATTCCTTAGTCTGTATTGGAAAGGAGTTTATTCAATGTAATGGATTACAATGTTTTTAGTTTTTGCAATACAAAAGAGCGATAAAAATAATTGTCTTTTCAACTCAAATGTTTCTGAATTCAACACCGAAAGTAATGCAAAATCTAATGTTGACAGATTTCCATTGATGACTAATTTGTAAATGGCAATCGTTAAATAATTTTAAAATTAAAAGGCATTCTTCAATGGGATTATTTTAATTTTTTTGTAATTTATTAATACAGAAATCTTCATTCTTTGCTCATTAATTTAATGTTTCCAGACATTAAGTGGAAGTAGTTGAGCTAAAAATCTGAAAATTTTACTGTGAACAGATTTGAGGCTGGTGATTCAGACGTAAGACCAGTATATAACATATTGAATAAAATATCTCAGGGGCATAGCTGCCAGATAAATAAAGAACAAATCGTGAAAATCGTCACACATCTTCCCTCATTTTCATTTCTGGTTTTTTTTTCCAAAAATCAAGAAGTTTTATATTATTTTTTGAGGAAAAAATTGTTTAGGGTATAAACAGTCCATCACAGAGTTGACACAAAAGCGCAGCAATAATAATGCATCATCTAAATCTATGCGTGGTGTAAATATTAGGGAGTCAGAAGTTCTTGACATTCTGAGCCGGAAAATTAAGTGTGATGTTCCCTGGAACCGACACATTTTTCAGTGCCTTAGCTTCTTAAGACGTTGCAAGAAATACATCACCTCATCTGATCTTCTTACTATTTACACCACTTATATAAAGAAAATGAAAGGAATAGAATTCTCATGTAAAAGATGGTGCCTCAACGTCTATTTTGAAACTTCATGACCGCTTGCAGGTGAGCGCGAAGTTGACGTCAGGGTATCGACTTTATTGATTCATTGGAGCATCGTTTCATTGTTCCATCACTATTACAACGGATTTTGCTCCAACGAAATAATAGAACTTGTCCCCAAGAATCATGTATTCCTGCGTAACACTCGACTTTTTCGGCGAGCACATACGTATGTGGTCTATTGGCCAGTGAATCGCACATTTCATTACAGAGTTGGCAAATAACTTAAAAATATAATACTTTACACGCATACATAATTGGCCTTTACAACCCTTCTGTCAGGATTACAGCCTAGCTTCTCATATCACTCATATTGTGTGTGTTAATTTTACACATGAGCGACGGGACCTACAGTTTAAAGTCTTAGTGTCGTAGTTAAAGTAGGTAGTGCGTTGGCTTATTAGACGTAAGGCCACGGTTCAAATCCCTGGTCTAACATCAAAACGAAATATGAAAAAATATTTCTTCGGCAACTTCTTCTCAGCAGATTTCTGGCAAAAACTCTGAGAATAAATAAAATTGCCATGAAAAGTTTCTTAAAAATTTGTCGTTCGGAGTCGACGTTAAACTGTAGGTCCCGCAACTCACCTATAAAATTAACGCACACAACATTAGTGCTGTGAGAAATGTCGAGTGTTGCATAAAGACAAACAAAACGAGTCATTTCAAACAGTTAAACAGGCACGCACATTGTCTCCTCTACTATTTATAGTAGTTCTCGACTAGGTGCTATCAATAGTGGATAGTGAAAATCGAGGAAATCCGTGTGCATCATATAATAAATGGCCATTAACATCGGTTCAAAACCAGATCGATTCGGGAGAACACAGTGCCTCTTCTTTGTTTGGATAAAGGTGTGGGGTACCATGAGCTACTAAAACCGGGTCAAATCGTTAACATATATAGCTACCTACAGCAAAAGAGCAATTTGGACCATGAACTTATTGAAAAATGAACATAATGAGCCAGAAGACACGGCAAAATAATTTTGCAACATGACAATGATTTTGCACACAAAGCAAAGCCGGCTTAGGATACAATCAAAGCATTAATATGGGAGCTGCTGGCTGGGAGCCATTGTATTCATCAGAATCGGATTCTTCAGACTACTTTTTGTTTCCAACGTCGTCACTGTTATGGGCTGAGCCGCACTTCGACTTCCATGGGGAAGTCAAAAATTGGATTACTAATTGGTTTGCTTTAAAGGACGAACAGTTTTATTGGATTAGAATTAACAATTTGTCTGAAGGGTGAAAAAATTAATAGCCAGTATTGGTCTATGCTTTGTATGAAATATTTATTTCCCATTGTAAATTATTGTTCTTCATTCATTTCATACCAGTACACCTGGTATATTATACTAGACTTGTAAAGGCACACCACGTTTGCCTTTTGTTTACATACATATGTAAGTAAGGTTTATAACCCTTCTTCATGTTATTATATAGGGGTGAAAAATAAAAGCACATTTTTAGGGGTTTTATCGTATTTTCATATGAATACTGCCTAGAACATTATCGTTCTTTCGAGGCATAAACTCAATCATTCATTCAACTTTTGTTAGGTATTTCTAAGGTGTTGCTGGTGAGACATTTAACGTTTTGTTAATGTATTTATTATTTAATATGTATTTATATATATATATTCTTTTGCCATTGTATTAAGTAAATAATCGTACTTAAAATATGGTACTTTTATTGGAACATTACATTACATACACATTACCCCTCTGTGGCTTTCTCTTAAATCATAATTGTTTTCAGTATTAAATAATATGAAATATTATATTTTATTAAAACATGATCATTTTTGAAAGTTTTTAAATTTAACTCCTGTTTGCTTTAATGGTCACCATTTCCTATGCCTTTTGTAGCCACACGTATCCGTCAATACCTCTTCTTATAAAATTTCTGCAATCGAAAACGTTTATCTAGATCACATTTAGATTCACAATTAGGAAGTGTATCCTTAAACACCATAAACAAGAGATCGACGAATATTTTCTATAATATCTCACATACAATACATCATATACTAGAGATCAATGAATATTTTCGATAATATCTCACACACAATTTGTTTAACTAAAATTTATAAATAATAAGTATTCAAGGATACACCATATACTAGAGATCAATGAATATTTTCGAAAATACCTCACATGCAATTTGTTTAATTTAAATTTAAAAGTAGGAAGTATTTAAGGATACACCATATACAAGAGATCGATGAATATTTTCGATAATATCTCACATACAATTTGTTTCATTAAGATTTATAAATAGGAAGTATTCAAGGATACGCCATATACTAGAGATCAATGAATATTTTCGATAATATCTCAGATACAATTTGTTTCATTAAGATTTACACATAGGAAGTGTTTAAGGATACACCATATACTAGAGATCAATGAATATTTTCTATAATATCTCACGTACAATTTGATTCATTTAGATTTATAAATAGGAAGTATGCAAGGATACACCGTATACTAGAGATCAATGAACATTTTCTATAATATCTCACGTACAATTTGATTCATTTAGATTAATAAATAGGAAGTATTCAAGGATACACCATATACTAAAGATCAATGAATATTTTCGATAATATCTCACATACAATTTGTTTCATTAAGATTTTTAAATAGGAAGTATTCAAGGATACACTATATACTAGAGATCAATGAATATTTTCGACATTATCTCACATACAATTTGTTTCATTAAGATTTACACATAGGAAGTGTTTAAGGATACCCCATATACTAGAGATCAATGAATATTTTCTATAATATCTCACGTACAATTTGATTCATTTAGACTTATAAATAGGTAGTATTTAAGGATACATCATATACTAGAGATCAATGAATATTTTTGATAATATCTCACACACAATTTGTTTCATTTAGATTTAGAAATACGAAGTATTCAAGAATACACCTGATACAAAAGTTCAATGAATATTTTCGATAATACTTCACACACGATTTGTTTCATTAAGATTTACAAATAAGAAGTTTTCAAGGATACACCAGATACAAGAGATCAATGAATATCTGCGATAATATCTCACACACAATTTGTTTCATTTAGATTTATAAGTAGGAAATTTTCAAGGATACACCGTATACTAGAGATCGATGAATATTTTCGATAATATCTCACACAAAATCTGTTTCATTTAGATTTATACATAGGAAGTGTTTAAGGATACAGCATATACTAGATATCAATGAATATTTTCGATAATATATCACATACAATTTGTTTCATTTAGACTTATAAGTACAAAGTATTCAAGGATACACCAGATACAAGAGATCAATGAATATTTTCGATAATATCTCAAACAAAATTTGCTTTATTTAGATTTACACATAGGAATTATTCAAGGCTACACCAGATACTAGAGATCAATGAATATTTTCGATAATATCTCACATACAATTTGTTTCATTTAGATTTATAAATAAGAAGTATTCAAGGCTACACCAGATACTAGAGATCAATGAATATTTTCGATAATATCTCACACACAATTTGTTTCATTTAGATTTAACCTAGGAAGTATTCAAGGATACACCTGATACAAGAGTTCAATGAATATTTTCGATAATATCTCACACACGATTTGTTTCATTTACGTATACATATAGGAAGTGTTTGAGGATACAGCATATAGTAGATATCAATAAATATTTTCGATAATATCTCTCATACAATTTGTTTCATTTAGACTTATAAATAGGAGGTATTCAAGGATACACCATATACTAGAGATCAATGAATATTTTCGATAATATCTCATATACAATTTATTTCATTTAGATTTACAAATAGGAAGTATTCAAGGAAACAAACTTTACTAGAGATCAATGAATATTTTCGATAATATCTCACACGCAATGTGTTTCATGAATATGATACACCATATACAAGAGATCAATGAATATTTTCGATAATATCTCACATACAATTTATTTCATTTAGATTTACAAATAGGAAGTATTCAAGGATACACCATATACTAGAGATCAATGAATATTTTCGATAATATCTCACATACAATTTATTTCATTTAGATTTACAAATAGGAAGTATTCAAGGATACACCATATACTAGAGATCAATGAATATTTTCGATAGGATACAACATATACTAGAGATCAATGAATATTTCCGATAATATCTCACATACAATTTATTTCATTTAGATTTACAAATAGGAAGTATTCAAGGATACACCATATACTAGAGATCAATGAATATTTTCGATAATATCTCACACACAATTTGTTTCATTCAGATTTATAAATAGGAGGTGTTCAAAGGATACACCATATACTAGAGATCAATTAATATTTTCGATAATATCTCACATACAATTTGTTTCATTTAGATTTATGAATAGGAATATTTTCGATAATATCTCACATACAATTTATTTCATTTAGATTTACAAATAGGAAGTATTCAAGGAAACAAACTATACTAGAGATCAATGAATATTTTCGATAATACCTCACACACAATTTGTTTCATGAAGATTTATAAATAGGAAGTATTCGAGGATACACCATATACAAAAGATCAATCAATATTTTCGATAATATCTCACATACAATTTATTTCATTTAGATTTACAAATAGGAAGTATTCAAGGATACACCATATACTAGAGATCAATGAATATTTTCGATAATATCTCACACACAATTTGTTTCATGAAGATTTATATATAGGAAGTATTCAAGGATACATCATATACTAGAGATCAATGAATATTTTACATAAAATCTCACGCACAATTTGTTTCATTTAGATTTATGAATAGGAAGTATTCAAGGATACACCATATAATAGAGATCAATGAATATTTTCGATAATATCTCACACACAATTTGTTTCATTCAGATTTATAAATAGGAGGTGTTCAAAGGATACACCATATACTAGAGATCAATGAATATTTTCGATAATATCTCACATACAATTTGTTTCATTTAGATTTATAAATAGGAAGTATTCAAGGATACACCATATACTAGAGATCAATGAATATTTTACATAAAATTTCACGCACAATTTGTTTCATTTAGATTTATGAATAGGAAGTATTCGAGGATACACCATATACTAGAGATCAATGAATACTTGCTATAATATCTCACATACAATTTATTTCATACCATACTAGAAATCAATGAATATTTTCGATAATGTCTCACACACAATTTGTTTCATGAAGATTTATAAATAGGAAGTATTCAAGGATACACCATATACTAGAGATCAATGAATATTTTCGATAATATCTCACATACAATTTGTTTCATTTAGATTTATAAATAAGAAGTATTCAAGGATACACCA
The DNA here is from genome assembly GCA_936449025.2 of Sarcophaga subvicina. Lineage (NCBI taxonomy): Eukaryota > Metazoa > Arthropoda > Insecta > Diptera > Sarcophagidae > Sarcophaga > Sarcophaga subvicina. The sequence goes on from OW388080.2 coordinate 89,258,343, forward strand.
TATACTAGAGATCAATGAATATTTTACATAAAATCTCACGCACAATTAGTTTCATTTAGATTTATGAATAGGTGGTATTCGAGGATACACCATATACTAGAGATCAATGAATATTTTCAATAATATCTCACATACAATTTATTTCATTTAGATTTACAAATAGGAAGTATTCAAGGAAACAAACTATACTAGAGATCAATGAATATTTTCGATAATATCTCACGCACAATTTGTTTCATTTAGATTTATGAATAGGAAGTATTCGAGGATACACCATATACAAGAGATCAATGAATATTTTCGATAATATCTCACATACAATTTATTTCATTTAGATTTACAAATAGGAAGTATTCAAGGATACACCATATACTAGAGATCAATGAATAGTTTCGATAATATCTCACATACAATTTATTTCATTTAGATTTACAAATAGGAAGTATTCAAGGATACACCATATACTAGAGATCAATGAATATTTTCGGTAATATCTCACATACAATTTGTTTCATTTAGATTTATAAATAGGAAGTATTCAAGGATACACCATATACTAGAGATCAATGAATATTTTACATAAAATCTCACGCACAATTTGTTTCATTTAGATTTACGAATAGGAAGTATTCGAGGATACACCATATACTAGAGATCAATGAATATTTTTGATAATATCTCAAATACAATTTGTTTCATTAAGATTTATAAATAGGAAGTATTCAAGGATACACCATATACTAGAGATCAATGAATATTTTACATAAAATCTCACGCACAATTTGTTTCATTTAGATTTATGAATAGGAAGTATTCGAGGATACACCATATACTAGAGATCAATGAATATTTTCGATAATATCTCACATACAATTTAATTCATTTAGATTTACAAATAGGAAGTATTCAAGGAAACAAACTATACTAGAGATCAATGAATATTTTCCATAATATCTCACACACAATTTGTTTCATGAAGATTTATAAATAGGAAGTATTCGAGGATACACCATATACAAAAGATCAATCAATATTTTCGATAATATCTCACATACAATTTATTTCATTTAGATTTACAAATAGGAAGTATTCAAGGATACACCATATACTAGAGATCAATGAATATTTTCGATAATATCTCACACACAATTTGTTTCATGAAGATTTATATATAGGAAGTATTCAACAATACATCATATACTAGAGATCAATGAATATTTTACATAAAATCTCACGCACAATTTGTTTCATTTAGATTTATGAATAGGAAGTATTCAAGGATACACCAGATACAAGAGATCAATGAATATTTTCGATAATATCTCACATACAATTTGTTTCATTTAGATTTACAAATAGGAAGTATTCAAGGATACACCATATACTAGAGATCAATGAATATTTTCGATAATATCTCACACACAATTTGTTTCATTCAGATTTATAAATAGGAGGTGTTCAAAGGATACACCATATACTAGAGATCAATGAATATTTTCGATAATATCTCACATACAATTTGTTTCATTTAGATTTATAAATAGGAAGTATTCAAGGATACACCATATACTAGAGATCAATGAATATTTTACATAAAATCTCACGCACAATTTGTTTCACTTAGACTTATAAGTACGAAGTATTCGAGGATACACCATATACTAGAGATCAATGAATACTTGCTATAATATCTCACATACAATTTATTTCATTTAGATTTACAAATAGGAAGTATTCAAGGAAACAAACCATACTAGAGATCAATGAATATTTTCGATAATATCTCACACACAATTTGTTTCATGAAGATTTATAAATAGGAAGTATTCAAGGATACACCATATACTAGAGATCAATGAATATTTTCGATAATATCTCACACGCAATTTGTTTCATGAAGATTTATAAATAGGAAGTATTCAAGGATACACCATATACAAGAGATCAATGAATATTTTCGATAATATCTCACATACAATTTATTTCATTTAGATTTACAAATAGGAAGTATTCAAGGATACACCATATACTAGAGATCAATGAATATTTTCGATAATATCTCACATACAATTTATTTCATTTAGATTTACAAATAGGAAGTATTCAAGGATACACCGTATACTAGAGATCAATGAATATTTTCGATAATATCTCACACACAATTTGTTTCATGAAGATTTATAAATAGGAAGTATTCAAGGATACAACATATACTAGAGATCAATGAATATTTCCGATAATATCTCACATACAATTTATTTCATTTAGATTTACAAATAGGAAGTATTCAAGGATACACCATATACTAGAGATCAATGAATATTTTCGATAATATCTCACACACAATTTGTTTCATTGAGATTTATAAATAGGAGGTGTTCAAAGGATACACCATATACTAGAGATCAATGAATATTTTCGATAATATCTCACATACAATTTGTTTCATTTAGATTTACAAATAGGAAGTTTTCAAGGATACACCATATACTAGAGATCAATGAATATTTTCGATAATATCTCACATACAATTTATTTCATTTAGATTTACAAATAGGAAGTATTCAAGGATACACCATATACTAGAGATCAATGAATATTTTCGATAATATCTCACACACAATTTGTTTCATTCAGATTTATAAATAGGAGGTGTTCAAAGGATACACCATATACTAGAGATCAATGAATATTTTCGATAATATCTCACATACAATTTATTTCATTTAGATTTACAAATAGGAAGTATTCAAGGATACACCATATACTAGAGATCAATGAATATTTTCGGTAATATCTCACATACAATTTGTTTCATTTAGATTTATAAATAGGAAGTATTCAAGGATACACCATATACTAGAGATCAATGAATATTTTACATAAAATCTCACGCACAATTTGTTTCATTTAGATTTATGAATAGGAAGTATTCGAGGATACACCATATACTAGAGATCAATGAATATTTTTGATAATATCTCAAATACAATTTGTTTCATTAAGATTTATAAATAGGAAGTATTCAAGGATACACCATATACTAGAGATCAATGAATATTTTACATAAAATCTCACGCACAATTTGTTTCATTTAGATTTATGAATAGGAAGTATTCGAAGATACACCATATACTAGAGATCAATGAATATTTTCGATAATATCTCACATACAATTTATTTCATTTAGATTTACAAATAGGAAGTATTCAAGGAAACAAACTATACTAGAGATCAATGAATATTTTCGATAATATCTCACACACAATTTGTTTCATGAAGATTTATAAATAGGAAGTATTCGAGGATACACCATATACAAAAGATCAATCAATATTTTCGATAATATCTCACATACAATTTATTTCATTTAGATTTACAAATAGGAAGTATTCAAGGATACACCATATACTAGAGATCAATGAATATTTTCCATAATATCTCACACACAATTTGTTTCATGAAGATTTATAAATAGGAAGTATTCGAGGATACACCATATACTAGAGATCAATGAATATTTTCGATAATATCTCACACACAATTTGTTTCATTGAGATTTATAAATAGGAGGTGTTCAAAGGATACACCATATACTAGAGATCAATGAATATTTTCGATAATATCTCACACACAATTTGTTTCATTGAGATTTATAAATAGGAGGTGTTCAAAGGATACACCATATACTAGAGATCAATGAATATTTTCGATAATATCTCACATACAATTTGTTTCATTTAGATTTACAAATAGGAAGTATTCAAGGATACACCATATACTAGAGGTCAATGAATATTTTCGATAATATCTCACATACAATTTATTTCATTTAGATTTACAAATAGGAAGTATTCAAGGAAACAAACTATACCAGAGATCAATCAATATTTTCGATAATATCTCACATACAATTTATTTCATTTAGATTTACAAATAGGAAGTATTCAAGGATACACCATATACTAGAGATCAATGAATATTTTCGATAATATCTCACACACAATTTGTTTCATGAAGATTTATATATAGGAAGTATTCAAGGATACATCATATACTAGAGATCAATGAATATTTTACATAAAATCTCACGCACAATTTGTTTCGTTTAGATTTATGAATAGGAAGTATTCAAGGATACACCAGATACAAGAGATCAATGAATATTTTCGATAATATCTCACATACAATTTGTTTCATTTAGATTTACAAATAGGAAGTATTCAAGGATACACCATATGATAGAGATCAATGAATATTTTCGATAATATCTCACACACAATTTGTTTCATTCAGATTTATAAATAGGAGGTGTTCAAAGGCTACACCATATACTAGAGATCAATGAATATTTTCGATAATATCTCACACACAATTTGTTTCATGAAGATTTATAAATAGGAAGTATTCAAGGATACACCATATACTAGAGATCAATGAATATTTTCGATAATATCTCACATACAATTTGTTTCATTTAGATTTATAAATAAGAAGTATTCAAGGATACACCATATACTAGAGATCAATGAATATTTTACATAAAATCTCACGCACAATTAGTTTCATTTAGATTTATGAATAGGTGGTATTCGAGGATACACCATATACTAGAGATCAATGAATATTTTCTATAATATCTAACATACAATTTATTTCATTTAGATTTACAAATAGGAAGTATTCAAGGAAACAAACTATACTAGAGATCAATGAATATTTTGGATAATATCTCACGCACAATTTGTTTCATTTAGATTTATGAATAGGAAGTATTCGAGGATACACCATATACAAGAGATCAATGAATATTTTCGATAATATCTCACATACAATTTATTTCATTTAGATTTACAAATAGGAAGTATTCAAGGATACACCATATACTAGAGATCAATGAATAGTTTCGATAATATCTCACATACAATTTATTTCATTTAGATTTACAAATAGGAAGTATTCAAGGATACACCATATACTAGAGATCAATGAATATTTTCGGTAATATCTCACATACAATTTGTTTCATTTAGATTTATAAATAGGAAGTATTCAAGGATACACCATATACTAGAGATCAATGAATATTTTACATAAAATCTCACGCACAATTTGTTTCATTTAGATTTATGAATAGGAAGTATTCAAGGATACACCAGATACAAGAGATCAATGAATATTTTCGATAATATCTCACATACAATTTGTTTCATTTAGATTTACAAATAGGAAGTATTCAAGGATACACCATATACTAGAGATCAATGAATATTTTCGATAATATCTCACACACAATTTGTTTCATTCAGATTTATAAATAGGAGGTGTTCAAAGGATACACCATATACTAGAGATCAATGAATATTTTCGATAATATCTCACATACAATTTGTTTCATTTAGATTTATAAATAGGAAGTATTCAAGGATACACCATATACTAGAGATCAATGAATATTTTACATAAAATCTCACGCACAATTTGTTTCATTTAGATTTATGAATAGGAAGTATTCGAGGATACACCATATACTAGAGATCAATGAATACTTGCTATAATATCTCACATACAATTTATTTCATTTAGATTTACAAATAGGAAGTATTCAAGGAAACAAACCATACTAGAGATCAATGAATATTTTCGATAATATCTCACACACAATTTGTTTCATGAAGATTTATAAATAGGAAGTATTCAAGGATACACCATATACTAGAGATCAATGAATATTTTCGATAATATCTCACATACAATTTGTTTCATTTAGATTTATAAATAAGAAGTATTCAAGGATACACCATATACTAGAGATCAATGAATATTTTACATAAAATCTCACGCACAATTTGTTTCATTTAGATTTATGAATAGGAAGTATTCGAGGTTACACCATATACTAGAGATCAATGAATATTTTCGATAATATCTCACATACAATTTATTTCATTTAGATTTACAAATAGGAAGTATTCAAGGATACACCATATACTAGAGATCAATGAATAGTTTCGATAATATCTCACATACAATTTATTTCATTTAGATTTACAAATAGGAAGTATTCAAGGATACACCATATACTAGAGATCAATGAATATTTTCGGTAATATCTCACATACAATTTGTTTCATTCAGATTTACACATAGGAAGTATTCAAAGAAACATACTATACTAGAGATCAATGAATATTTTCGATAATATCTCATATAGAATTTGTTTCATTAATATTTATAAATAGGAAGTATTCAAGGATACACCATATACTAGAGATCAATGAATATTTTCGATAATATCTCACTTACAATTTGTTTCACTTAAATTTATAAATAGGAAGTATTCAAGGATACACCAAATACTAGAGATCCATGAATATTTTCGATAATATATCACATACAATTTGTTTCATTCAGATTTATAAGTAGGAAGTATTCAAGGATACACCATATACTAGAGATCAAAAAATATTTTCGGTGATATCTCACATACAATTTGTTTTATTAAAATAGGAAGTATTCCAGGATACACCATATACTAGAGACAAAAAATATTTTCGATAATATCTCACATAGAATTTGTTTCATTTAGATTTATGAATAAGAAGTATTTAAAGAAACACACTATACTAGAGATCAATGAATATTTTCGATAATATCTCACATACAATTTGTTTCATGAAGATTTATAAATAGGAGGTATACGAAGATACACCATATACTAGATATCAATGAATATTTTCGATAATATCTCACATACAATTTGTTTCATGAAGATTTATAAATAGAAGGTATTCAAGGATACACCATATACTAGAGATCAAAGAATATTTTCGATAACATCTCACATACAATTTGTTTCATTTAGATATATAAATAGGAAGTATTCAAGGAAATACCGGATACAAGAGATGAATGAATATTTTCGATAATATCTCACGTACAATTTGTTTCATGAAGATTTATAAATAGGAGGTATGCAAGGATACACCATATACTAGAGATCAATGAATATTTTCGATAATATCTCACATACAATTTGTTTCATTTAGATTTATGAATAGGAAGTATTCCAGGATACACCATATACTAGAGATCAATGAATATTTTCTATAATATCTCACACACAATTTGTTTCATTTAGATATATAAATAGCAAGCATTCAAGGATACACCATATACTAGAGATCAATGAATATTTTCGATAATATCTCACACACAATTTGTTTCATTTAGATTTATAAATAGGAAGTATTCAAGGAAACACACTATACTAGAGATCAATGAATATTTTCGATAATATCTCACATACAATTTGTTTCATTTAGATTTATAAATAGGAAGTATTCAAGGATACATCATATCCTAGAGATCAGTGAATATTTTCGATAATATCTCACATACAATTTGTTTCATTTAGATTTATAAATAGGAAGTATTCAAGGATACAACATATACTAGAGATCAATGAATATTTTCGATAATATCTCACATACAATTTGTTTCATTTAGATTTATAAATAGGAAGTATTCAAGGATACACCATATAATAGAGATCAATGAATATTTTCGATAATATCTCACACACAATTTGTTTCATTCAGATTTATAAATAGGAGGTGTTCAAAGGATACACCATATACTAGAGATCAATGAATATTTTCGATAATATCTCACATACAATTTGTTTCATTTAGATTTATAAATAGGAAGTATTCAAGGATACACCATATACTAGAGATCAATGAATATTTTACATAAAATTTCACGCACAATTTGTTTCATTTAGATTTATGAATAGGAAGTATTCGAGGATACACCATATACTAGAGATCAATGAATACTTGCTATAATATCTCACATACAATTTATTTCATTTAGATTTACAAATAGGAAGTATTCAAGGAAACAAACCATACTAGAAATCAATGAATATTTTCGATAATGTCTCACACACAATTTGTTTCATGAAGATTTATAAATAGGAAGTATTCAAGGATACACCATATACTAGAGATCAATGAATATTTTCGATAATATCTCACATACAATTTGTTTCATTTAGATTTATAAATAAGAAGTATTCAAGGATACACCATATACTAGAGATCAATGAATATTTTACATAAAATCTCACGCACAATTAGTTTCATTTAGATTTATGAATAGGTGGTATTCGAGGATACACCATATACTAGAGATCAATGAATATTTTCAATAATATCTCACATACAATTTATTTCATTTAGATTTACAAATAGGAAGTATTCAAGGAAACAAACTATACTAGAGATCAATGAGTATTTTCGATAATATCTCACGCACAATTTGTTTCATTTAGATTTATGAATAGGAAGTATTCGAGGATACACCATATACAAGAGATCAATGAATATTTTCGATAATATCTCACATACAATTTATTTCATTTAGATTTACAAATAGGAAGTATTCAAGGATACACCATATACTAGAGATCAATGAATAGTTTCGATAATATCTCACATACAATTTATTTCATTTAGATTTACAAATAGGAAGTATTCAAGGATACACCATATACTAGAGATCAATGAATATTTTCGGTAATATCTCACATACAATTTGTTTCATTTAGATTTATAAATAGGAAGTATTCAAGGATACACCATATACTAGAGATCAATGAATATTTTACATAAAATCTCACGCACAATTTGTTTCATTTAGATTTACGAATAGGAAGTATTCGAGGATACACCATATACTAGAGATCAATGAATATTTTTGATAATATCTCAAATACAATTTGTTTCATTAAGATTTATAAATAGGAAGTATTCAAGGATACACCATATACTAGAGATCAATGAATATTTTACATAAAATCTTACGCACAATTTGTTTCATTTAGATTTATGAATAGGAAGTATTCGAGGATACACCATATACTAGAGATCAATGAATATTTTCGATAATATCTCACATACAATTTATTTCATTTAGATTTACAAATAGGAAGTATTCAAGGAAACAAACTATACTAGAGATCAATGAATATTTTCCATAATATCTCACACACAATTTGTTTCATGAAGATTTATAAATAGGAAGTATTCGAGGATACACCATATACAAAAGATCAATCAATATTTTCGATAATATCTCACATACAATTTATTTCATTTAGATTTACAAATAGGAAGTATTCAAGGATACACCATATACTAGAGATCAATGAATATTTTCGATAATATCTCACACACAATTTGTTTCATGAAGATTTATATATAGGAAGTATTCAACAATACATCATATACTAGAGATCAATGAATATTTTACATAAAATCTCACGCACAATTTGTTTCATTTAGATTTATGAATAGGAAGTATTCAAGGATACACCAGATACAAGAGATCAATGAATATTTTCGATAATATCTCACATACAATTTGTTTCATTTAGATTTATAAATAGGAAGTATTCAAGGATACATCATATCCTAGAGATCAGTGAATATTTTCGATAATATCTCACATACAATTTGTTTCATTTAGATTTATAAATAGGAAGTATTCAAGGATACAACATATACTAGAGATCAATGAATATTTTCGATAATATCTCACATACAATTTGTTTCATTTAGATTTATAAATAGGAAGTATTCAAGGATACACCATATAATAGAGATCAATGAATATTTTCGATAATATCTCACACACAATTTGTTTCATTCAGATTTATAAATAGGAGGTGTTCAAAGGATACACCATATACTAGAGATCAATGAATATTTTCGATAATATCTCACATACAATTTGTTTCATTTAGATTTATAAATAGGAAGTATTCAAGGATACACCATATACTAGAGATCAATGAATATTTTACATAAAATTTCACGCACAATTTGTTTCATTTAGATTTATGAATAGGAAGTATTCGAGGATACACCATATACTAGAGATCAATGAATACTTGCTATAATATCTCACATACAATTTATTTCATTTAGATTTACAAATAGGAAGTATTCAAGGAAACAAACCATACTAGAAATCAATGAATATTTTCGATAATGTCTCACACACAATTTGTTTCATGAAGATTTATAAATAGGAAGTATTCAAGGATACACCATATACTAGAGATCAATGAATATTTTCGATAATATCTCACATACAATTTGTTTCATTTAGATTTATAAATAAGAAGTATTCAAGGATACACCATATACTAGAGATCAATGAATATTTTACATAAAATCTCACGCACAATTAGTTTCATTTAGATTTATGAATAGGTGGTATTCGAGGATACACCATATACTAGAGATCAATGAATATTTTCAATAATATCTCACATACAATTTATTTCATCTAGATTTACAAATAGGAAGTATTCAAGGAAACAAACTATACTAGAGATCAATGAATATTTTGGATAATATCTCACGCACAATTTGTTTCATTTAGATTTATGAATAGGAAGTATTCGAGGATACACCATATACAAGAGATCAATGAATATTTTCGATAATATCTCACATACAATTTATTTCATTTAGATTTACAAATAGGAAGTATTCAAGGATACACCATATACTAGAGATCAATGAATAGTTTCGATAATATCTCACATACAATTTATTTCATTTAGATTTACAAATAGGAAGTATTCAAGGATACACCATATACTAGAGATCAATGAATATTTTCGGTAATATCTCACATACAATTTGTTTCATTTAGATTTATAAATAGGAAGTATTCAAGGATACACCATATACTAGAGATCAATGAATATTTTACATAAAATCTCACGCACAATTTGTTTCATTTAGATTTATGAATAGGAAGTATTCAAGGATACGCCAGATACAAGAGATCAATGAATATTTTCGATAATATCTCACATACAATTTGTTTCATTTAGATTTACAAATAGGAAGTATTCAAGGATACACCATATACTAGAGATCAATGAATATTTTCGATAATATCTCACACACAATTTGTTTCATTCAGATTTATAAATAGGAGGTGTTCAAAGGATACACCATATACTAGAGATCAATAAATATTTTCGATAATATCTCACATACAATTTGTTTCATTTAGATTTATAAATAGGAAGTATTCAAGGATACACCATATACTAGAGATCAATGAATATTTTACATAAAATCTCACGCACAATTTGTTTCATTTAGATTTATGATTAGGAAGTATTCGAGGATACACCATATACTAGAGATCAATGAATACTTGCTATAATATCTCACATACAATTTATTTCATTTAGATTTACAAATAGGAAGTATTCAAGGAAACAAACCATACTAGAGATCAATGAATATTTTCGATAATATCTCACACACAATTTGTTTCATGAAGATTTATAAATAGGAAGTATTCAAGGATACACCATATACTAGAGATCAATGAATATTTTCGATAATATTTCACATACAATTTGTTTCATTTAGATTTATAAATAAGAAGTATTCAAGGATACACCATATACTAGAGATCAATGGATATTTTACATAAAATCTCACGCACAATTTGTTTCATTTAGATTTATGAATAGGAAGTATTCGAGGTTACACCATATACTAGAGATCAATGAATATTTTCGATAATATCTCACATACAATTTATTTCATTTAGATTTACAAATAGGAAGTATTCAAGGATACACCATATACTAGAGATCAATGAATAGTTTCGATAATATCTCACATACAATTTATTTCATTTAGATTTACAAATAGGAAGTATTCAAGGATACACCATATACTAGAGATCAATGAATATTTTCGGTAATATCTCACATACAATTTGTTTCATTTAGATTTATAAATAGGAAGTATTCAAGGATACACAATATACTAGAGATCAATGAATATTTTACATAAAATCTCACGCACAATTTGTTTCATTTAGATTTATGAATAGGAAGTATTCGAGGATACACCATATACTAGAGATCAATGAATATTTTTGATAATATCTCAAATACAATTTGTTTCATTAAGATTTATAAATAGGAAGTATTCAAGGATACACCATATACTAGAGATCAATGAATATTTTCGATAACATCTCACATACAATTTGTTTCATTTAGATTTATAAATAGGAAGTATTCAAGGAAATACCGGATACAAGAGATGAATGAATATTTTCGATAATATCTCACATACAATTTGTTTCATGAAGATTTATAAATAGTAGGTATTCAAGGATACACCATATACTAGAGACCAATGAATATTTTCGATAATATCTCACATACAATTTGTTTCATTTAGATTTACACATAAGAAGTATTTAAGGATACCCCATATACTAGAGATCAATGAATATTTTCGATAATATCTCACAGACAATTTGTTTCATGAAGATTTATAAATAGGAGGTGGTCAAGGATACATCATATCCTAGAGATCAATGATATTTTCGATAATATCTCACATACAATTTGTTTCATTCAGATTTACACATAGGAAGTATTCAAAGAAACATACTATACTAGAGATCAATGAATATTTTCGATAATATCTCATATAGAATTTGTTTCATTAATATTTATAAATAGGAAGTATTCAAGGATACACCATATACTAGAGATCAATGAATATTTTCGATAATATCTCACTTACAATTTGTTTCACTTAAATTTATAAATAGGAAGTATTCAAGGATACACCAAATACTAGAGATCCATGAATATTTTCGATAATATATCACATACAATTTGTTTCATTCAGATTTATAAGTAGGAAGTATTCAAGGATACACCATATACTAGAGATCAAAAAATAGTTTCGATAATATCTCACACACAATTTGTTTCATGAAGATTTTTAAATAGTAGGTATTCGAAGATACACCATAAACTAGAAATCAATGAATATTTTCAATAATATCTCACACACAATTTGTTTCATTTAGATTTATGAATAGAAAGTATTCGAAGATACACCATATATTAGAGATCAATAAATATTTTCGGTGATATCTCACATACAATTTGTTTTATTAAAATAGGAAGTATTCCAGGATACACCATATACTAGAGACAAAAAATATTTTCGATAATATCTCACATAGAATTTGTTTCATTTAGATTTATGAATAAGAAGTATTTAAAGAAACACACTATACTAGAGATCAATGAATATTTTCGATAATATCTCACATACAATTTGTTTCATGAAGATTTATAAATAGGAGGTATACGAAGATACACCATATACTAGATATCAATGAATATTTTCGATAATATCTCACATACAATTTGTTTCATGAAGATTTATAAATAGAAGGTATTCAAGGATACACCATATACTAGAGATCAATGAATATTTTCGATAACATCTCACATACAATTTGTTTCATTTAGATATATAAATAGGAAGTATTCAAGGAAATACCGGATACAAGAGATGAATGAATATTTTCGATAATATCTCACGTACAATTTGTTTCATGAAGATTTATAAATAGGAGGTATGCAAGGATACACCATATACTAGAGATCAATGAATATTTTCGATAATATCTCACATACAATTTGTTTCATTTAGATTTATGAATAGGAAGTATTCCAGGATACACCATATACTAGAGATCAATGAATTATTTCTATAATATCTCACACACAATTTGTTTCATTTAGATATATAAATAGCAAGCATTCAAGGATACACCATATACTAGAGATCAATGAATATTTTCGATAATATCTCACACACAATTTGTTTCATTTAGATTTATAAATAGGAAGTATTCAAGGAAACACACTATACTAGAGATCAATGAATATTTTCGATAATATCTCACATACAATTTGTTTCATTTAGATTTATAAATAGGAAGTATTCAAGGATACATCATATCCTAGAGATCAGTGAATATTTTCGATAATATCTCACATACAATTTGTTTCATTTAGATTTATAAATAGGAAGTATTCAAGGATACAACATATACTAGAGATCAATGAATATTTTCGATAATATCTCACATACAATTTGTTTCATTTAGATTTATAAATAGGAAGTATTCAAGGATACACCATATAATAGAGATCAATGAATATTTTCGATAATATCTCACACACAATTTGTTTCATTCAGATTTATAAATAGGAGGTGTTCAAAGGATACACCATATACTAGAGATCAATGAATATTTTCGATAATATCTCACATACAATTTGTTTCATTTAGATTAATAAATAGGAAGTATTCAAGGATACACCATATACTAGAGATCAATGAATATTTTACATAAAATTTCACGCACAATTTGTTTCATTTAGATTTATGAATAGGAAGTATTCGAGGATACACCATATACTAGAGATCAATGAATACTTGCTATAATATCTCACATACAATTTATTTCATTTAGATTTACAAATAGGAAGTATTCAAGGAAACAAACCATACTAGAAATCAATGAATATTTTCGATAATGTCTCACACACAATTTGTTTCATGAAGATTTATAAATAGGAAGTATTCAAGGATACACCATATACTAGAGATCAATGAATATTTTCGATAATATCTCACATACAATTTGTTTCATTTAGATTTATAAATAAGAAGTATTCAAGGATACACCATATACTAGAGATCAATGAATATTTTACATAAAATCTCACGCACAATTAGTTTCATTTAGATTTATGAATAGGTGGTATTCGAGGATACACCATATACTAGAGATCAATGAATATTTTCAATAATATCTCACATACAATTTATTTCATTTAGATTTACAAATAGGAAGTATTCAAGGAAACAAACTATACTAGAGATCAATGAATATTTTCGATAATATCTCACGCACAATTTGTTTCATTTAGATTTATGAATAGGAAGTATTCGAGGATACACCATATACAAGAGATCAATGAATATTTTCGATAATATCTCACATACAATTTATTTCATTTAGATTTACAAATAGGAAGTATTCAAGGATACACCATATACTAGAGATCAATGAATAGTTTCGATAATATCTCACATACAATTTATTTCATTTAGATTTACAAATAGGAAGTATTCAAGGATACACCATATACTAGAGATCAATGAATATTTTCGGTAATATCTCACATACAATTTGTTTCATTTAGATTTATAAATAGGAAGTATTCAAGGATACACCATATACTAGAGATCAATGAATATTTTACATAAAATCTCACGCACAATTTGTTTCATTTAGATTTACGAATAGGAAGTATTCGAGGATACACCATATACTAGAGATCAATGAATATTTTTGATAATATCTCAAATACAATTTGTTTCATTAAGATTTATAAATAGGAAGTATTCAAGGATACACCATATACTAGAGATCAATGAATATTTTACATAAAATCTTACGCACAATTTGTTTCATTTAGATTTATGAATAGGAAGTATTCGAGGATACACCATATACTAGAGATCAATGAATATTTTCGATAATATCTCACATACAATTTATTTCATTTAGATTTACAAATAGGAAGTATTCAAGGAAACAAACTATACTAGAGATCAATGAATATTTTCCATAATATCTCACACACAATTTGTTTCATGAAGATTTATAAATAGGAAGTATTCGAGGATACACCATATACAAAAGATCAATCAATATTTTCGATAATATCTCACATACAATTTATTTCATTTAGATTTACAAATAGGAAGTATTCAAGGATACACCATATACTAGAGATCAATGAATATTTTCGATAATATCTCACACACAATTTGTTTCATGAAGATTTATATATAGGAAGTATTCAACAATACATCATATACTAGAGATCAATGAATATTTTACATAAAATCTCACGCACAATTTGTTTCATTTAGATTTATGAATAGGAAGTATTCAAGGATACACCAGATACAAGAGATCAATGAATATTTTCGATAATATCTCACATACAATTTGTTTCATTTAGATTTATAAATAGGAAGTATTCAAGGATACATCATATCCTAGAGATCAGTGAATATTTTCGATAATATCTCACATACAATTTGTTTCATTTAGATTTATAAATAGGAAGTATTCAAGGATACAACATATACTAGAGATCAATGAATATTTTCGATAATATCTCACATACAATTTGTTTCATTTAGATTTATAAATAGGAAGTATTCAAGGATACACCATATAATAGAGATCAATGAATATTTTCGATAATATCTCACACACAATTTGTTTCATTCAGATTTATAAATAGGAGGTGTTCAAAGGATACACCATATACTAGAGATCAATGAATATTTTCGATAATATCTCACATACAATTTGTTTCATTTAGATTTATAAATAGGAAGTATTCAAGGATACACCATATACTAGAGATCAATGAATATTTTACATAAAATTTCACGCACAATTTGTTTCATTTAGATTTATGAATAGGAAGTATTCGAGGATACACCATATACTAGAGATCAATGAATACTTGCTATAATATCTCACATACAATTTATTTCATTTAGATTTACAAATAGGAAGTATTCAAGGAAACAAACCATACTAGAAATCAATGAATATTTTCGATAATGTCTCACACACAATTTGTTTCATGAAGATTTATAAATAGGAAGTATTCAAGGATACACCATATACTAGAGATCAATGAATATTTTCGATAATATCTCACATACAATTTGTTTCATTTAGATTTATAAATAAGAAGTATTCAAGGATACACCATATACTAGAGATCAATGAATATTTTACATAAAATCTCACGCACAATTAGTTTCATTTAGATTTATGAATAGGTGGTATTCGAGGATACACCATATACTAGAGATCAATGAATATTTTCAATAATATCTCACATACAATTTATTTCATTTAGATTTACAAATAGGAAGTATTCAAGGAAACAAACTATACTAGAGATCAATGAATATTTTCGATAATATCTCACGCACAATTTGTTTAATTTAGATTTATGAATAGGAAGTATTCGAGGATACACCATATACAAGAGATCAATGAATATTTTCGATATCTCACATACAATTTATTTCATTTAGATTTACAAATAGGAAGTATTCAAGGATACACCATATACTAGAGATCAATGAATAGTTTCGATAATATCTCACATACAATTTATTTCATTTAGATTTACAAATAGGAAGTATTCAAGGATACACCATATACTAGAGATCAATGAATATTTTCGGTAATATCTCACATACAATTTGTTTCATTTAGATTTATAAATAGGAAGTATTCAAGGATACACCATATACTAGAGATCAATGAATATTTTACATAAAATCTCATGCACAATTTGTTTCATTTAGATTTACGAATAGGAAGTATTCGAGGATACACCATATACTAGAGATCAATGAATATTTTTGATAATATCTCAAATACAATTTGTTTCATTAAGATTTATAAATAGGAAGTATTCAAGGATACACCATATACTAGAGATCAATGAATATTTTACATAAAATCTTACGCACAATTTGTTTCATTTAGATTTATGAATAGGAAGTATTCGAGGATACACCATATACTAGAGATCAATGAATATTTTCGATAATATCTCACATACAATTTATTTCATTTAGATTTACAAATAGGAAGTATTCAAGGATACACCATATACTAGAGATCAATGAATATTTTCGATAATATCTCACACACAATTTGTTTCATGAAGATTTATAAATAGGAAGTATTCAAGGATACAACATATACTAGAGATCAATGAATATTTCCGATAATATCTCACATACAATTTATTTCATTTAGATTTACAAATAGGAAGTATTCAAGGAAACAAACTATACTAGAGATCAATGAATATTTTCCATAATATCTCACACACAATTTGTTTCATGAAGATTTATAAATAGGAAGTATTCGAGGATACACCATATACAAAAGATCAATCAATATTTTCGATAATATCTCACATACAATTTATTTCATTTAGATTTACAAATAGGAAGTATTCAAGGATACACCATATACTAGAGATCAATGAATATTTTCGATAATATCTCACACACAATTTGTTTCATGAAGATTTATATATAGGAAGTATTCAACAATACATCATATACTAGAGATCAATGAATATTTTATATAAAATCTCACGCACAATTTGTTTCATTTAGATTTATGAATAGGAAGTATTCAAGGATACACCAGATACAAGAGATCAATGAATATTTTCGATAATATCTCACATACAATTTGTTTCATTTAGATTTACAAATAGGAAGTATTCAAGGATACACCATATACTAGAGATCAATGAATATTTTCGATAATATCTCACACACAATTTGTTTCATTCAGATTTATAAATAGGAGGTGTTCAAAGGATACACCATATACTAGAGATCAATGAATATTTTCGATAATATCTCACATACAATTTGCTTCATTTAGATTTATAAATAGGAAGTATTCAAGGATACACCATATACTAGAGATCAATGAATATTTTACATAAAATCTCACGCACAATTTGTTTCATTTAGACTTATAAGTACGAAGTATTCGAGGATACACCATATACTAGAGATCAATGAATACTTGCTATAATATCTCACATACAATTTATTTCATTTAGATTTACAAATAGGAAGTATTCAAGGAAACAAACCATACTAGAGATCAATGAATATTTTCGATAATATCTCACACACAATTTGTTTCATGAAGATTTATAAATAGGAAGTATTCAAGGATATACCATAGACTAGAGATCAATGAATATTTTCGATAATATCTCACACGCAATTTGTTTCATGAAGATTTATAAATAGGAAGTATTCAAGGATACACCATATACAAGAGATCAATGAATATTTTCGATAATATCTCACATACAATTTATTTCATTTAGATTTACAAATAGGAAGTATTCAAGGATACACCATATACTAGAGATCAATGAATATTTTCGATAATATCTCACATACAATTTATTTCATTTAGATTTACAAATAGGAAGTATTCAAGGATACACCGTATACTAGAGATCAATGAATATTTTCGATAATATCTCACACACAATTTGTTTCATGAAGATTTATAAATAGGAAGTATTCAAGGATACAACATATACTAGAGATCAATGAATATTTCCGATAATATCTCACATACAATTTATTTCATTTAGATTTACAAATAGGAAGTATTCAAGGATACACCATATACTAGAGATCAATGAATATTTTCGATAATATCTCACACACAATTTGTTTCATTGAGATTTATAAATAGGAGGTGTTCAAAGGATACACCATATACTAGAGATCAATGAATATTTTCGATAATATCTCACATACAATTTGTTTCATTTAGATTTACAAATAGGAAGTATTCAAGGATACACCATATACTAGAGATCAATGAATATTTTCGATAATATCTCACATACAATTTATTTCATTTAGATTTACAAATAGGAAGTATTCAAGGATACACCATATACTAGAGATCAATGAATATTTTCGATAATATCTCACACACAATTTGTTTCATTCAGATTTATAAATAGGAGGTGTTCAAAGGATACACCATATACTAGAGATCAATGAATATTTTCGATAATATCTCACATACAATTTATTTCATTTAGATTTACAAATAGGAAGTATTCAAGGATACACCATATACTAGAGATCAATGAATATTTTCGGTAATATCTCACATACAATTTGTTTCATTTAGATTTATAAATAGGAAGTTTTCAAGGATACACCATATACTAGAGATCAATGAATATTTTACATAAAATCTCACGCACAATTTGTTTCATTTAGATTTATGAATAGGAAGTATTCGAGGATACACCATATACTAGAGATCAATGAATATTTTTGATAATATCTCAAATACAATTTGTTTCATTAAGATTTATAAATAGGAAGTATTCAAGGATACACCATATACTAGAGATCAATGAATATTTTACATAAAATCTCACGCACAATTTGTTTCATTTAGATTTATGAATAGGAAGTATTCGAGGATACACCATATACTAGAGATCAATGAATATTTTCGATAATATCTCACATACAATTTATTTCATTTAGATTTACAAATAGGAAGTATTCAAGGAAACAAACTATACTAGAGATCAATGAATATTTTCGATAATATCTCACACACAATTTGTTTCATGAAGATTTATAAATAGGAAGTATTCGAGGATACACCATATACAAAAGATCAATCAATATTTTCGATAATATCTCACATACAATTTGTTTCATTTAGATTTACAAATAGGAAGTATTCAAGGATACACCATATACTAGAGATCAATGAATATTTTCCATAATATCTCACACACAATTTGTTTCATTGAGATTTATAAATAGGAGGTGTTCAAAGGATACACCATATACTAGAGATCAATGAATATTTTCGATAATATCTCACACACAATTTGTTTCATTGAGATTTATAAATAGGAGGTGTTCAAAGGATACACCATATACTAGAGATCAATGAATATTTTCGATAATATCTCACACACAATTTGTTTCATTGAGATTTATAAATAGGAGGTGTTCAAAGGATACACCATATACTAGAGATCAATGAATATTTTCGATAATATCTCACATACAATTTGTTTCATTTAGATTTACAAATAGGAAGTATTCAAGGATACACCATATACTAGAGATCAATGAATATTTTCGATAATATCTCACATACAATTTATTTCATTTAGATTTACAAATAGGAAGTATTCAAGGAAACAAACTATACTAGAGATCAATGAATATTTTCGATAATATCTCACACACAATTTGTTTCATGAAGATTTATAAATAGGAAGTATTCGAGGATACACCATATACAAAAGATCAATCAATATTTTCGATAATATCTCACATACAATTTATTTCATTTAGATTTACAAATAGGAAGTATTCAAGGATACACCATATACTAGAGATCAATGAATATTTTCGATAATATCTCACACACAATTTGTTTCATGAAGATTTATATATAGGAAGTATTCAAGGATACATCATATACTAGAGATCAATGAATATTTTACATAAAATCTCACGCACAATTTGTTTCATTTAGATTTATGAATAGGAAGTATTCAAGGATACACCAGATACAAGAGATCAATGAATATTTTCGATAATATCTCACATACAATTTGTTTCATTTAGATTTATAAATAGGAAGTATTCAAGGAAACACACTATACTAGAGATCAATGAATATTTTCGATAATATCTCACATACAATTTGTTTCATTTAGATTTATAAATAGGAAGTATTCAAGGATACACCATATACAAGAGATCAATGAATATTTTCGATAATATCTCACATACAATTTGTTTAATTTAGATTTACAAATAGGAAGTATTCAAGGATACACCATATGATAGAGATCAATGAATATTTTCGATAATATCTCACACACAATTTGTTTCATTCAGATTTATAAATAGGAAGTATTCAAGGATACACCATATACTAGAGATCAATGAATATTTTACATAAAATCCCACGCACAATTTGTTTCATTTAGATTTATGAATAGGAAGTATTCGAGGATACACCATATACTAGAGATCAATGAATACTTGCTATAATATCTCACATACAATTTATTTCATTTAGATTTACAAATAGGAAGTATTCAAGGAAACAAACCATACTAGAGATCAATGAATATTTTCGATAATATCTCACACACAATTTGTTTCATGAAGATTTATAAATAGGAAGTATTCAAGGATACACCATATACTAGAGATCAATGAATATTTTCGATAATATCTCACATACAATTTGTTTCATTTAGATTTATAAATAAGAAGTATTCAAGGATACACCATATACTAGAGATCAATGAATATTTTACATAAAATCTCACGCACAATTAGTTTCATTTAGATTTATGAATAGGTGGTATTCGAGGATACACCATATACTAGAGATCAATGAATATTTTCTATAATATCTCACATACAATTTATTTCATTTAGATTTACAAATAGGAAGTATTCAAGGAAACAAACTATACTAGAGATCAATGAATATTTTGGATAATATCTCACGCACAATTTGTTTCATTTAGATTTATGAATAGGAAGTATTCGAGGATACACCATATACTAGAGATCAATGAATATTTTTGATAATATCTCAAATACAATTTGTTTCATTAAGATTTATAAATAGGAAGTATTCAAGGATACACCATATACTAGAGATCAATGAATATTTTACATAAAATCTCACGCACAATTTGTTTCATTTAGATTTATGAATAGGAAGTATTCGAGGATACACCATATACTAGAGATCAATGAATATTTTCGATAATATCTCACATACAATTTATTTCATTTAGATTTACAAATAGGAAGTATTCAAGGAAACAAACTATACTAGAGATCAATGAATATTTTCGATAATATCTCACACACAATTTGTTTCATGAAGATTTATAAATAGGAAGTATTCGAGGATACACCATATACAAAAGATCAATCAATATTTTCGATAATATCTCACATACAATTTGTTTCATTTAGATTTACAAATAGGAAGTATTCAAGGATACACCATATACTAGAGATCAATGAATATTTTCCATAATATCTCACACACAATTTGTTTCATTGAGATTTATAAATAGGAGGTGTTCAAAGGATACACCATATACTAGAGATCGATGAATATTTTCGATAATATCTCACACACAATTTGTTTCATTGAGATTTATAAATAGGAGGTGTTCAAAGGATACACCATATACTAGAGATCAATGAATATTTTCGATAATATCTCACACACAATTTGTTTCATTGAGATTTATAAATAGGAGGTGTTCAAAGGATACACCATATACTAGAGATCAATGAATATTTTCGATAATATCTCACATACAATTTGTTTCATTTAGATTTACAAATAGGAAGTATTCAAGGATACACCATATACTAGAGATCAATGAATATTTTCGATAATATCTCACATACAATTTATTTCATTTAGATTTACAAATAGGAAGTATTCAAGGAAACAAACTATACTAGAGATCAATGAATATTTTCGATAATATCTCACACACAATTTGTTTCATGAAGATTTATAAATAGGAAGTATTCGAGGATACACCATATACAAAAGATCAATCAATATTTTCGATAATATCTCACATACAATTTATTTCATTTAGATTTACAAATAGGAAGTATTCAAGGATACACCATATACTAGAGATCAATGAATATTTTCGATAATATCTCACACACAATTTGTTTCATGAAGATTTATATATAGGAAGTATTCAAGGATACATCATATACTAGAGATCAATGAATATTTTACATAAAATCTCACGCACAATTTGTTTCATTTAGATTTATGAATAGGAAGTATTCAAGGATACACCAGATACAAGAGATCAATGAATATTTTCGATAATATCTCACATACAATTTGTTTCATTTAGATTTATAAATAGGAAGTATTCAAGGAAACACATTATACTAGAGATCAATGAATATTTTCGATAATATCTCACATACAATTTGTTTCATTTAGATTTATAAATATGAAGTATTCAAGGATTCAACATATACTAGAGATCAATGAATATTTTCGATAATATCTCACATACAATTTGTTTCATTTAGGTTTATAAATAGGAAGTATTCAAGGAAACAACATATACTAGAGATCAATGAATATTTTCGATAATATCTCACATACAATTTGTTTCATTTAGATTTATAAATAGGAAGTATTCAAGGATACACCATATGATAGAGATCAATGAATATTTTCGATAATATCTCACACACAATTTGTTTCATTCAGATTTATAAATAGGAGGTCTTCAAAGGCTACACCATATACTAGAGATCAATGAATATTTTCGATAATATCTCACATACAATTTGTTTCATTTAGATTTATAAATAGGAAGTATTCAAGGATACACCATATACTAGAGATCAATGAATATTTTACATAAAATCTCACGCACAATTTGTTTCATTTAGATTTATGAATAGGAAGTATTCGAGGATACACCATATACTAGAGATCAATGAATACTTGCTATAATATCTCACATACAATTTATTTCATTTAGATTTACAAATAGGAAGTATTCAAGGAAACAAACCATACTAGAGATCAATGAATATTTTCGATAATATCTCACACACAATTTGTTTCTTGAAGATTTATAAATAGGAAGTATTCAAGGATACACCATATACTAAAGATCAATGAATATTTTCGATAATATCTCACATACAATTTGTTTCATTTAGATTTATAAATAAGAAGTATTCAAGGATACACCATATACTAGAGATCAATGAATATTTTACATAAAATCTCACGCACAATTAGTTTCATTTAGATTTATGAATAGGTGGTATTCGAGGATACACCATATACTAGAGATCAATGAATATTTTCTATAATATCTCACATACAATTTATTTCATTTAGATTTACAAATAGGAAGTATTCAAGGAAACAAACTATACTAGAGATCAATGAATATTTTGGATAATATCTCACGCACAATTTGTTTCATTTAGATTTATGAATAGGAAGTATTCGAGGATACACCATATACAAGAGATCAATGAATATTTTCGATAATATCTCACATACAATTTATTTCATTTAGATTTACAAATAGGAAGTATTCAAGGATACACCATATACTAGAGATCAATGAATAGTTTCGATAATATCTCACATACAATTTATTTCATTTAGATTTACAAATAGGAAGTATTCAAGGATACACCATATATTAGAGATCAATGAATATTTTCGGTAATATCTCACATACAATTTGTTTCATTTAGATTTATAAATAGGAAGTATTCAAGGATACACCATATACTAGAGATCAATGAATATTTTACATAAAATCTCACGCACAATTTGTTTCATTTAGATTTATGAATAGGAAGTATTCGAGGATACACCATATACTAGAGATCAATGAATATTTTTGATAATATCTCAAATACAATTTGTTTCATTAAGATTTATAAATAGGAAGTATTCAAGGATACACCATATACTAGAGATCAATGAATATTTTACATAAAATCTCACGCACAATTTGTTTCATTTAGATTTATGAATAGGAAGTATTCGAGGATACACCATATACTAGAGATCAATGAATATTTTCGATAATATCTCACATACAATTTATTTCATTTAGATTTACAAATAGGAAGTATTCAAGGAAACAAACTATACTAGAGATCAATGAATATTTTCCATAATATCTCACACACAATTTGTTTCATGAAGATTTATAAATAGGAAGTATTCGAGGATACACCATATACAAAAGATCAATCAATATTTTCGATAATATCTCACATACAATTTATTTCATTTAGATTTACAAATAGGAAGTATTCAAGGATACACCATATACTAGAGAGCAATGAATATTTTCGATAATATCTCACACACAATTTGTTTCATGAAGATTTATATATAGGAAGTATTCAACAATACATCATATACTAGAGATCAATGAATATTTTACATAAAATCTCACGCACAATTTGTTTCATTTAGATTTATGAATAGGAAGTATTCAAGGATACACCAGATACAAGAGATCAATGAATATTTTCGATAATATCTCACATACAATTTGTTTCATTTAGATTTACAAATAGGAAGTATTCAAGGATACACCATATACTAGAGATCAATGAATATTTTCGATAATATCTCACACACAATTTGTTTCATTCAGATTTATAAATAGGAGGTGTTCAAAGGATACACCATATACTAGAGATCAATGAATATTTTCGATAATATCTCACATACAATTTGTTTCATTTAGATTTATAAATAGGAAGTATTCAAGGATACACCATATACTAGAGATCAATGAATATTTTACATAAAATCTCACGCACAATTTGTTTCATTTAGATTTATGAATAGGAAGTATTCGAGGATACACCATATACTAGAGATCAATGAATACTTGCTATAATATCTCACATACAATTTATTTCATTTAGATTTACAAATAGGAAGTATTCAAGGAAACAAACCATACTAGAGATCAATGAATATTTTCGATAATATCTCACACACAATTTGTTTCATGAAGATTTATAAATAGGAAGTATTCAAGGATACACCATATACTAGAGATCAATGAATATTTTCGATAATATCTCACATACAATTTGTTTCATTTAGATTTATAAATAAGAAGTATTCAAGGATACACCATATACTAGAGATCAATGAATATTTTACATAAAATCTCACGCACAATTTGTTTCATTTAGATTTATGAATAGGAAGTATTCGAGGTTACACCATATACTAGAGATCAATGAATACTTGCTATAATATCTCACATACAATTTATTTCATTTAGATTTACAAATAGGAAGTATTCAAGGAAACAAACCATACTAGAGATCAATGAATATTTTCGATAATATCTCACACACAATTTGTTTCATGAAGATTTATAAATAGGAAGTATTCAAGGATACACCATATACTAGAGATCAATGAATATTTTCGATAATATCTCACATACAATTTATTTCATTTAGATTTACAAATAGGAAGTATTCAAGGATACACCATATACTAGAGATCAATGAATAGTTTCGATAATATCTCACATACAATTTATTTCATTTAGATTTACAAATAGGAAGTATTCAAGGATACACCATATACTAGAGATCAATGAATATTTTCGGTAATATCTCACATACAATTTGTTTCATTTAGATTTATAAATAGGAAGTATTCAAGGATACACCATATACTAGAGATCAATGAATATTTTACATAAAATCTCACGCACAATTTGTTTCATTTAGATTTATGAATAGGAAGTATTCGAGGATACACCATATACTAGAGATCAATGAATATTTTTGATAATATCTCAAATACAATTTGTTTCATTAAGATTTATAAATAGGAAGTATTCAAGGATACACCATATACTAGAGATCAATGAATATTTTCGATAACATCTCACATACAATTTGTTTCATTTAGATTTATAAATAGGAAGTATTCAAGGAAATACCGGATACAAGAGATGAATGAATATTTTCGATAATATCTCACATACAATTTGTTTCATGAAGATTTATAAATAGTAGGTATTCAAGGATACACCATATACTAGAGACCAATGAATATTTTCGATAATATCTCACATACAATTTGTTTCATTTAGATTTACACATAAGAAGTATTTAAGGATACCCCATATACTAGAGATCAATGAATAGTTTCGATAATATCTCACAGACAATTTGTTTCATGAAGATTTATAAATAGGAGGTGGTCAAGGATACATCATATCCTAGAGATCAATGATATTTTCGATAATATCTCACATACAATTTGTTTCATTCAGATTTACACATAGGAAGTATTCAAAGAAACATACTATACTAGAGATCAATGAATATTTTCGATAATATCTCATATAGAATTTGTTTCATTAATATTTATAAATAGGAAGTATTCAAGGATACACCATATACTAGAGATCAATGAATATTTTCGATAATATCTCACTTACAATTTGTTTCACTTAAATTTATAAATAGGAAGTATTCAAGGATACACCAAATACTAGAGATCCATGAATATTTTCGATAATATATCACATACAATTTGTTTCATTCAGATTTATAAGTAGGAAGTATTCAAGGATACACCATATACTAGAGATCAAAAAATAGTTTCGATAATATCTCACACACAATTTGTTTCATGAAGATTATTAAATAGTAGGTATTCGAAGATACACCATAAACTAGAAATCAATGAATATTTTCAATAATATCTCACACACAATTTGTTTCATTTAGATTTATGAATAGAAGGTATTCGAAGATACACCATATATTAGAGATCAATAAATATTTTCGGTGATATCTCACATACAATTTGTTTTATTAAAATAGGAAGTATTCCAGGATACACCATATACTAGAGACAAAAAATATTTTCGATAATATCTCACATAGAATTTGTTTCATTTAGATTTATGAATAAGAAGTATTTAAAGAAACACACTATACTAGAGATCAATGAATATTTTCGATAATATCTCACATACAATTTGTTTCATGAAGATTTATAAATAGGAGGTATACGAAGATACACCATATACTAGATATCAATGAATATTTTCGATAATATCTCACATACAATTTGTTTCATGAAGATTTATAAATTGAAGGTATTCAAGGATACACCATACACTAGAGATCAATGAATATTTTCGATAACATCTCACATACAATTTGTTTCATTTAGATATATAAATAGGAAGTATTCAAGGAAATACCGGATACAAGAGATGAATGAATATTTTCGATAATATCTCACGTACAATTTGTTTCATGAAGATTTATAAATAGGAGGTATGCAAGGATACACCATATACTAGAGATCAATGAATATTTTCGATAATATCTCACATACAATTTGTTTCATTTAGATTTATGAATAGGAAGTATTCCAGGATACACCATATACTAGAGATCAATGAATATTTTCTATAATATCTCACACACAATTTGTTTCATTTAGATATATAAATAGCAAGCATTCAAGGATACACCATATACTAGAGATCAATGAATATTTTCGATAATATCTCACACACAATTTGTTTCATTTAGATTTATAAATAGGAAGTATTCAAGGAAACACACTATACTAGAGATCAATGAATATTTTCGATAATATCTCACATACAATTTGTTTCATTTAGATTTATAAATAGGAAGTATTCAAGGATACATCATATCCTAGAGATCAGTGAATATTTTCGATAATATCTCACATACAATTTGTTTCATTTAGATTTATAAATATGAAGTATTCAAGGATACAACATATACTAGAGATCAATGAATATTTTCGATAATATCTCACATACAATTTGTTTCATTTAGATTTATAAATATGAAGTATTCAAGTATACACCATATACTAGAGATCAATGAATATATTCGATAATATCTCACATACAATTTGTTTCATGAAGATTTATAAATAGGACGTATTCAAGGATACACCATATACTAGAGATCAATGAATATTTTCGATAATATCTCACATACAATTTGTTTCATTTAGGTTTATAAATAGGAAGTATTCAAGGAAACACACTATACTAGAGATCAATGAATATTTTCGATAATATCTCACACACAATTTGTTTCATTTAGATTTATGAATAGGAAGTATTCAAGGATACACCATATACTAGAGATCAATGAATATTTTCGATAATATCTCACATACAATTTGTTTCATTCAGATTTATAAATAGGAAGTATTCAAGTATACACCATATACTAGAGATCAATGAATATTTTCGATAATATCTCACATACAATTTGTTTCATGAAGATTTATAAATAGGACGTATTCAAGGATACACCATATACTAGAGATTAATGAATATTTTCGATAATATCTCACATACAATTTGTTTCATTTAGGTTTATAAATAGGAAGTATTCAAGGAAACACACTATACTAGAGATCAATGAATATTTTCGATAATATCTCACACACAATTTGTTTCATTTAGATTTATGAATAGGAAGTATTCGAGGATACACCATATACTATAGATCAATGAATATTTTCGATAATATCTCTCATACAATTTGTTTCATTCAGATTTATAAATGGGAAGTATTCAAGGATACACCATTTACTAGAGATCAGTGAATATTTTCGATAATATCTCACATACAATTTGTTTCATTAAGATTTATAAATAGGAGGTATACGAAGATACACCATATACTAGAGATCAATGAATATTTTCGATAATATCTCACATACAACTTGTTTCATTTAGATTTATAAATAGGAAGTATTCAAGTATACACCATATACTAGAGATCAATGAATATTTTCGATAATATCTCACATACAATTTGTTTCATTTAGGTTTATAAATAGGAAGTATTCAAAGAAACAACATATACTAGAGATCAATGAATATTTTCGATAATATCTCACACACAATTTGTTTCATTTAGATTTATGAATAGGAAGTATTCGAAGATACACCATATATTAGAGATCAATGAATATTTTCGGTGATAACTCACATACAATTTGTTTTATTTAAATAGCAAGTATTGCAGGATACACCATATACTAGAGACAAAGAATATTTTCGATAATATCTCACATAGAATTTGTTTCATTTAGATTTATAAATAGGAAGTATTCAGGGATACGCAATATACTAGAGCTCAATGAATATTTTCGATAATTACTCACATACAAATTGTTTCATAAAGGTTTATAAAAAGAAAGTATTCAAGGATACAACATATATTAGAGATCAATGAATATTTTCGATAATATCTCACATACAACTTGTTTCATTAAGATTTATTAATATGAAGTATTAAAGGATACACTATATATTGGAGATCAATGAATATTTTCGATAATATCTCACATACAACTTGTTTCATTAATGTTTATAAATAGGAAGTATTCAAGGATACACCATATACAACATATATATGAAAATTTTCGATAATATCTCACATACAACTTATTTCATTAAGATTTACAAATAGGAAGTTTTCAAGGATACACCATATACTAGAGCTCAATGAATATTTTCGATAATATCTCACATACAATTGGTTTCATTTAGATATATAAATAGGAAGTATTCCAGGATACACCATATACTAGAGATCAATGAATATTTTCGATAATATCTCAGATACAACTTGTTTCATTAAGATTTATAAGTAGGAAGTATTCAAGGATACAACATATATTAGAGATCAATGAATATTTTCGATAATATCTCACATACAACTTGTTTCATTAATATTTATAAATAGGAATTATTCAAGGATACACCATATACTAGAGATCAATGAATATTTTCGATAATATCTCACATACAGTTTGTTTCATTAAGATTTAAAGATAGGAAGTATTCAAGGATACACCACATATTAGAGATCAATGAATATTCTCGATACTATCTCACATACAATTTGTTTCATTTAGATCTATAAATAGCACATATTCAAGGATACACCTTATATTAGAGATCAATGAATATTTTCGATAATATCTCACATACAGTTTGTTTCATTAAGATTTAAAGATAGGAAGTATTCAAGGACACACCATATACTAGAGATCAATGAATATTCTCGATACAATCTCACATACAATTTGTTTCATTTAGATATATAAATAGGACATATTCAAGGATACACCATATATTAGAGATCAATGAATATTTTCGATAATATCTCACATACAGTTTGTTTCATTAAAATTTAAAGATATGAAGTATTCAAGGATACACCATATATTAGAGATCAATGAATATTTGCGATAATATCTCACATACAATTTGTTTCATTTAGATTTATAAACAGGAAGTATTCAAGGAAACACACTATACTAGAGATCAATGAATATTTTCGATAATATCTCATATAGAACTTGTCTCATTAAGATTTATAAATAGGAAGTATTCAAGGATACACCATATACTAGAGATCAATGAAAATTTTCGATAATATCTCACATACAGTTCGTTTCATTAAGGTTTATAAATAGGAAGTATTCACGGATACGCCATATACTAGAGCTCAATGAATATTCTCGATAATATCTCACACACAATTTGTTTCATTAAGATTTATAAAAAGGAAGTATTCAAGGATACACCATATACTAGAGATCAATGAATATTTACGATAATATTTCACATACAACTTGTTTCATTTAGATCTATAAATAGGAAGTATTCAAGGATACACCATATACTAGAGATCAATGAATATTTTCGATAATATCTCACATACAACTTGTTTCATTAAGGTTCATAAATACGAAGTATTCAAGGATACACCATATACTAGAGATCAATGAATATTTTCGATAATATCTCACATACAGTGTGTTTCATTAAGATTTATAAATAGGACGATTTATAAATAGGAAGTATTCAAGGATACAACATATATTAGAGATCAATGAATATTTTCGATAATATCTCACATACAGTTTGTTTCATTAAGATTTATAAATAGGAAGTATTCACGGATACGCCATATACTAGAGCTCAATGAATATTTTCGATAATTACTCACATACAACTTGTTTCATTAAGGTTTATAAATAGGAAGTATTCAAGTATTCAACATATATTAGAGATCAATGATATTTTCGATAATATCTCACATACAATTTTTTTCATTCAGATTTACACATAGGAAGTATTCAAAGAAACATACTATACTAGAGATCAATGAATATTTTCGATAATATCTCATATAGAATTTGTTTCATTAATATTTATAAATAGGAAGTATTCAAGGATACGCCATATACTAGAGATCAATGAATATTTTCGATAATATCTCACATACAATTTGTTTCATGAAGATTTATAAATAGGAGGTATACGAAGATACACCATATACTAGAGATCAATGAATATTTTCGATAATATCTCACATACAATTTGTTTCATGAAGATTTATAAATAGGAGGTATTCAAGGATACACCATATACTAGAGATCAATGAATATTTTCGATAATATCTCACACACAATTTGTTTCATTCAGATTTACACATAGGAAGTATTCAAGGATACACCATATACTAGAGATCAATGAATATTTTCGATAACATCTCACATACAATTTGTTTCATTTAGATTTATAAATAGGAAGTATTCAAGGAAATACCGGATACAAGAGATGAATGAATATTTTCGATAATATCTCACGTACAATTTGTTTCATGAAGATTTATAAATAGGAGGTATTCAAGGATACACCATATACTAGAGACCAATGAATATTTTCGATAATATCTCACATACAATTTGTTTCATTTAGATTTACACATAAGAAGTATTTAAGGATACCCCATATACTAGAGATCAATGAATATTTTCGATAATATCTCACAGACAATTTGTTTCATGAAGATTTATAAATAGGAGGTGGTCAAGGATACATCATATCCTAGAGATCAATGATATTTTCGATAATATCTCACATACAATTTGTTTCATTCAGATTTACACATAGGAAGTATTCAAAGAAACATACTATACTAGAGATCAATGAATATTTTCGATAATATCTCATATAGAATTTGTTTCATTAATATTTATAAATAGGAAGTATTCAAGGATACACCATATACTACAGATCAATGAATATTTTCGATAATATCTCACATACAATTTGTTTCATGAAGATTTATAAATAGGAGGTATACGAAAATACACCATATACTAGAGATCAATGAATATTTTCGATAATATCTCACATACAATTTGTTTCATGAAGATTTATAAATAGGAGGTATTCAATGATACACCATATACTAGAGATCAATGAATATTTTCGATAATATCTCACACACAATTTGTTTCATTCAGATTTACACATAGGAAGTATTCAAGGATACACCATATACTAGAGATCAATGAATATTTTCGATAATATCTCACATACAATTTGTTTCATGAAGATTTATAAATAGGAGGTATACGAAGATACACCATATACTAGAGATCAATGAATATTTTCGATAATATCTCACATACAATTTGTTTCATGAAGATTTATAAATAGGAGGTATTCAAGGATACACCATATACTAGAGATCAATGAATATTTTCGATAATATCTCACATACAATTTGTTTCATTTAGATTTATGAATAGGAAGTATTCCAGGATACACCATATACTAGAGATCAATGAATATTTTCTATAATATCTCACATACAATTTGTTTCATTTAGATTTATAAATAGCAAGTATTCAAGGATACACCATATACTAGAGGCCAATGAATATTTTCAATAATATATCACACACAATTTGTTTCATTTAGATTTATAAATAGGAAGTATTCAAGGAAACACACTATACTAGAGATCAATGAATATTTTCGATAATATCTCACATACAATTTGTTTCATTTAGATTTATAAATATGAAGTATTCAAGGATTCAACATATACTAGAGATCAATGAATATTTTCGATAATATCTCACATACAATTTGTTTCATTTAGGTTTATAAATAGGAAGTATTCAAGGAAACAACATATACTAGAGATCAATGAATATTTTCGATAATATCTCACATACAATTTGTTTCATTTAGATTTATAAATAGGAAGTATTCAAGTATACACCATATACTAGAGATCAATGAATATTTTTGATAATATCTCACATACAATTTGTTTCATGAAGATTTATAAATAGGACGTATTCAAGGATACACCATATACTAGAGATCAATGAATATTTTCGATAATATCTCACATACAATTTGTTTCATGAAGATTTATAAATATGAAGTATTCAAGGATACAACATATACTAGAGATCAATGAATATTTTCGATAATATCTCACATACAATTTGTTTCATTTAGATTTATAAATAGGAAGTATTCAAGGGAACACACTATACTAGAGATCAATGAATATTTTCGATAATATCTCACACACAATTTGTTTCATTTAGATTTATAAGTAGGAAGTATTCAAGTATACACCATATACTAGAGATCAATGAATATTTTGGATAATATCCCACATACAATTTGTTTCATTTAGATTTATAAATAGGAAGTATTCAAGTATAAACCATATACTAGAGATCAATGAATATTTTCGATAATATCTCACATACAATTTGTTTCATGAAGATTTATAAATAGGACGTATTCAAGGATACACCATATACTAGAGATCAATGAATATTTTCGATAATATCTCACATACAATTTGTTTCATTTAGGTTTATAAATAGGAAGTATTCAAGGGAACACACTATACTAGAGATCAATGAATATTTTCGATAATATCTCATATAGAATTTGTTTCATTAATATTTATAAATAGGAAGTATTCAAGGATACACCATATACTAGAGATCAATGAATATTTTCGATAATATCTCACATACAATTTGTTTCATGAAGATTTATAAATAGGAGGTTTACGAAAATACACCATATACTAGAGATCAATGAATATTTTCGATAATATCTCACATACAATTTGTTTCATGAAGATTTATAAATAGGAGGTATTCAATGATACACCATATACTAGAGATCAATGAATATTTTCGATAATATCTCACACACAATTTGTTTCATTCAGATTTACACATAGGAAGTATTCAAGGATACACCATATACTAGAGATCAATGAATATTTTCGATAATATCTCACATACAATTTGTTTCATGAAGATTTATAAATAGGAGGTATACGAAGATACACCATATACTAGAGATCAATGAATATTTTCGATAATATCTCACATACAATTTGTTTCATGAAGATTTATAAATAGGAGGTATTCAAGGATACACCATATACTAGAGATCAATGAATATTTTCGATAATATCTCACATACAATTTGTTTCATTTAGATTTATGAATAGGAAGTATTCCAGGATACACCATATACTAGAGATCAATGAATATTTTCTATAATATCTCACATACAATTTGTTTCATTTAGATTTATAAATAGCAAGTATTCAAGGATACACCATATACTAGAGGCCAATGAATATTTTCAATAATATATCACACACAATTTGTTTAATTTAGATTTATAAATAGGAAGTATTCAAGGAAACACACTATACTAGAGATCAATGAATATTTTCGATAATATCTCACATACAATTTGTTTCATTTAGATTTATAAATATGAAGTATTCAAGGATTCAACATATACTAGAGATCAATGAATATTTTCGATAATATCTCACATACAATTTGTTTCATTTAGGTTTATAAATAGGAAGTATTCAAGGAAACAACATATACTAGAGATCAATGAATATTTTCGATAATATCTCACATACAATTTGTTTCATTTAGATTTATAAATAGGAAGTATTCAAGTATACACCATATACTAGAGATCAATGAATATTTTTGATAATATCTCACATACAATTTGTTTCATGAAGATTTATAAATAGGAAGTATTCAAGGATACACCATATACTAGAGATCAATGAATATTTTCGATAATATCTCACATACAATTTGTTTCATGAAGATTTATAAATATGAAGTATTCAAGGATACAACATATACTAGAGATCAATGAATATTTTCGATAATATCTCACATACAATTTGTTTCATTTAGATTTATAAATAGGAAGTATTCAAGGGAACACACTATACTAGAGATCAATGAATATTTTCGATAATATCTCACACACAATTTGTTTCATTTAGATTTATAAATAGGAAGTATTCAAGTATACACCATATACTAGAGATCAATGAATATTTTGGATAATATCCCACATACAATTTGTTTCATTTAGATTTATAAATAGGAAGTATTCAAGTATAAACCATATACTAGAGATCAATGAATATTTTCGATAATATCTCACATACAATTTGTTTCATGAAGATTTATAAATAGGACGTATTCAAGGATACACCATATACTAGAGATCAATGAATATTTTCAATAATATATCACACACAATTTGTTTAATTTAGATTTATAAATAGGAAGTATTCAAGGAAACACACTATACTAGAGATCAATGAATATTTTCGATAATATCTCACATACAATTTGTTTCATTTAGATTTATAAATATGAAGTATTCAAGGATTCAACATATACTAGAGATCAATGAATATTTTCGATAATATCTCACATACAATTTGTTTCATTTAGGTTTATAAATAGGAAGTATTCAAGGAAACAACATATACTAGAGATCAATGAATATTTTCGATAATATCTCACATAATATTTTTTTCATTTAGATTTATAAATAGGAAGTATTCAAGTATACACCATATACTAGAGATCAATGAATATTTTTGATAATATCTCACATACAATTTGTTTCATGAAGATTTATAAATAGGACGTATTCAAGGATACACCATATACTAGAGATCAATGAATATTTTCGATAATATCTCACATACAATTTGTTTCATGAAGATTTATAAATATGAAGTATTCAAGGATACAACATATACTAGAGATCAATGAATATTTTCGATAATATCTCACATACAATTTGTTTCATTTAGATTTATAAATAGGAAGTATTCAAGGGAACACACTATACTAGAGATCAATGAATATTTTCGATAATATCTCACACACAATTTGTTTCATTTAGATTTATAAATAGGAAGTATTCAAGTATACACCATATACTAGAGATCAATGAATATTTTGGATAATATCCCACATACAATTTGTTTCATTTAGATTTATAAATAGGAAGTATTCAAGTATAAACCATATACTAGAGATCAATGAATATTTTCGATAATATCTCACATACAATTTGTTTCATGAAGATTTATAAATAGGACGTATTCAAGGATACACCATATACTAGAGATCAATGAATATTTTCGATAATATCTCACATACAATTTGTTTCATTTAGGTTTATAAATAGGAAGTATTCAAGGGAACACACTATACTAGAGATCAATGAATATTTTCGATAATATCTCATATAGAATTTGTTTCATTAATATTTATAAATAGGAAGTATTCAAGGATACACCATATACTAGAGATCAATGAATATTTTCGATAATATCTCACATACAATTTGTTTCATGAAGATTTATAAATAGGAGGTTTACGAAAATACACCATATACTAGAGATCAATGAATATTTTCGATAATATCTCACATACAATTTGTTTCATGAAGATTTATAAATAGGAGGTATTCAATGATACACCATATACTAGAGATCAATGAATATTTTCGATAATATCTCACACACAATTTGTTTCATTCAGATTTACACATAGGAAGTATTCAAGGATACACCATATACTAGAGATCAATGAATATTTTCGATAATATCTCACATACAATTTGTTTCATGAAGATTTATAAATAGGAGGTATACGAAGATACACCATATACTAGAGATCAATGAATATTTTCGATAATATCTCACATACAATTTGTTTCATGAAGATTTATAAATAGGAGGTATTCAAGGATACACCATATACTAGAGATCAATGAATATTTTCGATAATATCTCACATACAATTTGTTTCATTTAGATTTATGAATAGGAAGTATTCCAGGATACACCATATACTAGAGATCAATGAATATTTTCTATAATATCTCACATACAATTTGTTTCATTTAGATTTATAAATAGCAAGTATTCAAGGATACACCATATACCAGAGGCCAATGAATATTTTCAATAATATATCACACACAATTTGATTCATTTTGATTTATAAATAGGAAGTATTCAAGGAAACACACTATAATAGAGATCAATGAATATTTTCGATAATATCTCACATACAATTTGTTTCATTTAGATTTATAAATATGAAGTATTCAAGGATTCAACATATACTAGAGATCAATGAATATTTTCGATAATATCTCACATACAATTTGTTTCATTTAGATTTATAAATATGAAGTATTCAAGGATTCAACATATACTAGAGATCAATGAATATTTTCGATAATATCTCACATACAATTTGTTTCATGAAGATTTATAAATAGGACGTATTCAAGGATACACCATATACTAGAGATCAATGAATATTTTCGATAATATCTCACATACAATTTGTTTCATGAAGATTTATAAATATGAAGTATTCAAGGATACAACATATACTAGAGATCAATGAATATTTTCGATAATATCTCACATACAATTTGTTTCATTTAGGTTTATAAATAGGAAGTATTCAAGGGAACACACTATACTAGAGATCAATGAATATTTTCGATAATATCTCACACACAATTTGTTTCATTTAGATTTATAAATAGGAAGTATTCAAGTATACACCATATACTAGAGATCAATGAATATTTTGGATAATATCTCACATACAATTTGTTTCATTTAGATTTATAAATAGCAAGTATTCAAGGATACACCATATACCAGAGGCCAATGAATATTTTCAATAATATATCACACACAATTTGATTCATTTTGATTTATAAATAGGAAGTATTCAAGGAAACACACTATACTAGAGATCAATGAATATTTTCGATAATATCTCACATACAATTTGTTTCATTTAGATTTATAAATATGAAGTATTCAAGGATTCAACATATACTAGAGATCAATGAATATTTTCGATAATATCTCACATACAATTTGTTTCATTTAGATTTATAAATATGAAGTATTCAAGGATTCAACATATACTAGAGATCAATGAATATTTTCGATAATATCTCACATACAATTTGTTTCATGAAGATTTATAAATAGGACGTATTCAAGGATACACCATATACTAGAGATCAATGAATATTTTCGATAATATCTCACATACAATTTGTTTCATGAAGATTTATAAATATGAAGTATTCAAGGATACAACATATACTAGAGATCAATGAATATTTTCGATAATATCTCACATACAATTTGTTTCATTTAGGTTTATAAATAGGAAGTATTCAAGGGAACACACTATACTAGAGATCAATGAATATTTTCGATAATATCTCACACACAATTTGTTTCATTTAGATTTATAAATAGGAAGTATTCAAGTATACACCATATACTAGAGATCAATGAATATTTTGGATAATATCTCACATACAATTTGTTTCATTTAGATTTATAAATAGCAAGTATTCAAGGATACACCATATACCAGAGGCCAATGAATATTTTCAATAATATATCACACACAATTTGATTCATTTTGATTTATAAATAGGAAGTATTCAAGGAAACACACTATACTAGAGATCAATGAATATTTTCGATAATATCTCACATACAATTTGTTTCATTTAGATTTATAAATATGAAGTATTCAAGGATTCAACATATACTAGAGATCAATGAATATTTTCGATAATATCTCACATACAATTTGTTTCATTTAGATTTATAAATATGAAGTATTCAAGGATTCAACATATACTAGAGATCAATGAATATTTTCGATAATATCTCACATACAATTTGTTTCATGAAGATTTATAAATAGGACGTATTCAAGGATACACCATATACTAGAGATCAATGAATATTTTCGATAATATCTCACATACAATTTGTTTCATGAAGATTTATAAATATGAAGTATTCAAGGATACAACATATACTAGAGATCAATGAATATTTTCGATAATATCTCACATACAATTTGTTTCATTTAGGTTTATAAATAGGAAGTATTCAAGGGAACACACTATACTAGAGATCAATGAATATTTTCGATAATATCTCACACACAATTTGTTTCATTTAGATTTATAAATAGGAAGTATTCAAGTATACACCATATACTAGAGATCAATGAATATTTTGGATAATATCTCACATACAATTTGTTTCATTTAGATTTATAAATAGGAAGTATTCAAGTATAAACCATATACTAGAGATCAATGAATATTTTCGATAATATCTCACATACAATTTGTTTCATGAAGATTTATAAATAGGACGTATTCAAGCATACACCATATACTAGAGATCAATGAATATTTTCGATAATATCTCACATACAATTTGTTTCATTTAGGTTTATATATAGGAAGTATTCAAGGGAACACACTATACTAGAGATCAATGAATATTTTCGATAATATCTCACACACAATTTGTTTCAGTTAGATTTATGAATAGGAAGTATTCGAGGATACACCATATACTAGAGATCAATGAATATTTTCGATAATATCTCGCATACAATTTGTTTCATTCAGATTTATAAATAGGAAGTATTCAAGGATACACCATATACTAGAGATCAATGAATATTTTAGATAATATCTCACACACAATTTGTTTCATTTAGATTTATAAATAGGAAGTATTCAAGGAAACACACTATACTAGAGATCAATGCATATTTGCGATAACATCTCATATAGAATTTGTTTCATTAAGATTTATAAATAGGAAGTATTCAAGGATACACCATATACTAGAGATCAGTGAATATTTTCGATAATATCTCACACACAATTTGTTTCATTAAGATTTATAAATAGGAGGTATACGAAGATACACCATATACTAGAGATCAATGAATATTTTCGATAATATCTCACATACAACTTGTTTCATTTAGATTTATAAATAGGAAGTATTCAAGGATACACCATATACAAGAGATCAATGAATATTTTAGATAAAATCTCACGCACAATTTGTTTCATTCAGATTTATAAATAGGAAGTATTCAAGGATACACCATATACTAGAGGTCAATGAATATTT
This sequence comes from Sarcophaga subvicina, assembly GCA_936449025.2. Classification (NCBI taxonomy): domain Eukaryota; kingdom Metazoa; phylum Arthropoda; class Insecta; order Diptera; family Sarcophagidae; genus Sarcophaga; species Sarcophaga subvicina. Next base: position 89,299,763 of record OW388080.2, read on the forward strand.
TCGATAATATCTCACATACAATTTGTTTCATTCAGATTTATAAATAGGAAGTATTCAAGGATACACCACACCATATACTAGAGATCAATGAATATTTTCGATAATATCTCACACACAATTTGTTTCATGAAGATTTTTAAATAGTAGGTATTCGAAGATACACCATATACTAGAGATCAATGAATATTTTCGATAATATCTCATATAGAATTTGTTTCATGAAGATTTATAAATAGGAGGTATTCAAGGATACACCATATACTAGAGATCAATGAATATTTTCGATAATATCTCACACACAATTTGTTTCATTTAGATTTATGAATAGGAAGTATTCGAAGATACACCATATATTAGAGATCAATGAATATTTTCGGTGATATCTCACATACAATTTGTTTTATTTAAATAGGAAGTATTCCAGGATACACCATATACTAGAGACAAAAAATATTTTCGATAATATCTCACATAGAATTTGTTTCATTTAGATTTATGAATAAGAAGTATTTGAAGAAACACACTATACTAGAGATCAATGAATATTTTCGATAATATCTCACATACAATTTGTTTCATGAAGATTTATAAATAGGAGGTATACGAAGATACGCCATATACTAGAGATCAATGAATATTTTCGATAATATCTCACATACAATTTGTTTCATGAAGATTTATAAATAGGAGGTATTCAAGGATACACCATATACTAGAGATCAATGAATATTTTCGATAACATCTCACATACAATTTGTTTCATTTAGATTTATAAATAGGAAGTATTCAAGGAAATACCGGATACAAGAGATGAATGAATATTTTCGATAATATCTCACATACAATTTGTTTCATGAAGATTTATAAATAGGAGGTATTCAAGGATACACCATATACTAGAGACCAATGTATATTTTCGATAATATCTCACATACAATTTGTTTCATTTAGATTTACACATAGGAAGTATTTAAGGATACCCCATATACTAGAGATCAATGAATATTTTCGATAATATCTCAGAGACAATTTGTTTCATGAAGATTTATAAATAGGAGGTGGTCAAGGATACATCATATCCTAGAGATCAATGATATTTTCGATAATATCTCACATACAATTTGTTTCATGAAGATTTACACATAGGAAGTATTCAAAGAAACATACTATACTAGAGATCAATGAATATTTTCGATAATATCTCATATAGAATTTGTTTCATTAATATTTATAAATAGGAAGTATTCAAGGATACACCATATACTAGAGATCAATGAATATTTTCGATAATATCTCACATACAATTTGTTTCATGAAGATTTATAAATAGGAGGTATACGAAGATACACCATATACTAGAGATCAATGAATATTTTCGATAATATCTCACATACAATTTGTTTCATGAAGATTTATAAATAGGAGGTATTCCAGGATACACCATATACTAGAGATCAATGAATATTTTCTATAATATCTCACATACAATTTGTTTCATTTAGATTTGTAAATAGCAAGCATTCAAGGATACACCATATACTAGAGATCAATGAATATTTTCGATAATATCTCACACACAATTTGTTTCATTTAGATTTATAAATAGGAAGTATTCAAGGAAACACACTATACTAGAGATCAATGAATATTTTCGATAATATCTCACATACAATTTGTTTCATTTAGATTTATAAATAGGAAGTATTCAAGGATACATCATATCCTAGAGATCAGTGAATATTTTCGATAATATCTCACATACAATTTGTTTCATTTAGATTTATAAATATGAAGTATTCAAGGATACAACATATACTAGAGATCAATGAATATTTTCGATAATATCTCACATACAATTTGTTTCATTTAGATTTATAAATAGGAAGTATTCAAGTATACACCATATACTAGAGATCAATGAATATTTTCGATAATATCTCACATACAATTTGTTTCATGAAGATTTATAAATAGGACGTATTCAAGGATACACCATATACTAGAGATCAATGAATATTTTCGATAATATCTCACATACAATTTGTTTCATTTAGGTTTATAAATAGGAAGTATTCAAGGATACACCATATACTAGAGATCAATGAATATATTCGATAATATCTCACATACAATTTGTTTCATTCAGATTTATAAATAGGAAGTATTCAAGTATACACCATATACTAAAGATCAATGAATATTTTCGATAATATCTCACATACAACTTGTTTCATTTAGATTTATAAATAGGAAGTATTCAGGGATACACCATATACTAGAGCTCAATGAATATTTTCGATAATTACTCACATACAACTTTTTCATTAAGGTTTATAAAAAGGAAGTATTCAAGGATACAACATATATTAGAGATCAATGAATATTTTCGATAACATCTCACATACAATTTGTTTCATTAAGATTTATAAATAGGAAGTATTCACGGATACGCCATATACTAGAGATCAATGAATATTCTCGATAATATCTCACACACAATTTGTTTCATTAAGATTTATAAAAAGGAAGTATTCAAGGATACACCATATACTAGAGATCAATGAATATTTTCGATAATATTTCACATACAACTTGTTTCATTAAGGTTCATAAATACGAAGTATTCAAGGATACACCATATACTAGAGATCAATGAATATTTTCGATAATATCTCACATACAACTTGTTTCATTAAGGTTCATAAATATGAAGTATTCAAGGATACACCATATACTAGAGATCAATGAATATTTTCGATAATATCTCACATACAACTTGTTTCATTAAGGTTCATAAATACGAAGTATTCAAGGATACACCATATACTAGAGATCAATGAAAATTTTCGATAATATCTCACATACAACTTATTTCATTCAGATTTACAAATAGAAAGTATTCAAGGATACACCATATACTAGAGCTCAATGAATATTTTCGATAATATCTCACATACAGTGTGTTTCATTAAAATTTATAAATAGGACGATTTATAAATAGGAAGTATTCAAGGATACAACATATATTAGAGATCAATGAATATTTTCGATAATATCTCACATACAGTTTGTTTCATTAAGATTTATAAATAGGAAGTATTCACGGCTACGCCATATATTAGAGCTCAATGAATATTTTCGATAATTACTCACATACAACTTGTTTCATTAAGGTTTATAAATAGGAAGTATTCAAGTATTCAACATATATTAGAGATCAATGAATATTTTCGATAATATCTCACATACAATTTGTTTCATTTAGATCTATAAATAGGAAGTATTCCAGGATACACCATATACTAGATATCAATGAATATTTTCGATAATAACTACATACAATTTGTTTCATTTAGATTTATAAATAGGAATTATTCAAGGATACATCATATACTAGAGATCAAAGAATATTCTCGATTCTATCTCACATACAATTTGTTTCATTTAGATTTACAAATAGGAAGTACTCAAGGATACACCATATACTAGAGATCAAAGAATAGTTTCGATAATACCTCACACACAATTTGTTTCATTAAGGTTTATAAATAGGAAGTATTCAAGGATACACCATATACTAGAGATCAATGAATATTTTCGATAATATCTCACATACAATTTGTTTCATTAAAATTTATTAATATGAAGTATTAAAGGATACACTATAAATTAGAGATCGATGAGTATTTTCGATAATATCTCACATACAATTTGTTTCATTTAGATCTATAAATAGGAAGTATTCCAGGATACACCATATACTAGAGATCAATGAATATTTTCGATAATATCTCACATACAATTTGTTTCATTTAGATTTATAAATAGGAAGTATTCAAGTATACACCATATACTAGAGATCAATGAATATTTTTGATAATATCTCACATACAATTTGTTTCATGAAGATTTATAAATAGGACGTATTCAAGGATACACCATATACTAGAGATCAATGAATATTTTCGATAATATCTCACATACAATTTGTTTCATGAAGATTTATAAATATGAAGTATTCAAGGATACAACATATACTAGAGATCAATGAATATTTTCGATAATATCTCACATACAATTTGTTTCATTTAGATTTATAAATAGGAAGTATTCAAGGGAACACACTATACTAGAGATCAATGAATATTTTCGATAATATCTCACACACAATTTGTTTCATTTAGATTTATAAATAGGAAGTATTCAAGTATACACCATATACTAGAGATCAATGAATATTTTGGATAATATCCCACATACAATTTGTTTCATTTAGATTTATAAATAGGAAGTATTCAAGTATAAACCATATACTAGAGATCAATGAATATTTTCGATAATATCTCACATACAATTTGTTTCATGAAGATTTATAAATAGGACGTATTCAAGGATACACCATATACTAGAGATCAATGAATATTTTCGATAATATCTCACATACAATTTGTTTCATTTAGGTTTATAAATAGGAAGTATTCAAGGGAACACACTATACTAGAGATCAATGAATATTTTCGATAATATCTCATATAGAATTTGTTTCATTAATATTTATAAATAGGAAGTATTCAAGGATACACCATATACTAGAGATCAATGAATATTTTCGATAATATCTCACATACAATTTGTTTCATGAAGATTTATAAATAGGAGGTTTACGAAAATACACCATATACTAGAGATCAATGAATATTTTCGATAATATCTCACATACAATTTGTTTCATGAAGATTTATAAATAGGAGGTATTCAATGATACACCATATACTAGAGATCAATGAATATTTTCGATAATATCTCACACACAATTTGTTTCATTCAGATTTACACATAGGAAGTATTCAAGGATACACCATATACTAGAGATCAATGAATATTTTCGATAATATCTCACATACAATTTGTTTCATGAAGATTTATAAATAGGAGGTATACGAAGATACACCATATACTAGAGATCAATGAATATTTTCGATAATATCTCACATACAATTTGTTTCATGAAGATTTATAAATAGGAGGTATTCAAGGATACACCATATACTAGAGATCAATGAATATTTTCGATAATATCTCACATACAATTTGTTTCATTTAGATTTATGAATAGGAAGTATTCCAGGATACACCATATACTAGAGATCAATGAATATTTTCTATAATATCTCACATACAATTTGTTTCATTTAGATTTATAAATAGCAAGTATTCAAGGATACACCATATACCAGAGGCCAATGAATATTTTCAATAATATATCACACACAATTTGATTCATTTTGATTTATAAATAGGAAGTATTCAAGGAAACACACTATACTAGAGATCAATGAATATTTTCGATAATATCTCACATACAATTTGTTTCATTTAGATTTATAAATATGAAGTATTCAAGGATTCAACATATACTAGAGATCAATGAATATTTTCGATAATATCTCACATACAATTTGTTTCATTTAGATTTATAAATAGGAAGTATTCAAGTATACACCATATACTAGAGATCAATGAATATTTTCGATAATATCTCACATACAATTTGTTTCATGAAGATTTATAAATAGGACGTATTCAAGGATACACCATATACTAGAGATCAATGAATATTTTCGATAATATCTCACATACAATTTGTTTCATGAAGATTTATAAATATGAAGTATTCAAGGATACAACATATACTAGTGATCAATGAATATTTTCGATAATATCTCACATACAATTTGTTTCATTTAGGTTTATAAATAGGAAGTATTCAAGGGAACACACTATACTAGAGATCAATGAATATTTTCGATAATATCTCACACACAATTTGTTTCATTTAGATTTATAAATAGGAAGTATTCAAGTATACACCATATACTAGAGATCAATGAATATTTTGGATAATATCTCACATACAATTTGTTTCATTTAGATTTATAAATAGGAAGTATTCAAGTATAAACCATATACTAGAGATCAATGAATATTTTCGATAATATCTCACATACAATTTGTTTCATGAAGATTTATAAATAGGACGTATTCAAGCATACACCATATACTAGAGATCAATGAATATTTTCGATAATATCTCACATACAATTTGTTTCATTTAGGTTTATATATAGGAAGTATTCAAGGGAACACACTATACTAGAGATCAATGAATATTTTCGATAATATCTCACACACAATTTGTTTCAGTTAGATTTATGAATAGGAAGTATTCGAGGATACACCATATACTAGAGATCAATGAATATTTTCGATAATATCTCGCATACAATTTGTTTCATTCAGATTTATAAATAGGAAGTATTCAAGGATACACCATATACTAGAGATCAATGAATATTTTAGATAATATCTCACACACAATTTGTTTCATTTAGATTTATAAATAGGAAGTATTCAAGGAAACACACTATACTAGAGATCAATGCATATTTGCGATAACATCTCATATAGAATTTGTTTCATTAAGATTTATAAATAGGAAGTATTCAAGGATACACCATATACTAGAGATCAGTGAATATTTTCGATAATATCTCACACACAATTTGTTTCATTAAGATTTATAAATAGGAGGTATACGAAGATACACCATATACTAGAGATCAATGAATATTTTCGATAATATCTCACATACAACTTGTTTCATTTAGATTTATAAATAGGAAGTATTCAAGGATACACCATATACAAGAGATCAATGAATATTTTAGATAAAATCTCACGCACAATTTGTTTCATTCAGATTTATAAATAGGAAGTATTCAAGGATACACCATATACTAGAGGTCAATGAATATTTTCGATAATATCTCACATACAATTTGTTTCATTCAGATTTATAAATAGGAAGTATTCAAGGATACACCACACCATATACTAGAGATCAATGAATATTTTCGATAATATCTCACACACAATTTGTTTCATGAAGATTTTTAAATAGTAGGTATTCGAAGATACACCATATACTAGAGATCAATGAATATTTTCGATAATATCTCATATAGAATTTGTTTCATGAAGATTTATAAATAGGAGGTATTCAAGGATACACCATATACTAGAGATCAATGAATATTTTCGATAATATCTCACACACAATTTGTTTCATTTAGATTTATGAATAGGAAGTATTCGAAGATACACCATATATTAGAGTTCAATGATTATTTTCGGTGATATCTCACATACAATTTGTTTTATTTAAATAGGAAGTATTCCAGGATACACCATATACTAGAGACAAAAAATATTTTCGATAATATCTCACATAGAATTTGTTTCATTTAGATTTATGAATAAGAAGTATTTGAAGAAACACACTATACTAGAGATCAATGAATATTTTCGATAATATCTCACATACAATTTGTTTCATGAAGATTTATAAATAGGAGGTATACGAAGATACGCCATATACTAGAGATCAATGAATATTTTCGATAATATCTCACATACAATTTGTTTCATGAAGATTTATAAATAGGAGGTATTCAAGGATACACCATATACTAGAGATCAATGAATATTTTCGATAACATCTCACATACAATTTGTTTCATTTAGATTTATAAATAGGAAGTATTCAAGGAAATACCGGATACAAGAGATGAATGAATATTTTCGATAATATCTCACATACAATTTGTTTCATGAAGATTTATAAATAGGAGGTATTCAAGGATACACCATATACTAGAGACCAATGTATATTTTCGATAATATCTCACATACAATTTGTTTCATTTAGATTTACACATAGGAAGTATTTAAGGATACCCCATATACTAGAGATCAATGAATATTTTCGATAATATCTCAGAGACAATTTGTTTCATGAAGATTTATAAATAGGAGGTAGTCAAGGATACATCATATCCTAGAGATCAATGATATTTTCGATAATATCTCACATACAATTTGTTTCATGAAGATTTACACATAGGAAGTATTCAAAGAAACATACTATACTAGAGATCAATGAATATTTTCGATAATATCTCATATAGAATTTGTTTCATTAATATTTATAAATAGGAAGTATTCAAGGATACACCATATACTAGAGATCAATGAATATTTTCGATAATATCTCACATACAATTTGTTTCATGAAGATTTATAAATAGGAGGTATACGAAGATACACCATATACTAGAGATCAATGAATATTTTCGATAATATCTCACATACAATTTGTTTCATGAAGATTTATAAATAGGAGGTATTCCAGGATACACCATATACTAGAGATCAATGAATATTTTCTATAATATCTCACATACAATTTGTTTCATTTAGATTTGTAAATAGCAAGCATTCAAGGATACACCATATACTAGAGATCAATGAATATTTTCGATAATATCTCACACACAATTTGTTTCATTTAGATTTATAAATAGGAAGTATTCAAGGAAACACACTATACTAGAGATCAATGAATATTTTCGATAATATCTCACATACAATTTGTTTCATTTAGATTTATAAATAGGAAGTATTCAAGGATACATCATATCCTAGAGATCAGTGAATATTTTCGATAATATCTCACATACAATTTGTTTCATTTAGATTTATAAATATGAAGTATTCAAGGATACAACATATACTAGAGATCAATGAATATTTTCGATAATATCTCACATACAATTTGTTTCATTTAGATTTATAAATAGGAAGTATTCAAGTATACACCATATACTAGAGATCAATGAATATTTTCGATAATATCTCACATACAATTTGTTTCATGAAGATTTATAAATAGGACGTATTCAAGGATACACCATATACTAGAGATCAATGAATATTTTCGATAATATCTCACATACAATTTGTTTCATTTAGGTTTATAAATAGGAAGTATTCAAGGATACACCATATACTAGAGATCAATGAATATATTCGATAATATCTCACATACAATTTGTTTCATTCAGATTTATAAATAGGAAGTATTCAAGTATACACCATATACTAAAGATCAATGAATATTTTCGATAATATCTCACATACAACTTGTTTCATTTAGATTTATAAATAGGAAGTATTCAGGGATACACCATATACTAGAGCTCAATGAATATTTTCGATAATTACTCACATACAACTTTTTCATTAAAGTTTATAAAAAGGAAGTATTCAAGGATACAACATATATTAGAGATCAATGAATATTTTCGATAACATCTCACATACAATTTGTTTCATTAAGATTTATAAATAGGAAGTATTCACGGATACGCCATATACTAGAGATCAATGAATATTCTCGATAATATCTCACACACAATTTGTTTCATTAAGATTTATAAAAAGGAAGTATTCAAGGATACACCATATACTAGAGATCAATGAATATTTTCGATAATATTTCACATACAACTTGTTTCATTAAGGTTCATAAATACGAAGTATTCAAGGATACACCATATACTAGAGATCAATGAATATTTTCGATAATATCTCACATACAACTTGTTTCATTAAGGTTCATAAATATGAAGTATTCAAGGATACACCATATACTAGAGATCAATGAATATTTTCGATAATATCTCACATACAACTTGTTTCATTAAGGTTCATAAATACGAAGTATTCAAGGATACACCATATACTAGAGATCAATGAAAATTTTCGATAATATCTCACATACAACTTATTTCATTCAGATTTACAAATAGAAAGTATTCAAGGATACACCATATACTAGAGCTGAATGAATATTTTCGATAATATCTCACATACAGTGTGTTTCATTAAAATTTATAAATAGGACGATTTATAAATAGGAAGTATTCAAGGATACAACATATATTAGAGATCAATGAATATTTTCGATAATATCTCACATACAGTTTGTTTCATTAAGATTTATAAATAGGAAGTATTCACGGCTACGCCATATATTAGAGCTCAATGAATATTTTCGATAATTACTCACATACAACTTGTTTCATTAAGGTTTATAAATAGGAAGTATTCAAGTATTCAACATATATTAGAGATCAATGAATATTTTCGATAATATCTCACATACAATTTGTTTCATTTAGATCTATAAATAGGAAGTATTCCAGGATACACCATATACTAGATATCAATGAATATTTTCGATAATAACTACATACAATTTGTTTCATTTAGATTTATAAATAGGAATTATTCAAGGATACATCATATACTAGAGATCAAAGAATATTCTCGATTCTATCTCACATACAATTTGTTTCATTTAGATTTACAAATAGGAAGTACTCAAGGATACACCATATACTAGAGATCAAAGAATAGTTTCGATAATACCTCACACACAATTTGTTTCATTAAGGTTTATAAATAGGAAGTATTCAAGGATACACCATATACTAGAGATCAATGAATATTTTCGATAATATCTCACATACAATTTGTTTCATTAAAATTTATTAATATGAAGTATTAAAGGATACACTATAAATTAGAGATCGATGAGTATTTTCGATAATATCTCACATACAATTTGTTTCATTTAGATCTATAAATAGGAAGTATTCCAGGATACACCATATACTAGAGATCAATGAATATTTTCGATAATATCTCACATACAATTTGTTTCATTAAGATTTATGAATATGAAGTATTCAAGGGTACAAAATATACTAGAGATCAATGAATATTTTCGATAATATCTCACACACAATTTGTTTCATTAAAATTTATGAATATGAAGTATTCAAGGGTACAAAATATACTAGAGATCAAAGAATATTTTCGATAATATCTCACACACAATTTGTTTCATTTAGATTTATCAATTGGAAGTATTCAAGGATAAACCGTGTACTAGAGATCAATGAATATTCTAGATACTATCTCACATACAATTTGTTTCACTTAGATTTATAAATAGGAAGTACCCAAGGATACACCATATACTAGAGATCAATGAATATTCTCGATACTATCTCACATACAATTTGTTTCATTTAGATTTATCAATTGGAAGTATTCAAGGATAAATCGTGTACTACAGATCAATGAATATTCTCGATAATATCTCACATACAGTTTGTTTCTTTAAGATTTATATAGGAAGTATTTTAGGATACACCATATATTAGAGATCAATGAATATTTTCGATAATATCTCACATACAACTTATTTCAATAAGATTTATAAATAGGAAGTATTCAAGGATACAACATATATTAGAGATCAATGAATATTTTCGATAATATCTCACATACAGTTTGTTTCTTTAAGATTTATATAGGAAGTATTTTAGGATACACCATATATTAGAGATCAATGAATATTTTCGATAATATCTCACATACAACTTGTTTCACTAAGATTTATAAATAGGAAGTATTCAAGGATACACCATATACTAGAGATCAATGAATATTTTCGATAATACCGCACACACAATTTGTTTCATTTAGATTTATCAATTGAAAGTATTCAAGGATAAACCGTGTACTAGAGATCAATGAATATTCTCGATACCATGTCACATACAATTGGTTTCATTAAGATTTATAATTAAGAAGAATTCAAGGATACGCCATATACTAGAGATCAATGAATATCTTCGATAATATCTCACATACAACTTATTTCAATAAGATTTATAAATAGGAAGTATTCAAGGATACAACATATATTAGAGATCAATGAATATTTTCGATAATATCTCACATACAGTTTGTTTCTTTAAGATTTATATAGGAAGTATTTTAGGATACACCATATATTAGAGATCAATGAATATTTTCGATAATATCTCACATACAACTTGTTTCACTAAGATTTATAAATAGGAAGTATTCAAGGATACACCATATACTAGAGATCAATGAATATTTTCGATAATACCGCACACACAATTTGTTTCATTTAGATTTATCAATTGAAAGTATTCAAGGATAAACCGTGTACTAGAGATCAATGAATATTCTCGATACCATGTCACATACAATTGGTTTCATTAAGATTTATAATTAAGAAGAATTCAAGGATACGCCATATACCAGAGAGCAATGAATATTTTCCATAATATCTCACATACAACTTGTTTCATTAAGATTCATAAATAGGAAGTACTCAAGGATACACCATTTACTAGAGATAAAAGAATATTTTCGATAATATCTCACATACAAATTGTTTCATTCAGATTTATAAATAGGAAGTATTCAAGGATACACCATATACTAGAGATCAAAGAATAATTTCGATAATATCTCACACACAATTTGTTTCATTAAGATTTATAAATAGGAAGTTTTCAAGGACACACCATATACTAGAGATCAATGAATATTTTCGATAATATCTCACATACAACTTGTTTCACTTAGATTTATAAATAGGAAGTATTCAAGGATACACCATATACTAGAGATCAATGAATATTTTCGGTAATATCTCACATACAACTTATTTCATTTGGATTTATAAATAGGAAGTATTCAAGGATACACCATATAATAGAGATAAAATAATATTTTCGATACTATCTCACACATAATTTGTTTCATTTAGATTTATAAATAGAAAGTATTTAAGGATACACCATATACTAGAGATCAATGAATATTTTCGATAATATCTCACATACAACTTATTTCATTTGGATTTATAAATAGGAAGTATTTTAGGATACACCATATACTAGAGATAAAAGAATATTTTCGATAATATCTCATATACAATTTGTTTCATTTAGATCTATATATAGGAAGTATTCAAGAATACACCATATATTAGAGATCAATGAATATTTTCGATAATATCTCACATACAACTTATTTCATTAAGATTTATAAATATGAAGTATTCAAGGATGCACCATATACTAGAGATCAATGAATATTTTCGATAATATCTCACACACAATTTGTTTCATTAAGATTTATAAATAGGAATTAATCAAGGATACACCATATACTAGAGATCAGTGAATATTCTCGATACTATCTTACATACAATTTGTTTCATTAAAATTTATAAATAGGAAGTACCGAAGGATACACCATACACTAGAGATCAGTGAATATTCTCGATACTATCTTACATACAATTTGTTTCATTAAAATTTATAAATAGGAAGTATACAAGCATACACCATATACTAGAGATCAAAGAATATTTTCGATAATATTTCACATACAATTTGTTTCATTAAGATTTATAAATAGGAAGTATTCAAGGATACACCATATACTAGAGATCAATGAATATTCTCGATACTATGTCACATACAATTGGTTTCATTAAGATTTATAATTAAGAAGAATTCAAGGATACGCCATATACTAGAGAGCAATGAATATTTTCGATAATAAATCACATACAACTTATTTCATTAAGATTTATAAATAGGAAGTATTCAAGGATACAACATATATTAGAGATCAATGAATATTTTTGATAATATCTCACATACAATTTGTTTCATTTAGATTTATAAATAGGAAGTATTTAAGGATACACCATATACTAGAGATCGATTAATATTTTCGATAATATCGCACACACAATTTGTTTCATTTAGATTTATCAATTGAAAGTATTCAAGGATACACCGTATACTAGAGATCAATGAATATTCTCGATAATACATATCTCACACATAATTTGTTTCATTAAGATTTATAAATACGAAGTATTCAAGGATACACCAGATATAATTGATCGATTAATATTTTCGATAATATCGCACACACAATTTGTTTCATTTAGATTTATCAATTGAAAATATTCAAGGATACACCATATACTAGAGATCAATGAATATTTTCGCTAATATCTCACACACAATTTTTTTCATTAAGATTTATAATTACGAAGTATTTAAGGATACAACAGATACAATTGATCGATTAATATTTTCGATAATATCGGACACACAATTTGTTTCATTTGGATTTATAAATAGGAAGAATTCAAGGATACGCCATATACTAGAGAGCAATGAATATTTTCCATAATATCTCACATACAACTTGTTTCATTAAGATTCATAAATAGGAAGTACTCAAGGATACACCATTTACTAGAGATAAAAGAATATTTTCGATAATATCTCACATACAAATTGTTTCATTCAAATTTATAAATAGGAAGTATTCAAGAATACACCATATACTAGAGATCAAAGAATATTCTCGATTCTATCTCACATACAATTTGTTTCATTTAGATTTACAAATAGGAAGTACTCAAGGATACACCATATACTAGAGATCAAAGAATAATTTCGATAATATCTCACACACAATTTGTTTCATTAAGATTTATAAATAGGAAGTTTTCAAGGACACACCATATACTAGAGATCAATGAATATTTTCGATAATATCTCACATACAACTTGTTTCACTTAGATTTATAAATAGGAAGTATTCAAGGATACACCATATAATAGAGATAAAAGAATATTTTCGATACTATCTCACACACAATTTGTTTCATTTAGATTTATAAATAGAAAGTATTTAAGGATACACCATATACTAGAGATCAATGAATATTTTCGGTAACATCTCACATACAACTTATTTCATTTGGATTTATAAATAGGAAGTATTCAAGGATACACCATATAATAGAGATAAAAGAATATTTTCGATACTATCTCACACACAATTTGTTTCATTTAGATTTATAAATAGAAAGTATTCAAGGATACACCATATACTAGAGATCAATGAATATTTTCGGTAATATCTCACATACAACTTATTTCATTTGGATTTATAAATAGGAAGTATTCAAGGATACACCATATAATAGAGATAAAAGAATATTTTCGATACTATCTCACACACAATTTGTTTCATTTAGATTTATAAATAGAAAGTATTTAAGGATACACCATATACTAGAGATCAATGAATATTTTCGGTAATATCTCACATACAACTTATTTCATTTGGATTTATAAATAGGAAGTATTCAAGGATACACCATATACTAGAGATAAAAGAATATTTTCGATACTATCTCACACACAATTTGTTTCATTTAGATTTATAAATAGGAAGCATTTAAGGATACACCATATACTAGAGATCAAAGAATATTCTCGATTCTATCTCACATACAATTTGTTTCATTTAGATTTATCAATTGAAAGTATTCAAGAATACACCATATAATAGAGATAAAAGAATATTTTCGATACTATCTCACACACAATTTGTTTCATTTAGATTTATAAATAGAAAGTATTTAAGGATACACCATATACTAGAGATAAAAGAATATTTTCGATAATATCTCACATACAATTTGTTTCATTTAGATTTATAAATAGGAAGCATTTAAGGATACACCATATACTAGAGATCAAAGAATATTCTCGATTCTATCTCACATACAATTTGTTTCATTTAGATTTATCAATTGAAAGTATTCAAGAATACACCATATAATAGAGATAAAAGAATATTTTCGATACTATCTCACACACAATTTGTTTCATTTAGATTTATAAATAGAAAGTATTTAAGGATACACCGTATACTAGAGATCAATGAATATTCTCGATAGTACATATCTCACACACAATTTGTTTCATTAAGATTTATAAATACGAAGTATTCAAGGATACACCAGATATAATTGATCAATTAATATTTTCGATAATATCGCACACACAATTTGTTTCATTTAGATTTATCAATTGAAAGTATTCAAGGATACACCATATATTAGAGATCAGTGAATATTCTCGATACTATCTTACATACAATTTGTTTCATTAAAATTTATAAATATGAAGTATTAAAGGATGCACCATATACTAGAAATCAGTGAATATTCTCGATACTATCTTACATACAATTTGTTTCATTAAAATTTATAAATAGGAAGTACCCAAGGATACACCATATACTAGAGATCAAAGAATATTTTCGATAATATTTCACATACAATTTGTTTCATTAAGATTTATAAATAGGAAGTACCGAAGGATACACCATATACTAGAGATCAATGAATATTCTCGATACTATCTCACATACAATTTCTTTCATTTAGATTTATCAATTGGAAGTATTAAAGGATAAACCGTGTACTAGAGAACAATGAATATTCTCGATACTATGTCACATACAATTGGTTTCATTAAGATTTATAATTAAGAAGAATTCAAGGATACGCCATATACTAGAGAGCAATGAATATTTTCGATAATAAATCACATACAACTTATTTCATTAAGATTTATAAGTAGGAAGTATTTAAGGATACACCATATACTAGAGATCAATGAATATTTTCGATAATATCTCACATACAACTTGTTTCAATGAAAATTCTCGATGAATATTCTCGATAATACATTCCTCACACACAATTTGTTTCATTAAGATTTATAAATAGGAAGTATTCAAGGATACACCATATACTAGAGATCTACGAATATTCTCGATACTATCTCACATACAATTTGTTTCATTTAGGTTTATAAATAGGAAGTACTCAAGGATACACCATATACTAGAGATCAAAGAATATATTCTATAATATCTCACATACAATTTGTTTCATTTAGATTTACAAATAGGAAATATACAAGGATACACCATATACTAGAGATCAATGAAAATTTTCGATAATATCTCACATACAATTTGTTTCACTTAGATTTATAAATAGGAAGTACTCAAGGATACACCATATACTAGAGATCAATGAATATTTTCAATAAAATCGCACATACAATTGTTTAATTTAGATCTATAAATAAAAAGTACTCAACGATACACCATATACTAGAGATCAAAGAATAGTTTCGATAATATCTCACACACAATTGGTTTCATTAAGATTTATAAATAGGAAGTACTCAAGGATACACCATATACTAGAGATCAATGAATATTCTCGATTCTATTTCACATACAATTTGTTTCATTTGGATTTATAAATAGGAAGTATTCAAGGATATACTATATACTAGAGATCAAAGAATAATTTCGATTCAATCTCACATACAATTTATTTCATTTAGATTTACAAATAGGAAGTATTCAAGGATTCACCATATACTAGAGATCAATGAATATTTTCGATAATATCTCACACACAATTTGTTTCATTAAGATTTATAAATAGGAAGTATTCAAGGATACAACATATATTAGAGATCAATGAATAGTTTCGATAATATCTCACACACAATTGGTTTCATTAAGATTTATAAATAGGAAGTACTCAAGGATACACCATATACTTGAGATCAATGAATATTCTCGATTCTATCTCACATACAATTTGTTTCATTTGGCTTTATAAATAGGAAGTATTCAAGGATATACTATATACTAGAGATCAAAGAATAATTTCGATTCTATCTCACATACAATTTATATCATTTAGATTTACAAATAGGAAGTATTGAAGGACTCACCATATACTAGAGATCAATGAATATTTTCGATAATATCTCACACACAATTTGTTTCATTAAGATTTATAAATAGGAAGTATTCAAGGATACAACATATACTAGAGATCAATGAATATTCTCGATACTATCTCACATACAATTTGTGTCATTAAGATTTATAAATAGGAAGTATTTAAGGATACACCATATACTAGAGATCAATGAGTATTCTCAATACCATCTCACACACAATTTGTTTCATTTAGATTTATAAAAAGGAAGTATTCAAGGATACACCATATACTAGAGATCAAAGAATATTCTCGATTCTATCTCACATACAATTTATTTCATTAAGATTTATAAATAGGAAGTATTCAAGGATACACCATATACTAGAGATCAATGAATAATTTCGATAATATCTCCCACACAATTGGTTTCATTAAAATTTATAAATAGGAAGTATTCAAGGATACACCATATACTAGAGATCAATGAATATTTTCGAAAATATCTCACATACAATTTGTTTCACCTAGATTTATAAATAGGAAGTACTCAAGGATACACCATATACTAGAGATCAAAGAATATTTTCAATAATATCTCACATACAATTTGTTTCATTAAGATTTATAAATAGGAAGTATTCAGGTATACACCATATACTAGAGATCAATGAGTATTCTCAATACCATCTCACACACAATTTGTTTCATTTGGATTTATAAATAGGAAGTATTCAAGGATACACCATATACTAGAGATCAAAGAATATTCTCGATTCTATCTCACATACAATTTGTTTCATTAAGATTTACAAATACGAAGTATTCAAGGATACACCATATACTAGAGATCAATGAATATTTTCGATAATATCTCACACACAATTGGTTTCATTAAGATTTATAAATATGAAGTATTCAAGGATACACCATATACTAGAGATCAATGAATATTTTCGATAATATCACACATACAACTTGTTTCATTAAGATTTATAAATATGAAGTATTCAAGGATACACCATATACTAGAGATCAATGAATATTTTCGATAATATCTCACATACAACTTGTTTCATTAAGATTTATAAATATGAAGTATACAAGGACACACCATATACTAGAGATAAATGAATATTTTCGATAATATCTCACATACAGTTTGTTTCATTAAGATTTATAAACAGGAAGTATTCAAGGATACACCATATATTAGAGATCAATGAATATTTTCGATGATATCTCACATACTACTTGTTTCATTAAAATTTATTAATATGAAGTATTCAAGGATACACCATATCCTAGAGATCAATGTTCAATTTGTTTCTTTAAGATTTCTATATAGGAAGTATTCAAGGATACACCATATACTAGAGATCAATGAATATTTTCGAAAGTATCTCACATTATTTCTTTAAGAATTACAAATAGGAAGTATTCAAGGATACACCATATACTAGAGATCAATGAATATTTTCGATAATATCTCACATACAGTTTGTTTCTATAAGATTTATAAATAGCAAGTATTCAAGATACAAAATATACTAGAGATCAATGAATATTCTCGATACTATCTCACATACAATTTGTTTCACTTAGATTTATAAATAGGAAGTACTCAAGGATACACCATATACTAGAGATCAAAGAATATTTTCGATAATATCTCACATACAATTTGTTTCATTAAGATTTATAAATAGGAAGTATTCAAGAATACACCATATACTAGAGATCAATGAATATATTCGATAATATCTCACATACAATTTGTTTCATTAAGATTTATAAATAGGAAGTATTCAAGGATACACCATATACTAGAGATCAATGAATATTTTCGGTAATATCTCACATACAACTTATTTCATTTGGATTTATAAATAGGAAGTATTCAAGGATACACCATATACTAGCGATCAATGGATATTTGCGATAATATCTGACATACAACTTGTTTCACTAAGATTTATAAATAGGAAGTATTCAAGGATACACCATATACTAGAGATCAATGAATATTTTCGGTAATATCTCACATACAACCTATTTCATTTGGATTTATAAATAGGAAGTATTCAAGGATACACCATATAGTAGAGACAAAAGAATATTTTCGATAATATCTCACATACAATTTGTTTCATTTAGATTTACAAATAGGAAGTATTCAAGGATACACCATATACTAGAAATCAATGAATATTTTCGATACTATCTCACACACAATTTGTTTCATTAAGATTTATAAATAGGAAGTATTCAAGGATACACCATATATTAGAGATCAATGAATATTTTTGATAATATCTCACATACAATTTGTTTCATTTAGATTTATAAATAAGAAGTACTCAAGGATACACCATATACTAGAGATCAATGAATATTTTCGGTAATATCTCACATACAACTTATTTCATTTGGATTTATAAATAGGAAGTATTCCAGGATACACCATATACTAGAGATCAATGAATATTCTCGATACTATCTCACACACAATTTGTTTCATTTGGATTTATAAATAGGAAGTATTCAAGGATACACCATATACTAGAGATCAATGAATATTTTCGGTAATATCTCACATACAATTTGTTTCATTTGGATTTATAAATAGGAAGTATTCGAGGACACACCATATACAAGAGATCGATGAAAATTTTCGATACTATCTCACATACAATTTGTTTCACTTAGATTTATAAATAGGAAGTACTCAAGGATGCACCATATACTAGAGATCAAAGAATATTTTTGATAATATCTCACATACAATTTGTTTCATTGAGATTTATAAATAGGAAGTATTCAAGAATACACCATATACTAGAGATCAAAGAATATGCTCGATTCTATCTCACATACAATTTATTTCATTTAGATTTACAAATAGGAAGTACTCAAGGATACACCATATACTAGAGATCAAAGAATAGTTTCGATAATATCTCACACACAATTTGTTTCATTAAGATTTATAAATAGAAAGTTTTCAAGGATACACCATATACTAGAGATCAATGAATATATTCGATAATATCTCACATACAATTTGTTTTATTAAGATTTATAAATAGGAAGTACTCAAGGATACACCATATACTAGAGATCAATGAATATTTGCGATAATATCTCACATACAATTTGTTTCACTAAGATTTATAAATAGGAAGTATTCAAGGATACACCATATACTAGAGATCAATGAATATTTTCGGTAATATCTCACATACAACCTATTTCATTTGGATTTATAAATAGGAAGTATTCAAGGGTACACCATATAGTAGAGACAAAAGAATATTTTCGATAATATCTCACATACAATTTGTTTCATTTAGATTTACAAATAGGAAGTATTCAAGGATACACCATATACTAGAAATCAATGAATATTTTCGATACTATCTCACACACAATTTGTTTCATTAAGATTTATAAATAGGAAGTATTCAAGGATACACCATATATTAGAGATCAATGAATATTTTTGATAATATCTCACATACAATTTGTTTCATTTAGATTTATAAATAAGAAGTACTCAAGGATACACCATATACTAGAGATCAATGAATATTTTCGATTCTATCTCACATACAATTTGTTTCATTTGGATTTATAAATAGGAAGTATTCAAGGATATACTATATACAAGAGATCAAAGAATATTCTCGATTCTATCTCACATACAATTTATTTCATTTAGATTTACAAATAGGAAGTATTCAAGGATTCACCATATACTAGAGATCAATGAATATTTTCGATAATATCTCACACACAATTTGTTTCATTAAGATTTATAAATAGGAAGTATTCAAGGATACACCATATACTAGAGATCAATGAATATTTTCGATAATATCTCACATACAGTTTGTTTCATTAAGATTTATAAACAGGAAGTATTCAAGGAAACACCATATACTAAAGATCAATGAATATTTTCGATAATATGTCACATACAGTTTGTTTCATTTAGATCTATAAATAGGAAGAATTCAAGGATACACCATATACTAGAGATCAATGAATATTCTCGATACTATCTCACATACAATTTGTTTCATTTGGATTTATAAATAGGAAGTATTCAAGAATACACCACATACTAGAGATCACAGAATATTCTCGATTCTCTCTCACATACAATTTGTTTCATTTAGATTTACAAATAGGAAGTACTCAAGGATACACCATATACTAGAGATCAAAGAATAGTTTCGATACTATCTCACACACAATTTGTTTCATTAAGATTTATAAATAGAAAGTTTTCAAGGATACACCATATACTAGACATCAATGAATATATTAGATAATATCTCACATACAATTTGTTTTATTAAGATTTATAAATAGGAAGTATTCAAGGATTCACCATATACTAGAGATCAATGAATATTCTCGATATTATCTCACACACAATTTGTTTCATTTGGATTTATAAATAGGAAGTATGCAAGGATACACCATATACAAGAGATCGATGAAAATTTTCGATAATATCTCACATACAATTTGTTTCATTTAGATTTATAAATACGAAGTATTCAAGGATACACCATATACTAGAGATCAATGATACAGAGATCAGATACTAGAGATCAATGAATATTATCGATAATATCTCACATACAATTTGTTTCATTTAGATTTATAAATAGGATGTATTCAAAGACACACCAGATACAATAGATCGATTAATATTTTCGATAATATCGCACACAAAATTTGTTTCACTAAGATTTATAAATAGGAAGTATTCAAGGATACACCATATACCAATGAATATTTTCGGTAATATCTCACATACAACTTATTTCATTTGGATTTATAAATAGGAAGTATTCAAGGATACACCATATAGTAAAGACAAAAGAATATTTTCGATAATATCTCACATACAATTTGTTTCATTTAGATTTACAAATAGGAAGTATTCAAGGATACACCATATACTAGAAATCAATGAATATTTTCGATACTATCTCACACACAATTTGTTTCATTAAGATTTATAAATAGGAAGTGTTCAAGGATACACCATATATTAGAGATCAATGAATATTTTTGATAATATCTCACATACAATTTGTTTCATTTAGATTTATAAATAAGAAGTACTCAAGGATACACCATATACTAGAGATCAATGAATATTTTCGAATCTATCTGACATACAATTTGTTTCATTTGGATTTATAAATAGGAAGTATTCAAGGATATACTATATACAAGAGATCAAAGAATATTCTCGATTCTATCTCACATACAATTTATTTCATTTAGATTTACAAATAGGAAG
Source organism: Sarcophaga subvicina (assembly GCA_936449025.2). Taxonomy (NCBI): domain Eukaryota; kingdom Metazoa; phylum Arthropoda; class Insecta; order Diptera; family Sarcophagidae; genus Sarcophaga; species Sarcophaga subvicina. The sequence goes on from OW388080.2 coordinate 89,322,514, forward strand.
TATTCAAGGATTCACCATATACTAGAGATCAATGAATATTTTCGATAATATCTCACACACAATTTGTTTCATTAAGATTTATAAATAGGAAGTATTCAAGGATACACCATATACTAGAGATCAATGAATATTTTCGATAATATCTCACATACAGTTTGTTTCATTAAGATTTATAAACAGGAAGTATTCAAGGAAACACCATATACTAAAGATCAATGAATATTTTCGATAATATGTCACATACAGTTTGTTTCATTTAGATCTATAAATAGGAAGAATTCAAGGATACACCATATACTAGAGATCAATGAATATTCTCGATACTATCTCACATACAATTTGTTTCATTTGGATTTATAAATAGGAAGTATTCAAGAATACACCATATACTAGAGATCACAGAATATTCTCGATTCTCTCTCACATACAATTTGTTTCATTTAGATTTACAAATAGGAAGTACTCAAGGATACACCATATACTAGAGATCAAAGAATAGTTTCGATACTATCTCACACACAATTTGTTTCATTTGGATTTATAAATAGGAAGTATGCAAGGATACACCATATACAAGAGATCGATGAAAATTTTCGATAATATCTCACATACAATTTGTTTCATTTAGATTTATAAATACGAAGTATTCAAGGATACACCATATACTAGAGATCAATGATACAGAGATCAGATACTAGAGATCAATGAATATTATCGATAATATCTCACATACAATTTGTTTCATTTAGATTTATAAATAGGATGTATTCAAAGACACACCAGATACAATAGATCGATTAATATTTTCGATAATATCGCACACAAAATTTGTTTCACTAAGATTTATAAATAGGAAGTATTCAAGGATACACCATATACTAGAGATCAATGAATATTTTCGGTAATATCTCACATACAACTTATTTCATTTGGATTTATAAATAGGAAGTATTCAAGGATACACCATATAGTAAAGACAAAAGAATATTTTCGATAATATCTCACATACAATTTGTTTCATTTAGATTTACAAATAGGAAGTATTCAAGGATACACCATATACTAGAAATCAATGAATATTTTCGATACTATCTCACACACAATTTGTTTCATTAAGATTTATAAATAGGAAGTATTCAAGGATACACCATATATTAGAGATCAATGAATATTTTTGATAACATCTCACATACAATTTGTTTCATTTAGATTTATAAATAAGAAGTACTCAAGGATACACCATATACTAGAGATCAATGAATATTTTCGATTCTATCTCACATACAATTTGTTTCATTTGGATTTATAAATAGGAAGTATTCAAGGATATACTATATACAAGAGATCAAAGAATATTCTCGATTCTATCTCACATACAATTTATTTCATTTAGATTTACAAATAGGAAGTATTCAAGGATTCACCATATACTAGAGATCAATGAATATTTTCGATAATATCTCACACACAATTTGTTTCATTAAGATTTATAAACAGGAAGTATTCAAAGAAACACCATATACTAAAGATCAATGAATATTTTCGATAATATGTCAAATACAGTTTGTTTCATTTAGATCTATAAATAGGAAGAATTCAAGGATACACCATATACTAGAGATCAATGAATATTCTCGATACTATCTCACATACAATTTGTTTCATTTGGATTTATAAATAGGAAGTATTCAAGAATACACCATATACTAGAGATCACAGAATATTCTCGATTCTCTCTCACATACAATTTGTTTCATTTAGATTTACAAATAGGAAGTACTCAAGGATACACCATATACTAGAGATCAAAGAATAGTTTCGATACTATCTCACACACAATTTGTTTCATTAAGATTTATAAATAGAAAGTTTTCAAGGATACACCATATACTAGACATCAATGAATATGTTCGATAATATCTCAGATACAATTTGTTTTATTAAGATTTATAAATAGGAAGTATTCAAGGATTCACCATATACTAGAGATCAATGAATATTCTCGATATTATCTCACACACAATTTGCTTCATTTGGATTTATAAATAGGAAGTATGCAAGGATACACCATATACAAGAGATCGATGAAAATTTTCGATAATATCTCACATACAATTTGTTTCATTTAGATTTATAAATACGAAGTATTCAACGATACACCATATACTAGAGATCAATGATACAGAGATCAGATACTAGAGATCAATGAATATTATCGATAATATCTCACATACAATTTGTTTCATTTAGATTTATAAATAGGATGTATTCAAAGACACACCAGATACAATAGATCGATTAATATTTTCGATAATATCGCACACAAAATTTGTTTCATTTGGATTTATAAATAGGAAGTATTCAAGGATTCACCATATACTAGAGATAAATGAATATTCTAGATACTATCTCACACACAATTTGTTTCATTAAGATTTATAAATAGGAAGTATTCAAGGATACACCATATACAAGAGATCAATGAAAATTTTCGATAATATCTCAGATACAATTTGTTTCATTTAGATTTATAAATACGAAGTATTCAAGGCTACACCATATATTAGAGATCAATAATACAGAGATCAGATACTAGAGATCAATGAATATTATCGATAATATCTCACATACAATTTGTTTCATGTAGATTTATAAATAGGAAGTATTCAAGGATACGCCATATACTAGAGATCAATGAATATTTTCGATAATATCTCACATACAATTTGTTTCATTTAGATTTATAAATAGGATGTATTCAAAGACACACCAGATACAATAGATCGATTAATATTTTCGATAATATCGCACACACAATTTGTTTCATTTGGGTTTATAAATAGGAAGTATTCAAGTATACACCATATACTAGAGATCAACGAATATTTTCGATAATATCTCAAATACAAGATGTTTCATTATGATTTATAAATAGGAAGTATTTAAGGATACACCATATATTAGAGATCAAAGAATATTTTCGATAATATCGCACACACAATTTGTTTCATTTAGATTTATCAATTGAAAGTATTCAAGGATACACCGTATACTAGAGATCAATGAATATTTTAGATAATATCTCACATACAACTTGTTTCACTAAGATTTATAAATACGAAGTATTCAAGGATACACCAGATATAATTGATCGATTAATATTTTCGATAATATCTCACACACAATTTTTTTCATTAAGATTTATAATTACGAAGTATTCAAGGATACAACAGATACAATTGATCGATTAATATTTTCGATAATATCGGACACACAATTTGTTCCATTTAGAATTAAAAATAAGACGTACTCAAGGATACACAATATACTAGAGATCAATGAATATTTTCGATCATATCTCAGATACAATTTGTTTCATTTATATTTATAAATAGGAAGTATTCAAGGATACACCATATACTAGAGATAAATGAATATTTTCGATAATATCTCACATACAATTTGTTTCATTTAGATTTATAAATAGGAAGTATTCAAAGATACACCGTATACTAGAGATCAATGAATATTTTCGATAATATCTCACATACAACTTGTTTCACTAAGATGTACTAATAGGAAGTACTCAAGGATACACCATATACTAGAGATCAAAGAATATATTCGATAATATCTCACATAAAATTTGTTTCATTTAGATTTACAAAAAGGAAATATTCAAGGATACACCATATACTAGAGAACAATGAAAATTTTCGATAATATCTCACATACAATTTGTTTCATTTAGATCTATAAATAGGAAGTACTCAAGGATACACCATATACTAGAGATCAATGAATATTTTCGATAATATCTCACATACAATTTGTTTCACTAAGATTTATAAATAGGAAGTATTCAAGGATACACCATATACGAGAGATAAATGAATATTTTCGATAATATCTAACATACAACTTGTTTCACTAAGATTTACAAATAGGAAGTATTCAAGGATACACCGTATACTAGAGATCAATGAATATTTTCGATAATATCTCACATACAACTTGTTTCACTAAGATGTACAAATAGGAAGTACTCAAGGATACACCATATACTAGAGATCAAAGAATATATTCGATAATATCTCACATACAATTTGTTTCATTTAGATTTACAAAAAGGAAATATTCAAGGATACACCATATACTAGAGAACAATGAAAATTTTCGATAATATCTCACATACAATTTGTTTCATTTAGATCTATAAATAGGAAGTACTCAAGGATACACCATATACTAGAGATCAATGAATATTTTCGATAATATCTCACATACAATTTGTTTCACTTAGATTTATAAATAGGAAGTACTCAAGGATACACCATATACTAGAGATCAATGAATATTTTCAATAATATCTCACATACAACTTGTTTCACTAAGATTTATAAATAGGAAGTATTCAAGGATACACCATATACTAGAGATCAATGAATATTTTCGATAATATCTCACATACAACTTGTTTCATTTGGATTTATAAATAGGAAGTATTCAAGGATACACCATATACTAAAGTTCAATGAATATATTCGATAATATCTCACATACAATTTGTTTCATTTAGATTTACAAAAAGGAAATATTCAAGGATACACCATATACTAGAGAACAATGAAAATTTTCGATAATATCTCACATACAATTTGTTTCATTTAGATCTATAAATAGGAAGTACTCAAGGATACACCATATACTAGAGATCAATGAATATTTTCGATAATATCTCACATACAATTTGTTTCACTTAGATTTATAAATAGGAAGTACTCAAGGATACACCATATACTAGAGATCAATGAATATTTTCAATAATATCTCACATACAACTTGTTTCATTTGGATTTATAAATAGGAAGTATTCAAGGATACACCATATACTAGAGATCAAAGAATATATTCGATAATATCTCACATACAATTTGTTTCATTTAGATTTACAAAAAGGAAATATTCAAGGATACACCATATACTAGAGAACAATGAAAATTTTCGATAATATCTCACATACAATTTGTTTCATTTAGATCTATAAATAGGAAGTACTCAAGGATACACCATATACTAGAGATCAATGAATATTTTCGATAATATCTCACATACAATTTGTTTCACTTAGATTTATAAATAGGAAGTACTCAAGGATACACCATATACTAGAGATCAATGAATATTTTCAATAATATCTCACATACAGTTTGTTTCATTAAGATTTATAAATATGAAGTATTCAAGGTACACCATATACTAGAGATCAATGAATATTTTCGATAATATCTCACATACAACTTGTTTCATTAAGATTTAAAAATAGGAAGTACTCAAGGATACACCATATACTAGAGATCAATGTTCAATTCGTTTCATTAAGATTTATAAATAGGAAGTACTCAAGGATACACCATATACTAGAGATCAATGAATATTTTCGATAATATCTCACATACAACTTGTTTCACTAAGATTTACAAATAGGAAGTACTCAAGGATACACCATATACTAGAGATCAAAGAATATATTCGATAATATCTCACATACAATTTGTTTCATTTAGATTTACAAAAAGGAAATATTCAAGGATACACCATATACTAGAGAACAATGAAAATTTTCGATAATATCTCACATACAATTTGTTTCACTTAGATCTATAAATAGGAAGTACTCAAGGATACACCATATACTAGAGATCAATGAATATTTTCGATTCTATCTCACATACAATTTGTTTCATTTGGATTTATAAATAGGAAGCATTCAAGGATATACTATATACAAGAGATCAAAGAATATTCTCGATTCTATCTCACATACAATTTATTTCATTTAGATTTACAAATAGGAAGTATTCAAGGATTCACAATATACTAGAGATCAATGAATATTTTCGATAATATCTCACACACAATTTGTTTCATTAAGATTTATAAATAGGAAGTATTCAAGGATACACCATATACTATAGATCAATGGATATTTTCGATAATATCTCACATACAGTTTGTTTCATTAAGATTTATAAACAGGAAGTATTCAAGGAAAGATTTATAAATATGAAGTATTCAAGGATACACCATATACTAGAGATCAATGACTATTTTCGATAATGTGTCACATACAGTTTGTTTCATTTAGATCTATAAATAGGAAGAAATCAAGGATACACCATATACTAGAGATCAATGAATATTTTCTATAATATCTCACATACAATTTGTTTCATTAAGATTTATTAATATGAAGTATTCAAGGATACACCATATACTAGAGATCAATGAATATTTTCGATAATATATCACATACAGTTTGTTTCATTAAGATTTATAAACAGGAAGTATTCAAGGATACACTATATAATAAAGATCAATGAATATTTTCGATAATATGTCACATACAGTTTGTTTCATTAAGATTTATAAATATGAAGTATTCAAGGATACACCATATACTAAAGATCAATGAATATTTTCGATAATATCTCACATACAACTTGTTTCATTAAGTTTTATAAATATGAAGCATTCAAGGTACACCATATACTAGAGATCAATAAATATTTTGGATAATATATCACATACAACTTGTTTCATTAAGATTTATAAATAGGAAGTACTCAAGGATACACTATATACTAGAGATCAATGAATATTCTCGATACTATCTCACATACAATTTGTTTCACTTAGATTTATAAATAGGAAGTACTCAAGGATGCACCATATACTAGAGATCAAAGAATATTTTCGATAATATCTCACATACAATTTGTTTCATTCAGATTTATAAATAGGAAGTATTCAAGAATACACCATATACTAGAGATCAAAGAATATTCTCGATTCTATCTCACATACAATTTGTTTCATTTGGATTTATAAATAGGAAGTACTCAAGGATATACTATATACAAGAGATCAAAGAATATTCTCGATTCTATCTCACATACAATTTATTTCATTTAGATTTACAAATAGGAAGTATTCAAGGATTCACAATATACTAGAGATCAATGAATATTTTCGATAATATCTCACACACAATTTGTTTCATTAAGATTTATAAATAGGAAGTATTCAAGGATACACCATATACTATTGTTTCATTAAGATTTATAAATATGAAGTATTCAGGGATACACCATATACTAGAGATCAATGAATATTTTCGATAATATGTCACATACAGTTTGTTTCACTTAGATCTATAAATAGGAAGAATTCAAGGATACACCATATACTAGAGATCAATGAATATTTTCGATAATATCTCACATACAACTTGTTTCATTAAGATTTATAAATATGAAGTATTCAAGGATACACCATATACTAGAGATCAATGACTATTTTCGATAATATGTCACATACAGTTTGTTTCATTTAGATCTATAAATAGGAAGAAATCAATGATACACCATATACTAGAGATCAATGAATATTTTCTATAATATCTCACATACAATTTGTTTCATTAAGATTTATTAATATGAAGTATTCAAGGATACACCATATACTAGAGATCAATGAATATTTTCGATAATATATCACATACAGTTTGTTTCATTAAGATTTATAAACAGGAAGTATTCAAGGATACACTATATAATAAGGATCAATGAATATTTTCGATAATATGTCACATACAGTTTGTTTCATTAAGATTTATAAATATGAAGTATTCAAGGATACACCATATACTAAAGATCAATGAATATTTTCGATAATATCTCACATACAACTTGTTTCATTAAGTTTTATAAATATGAAGTATTCAAGGTACACCATATACTAGAGATCAATAAATATTTTGGATAATATATCACATACAACTTGTTTCATTAAGATTTATAAATAGGAAGTACTCAAGGATACACTATATACTAGAGATCAATGAATATTCTCGATACTATCTCACATACAATTTGTTTCACTTAGATTTATAAATAGGAAGTACTCAAGGATGCACCATATACTAGAGATCAAAGAATATTTTCGATAATATCTCACATACAATTTGTTTCATTCAGATTTATAAATAGGAAGTATTCAAGAATACACCATATACTAGAGATCAAAGAATATTCTCGATTCTATCTCACATACAATTTGTTTCATTTAGATTTACAAATAGGAAGTACTCAAGGATACACCATATACTAGAGATCAATGAATATTTGCGATAATATCTCACACACAATTTGGTTTCATTAAGATTTATAAATAGAAAGTTTTCAAGGATACACCATATACTAGAGATCAATGAATATATTCGATAATATCTCACATACAATCTGTTTTATTAAGATTTATAAATAGGAAGTACTCAAGTATACACCATATACTAGAGATCAATGAATATTTGCGATAATATCTCACATACAACTTGTTTCACTAAGATTTATAAATAGGAAGTATTCAAGGATTCACCATATACTAGAGATCAATGAATATTCTCGATACTATCTCACACACAATTTGTTTCATTTGGATTTATAAATAGGAAGTATTCAAGGATACACCATATACAAGAGATCGATTAATATTTTCGATAATATCGCACACACAATTTGTTCCATTTGGATTTATAAATAGGAAGTATTCAAGGATTCACCATATACTAGAGATAAATGAAATTTCTCGATACTATCTCACACACAATTTGTTTCATTAAGATTTATAAATAGGAAGTATTCAAAGACACACCAGATACAATAGATCGATTAATATTTTCGATAATATCGCACACACAATTTGTTTCATTTGGATTTATAAATAGGAAGTATTCAAGGATTCACCATATACTAGAGATAAATGAGATTTCTCGATACTATCTCACACACAATTTGTTTCATTAAGATTTATAAATAGGAAGTATTCAAAGACACACCAGATACAATAGATCGATTAATATTTTCGATAATATCGCACATACAATTTGTTTCATTTGGATTTATAAATAAGAAGTATTCAAGTATACACCATATACTAGAGATCAACGAATATTTTCGATAATATCTCAAATACAAGATGTTTCATTAAGATTTATAAATAGGAAGTATTTAAGGATACACCATATATTAGAGATCAAAGAATATTTTCGATAATATCGCACACACAATTTGTTTCATTTAGATTTATCAATTGAAAGTATTCAAGGATACACCGTATACTAGAGATCAATGAATATTTTCGATAATATCTCACATACAACTTGTTTCACTAAGCTTTATAAATACGAAGTATTCAAGGATACACCAGATATAATTGATCGATTAATATTTTCGATAATATCTCACACACAATTTTTTTCATTAAGATTTATAATTAGGAAGTATTCAAGGATACAACAGATACAATTGATCGATTAATATTTTCGATAATATCGGACACACAGTTTGTTCCATTTAGATTTATAAATAGGACGTACTCAAGGATAAACAATATACTAGAGATCAATGAATATTTTCGATCATATCTCAGATACAATTTGTTTCATTTATATTTATAAATAGGAAGTATTCAAGGATACAACATATACTAGAGATAAATGAATATTTTCGATAATATCTCACATACAATTTGTTTCATTTAGATTTATAAATAGGAAGTATTCAAAGATACACCATATATTAGAGATCAATGAATATTTTTGATAATATCTCACATACAACTTGTTTCACTAAGATTTACAAATAGGAAGTATTCAAGGATACACCGTATACTAGAGATCAATGAATATTTTCGATAATATCTCACATACAACTTGTTTCACTAAGATTTACAAATAGGAAGTACTCAAGGATACACCATATACTAGAGATCAAAGAATATATTCGATAATATCTCACATACAATTTGTTTCATTTAGATTTACAAAAAGGAAATATTCAAGGATACACCATATACTAGAGAACAATGAAAATTTTGGATAATATCTCACATACAATTTGTTTCATTTAGATCTATAAATAGGAAGTACTCAAGGATACACCATATACTAGAGATCAATGAATATTTTCGATAATATCTCACATACAATTTGTTTCACTTAGATTTATAAATAGGAAGTACTCAAGCATACACCATATACTAGAGATCAATGAATATTTTCAATAATATCTCACATACAACTTGTTTCACTAAGATTTATAAATAGGAAGTATTCAAGAATACACCATATACTAGAGATCAATGAATATTTTCGATAATATCTCACATACAACTTGTTTCATTTGGATTTATAAATAGGAAGTATTCAAGGATACACCATATATTAGAGATCAATGAATATTTTAGATAATATCTCACATACAACTTGTTTCACTAAGATTTATAAATAGGAAGTATTCAAGGATACACCGTATACTAGAGATCAAAGAATATATTCGATAATATCTCACATACAATTTGTTTCATTTAGATTTACAAAAAGGAAATATTCAAGGATACACCATATACTAGAGAACAATGAAAATTTTCGATAATATCTCACATACAATTTGTTTCATTTAGATCTATAAATAGGAAGTACTCAAGGATACACCATATACTAGAGATCAATGAATATTTTCGATAATATCTCACATACAATTTGTTTCATTTAGATCTACAAATAGGAAGTACTCAAGGATACACCATATACTAGAGATCAATGAATATTTTCAATAATATCTCACATACAACTTGTTTGACTAAGATTTATAAATAGGAAGTATTCAAGGATACACCATATACTAGAGATCAATGAATATTTTCGATAATACCTCACATACAACTTGTTTCATTTGGATTTATAAATAGGAAGTATTCAAGGATACACCATATAATAGAGATCAATGATACAGGGATCAGATACTAGAAATCAATGAATATTATCGATAATATCTCACATACAATTTGTCTCATGTAGATTTATAAATAGGAAGTATTCAAGGATACGCCATATACTAGAGATCAATGAATATTTTCGATAATATCTCACATACAATTTGTTTCATTTAGATTTATAAATACGAAGTATTCAAGGATACACCATATGCTAGAGATCAATGATACAGAGATCAGATACTAGAAATCAATGAATATTATCGATAATATCTCACACACAATTTGTTTCATTTGGATTTATAAATAGGAAGTATTCAAGGATGCACCATATACTAGAGATCAATGAATATTTTCGATAATATCTCACATACAACTTGTTTCATTAAGATTTATAAATAGGAAGTATTCAAGGATACACCATACACAAGAGATCGATGAAAATTTTCGATAATATCTTACATACAATTTGTTTCATTTAGATTTATAAATACGAAGTATTCAAGGATACACCATGTGCTAGAGATCAATGATACAGAGATCAGATACTAGAGATCAATGAATATTATCGATAATATCTCACATACAATTTGTTTCATGTAGATTTATAAATAGGAAGTATTCAAGGATTCGCAATATACTAGAGATCAATGAATATTTTCGATAATATCTCACATACAATTTGTTTCATTTAGATTTATAAATAGGATGTATTCAAAGACACACCAGATACAATAGATCGATTAATATTTTCGATAATATCGCACACACAGTTTGTTTCATTTGGATTTATAAATAGGAAATATTCAAGTATACACCATATGCTAGAGATCAACGAATATTTTCGATAATATCTCAAATACAAGATGTTTCATTAAGATTTATAAATAGGAAGTATTCAAAGACACACCAGATACAATAGACCGATTAATTTTTTTTTATACTTTCGCACACACAATTTGTTTCATTAAGATTTATAGATAGGAAGTATTCAAGGATACACCATATACTAGAGATCAATGAATATTTTCGATAATATCTCACATACAATTTGTTTCATTTAGATTTTTAAATAGGAAGTGCTTGAGGATACACCATATACAAGAGATCGATGAATATTTTCGATAATATCTCACATACAATTTGTTTCATTTAGATTTATAAATACGAAGTATTCAAGGATACAACATATACTAGAGATCAATGAATATTTTCGATAATATCTCACATACAATTTGTTTCATTTAGATTTTTAAATAGGAAGTGCTTGAGGATACACCATATACAAGAGATCGATGAATATTTTCGATAATATCTCACATACAATTTGTTTCATTTAGATTTATAAATACAAAGTATTCAAGGATACAACATAAACTAGAGATCAATGAATATTTTCGATAATATCTCACACACAATTTGTTTCATTTAGATTTTTAAATAGGAAGTGCTTGAGGATACACCATATACAAGAGATCAATGAATATTTTAGATAATATCAAACACACAATTTGTTTCATTTAGATTTACCAATAATAAGTTTGCAAAGTCGTTAATAAAGGAAATGAAATAAAAAATTTACAAAATTCCTGAATACAAAAGAACACATTTATGAAAAATATTTTTCTTTTTTTTACGGTATTTGAATCAAATTTTTATTAACTGATGTATCCTATCGTGTGCATACAGTTAGCGTTAAAGGTCTATATTCCATAGGTGTTTGCTTATTAAAAGAATTTGAATTAATGATCAAATTTTTATCTAAAACACTATAAATTTATTTTTTGTTATCGTTTAAAACCCATATTTATCTGGCATATCAGATAGTTGAAGCACACACATCATTTAAACATTTAACAATGTTTGGTTTTTTATAAATTTATTTCCAGTTGTTGCCTTTTGTAAAAAATAAAAATAATTTTCTCTAAGCCTTTTATATAAAAGTTATTTTTATTTTTAACTATAACTCATAAATTTATATATACATATATACGTTTATTTTGATTCAGATAGTTTGCTATAGTTATTATAAATGTTTCAAATGTTTTCATTTTTGTTTTGTGTGAATATATCAGCATATTTTTTCATACTGAATTCGAGTGGCTTTTTATATCTTTTATGTGGTTGAGGTAGCCGAAGCAAAACCATATATCTCCTGCATTACATAGTGCGTTGCGTTGTTAGCAGAAGTTTATTTTATATTTATGAATTTATTTTTAATATTTTTAATAAAAATTTCTCAACCATTTTACACTTTTTTTATTATAATTGAAGCCAAAACTTGAAATTTAAATTCTGTTTGGCAGTTATAGTGTTAACAAGTAAAATAGAACTGTAATCCAAATAATTTGATTTAGTTTCGTTTACAGTAGTAGTAGAAGTAGTAGAAGGACGTGTGTTGGAGACGTGAGACCACAATTCAAACCCAAGGCCAGAAATCTCCAAGAAAGCGAAATATGAAAAAATATTTCTTTGGCAACTGTATCTCAGCAGATTTCTGTTAAAAAACTCAGTGAGTAATAAAACTGCCATGAAAAATTTTCTCAAAAATATATTGTTCGGAGTCGACTTTAAACTGTAGGTCCCGCTACTCATATGTAAGTGGTGGTGAGGGGTTTTAATGACCAATTATGTATGTATTTATTTTGTTTAATTTTCAAATATTAAAATCGTTTAGTTTCCGTAGATTCAAATATTGGAAATTAAAAAAAAGGAAAATAAATTGTTTGTTTCTATCGTGGTTCCCGTTCCAGTTTCAATTAGTGTTCAAATAGAACGTCTAAAAATTAATTAAAGTTTTTTATGTGTGGAACATAACATCATTCCAATGTGTGCCAAAGCTTCTCCAATTTTGCATTAATCTGGCATATCATCATTATGCCTGCCAATGACAGTGATGGCCTAGCCAACATCGTTCTGAAAAAAAATATAATGATGATGCTAAATCCACCCCACACAGTGGATTTTATGGATTGGTATTACCCCATTTTAAGCAATTTGGGTGTTCAAGTGTCCATTCATCTTACTAACTTAATTTGTCATTAAGACCCTTGAGTTAGAAGAGCCTTTGAAATAGAACTGAATTAGGAAGAATTCTCATCACAATACAACAACTCAAAACATTTTCACAAAAAATGTTGTCCAAGCATCAACAAATTATCAATCATTTGATTAAACAGAAAAAATTCATAAACTTCATGAAGTCGACGTCGGAGTGTTCATAGGCTCTATGACAAGCCAATTTCTTCTTACTTCTTTATTAAGGAATAGTTTCTGTAAGCTTTAATAGCTTCTCAAAGCCATGATGTTGAACTGGATAACTATTGTTCCTCGTGTGACTGACACTAAATTAAGGAAGTTGATGTCATCACTTGTAAAACTTACAAAATAGTTTTACATTTTTTGTCAATCGAATAGGCGACGCCCTTTTTGTTTCTGAAATAGTCGATTCAATCTAGCTATTGTGGGAGATATTTCTTTTTTTACGTCCAACACTCAGCGTATGGCATCTACTGATGCAATTCATTGTGTTGGAATTAGGCAAAAAATATGTTATGGGAAAGAGAAAAGAGTGAGTAGTGTTTGTGAATACTATATTTGAATTTCTTTATATCATAAGCAACATGAAATATCTCTGCAGGAAGAATACGGCTACCAAACAAATTTTGCCTGTGACGCAGTGTACCATCCACTGAGCAATCAACAACAAACGGATGTGCTCTGCGGGAAAGACGAGTGTTACCTACTAATACATGATTCTCTAGAATAACTTCCCTTAATTCGGTCTAGCAAAATCTGTTGTAGTAGCGATACACCAATAAAACTCAAGAAACTTTGCAACGATGCCCCAATAAATCAATAAAGCTGTATGCCCTACCGTCATTAAGGAGCACCTTTTCCATCTCCTGTACGTGATCGAGAGGCACCGGTTGAGGCATGAGAGTTGCACACTCTTCTCGTACGGATATAGATGACATAAATAGTAAGAACATCAGATGAATTCTTGCAGCGTCTTAAGAAACTGAGGCACTTATAGTTTATCCATAAATACAGATGACGCAATGTTATTGATGCGCTTGTGTGTCAACAAGGATAAGAAGGAAGGGGATACGCCACTTTTTGTATAGTGCAAGGCAGCTTGGTGGTGGTACTTATTAGGAATGAGATGTCTTAGAAGTATGTCACTGCTAAATCTGTTTCGATCATTAAGAGGACCACTTGTTTTGTACGTGGAATTGGATTAGAATTTTTAAGATTGCTGCAATGAGCCATGGGTTGACCCATGGGCCCACTTAGTGAACTTGCATGGTAAACTAGTTCTAAACGCTTGCAACATGTCCTAACTTAACCTAGCTTTCGTCTGTTCAATCTGGTTACCAATTTACATACATTTTTATTAGAATTTAAAGTTTCACTTCCACTCTTCTCTTCATTGTTCTGTCCCACACAAAATATCAATATTGGTTTTTTCCCTCAAAGTATGCTATTTTTGTGTTTTAAATCTTTTTGCCTCCGTGTATTGTACATTCGACGTGCAATAGCCTGCAGAGCATGTAGTAAAAAGCGTAAATATTTTTCTCAGTAACATTGACAGTGCAGTTATGAATAAGGGCGAGTAGTTTTTTCCCATCACCCAGCTAGTAACGATGAATATTTCATTTTATATTTTTTTATTGTGTATTGTTTATATCCAATATTTTTTGCATTACAATAGTTTTAAATATTATATGTTTTACATCATATAATAAATGTTGAAAAGAAAAATTATTTAAAAATTTTCAATTTTTTTTACTTTTTTGGTTGAAAGTTTTATGGAAATATTTTCCTTTCCATTCACTTTTTTTTTTTTTTTATCAGGAAATATTATAAAGCCTTGTCCAACAAAAGAATTTAGAAAAATAAAATTGTTTAGATTTTATTTACAAATTAGAGTGTTTGAATTTCTTATTCATTTTATGAAAGAGAATCCAAGTTTTGGCTACTAAAGTGTTCATTCATAAAGTATTCGAAGAATAATTTGTAAGGGTGAAACTTAACTAAAAAATGTTATTTGTTATTTATTATGAAATGTGTGGTCAGTTACCTTATTTGGAATACAGGGTATCTCAAAAATATGTGTATATAGTTTTCCATGTAAAATCAATATTAAATTGCTGCAGAGTATAGGGCACCCATGGTCTAGATGGTAGCGTGCTATACTAAATGCCGAGGATTCGATTCTTACCAGGGCCCCTGGATATTTTGTGATTGATTGATTGTTGACATTATGTATGATTAAAACGCAATAAAACGAAAAAGTGAGAATTATTACAATGCAATCCTGGAGAAAAATAAAGTGACAAAGATTTTATACTCGTCGTTAAAAAGGCAAAAAAGATGTCATTGAACACCCCTCTTTCCTGTCCCCTATAACTATCTTTATGTTACTTCAACAAAATGAATTGCATATGTAAGAGACATCTCCTGAGCGTTTGTCTAAAAAAAATCAGTAATTCTTGGTAATTCGGTTTGGATACATACAGTCCTCTCATATATATATGTATATATTGATACGTTTTTACCTTTTAAAAACATTTTAAATATGAGCTCGTAGATTGCAAATAAAATAAAAATAAATTTGTGTTCAGTTTTAAATCAATTCTTTATTGTTCGCATAATTCTGTGTGCCACTGTTCACAACTTGATGTAAACAACAACAATTTCTTTGCTTGTTATTCCTCTTTACACTCTTTTGCGTAAACAATAAAAATTGTTTGAAAGATCTTTATAACGGAGATCTTCAAACCACAATTATTCTCGTCAAACACGCCGCGTCTATACATAAGACTGACTGAATTTTTATTAACCCCGTTACATGCTTTGCCTTGAATTTTATATGGCAACGTTTACAGTCTGATGAATGTTCTTGAAGGCGAATATTCGCGGCTTCGCGATCTCCAGATAAGTTATCAAAATTTGTATTAATTTTTTGCTTAACCTGACAAATGAGATTAATATTTCTAAGTCTTCTCTCTAGACTCACTAATTCAAAATTGTATGTGCAATTGAAAGCGGTTTTAAGAAAACATTGCAAAAAATCAAAACTATTTTGAGGTGTTTATTTATATTTTAAAACTAAATTTTAAAATTTCACTCTACATTTTCTTTTTTTTTTTTGCAGGATAGTTTATAACTTTTCGAACAGTCTTAAAGGATAATTTAATCTGGATTTTCTGTTTTTCTTTGGGTTAAATTAATGCAAAAAATGAAACAAATTCGAAAGGAAAAAAATATTTATTATTCGTTTCAATTTTCCTTTCAACATGATTTTTTGATTTTCTCCAATTGCTTTGATTTTCTTTACTGTGAAATCCAAATTATGACGCAAAAGTATTGGAGCATAAATGAATTAATTTTTTTTACTAGTACAATGCTTTAACTGATATTGAATTCATGTTTTGTATATAAAATAATGCAGATTTAAAAAGTTAAAAGTTTTATATCACGGAAAAGTTTAATTCACGAAAATATTGTATTTAAAGAATTCTATTTTGGTTTTACTTGTTAAAGCCGAAGGAAGAGATTTATTTTTAATTTTTGTTTTGAGTCTACAATACAGTTATGAAATCATCGTAGTCTGGTCAAACATCAAAGCAAAATATACATGTAAAAACTAGATCTTCGACGACTTCCCCTCAGCAGATTTCTGGCAAAAATTCTGAGAGTAAATAAAATTGCCATGAAAAGTTTCTCAAAAATCAGTCATTCGTAATCGACTTTAAATTGCAGGTCCCGCCACTCATGTATAAAGTTAAGCACACACAACATAGGTGGTATGAGAACCTAGGTCGTAATCCTGGCTAAAGGATTGTAATGACCAATTATGTATGTGTGTATACAGTTATAAACTTTGAGATAAAATAGCTGTAGTTTATGCCAACGTTTTCCCTGAATCTGATACATTAATCTGACTGAATTTGACTGCTGACATGGGTTATATTGACTTTGAGGACCTCTTTATTTCGTGAGTTATTCGCAAAAAAATTCGTCATAAAACAACCCTACAACTAAAAGTCTAATAGGGCTCTATTGCGAGATTTTTGTGGTGAGCTCAGATCAGCTGTATGGCATGTAGAGCTGTCTTGTTGAAACCACATGCGGTTAGTATCCAGATCACCCAAATTAAGCTAAAAGAAGGTAGTAATCTTACATACATACATAAATGGTCATTGCAAACCTCCAGTCAGGATTACGACGTAGCTTCTAACACCACTTATGTTGCGTGTGTTAATTTTATATATGAGGTGCGGAGCCTATAGTTTAAATTCGGCTCCGAACGATGATTTTCTTTGAGCAACTGATCTGGGGTTTAGACCGTCTAATAAGCCAACATATTAAATAATAGGCTATGGTGACTTCAATATAATGATTGTCATTGACAGCGATGATCTGACGATAATTATTTTTAAAGCATAATAGAACAATGACGTCGTCAGCCCAAAATCTACAGGATAGAATACTAAATTGAACGCTCTTGGATCTCAAGTAGATTAGTATAGTAGCAAATTGTTGGTTCATCTACCCACCCATTCATCTAGAAATAGGTCTCTTCGCCAATATATTTTTTTATGAAATTTAGGGTCCATCAGAGCTCCCATTGTGATTTATCAGAACAGGCAAATAAATGACATCTAGTCTAATAGATTTAGCTTCAACTGTCAAAGTTTGGAAGACCTTGTTTAGAGACCCTATTTCAAGAATGTTAAATATTGTATACACTAAAAAGGTTGCAAGCCGAAACCGATTAAATCGCAGTAACTAATTTATGGTAATAAAGCTATTTAAGTAAATAAATAATTTTTTCAAAGGACTTCTAGACATTTAGATAACCATAGAGAAAAACCCAGCTGCACATTATTTATTTTGATTTAGTTTTCCTTTTAAATAATTTATTTAAATTCATATTTTCGGTAACTTTCATGCTGTTCTGGAATTTAATATAATGAAGTCAATATCGATTTGTTTTACATGTAAATTAAAAAATCTCTCTCACAAGTACATGACTTGCGTGTAATTATTTCAAGGCTACCACATAGGGTTTCATGTAAAATGTTATTAAAGCATCGTTACTAAGGCAATGCAGAATGGTGATTGTTTTTTTGTGGTTGATGTTGTCTGTATCCAGGTATAATATATTAGATTAATATTTAATAAGTTTGTCACTTAGTAACAAATGACTTTCGATAAAAGCTTTACTTGTTATCCAAAAAAAGAAACATCAAGAGAAAAACCTATAACCTGTAAATAGATCAAATATTTTCTAACCAAAGTAATTTCAAAAGTAAAACTGTTGCTATGAAGCAGGAAGCAGAATAGAATGAGTCTTACTTAATAAGTATTGCACAGTGAGGTGTAAATAAGTGTTTAAATCTTGTTTTATGCTTTCTCACCATTAAAAAATATGCCCAGGAGGATGTTTCTTAAGATTAATTCTGTATGGATGTATTCTATTAGCTTCTCTGCAGATGAATGGCCATCTCGTTTTTATTTCAATATCACTATGTCGTGAAATGCTTTTGGGGATAACCAATAAGTCTCTCACTAACCCCTTTAGAAGCACGAGGCATTCTTAGACAATATTAGATGAGATGGAAATAACTCTTAAAACAGTTTTTCTTTAAAAAACTTGTTAAGAAAGCCTCTGATACTCAGTCCGCATGTCGACATTCTTTATCGGGCACAGTAACGGATTCAACTGTACTGGAAAGGTTTCACAACGGACTTAATCGCGTGGTCTTGATCCAAAGCTTCCTTTTCGAATAAAATTTAGATGTTGTAAACCATATGAATAATTAGAACTCAAAGTTTGAGTTAAAAAGCTACTGGAACGTGAAAATACCAAAATTTACAAACAAATTTATTTTTTTTTAATTTTATCCTCTGATCACTTTACACTATTTTTTGTGGTATACATTAATTCGTCAGGTATAAAAAGTTCATAAGTATATATGTATGTAAAGTCTTCATATATATGGTATGAACATTTAAATATTTCTGCATGCCTAAGTATATTTCTTGCATTAGTTAATATTAAATGTTTGAATGTTTTCCGGCGATTTCCGGGTAAAACTCTGAGAGCAAATAAAATTGCAATGAAAAGTTTCGTAAAAATCTGTCTTTCAGAGTCCACTTTAAACTATAGGTCGCGCCACTCATGTATAAAATTAACACACACAACATGAGTGGTGCTAGGCCCTAATCCTGACTTAAGGGTTGTAATTATGTATGTGTGTAACGGAAAACTCAAAGAGTGTCATGGTGGACATTTTAACGATATTTTATTACACAATAATGTCATTAATAGGTATTTATAATTTTCCCTTTGTTATATTTAAATTTAAAGATGGGAAGCGCTTTATAAAATACCCGATATAATATATTGCCTATATATTCCGCTCTATTTGCTAAATTTGTTTATGCTCATAATCCAAGTTCAGTATTCACTTAACTTTATACGTCTTGTGAGATGCTATTATTGATAGTATCATCCGCATTATTTCAATTCTCTAGTTGTTTTGAATGACTCACTGTAATTGCGCTTCTCTCTTAACGAAATTCACTTGTACATATCCAACATGATAATGAAATGATTCACCGTAGAATAAAAAAAATTCATGAAGGGGGACATCAATAAGTTTTCCTCACAGTTATGCATTAAAAGGATCCTTATTGTTTGTGGGGTTCTGCAGCGGTAATTTCGGAAGCATTCCTTGTTGGGCTATGGTTTTTTGTTTTTGATAAATTTTCACCCAATTCGAACTTTTCATCGCAATTCGGAATTTCTGTGTGTTAATATTTCTGGTTAAAATGAGGTGTGTTCTTTGGTATAAAAAAAGTTTTAATAAATTTCGCACATATCGCCTAACTGACCAAAGTCACTGGAAATTTCTTTATTAATTCTGAATTAAAGTAAAGATAGAACCTTCAATATTTCATATTCCTTATTGTAAAGCAGACAACATGCTTTTAAAATGTTTTTATCTTTTAATAACATTTTAATGAACTATTCTTACAACTCATTATCATGAAAGTATAAATAAAACATTTTATATTCCATTTTGATAAGCATTTTCCAGTAAATATGAAAATTAACATGAATTAACAGTTAAAAACTTTACTTGTTAATATACAAGTACAAATGAAAGTCTGCTCACAGAGTTATTATGACAACGCACGTACAGACTTATGTGCGAGGGTGAATAAATAAATCCATGCACTTCACGCTTCCCGGGTTAGACATCACCAACAAAACGAAATATGAACAAATATTTCTTTGGCGACTGCCTGTCAGCAGTCCATTGGCAAAAATCTTTAAGAGTAAATAAATATTGCCCTGAAAAAGTTTCTCACAAAATATTTCGTTCAGACTTGAGTTTAAACCATAAATCGCGCCACTTATGAACAAAATCAACTTACACAACACGGGTGGTGTAAGAAGCTAGGTCGTAATCCTGACTACAGAGTTGTAATGACCCATTACGTATGAATGTATGTAGTCAGTGATAGACATCACCAAGTAATTCAAAGAGAAATGAAAAAACACAGTATTTTGCGATAATATGCCAAGAAATATGTAAAGAATTGATTTTTTTACCCGCCATATCTTCCATATTTTATCCCAAGTGACTCAATCTGAAGAAATGATGCGGCAAAAACAGATTTTACTCTAATGATGTTGTCGTCCGACTTCCTATGTCTACATGATAAAAGTGCGGTCAAGCCTAATAAAAGCTTCAATTGTAAAACATAATAACAAACAGACTACAATTGACATAATGTTACAGAAGACAATAAATGCAGGATGATTAAAATAAAATTTTAAGAAAAAAAAGGGTTTTATATGAATGTCTTAATGAAACTCTTAAAAGTTTGTCGTTATGCCTTTTGTTAAAAGAATATTTGTTTTCAAGAAAGAAACATGCAAACCTAACTTGTCATTTCGAGTTCTGTGTATACTTGTGCTCTTTCAATACCCTTTTTATGCCTTAGTGTGATGCTCATTAAAAAGTTAAATATTGTTTCATAAGCCAAAAAAGAAGATTATCTGCCAACCCAAAAAAGCAAGAAGATAAATGTAAAAATATTTGCTTTTCTACATTATTTTCTTTACATTTGATACAAACTGTCTGTTGAATTTATTTCTTCTCCATCATATCCACATACATATTACCACATTGAAAATTATGCCTGCTTTAGTCGCCGTGTTCTAGTAGGTAGTGGCTTATTAAACGAAAAGCCAGGGTACGAGCCCCAGGCCAGACATCAAAATAAAATACAAAAAGTATTTCTTCGGCGACTTCCTCTCAGCAGATTTCCTCGGCTTTAAACTGTAGGTCCCGCCACTGATGTATAAAATTAACACACACAACATAAGTGGTGTGATAAACTAGGTCGTAATCCTGACTGAAGGGTTGTTGTGACCAATAATGTATGTATGTTAGTGCGGGTTTTAGAATATCAGTGGAGAACAATTCTGAAATTAATTACATCTCTTTAAGAATTTGAGACAAAACATTTTCTTGCGCAAATGTATGTACATTAGGGTCGCTTCTAACGATGTAGAAAAATTGTTTCAAGTGTTTCTTGCTCACACGCTCGAAGTTTGTACGAAATTTGAAAGTTGATAACGACCATTTTGTCGAAAGAATATCTGTCATATCAGTTGTCATTTATTCATTCTATTTTACCATTACGCCATGAATGATTGTAGGTAACGATGTATATTTATTGAATTGGCTCTGCAGCTGTTAACATCTGACCCTATGTAGGTAGGTAGATAGAAGTGGCTTTCCCCTCGATGGAGTCCTGAGCGGACACACTCAGGCCGCACACAGGGCCCATTGTGATACCACAGTGCCTTATTTCCCCTTATTCCAGGAACCATTCGGAGCTTCCGATGAAGCGACTCAGACTGCCAATATCCATACACGACAGTCCATCCATTTCCTCCATGTAGTAGGCACCCAGGTACCTCTTTCTCCTCCGACTAAGTGCCGGACATGTGCGCAATAGGTGAAAAATAGTCTCATCTTCCTCTTCATCTCCACAGCTTCTGCAGAAATCATTTACAAGGTGTCCAAGACCAAGACGCCTCGCATGCGTTCCTATAACGCAATGCCCCGTATTAACTCCGATAACAGAGCTGAACCTAGTCCTTTGGAGTTTAAGCAGTGTCGCCGTACGCCTTCTATCCAGCCTCGGCCAGATCTTTTGCGCCGCTCTGCCCTTATCCGAAGTTGCCCACATTCTGTTGACGAGATCTACGGTTGCATTGTCAATTATAAGTTTGCAGGTCCCCAAAGGGATAACATCTGACCCTAATATATATCGAAAAATTATCTTCATCAAACCATATTTCTTTGAATAGGATATTGATCAGGTCAGATGTTTATCAACCAACTTCTTTTGACTTAAATTTGATGACCTGGACAACCTGGGCAATGACAAGTTACATACGCTACATGTAGCACAGCGTTAGATATTCAGCACGAACGATTTGAAATAACGATCTTCACGTGGACTAGTCGCAACGTCTTATTCGCATAAGCACTAAGCATCGCAGTGGGTCTAGTACTGTGCTGGCTTATTAGACGTAAGGTCACGGTTCATACACCAGGTCAGATATCAAAACGAAATTATGAAAAAGTATTTCTTCGGCGACTTCTTTTCAACAGATTTCTGGCAATAACTCTGAGAGAAAAAAAATTTCCATGAAAGCTTCTCAAAAAATCTGTCGTTCGGAGTCAACTTTAAACTGTAGGTCCCGCCACTCATGTATTTAATTAACACACACAACATAAATGGTGAGTGTATCTATGTTGTAGACCTGACTCCAGGATTGTAATGACGAATTATGGATGTATGAATAGTGGTTTTCGCATACATATACATATATACATTTTATTCATAAGTGGCGAGTACAGTACAAATTTGAGTCGGCAATTTTATTTACTCTGAGTTTTTCATAGAAATCTGCTTTGAAGAAATATTTTTTTTTCATATTTCGTTTTATTGAAGATATCTGACCTGGGGTTTGAACCGTGACCCCATGTCTAATACGCCGACACACTACCTACTGTACTACGGTGACTTCATAGCGGTCATCACAGTCAGCATAAATCAAGCCATCTCTCAAATTTAGCCGATGTATGCCGATGAAAAATTGGACATTTTAAATACGCTCTATACAAAGGAGACTTGGGGGAGCTTTGAACGTTGTTATTTTATTTCACACAATAATGAGGCCTGAACTATTTACAGAAAACGCATTAAAAATTTCAATGATATTACACACTCGGTTTGTTTTATTTGAATTTGAAGATGGGAAGCTTTTAATAAGATGCCCTATATTCCCTACCGTGAATATAATCATATGTATGTATATCGTGTTGTTGTTCCAATTTTCATTGGGCGTGAGGTATTTCTTAAGCTGTTTACAGTAATTGTTGAAATATTATATTTTTTTGTAATTTTTTATTCAATATTTTATAGGTTAAAAGTCAGACTAAAGAAACTCAAATTTCTAATATTATTATGGACTCTGCGATATACATACATATATACATATACAAATAGATGACTTCATCCAACGTATAATAGCCACTTTCTGTATTATAAATAAATAAATAAAATTATTAAAATATATAAAAAATATAAATCTGTAAATTATTAAAACAATTTTCCTTTCTTATATACAAGTATTTTTTTTTGCCCAAAAATCCAATCTTCTGAAATCGCTTGCCTTACAAAAGTTGGCAGTTGAAGGCTGAATTTCCTTTTTTTTTTTTTGTTCATTCATTATAAAAGCTAATTAAAAATGTAGACTTTTTAAATACATTTCACGGTATTATTTACTGAACACAGACGAAAGCAGTTCAAACCTTTTTTATTAAAAATTCTTAAGAGAATATCGCAGAATGATGAAATATTTGTTTTTCTTGTCATTATTATATGTGCTAGAAATCACACAGTAAATTGGATAGTGGGATCATTTTACACCAGGGACTCTGGTCGCTTACACTACATTGTACATGTGGTATTAGTCATTGTAGTCGTATTAATTTTATTCAAATAAATTAAATATCAAATAGAAAACTTATATTCGACAACTAAAAGCAATTTTTGTCGCTGTAAACCAAGTAAATTTTTGATTTTTGGCACAGTTCACTCTGATTTGAGTTGATCAATCTCATTTGCCTACGGTATGGTGCATCACATCGAATACTAGCCTGTAGTACCTGCTCATAATCATCACTGGAAGATTATCAGCATGCCACGTTACCCTAAAACACAAAAGTGGTGATTTGACTTCCGTTTGAGGGCATTACAAAAAAAATTCGGCATCCATAGGTGAACTTATCTGCCTTTTCATCTAATCTACGAATATCCACGTGCTTTCAAAAGCATGCACGATATCTAAAAAGAACATTCGCTCTTTTTCATATCAGTAACCAGTTACTGAATTTCCCTTCTATGAATTTCTAGCTACATTTACCAAAGATCAGCAATGAATCGTTTTTTCTCTACTCATAAGTACTCATAAAATTTCGAGTATAAGTGAGTCAACAGTATTGAAATTCAACTACTCTGATTCATTCGTACTCACTACAACATTGATTTATAAGTACAAATTGCAATGATTATGAGTATATTTAGAAAAATACTCATAATATGTACTTATAAATGATTCGAGTCACTCGAATCATACACCAAAATTTACAGTCTTAGTTGTTGTTGCATTTACAAAATAAGAGGAAAGAAAAAGACAAAGACAACAAGCAAAGCAAACACACAACCTACTAGTGGGTATTGTAGTGTTCGTACGCGAATCATACTTATTTTGTGTTTCTTGTAAACGTTTGGTAAAGGAAAGTCGAAATCAACAACATAATGCGTAGTGTTAAATATGTTGTTAAATATGACTACGATGAGTGCTTCAAACTTTAAATATGAGTAGTATGAGTATGATATTAAAATAAGTACGAATGCGTATATTTATCACAAATTATAAGTATAATTCGAATTTACTCATCTTTTTGAATACTCGTTACCGATCTCTGATATATACATACCACAATTGGTCATTACAACCCTTTTATCAGGACCTAGTTTCACACCCCTTACATTGTTAACTTTATACATGCGTTTTATTGTTTTAAAAATAATATTTAAAATAATATTTTTAAAAATTGTTAGGCAAATAATGTTAAAAGTTTGTTGAAAACAAACTTTGAAAATAAAAAATTATGAAAGAAGAACACACCGTAATCTAGTAGGTAGTGTGTTGCCTTATTAGATTCGAGGTTCCAGTACAAACCTTAGTCCAGACAGCTCAAATAAAACGAAATATGAGAATATATTCCTTCACAGACTTAATCTCAGCAGATTTCTGGGAAAAGCTCAGAGAGTAAATGAAAAATTGCCATGAATCATAAAAATCCGTCATTCGGAGCCGACTTTAAACTGTAGGTCTCTCCGTTCATGTATAAACACGCTCCGTGTATTAACACACAACATAAGTAGCGCGAGAAGATAGGTCGTAATCCTAACTGAAGGATTGTAATGACTAATTTTGAAGTCGCCATAGTCTAGTAGGTAGTGTGTTGGTCAGGGTTCGAGCCCCAGGCCAGACATCAAAACAAAATACAAAAAGTATTTCTTCGGCGACTTCCTCTGAGTAGATTTCTGGCAAAAACTCTGAGAGTAAATAAAATTGCCATTGCAATTGTAGGTCCCGTCACTCATGTATAAAATTAACACACACAACATCAGTGGTGTAAGAAAATAGGTCGTAATCCTGACTGAAGGGCTGTAATGACCAATTATGTATGTATGTATGTAATTTTTTATGTATGTTATGTTATATAATAGTTATCTAATAAATATGATGTGAAGTTTTGAAAAATTATTTCTTTTTTCATTTAACTCTTGGAAGATGCTATAAAGTTTGCTGTTAAAATTTTGAGCATTCCAATAAATGGTCAAATTGGTCCAGTCGTTTAAAGCATTCTTTCTCCAGACAATATGATCTCTTTTTTCTACGTTTGATTTTTATTTGTATAAGCACAGAAAATATTTTTACGTTTTATACGGCGTTTGGATTTTAGGGTAGGAAGCACTTAAAATTCTTAAGCACTTAGAATATATTAACAGAATGTGTCTAGCCAAATGCGAATGTATACAATTAACACCTTTATAAAATTTTCGATGATGGCAACTAGTAATTGTGATTGTACGACGGAATATCTAACTCCGGTATGTTATGCTCATTGAGGTGGCTGCCAATTCAACTTACTGTTTATTGATTTACCCATGAATTTTGAAACGATAGTGAACTTTACCAACGTTCCTTTGAATTTTAAATCGAAATAATAAAGCCACTTAACTTTAAAATTTGCTACTTATTAGCCGTCCAGTTTAAAACTGCTGCATATAACATGTGAATAAACCTTTTAGCAATTTTATTGCATTCCTTAGTTGAATTCAAACTATGAAAATATTTGCTAAAGTACATATGTGCTCTAAGAAGTGCTGGGAGTGCACTAGTAGTACTTTTGCTTTTTATTTCATTCTCAAAGTTCATGTCCATTTAATGCGAAGGAACACATACTAATACACAATTGTTCTAAGACTTCCTTTTTAGAGTTTGTCACAAATGCATTCATTTTAAATCGAGTTTTTATGGAATATTGGATAAGAGACATACAAAAATAAAATTTTATGGCCAAATGTTTAGGAGAGTATTATCGTAAAATCTTTTAAAGTGATTTTATAAATTTTAAAATTCTGTGTGTACTTTAAATGTATAGTTTAAATATTTTAAAATGATTTTAGTTTTCATTTTAAAACTAAATTCTATAGGGGTATGTTTTATTGTTTCAAAAGGATTTGTTAATTATATTTCCATTAAATAAAACCAAATTTTAATTAAAATTTTAAATATCGGGTGGGAAATACATCGGTTTACATATGAACCATCGGTTATTTCCAATCGGGTAACACTTATGTCACTCTATTTTGTCACACAATTCAGCACATTATCTCCACTGAACCTAGTGAATTAATTTATTGGAAATTGAACGAAAATGTCGCATAAAATTTGGTCACAGAGAAGGACCAACCGTGAAGTCGCCGTAGGTAGTGTCATCTTCTTCAAGACAAAATACAAAACGTATTTCTTCGGAAACTTCCTCTCAGCAGATTTCTGGCAAAACCCTTGAGAGTAAATAGAATTGCCATAAAATTTTCTCAAAAATCTGTCGACTATAGGTCCCACCACTCATGTATAAAATTAACAAACACAACATAAGTGGTGTGAGAGACTAGGACGTTGTACAATGGGTCAATTCTACCTCCCGGTACTGTACTTGTCTTAATTGACAAGTACACGTCTTCTAACCTAACCTAACCTAACCAACAGTGCTCCCTATACGCAAGTTTATTGCTAAAGTTCATGAAACTGATTTCATCCGAAACTATCGAAGCTGAGCCTGAGAGTGTGCCTGAGAATCCATCAACAATAACTCGTCATCTGTTCTTAAGAATTGAACATCTCACGCACCAGTTTACGTCGAATTTTGCGAAAAGATCTCGCCTTACAAAGTTCAATTGGTTCAGGAGTTGAATCCGCATGATCATCGGCTTCGTTTTTGCTTCGCTAGATGGGCCAACGGCAAACTACACGATGATGTCGATTTTGCCAAAAAAAAAAAAAAATCATCTCTCCGGATGAAGTTCTTTTTCATCCTGGTGGGTTCATTAATTTCCGTATTTGAGGCCCAGAAAACCCACTCATGGTCTTACTGAAGCCAAAGCACCCATTACGAGTGGCTACTTTATGCAGCTTATATAGCGGAGGTATCATTGGCCCATACTTCTTTGAAAATGAGAACCCCGAAACCATTACGGTCAATGGATATACCTATCGCACCATGATAACTGATTTTTTTGTAACTGATCTTCATGGAATTGATATGAACGATGTTTGGTTTCTATAGGATGGTGCAATTTTCCATACATCTCATGCCACAATCGATTTATTGCGTTTAACGTTTGTTGGCGGTTATATTAGCCGAAATGCTAATAATTGTCTGCCAAAAAGCTGCGATTTGAGATCGTTGGACAATTTTCTGTGTGGCGCCGTTACGGGATACGACGTCATACACCCGGAAAAGTGCACAAAAATTGGTCAATCGAATGAGGCACTGTGTAGCCTCAACCAAATGAATGAAATAATATTCCATTTCTAACCGAACCATTTCACAAAATATCAAGCCATTTTTGTTTTATTGCATTTTTAAATTTAAACTTTTAAATGGCCCACCCACCCATTATATGTGACAATATGGAAGAGTAGCTTAAGTCGACATAAGAGAGAATTGAGTTAAGGCGTTTGGCGTATTACAGAAGCAAAGACGCTTAAATGTGTATAGTCCGTTTGAAAGAATTCTGTTTTTTATCAATGTTATGTACTTTTACTTTTTAGCTTAAGTTTTTTGAATCAACAATGCATTAATCAAAACAACTTAGTTACTTAAAACAACATAGTTTTGTTTACATATTCAAATTTTCCATCCATCATATAACGGTATCGCTTAACTTCACTTAATGTTAATGTTAATGTTAACCTTAAAAAAATAAAGTCATTATTTTCAAACAACTTATGTTTACTTAAAACTACACAATATATATTCTGTTTATTTAAATATTTAAACAGAAGCGCTTAAGTTAATTAAGGTCCAGTTCAACGCAAATTTCAGTTTCGAAAAAGCGCTTAAGTAGAAAGGGCATAATATCTTCTGAATTCAACAATATTTTTTTAAAATAATCATCCTTCTTCTCTAATAAACATGTTACCAATATATTAATTCATAAATTATTCGCAAAAATCAGGCAGAATAAAAAGTTACACAAAATGATGATGATGATGGTATCTCAAAAATCAATTTTCGACTTAAGCTACTCTTGCCGCAGATATTTATTCACATCATGGCACATATTTAATATGTAAAATCCATAATGCGGAGAACATAAGTGACGTATGAATGATATCTAATTCCATTAGATTCATACATGACAATATCAAAGATTTTTTACTGCCTACTTTTCAGAGTAACTATTTCAGTACATGTAATATGATGCGTATGAGTAGTAATTTGGAATTAAACATTGCCATATCTAAGGTATTTTTAAATATCTTTAATTTTTTGAGATATCCCAATCTAAAAGTAAATACAGGAACCAGAATTCGACGCTATATTCTAGTGGGTGCTATATCATGGCCTGTGGCTACATAGTCTGTATCTTCCACATCTTGACTGGACAACATCTGATCTGGATGACCAAATGCTTAGCCGAAGGCTATTAGTTTTAAACGACACCGAAGCCGCAATGATACCCGAAATTTTCTCATTTAACGTATATTTTGATTGAATATCAATATGTTACATTGGTGTCCTTATTATTTTTCAGATCACTGTATTATGTACCACACTCAATGGTGTAATGTAGCAGTTTGTTTGTGTTTGCATATAATATTTATATAAACAACATTTATTGTACGCTAATAATGGGTAATAAAAAATACCATTTTGTTAACAAAAGAAACACAATCAAATAAAATCATACACATACAATATTCGAATACGTATGACTTTTAAAGGACACATTAGAATTTACACACAATAAGCACGTAAAAGGCAATCAAATAACAATTTAAAAAATATTTTTATTATTATTATTCATTCTTAATTCTCATTTCAAAACAATTGCACACAATTCAAGTGTTCACAGTAGAAATTTCTAAAATTGCACAATTCGTCATTACAATTCTTCAGTCAGGCTTAGGATCTTAATTCTCACACCACTTATGTTAAGTGTGTTAATTTTAGACATGAATGGCGGGACCTACAGTCTAACTTCGACTCCGAACGACAGATTTTTGAGAAACTTTTCATGGTAACTTTTATTTACTCTTAATATTTTTGTCAGAAATCTGCTGCGAGCTAGCCACAGAAGAAATATTGTGTATCCTTCGTTCTGTTGAAGCTATCTGACCTGGGATTTGAGCCGTGTCCTCATGTCCAATTACTACCTAGTAGACTACGGCGACTACATTAATATTGTTACGAAAATGGAAATGGTGTTACATTGTTAAACATTAAAATGATAAACAAAATCTATCAAAAACAAAAATTATTGATTTGTTTACATGATCAACAAACAAACAAAAATATAGCAACAACATCAGTATAAAAAAGCGATAAACAAGTAAACAAACAGGCAACAACAACACTGCAAGGATAAACGTAAACAAAATACATAAACAACAATAACGTAAACGACATGTTTACATTTATAGAGATTTCGCGAAGGCAAAATTATTTTCCTTCCAGAGCATCCATCAGACTGTTTACCCTGCGATATAAAAGGAAAGACAAAGCAGGCAACGGGATCAGTAAAAATTCAGTCAGTCTTGTGTGAAGACACGTTGCGTGTGAAGAGAATAATCGTGGTTTGAAGATCCCCGTTGTAAAGATCTAACGAACAATTGTTAGTGTTTACGCAAAAGAGTGTAAAGAAGAATAACAAACAAAGTAAATTTTTGTTGTTTACATCAAGTTGTGAACAGTGGCATACGGAAATGTGAGAACAATAAAAAATTTATCTAAAACTAAACACAATTTTTTTTATTTTATTTGCGATCTACAAACTCATATTCTAAACGTTTTTAAAAGGGTAAAAACGTAACAATGCCAATGCCTGTATTATCTGGCACAAGTGTGCTTCAGTAAGCACATTACACTGTATGACTTCATATTTTAGTTACGTTTTGTATATCGGTTGCAACATTTACTATAAAAAAGAACTCAAAATCACTCGATACTAGTAAAGACGATATCCAGTATTTTTTCACATAGATGAATACAGATATTTGAAGTGCGGTACTCCTTCCGATTTGATTAAGTAGTTAATGTAACATCTTGACGACAGAATTGACAAAATATATATCGAATCTTTCAAAAGGTGCTTCCTATTTTTAAATTTAAGAACAAAAAGTATGTATGTATATAATAATATAATAGAAATTTTTTATTCATTTGTAAGACTTTGATTGAAGCCATTACGCACATCACATCATTTAAGTATCCGCCATCAATCAATTTTCCGTGGTGCATAAATCAGGCAAATCATTTGACCGATGGCATGGGTTATACATATTAGCTCTAATCGTTGTGATTTATGGCTTATTCGCATACACCATACCTTCAAATCGCTCATGCAGACAATGAAATGTGGCAGGAGTTGTTTGGCACGTAGCGCCATTCTATTCACCAGATAACGTTGGTAAGTTGGTAATGTGGAGTTATAGTGCTTACTTTCAGTTCTCAGGTCCAAAACAATAACAATTTCGCGGTCAAGAATTACAGTTTTTAAACAACAACACCATCAAACGAAATAGTCATTAAAATAACCTACATACATACCTATTACATATACTTAACCGCAAAAATTTAAATAGTTGAACGCAAATAACCTTAAGATGCGGGCTTCTTGGGGACGATTACTGTAGACTGTCTAATGGTGAAGGTATAGCACTGGCCATTATATAGTCACCTAGCAGCAACTCGTTTCCTTGCCGTTCGCATCTTGAGTTTAAATCAAATGTCCACAAACACACAAACACTACTCCCTCTTTCCACCTTCCTATAACCTATTTTCCTAAACCTGCACGATGCACTGCATGAGTAGGGGCCATCCCCTGAGTGCTGGTTTTACAAAAAAAAAAAAAAAAATCACGGTGCTAAATTCGCCAAGTTATGAGCTGTGACGAATTTTCCTGCTCAATCTCGGCACATTTGCGTTTCGTTGACACACGAGTGTTAGTTGATCGTTTACAAAACCAGTGGAAGTTTTTGTCGCATTGCAAATAGTGCTCTCGTTACGACGATTATTGCGATTGTTACCTGATTTCGTAACACGCGTTACATACATACATATATACATATATGTATATACATACATACATAATTGGCCATTACAAACCTTCAGTCAGGATTACGGCCTAGCTTCTCACACCACTCATGTTTGTGTATTAATTTTATCCTTAAGTGGCGGGACTTACAGTTTAAAATCGACTCTGAACGCCAGATTTATTTGAGAAACTTTTCATGCCAATTTTTTATTTACTCTCAGAGCTTTTGCCAGAACTTTGTTGAAAGGAATTCGCCGAAGAAATATATTCTTCATATTTTTTTTTCGAGATGTTTGACCTGGAAGTTTAGGCATTGGGCTCACATCTAATAAGCCAACACGCTACGTACTAGACTACTGTGACTTCAATCGAAATACGAACCCAAGAAATGTTTTTAAATTTTCATATAAAATAAAAAGTCTTTTGAGAAAGCGCTATTCTATCCTACATTAAATTTTTGAACAGAAATCTCTCAGTAAAATATTCACAATTTTGTTTGAGTATTTCTTGATGAGACCTTATCGACATACACTTAAGGCATATTGTTGTGAGCTCACCATTATTGAATACCACCTTACTTTCTATATTATCTGCCTGTATCTTGTACAAATTTCGTTAACGTCTTCCAGTCCAACGCCCCGAGACGAGTTATGTCTGGTAAAGTATCATCCCCAAAAATATTGGTATTTCGTAAGCTAGGCAAAAGCACAAAAAGTGCTCCATCGTTTCGATGTCCTCACCGCATGCTCTGCGTTGATTATTTTTGCCCACGCCAATACGATACAGGTATACATGTTATGCGAAGTGTCCTGTAAGTACGCTCTTTAGCGTACTCAAGTCGCCCTTATTTAGTTTCAAAATGCTCATGCTCAAAGTATTTCCCTAAAGTACTTTTGTAATTCTTTCTACTGTATCATTATCCCACAATACTCGATGTATAGCATACTCACCCACAACCCCGCACTTTCCCAGATTGGTTTTTTAAGCACTGTACGGCCTTGGGGTATCCAAGCTTATGGTATGTAATAAAATTATGCAAAATAATCGATTCCTCATATCCAATCACTCCATGATAACTATGTACTCATATAAAGCTTATCTTAGCATGACTAGTGTAATTGTTACTTGCCTTTTTACCGTCCAGAACGTTCATGTTATGGTACTATTTCTACCACACACTTCTATACAGTAAGTAAATATTTATAATCAGTGGTAAGTTATATAAATGACTTGTTAATTATACTCGTAACCGAGCAAATACTTCCATTGTTATGCTGCTTCACATTATTTAGCTTTCCCAACATTGTTTCGTAACTCCTTTTTTAAATTTCACCCCCTTTGATTTACGTTTATTTATATTAATTCATGCATTCAACGCCAACGATGCAATGTCTCTGTTTTCAACTGTATGGTTATTTGCATGTGGCATTAAAAGTTACTTTGCTTGTCAACTTGCCACACACAGTGGAATTTTATAAACTTAACTTATAGAAATTCCGTAGTTGAACCGCAAGATTCTTAAAATTACATTTTTTAGAATATTATAATTTTCGTTTAAAGACAGACATAATTGGTCATTACAACCCTTCAATTAAGATTATGATCTATCTTCTCACACCACTTATATCGTGTGTATTAATTTTATAAATCAGTGGCAGGACCTACAGTTTAAAGTTGACTCAGAACTTTGAGAAGTATTAAAAAATAAATAATTCTGCAAATATATGTGAAAACGGCAACCACTTCATTTTGTACTTCGGTTTCATATCCTCCTGCTTTAAGATTTTCTATTTCATTATGAACTAGTACGTCATTACTATTGCCTGCCTTTTTATAGACAATAAACAAACAGGAATAAAAGTGTTTTAAGCAGAAAAAATGGTTCTATTTATTACGAGAGATTGGTTGGGTTGCAACACATTCGATATGTAATTATATTTTAACGTATGGTTGGTTAGAAAATATAGCTTCTCAACAATATGTTTTTATTTACAAAACTTTTAAGAACTTATTCCCATACAACATGCAACGCCTTGTCGAAAGTATTACACGCCATTAATGTGAATTGTTTATAATAGATTGCGCTTAAAAGTAAAGGAGTTTCTTGATGAACTCTTGAGACGTGTAATAAATAAATAAAAATTCTCAGGATACGCTCATACTTATAAAATATTGGAATAAATACACCATAAAGGGTGCCTCAGTAAGAGCGGACTTTTTAATTTTACTGTCGGAATTGTTTGTATATCGAGAAGAAAAGGGGCCGTTGTTTCTGTTTTTAGAAAAAGAGGACAACAACCAAAAAAAAAAAGACCCGGACATTTCTATAAAAAAGTAGGACATTAAAAAGTAAACTTAGGTTAGAGGACGTGTACTTGTCAATTCAGACAAGTACAGTACCCGGAGGGCGAATTGTCCCATTGTAAACTTAATCGTTTAACAAATTTAAATTCATTTTATTTGACTTTAAAGTGGGAATATCAAATATTTTTCCAACAAAACAAAAAAGTCATAAAGCCAAGTACACATTTAAGTAGCCTTGGTCATGTCACGTTTAAGTTGCCGTGTGTGTAGAAAAAGTTTTTCGATATTCTTTGTGGGATTTTTTCAGACACTTTTTTTTCCTAGGATAGATACCTAAAAAGGAGGACGGAAAAAGTGGTCGAATAACAATCCTACGAAAGGACAACAAGCTATAATTGTGAAAACTAATTTGAAAAGTTATGCTGGCACCGCTCGCAAGCCTCGAAGATTTTGCAGACGAGAAAGTGCAACTAATGTATGAAGTATTTGAAGATTGGACAAATAATTTTAAGGACATGGATCGGTTACGGACAGTAAGACTACTCTGTGTCAATGCATCGATTGTTTTTTCCTTTTCCTTATTTTTCTCTTGTTTTATGAAAAACATTAAAAAATTTTTTGCTTTATAATAAAACAAAAATAAATTAATAAAATAAATTTATAAACTATAAATTTTTACACAAACTTTCTGCTAAAATTCATGAGTTTCTTGTTGACATAATTCCTTGTGCCATAGCACAACATTTTATGGTTTTTAAGCAATAATTTGTACAAATAATTGATATCTCTTATATTTAATTATTTTTTTTTAATTTTCTTTTGCTATAAAACAAAAAAATTTTAATGCTCTTTACAAGCCATAAGAAAAATTACTGAAAATTTCTGACCGAAAAAGTTTAGGTATCTCAAGAAAACCTTGGAGTTAATATAAGTTTCAAACTCCCAATTTATTAAAATGTTATACTAAATACTTAGTAGTCTACCCCTTAAGGAAAAGCAGTTCATTTGTCATTGAATGTAGTAGTCCTGTTTAGTGGTTTCCGTTGATATTTGCTGCCATGCACTCAGAAGCTAGTTATTCAGTTGACTGTTGTTTCTGGTTTAGAAACTACGTAACTCTTCTCACAAATGATCTCCTGAATACTCTATTAAAGTCATATCGGCACATTGTTCAAAAATATTAAACCTGTGGGGAGTTTGGTAGGCAAATCACATCTACACATTAGCAGCATTATTATTGGGTTCATTGATACTAACCATTATGAATTCTTAGTTCTTCCGAAATTATGATCAATTTGTTCTTTGGAATGTTTAAATACTCTCTTTTATTCATTATTTCCTCAATAAAATCCAAACTGCCCACTCATGATGCCTGGTAAAATTCATAAAATTGCTCACACATATTGGGATACTTTTGCTGACCATTCGCGTTTAAATGGACACACAATATTCGCGTCATTTTCAAGTCAAAATCAAAGAGTTTTTTTTTTCAAAGTCTTCTTATGATTATAGATGAGGATAAATGTTTTGAATAGGCTTGTTTGCGTAACATTGGAGGAATTTCATAAAATAATACATAATTGGGCATTACAACCCTTCAGTCAGGATTACGACCTAGCTTCTCACACCACCTATATTGTGTGCGTTAATTTCATACATTAGTGGTGGGACCTACAGTTTAAAGTCTATTCCGACAAATTTTTGATAAACTTTTCATGACAATTTTATTTACTCTTAGAATTTTTGTTAGAAATCTGCTGAGAGGAAGTCGCCGCAGAAATACTTTTCGTATTTTGTTTCGATGTCTGGCCTGGAGCTCGAACCTTCTAAGAATTTGGTCTGTCCACTTTACAGCTATTGAAGGAGTTATTTTGTACAAGGAAGAGAAGGAATCTGTGTAGCACTTTCTGTGTGAATATCCGGAGGTATGGAAAACTAGACTAAATGAAATGGGGCAGGGTATCACCATCTGAGATTAAAAAATTTTTATATTAAAACTCTGAGAAATGTCTAACTAAACTAAAAGTGTACTCGGCTTGCATTTCACTTCAAACCCTAATATAATCCAAGAAATATTGGATTTTTACTGAGTATTCATAATAGCTAAACTTTCAATATCTTCGTAAATTGTGCTACCTTAATACAAGTGATTTTTTAAAGCCATTGATGTACCATATGTGTGTAGTTGTAGGTGTAGTTTTATATTACATGTACATAAAGGAAAGGGTATTCACATGTAGTTTTAAATGTACTTTGGAACATGAAGTAACATGTAAATAAGATATAAATATCAATGTGTCCAGTTGGCAATATAAAATGTTCATGTGATATAACATACTTATTGCAGTGATATCGGATGCTATCTGTAATATTGTCGTAAATATGATTGTCAACATGTGACATTGTATATAACATTAGAAACACCAACATACATATATTAAATACACCGAGTCTTCACACAAGACTGACTGATCTTTTACTAGCTCAGTTGCCTGCTTTGCCTTGCCTTTTATATGGCAACGTAAACAGTCTGATGGATATTCTTGAAGACGAATGCCTTTTCGAGATTTCTATAAATGTAAATATCGTTGTTTCATTATTGTTGTGTGTGTATTTGCTTTACATTTATTCTTGTGGTTCTTGTTGGTATATTTTTGTTTACTTGCTTATCGTCACTTTTTTATGCTGTTTGTTGTTGTTATATTACGCAGTGCGATAATTTGCAAACGAGTTCATTGTTGTTTTTGTAGTTTTTGTTTATAATTTTAATGTTAAACGATGTAAAAGCAAAATACCAGTATCTAGATTTTTTCATTTTCGTAACATTATGTTACTTTTGACCAAATGCTAAATTTGTTATTAAAATTAAAATCTAATTCGGTCTTCATATTTTATCCTGATTTTTAGCACCAACCATTGATGTCAATTAAATTGTGCTTACTAAAGTGCCTGATTGTTTATTTTTTTATTTTTACCACCTTTTATTTGTAAATCAATAAATTCCAGTATGTTTTATCATATTTAAGTGATATATATGTTTGAATGTAAAAGCAATTGATTATTTACATATACTTACATAATATTTTGCAATTGATAGCTATACATATGAAATACATATGTAGTACTAGTAGTTTCCACAACTTACCAAAAAAATAAATTTTTTTAAATAAAATTACAAAAAATTATAAAGAAAAAAAGATTTTATTGTCCTGTCTCTAAAAGAGCACACATGTAAATTGATACTAATGGATAGAATACTTAAAATTAAAATAGAATTGGTTTTGAAAATCAATTCATTTTGTCAAATATTGGCATTATCGAGAAAATAATATATACACAATCATTTATAAAACCTGCAACAGCTACAGCATTCAGCAAATTATTTAAAATTTCTTTATTATTTAATAATTAATCCGTTTTTTTTTCAATTCATTTTTCTTCATTGGATTTTTCCGGAGAGGTTAACAACATTTATTAAAATCTTAAAACTCAAAAAAAAAAAAATAGTGCCAATGCGCACAAAGCAGTAGATTTCTTGCAATTTGGTTTGGATAACTGAAAAGTTTTATTAAACATTTTGATTTCTTCCCGAATAGTAAAAATGTTGAGATCCCTATGGTTCTGATGTACCATGGATCACACGTAATCATTCTTAAAAGTTTAAACTATCTTCCCTATAATTTTTCTACATCCGATGATGAGGCTGTCCTACATAACTGGATGCCATGTGAGCATATTGACTTTATAACTGCTTATACCTTAAGATTCAAATCCAGTGTAGTTGGGCGGATTTAGTTTTGCCGCAATGTGATGAGTCCATGTAAGATGGCGATCTAGGTGCAAACCGAGGTAGTTGATGTGGCTTTGTTTTGGTTCTCTTAAACCATTAATTCCGAGGGAAAGGACAATTTTTTCTTTTAGACGTGAAAGTTATGTGGGCACATTTGCTAACATTAAATTTAATCTTTCATTTATCTAACCATTTCTTTAATTCATTAACATAGGATTGGAGCCGTGCGGATGCAAGTACAGGGTTTTCATAAGTGCTTGTATATGCAGTGTTATCCGCAAAGGTTCAAGTGTTAATAATGGGTTCGTTGGCATGTCTGCAGTCCACAACAAATGCAAGAATGGGTGCTAGAGTGCTTCCTGGGTAACCCTGGTGGAAATCCTTTTACGGGGGGATAAATTAGAATTTGACTTGGTATGAAAATATTTGTTTTTTAGACGTTCGCGGGTAATAACCTTATAATTTTGTATACAAACAATCGTGCCAGACTTTGTAAACTGTTTTTTCGCTTTACACCGAGCAGCCTAAAGTTCAAAATGATCACTTTGCAAGCCATATGAATACAATAACGAGGAAAACTTAATTTAATTTCCAATTTAAGTTTATCTGACATTATAAAATGAAAAAATTTTGTTTTCATGAAATCGATAAACAGATTTTTCAAGATAATTTGTGATTGAAATAACAATCCCCACTACCATGCTGATGTTAAATTTGCCCATAAATTTGCTTAATTTATCAGTAATTTAAGATGTTTAATACAAATAAATTTTATTCTTGGAATATATACTTCCAACCTTGACTTACTAATATTTGTGTGTGTGTTTTTTTTTGCATTGAAAAGGAATATATTTTTAAAAAAGTTTTCCTTTTAAATTGTGTCATCGTTTTTTCATTTTATTCTTTTAATTTCAAATTTCCTATTGAATAATAAACACCCTAGCGATTGTGCTTATTAAAAAGCCTTGTTACCCTTGTCAAGTACACAAATATCTCTACACATAGATAGACGACGACCTTGATGATATGCTGTCTACGTATCTAAACTAAAAAGACAAACGTGCCAGTTAAAATAACAATTTTACAATAGAGTCTCTATCTTGGATAGAGTACATCGCAAAATACAACTTCTTTTCATGCTCAAAATAGATATAATCTGGTGTTCATATGCTTGTATACGACAAGCTTATATATTCTTTAAAGACTGTAGCACCCACACACTCTTATAAATTATAATTTCAAATATTGAAGTTCATAAAATGTTTTTGGTCTGCAATGAATTGAAATGTCTTTTTCTATTTCTGTTCGCCTGTTATAGAAGTCTGGAAATATTTGTATATTTACCCGTACATATTATAACGAATATACGTAGGAGTACATGTGTCGTTGTAGCAGCAATTTAAGTCGGAAAATTATAACATTAGCTACACACTATCAGAAGTAGCAGTCGAAGTAATATTAACCGTGCATATGCAGTATGCTAGTAGATAAGTTTTTATTATTATTTGCTCAAGTTTAACATTTAGGTCGTATGACAATTTATCATTCATGTATTTACACACGTGTATGTAAGCTTTGTATAACGCATAACGAGGGGCGATTGATGAAAATTACAAAGCTAATTTCATAAAGTTCGCTACATTTTGCTAATTGAAACCAAATATTTATTTCCGTTTGATATCTCCAAGGTAACTCGCGACTTTAACTGATTGTGAGGCTGTAACAGGCAAAATCAATCAAAAAAAAAAAATTATAATTTACAGCACTCTTCTGACGAAAGCTGTAAGAGTCAAACTAAAATTATCATGAAAACATTCTCAAATCTGTCGTTCGAAGTCAACATTAAATTGTAAGTCCCTTCCCTTATGGTTGTCAATAAGGAAGTAGGTAAAGTAAGTTTTTTGATAAGTGTAACGAATAACTCATTGAATGGTTATTTTTTCGTACTGTTTCTTAAGCAGAACTAAGTGACTTTTTGGTTATATATGCCTACCCTTCCAAGATTAGGTTTGATTCCATTAGATTTAATTGGTAGCCATCTGAATGAGCGTAGCTTACTTGGATCTTATAAAAGCCGGTTTTAACACTAATATTACCTATTGCACCCTGGCTAGTATCTCCAAGAGTTTTATTTAGGTGTGAATTTTATTTAAATCTTCTTCAGCTAGACGCGTTCTGTCAATAAATTCTGGTTGCTCAACAATTCTTTTTTTACGAACCCAGGCAGTAGAGATGACGGCGAAGATGTTTTGTGGTATTTTTCTTCCTCGTCGCTACAGGTTCTACAGAGGTCAGTGGAATGTATATCCAGTCTACGGGGATGTGCAGCAGAGATCAGCAATGAATCGTCATAAGCACTCTTAAAATGTTGAATATTAGTGAGTCAACAATATTGATATTTAACTACTGTGATTCATTTATACTCACTACAACTTTAATTTATAAGTACAGGTTGCAATGAGCATGCGCACAACATTGACATCGAACTCATACCATTCGAAATATGTTTGATTCATATGCTTACTCATTCAGATTCATAACTTTAGAAAAATACTTGTAATACTTATGAAGGATTCGAGTGTCTCGAATCATTCACTAAAATTTGGTCTTAGTTGTTGTTGCATTTATTAAAAACATTAATCAAAATTTACAGTCTCTCTTTACTCATTGCTGATATCTGTTATGCACCCAGAAGCCAGTGTACCGTAATAACTGTCTTGAGTTTCCTAAGATAGAATGGATTAAGATTTAACTTAATTTTTGGTCTGCATGTATCCCATATCGGGCCAGATCTATC
Source organism: Sarcophaga subvicina (assembly GCA_936449025.2). Taxonomy (NCBI): domain Eukaryota; kingdom Metazoa; phylum Arthropoda; class Insecta; order Diptera; family Sarcophagidae; genus Sarcophaga; species Sarcophaga subvicina. The sequence goes on from OW388080.2 coordinate 89,364,253, forward strand.
TGGGCTCTTCGCAAGTGAGTTTATTATCTAATCTTTCTTTGTGTGAGACATTATTTCAATCTCAATTTTGAAGTCAATTAGATTTACCATTATGCCAACTTCCAGGCCCCGTGTATATGGACTGTTTTCTCCAGAGACGACCCACATGGTTGGAAAATCTGAGATGTTGTGAACACATTTTCTGGGGATCTAATACTAATACTTTACTGTTAGTATATGTACGTGTATCTCCCCCGATATTCTCTCATATCGGATTCGCACTACGGAAATATTTCTATAAACATTTTATTTTATTTCATACTGAATAATGCTTCAGTAATCTTGTAGTTAGTGTAATTTAAGTTTCAGTTGTTCTGTTTCAATAATGTTCTCTGGGAGTTGGGAACTATTATTATAAATTGATTTGTTCGCCATCCTTATTATAAAACCAGGTAGAGTGTAGACGATATACATAATTTCTTAGATCAACTACACTTAAGATTTGCGTGAAACCATAGTTTCTATAATTCTATGCGTTTTTCTAAGTCGCTACGTCTCACTGTCTAGCTTGCAAACACTTGTTTCGCCAACATATATCGTGGTAGTAAACAATGCCTTATATGATGTACATATTCATAACAGATGTAAACATCGTTTGAGGATTTCTTTTCTCTGAAGCCAACCACCAAACTGCGGCCCCGTAGAATAGACTATGTTTGATTATTGTATTGTATTAAAAAAAACGGTTCATGGCAAGTAATAGTGCTAAAAATGCTAGAGAGGTTCGTCATTTTACCATGAATAGAATAAAGCTTGCAAACTTTTGCACCAGGCAAATCAATCGTTGTTAAGCTTAAAAGACGCCATAGCCTAAAGAGGCTATTACTGACAAAAACATCACAAAAGTCCAAAAAAGTAAGTTTTGATAAAAGCACAATGGTATAGATAGAGATAGTTGAGACCCTAAAGGTATTAGAAAAATGTGTTGGACCTATCGCGCATAAGCATTTTGGTATGCGAAAGCTCTGTCCTTTGGTGGTGCCACGCGAGCTCATAATCGGAACTCATATCGAATTTATATATCGATATGTGGCAATGGAAATGGTCATAGTCTAGTAGGTAATGTTTTGTCTTAGTTGACGAGAGACTGAGAACTTCAACTCCCGGTGTAGAGATCTCGAACGTAACGAAATATGAAAAAATAATTTTTTGAGAGTAAATAAAATTTCAATGAAATGTTGCTCAAAAAATTTGTTTTTCAGAGTCGATCCCATCACTTATGGATAAAATTAATACACACAACAGGTGTGGTATGAGAAGTTGGGTCGTAATGCGGCCTAACGGAGTGTAATGGCCAATCAAGTAAGCTAGGATGTGTCAATGGGTAAAACATTGGTCTATTATTTTGCACCCTTATTAAAACGAACGCTATTTGCATGGACTATACGAACGCGCTCTAAAGCTAAAGATTATTCAACAGTCTGACAAGGTTATGGCAATAAAATTTTGATGACTTCTGCTTTCTATCACAAGAATTATTTGAACAATTAATAATTCAAACTACTGTAGTCATATTGGACAATATCTATATTTATGAAATACATTCGTAGCCTCTAATGCATTCTTTTTTCAATTGTATTGTAATAAAAATAAATTTTTCGTTAACCTTGAATTCCCATTATAATTGCTTTGATTATATTTTTACAAATTACAGCACAAATGATAAAAATTATTGAAGGCTCCATAAACTTACTTGAAGGCACAACCTCGTATGCTCGTAAAATATAACATTTTTAATATTTCCCTATATTTTTGAGTTGGCATAATAGAGTAGATGTGGATTTGAGTAGAGAATAGAAAGGATTCAGTTGAACATAAAACTATGAAATCGTGGCAATAAAGACTTGTATGTGGCTTTGGAAAATTTAACAAAACATTTACTATATTAAATTGGCATAAGTTTACATTTAATATTTAATGTTTAATACTTAAATATACCTGAATTTAAACGTATTTGTAATCTGATTACATCTTTTATTATAAGCTTTGTAAATATGTCTTTAAAAATATAATCCAGTTTTTTAACAATAACCCAAACTGATTGGATATGTTTTCCCTTACACTATCTTAGAATTTATTTAAATTTTTATTTTATTTAAATTTAATCACAATTAAGGGCTGGCATAGACAACCAATAAATTTCAAACAGCCCACATCTGGTGCCGACACACATGCCCCCAATATTGTACTACCGCGGCCATGCACAACTATTTCATTCAAGTTCTTTGGATTGAACTCTTTATTTAGCTTCCTCCAGAAGCTAATAAGACATGTAAGCATGTCAGATAAGTTTTTAAATAATGTGTTGTCGTCAGGCGAGTCAAAATATATAATTTAGTATGCAGGATAAATAAATGAAGGGCTCGATCTCAAGAAACGCTTAAGAATGGTGGTGGCAGTACAATGCTGTGAGGATGTGCGTCGGCGCCAGGTGGAGTAGTTTAGAATTTATTGAGGAAATAATGAACAACAAAGGTTATTTAAGCTTTTCTAAAGAACAAATTCTTCGAAAGTTTGTAGGAATTAAGAATGCGTAATGATTGTTACTTTCGACAAGTCAATGAAGCCAACCAACTGTTTCTATCCTCAGACTACTTGTCGATAGTCTAACAAAGAACTCAAATCACTTCGTATTGTAATAACACCAGTTATTGTAAATGGTCTCAGACCAGTTCAACGTAAGCAGAATATCCTTGCCGCTTCCAAAATCTTTTTCTTATTTTGCTGAAAAATTCTGACCTCATCAAGAGCGTAAAAGATACCCTTCTTTCAAGCTGAGCCACTGGCTCAGTGCCGGGAACTGGCACACCACTTGAGATCTTGCTTTGCTTAGCGGATAAAGATTTATATTCTTATCTGCAGTCAATCATAGAAGCTGAGTGCTTATAAGTACAGTATTATTATGTCCCGTCCTCTGTACAGCCAGCCCAAGTTGAATTAAGCACATCGATGGCGTAAACTTTTGCTTAGAAGAAGCTTATGACTTTCACGATTGACTCGAAGTAGGGGACACAACTCCTATTCCACTATTTGTCTTTGACCCATCCGTATACCACACAATGTTGCAACTCTTAGAAGTTAGTGGGATCAATTTTGTTAATTTCCCAAGATCATAGAGTTAACTCATACGTCTGAGGAAAGTCTAAAGCTCTTTGGTACTTTCCTTTTATTGGATTATATTGATTAGTAGATAGTACCGGGTGGGCCATCTATTCCGTTATTCCGAATCTGGCACTCTTATGTCATTCTATTCTGTCACAAAATTCAGTATATTATCTTCACTGTAAATAATGAATCGATTTACGATTGAGCAACGTTGGTATTTATTGGAAATTTTAGCCAACGAGAAACTGCAAAAATCAATCAAACCAGAGACAATTGAAGATTTGAAGGCCAAAATTCGCGATGCCATTGCAGAGATACGAGTTCATACACTCAAAAAAATGTATGAAAATTGGTGCGATCGAATGAGGTACTGTGGGGCCAGACGAGGCTGCTATATGAATGAAATAATATTTCATTTCCATCCAGAACAATTGTACTTCACAACAAAAAAAAGTATATTTGACAACATTTCAAACCATTTTTGTTTTATTGCATTTTGAATTTGAAACTTTTAAATGGCCCACCCAGCCATTATATTTACTCACATTATGCTCATATTTAATATGTAAAATTCATAATGCGGAGAACATATGTGACGTAGAGTGATATTTATTTCCATTAGATTCATACATAACAATATTAAAAATTTTTTATTGCATAACTTTCAGAGTAACTATTCTAGTACATACATGTATAAATGATGCGTATGAGTAATATATTTCAAATTGAATTAAAAATAATGTATACCCCATTAATGCAGGTCAGCCCTTGCGCTGACCAACTTCCCCCTCCTTGGATCGGAGGAACTTTGTCAGTACAGAGGCTGCGTTCACCTGTGGCATAACAACGGGCGGCTATGCGTGCTCAAGTGAGCTTTTTGGTAAATTAAAGCTACCACGCTAACCTAACCCCGTTAATTTGGAATTAATATGGATATTGGCAATTCTAAGGGATTTTTAAAAATTTTGAAATTTTTCAGATATTCCAGCCTAAAAGTAAATACAAAAACCACATTTCGAGGCTATATTCTAGTAAGTGCTACACCATGGCCAGTAGCTTCATAGTCTGTATATTCCACATCTGGACTGTACCACATCTGGTCTGGATGACCATATGCTTAGACGATGGCTATAAGTTTTAAATGACACCGGAACCGTAAACATATTTGTGATGTATGTATAGACTAAGAATACGTGTAGTTGCTCATCCGAAATGTTCTCATTAAATCTTGACAACAAAAAAAATAAATTTGACAAAATTTCTAACCGTTCTTGTTTTATTGCATTTTTAAATTTAAACCTTTAAACCGCCCACCCTATATTACTCTAGTAACCTGTTCTGGAAGCTGCCGTTGTCTAGTAGGTAGTGCGTAGTATTATTAGAGGAGAATCCACGATTCAAACCACTATTTCTTCGAACATAATGAAATATGGAGAAAACTATTTCTTCGGCGATTTACTCTCAGCAGATTTCTAGCAAAATCTCTGAGAGTAAATTAAATTGCCATAAAGAATTTATCAATTAAATCTATCGCTCGGAGTCGGCTTTAAACCATAGGTCCGGCTAGTCATGTATAAAATTAACGCACACAACCTATGTGGTGTGTGAAGCTAAGTCTTAATCCTGACTGAAGGTCAGTGAAGATAGTGACCAATTTTGTATGTATTATGTATGTAATCTTTTGTCGAAATTCGAGTCCCCATCTTTCTTTTAAACTGCAGTATTTTGTTTTTCTCTGTTAGTTTTTAGTTTTTCTTTTCAATCGTTGAACCCAACTTTAAGCAAATTCGTAAAATATAACATAACATATATTTTTCCAATATATTTTATAATGTAATGGTTCCTCTTCTCCCACAAAACGTTATTTTTTTAGATAAAAAAGAAGGTGGCTTTTCTTCCTCACAAACTATAAATACTTCGAAAGAAAATTTCTCATCTTTAAATACATTTCCGGCTAATCAAATTTTTATGTATTTTTATGTAAACAAATCGAACAAAATTAAAAATTAAAATTTTTATTGTTTCCACAAAAAATTATACCATTATTCTGCATTTAATTTCAACAACAAATGAAATATTAACAATTTCGCATAAAATTTTTTATTATTTTGTTCACAATTGCGTGTTTTCTATGGTCGGAAATATAAATTCATGCACAGAGTTTCAACGATAAAAGTTAAAATGTTTTGGTCATTAAGTTTGAAATCTATGGCAACATCTGGGCTTGACATGAGCATTAATTGGTTTGACACTTTTTAATTAAAAATAAAAATTGTATTAATAAAATAAAGTAAAATGAAGAATATGAATATGGAGAACGTGAGTGTTTTGATAACTTCAGCTATTTTAAATTATTAACGTTTCTTGGACTAAAAATATTTTCTCATCTTATTTCTTCATTATTCGTTTTATTGGATATGTCTGATCTGGGGTTTGATCCGTTGCCTTACGTCTAATAAGTCAATACACTACCTACTTGACCACAGCGACTTCAATGTCCACCATGATTTATCTGGGTGGATCGCAACCAAAATATACAATTTTCCATTTCTCTGGCCCATAAATTTGATGGAAGGCATGTGTTATGTTGGCTACATACATACATACATATATAATTGTCCATTACAACCCTTGAGTTAGGATTACAGCGTAGCTTCTCACACCACTCATGTTGTGTGTGTTAATTTTATACATGAGTGGAGGGACCTAGTGTTTAAAGTCGAGTTCGAATGAAAGATTATTTTCGAGAAACTTTTCATGGCAATTTTTCTTTTTTCTCAGAGTTTTTAACAGAAATCTACTGAGAGTAAGTCGCCAAAGAAATATTTTTTCTTATTTCGGTTTGATGTCTGACCTGTCGCTTGAACCATGGCCTTTCGTCTAATAAGCTAAGACACTACCTAATAAGCTACGGCGACTTCGTATTATGTTGGCTTCGCATACTCAAGAAAAAGTGTAACAGCCTCATATCGCTTAACCTCAGCGTCCAGTTCACATCACCTCTACAAGAGATAACTGTGGCAACGTGGCATGCTCTGTGTGGGGCGTAAAGCCGCCATGTTGAAACCACTTGTCGCTGATGTCCAAATTTTTTAATTCAAGCCAAAGAAGTTAATAATCATTGCTCTACAGTGTTCGTAGTTGATGACCAAAGTTCTTTGTGAATGACTATAGACCGATGACGTTGCCAGTCAGAAACCCATACCAAACAGTGACTTTTATGGGACGCATTTGACGCTCTAAGATCTCATGTGAATCTATATCTTGCCAAATTCCACAACTTTGTTTGTTCACGTACCGTTTTATCCAGAAATGATCCACATCGATGAAGATGATTTAGTTGTCTGGTGTGAGGAAATGAATTTAAAAATTGTGAACCTCTAGAAAACACCGTCCTATGTAAGAATTATTCTAATGAATTGAATGTACAAACCATTCACTTAGTCATTTAAGCTTTTGAATTGTCAGCTTTAATTAAAACTCTTGCAGATTTGTAAATACCGGAGGTACAATACTATGTATTTGTATTCGAGATCTGTTGTTGTACTGTTTTGAATCTCAGTTTAAAATTTAAAATTCAAATTTTGTGGTTGTGGTTATTCATTTGAACTTAATGTTTCTCTTGAAATTTTTTTTATTTGCATTTCACTTTGAGGCGCACATTGAATTTATGCTGAAGGGTTTGTTAAATTTAAGTTTTGGTCTTAAAATTTCCTTAAGCTTGTTTGCATTTGAAATTCATACACAAAACTAATCTGGATTTGATAGTAGTGTTCTAATACTGAAAGAAGATTTTCATCTAAAGAGTAAACATAAGAAAAGGAAAGAAAGAAAATTTTAAATATTTAATTTCTTGTTTTCTGGTCCTCAGTTCAAATTCAATTCATTTAAAGATAATCTACAGTTTAACCTAAACGTTTTTACAAGTTTCATACGTTGTAATTATTACTTAACGTACGGCTTAATTGTCAATCCTTGCAAAACAAAATTGATGCTTTTATCAGGCATCATTGAGTACAAATTTTTAGCTTACCGAACATAAATGAGGTTCAACTTTCCAACTTATCCAAGAGAGTTAAATATCTGGGAGCCATTCTTGATTTCAAGATCTCACAGAATGATAACATTATGATAGGGTTATGAAAGCCAGCGTCAGGAAGATCTGGGGTCTCAGACCAACCAACGCATAGAATTGTGGTACATGTTTGTTGGGCGGTACACAGATACCAATGCCACTGCCGACTGATCGACAGAGTACGACCTCCTGTTGCCACAAACGACTGAGTTAGTGGCAATAATATTCATTGAGGTCGAATCCTTACCCAATCTTAAAAATGGATATGCTTTTTTTTGTGCAGATATAGGCACAATACGATCGATTATATCATTCCTTATAATTTTCTGAAGAGAATATTCGATTTTAGAATTCCGACTAAGGAATTTTAGTCTGAGGAACCGGAGGTTCTCTATCGAACCCTTAAAGTTTACACTGATGCCTCAAAGTTGAGTGACAGGGCAGGCTGTCTTTATTAAGGGCCCTGATATTAACTTTCTTATAGGCTGTCTGATTACTGCAGTGTTTTTCAAGCAGAGGTCATATCAATTTTGAAAGCGGCTCAATGCTTGTTGAGCGGCGGGATTTTTCCTGACTAAGTCCCAAATATACGTAGTTTCAAAGTCCGTCCTTATCTATGAAGGCCGAGATTTCCTTGGAGAAATTTCGGATCATTCAAACCTAACTCTTCTATGAGTTCCGGCACACAGGGATAGCGTTGGAAATTGCATTGCTAATGATCTCTACAAGGCCAGTATGGAGTTGGCAGTCTCTGTCATGTTACAGGGCATAGGTATTCCTATTACCTCGGTTAATTTGAATATTGTCCTCTCGTTGTACAAGGAGACTTAACGTTGTCGGCAGCAGGTAGGTACGTGCAATATTGCCAGACTCTGGTGGACACGTATGGACAAGAAGAGGCGATCCATCGCACAATGGCTCTCCTTATGGGCCATTGTTCTTTTGGTGGGCATGCTAAAAGTCTCATCATTCCAACTAATGACTTTTCTAGGTCTTTGGGTCTGAGGAGTAGGAAGAGACTGTCTTTCAGCTCATGTGTCAGTGTCCTGGTCTTGCAATGAAGAGACGGAGGTTGCTGAACCCTCACTTTCTGACATTGCTGAACGAGCTCTCTAATATAAAAAATGCTGTAATAGCAAGATTTATTTTGGATTCGGGATGGTTTACTCTAGAGAAGGTTTGACCCTCAGGGGGTCGGCCGCCTAACCTAACCTAACCAACCTCATTATTATTTAAAGAGTTTATTTCAGTTTTAGATTTTATAGCATAGAGCTATGGGTACCTGCACGGGTAGATGAAGAGTCTTCAAGTTGAAAATTATGGTACAGTTTGCGTTGGCGGCGAGTATAGACATCGGATGAATCATTAGCTGTATGAGCTCTATGTTGACATGGATGTCGTTAGACATTTGAGTGAATATGCTCCGGCGAAAACATCTCGGGAATATATACCCGAGGCAAAACGCAAAAGAAAAGAATAGAAGAAGAAAAAATTCAAAAATCTAAGAACAAAATAAAACTAGTAAAGACATTGACTGGGTTACAAGTAGAGAATGAGTATTTTTTTCTTTTCTTTTTTGTGTATTAGTATTATTGTGATATGAGTGTTTACGTTTGTTTTAATGGAAGGAACTTATTCTCGTACTCTTTTTCTTCAATTATTATTATTGTTCTTCTTCTCTAAAAATAAAACAGATAAAGAGAAAAATAAAATACATATATTCCTGTTTCCTGTCTATGAGATTGTTTTCCTGGACATATTGGTGTGGGAAATTATTGGAAAAATAATGACATATGACATTATTGTTGTTTTTGTTGTATTTATGATAAACATCTTACACCTAGGATTATATTGATTAGTAGATAGTACCGGGTGGGCCATCTATTCCGTTATTCCGAATCTGGCACTCTTATGTCATTCTATTCTGTCACAAAATTCAGTATATTATCTTCACTGTAAATAATGAATCGATTTACGATTGAGCAACGTTGGTATTTATTGGAAATTTTAGCCAACGAGAAACTGCAAAAATCAATCAAACCAGAGACAATTGAAGATTTGAAGGCCAAAATTCGCGATGCCATTGCAGAGATACGAGTTCATACACTCAAAAAAATGTATGAAAATTGGTGCGATCGAATGAGGTACTGTGGGGCCAGACGAGGCTGCTATATGAATGAAATAATATTTCATTTCCATCCAGAACAATTGTACTTCACAACAAAAAAAAGTATATTTGACAACATTTCAAACCATTTTTGTTTTATTGCATTTTGAATTTGAAACTTTTAAATGGCCCACCCAGCCATTATATTTACTCACATTATGCTCATATTTAATATGTAAAATTCATAATGCGGAGAACATATGTGACGTAGAGTGATATTTATTTCCATTAGATTCATACATAACAATATTAAAAATTTTTTATTGCATAACTTTCAGAGTAACTATTCTAGTACATACATGTATAAATGATGCGTATGAGTAATATATTTCAAATTGAATTAAAAATAATGTATACCCCATTAATGCAGGTCAGCCCTTGCGCTGACCAACTTCCCCCTCCTTGGATCGGAGGAACTTTGTCAGTACAGAGGCTGCGTTCACCTGTGGCATAACAACGGGCGGCTATGCGTGCTCAAGTGAGCTTTTTGGTAAATTAAAGCTACCACGCTAACCTAACCCCGTTAATTTGGAATTAATATGGATATTGGCAATTCTAAGGGATTTTTAAAAATTTTGAAATTTTTCAGATATTCCAGCCTAAAAGTAAATACAAAAACCACATTTCGAGGCTATATTCTAGTAAGTGCTACACCATGGCCAGTAGCTTCATAGTCTGTATATTCCACATCTGGACTGTACCACATCTGGTCTGGATGACCATATGCTTAGACGATGGCTATAAGTTTTAAATGACACCGGAACCGTAAACATATTTGTGATGTATGTATAGACTAAGAATACGTGTAGTTGCTCATCCGAAATGTTCTCATTAAATCTTGACAACAAAAAAAATAAATTTGACAAAATTTCTAACCGTTCTTGTTTTATTGCATTTTTAAATTTAAACCTTTAAACCGCCCACCCTATATTACTCTAGTAACCTGTTCTGGAAGCTGCCGTTGTCTAGTAGGTAGTGCGTAGTATTATTAGAGGAGAATCCACGATTCAAACCACTATTTCTTCGAACATAATGAAATATGGAGAAAACTATTTCTTCGGCGATTTACTCTCAGCAGATTTCTAGCAAAATCTCTGAGAGTAAATTAAATTGCCATAAAGAATTTATCAATTAAATCTATCGCTCGGAGTCGGCTTTAAACCATAGGTCCGGCTAGTCATGTATAAAATTAACGCACACAACCTATGTGGTGTGTGAAGCTAAGTCTTAATCCTGACTGAAGGTCAGTGAAGATAGTGACCAATTTTGTATGTATTATGTATGTAATCTTTTGTCGAAATTCGAGTCCCCATCTTTCTTTTAAACTGCAGTATTTTGTTTTTCTCTGTTAGTTTTTAGTTTTTCTTTTCAATCGTTGAACCCAACTTTAAGCAAATTCGTAAAATATAACATAACATATATTTTTCCAATATATTTTATAATGTAATGGTTCCTCTTCTCCCACAAAACGTTATTTTTTTAGATAAAAAAGAAGGTGGCTTTTCTTCCTCACAAACTATAAATACTTCGAAAGAAAATTTCTCATCTTTAAATACATTTCCGGCTAATCAAATTTTTATGTATTTTTATGTAAACAAATCGAACAAAATTAAAAATTAAAATTTTTATTGTTTCCACAAAAAATTATACCATTATTCTGCATTTAATTTCAACAACAAATGAAATATTAACAATTTCGCATAAAATTTTTTATTATTTTGTTCACAATTGCGTGTTTTCTATGGTCGGAAATATAAATTCATGCACAGAGTTTCAACGATAAAAGTTAAAATGTTTTGGTCATTAAGTTTGAAATCTATGGCAACATCTGGGCTTGACATGAGCATTAATTGGTTTGACACTTTTTAATTAAAAATAAAAATTGTATTAATAAAATAAAGTAAAATGAAGAATATGAATATGGAGAACGTGAGTGTTTTGATAACTTCAGCTATTTTAAATTATTAACGTTTCTTGGACTAAAAATATTTTCTCATCTTATTTCTTCATTATTCGTTTTATTGGATATGTCTGATCTGGGGTTTGATCCGTTGCCTTACGTCTAATAAGTCAATACACTACCTACTTGACCACAGCGACTTCAATGTCCACCATGATTTATCTGGGTGGATCGCAACCAAAATATACAATTTTCCATTTCTCTGGCCCATAAATTTGATGGAAGGCATGTGTTATGTTGGCTACATACATACATACATATATAATTGTCCATTACAACCCTTGAGTTAGGATTACAGCGTAGCTTCTCACACCACTCATGTTGTGTGTGTTAATTTTATACATGAGTGGAGGGACCTAGTGTTTAAAGTCGAGTTCGAATGAAAGATTATTTTCGAGAAACTTTTCATGGCAATTTTTCTTTTTTCTCAGAGTTTTTAACAGAAATCTACTGAGAGTAAGTCGCCAAAGAAATATTTTTTCTTATTTCGGTTTGATGTCTGACCTGTCGCTTGAACCATGGCCTTTCGTCTAATAAGCTAAGACACTACCTAATAAGCTACGGCGACTTCGTATTATGTTGGCTTCGCATACTCAAGAAAAAGTGTAACAGCCTCATATCGCTTAACCTCAGCGTCCAGTTCACATCACCTCTACAAGAGATAACTGTGGCAACGTGGCATGCTCTGTGTGGGGCGTAAAGCCGCCATGTTGAAACCACTTGTCGCTGATGTCCAAATTTTTTAATTCAAGCCAAAGAAGTTAATAATCATTGCTCTACAGTGTTCGTAGTTGATGACCAAAGTTCTTTGTGAATGACTATAGACCGATGACGTTGCCAGTCAGAAACCCATACCAAACAGTGACTTTTATGGGACGCATTTGACGCTCTAAGATCTCATGTGAATCTATATCTTGCCAAATTCCACAACTTTGTTTGTTCACGTACCGTTTTATCCAGAAATGATCCACATCGATGAAGATGATTTAGTTGTCTGGTGTGAGGAAATGAATTTAAAAATTGTGAACCTCTAGAAAACACCGTCCTATGTAAGAATTATTCTAATGAATTGAATGTACAAACCATTCACTTAGTCATTTAAGCTTTTGAATTGTCAGCTTTAATTAAAACTCTTGCAGATTTGTAAATACCGGAGGTACAATACTATGTATTTGTATTCGAGATCTGTTGTTGTACTGTTTTGAATCTCAGTTTAAAATTTAAAATTCAAATTTTGTGGTTGTGGTTATTCATTTGAACTTAATGTTTCTCTTGAAATTTTTTTTATTTGCATTTCACTTTGAGGCGCACATTGAATTTATGCTGAAGGGTTTGTTAAATTTAAGTTTTGGTCTTAAAATTTCCTTAAGCTTGTTTGCATTTGAAATTCATACACAAAACTAATCTGGATTTGATAGTAGTGTTCTAATACTGAAAGAAGATTTTCATCTAAAGAGTAAACATAAGAAAAGGAAAGAAAGAAAATTTTAAATATTTAATTTCTTGTTTTCTGGTCCTCAGTTCAAATTCAATTCATTTAAAGATAATCTACAGTTTAACCTAAACGTTTTTACAAGTTTCATACGTTGTAATTATTACTTAACGTACGGCTTAATTGTCAATCCTTGCAAAACAAAATTGATGCTTTTATCAGGCATCATTGAGTACAAATTTTTAGCTTACCGAACATAAATGAGGTTCAACTTTCCAACTTATCCAAGAGAGTTAAATATCTGGGAGCCATTCTTGATTTCAAGATCTCACAGAATGATAACATTATGATAGGGTTATGAAAGCCAGCGTCAGGAAGATCTGGGGTCTCAGACCAACCAACGCATAGAATTGTGGTACATGTTTGTTGGGCGGTACACAGATACCAATGCCACTGCCGACTGATCGACAGAGTACGACCTCCTGTTGCCACAAACGACTGAGTTAGTGGCAATAATATTCATTGAGGTCGAATCCTTACCCAATCTTAAAAATGGATATGCTTTTTTTTGTGCAGATATAGGCACAATACGATCGATTATATCATTCCTTATAATTTTCTGAAGAGAATATTCGATTTTAGAATTCCGACTAAGGAATTTTAGTCTGAGGAACCGGAGGTTCTCTATCGAACCCTTAAAGTTTACACTGATGCCTCAAAGTTGAGTGACAGGGCAGGCTGTCTTTATTAAGGGCCCTGATATTAACTTTCTTATAGGCTGTCTGATTACTGCAGTGTTTTTCAAGCAGAGGTCATATCAATTTTGAAAGCGGCTCAATGCTTGTTGAGCGGCGGGATTTTTCCTGACTAAGTCCCAAATATACGTAGTTTCAAAGTCCGTCCTTATCTATGAAGGCCGAGATTTCCTTGGAGAAATTTCGGATCATTCAAACCTAACTCTTCTATGAGTTCCGGCACACAGGGATAGCGTTGGAAATTGCATTGCTAATGATCTCTACAAGGCCAGTATGGAGTTGGCAGTCTCTGTCATGTTACAGGGCATAGGTATTCCTATTACCTCGGTTAATTTGAATATTGTCCTCTCGTTGTACAAGGAGACTTAACGTTGTCGGCAGCAGGTAGGTACGTGCAATATTGCCAGACTCTGGTGGACACGTATGGACAAGAAGAGGCGATCCATCTCACAATGGCTCTCCTTATGGGCCATTGTTCTTTTGGTGGGCATGCTAAAAGTCTCATCATTCCAACTAATGACTTTTCTAGGTCTTTGGGTCTGAGGAGTAGGAAGAGACTGTCTTTCAGCTCATGTGTCAGTGTCCTGGTCTTGCAATGAAGAGACGGAGGTTGCTGAACCCTCACTTTCTGACATTGCTGAACGAGCTCTCTAATATAAAAAATGCTGTAATAGCAAGATTTATTTTGGATTCGGGATGGTTTACTCTAGAGAAGGTTTGACCCTCAGGGGGTCGGCCGCCTAACCTAACCTAACCAACCTCATTATTATTTAAAGAGTTTATTTCAGTTTTAGATTTTATAGCATAGAGCTATGGGTACCTGCACGGGTAGATGAAGAGTCTTCAAGTTGAAAATTATGGTACAGTTTGCGTTGGCGGCGAGTATAGACATCGGATGAATCATTAGCTGTATGAGCTCTATGTTGACATGGATGTCGTTAGACATTTGAGTGAATATGCTCCGGCGAAAACATCTCGGGAATATATACCCGAGGCAAAACGCAAAAGAAAAGAATAGAAGAAGAAAAAATTCAAAAATCTAAGAACAAAATAAAACTAGTAAAGACATTGACTGGGTTACAAGTAGAGAATGAGTATTTTTTTCTTTTCTTTTTTGTGTATTAGTATTATTGTGATATGAGTGTTTACGTTTGTTTTAATGGAAGGAACTTATTCTCGTACTCTTTTTCTTCAATTATTATTATTGTTCTTCTTCTCTAAAAATAAAACAGATAAAGAGAAAAATAAAATACATATATTCCTGTTTCCTGTCTATGAGATTGTTTTCCTGGACATATTGGTGTGGGAAATTATTGGAAAATAATGACATATGACATTATTGTTGTTTTTGTTGTATTTATGATAAACATCTTACACCTAGGAATACAAAACCTAAATAAAATATGTAATGTATACATATACAAGCTCAAATAATGGAGTTCTTATATGCTTTTATCAGAATGATGAGTAAGATAATAACAAATAGGTGAGGATGAAATGCCGATGGAATAGCATAAATGAATATGATTATGGTGTAAATGACAGGAAATCGTTATTCACTGCTTTGCATTCCTATTGCCATGTTTAGTTGACCAAATGTTCAAAAGCAAAATTATGATCCAGGGTCATTCAAAAATTCGATGAAATTATGTTAAAAATAAAGAAATACCAACACGTAAACAGTCAGTATTTATGTTGGTACGGAACCTCCATTCACACTCCACTCACTCGTCTCAAACTCCAAGTTTGGTAATCCGCAGTAACTTACTTGTACTGGGTAAGTGAATAAATGAAATTTGGGACGATATCAATTCACATGAGATTTAAGAGCATTCAAAACATCCCCAAAAAGTTCATATTATATGACAACGACGTTGACCAGATTATCACTGTCAAAGTCGATCACTATTGGTCGAATACTAACAACTTCTTTTGGCCTGAATTGTATGAACTGGAAACCAATGATATGTGATTTCTACAGGATGTTACTACGAACCACACAGCTAATGCCTCATTTATATTCTGCACGATTTGAGAGCATGATAATCTAACAGGGAGGTAATGTGTGCATCGAGATGGTGCGATTTAAACTCGATAGACTTATCTTGAAGGGTTTTCTTAAGTTGCAGGTGTATGCGAATAAATCACAGCGGTCCTCAAAGCCAAAATAACCAGAATCTGATGATCAAATTCACTATTAGGCTCCAGAATCATAGAAAGTCCCCGTAGTCCAGTAGGTAGTGCGCTGGCTTGTTAGACGTGAGGCCACGGTCCAATCCACAGTTCAGACATCACCACCAAAACGAAATATGAAAAAAAAATTTTCTTTTCTGGCAAAAACCCAAAGAGTAAATAAAATTGCCATGAAAAGTTTCACAAAGAGTCGACTTTGAATCGTAGGTCCCACATCAAATTAAGTGCTGTGAGAAGCTAAGTTGTAATCGCGACTGAAGGGTTGTAATGACCAATTATGTATGTATGTCATAGGAAATTGAACATTTCGTTTGCTCTCCACGATGTTACATTTCACATAGAACGGTATTAACAAGCTATTCAAACGAAGAAAAATATCCATGATATCTCATCTCACTTTGTTTTATGCCTTACGCTCGTTTTATATTTTTTTATTAATCCAGGATATGCAAGAGAAATCTCGATCATAGGTTTTGAATTTTAAAGATCATAAACTTTAAATAATGTGACTCATCCTTGGAAAAAAGTCTCTTGATCATCCATTGAAGATCATTTTATTTCAATAAATTATAGTTTACTTGACTTTATGCAGATTTACTTAAAACGTATTCTAACAAACAATTGTTAAGTTTTCGGTTATTTTTTTCTTGCCTATGCCGTTGGTTTTTTTGTTTTCTGGTCTTACCCATTTAATTTTCCTTTTCCCTCTAGAAACCAATCCTTGAAACCAGAAATATTAATGTGTGATTGACTCTGTAACAAATTGGATAAAGAATAAAAAACATTTTTGAAAATGGACAACAAACCATACGCAATTTTTCGATTTGTGTAACGTTAAAAAGGAGTGGGTAACATCTGCCTAAACATACTACACATGATGTGCTATCATTGCAAAACCAATATTGTGGTAAACAAAAATTTTTCAACGTCAAATAAAAAGCATCAAAATATTTCTACAATGCAATGGATATAGAAAATTTCTTTTCTATTAAAAGTAGAATTTCAAAAGAAAAGAACGTCTGTAATAAATTGATAGTTTGCATGCATGTACAGTGGACAACAAAAGTCTAGATAACCCAATATATTTTAGCAATTTTATGAATTTTAAGCAATAATATGTAAAAATTTTTGATATTTTTTGTATTTATTTTATTAACCCTTTCATGCCCGATGTTGCCTACAGGCAACATTGTACATTTTTGTTCATAAATTCCGTAATTTTTAATTTTTTTAAAAGATTTTTTTTTGCAAACTAGCTTGGTTAAAAACGTGTAAAACCAGAATACGTACGACTCTGAATTCAATATCACTTCATATTTAGGTCAATGACTAACAAACACATGTCCTTAAAAAAATTTTAGCTTTGGCTCAAAAAATTCGGGCATGAAAGGGTTAATTTCTTTTTCAGGCGGAGGTGGTGGCAATACAGGCTGCGGCGAGAATTATTGGGGACGGAAGGGTCTCCAAGTGGAAGTCACCATAATTTCTGAATGCCAGGCGGCTATCAGAGCTCTAAGTTCCCACGTGATGAACTCCAAGACGGTGTACGGCTGTCGCAGATATCGCGACGAGATAGCGGAACGATATGATATCCATATCGCATGGGAATCGGGGCACACTGCTAACTGCAGATGATGTACTTGACAGGCGAGGCACGACCATCGAACTCTCCGATGAATTCTCGACTATAGGCATCGCTATGGGGTCCTGCAGGCTCATAATTGATTATGAGATCGTCGATTACGTCAACGAAAGGTGGGCGACCGCGGGCACGGGTAGAACGACTCGTAAAATCTGGTCAAGGCTGGATGAGAGGCGCACAATGGGTCTTTTTAAACTCCAAAGAGGCGTGCTCAATGTGGTTATCGGTGTCATTACGGGGCATTGCATTATGGGTACGCATGCGAGGTGCATGGGTCTTACATACCTTGCTAACGAGTTTTGCAAAAGCTTTTGCTCTTTGCTAAAGGAGAAAGAAGTTCTTGGTTGCTTACTACATGGATGATCTGGAGCAACTGTCAGGGATTGACATTGGCAGCTTAAAATGCTTCATCAAGATCTCCGAGTGGTTTCGGCACTAGGTGATAACGGATAACTGTGATAACACAATGGGCCCAATGCGGCCTAAGTGTGTCCAACCAATTTTCTTGGATGGGCAGCCACCTCTACCTACAGTAGTGTTTTGTCATCCGTCGTGTGCAGATGTAATCGCACTGTCCGTCTATTTTGTGTCGTCCGTCTATTTTTGTTTTTAAACAACAACACCATCAAACGAAATATTTATTAAAAATAACCTATTACAACATACATACCTATTACGTTTTGTTACGAAAACCAGAACAATTTAAAATAATCCACAAACAATTTAAAATAATCCATAAACAATAACATAAAAATACTAAAATGCTAAAGTTAAAAAGAAAACAAAATCAAAATAAAATAAAACCAAGCCAATAACAATTTCGCGGTCAAGAATTACAGTTTTTAAACAACAACACCATCAAACGAAATAGTTATTAAAAAAACCTATTACATACATACATACCTATTACATACACTTAACCGCAAAAATTTAAATATTTGAACTCAAATAACCTTAAGATGCGGGCTTCTTGGGGACGATTGCTGTAGACTCTCTAATGGTGAAGGTATAGCACTGGCCATTATATAGTCACCTAGCAGCAACTCGTTTTCTTGCCGAGTACATACATAATTGGTCATTACATTTACGATCTAGTTTCTTATGTTGTGTGTGTTAAATTTATACATGTGTGGTGGGAACTAGAGTTTAAAGTCGACTCCGAACGACAGATTTTTTTGACCAACTTTTCATGGCAATTTTATTTACTCTCAGAGTTTTTGCCAGAAATCTGCTGTGAGGAAGTCGCCGAAGAAATACTTTTTGTATTTTGGCTTGATGTCTGGCGTGGGGCTCGAACCCTTTCTTTACGTCTATTAAGCCAACACACTACCTACTAGACTACGGCGACTTCACCTCTACCTACCTACCTATTAATTAATTTCTATTTTAAAATATAACAAAAAATTTTTATTTTATTCAAAAACCATGAGAATAATAAGGAACACGTTCTGGTGACCACATACTTTTGTACCAAGAAGACTCGGAGTAAATTTCAAATTCAAATGTTCAAATATATATAAAAATATTATACTAAGTATTCAAGCACCACATTTAACCTATTTGGCGTGGATTGTACCAATCATGTTTAGCGTTTTCTGTTGAAATTTGAAGCCATGCACTCAAGAGCAAGTTTTTCAGACGTCTTTTGTTCGAGATTTAACCACTAGGTAAATTTTCTTTCAAATGATCTTCTAAATACTATCTTGGAGTTATATCGGACCTTTGTTCAAGAATAGTAAGCACGTGGGGACCCTAAGAGCTAAATCACATTTTCACATTGGCAGCAGTATTGTATTCATTGGCTTGTTTCAACAGTGACTACTTCAACAGTGAGAACTCTTAATTCTTTTGATTTTTAGGTGAATTAGTTATTTAGAATGCTTAAACAACTCCTCCTATTCATATTATTTTCTCAATAACTTCCAAACTGCCCTCAGGTCATGGTTAAGCTCTTCTTGAGATCGGGTTGTTCATTTCTTATTCCCCCAAGGTCTCTGAGTTTGATGCTAGAATGCCATCCAAATGAAATTCAATTTCATTCCAACTATTGGACTATTTCTGTGGGGCCTCGTAAAGGAAAGTGTTATGCCGACGAACCAGATAAAAGTGAGCATTTGAAGGCCAACATTCGTGATGCCATTGCCGAGATGCAACCCTCGAAAAAGTGCACGAAATGAGGTACTGTGAGTCCAGCCGTGATAGCCATATGAATGAAATAATATTCCATTTCTAACCGGAACAATTGTACTTCCCAACGAAAAAACTATATTTGGTGAAATTTCAAACTGTTTTTGTTTTATTGCATTTTTTAGTTTAAACTTTTAAATGGCCCACCCGTTACATAAAGTGAAATGCCTGCACGGCCTAATAGAGGGGATATACGTTTATATGAAATGTATACCAAACTATATGATGAATTGAACCAAAGTCGAAAGAGTTCATTATTAAGTTATAAGGGTGATCTGAAGCGACATCATATGGCCGGGAAAGGGTTTCGAATTGTTTTTCACACAAGTTTACAAACAAGAAAAGTTTAAAAGTGATGATAAACTCAGTGTTGTAATTGAAGATGGTTATAGGGCGATACTCAAACGTGTTATAGGCAAGATGTAGAGTATAATGAAAATTAACCTCTTAAGAGACAGTCAAAATAAAAATACTGCACACATGTATGTGCAACAGTTGTAATCCTAAATTTTGCCATGACTGCTAAACTCTATTTTTAGCTGAAAAATATGTCAAAATTTCTTTTATTTTTAGTATACATTCTGTTAGAAGTTGAATTTAATCACAGCAGAGGGTTTGCGGTATACTATACAACTAGTAGTTACCTCAGTTGTTGCTTTCTCTGCCTGCATAATAATGTCATGTCAGCAGTTTCTGACATAATCATTAAAATACCGCATCAGTAACAAGGGGATATAGCTCAGTGGTAGAGCATTCGACTGCAGATCGAGAGGTCCCCGGTTCAAACCCGAGTGTCCCCTGTAAACAAAATTTTTTGAACATAAGCATAAGGATGTAGACAACACTATAGATGATGAGGAAGATTATTATGACGTAAATGGTGATAATGAAATCATTGGAAAACTCGAAGATAAGCATAAGGATACAGACAACACTATTGATGATGATGACGATTATTATAACATAAATGCTGATAATGAAATCATCGAAAACTTGAAGATAAGCATAAGGATATAGACAACACTATTGATGATGACGATGATTACGATGATGTAAACGGTGATAATAACGATTTTCAGTATGAAAATATTTCAACTGATGATAATGATGGTGAAAAAAACTATGACCATAATAGACCTGTATCAAGTACATGTATCAAAAACTTGGAAAGAAAACAATGTTTAAAGCTGACGAAAAGCTCTCCATTATTTGAAAATATACAAACACTTATTAATAATAAGCAATTGGATAAAATTTATGGTTTTAATCAAGATGTAGACGGTAGTTGGAGATATGGCAAGGAAAAATTAATATTTAATAGAGATAATACTATGCAAATAGGGAATATGAAATTGAAAATGACGGCTGGATTATTTGAACTAGTATTTCATAAAAAACCTCTCCATTATTCTAAAAATTATTTGAAAAAATATAAAGAGATTTTAATTAATACCAATGCACATAAACGTCGCTATGAACCTAATGAACAAGTGAAAGGAACACGAGCCTTCAAATATATACGAATAATTATACGTTTATTCGAAACAACAACAAACATTTTAACAAAAGGCAGTGGTTTAATGCTAAAATTACAAAATAATCTGAGATCAAATTACATACATTGGGATGATCCTAATGAACTAGTTGACAGACTACGTTTACTTCTCTCATCGGAAGGTTCTGGCCACAACAATCATCAAAACGAAATAATCTCTATTATCGAAGAACTTAAAGAATCTAACATAATTTATTAGAAGAGTGAAAGAGATGTCTTATATTAATAAATTTGGAGAAAGTTTTAATAAATATAACCATAAAAACAAAAATATTGTAATCGAAAAATATATAACACAAATATATGATGATCTAGCTGATCAAATAAACAATTTAAACATTGAGGTAGAACATGTATACCTAAAACATGGTAATGTCAAAAAAAAAAAATAAAAAAAAAATTAAAATAAAATAGACAAAACCAAAAAAGTAGATCGTTATCAGATATAAAATAGATCGTGAGCAGATACAAAGCAGATCGTGATCAGATGTAAAGTAGATCGTGATCAGATACAAAGCAGATCAAAATCAATATCAAAAAATTAACATACTGAAATCATATAAATTGCTGTATATATAGGAGATCGTCTTGATTTCAGTTATTTTTGCGAAGAGGTATAAAAGTAACGAAAAAAAAAATTTGTTATAATCTACAGTCAAAACAAAACCCCAACCAGTGTAAGATGAGAAGAGGATTTGTAAACAACTTAATAAATAAAGTACCTGTTGAATTACATCTACCTGGTTATCAGTTTTGTGGACCTGGTACAAAACTTGGAAAACGTTTAGCAAGAGGAGATAAGGGTATAAATTTATTAGACGCAGCTTGTAGAGAGCACGATATTGCATATTCACAATCAAAAGACTTCAAGCAGATCAAATATTAGCTGAATAAGCCTGGCGTCGAGCTAAATCTAAAGATAGTGATATTAAAGAACGTGCTAACGCGTGGTTTGTGACAAACGCTATGAAAGCTAAAGTGAAATTTGGATTAGGTTTGAAGGAGCAGAGATATAAGAAAAGAAAAAATTCAAAAAGAATGAGAAAAGGAAAAATGAATAAGTGTAATAAGAAATTATTCACAGCTACTGTGAGAAAAACTTTAAAACAATTGAAAGAACAGAAACCCCTTGATATAAATGATGCTGTTAAAATAGCTCAAAAGGCTATTCATTCAAATTTTAAAGGGAAAAAGCGAGCAGACATTATAATACCGAGAGTTATACCTGTACCGAAAATTGGAGGATTTCTTCCACTTATTCCCGTACTAACAGCATTGTCAGCGCTTGGTGGTTTGGCAAGTGGAGGATCCGCTATTGTCAAAGCAGTAAATGCTATCAAAAATGGAAAAGAACAATTGCCTGAAGCTAACCGTCATAATAGATATATGGAATCAATTGCAATGGGTAAAGGGTTGTACCTCAAACCATATAAAACTGGATATGGTCTCTACTATAGTCCAGCTCCAAAAAACTATTAGATAACCTTCCCAATCGCCCATTAACAGATTTGGATTTGAATAAATATGGAAGACATCTCAAACATTTTAGGGGTGTTTTCATGCGTGATTCTTTTATTTTTATTTATTTATTTATTTATTTATTTATTTGTTATTAGTCATAGCACAACAAGATAATAATCTTATAAATGAAAGTGCTATGGGAGTACATCAAAAAAAGAAAATAATAACAAATCATTGATTATATATGTAATGAAATGTTTGAAATAATGTAGAAATAAAAATGAATAAGAACGTGTTAAAATCACGGGAAATAGCAATCGATACAAAAAGGATAAAAGAATGAATATGTGTAAAAAATAAATTAGGAAAACTACAAAGAACAATATACACAAATATAAAGAAATATACACACAAAGTAAAAATATATTCATATACTAAGATACAATGAAATTTAAAGATATATTAATTAAAAAAATGAAAAATTAAAAACAATCATTAATAGAAATAGAGAGAAAAAAATTCACAAAAAAAATCAAGATATGCTAAAAACTACTTGAACAGATTGTATAACTCCTTTTTGAACTTAACTGCATTGCCTATATTCTGAATATAATTAGGTAAAGTATTCCAAAGACTGATGGTGTATATAAAAAACTGGCGTTGTGACAAAAGAGTCCTATGTCTGTGTTGGATAATCTTTATACCGCGGTTGGATCTAGCAAATGTAATCCTACTAAATAAGTATATTGGCTGTTTTAGAGTAATAATCTTATGG
This sequence comes from Sarcophaga subvicina, assembly GCA_936449025.2. NCBI lineage: Eukaryota > Metazoa > Arthropoda > Insecta > Diptera > Sarcophagidae > Sarcophaga > Sarcophaga subvicina. Next base: position 89,387,599 of record OW388080.2, read on the forward strand.
AGGAGAATAAGGCATTTTATATTCAATAGGTTATCAAAATTAACTCCGAATATCCGGTATGAAAATTGTGATATATGGTCTCGACGTCCCCTAATAAAAACATATCTGGCTATATTATTATAAGCCAGGTTGAGTTTCCGCTTATCATCAGTATCACAGTTCGCGAAAATTTCAGATCCGTATAAAAGGACAGGAATCAAATACGTTTTAGCCAGTTGCATACGTATGGCAAAGGGAGTCGAATCTATAACAGCCCACAAGTTCCTAAGCATACCATAAACTTTACCAACGATGGCGTTAATGTGGTTAGACCACGTTAGCCGACCATTAAAGATAACACCCAGATTGGATGCTGATTCAACAAAGTCAATTTTATTCCCCCTGATAATAATATCCGGCACAACTAATGCTCTCTTATTCCTGGACAGCAATAAACATTTAGATTTAGAGGGATTTATACAAAGTCCATTGGCCCTAGCCCAGCTATCAATTTTTCGTAAATCACAGTTGATGGTGTCTATACATAGTTGGATATCCTCTATACGCGTGCTTCTATAGAGCTGAACGTCATCAGCGTACATACCCGTATGTACGCTACAATTATCCAAAACATCAGGCAGGTCGTTAATATATATACAGAACAAGAGAGGCCCTAAGATTGATCCCTGAGGAATACCTCTTCCTCATGATTATGAGTCCTTTTTTAACCGTGTAACTGACTAATAAGTTTTTGATTGCCAAAAGTACTCTAAAAAGACTCAGCAAGTTGATTTTTCAAAAAACAATCTTCCAAATGCTAGCTGGGCATATTATAAAAACCACAACTATAAAGAATACTTTGATAGCTTTGGAAACTTACAACCACCACTTGAGATTGTCAACTACTTAAAATTTCCTGTTGAATATAATTATGAACGAAAACAAAAATTTAATACATTTAATTGTGGGCACTTGTGTTTAAAATTTTTATTCAATAAATATAAATTAAAATGAAATAATTCAGAGTACATCGTCCCGCACTAACACAACCTACTATTAAATTTTTAAAGAAGGGGAACAAAAATGGTAACATCAGCTGAATTGGAAGAACTATTAATAAAACATATAGATTTATTTATGAAACTTATAAATGAACTAAGAATATGTAACATTAGTATAATAAGTAATCCATTTATATGTGTTAATAATATTATACATAGATCTAACTGTGAAAAAATTTACTCAGAATCTTTTGACATTCGCAGATGCCAAACATTTTATACACAATATTTGTTAACACTTAAGTTATTTAATCTGTATAAACGTATTTTTAAGTTCGAATCTGTAAAAATCTGAAAAAAGAAATTAATAAAATTTTCAAAAAATAAAAAACTAATTTGTTTTAATTAATCCCTTTATTCTATAATTTCATTTATTTAAAACAGTAAAACTAAAAAATTCTAAATCCTTAAAAGCAAGTCTATTTATACTGTGGGGTGTTGTAGATCAATCAGTAAATTCAATTAGTGAAAACAGATATTACTTATACTTATACGTGAAAAAAAAACTATAAATTTCTTTCTCATCAAATTAAAAACAACCGCACAACCAACCTACCCTTTCTTATTAGTTTATATTTCTATTTCTTCTACCTGTGATCATGAGCAGTGCGTGTCAAGAATTTACTATTAAAAAAAAACGATCATACACATTACATGTTACGCACACACTCATTCTGGCCGTCCAAACATTCGTACATACGTATATACATTTTCACATTACAGTCTACTTGTACTCTGGGATGTAGATGAGGAAACGTGCACACACTCATTGTGTCCCTCCAACCATTCGTTTGAAAAGCAATACAAATGAAAGGACTAACAAAAAGCAGGTATGATCCCAAATTTGTAGGGAAAAATTGAAAATAAAAATGATTTAATTCTTTTCCAGATATGCATTCTCCCAAATTTTAACACACACACACATACACATTAAAAAGCATTACCTTTTCATAATACATGTTACAAACCTAAAGACCGATCGCACACAATTCATTTCACAATTCTACAATGTTTTTACTCTTTTACAGCTATGCATGCACCAAATTTTGTATGAAATAAGTGCCCCCGAAACGCCATAAACATACTACTACAGTCGAGTTATATTTTGCATATATTTGTTTTTCAAATGAACTTTTAGTTCAAAAATTTTCAGAATACTATGTAAATTATAACTACTGAAATTTTTGTCCGATTTCATCAAACAAATTGTCAATCTCTTCACAAGGTAATGCATTTTCAGAACGATATCACTTATTTTATATTTTTTAATTAAATTTTGCAATTAAGAATGGCTAAACTTGAAAAAATAAGAAAAAATCATTTCTTCAAATCTCATAACATATAATTTTGAACAAAATACCGTTTTAAAGGCTAATCTGCTCCCCTTTCTAAAAAACTTTGGATTTTTAAAATAGGTTCAAACATATTTGGGTATTCAATAATTTTGAATGAAAAGAAAAAAAACCGTTTTTTTTTTAAATAAGACAAGTTTGGAGCGTTCGAGAAAAATAAAAAAGTGTTTTTGAGTTCTACTCAACCTTGTGAGTAACTCGGGTGTATTTTCACTGTCGCACCATGTTATTATTCTTTTAAAAATAACCCAAATGATTTGGATATGTTTTCTCTTACACTACCTTAGAATTAATTTAAATTTAATCACAATTAAGGGCAGTGACAGACAACTTTTTATGACCTAGTGTTGTCGTCAATCAATAAATTTTGAACAGCCCACATCTGGTGCCGGCACACGTGCCCCCAACATTGTACCACCGAGGCCATACTCAACTATTTAACGCAAGTTCTTTGGATTGAACTCTTTATTTATCTTCCTCCATATGCAGGCATGTCAGATAAGTTTTGGAATGATGTGGTTTCTTCAGACGAGTCCAAATGAGTAATTTGGTAGGAAGGAAAATGAAATGAAGGGCTCGACTTCAAGAAACGCTTAAGAATGGTGGTGGCAGTACAATGCTGTGAGGATGTGTTTGGCGCCAGGTATAGCAGTTTAGAATTTATTGAGGAAATAATGAATAACAAAGTGTATTTAAACATTCTAAAGAAAAAATTCGTCGAAAGTTTAGAAGAATTAAGAATTCGTAATGATTATTACTTTCGACAAGTCAATGAACCAAACCAACAGTTTTTGTCCGCAGACTACTTGTCGATAGTTTAACAAAGAACTCAAATCATTTCATATTGTAATAACACCACCGATTTTAGATGGTCTCAGACCAGTTCAACTTAAGCAGAATATCCTTGTCGCTTACAAAAACTTTTTCCTATTTGCAGAAAAGGGCGTAAAAGTTTTCCTTCTCTCAAGTTGAGAAACTGGCTCATTGCCGGGAACTCGCTCTTCACCTAATATCTTGCTTTGCCTAGCGAATTCAGATTTCTATTGTAATCTGCAGTCAGCCATAAAAGCTGATTGCTCGGCTCACAGGCTGACTGCCAGATAGTTTTGTTATATCCCGTCCTCTTTACTTCCAGCCCAGATCTTTCCATGGCGTAAACTTTTGCTTAGAAAAAAATTATAAGTTTCACGACTGACTCAAACTAGGAGACACAACTTCTATTCCACAATTTGTCTTTGACCTATCCGTAAACCACACAATATAGCTACTGTTAGAAGTTTGAGGGATAAATTTTGTTCACTTTCCAAGATCATAGAATTAACTCACACGTCTGAGGAAAGCCTAAAGCTCTTTGAAACTTTACTTATATTGGATTATATTGATTAGTAGATAATACCGGCTGGGCCATCTATTCGGTTATGTCAAATCTTGGACTTCTTTTGTCATTCTATGAAGTCGCCGTAGTCTAGTAGGTAGTGTGTTGGCTTATCAGATGCAAAAGCCTGGGTTCGAGCCCCAGGCCTGGCATCAAAGACAAAATACAAAAAGTATTTTTTTCGGCGACTTCCTCTCAGTAGATTTCTGGCAAAAACTCTGAGAGTAAATAAAAATTGCCATGAAAAGTCGTTCGGAGTCGACTTTAAACTGTAGGTCCCACCACTCATGTATAAAATTAACACACACAACATAAGTGGTGTGAGAAACTAGGACGTTGTACAATGGGTCAATTCGACCTCCGGGTACTGTACTTGTCTTAATTGACAAGTACACGTCCTCTAACCTAACCTAACCTAACCTTTGTTATTTTATTCTGTCACAAAATTTAGTATATTATCTCCACTGAACATACTGAATCGATTTACGATTGAGCAACGTTGGTATTTATAGGAAATTTGTGCCAACGAAAAACGATGATGTCGATTTTGCCAAAAGAAATCAATCAAACCAGAGATGAAGATTTGAAGGCCAAAATTAGCGACGAAAAAAATCACGAAAATTGGTGCGATCGAATGAGGTACTGTGGGGCCAGCTGAGGCAGCTATATGAATGAAATAATATTCCATTTCTAACCGGAACAATTTTGACAACATTTCAAAACATTTTTGTTTTATTGCATTTTGAAATTGAAACTTTTAAATGGCCCACCCAGCCATTATATTTACTGACATTATGCTCCGTTTGACTGCTACGCGGAGCAAAAGCGCTGCGTTCATTTGATACGAAAATCGCATTTGCGCTCCTAATTTCAGTGTAAAAATTTAGTCAAATAGCAAAAATAAAATTAAAAGGCGAGATATAGGGTCTTCTCTTTATACATAGGTTATTAGAATTTTGTAGATTTTTTTATTATAATAATTAATTGCAGTTTTCGAGCAGTTTTCGAACGTTCTCACCAGCAGCGCTTAGCATTCAAACTGTTAATATGTAAAATTCACAATGCGGGGAACATATGTGACTTATGAGTAATATTTAATTCCATTAGATGTATACATGACAATATCAAAAAAATTTATTGCATACTTTTCAGAGTAACTATTCTTGTACATACATGTACATATGATGCGTATGAGTAATATAAATATTTCAAATTCAATTATAAATAATGTATACCCTATTAATTTGGAATTAATATGGAATTAAGTTACAATATGGCAATTCTAAGGGATTTTTAAAAATTTTAAATTTTTCCAGATATCCCAACCTAAAAGTAAATACAAAAACCAGAATTCGAGGCTATATTCTAGTGGGTGCTACATCATGGCCTGCATCTTCTAATTCTCCATCTAAATTTGACAAAATTTCTAACCGCTTTTGTTTTATTGCATTTTTAAATTTAAACCTTTAAGTCGCCCACCCCGTATTACTCTAGTAATCTGTTCTGGCAGCTGCCGTTGTCTAGCAGGTAGTGTGTTGTATTAATAGAGGAAAGGCCACGGTTCAAACCACTATTTCTTCGAACATGAAGAAAACTATTTCTTCAGCGACTTCCTCTCAGCAGATTTCTAGCAAAATCCCTGAGAGTAAATTTAATTGTCATAAATTATAACATTACTGTACATTTAATTTGAACAACAAATGAAATGTTAACAATTTCCCGTCAAAAATGTTATTATTTTGTCGCAATTGTCGCAATTGTCGCAATTGTCGCAATTGTGTGTTTTCTATGGTCAGAAAAATAAATTCATGCACAGAGTTTCACAAAGTTAAAATGTTTTGGTCAGTAAATTTAAAATCTATGTCAATATCAGCTTTTGACATGAGTATTAATTGGTTTGACACTTTTTTAATTAAAAACAAAAATTTTAATAATAAAATAAAATAAAATGAGGAGTACGAATATGGAGAACGTGAGTGTTTTGATAATTTCAGCTATTTAAACTAAGTGAGTAGAAAAACAAAATTATTAACGTTTCTTTAACTAAAAATATTTTCTCATCTTATTTCTTCATTCCTCGTTTCATTGGATATGTCTGACCTGGAAGGCATGTATTATGTGGGCTACATACATACATACATAATTGGTCATTACAACCCTTGAGTCATGATTACGGTGTAGCTTCTCACTCAACTCATGTTGTGTGTGTTAATCTTAGACATGAGTGGCAGCGCCTACTGTTTAAAGTCGATTCCGAACGACAGAATTTTTTTTGAGAAAATTTTCATGACAATTTTATTTATTCTTAGAGTTTTTGACTGAAATCTGCTGAGAGGAAGTCGCCGAAGAAATATTTTTTTCATGTTTCGTTTTGATGTCTAAACTGTGGTTTGAACCGTGGCATTACGTCTACTAAGCTAACACACTATGACCAATGTGGCATACTCTGTGTGGGGCGTAGCGCCGATATGTTGAAACCTGATTACGCCGATATCCTGATTTTTTAATTCAAGCCAAAAGAAGTTAGTAATTATCGCTCTACAGTATTAGTCTTTGACAGCAATTGATGACCAAAGTTCTTTGAGAATGACTATGGACCGATGACGTTGCCAGTCAGAAAGCCATACCCATACCATACAGTGACTTTTATGGAACGCATTTGACGCTCTAAGATCTCATGTGAATCTATATCGTGCCAAATTCCACAACTTTGTTTGTTCACGTACCGTTTTATCCAGAAATGATCCACATCGATGTAGATGATTTAGTTGTCTAGTGTGAGGAAATGAGTTTATTCTGTTCATTTACCGAATGTCTCTGATGCATTGTTACAGAAAGTTATTGTTGTTGCTTTAAAAATTGTGAGCCTTTAGAAAACACTGTCTTATGTAAGAATTATTCTAATGAATTGAATGAATGAACAAACCATTCACTTAGTCATTTAAGCTTTTGGATTGTGAGCTTTAATTAGAGCTCTTACAGATTTTTAAATACCGGAGGTACAATGTATATGTATTCGATTTCTGTTGTTGTGCTGTGTAGAATCTTTGTAAGATATTTTAAATTCAAATTTAAAAGCAGATTTTGTGGTTATTCACTTGAACTTAATGTTTCTCTTTTAATTTTTCTTTATTTACATCCCATTTTCAGGCGTACATTTAATTTAAAAGATTTGTTAAATTTAAGTTTTGGTCTTAGAATTTTCTTGTTTGCATTTGAAATTTATACACAAAACTATTCTGGATTTGATAGTTGTATTCTAATACTAAAAGAAGATTTTCTTCTAAAGAGTAAACACAAGAAAAAAAGAAAATTTAAAATTTTTAAATTCTTGTTTTATCTTTCAATCATTTTCATCAATTCATTTAAAGACAATCTACTGTTTAACATAAAAGTTTTTACAAGTGTCATATGTTGTAAGTATTAGTTATCGTATGGCTTAAGTATCAATCTTCGCAAAACAAAGTTGATGCTTTTTATTAGGCATTATTGAGTACAAATTTTTAACTTACCGATCCTAAATGAGTTTCAATTTTCTTTATCCAAGAGAATTAAATATGTGGAGGTCATTCTTGATACCAAGCTCTCACAGAAGGATAACATTATTGATACGATTAGGAAAACCACAATAGCGCTCTACACCTGCAAAAGGACCGTAAGCAAGATCTGGCGTCTCAGACCAACCATCGCATACTGGCTCTATCGGGCCGTGGTACATGTTTGGTGGACGGTACACAGACACCAATGCCACTGATGAATAGAGTACGCAGGCAGTCAGCTGATCTGATTACCATTGCGCCCTATTCCACTCCAACCAATGCTTTAGATCCAATACTTAACCGGCTCCTCTCCCACTTCCTATTGCGATATAGGGCTGAGTTAGTGACAATAAGACTCATTGTGGTCAAATCCTGAATGAAATATTCGATTCAAATTGAACATTCGATTTTAGAATTCCGACTAGAAAATTTGGGTCAGAGGAATCGGAGGTTCCCAATGGGACTCTTGGAGTTTACACTGATGACTCGAAGACAAGTGGCAGGGTAGGCTTTGGTATCTTTATTAAAGGTCCTAATCACTGCAGAGTTTTTCAAAGAGAGGTCATGGTAGTTCTGAAAGCAACGCAATGCTTGTTGAGTGGCGGGATTTTCTTTGAAAATCTGATTTACTTATATAGCCAGGCTGCGATTGAGTCCCTAACGAACGTCGTTTTAACATCCGTTCTTGTCAATGAATGCAGAAGTTCCTTCGAGAAATTTCGGATCATTAAAGGATATCATCGCTATAGATTCCGTTACACAGCGATACCGTTAAAAATTACATTGTTAGCAATCTTCAACATGTTACAAGCCATAGTTACTCCCATTGCTTCGGTTAATTTGGATATTATCCACTCGTTTGACGAGAAGGCTCCAGAAAGAAAGGCTGAAGGCTCCAGAAAGAAAGGGGAAAGGCCAGAAGGCTGTAGAAAGGTACGTGCAATATGACCAGACTCTGCTGGACGCGTATGGATAACAAGAGCAGTGATTCCTTAAATCGAATGGCGATTAATCGCACAATGGCTATCCTTATGGGCCATTGTCCTTTTGGTAGGCATACCGAAAGTCTCGGCATTCCAAGTAATGACTTCTGCCAGAGATGTGGCCTTGCACCCCAGTGCAGTACCCTGCTCTTGTATTGAAGAGAAGTAGGTCTGACCTCTCATTTTCTGATATCGTTGACCGAGCACTCTAATATAAAGAATGCTGCAATACCAAGATTTATTTTGGACTTGGGGTGGTTTTCTCTAGACTAGGTTTGACCCCCAGGAAGAATTAGTTGTGGTATCACTATGGACGTAAATGCTGGCCTAAGTGGAACCTCTTCCTTCGAGGAGGTCAGTTTTAGATTTTATAGCGCAGAGGCATGGGTACTAGGCACAGATGAAAATGACGGTACCGTTTGCGTTGGCGGGGAGTATAGACATCGGATGAATCATGAGCTGTATGAGCTTTATATTGACATCGACATCGTTAGACGTGTGAGTGAATATGCTCCGGCGAAAACATCTCGGGAATATATACCCGAGGCAAAGCGCAGAAGAAGAAAAGATTCCAATATCTGAGAACGAAACAAAAATAGTAAAGACATTAACTGGGTTGCAAGTAGAGAATGAGTATTTTTTTTTCTTTTCTTTACTAAGTGTTATTGTGATATGAGTGTTTATGTTTGGTTTTTTTTCGTCTTATTCACGTACTCTTTTTCTTCAATTTTAATTATTATTATTTTCTTATTCTCTAAAAGCAAAACAGATAAAGAGCAAAAAATGGAGTTCTTATTTGCTTTTATCAGAATGATGAGTAAGAAAATAACAAATAGGTGCGGATGTAATGGCAATGGAATAACATAAACGAATATGATTGTAGGGTAAATGCAAGGAAATCGTTATTCACTGCTAATAATATGATGAGGAAAGGAGACCAAACGTGCGAAAGCACAATTATGATCCATGAAGAACTATTTTTTCAGTTCCCTGGTTTTCCCGCTTCACTGAAATTCGGCAACCAGGTCTGTCGGACCACCCACTCTTTATAGAATTCCGTGCGGCTTTTTCCAACTTTTGAAAAAAGTCCTGCAGAGGCACATGTATCCCCTCTATTGTTTCTTCCTCGAACATCTGCGAACATTCCTTCCGCAGCAGTTAGTTTGCCTTTTCGTTTTCCTCTATGCCACAGTGATACGGAAACCAGTAGAGCCGGATGTTATATATACGTAACGACGTATACAGTCCATATAAATCCTTTGATTTGACGATATGGAACCCCATATTGCTGATTGCAGCTTGACTGTCCACACATATATACATATGATCAAGTTCAAAGGAGTTAGGTACCCGGATTCAATCATACTGCAGATTGTTCAATAGCAAAAATCGCTGCCTGAAATACGCTGGCATGGTTAGTTGATCTATATGACCTGTTTAGTGCTAGTTTGTCGGAAAAAACCCCAGACCAGTTCCGCGTTCGATTTTTGGGCCATCGGTAGTTATAGAGCCGCCACCTCTGACATGTTCAGAAATCCATTCTTACAGTGTAGGAGTGTGAGTCCTGCATGTTCGTCCCAACCGGAATGTAAATTTTACAAACTTATTTTTACTCCCTTCTTTCTTTTAAATCTATTTAACATTATTCATAATTAATAAATACTTTGATTCTTCATACTTAAAAACAAGACAATTTTTTTTTCTTTTGAAAACATTACAAGTAACATGTAATATATAGTACATATATCTATATATTCAAAAGAATCACGTCGTGCTGTGACCAACAATAGCGAAATATTTCACTTGTACGCATTAGCGATGAAATTATGTTAAATATAAAGAAATACCAGCACGCAAACAGTCAGTGTCGATGTTGCTACGGAATATCCATTCACTCATCCTCATACTCCACTTACTCGTCTCAAATTCCAAGTTAGGTAATGCGCAGTAATGCCTTAAAGCTTACGATTATAAGGAACTACTTTCACTTATAATGTTGAAAAATCTCCAAATCGCCAATATAAAATCTCAGCTGCGCCGTGGCATTCGATCACACATAAAGACCTCAATGTACCATATAAATATTTTAATAAATACCAAATAAAGTTATCACAAGAACAGCGTCTTCAAACAGCGACTTCCGAACTTTGTGAAGCTACATCTCTCAAATTAGTTGCCATATATTCAGTCTGCCAAATCAACGTGTATGACCATTGCCATGACATGTGTTCACTAAATGGGCTCTGGAACAGTTGATAGATGCTTCTAGTTTCCATCGAAAAATAATCTTTCGCGGTGAGGCTTACTTTTAGATGAATGATTAAGTGAATAAATGGAAGTTGTGACGATACCAATTCACATCAGATTTAAGAGCATTCAATACATCCCCAAAAAGTTGATATTATATGAGAACGACGTTGACCAGATCATCACTGTCAACGGCGAGCACTATTGGTAGAATTGGTATTAGTGGTCAACTTCTTTCGGCCTGAATTGAATGAACTGGACAACAACGATATGTGATTCCTACAGGACCTTACTACGTACCACACAGCTAATGCCTCATTTACATTCTGCACGAGTTCTTGAAGGCTTTTCTTAAGTTGCAGGTGTATGCGAATAAATCATAGCGCTCCTCAAAGCTAAAATAACCGACTCCATTAATAAAATTCAATATTAGGCTCCAGAATCATGAATAAGAAGAATCACATACGAAAAAAAAATAAAAAATAAAAATGTTTTTTCTGGCAAAAACTCAAAGAGTAAATAAAATTACCATGAAAAGTTTCTCAAAAAAATCTAAATTTAAATAAATCCACACAACTTAAGTCCTGTGAGAAGCTTGGTCGTAATCTTGACTGAAGGGTTGTAATGATCAATTATGTATGAATGTCATAGGATATTAGACACTTCGTTAGCTCTCCACCTAGCAAAGGCGTGCGGACATTTGAACGATGTTACATTTCACACAGAATGGTATCAACAAGTCATTCAAACGAATAAAAAATTTCCATGATATCTCAACTTACTTTGTTATATGCCTTACGCTTGTTATATATTTTTTGATTAATCCAGGATATGCATATGATAATCCAGGATATATCATAAACCTTAAATCATGTGCCTCATCCTTGGAAAAAATCTCTCTTGCATATTATTATCCATTGAAGACAATTTTATTTCAATAAATTCTAGTTTACATGACTTTATGCAGATTTACTTAAAACGTATTCTAACAAGCAATTGTTAAGTTTTCAGTTATGTTCAGTTTTTCTCTTGTCTATGCCGTTGGTTTTCTGGTCTTACCCATATATTACATTTAACTACTTTCATTTTCCTTTCCATTCTAGAAACGAATCCATGAAACCAGAAATATCAATGTGTGGTTGACTCTGTAACAAATTTGTTAAAGAATAAAAAACATTTTTGAAAATGGACAAAAAACCATACACAATTTTTCCATTTGTTTAACGTTTAAAAGGAGTGGGTAACATCTGCCTAAACATACCACACATGATGTGCAATCATTGCAAAACCAATATTGTGGAAAAAAAATTCTACGTCAAATAAAAAGCATCAAAATATTTCTACAATGCAATGGATATGGAAAATTTATATTTCTATTCTAATAGAAATAGAATTTCAAAAGAAAAGAACGTCTGTAATAAATTGATATTTTACATGCATGTACTGTGGACTACAAAAGTCTAGATACCCCAATATATTTTAGGAATTTTATGATTTTTAAGCAATGATATGTAAAAATTGTAGAAATTTTTTGTATTTATGTTGTTAATTAATTTTTTTTTCTATATTTTTTTTTCAGCTATCAAGGCTCTAAGTTTCAACGTAATAAACTCCAAGACGGTGTACAACTGTCGCAAATATCACAAGATAGCGGAACGATGTGATATCCATATCGTATAGGCACCGGGGCTCAGTGGTATCCGGGTAACTGCAGAGCTGATGAACTTGCCAGGTGGGGCACGACCATCGAACTCTCCGATGAAATCTCGACTCTTGGCATCCCTATGGGGTCCTGCAGGCTCATAATTGATAATGCGATCGTCGATTCTATTTTTTAAACAAAATATTACAAATACTACTAAATTAATAAATAAATAAATATTCCGTCAACGAAAGGTGGGCGGCCTCGGACACCGGTAGAACGGCCCGTAAAATCTGCCAAAATTAAATTTTTGCTGTGAAGTACAATTGTTCCGGTTAGAAATGGAATATTATAACATTCATATGGCCCAAGTCGATCGGACCAATTTTCGTGCACATTTTCAAGTGTATGTGGTCGTATCTCGGCAATGGTATAACGCGTGTTGGCCTTCAAATGGTCAATTGTCGGCATAACACGTTAATAAGCAAATTTGCCGCATTTAGGGCAAAACCATCATACGTTTGATACCCGTTTAATTAGTCGAAATGGTGAAGTCAATTGGCCGCCAAGAGATGCGATTTGACACCGTTAGACTATTTTCTATGGGACGCCCAGGAATAAGAATCAATTGAGCATTTGAAAGCAAACATTTGTGATGCCATTTCGAGATGCAACCCCATACGCTCGAAAAGGTGCTCGAAATGAGGTACTGTGAGTCCAGCTGCGGCAGCCTAATGAATGAAATAATATTCCATTTCTAACCGGAACATTATTTAACTATATAACTATATTTTGCGAAATTTCACACCGTTTTCGTTTTACTGCATTTCTTAATTTAAACTTTTCTTGGCCCTCATGACCCTCCCGTTACATACGGCGAAATGCCTACATGGCCTAATAGAGGGGCAATAGCTAAACGTTTATATGAAATGAATACCAAGCCTTAGGATGAGTCGAGCCAAAGATGAAAAAGTTCATTATTAAATAATAAGGGTGATCTGAAGCGACGAACACTTTACTTTACTGTTCCTCGAATCGACGAAGCTCTTTATGATATAACTCTTTTATGTTCGACCAAATTTCGCTCTTTTTATCAACAATGTTGGTTGATAACGAAAGCCTACAGGGAGTAAACCTACGCTGACCACCCATTTTTTTAATCCTGGATGGTCATTTTTGTACACTAGTAACCTTAGTAACCTTCGTTGAATCGAAAAACAAAAAAAAAATTTTTTTTCGTCTACTGACTGCAAGGTTTCATTATCAACTAATGTTGTTGAAGAAAAGAGCGATATTTGGTCAAACATAAAAGAGTTATATGATAAAGAGTAAATGATTCGATGAACAGTAACCTAACCAAACCTAACCTAAGTGGTATGAGAAACTAGGTCGTAATCCTGACTGAAGGGTTGTAATGATCAATTATTTACAATTTGTTCGCTAATACTTTTGAACTTTTTTCTATAATTTTTGTATTTTCATTAAATATGTGGGGATTAACTCAGTTGGAACATAAGCATTTGCATTTTTAAGTCATTTTTATATTTATTTTTAAAATGTGTTACAGCGACTGTAATTTAATGGGTACGTACTTTTCATCAATGATAATAATTTCGTTGTAGCAATCCTTTTATGTCAGCAATACTTTGCGTCTATTGAATTTTTGTAGTCGTCCTTTTTTAGTACTTCAGTTAATAATTATGTTAGTTTGCAAAGAATGCCTTGAAGGCATTAGGAAGGGATAAAGTAAAAACTTGAAAACGAATGACTGAAATCTATCAGTTTTAATTCAGTATAATTAATATCATATTGTTACGAAAATGAAAACAGTGTAGTATCGTTTAATATTAAAAACGATAAACAAGGGCTACAGTAACATATACATCGAGTTTGTTATAAGTAAACCAACAACAACATCAGTGTGAGAAAAGTAGATGGAAAACTAAAAGAAAGCAACAACAAACAACGTAAGCAAACTACACAAACAACAATGCAGTCGCGATAGAATTCCTGAGAAGGCGAAAAATATAACCTTCTGCTTCAAGAATGTTCATTTGACTAATTTTGTGGACATATAAAAAGGCAAGACAAAGCAAACAACCAGTCAGTAATAATTCAGTCAGTCTAGTGTGAAGACAGGTTGAGTGCGAAGTAAACAGTCGCGGCTTGAAGATCGCTATTGTGAAGATCTCCGCTATACAGATCTAACGTGCAAATTGTATTGCTTACAAAAACGTTGTAAGCAAAAAAGAATAACGAACTAAACAAGCAGATTATTGTTACATACGAGAAGAGTTTAATTGAAACTGAACACAAATTTGTTTTTACTGTGTTTGCAAGCAACGAACTCATATTCTAAACGTTTTTAAAAAGGTAAAAACGTAACAATGTTATAACTAATAGTTAATAGTGACTTAACTAATATTAAAATTCAAACGTTTAATAAAATTAAGCAGACAAACAATGATCATTTTTGGCATTAATTAGCCATTGTGTGCATTATTTACTTACTTACTGAATAGGACATTAACAACGCATTTATCGGAGTTCGACTAGCTTTAACACTTTTTACCAGGCGGCTCTGTTTCTTACGTACCTTCGTCAGTTGGTCATACCAACCGCTGAGAGAGCTTTTTCAATTTGGTCCTTTCAACGTAGACACTGACATCTGCTTATTGCCGCATCGAATACATGTCTCACCGCAACATCCTCTTCCATTGCTTTATGCAAAATGCAAAATCATTTAGTTTTCTGGCATAAATAAAGGTATTGGATACGTCTGAATTGTTCATTGATATGACAACCTTACTAATAGGACTCACAACAGCCGATGTAACAATGTAAATACATGAGATGATAAGTCAAATATCAATGTGTATGTATGTAAATGGCATTTATAATTTTTTTTTAATTTATTATTTTTACCATAATGGTAAAAGTATTAATGTTTGTAAGAGTCAGCCAATCCAAGGGAGAAATTATAATGAAACAGACATTCCGACAATTTCTTTGAATAGTTTTCTAATTTTTCCAGTATAAAAAAAGATTCCTGACATGTGACAATACTAATAATGCTCAGGAATTTGTGAATTTTATCATTAAATTTTAATTATGAAATCCAAAATTATTTTCTACGATGAAGTAAATTTTTTGTTTAATGGAGACGTCAACAAAGAGAATAGTCGCCAGAGATATATCAGGAGCTGTAATGCACCTTGAAGTATGCAATGTTTTGTGCGATTTGTGTGTCGGCGGCATTGGATCGTATTTCTTTGAGAACGTCAATGTAACGACTTTTTTTAATGAAGCAATTGGACTTGGTTGTAGTTGAAAGAAGATGACGCAACATAACACACTGTAGCATATATAATGAACCATTTACTCTTTATCATATAATTCTTTTATGTTTGACCAAATTTCGCTCTTTTTATCAACATTGTTGGTTGATAATGAAAGCTTGTAGTGAGTAAACGTACACTGGCCACCCATTGTTTTAATCATGGATGGCCATTTTTATACAGTAAGGTTACTCTTCGTTGAATCGACGAATAAAAAATTTTTTTTTCTTCTACTGACTGCAAGCTTTCATTATCAACTAACGTTGTTGAAAAAAGAGCGAAATTTGGTCAAACATAAAAGAATTATATGATAAAGAGTAAATGAGCTTCGTCGATTCTACGAACAGTCCAGGGTTAAGAAACAGCCAAAATAAAGATATTGCACACATGCACACATGTACGTATGTGCAACAGTTGTAATCCTGAATTTTGCCATGACTGTTAAACTCTATTTTTAGCTGAAAAATTTGTCAAATTTTCTTTTATTTTTAGTATTCGTTCTACTAAAAGTTAAATTTAATCACAGCAAAGGGTTTACAGTATACAATACAACTAGTAGTTATCTCAGTAACAAGGGGATATAGCTCAGTGGTAGAGCATTCGACTGCAGATCGAGAGGTCCCCGGTTCAAACCCGGGTGTCCCCTGTAAACATAATTTATCTTTTTAAATTTTTTGATCAAACGGAATAAAGTGGAGGAACTGGTAATAAAAATGATTAAAAATATGCTTGGTTAGAAGACATTTCAGTTGTTTGTGTTGTATAATTTTTTCTTCTAGTTAAAAGCATGTATTTTTAAACACATTGTGTTGTTTAAAAAAATTTTAAAATCACACCTTTGCCTCGTTGCTCTTGTTGTCGAGGGCTGTTAAAATTATTTAAATAGCGTTTTACCAGCGTATTTTATTTACGTATTTGTGAAGGGCATGTGTTAACCAAGAGGAAAATAATATGTATATGTGAGAGGAAAATATAGATAAATTGTACTGCGCTAAATACCTAAAGACACCGTATTTAACTTTGCCAGTATTCTTCCAAAAATCGAAATCATTTCTCATTGATATTAGTGAATCCTACTGTAATATTTCTTTGGGTGTATAATTGAAGTCTGAAAAAAGCGACATTAATCTTCTTGTTTAGAAGCTGACAAGCAACTGAATGTAATTTTGCGCTCTTTTTAACGAGCATTGTGGATGTTCGTGTCCTATGTGTATAAACAGCCAAAAATGTTCTTCCCCTGAGGAACATTGGTGCCGACGTCTGCTCATAAAATTTTCATTTCACAGCCTATCGTATGAGTGTTCGGAAATTATATTACTTTTCGATATTACTCATACGTATCCGATTGCATTGACGACAAAGGCGAATATATGTATGTACGTAAGTACGTTAGTATGTACGCAAAAAGGCAATCTTTTACTCATATTGTTTTATAGAAAAAAAAAAACGCATAATTTTTACTGAATAACATTGCTGTTCACGACAGACGCTTACAAAATAGAACTGTGGGACGCAATTGTTATAAAATAGCAACCAAAGCTCATTCAAATCGTACAGAATCACGAAAAGCACAAGCTCTTCTCATCACCCGAAAAAAAAATTTTATTTCAGTAAGAGACAAAATAATGATTTAATGTGGCTGAAATTTTTGAAATATTTTTTTTTATTTCTATTCATTTCTTAAGGAACTTTGGAACGTATCCTACACCATTTTAGTGATATTCGAATTAGGAATTTTTGTTTGTAAATTCTTATGTAAACGTTTGGGTTTTATTTAGGGGTTTTCATTAAACTCTTCCTATATTCAAGCTTAAATTAAACAAGTAATGACATTATGTGGTAGGTTGGAGTGGTAGCTGTGTTACCAAAAGTTCTCTGGAGCACGCATAGCGGCCCATTGCGATGTCACAGGTGAACGCAGTCTCTGTACTGACCAAGTTCCTCCAAACCAAGGGAAGAAGAAAAAAGTAGTCAGCACAAGGGTTGCTCATTTAAATCCAGTCCGAAAGTTTGATGATCGAAGTTATATCCTTGACATTAATGGATTGATAGATGATAGCGCCGTCAATTTGACAGGGATTGGAGAGCTAAATAACCTATATCTGCACCTCGCAAGATTTGGGCATTGACAAGGAAGTGGATAACGGCCTCCTCTTGCTAACTGGATCTGCACCCACGGCAGAGGTCATTAAATGAAATCTGCGTTCTTTCCGCAGGTCTTCCCATAATACAATGACCTGTAAGCATGGCCACTGTGATCGAGATGACGTTACGACCAAGTAACTGGTTGGTGCGCCTTCTATCCATAGAGGTCCAGGTAAACCCAGCGGGGGAGCAGGACTCCTCATTAGCCCAGGATAGGTTGGCGTCTCGAAGAATTTTCTCGCGATAAGTGGCTTCCTCAAGTCGATTATAGAGGATTTTGGAATTAGTGTATCAGCCCTGGCGAGCTCGTCGGTGCCCGTTGATCAAGATAAGTGTGATACTGAAGTGGCCAGAAAGAACGTCGAGACAGTGGCAACATTCCCTGACACGCTGGTAAAATGAACACCGCTGACGAAGATCCATTGAGCAGCCCATTAGATGGCCATTTCTTCCGCCTGAAACACGCTACTATAATCCGGCAGTCGAAGGCAACTGTTCAGATCCATTTGCCCAGAGTAGACTTCGCTACCAAACCCGCTATCGAGCTTAGACCATCGGTGTATACATTCAGTAGTTTCAGGAGGATCATCATGTCAAGGGCCCAGTCATCCCTGCTCGAACTCAGAAAGTGAAATCCCCTGTCAAACCAATATCATGACATTATGTGTATAAGAAAACATAGTTCAAATATTCGCCACAACTTCGCTAGCAGCAGCACATCTCAAATGTATAATTTTCTGTACGTGAGTTATGTCGGCTTTGAGGACCGCTGTTGTTTGTGGCTGAATACCATACACCTCGGAATTAAGAAATCTGCACATGAAAAATTCTTACAAGGTCGTAGCACAAGCTCTGTGGTCTTTTCACCTCATATCCACATGAAGGTGACCATGCCCTGAAATTACTTTTTTAGAATATCCAAAATGATTTGTACGGTAGGTAGAGAATTCCAGTCGAAACCACATGTCATTCGAGTCCAGAAACATACAATTGACACAAACAGAAGTTGGTAACAATCGGTCTATATATGATATATGATGTTAGCCGTTGATCGTCCTCAAAGAAAATTGGCCCTATGCCGCCGTTAGTATAAAATTCAAAATACATAGCAATTTTTTGGATGCATTGGACGCTCTTGGCTTTCATATGGTAAATTAATCAATTTTGTTTATTCATGTGCCCATGCATCCAAAAATGGGCCTCGTCACTGAAGATGATATTTTGATGGAAGAGATGATGATCAAGATTACTAGATAAACGTGTTATAGAGTGCTATATTCATGGTCATTAGGCAAAGCAGACTGAATAAGTGACAACTAATTTGACAGTTGTAGCCTTAAAAAGATGGCGGTTTTCAATTTTATTTTTATTTTTTGATATTAAACTCTACCAATCTTTATTCATTTATTTAAATTGGAGAAATTATTCACTTTTTAGTTAAAAACTTACTTATTTTTCAGTAAGATCCTTACTTGCGTAAATAATTGGCCATTTCAACCCATTAGAACGGATTACAAAGCTAGCTTTTCATACCACTCATGTTGTCTTTTAATTTTATACATGAGCGACGGGATCTAATATTTAAAACGTTCCCACGACAATCCGATCTTCGCTCCGGAACGACCCGACTGATCATAGGCCAAGGATTGTCAACCCAGCGAAAGCTGTATCAACCGGAAGTTTTTTCCAAAGGCAGATACTTCCGGAGACAACAGCATAACTATTACAACAACAACAACTGTTTAAAATCAGACTCCGAACTACAAATCTGTGCGAAACTCTTCAGGGTGAAATTGTTATAATCTCAGAGCTTCTGCCAGAAATCGGTGGAGAGGATGTCGCAGATGAAATATTTCTTTATACTCCGTTTTGTACAAGATGTCTGATCTGCGGATTGCACCGTGGTCTTATGTCTAATAAGCCAACAAACTATCTATTACGGTGACTATGTTTAACATTCTAAATGTTGTTGCTTCTTTCGAATATTTGAATAATTTTTGAACTTTAATTCTAAATATTTATAATTACAATGACATGTAAGCCTAAATTTAGTTTACAAATTTAATTTCGAAACAAAAAAATCGAAAATCGAAACAATAAACTCCAGACATATAAATTTAATTAAATACCATATAATTGTATATGAATGTTTACGATTACAAATGCAAAAATGCTATACAATTGAAACGAAAATTAAAATATATAACATAAATATAATCATTATATAATAATTTTTATATTTTATTCACAATTAAATTTCATTTAATTAAAAGCCTTTTTAAAGAAGATTATATTTCGCATGGACGAAATAAACCAATTAAAATTGAAAATCGCATTAAAAATGTTTTAAAGCAATTGCCTAGTGATAAATCATTAAAACAAAGGCTCGTTGAATAAGTGATAAATGATATTAAAACTTATTTACTACTAGTAAAACCAGATATGTTGCGCTATCCCATTTTGTAGGGTCTTTTTAAGCGATTTCTATTTTTAAATTTAAATAAAACAAAGTGTGTGAATGAAATCTTTGATATTTTTAATCGTTTGAAAGTTCTACAACAGTCTACGACTGTAGGCTCTTTAATCCTGGCGCCCTAGACAAATATTATCCTAGTTGTTAAGCTATTAATATTTGCTTTTTTTAATTTTGTTTTTCTAAAGATTTTTTGACGATTTCAAAAACGTCTTTGACGATTTTGACGATTATTTGTTTTAATATTTCACAATTTTATGATTTAATCATCTGGCAGTTATGTATACAGGCTGTGTACTTACTGGAATATTGCCTAGAATTATTGTTTTTGTATTTACTTTTAGGTTAAAATATCTCGAAAATTAAAATTTTTTAAAAATTCATCAGAATTGTTATAACATATCTTAATTCCAAATTAATGGGGTATACTTTCTCTTTAATTCAATTTGAAATATATTACTCATACGCACCATATGTACTAAAATAGTTATTCTGAAAACTAGGCAATAAAATTTTTTTGATATTGTCATGTATGAATCTTATGGAATTAAATATTACTCATACGTCACATATGTTCTCTGTATTATGAATTTTAGATATTAAATCTGAGCATAATGTGGGTGACTTAAAAGTTTAAATTTAAAAAAGCAATAAAACAAAAATGGTTGAAAATTTTGATAAATTTATTGTTTTGCTGTTATCTACAACTGTTCCGGTTAAGGACGGTATATTATTTCATTTATATGGCTGCCGCGGCTTGCCCTTCGATCGGATCAATTTTCGTGCACCTTTACGGTTGTATTGGGTCGTATCTCGGTTATGGAGTTACAAGGGTTGCCCTTCAAATGCTCAATTATCGCTGGTTTGTAGGCATAACACGGTACCCCACAGAAAATAGTTCAACAATGTTAAATCACAGCTTCTTGCCGGTCAAGTGACATCACCATTTCGTCCAATTAAACGGTCATCAAACGTTTGACGCAATAAATCGATTGCGGCATGAGATGTTGTATCATCCTGTTGAAACCAAACATCGTTCCCATCAATACCATGAAGAGCGGGTATAAAAAAATCGGTTTTCATGGTATGATACGTGACTCCATTGACCGTAATTAATGTGCTGTCCTCATTTTCAAAGAAATATGGGCCAATGATGCATCCGCTTCACAAGCCGCACCAAACAGTCGCTCGTAATGAATGCATTGGTTTCAGTAAGGCCTCATGTGGGTTTTATGAGCCCCAAATATGACAATTTTGCTTATTAATGTACCCACCAAGATGGAAATCAGCTTCATCTGAAAATATGATTATTTTTTTTTACAAAATTGACATCACTGCGTAGTTTCTCATTAACGCAATAAATCTCAGCGTTGCTCAAGCGTAAATCGATTCATTATGTTCATATAAAGTTTAGAAGAGTTTATATTTCAACTATATATCAGCATTGTTTTCAAAAAAAATATCTGCAGGTATAAAAATATTTCAATGCACATAACTTAGGACAGCATTTCTTACCCAAAATAAAAATAATGTTTCTCGTATCGATATCTCATACTGAGTAAGTATTCAAGGTAAAAGCTGGTAGTGCTATTCAAGACAGTTAAATTATGTAACGTAATTTTTACCTTCTTTAAAGCCTTTTTTATAGGACATACACATAATCCTGGCTAAAGGATTGTAATGAACAATTAAGTAAGTAAGTTTGCAGTTGTCCTGATGGATCAATATTTCTCTTTTATTAGGCATAGTCGAACTGTTGAAAATATAAATACGAACAAATAATTTCACCGTATCACATTAAAGTTTAAAGCTTAAAAACGTGTCTTAAAATTGTTTATTCTCTTCGTTGAAAATGCTACAGGTATATCAAAAACTTTTTGTTTTCCAGTTATAAAAACAATTTTTCGCAGAACGCAATTTCATTCATGACGTAAATCATTTTACTTTCCAAACAAATTCTACGAAAATTATTTTAAACTTTTTATGTCAAGTTCTTTGATGTTTGCTTATGTTTCGATGTATTGTTTTCATAACTTTTGTTTAAGTCGACTTTGTGTGAGTTTTTAAAGAAATTTTAAAAGAAACAACGTTTTTTTTAATAACTATAACAGCCTTTATTTCATTTAGTCACTTGCAGTATTATAACTGTTTAATGAATTTCTTTTAATCATTTCATTTAAACAAAAGGCACGTGGGAGAATTATATTATTTTTATGGTAAGAAAAATTACAAATAATTCTTTAAAAATGTCATCGCAAATCTCTAAATGGAAATGTTAAGCAGTCTGGCATATTATTTATTTTTGTTGTTGTTATTGTTCATTACAACCCTTCAGTCAGGATTACGGCCTAACTTCTCACATCACTTATGTTTTGTATGTTAATTTTATATACGAGTGGCGGGACTACAGTATAAAGTCGACTCGGAAGGACAGATTTTTTTAGAAACTTTTCATGGCTATTTTATTGACTCACAGAGTTATTGCCAGAAATCTGCTGAGATTCAGTTGCCAAAGAAATATTTTTTCATATTTCGTTTGTTTGTCTAACCTGGGGTTTGTACCGTAGCCGTAAGCCAACACACTACCAACTAGACTATGGTAACTTACAGGGTATATATATCTGTCGAATTAGTTGTCATTTATTCACTCTGTTTTGTAAAATTACCGTCGACGACCATAGGCAAAGACGTGGGTGCCCTGAATGGAGTCAGCAGTAATTAGCAAACTACCCTAATTTTTATCGAAAAATTATCTTTAGTGATGAGGCCCATTTCTGGTTGAATGGTTACATGAGTAGACTTTTCGAATTTGGGATGATGCCAATTCATATAAGACCAAAGAGCGTCCAATTTCTTAAACAAACTTATTGGGTTTTTCATTAAATAAAACAAAGTGTGTGGGAGTTATCACAGAATTTTTTTATTTGTTTGAAAAACCTATTGATGTGTGAAATATAATATCGTTCGTATGTCCTCCACGGCATGTCTGGGCGAACGCATCCGAAATTATCCATTTTCCCAGACTCTGGCAAATGAATCAGATTGAATTTGACCAAAGGCAAACACTTGCAATTTAAGGACAGCCAGAAGAAAATGTCTAACCTTTGGAAGTTGGTAATCAACAATCTATAGTGACTTTTTCGGAATGTATTTGATCCTCACATGTCAATTGGTATCGTACCAAATACAACAGTTTTGTTTGTTCACGTACCTACTCACTGAGAAATAGGACTCATGAAGATAATTTTTCAATAAAAATGAGGATCAGTTTTTTTATAAAACAATTTTATTACTTACACGTGTTGGCCGAATAAATGATAACTCGTTGGACAAGAATGTTGGAAGATCCGATATTAAGTTTTCAAAATTACACTGCGTTGGTTTTTTTTTGCTAAAAATCTCCGGAGCAAACATACGTGCCCAAATTTCACTGCTACGACTTACACAGAAAAAATTAGTTCAGTTTTACTTAGCTATATTTTATATTTTAATTTCAAACAACATGGTGAGTTTCGCCCGGAAATGGTGTAGTGACAAGAAGAGTAGGAAGACATTACAACCTTGCTTGTCACGTCACTTATGTTGAGTGTGTTAATTTTATACTGAGTGGCGAGACCGAATCCGAACGACAGGTTTTAAAGAAACTTTTTATGGCAGTTTTATTTATTCTCAGAATTTTTACCTATTTTTTCATATTTCGTTTTGTTGGAGTTGTCTGAACTGGGAATACGTTTTAAAATCATTAAAATATTCACACTTTTAAGTCAGCTGTAGGTGTATTTGATTTCACTGTATTACACCATTTATGAAATATATACAGACGACTTAACGCATTTGATAAAATTATCTCACAAACCTAATTACTATATTACATCCCACAAACCTAATTACTTTTAGAAATTTCTAATTTGTGTATTTGTTAGATGATGACAAATCTAAAACATATGGTACCCCAATATGACATCTAAAACCTGTGGCATTCCTATTAAGAATTCATTATTTCTACTTCTTCAACTATTTTAATACAAAAAAGGGGAAAACAACTTCAATTTGTGAAAATTCTAATATAAAGCAAACCTAATCAAGTAAAGTTTGGAGGAAATTACTTTCATACGTTTCCAACAATTTTTGCTTTTATTCGAGTGAAAGAAAGCATTAGAAAAGTTTTCATAATTTCTGCGGCGAAAAAAGGTTATTGCACATAAACATTAATGCAATACGCTTATTTAATTCTGGGGACAGATACACAAGACAATATAGAAATTTTTTTCATATAAATGCCCTGAACTAATGGGTTGTTCGGAAGGTAATTTCGTTTTTTCCCGATAGAGGATTTAATTGTATTTTTTGCACCCAACTTCGCACTTTAGCCATATAATATTTATATGCTTTGATAGCGTATAGTAAGGCTTGTGTGTGAAAAATTCCAATTGATTCTACGCTGTGGTTTTTGGTTAGTGCGCTTTTAAATATGGAGAGCGAGCATTTTCGACACATATCTTATTGTTTTACTACAGTAAGGGTAAAAATGCTGTTCACGCCAGAAAGAAATTGGCCGAGGTGTATGGAGAAGCTGTGTTGACAGTACGCCAGTGCCAGGATTAGTTCGCTAAATTTCGATCCGGCAATTTTGTCGAAGATGCACCACTTTCCGGAAGACCGGTTGAAGCTGATAAAGACGCGATAAAGGCATTAGTTGATGAGAACCGGCGAATAACAATAAATTTATCAAATTCAGCAGTTTATGACCACTTGATTGATATTATATAAAAACTGTCTTTCATTTCCACAAAAACAAAAAAAAATACTTTCCGAACAACCCAAAATTTTCTATACAAGGCAAGCTTAATATTGTGTATGAAGGAAAAAGGGTATGAAAATGAAGATTATCGGCGTAGAAAGCAAAATTTGAATTCAGTGTTGGCATCACATAAACATAATGATGAATAAACGTGAAAATATAAAAGTTTTAGAGAAAGGAGAATGAAAAAAAAATCATCTAGAGAAAGTTTATAATCAGTTTCACACCATCGATTCAATTTAAAGTCACAGAAGCATTTAACATATAGTGAGAGGCAAAAGTATTATTAAATTGATAGAAAAATTTAAATTAATCAATAACACGTATCCCTATTTGTGCTGGGTGTTTAAAATTTTCGGGATTAAAACAGAAATCTATTATCATATCTCTTTTTCACAAATTGTCCTTACAAAATGGTACGTTTCGATGTCACTATAATTCAAACCAAATCTGTTATAACATTGAATGTAAAATTATCGTTTAAATCAAAGATAGCCCAAAATAGCTTTTAAAAATTTTTTATAAAACAATAAAACTCTAAATATTCACGATACCAAATGCTGGTGTTAAGATAGATATTCAAAAAGTAATCGAATATTGCATACCCATGTTGTACACCAGTATACTTGAGAAACTTTTCCATGGCAATTTTATTTACTCTCAGAGTTTTTGGTGGAATGCTGTTGAAAGGATATCGGAGGCGAAATATTTCGCTTAGTTTGCGATGACTAGCTGGAGTATAAACTAAGTGCTCACGTCTACCCAGTACATACTCTGCGGCGACTGCAGAAAAGATTTGGCAATGGTTTCCCTTTTTTGTAAGTAGTAAAAATACCAAAGTGGAAAAGACAAAATTTATTAAACTTAAATTTAATCAACATATTATTTGGTCCGATCTAGCTTACAGTTAGTTGATTTAGACTATTGTTTATAGTTAGTATACTACTTAAAAAATTATTGAAAGATAGGTTTAATGTGAAAAACTCGCCCGACTGTGAACTCAAAATGCCTGCACAGATAAAATATATGCTGTGCCTTGTTGTCGTTTACTGTCACAATGCTATCTTTAGTATACAATACTTGACTGCACCAGTCCGCATTGCTGAACAATTAACACATGTCCGTATTTGTAATAAAAATTAAATCTTCTAAAAATCTTCTAAAAAAAAACAAAAATAGCAATTATTAAAGCGCAAACTTAAAATAATTATTTGCAGTTAACGATATCTTTAGAATTGGTGTTGCCACAGTAGAAATGGATAAAAACGACTTACAGCAATATAACCAACAAGCAACAACTGAATTTGGTGAAAGTAATTGCATAAGCCAAACGCTCATCTGTAGGAATTATTTGGTTAACTAAAAATCTTCTCTTTTGAATTCTATATTTTTTTTTATTCTTTACAGTATCGTCAGATTACGGTATCTGTGATTAATACACCAAATGTATGAGATGGAGTGATGAAATTCAAATCACTGACATCCTGACACTTCTGTCATTATAACTATTTCGCTCAACTTAGATGGTTTTTGTATTGCTGTTGTATTCATGTAGAATTTTCAATTAATTCTTCCTTATAAATTAAAAGCAATTATTTTGAAAATGATGCAGCTAATGGATCATTTTAAAGTTCTACGCATACGTTGGTGGTTAGTCCTAATGCTTAAATGTATCTCCATTGATTAAGTACAGAGTGTCACTTTCTGAAGTCTCTAGCTAATATCATATCAATGCACCATTAAATGAGTTCTGATTATGACTCAAATTTTTCTTTGCTATCGTAATTCCGGAGGCTTGTTTATATGCCCCTAGATAAACGTTATTCTCTTTTGAGTTTTAAAGACTGAAATGTATGAATTTCTTCTAAGTAGACTGTCAAGGCAATATTTTTTTAATTTTTAAATAGTTTAATATATATAATAGTTTAATATATATAATAGTTTAATTTTTAAATAGTTAAAAAAAAAAATTGCCTTGGCAGTCTAGTTAGTTAATTTTTAAATAGTGCCGAACAAATCACCTGCTTGTGACAAAATAACTGCGACAATGATTAAAAATTTGCCTACATCGGCCGTACGTTTTATATTGTTTATCTTTAACTCTATGTTGCGAATAGGCTACTTTCCTGCATCTTGGAAATTATCTGATTTAGTGATGATACCTAAACCAGGCAAGGACATAATGCAAGTATCATCATATCGTCCAATAAGTTTACTCCCAATACTTTCTAAGATGTTCGAAAAAATGCTGCTTAATAGTTTAATACCGCATATTGATGCCAACGCCATAGTTCCCGACCATCAGTTTGGTTTTAGGCGAAAACATAGCACGATTCAGCAAGTGCAAAGAATTACCAATTTAATTAGACGTGCTTTTGAGAACAAGCAGTATTGCTCTGTGCTATTTATTGATATATCTCAAGCCTTCGATAAGGTCTGGCACGAAGGACTTCTTTTTAAGATCACGCAGTTTTTACCAAAGAATGTGCATAAATTGCTAAAAAGTTACTTATGGGATAGATATTTCCAAATAAAATCAAAAGATGTCACCTCTTCCCGCAGAAAGATATCTGCTGGCGTACCACAAGGAAGTATTCTAGGGCCGTTCCTTTACTTATTGGTCACTGCAGATATGCCTACAAGTTTAGTGACTCACACGTCTACTTTTGCGGATGATACGGCGTTTTTAAGTATTCATAGAGATTCTACAGTTGCGTCAGAAAGACTTCAATCTCATGTTAGTGATTTGGAAAATTGGATGCTGAAATGGAAGATAAAAGTCAATGTTTCTAAATGCCTGCACATCACGTTTACACTGAGAAGGGGAAATTGTCCGCCCATCAAGATTAATGGTGTGACAGTACCAGAACATAGTAGTGTAAAATATCTGGGCATCCATCTCGACCGTCGCCTTAACTGGGCTCACCATATAGCTGCCAAAATTACCCAGATCAAACTCAGAACAGCACAGCTTTACTGGCTTATTGAACCTAAGTCAACCCTTGATTTAGAACTAAAACTGCTTTTGTATAAGTCAGTATTGAAACCTATTTGGCTTGTAAGAGACTTACTTGTATTCGAGGGTCACAGACGTCTCAAAAGGGTTCAAACAAATGATCTGATCAGATAAATTTACTTTTGATGTGCACTTTTAGTTGTACGTTGCAGTGGCAATAACAACTTTAATTATTGTATTATTTTAGGTTAAGATTTGAATACTTATTGTAAATTCTGAAAGGAAAGATTCAATAAATAATATATGAAAAAAAAAAAATTTTAAATAGTGACGTTTTAAACTGTATTTAAAGTCGATTTTAACATTATTTACGGATTTGGAAGCAGCTATCTGAAGATACTTTTGAATAACGCACCTCTTTTCTCATTATCTATGCATGGAGCGACGATTTTAAAACACCTTTTTTGCTTTTTTGTAATTAATTATCAATCTTTGTATAGGAGCGTGATATCTTCCTACTGTTTGGTTAACAATTCTTTAACTATTATCCACAATTTTTTAATAATTTTCCCATTTAATTCTTTAGCACCACAATCTCCATTTCAAGAAAATATGGCAGTACTCGCTAAAGTGATATATCGTATACAGGTTTAAATTTACTAATTCAGATTTAATTTTTCCCCTTAATCCTCTTGAAAGGATATGACTTACATAAATGCTTTATCCATCCTACAAAATTTGCTCCTGTGGCACCGTCCTACTATCTAATGCTGTTTTGTTCAAATTTGGCTGGTTGAATATTAAAATTTCCACTCTAATTTCATTCTTGAGTTACAATCGTGCTCCCAGGTATAGGTTAAATTTTTAAAATTCGTGTTCCGACATTTCGGGCAAAACAAAATAAAAAAATTTTCTTCGACTCTGGTCCTCTGGCAATAATTCTGGGAGTAAAATAAAATTGCCATGAAAAGTTTCTCAAAAATCAGTCTTTCAAAGTCGACATTAAACTGTAGGTCCCACCACTCACGAATGAAATTAATACACCCAAAATGATTGATGTGAAAAGCTTGATTGTAATCCTGACTAAGGGATTGTAATGGCCAATTAAGTAAGAAATTAAGATATACGGGATAGTAAATATTCTATAGATTGCTGTATTGTTACGGTCAAAAATCTGTCTAATTTCGGGACCTATGGAATCGATCGGCTGACGGCTTTCATCTTAACTATCCCCTGAACAGATTTTGGTAAATGCTTCTCAACGTTGAAAAAATTAATAGATTTATCTAGAAGCTCTCTTCTAACAATAAGAACTATATTGTGGTAAGCAGATTTGTCAATATCACGGGTGTCTTCCAAGTATCTTCCATGAAAAATATGTTCAATTTAAATTGAATAGAAGGTACAAAAGACAGAACATATCAATACTGTTGATAGTCAGGCCACCATTAAAACACTCGACTCTTATGAGTTTAAATCGATGATGGTAAGAGACTGTCTATAGAAGCTGAATAAATTGGTATTTAGGGAAAATAAGGTCCTTCGATGTTATTATGTTGACCATCAAGCAACACCGTTGCCCGTTAAAAAATTTGCTTAATTGATGAATTTTATTGAAAGTAAACTTTTGCCTGCCACTGTTGTGCTTTGTTTAGAGTAACTGTGTGAGTAACTATGACTAACAATGAGGAGGAAGCGTTTTATTTGCTTTAAACCAAATCTCAAATATACAAATTTTGCATTTAAGAGTGTACATACATTCGCTACAGTATATTCCCATGATATCGATGGTGTTGAATATTTTAAATGAAACACAAAAAAAAGAAGAAAATTCACACTCATTGTATTGCATTTAACTGGTGGCACTTGCTTCCAGCTGTTTGCGTTTAACGTAAAACTTTTAAAAATATTTGTGTGGCCACATTTCAAATGAATGTTGAAAGTTTGTGAAGGCAAAGATTTAAATTACAAATGAAGTTGAAATATTCAGTAAGAAATGAGAAATTTATCCATATTTAAACAGGGTTTGGTTTTTTGTTCGAAAGCAAAATGCGATAAAAAGATGTATTACTAAGGATAACGTTTTGACCATAAAGAGGTACTGCCATTTATTGTTCCCTAGGAATAACGCCCTTTGAGAATGTTCTATAGTGGTGTGGAACCTTTCTAACCGTTGATTCTTACTTTTTCATGTTTTTGATGAAACTTTTGTTCTTTTTAAAGCTTTGACCTTGACTATAAGCACTGTGTTTAACTTATCTTCACAATTACGAATTGATGTTGCCAGTACATAAAATTACCTATTCTGGAAACTTCGCAAGCAATAAAGTCAAAATCGATTACGTTCTGTACCACGTGCCACCATTTTGTTGAAACCACAATCTGATGCGCAAGAAATATTCAATTTTTCAGAATGCAATTCCCCTACGCGATCATTTCAGCGTTCAGCGAGCTCCTTATGCAATAATTTTGCTTATAAAACTATAACTGCTGAAAATTTTGTTCGAAAAGTCGGCATTGCATTGAAATCTTATTACCCCCTGTCCGTATTTATTTATTAATTACAATACAATTACAAATTGTACCTAATTATTTCGAGCTGAGTAACTTCGACCATTTGCTCGGTGTAGTGTAACAGACCAGAATTTCTGGTAATAATCGAACTCGCAACTCTCACGCGAATAGTCTAGCACATTACCAACTAGACTACCTGGGCACACACCCAATCAGTATATTTAATGTGTTGTGGATAGTAAGCCGACTTTATATCTGTCATTTGTTAAATTTTATATGGGCCCAGTAGCGCACATTAAGTTGAAAAATTTTTGTTAATCGTTACGGTTTTTCTAACAAATGCGATATTTGCGACAGCGCGTATATTGTGCTGATGCACAGGCATGACCATATCTATAATGGTTCCAATCTCTTTAACCGTAGATCGAGCCTTAAAAAAACTTCATAATTCTTTTCATATTTCATTTCATAGAATTTTCGCAATTATTAATAGATTTTGTTACCAGATTTAAATATTTTTATTTATTTTAACTCATTTTAATAAAACTATTTGACATTAATACATTTTATTATCACTTTTATGAAATTTTCGCCAATATTTTTGACAAGATGTACGTTGTAGCATGGGTTTGTAAGTAAAAATTAAACACTTCATGTGAGCTTGGTTTTTTGTTTCTAGAGCGTAATAATTTGACATCGAGCTCCCTTGTTTTGTGGGGATTTATAAGTTTCCCATTGTATAGATGGGGCAGCTTATTGTCACTCCCATCAGTAACGCTCCCAATCGAGGGCTAGCTGAAACCTGATAGCCCAAACCATTTTTATATTTCGCTATAAACATATGTTGTCGACGCCATGTGAGGTAAAAAAGTTTCCTGTTGGAATAGAACATCGATTATGTCAATAACAATGTTCTCTCTTACATTCCTCTCTGGTGTCCCGGATACAAGTTTCCCCAAATACGGCTATAAGTAGTTGCTACGCACGTAGCATGTACTTGAATCTAAAACTACCGATTAGATTTCGGTGGACCACGAAATTTATAACGACCATAAAATTCAATTACTTACTAATCTATAGCGACAGAATTATTGGGATTAATAAAAGCTGAAAGGCTTTCAGCTTATTTTTCGAAAAGGCGTAATAAGTGTAAATTTATCATCATTCCTGAGTAGCACATTATCAAAGCGAATGATTCTGTTATCTCATACGTACATATTTGACCGAAATACTATCATCTGTAATATCTTTGTAATGAAACATAGGACGAAACACTTTTTCTAATGTTTGTCTGTCACGGAAGATAAATCTGAGAAGAGCAGTAAGAAAGATTCTACAACATTTCATGTGACAGCTGCTAGCAATCAGCGTGAAAATTGGTAATATTTTTTCTTCCCAAACGACTAATAAGGTTCTCTATTGCAAGCAGTACCATCTTTTTCGATTCACGTCCTATTGTCATGTTTGCAGCTGTCAGTACTTTCGTCAGTTCATAAGAGGAGCTTCTGTTTTCTTCTTCTTCAGAATCTTCAGTAGCAGGAATATTACATATATGTGTACATATTTAGTCGGTCATTACAACCTTTCTTTGTAATCTGGAAATGTCTGACCTGAGGTTTGAAACTTGGTCTGACGTCTAATAAGCTAACATAGTACATACTAGACTACGATCAAATCTTATCAAATATGATAAATAATGTATTATTTCCGATAAAACTTCACAAAATCTTTTGAAAACTTAAAAAAAATACATACACAACACCAAAGAATCCCCAGGAAAGTCGCATGTATGAAAAATGATACATAAGACAGAATTATGAAGTTTTGGAATTTTTTTAGGTCCTGCTCAAAATTTTCTTTTTTTATTTGGTTTAAAATAACGACAATCACAATACTAACGAATTCAAAAAATATCAGGCATCTAACTCTTTCTGTATTAAAGTTATATCGTCTCAAAAATTGAAATGTATCATTTTTGACACAAAGCTCGATCTACGGTTAAATATCTTTTTTTATGATAATTATGATTACGACTTTTAAAATTATAATATATAATAATATAATATAATTTTAAAATTATAATTATGATTACGACTTTTAAAAAAAATTTCAAAAAATTCGATATAAACCTATGGTTAACCATTTTTTTTAATAATTTCATATTAATTTTACAATGGAATTGAAGCACACATTATAAATTCAATTTAAATAAAAAGTTTAACTTCATTTATTCAAATGTTCATATTGTATGCAAACAATTGGCATATTATTTAAATTCACATAAAATTGATTTATACATGCAATTTATTTATTTTTTTTTAATAACAACAATAAACTTAAATGCCCAGATGATTTACGTAAAAATTTGTTTCATCACATAATCAGTCTGATACCAAAAAGGTTGTCCGCCTCAGCAGTTGATAACGGCCATCTGGTTTGAAGCTACTTTACTTAGAAAATTTTGTGTTGAGCCTGCACCCGTACAAAATTCAACTGACACAGAAACCATAAATAACGACGTATATTCACTTAATGAGCCCTGGCAAATGACCAAATAAAAATCATCATTGGGGATTAGGTTCATTTCTGGTTGAATGGATACGTGAACAAACAAAATTGTTGAATTTGCGACGATAACATATGAGATCCAAGAGTGCCCAATGCATCTCGGAAAAGTCAATCTTTGGTATGGATTTGAGGTAGGCGACATTTAGTTTATTGAGAACGACGCCAACGGTAACGATTATAGGTAACTGATAACTATTGAGTTCGCTGTAGTTTAATAGGTAGTGTGTTGACATATTATACGTAAGGCCAAGGTTTTAATCAGGGTTCAGACATTTCGAACAAAATGAAATACGAGAAAATAATCCTTCGGCGAGTTCTTCTCAGCAATTTTCTAGCAAATAATAATTTTTTGTTGCTAGATTTTGCTAGAAATCTGCTGCTAGTAAATAAAAATTAGCATGAAAAGTTTCCGAAAAAATGTCATTCGGAATTGACTTTAAACTGTAGTTCCAGCAAGTCATGCATAAAATTAAAACACCAAACATAAGTGCTGTGAGAAGCTTAGTCGTAAGCCTGAATGAAGGGTTGTAATGACCAATTATCTATGTATGTAAGTCTGTTGACCCCAATTGGATGATTTGGTTTCAAGAGGATGGAGCTATGTGACATAGATCTGATGCCTGATTGAACATTATACACGAGCGATTTGAGCTCATTGAAAATTGAATATTTTGAATGAGCTGCCACCTAGAAAAGCCCATTTGAGAAGGATATTTAAACGATGTTATATTCTACATACAATGGCATCGATAGATTTATCAAACGAATTATAAATGTCTTCACACACTTTGCTTTGTTTACATCCAATTTCATTTAAAATTTTTAAGATTTCATGTAAAATTTTCTGAATTTCAATTTCGTTTCGGAATTTTCTTAATTTCATTTTATATTTTATATGTGTCATTTAAAATTATCTCAAAATCAATGAATAATTATGTAGGCGGTATAACTATTAAAAATTTTTTAAAAAATAAAATGAATGCAAATTGATGTGTATCAAAGTGAATATTTAATCTCAGTAAGTACCCATCACTCATCTGTACATCTTTACAAGGTTTTTTGTGTAAAAAGGAGCCTTAAAGTCTTTTTAGAAATCTGTTTTCAAATATGAAACGCAACCCATAACAAAACAAATAAACATCAGTTCTTTCAAACATAAGTTATTGCGGTTTTTACTTGTACGTGTTAAAATCCAAATAGTAAGTCTTAGTGTCTGTTACTTGGGCGTATTTCGCGATTATTTGTAAATAAGATACCGTTTTTTTATGTTTTTATTGAAGGGCGGAAATGTCATGAAAATTCCTCTCGTGTCAACTGCTTTTGATATTTTTCCTTTCCTTCATAAGTCCTTGTTTAGAATAATAAGTAATTCACTCCGAAAGCTACAGAAATGATAGTGAGACACAGATGTAGACAATAATATGGTGAATAGAAACTAAAAAACTTTCAGATGCTGTTGCTTGTTTTCTCTATGATTTGTTTTCATATTCATAATCACCGTTGTTGTATTGTTCTTGTAAAGACAACCAATTTAATTGCGTAGAACAGAAAAAAACTGAAAAAATTTAAAGTCCTATAGCAACTATATTTAGGATTATTTTGTTGTCTTACTCGTTTGATTAAATTGTTGTTTTTTAATCTTCTTTTGTGTACTATACCAACTCCGCTTGATTTCTTATTTTGATTTAAGCGCTCTGATTCCACCTAACTACCGACAAACTTGTGTATACTTAGCTGTAATCTTCAAATAAATTCAGCGATTGGAGTCGGTTTATCAGTATATTTTTTAAAGTATAAACTTCCTTATTAAATGTTTTGGATTTCAACAAAATACAGAGACTAGCATGTATTGGTAAAACCGAGGCAACGAAAACCTTTTCTACAGCAGCGCTGGGACTTTATTGGATTTAAGCCCATTGCACATGGTAGTGGAGACCAGAGATTTAAAGAAGGAATTTGTGCTCTTAAAAATTAAGTGTCGTTAGTCGTTAGTTCTCTCCAAAACTGTCTCTTGGACAGAGCCAGTAGCTCTATGATCTTAGAAAATGTTCCACAAGTAAGAAACTTAGTAGCAAACAAGAATGCAGGAGCCTAGAGCCTACATACATATGTAAGGATAAGTCGAGAACGAGTCGTAAAATATTCCGAACCAATACTTAATACTACTTAAGTTCGACAAGAGAACGCTTCGCAGGAAGCGGAACTCTGTGCTATGAGCTGTTCGCCGACAAATCCGGTCTGCTCCACTAGGATCATTGCAGACTCTTATGATGTGAAGAAGACGGAATCGGTACAACAACTTTTATGCGAGTGTCCCGAACTTATGGGAACTGGCCGAGTTCACCTTGGGCGCGGGGCTCACCCCACCACCAATGAATTATTATAATGGGGCATACCTCACACTGAGAAACAAAGCGGGCCATATGGGACACTGAGTAAACTTGCCTTGAAGTTACCTGCTAATCTAATCTTACCAAAAATATTCCGAGCCTAACGCGGGTGTCTTCCAAGCGGAAGTCTATGCCATCAATCCGTAAATAATCATAAATAATATTGCCACGATAAGCTTTAAAAAAATCTGTCGTTCGGAGTCGACTTTAAACTGTAGGTCCGACCATTCATGTATAAAATTAACATACACAACGTAAGTGGTGTGAGAAACAAGGTCGCAATCCTGACTGAAGGATTGTAATAACCAATTATGTATGTAATCGAGCCACCAGATAAACTATACAGAAAGGAGTCGAAAAGGATGTGAAACAAATTGGGGTTGTTAATTTGTTTATAAATCTCCCTTGAATC
This sequence comes from Sarcophaga subvicina, assembly GCA_936449025.2. Lineage (NCBI taxonomy): Eukaryota > Metazoa > Arthropoda > Insecta > Diptera > Sarcophagidae > Sarcophaga > Sarcophaga subvicina. The sequence goes on from OW388080.2 coordinate 89,423,374, forward strand.
TCTTAAAAATGAGATCTTTAGGAGATGTGGATTGTAATTACTCGTAAGTAATTACAATCGTTGGGATGCGTATTGTGGGAGAGAGAAAGAAAGAAATACAATTATTTCAATTTCTTTTTGGAGAATTGAGAGAGAAAGAGATTCTTACCTTTTTCCAGCTTCCAATTAAACTCTGTATTTTTTCCAGTTGTGAATTTATTAGGGGTATTTGGTAAGTATAAATTTAATCACTGGTACAAATTTTAGCGTAAATAGTTCAGGTGAGTATAATTCAGTTAGGTATATTTTTTAATATATGTTATATTTAATCACAATTGGTTGATTTCATTGGTGGTAAGTACAATATTATAAATTTAGGTAAGTATATTTAATTCAAAGGTAAGTATATGTAATTCAAAGGTAAGTATATTTCATTTCAACGGTAAGTATATATTTTAATATATAACTTGAGCACAATTTTAAAATTTAAGAGATCTTTATAAAACACAATTAAAAATTTATTAGATTTTTTTTATATATATCTTTAGCACAATTTATAGTTATAATTTTTTTTGGTAATTTTATTGATTTTATCACATTTTTTTAACTTGAATGTGTTAGAAAAAAAAAAAACTTGATGGTAAACTAGGTTGTTGTTACGATGAGCGCAAGATGATAAGTGATTTCCTTTTTCTAATTTTATCTCCCACCAAACTTCATAGACAATTTGCCTTACTGTAAATAGTGGAGGCATTCCTTTTTTGTAATGGAATTGCGGAGACATTCCTTTAGATGGATGGAAAGTGTTTTGTTGTCACTTATTATTATTGTTATCGATACAATTTTGTTGTGTTCAAACCTAGTTTGAACATATCGCCGGCCCTGGGGTTAAACTTAAGATGGCCTCTCGCCCGGAGGTGTAGTAAAAAGGACTTGTGCCAAGGACCTTATGGCTTGTGCAATTATTTTGGCATCTGGAGTTGTGGATACAGTCGATGATGATGCTTCTTCCGTTGATGTCTTTCGTTGAACGACCTTCTTTCTTTTCGTCTTTTGAAACGTCTTTCGTTGAACTGCTGCATTTCTTTTGGACCTTTCAGGGGTTGGGTGAAGCAATGTGTGGTGGAATTTGTCACATTTCTTACACATGTCCAGTGACGTGCAGGACCGTAGGTCATGGCTCCTAGCTAGGCAGTTTTCACAATACCGATGCCTATCGACGAGTTCCAGAATTGTTGTTTCAATTTTGATAAATCCGCTATTCTCTTGTTGGAATTTTGTAACAAAGAGATTTGTTACAAATCAAGAGACATTGCACATTGGTTTAAAATCGATTTTTTTGGCCAAAATTATTTACGGCGAGAATATAATAGTTTTTTGTTAATATTTGAATTATTACTAATTATTAATATCATATTTTGTCAATTCTGTGAAATTTAATTAAAAATTGTGTTGAAAATTGTGTGAAATTACATCTTTCTGCATTTCTACTATTATTTTTGCAGTGTGTTGTAGTAACATTTGTAATGGTACTTTTGCTACCGTTTCGCTAACACATATATATTTTTAGGTTGTTTTTTACTTCTAAGACCTTTTAGTAAGGCGGAAATATATTACATTTTCTTTATTTGTTCTCCATACGGATAGCACAGTACTGTTTTTTTGAGGAATTGCTTTCGATAAGAAAAGCAAGTGCTTCCTCACTAGAGAGAGCACCAGGCTCGTTTGAGTTTTTCCCGCACAGTTTTCGTATTTTCGATGGTCGTGTTGGACTTTGCACTGCATACTTTAGAACAAAAGCTAAGTCATTTTCTCCCTTTTTACGAGCAGACATACGCGCTGCATTTATTAACAAATCTGTCGTAATTTCTTTGGATAAAGACATAATTGCTGATTCTCTTCTCTTGCTGCGATTCGACATTTCATTAAAAGACATTCTTGGCCGACCTGCTTTAGAGATGCATGGTACTTCAGTTAAAAGCTTTTTAAAAAATACTTCAGAATTTAGCCATTTCATGTTTCGAGACATAAATACATTAGTGTTTCTGAAGCATTCCGACCACTTTGCATCCAATTTTACGCAATATATCCTTATTTTTTCTTTTAAATGTTATAAGTAATCCTTAGGAGGATTTGCAGTTCCACTTTTTCTAGAACGAAGTTCAAAAGTTCATCCTTTTTCTTTTCTTTAGCATTTGTTTTTTGCCAAATTTTGAAGAGCTCTTCATTTCTGAAGCCAAGGTAGTCTAGTAAAAAGCAAATATCTTAAGTTATCGCAAGTTATTGCAGGAAAAAACTTTAGAATGTGTTGCAAAAGACCACATACTATTTTCGAATTTTGTTTTTTCACTGGACAAAGTTGGACATTTTTTTAAAAGTTTAAATTTATGGAAAAACAAAATAATAATTGAATGCGCAAATATGCATGTAAACAACACACGTTATTTCTATGACTATTTATTTTTTTTTAACTTTTTATTTTACAATTAGTTAATACATACCATAAACTTTATTTTCCATTAAAAATATTTTTATTTAACTTTTTAATTTTATTCAAAAACACTATTTGACCAACTACTTAAATTAAACTACTTGCACTTGATTATTCAACAATAGTAAAAAGTTCTATGTTTGTCGCTCTGTAGACTAACGGTAAATACCGGTTTAGAAAAACAAAATTTATTTTCTGATAACTTGAAGTGTTGTCTATCATGCTGTATTAAAAAATTTACAAAAAACGAAAATTAAAAAATTACATTTTGCCCAAAAAAACTGAATTTTAAACCAATGTGCATTGCACTTGAGTTATCAAACGGGAATATAGTAAATCAAACACACTTCTCTTATGTGTGACTAAGAGAGTGGAGTATTAATGCACTATATGTTTGATTTACAGAGAAATTAAGGGAGATGAGATCACTTGCACTTTTATTTATTATTATTATTTTTTTTTTTTACTTTGTTCCTTTTTTAAAGGGGAACTTTCAAATGGGTTTTTTTTTACATATACAGAAAAGAAATTTCTGTATTTTATATTCGAAAACGAGAAATGAAAACGCGAAATGGAGAACGGTATTAATATACTATACTATATATTATATGTATATATACGTATTTATATGGGTTTGTGTAATTTTAGAGTGTGAAAATTTGTTTCTAAGTATATTCGAATTTTAAATGATTTCTTATATGTGTATAAGTATAAAACGGGATTAACGCAAAACCGGTACACGGGTAAAAGGAGAGAAAAAACGGGATGTATGTGCTTTTTTAGAATGTAGTTTTACCGTAAGCATATGTCCATCTAAATGTCCATACGCTTCTTTTAACCTCTTTTCTGTTTTTCGAGGTTAATTTTTATCGTAATCACTTTTTAGCACTCCTTCTTTAACGGGTTAAATGTCATATTTAACCTATTATCATTTTTTCCTTTTTGGTCACTTTTTGTTTTTTCTCTCTCTTTTTACATATATATTTTTTTTTTTTGAGTTTATGCGGAATAATTTCTATATATATATATATGTAAAAGTTTTGTCACTTACTTTTCTTTTTTACTTATTTTCCAATATCTTATGTGTAATGTATAAAAAATGTACGTCACTTACGGTTTTGATGGTTTATGTTGTAGTGATGATCTTGAGAATATCTCTTTACCTCATTGTATGGAGTTGTTGTATGGGCTTGTTGTATGGAGTTTGTTGTATAGAGCTGTTGTATGGAGTTGTTGTATTGTGTTGTTGTATGAAGTTGCTTTTAATTTAATTTGTATTTAGAGAGATTGTCTTCTTCTTTTTTATAAAAAAACCATGAAACAAATCCACAGGGTGCTTTTTGTTTGCCGTGAGAAGGACCATGAAACAAATTGGGGTTGTTAATTTGTTTATAAATCTCCCTTGAATCTCTTAAAAAAGAGATCTTTAGGAGATGTGGATTGTAATTACTCGTAAGTAATTACAATCGTTGGGATGCGTATTGTGGGAGAGAGAAAGAAAGAAATACAATTATTTCAATTTCTTTTTGGAGAATTGAGAGAGAAAGAGATTCTTACCTTTTTTCCAGCTTCCAATTAAACTCTGTATTTTTTCCAGTTGTGAATTTATTAGGGGTATTTGGTAAGTATAAATTTAATCACTGGTACAAATTTTAGCGTAAATATTTCAGGTGAGTATAATTCCGTTAGGTATATTTTTTAATATATATTATATTTAATCACAATTGGTTGATTTCATTGGTGGTAAGTACAATATTATAAATTTAGGTAAGTATATTTAATTCAAAGGTAAGTATATGTAATTCAAAGGTAAGTATATTTCATTTCAACGGTAAGTATATATTTTAATATATAACTTGAGCACAATTTTAAAATTTAAGAGATCTTTATAAAACACAATTAAAAATTTATTAGATTTTTTTATATATATCTTTAGCACAATTTATAGTTATAATTTTTTTGGTAATTTTATTGATTTTATCACACTTTTTTTAACTTGAATGTGTTAGAAAAAAAACTTGATGGTAAACTAGGTTGTTGTTACGATAAGCGCAAGATGATAAGTGATTTCCTTTTTCTAATTTTATTTCCCATCAAACTTCATAGACAATTTGCCTTACTGTAAATAGTGGAGGCATTCCCTTTGTGTAATGGAATTGCGGAGACATTCCTTTAGATGGATGGAAAGTGTTTTGTTGTCACTTATTATTATTGTTATCGATATAATTTGGTTGTGTTAAAACCTAGTTTGAACAAAGTTATATCCTTGACATTAATGGATTGATAGATGATAGCGATTGACAAGGATTGGAGAGCTAAATAACCTATATCTGCATCTCGCAAGATTTAGGCATTGACAAAGAAAGTGGATAACGGCCTCCTCTTGCTAACTGGATCTGCACCCACGGCAGAGGTCACTAAATGGAATCTGCGTTCTTTCCGCTTGTCTTCCCATAATACAATGACCTGTAAGCATGGCCACTGTGATCGAGATGACGTTACGACAAAGTAACTGGTTGGTGCGCCTTCTATCCATAGAGGTCCAAGCAAACCCAGCGGTGGAGCAGGACTCCTCATTGGCCCAGGATAGGGTGGCGTCTCGAAGTATTTCCTCGCAATAAGTGGCTTCCTCATGTCGATTGTAGAAGATTTCGGAATTAGTGTACCAGCCCTGGCGAGCTCGTCGGTGCCCGTTGACCCAGATAAGTGTGATACTGAAGTGGCCAGAAAGAAAGTGGAGACAGCGGCAGCATTCTCTGACGATCCCGGAGTTATTCACAACGTTCAACACGCGGGTACAAAGAACACCGTTGATGAGGATCCATTGAGCAGGCCGGTAGATGGCCATTTATTCCGCCTGAAACACCCTGCAATAATCCGGCAGTCGGAGGGAAGTGTTTAGGTCAAATTTCCCAGAGTAGAATTCGCTACCAAACTCGCTGTCGAGTTTAGAGACATCGGTGTATACATTCAGTAGTTTCAGGGGGGCGATCATGTCATGGGCCCAGTCGCCCCTGCTCGGAATCAGAAAGTGAAAACCCCTGTCAAACCAATATCATGAAATTAATTGTGTAAGAACACATCGTTCAAACATTCGCCACAACTGCTCTAGATGCAGCACATCCGAAATGTATAATTTTCTATACATGTGTTGTGTCGGCTTTGAGGACCGCTGTGGTTTGTGGCTGATTACCATACACCTCTGAATTAAGAAATCCGCACAAGAAAAAGTCTAACAAGGTTGTAGCACAAGCTCTGTGGACTGTTCACATCAGCTCCACATGAGGTGACCATGCCATGAAATCACTTGTTTAGAATATCCAATGTGAAATGAGTTGTGTGGTACGTAGGGGCTTCCAGTTGAAACCACATGTCATTCGTATCCAGAAACATCCAACTAAGACCAAAAGAAATTGGTAACAATCGATCTATATATTTATGATATATGATGTTAGCCGATGATCGTTCTCAAAGAAATATTACCCCAAGCCGCCGTTAGCATAAAATTCAAAATACTTAGCAACTTTTTGGATGCATTGGAAGCTCTTGGATTTCATATGGAAAATTATCAATTTTGTTTATTCAAGTGCCTATTCATCCAGAAGTGGACGTCATCACTGAAGATTATATTTTGATGAAAATTAGCATAGTGAGTTGTCGGAAAAGCATTGTAATCTAGATAGGGTGCTATGTTCATGGTCATTAGGCAAAGCGTTGTGATTGAGTGGCAACTAATTTGACAGTTGTAGCCTCAAAAAGATGGCGGTTTTAAATATTTTTATTTTTATTTTTTGATATTAACCTCTAACAGTGTTTATTCACTTATTTAAATTGGAGAAATTATTCACTTTTTATTTAAAAACTTACTTTTCAGTAAGACATTTACTTACCTACTTAATTGACCACTACAAACTATTAGAAAGGATTACAAAGCTAGCTTTTCATACCACTCATGTTGTGTTTTAATTTTACACATGAGCGACGGGACCAACTGTTTAAAATCAGATTCCGAACTACAGATTTGTGCGACATTTTTCAGGATGATATTTCTATACTCTCACAGTTTCAGCCAGAAATCTGCTGAGAGGCAGTCGCCGCAGAAATATTTTGTTTATACTCCGTTTAGTACGAAATGTCTGACCAGTGGATTGCACCGTGGTCTTATGTCTAATAAGCCAACACACTATCTATTAAGGGTCTATGTTTAATATTTTAAATGTTGCTGTTTTTTTTTTGAATTATTGAATAATTTTTAAACTTTAATTCTAAAAATTTATAATAACAATGACATGTAAGTGTAAACTTAGTTTTCAAATTTAATTTCGAAACAAATTAAATGAAATGCTCTTTTTATTGACTATTTATTCGAAACAATAAGCTTCAGACATATACATTTAATTACATAAATACCACTTAATTGTATATGAATGAGTGTCTACGATTACAAATGCAAACATTCTATACAATTGAAACGAAAATTAAAATATATAAAATAAATATCATCATTATATAATAATTTTTATATTTTATTCACAATTAAATTTCATTTAATTAAAAGCCTTTTTAAAGAAGATTATATTTCGCATATACGAAATAAACCAATTAAAAACGAAAATCGCATTAAAACAAAGGTACATTGAATAAGTGATAAATGATATTAAAACTTATTTACTACTAGTAAAACCAGATATATTGCGCTATTCCATTTTATAGGGTCTTTTTAAGCGATTTCTATTTATAAATTTAAATAAAACAAATTGTGTGAAAGAAATCTTTGATATTTTTAATCGTTTGAAAGATCTACTACAGTCTACGATTACATGCTCTTTAATACTGGCTCCCTAGGCTAATATTATCTTGTCGTTAAGCTGTTAATATTTTGTTTGAATTTTGTTTTTCTAACGATTTCAAAAAACGTCTTTGACGTTTATTTTTTCTAATATATTTGACGATTTTATACTGTAGTCCTCAGCTATGTATACAGGTCATGTACTTATTGGAATATTGCCTTGAATTATGGTTTATGGATTTACTTCTAGGTTAATATATCACGAAAAATTAAACATTTTAAAAAATCTATCAGAATTCTTTTTAATTCAGTTTGAATTACATTACTCATACGCATCATATGTACATGTATCTACTAAAATAGTTACTCTGATAAGTATGCAATAAATTTTTTTTTAAATTCTTATGTATGAATCTCATGGAATTAAATATCACTCATACGTCACATATGTACTTGTAATGAATGAATTTTACATATTAAATATGAATATGTCTTAAAAGTTTAAATTTAAAAAAGCAATATAACAAAAATGGTTGGAAATTTTGATGAATTTATTCACGTTTTTATTTATTATTAATAATTAATTATTTCCTCACAGTCGTCTTTCGAATGGAAAAATTTTCGTGCACCTTTACGGGTACATGATGTTACGGATGTTGGCTTTCAAATGCTTAATTATCTCTGGTTTGTCGGCATAACACTTTTCTTTAACAGCATCCCACAGAAAATAAAGCTGTACAATCCCGTTGAAACCAAACATCCTTCACATCAATACCAAGAAGAGCGAGTACAAAAAAGTCGGTTATCATGGTACGATAGGTGTCTCCATTGACCGTAAGCCGCTATCGCCGTGCTCATTTTCAAAGAAATATGGGCCAATAATGGCTGCGCTCCATAAGCCGCACCAAAAAGTCACTCGTAATGGATGCATTGATTTCAGTAAAGCCTCATATCGGTTTAATGAGCCCCAAATATGGCAATTTTGTTTATTAATGTACCCACCAAGATGAAAATGGGTTTCGCACGAAAAAATGATTTTTTTTTGGCGAAATCAACATCATCGTGCAGTTATCCGTTGGCCAAATAAATCGCAACGATGCTCAAGCATAAATCGATTCATTACCTCTAATGGAGATATTATACTGAATTTTGTGAGAGAATAGAATAACTGATGGTTCAAATTTAAACCGATAGCACACCCGGTATACATATATATTTTCTACCTAAAAAAATATAAGAAGTTTAACATTGTTTTAAAAATATCTACTATAAAAATATTTCTATGCACATAACTTAGGACAGCATTTCTTACCTAAAATCAGAAATAATGTTTCTCATATCGATGTCTCATACTGAGTAAGTAATCAAGGTAAACGCTGGTAGTGCAATTGCAATTTCATTCATAACGTAAATCATTTGTCATTCCAAACAAATTCTACGAAAATTATTTTAAACATTTTATGACGAGTTCTTTGATGTTTGCTTATGTTTCGATGTATTGTTTTCATAACTTTTGTTTAAGTCGACTTTGTCTGAGTGTTTAAAGAAATTTTAAAAGAAACAACGTTTTTTTTTAATAACTATAACAGCATTTATTTCATTTAGTCACTTGCAGTATTATAACATTGTTTAATGAATTTCATTTAATCATTTCATTTAATTAAAAGGCACGTGGCAGATTTATATTATTTTTAATTTCTTTAAAAATGTCATCTGAAATCTCTAAATGGAAATGTTAAGCCGTCTGGTATTTTATTTATTTTTTGTTGTTATTGTTCATTACAATCCTTCAGTCAGGATTACGACCTAACTTCTCACTCCACTTATGTTTTGTATGTTAATTTTATATATGACTGGCTGGGCTACAGTTTAAAGTCGACTCCGAACGTTAGATTTTTGAGAAACTTCTCATGGCAATTTTATTTACTCACAGAGTTATAGCCAGTCGCCGAAGAAATATTTTTTTTTTTATTTCACTTTGCTGGAGATGTCTGACCTGGGGTTTGTACCGTAGCCTTACGTCCAATAAGCCAACACACTACCTACAAGACTACGGCGACTTCCAGGGTACATACATCTGCCGAATTAGTTGTCATTTATTTAGTCTGTTTTGTCAAGTTACAAAGACGTGAGTGGCCTGAATGTAGTCAGCAGCAGTTAGCAAACTACCCTAATTTTTATCGAAAAATTATCTTTAGTGATAAGGCCCATTTCTAGTCGAATGAATAAATGAGTAAACATAATTTTTGAATTTGGGATGATGCTAATTCAGATAAGACCTAAGAGCGTCCACTTTCTCAAACAAACTTATATTGGGTTTTTCATTAAATAAAACTAAGAGTGTGAGAGTTATCACAGACATTTTTTAATTGATTGAAAAACCTATTGATGTTATTATGTGTGAAATATAACATCGTTCATATATCCTCCACGACCTGTCTGGACGAGCGCATTCGAATTTATCCATTTTCCCAGACTCTGGCACATGAATCAGATTGAATTTGATCCAAGGCAAACACTTGCGATTTAAGAAACGCCCACAAGAAAATGTCTAACGTTCGGAAGTTGGTAATCAAAAATCTATAGTAACTTTTTCGGAATGTATCTGATCCTCACATGTGAATTGGTATAATGCCAATTTCAACAATTTTGCTACTCATTCAGAAATAGGTCTCATAGCTGAAGATGAGTTTCCAATAAAAATGAGGGTCAGATTTTTTATAAAACATTTTTATTACTTACACTTGTTGACCGAATAAATAACAACCCGTTGGACAAGATGGCCGTTAATTTCAGAAGACCCTATTGGAAGATCCGATGTTAAGTTTTCAAATTTTTTTTCTGCTGAAAAGCTATGTAGCAAACATATGTGGCTAAATTTCACTATTGCCTTTTACACAGAAAATATTAGTTCAATTTTACTTAGCCATATTTTATACTTAAATTTCAAACAACATGGTAAGTTTCGCCCGGAAATGGTGTAGTGACAAGAGGAGTAGGAAGAAGAAAGCATATATATATATATACTTGTCGGTGGATAACTAAAATTTTTCGTGGTTTATGAACAAGTTTGACGCATACATACAAACGTAATTGATCATCACAACCCTTCAGTCAAGATTACAACCAAGCCATGTGTTAATTTTATACATGATTGTCGAGACCTGCTGTTTGACATGAACTCCGAACGACAGATTTTTGAGAAACTTTTCATGGCAGGTACATTTAAATCTCAGAGATTTTACCCATTTTTTCGTTTTTCGTTTTGTTGGAGATGTCTAAACTGGGAAGTCGCCGTAGTCTAGTAGGTAATGTGCCGGCTTATTAGACGTAAAGCCCGGGTTCGTATCCCAGGTCAGACATTAAAATGAAATATATGTGAAAAAAAAAAATTTCTTCGGCGATTTCCTCTCAGCATATTTCGGGTATAAACTCTAACAATAAATAAACTTGACATAAAAAAATTTATCAAAAATCTGTCGTTCGTAGTCGATGTTAAACTGTAGGTCCCGCCACTCACGTATAAAATTAACGCACACAAAATGAGTGGTGTGAGAAGCTAGGCCGTAATCCTGTCTAAACTGGAAACAAGTTTTAATATAATCAAAAAATTCAAACTTTTAAGTCAGCTGTAGGCGTATTTGATATCAATGTATTACACCATTTCTTAAATATAAATAACTATCAAGCAGACGTTATACACACAACTTAAAGCATGTGATAAAATTCTCACACAAACCTAATTACTTTTCGAAATTTCTAATTTGTATATTTTATGACATATCGAAAACATATGGTACCACCATATGATATCAAATGTGGCATTCCTATTAAGAATTCATTATTGCTACTTCTTTAACTATTTTAATACAAAAACAAAGGTTTGTGAAAATTCTAATATAAAGCAAACCCAATCAAGTAAAGTTTGGAGGGATTTACTTTCCTACGTTTTCACCAATTTTTGCTTTTATTCGAGTGAAAGAAAGCATTAGGAAAGTTCTCATAATTTCTGCAATGAAAACAGAATTATTTAACGTGAACATTAACGCAATACGCTTATTAAATTCTAGTGACAGATGCACAAGACAATATAAAAGTTTTTCATATACATAAATGCCCTGAACTATTGAGTTGTCCGAAAAGTAATTTCGTTTCCTCCTGATAGAGTATTTAATTGTATTTTTTTGCACCCAACTTCACATTTAAGCCGTATAATTTTTATGTGCTTTGAAAGCTAGGCTTGTGTGTCAAAAATTCCAATTAATTCTACGCAGTAGTATTTGGTTGGTGCGCTTTTAAATCTGGAGAGCGATAAACAGCATTTTCGACATATCTTACTGTTTTAGTACAGAAAGGGAAAAATGCTGTTCAAGTCAGAAAGAAATTGATCGATGTGTATGGAGAAGGTGTGTTGATAGTGCGCCAGGGCCAGAACTGTTTCGCTAAATTTCGATCCGTCAATTGTAAGGTCGAACATGCACCACATTCGGGAGGGCCAGTTGAAGCTGATAAAGTAGCGATAAAGGCATTAGTTGTTGCGAACCGGCGAATAACAACACGTGAGATCGGATTGGGGTTATATTTATCACTTTATGACCACTTGATTAATATTATATGTGTTGTAAAATGTATGCAAACAGAATTTTTGTATAAAGTAAAAATATTAAGTTTTTATTTAAAATGCATCTAGCTTATTACAAGTGTATAGAGAAACTAAACATAAGAAGAAAAATGAAAAGAGTAACGATGTTCACATTGCAATAGAAGAGTTGGCATACCCGTAAGATTTCCAACAATATAAAAACTATATTTCATTTACACAAAAAAAAAAAAAGAAAAACGAAATTACTTTCCGAACAACCCAATATTTACTATAGAAGTCAAGTCTAATATTGCATATGAAGGAAAGAGGATATGAAAATAAAGATTATCAGCCTAGAAAGAGAAATTTTTTAAATTCAAATATTTGTTGATGGAATTCAAAGTTGGCACCACATAAACATAATTATTAATAGACGTGAAAATATAAAAGTTTTAGAGAAAGGCGAATGAAAAAAAAATAAAATCATCATGAGAAAATGAATAATCAGTTTTACACCATAGTGAGAGGTAAAAGTAATTTTACATTGATAGAAAAATTAAAATCAATCAAATCAGTTAATAACACGTATCTCTGTTTGTGCTGTGTGTTTAAAATTTTCGGTATTATCATGAAAATTTTCTCAAAAATCAGTTTTTCAAAGTCGACATTAAACTGTAGGTTCCTCCACGCAGGAATGAAATTAATATACCCAAAATGGGTGATGGGAGAAGCTTGATTGTAATCCTGACTATAGGATTATAATGGCCAATTAAGTAAGAAATTAAGATATACGGGATAGTAAATATTCTATAGATTGCTAAATTGTAATGGACAAAAATCTGATTAATTTCGGGACCTATGGACAGCTTCCTTCTTAACTATCCACTGGACAGAACCAATAGACTCTATGACTTTGGTAAATGCTTCTCAACGATGAAAAAATGAAAAGATTAATCTAGAAGCGCTCTTCTTACAATAAGAACTATATTGTGGAAAGCAGATTTGTCAAACTCGCGGATATCTTCCAAGTATCCTCCATGAAAGATGTGTTCAATTTAAAATGAATAGAAAGTTCATAAGACAGGACATATCAATACTGTCTGAACAGTCAGGCCATCATTCGAACCGCCGACTCTTATGAGTTTAAATCGATGATGGCAAGAGACTGTCTGTAGAAGCTGAATCAATTAGTAGTTAAGGTAAATAAGGTCCTCCAGTGTTACTATTGTTACCTTTTTACCCTTTTAAAAACGTTAAAATATGAGCTCGTAGATTGAAAATAAAATAAATTTTTGTTTAGTTTCAATTAAAATCTTTATTGTTCACACATTTCTGTGTGCCATTATTCACAACTTGATGCAAACAACTTTGCTTTGTTTGTTATTAATCTATTCAGACTCTTTGCATAAACAATAACAATTACTAGTAAATTGTTCGACAGATCTTTGTAACAGAGATCTCCAAACCTCAATTATTCTCTTGAAACAGACCGTATCTCCATACAAGACTGAATGAACTTTTACTAACTTCGTTGCCTGCTTTGTTTTGCTTTTTCTATGGCAAGGTAAACAGTCTGATGAATATTCTAGAAGGAGTGTTCCTTGCTTTCATTTCATTTCACCGTTGTTTCATTATTTGTGTTTGTGGATTTTGTTTACATTTATTTTTTGTTTGTAAGCAAGTTCATTGTATTTTTCTTTGTTTTTGTAGCTTTTGTTCATAATTATAATGTTAAACGATGTAAAAGCAAAACAAGAGTAACTAAATTTTTCCATTTTCGTAACAAAATGTTGACCATCAAGCACCTGACTACACCTAAATAAGTTTATCTGTACAATTTCAAACTAATTGCTCAAAATGAACTTAACAATTTTTATTAAGCTTTCGTTATCGTTAAAAAACTGCCTGATTGATGACTTATTCTTTGTTTACATACAAGGCTCTAAAATTCTATTTTCTGAATAACTATTTTTACAATGAAGGGGAAGCGTTTTATTTGCTTTAAACCAAATCTAAAAGCTACAAATTTCGTATGGAAGGGTATACATATATTTAACCCTCTCCTACAGTATATTCCATGATATCGATGGTGTTGAATATTTTAAATGAAACACAAAAAAAAGAAGAAAATTCACACTCATTGTATTGCATTTAACTTGTGGCATTTGGTTCCAGCTGTTGTTTTGCGTTTAACGTAAAGCTTTTAAGAATATTTGTGTGACCACATTTCGAATGAATGTTGAAAGTTTGTGAAGGCAAAGATTTAAATCACAAATGAATTTGCAATATTCAATAAGAAATGAGAAATTTATCCATATTTAAACAGAGTTTGGTTTTCGTTTATTTTGGTCGAAAGCAGAAATGCCATAAAGAGATGTATTACTGGGGGTAACATTTTGGCCAAGTTTTTGCACGGAAGGTTAAGAAAATTAATGTAGAAACAAATAAATTCCATTTTTGTTTAATTTTCATTTTTTTTATCTTGCGAAAACATTGATATTTTGAAGGTAAGTGTGATGTAAGATTTAAAAAAAGGAAGAAATGGTGTACATTACTAGGTAAAAAGATCTAAATTATGCAGAACGAGAGTAGTTTCGGAAATTAGGGCATTCGAACACATGTATAGCGTCTCTTTTTAAGCATTTCCTATCTTTAAATAAATTATTGAAACCCGTATGTGTCATGAGAGAAATATAAAATCGTTCAAATATACGATATGGCTTCAACGGGTCGAGTGCTTCCGAAATATAAAATTTTCCTAAATTTGACCGATGACATTGGTTATGTTGGCTTTGAGGACCCCCTATTGTTTGCGGCTTATTCACATATACCTGTGATTTCAGAAAACCCCACAAGAAGACCTTTAGCGGAAGTAATTTGCACAATCTCGGTGGCCAGTTTACATTCCCTTTACGTGCGGTAACCATGCTCTCAAATCGCTCGTACAGATGAAGATGAATAAAAAAAGTAATATTGCAACATAACAAAGCATCTACATACCAGGCAAAACCGGTTCAGAATACAATCATTGCATTAAGCTGGCAGCTGTTATCCCATCCGCCGTATTCACCAGACTTCGTTCGTTTTCACTACTATTTGTGTTCATCGATGTTACACGCATTGGCTGAGCAGCACTTTGATTCCTAAGAGGAAGTCCAAAATTGGGTGACTAATTTGTTTGCTTCAGAAAACGAACAGTTTTATTTGTGTGGAATCCACAAAATTTTCTGAAAGATAAAAAAATGAACCCTACAATGGTCAGTACTTTGATTGGAGTAGAGAGGATAAAAATTAGTGTTTTATTATCAACAAAAAAATGCTCGGTACGGTATACCGATAAACCTGATAAAGTGACATTCGTGTAAAATAGTTATTTTTTTCAATTTTGAATTCGAATCTATTTTCTTAAGTTTTTTTAACTTGAAAATTTGTCTTCAAACTTTTATACGTTTTAAGGCAGAAATTGAAAAGAAATAGATTTCCATTTCTATGCAATTTTTTTCTTGTTTACACAGGTGTGAGTGCAATTGAAAATGTTCTATTATTTCAGATGTTGATTGGCTTTTCAACAGTATTGTAGTTTAAATAAATGCAGGAAGCATTTAGGCTGATTGTATCAAAACGCAAAAAAGGCTTGGATTCTAAAAGAAAAAGGAGTACACAGAAAAGAAAAATGTAAATTTCATACTTTTTTCTTCTTACCTTTACATAGTAAAGACGAACCACTAAAAACCGGTTTTTTTAATTTATGCCTTTAAACTTAAAGGTCAACACTGTTCCTGAGGCATCTGTTAAAAGACTCTTTTTTAAGAGTTGTACAAACTGGGCGATATAGTTGGTGTTTATCAGCCAATCATTGCGAAATTAATTGCTTTTTGGGAACGAAATGGAAATAAGTGGACTTTGTGCAAAAAAGTTGTGACCAATAGCTAAATCCATATGAATGGCTCGACAAAAAAAAATTAAACTAACAATGAAGTCATCTTAAAAACATATAAATTTTAATTACCTTGACTTATTTTCTAGTTTAGAAGAAATGATTAACCATATGGTTTTTATCTAAAAGCCAGTGTTTCAAAAAGTTTAACACAGTAGAAACTAAAAAAATCCAATAGTTGATTTCAATGAAGAGTATTTGATAGTACAGATTGCACGTCTTTAATCTGTCAAATATATCAGTACACATGAAATCAGTAAACAACCAACACCAAAATTTTTTCACCGTTTTAAAGATGGGATTTTTTACAAGAACATGATGATTTGCAGAAAGTATTAATTTTCAAATACTTCTCGATTCATTCAAATGTTTAGAGATACAGATTTTGATGTGATAAATAAAGAACCACAAAAAAGTTCGAGGATGCCGAATTGCAAAGAATGTTGTTTGAAGAAGACACATTGAGTCAGAAGCAAATAGAAGAAATGAAAAGATCTAAAATTCTGGAAAATCGGTGCCACAGAAACTTAATGGAATGATGGAATACCGAAAAACTACTTCTGAAATTTTGGTTTAGAGACATGATAGAAAATACGTGTTGCATCGAATTGTTACTGGTAATGATTAAGAAATAAATAAATATTTAAATATTTAATCACAGTAAGTACCCATCACTCAGCTGTACATCATTAAAAAGTTATTTGTATAAAAAGGAGCCTTAAAGTCTTTTAGAAATCTGTTTTCTTGTTATGGGTTAACAACACAAATAATCATCAGTTCTTTCAGACATAAATTATTGCGGTGTTTACTTGTACGTGTTAAAGTCCAAGTAGCAGGTCTTAGTGTCTGTTACTTGGGCGTATGTCGCGATTATTTGCAAATAAGATACTGGTTTTTTACGTTTGTATTGAATAGCGTGAATGTCAATAAAATTCCTCTCATGTCAACTGCTTTCCATTCCTTCCTACGTCCTTGTTCCCAACAACGGTTTACTAATGTTAAGTAACTCACACTGAAGGCTACAGTAATGATAGCAAGACACCGATGTAGACGATAATATGGTGAATAAAAAGTAAAAACTTTCAGATGCTGTTGCTTGTTTTCTTATGATTTGTTTTCATATTCACAATCACCGTTGTTGCATCGTTCTGTAAAAGGCAACCAATATAGTTGTGTAGAAAAGGATAAAACTAAAAAATTTAAAGTACTATCGCAACTATATTTTTGATTTGTTGTCTTACTCGTTGTCTTACTCGTTAGATTAAATTGTTGTTTTTTAATTTTCTTTTGTGTACTATGTCAACTCCGCCATAATGTGTATCCTCTTCATTAGGCATACAGTACCATTACGTCTCGATGTCATATTTTGATTTAAGCCCTCTGATTCCACCTAACTACTGACAATCTTGTGAATACTTAGCAGAAATCTTTAATAAATCGATCGAGTGGAGTCAGTTTATCACTATATTTTTCAAAGTATAAACTTCTTTATTAAATAGTTTGGATTTCAATAAAATACAGAGACTAGCGTTTATTGGTAAAACCGAGACAACAAAATTTTTTCTACAGCAGCACTGGAGACTTCATTAGATTTAAGTCCATTGCAAATGGTAGTAGAGACCAGAAATTTGAAGATAGTTGAAGGCAAGTTGAAATGGAATTTGTGGTCTTAAAAATTAATTGACTGTTAGCTCTCTCCTAAACTGTCCCCTGGACAGAACCAGTAGACTCTATTATCTTAGAAAATGTTAAACAAGTAACAAACTTAGTAGCAAACAAGAATGCAGGAGCCTGGACGCTACATACATATGTAAGGATAAGTCGAGAACGCCGACAAGCTCGTTTTTCCCCAACAGGATTATTTCAGAAACTCTTATGATGTTGAGAAAACGGAGTCGGTACAACACCTTTTAAGCGAGTGTCCTGCACTTCAGGGTACTGGCGGATTTAATACGAGACGCGGGGCTCAACCCACCACAAATGAATTATGATAAAGGGGCTTACCTCACACTGAGTA
Organism: Sarcophaga subvicina; assembly: GCA_936449025.2. Classification (NCBI taxonomy): domain Eukaryota; kingdom Metazoa; phylum Arthropoda; class Insecta; order Diptera; family Sarcophagidae; genus Sarcophaga; species Sarcophaga subvicina. The sequence continues at coordinate 89,441,169 of OW388080.2, forward strand.
ACACAGTGGGTCATATGGGACACTGAGTAAACTTGCCTTGAAGCTACCCGCTAATCTAACCTTACCAAAAATATTCCGAGCCTACCGAGGGTGTCCTCCAAGCGCAAGTCTATGCCATCAGTCCGACTTGAACAGAAAGTACAAAAGACGAAGTATAGCAATACGATCTGACCACCAGATAAACTGTCCAGAACATTGCTATGGAGTCGGAAGAGGTGTTTGAAAGAATACATCTGCACAGCGAAATGGATAGGCAGACAGTCTTCGCATCAATCAAAACTTTTGTTGGGTAATTGAAAAAGCTGTTGATTTGTGTCATCCATCAGACTATCCAGGAATAATAAGAACTGAAATCGGTTACCTGACTTTTGACAAAGCACTGTGGACTGAAACTTTATTTGTTGAGAATGTGAAACATCCCTAGATTCCACTTCTAATGTGTTTCCTTTAATACATTTTAGAAGTGTACATATGGATGCATAACAGATGCTGTCCTTTTAGGCAACGAGAAAAATTCTAAAGTTTATCAGGCCGAAAAGAGGCATTGTAGCGCTATCATGTGTATAGTAGGGACAGTACAATACAGCTCTACATGATGAAAAATACGACAGTAAATTCTGCAAATATTAATTATTATTAATTATTATATTAATTATTATATTAATTATTATTAAACAGACAATATGGGGATTGTTAATATTTATACGCTACAGACATGACATGAGATTGTTAAAAAAAGGTTTAGTGTGCGAATGCCATTGGGGATACGTCTCCTATTATGATTACATACTTCAAATTGTTGATGAAAATTCATTTGATAAAATCTTAATCACACCATTGAATAGTTTTTAGTACACAGGCACGTCTAAACATGAAGACAAAATTTAATTTCGTAATCTTAGTTTTGTCTTGCCATAATTAACTCATATTTATGCACAATTTAATAAAAGATTAAAGAAGAAATGGAAAACGGGATATAAAAAAACGTCAAGTCAAATGCATTTTACAATTTATTTAGAATTTTACTCTTTTAAATCTCCATTATATTGCAGCAAAGCCCCAGTTCAACACAACAAATTTATTAAAAGCCCACTATGTCTACTTGGCGTGCTCTAAGAATTATAAGGAAGAAGACACATATTTCGAGTTTAATTCCGTTTCCTCAATAAGATGTAAATAGGAAGGGGTGAAATATTTGTCATTTAAACTATAAGCTGCCAACTTCACTATCATTATTTCCTTTTCTTACCCTCATTGCTCTTATTGTTAAGTAGTCTGCTAAAAAAGAAACATCATCAGCAAATAGTCTACGTAGAGAACATAGTCAAGTAGTTCTACTCAATAAGAAAAAGTGACAGTTTTGTTGTAATTAAAATGTAATTTTAAAATTTTCTAACACGCCTGTCTGTGTCCATATTGTAGATTGTATCTTTAGCAGACGCAAATTCACATGATTTTTATTGCAGTCAACAAATTAAGTATCATCTTGTCATTTGCATGCCTTTTTTAGTTGATTTTAATGTTTATTTTAATCTTCTTTTAATTTCGATGTGTCTTAATCATTCGACAAGATATTGCGCAGGATTAAATTTTATTATTCAATAACTGCTGGTTTGCCACCGGATAGTGGTAATTATTTTACCACAACAGCTGATCAAAACAAAAAACCAGTCGCACATAACGCATTGTGTGTAACTTGCAATAAAAACCGCATAGAATGTGAGAATCGCAAGGTCGCATAAAACGTATGGTATGGTCTTTCGGCTTTAAAATTTCTCTGCATCCGCACTCTGACAGCCAGCCTTAGGACTCACCTTAGTCTTTGCGATCATCATCATAAAGTTTTGAAACGCTGTACATTTTTGTACATCATCTTGATAGTGTTAGTCTCAAAGACCGCCATTTACTCCACTAAATTTTTATAAAATATTTCCAGCGAAACTAAAAAATTATTTTATTTTCGTGAATAGGAACAACTGTAAGAGCCAATTAGTAGCCTTAGTTTAATAAATAGTGTGTCGGCGTTTCAAACACATGGTCAGACATCTCTTACATATAAAATAAAAAAAAAATTGTTTCGGCGATTGTCCCTCAGCAGATTTATGGTAACAACTATCTGAGAGTAAATAAAATTGCCAAGACAAGTTTCTTCAATAATCTGTCGTCCGGAGTCGACTTTATACTCCCGCTACTCATGTATAAAATTAACTCAAACAACTTGGAAGCTAGGTCGTAATATTGACTAAAGTGTTGTAATGACATATTATGTATATATACATATGTATGTATAGGCGCAACACTTAAAAAAGTACAAATTATCATAAAATTTTAACATTTCAGTTCGGAATTCAATTTACCTAACGTATGCTCAAAATAATTATTCTAAAGGAGTGCAATGAATAAATACGCACAAAAAAAAACATCAATAAATGTACTAAACAGTTTAAATTAGTGTCAGTATTGACATTTTCAATCGCTAATAAATTAAAATTCAATTTAACTCTTTAGAAATCTATGAGCACTAGATATCATTGAAAACACGACCAAATTACAATTTAAAAAATTCACTGAATTTTTTGTATATTTGTTTTCGTTTTACTATTATTTTAAAAATAAATAAAGGAATGTGATAAAAATAGCAGACAAAAACATAGGAAATACATCCAATTTATTCAAACAGAGCTAGAAAATTACAATTAAAAATGCTACAATTTCTAAATGAAAAAGAAACGAATGAAAAACACTGAAAATGTAATTAAATTTGGAAAAAAATACTTCAATTGCTTTTTTCTATTTTCATGCAAATAACATTCAAATTGTTTAATTTGTGTTTTTATAACGCAAATAGATTGTGAATAATTTGAAGGAAAAAAATCAATTCGATGTTAATAAAACTTTCTTAATATTATCACAAGAAAAATAAAAAAAATTTAACATTTCATAGAAATTTTAATATTTAAAACAAACATATTCTCTATGTTCTCTTTAACAATCCTATCTCCCTACTCTTTTCTAGATGAAAATATATTTAGCATTAAATTCTTTGAAGATTGACAAAAAGGATTAATATGTATCCCATCCGACCTACAATCTAATTCCAAATGGGTGGAATAGGGACGATTTTAATAGCCGAAAGACCTAATGTTGTTTTATCAAACAACAGTGCAACTGTGACTAGTGTAAATTCTATGGAGTTAAAATCTCCTCATGTTCTGGGTATAAAAGTTCAAGTCCTCTGTTCAATGGAATCAAAACATTTCTGAAGTTTCACCCCATTAGGTAAATACATACATACATACGTAATTGGTCATTACAACTCTTTAGCCAGGATTACGACCTAGTTTCTCACACCACTGATGTTGCGTGTGTTAATTTTATACATGAGTAGCGGGACCTACAGTTTAAAGACGATTTCGAACGACAGATTTTGTTTGGTAAACTTTCCATGGCAATTTCATTTACACCCAGAGTATTTGCCAGAAATCTGCTGAGAGGAAGTCGCTGTAGAAATATTTTTGTTCATATCTTCATTTTGCTGTCTGACCTGGAATTTGAACCGAGGCCTCACGTCTAATAAGCCAACACAACCTACTAGACTACGACTCTCATTAGGTACCTTTACCGTAAATACTACTTATATCGAACTAGCAATGGTCTTCTCGGACTCTGACAAGAAAAGACGAAATAGCTTATTAATGATGGTAGGATGTTCAACTCTATTGGTTCACTGGAACACTGTTCCAATTAAATTAAATTAGAACGGATTATACATACATATATAATTGGTGCTTACAACGTTTCAGCTAGGGTTACGAGAACTAGCTTCTTACACCATTTATGTTGTGTGCGTTAATTTTATCTATGAGTGGCGGGACCTGCAGTCTAAAGTCGACTCCAAACGACAAATTTTTGAGAAACTTTTCATGGTAATTTTATTTATTCGTATAGTTTTTGCCAGAATACTGCTGACTAGGTCGTAATCTGGACTGAATGTAAATGCAATGTAACTTACGATTGAAATGTGTATCTAAAAGACGTGTAAGACGTGTTCCTTATACAATATCTCTGGTGGTGGCATTGGTAAAATTTTATTTTGGCATTTAGTGCGAGAATTCTTCTTTTTCTTTTTTTAGCTTCCATAAAGAAATTCAGGTAATTTTACCACAATAGAAGGTGTTTTATTTGCCTCACATATTTGTAATTTTTTTCAACCCTTAAGTTTTAAAAATGCTTCGATGCACTTCATTTACTAGTGCATGGAACTGACTCCCTCAGTGTTAAAAATTACAACCGCACTGTGGTCCAAAACCCCAATCTAGCCAGACAAAAGTCATTTTTTAAAACATTTAAAATGTAAATTTTTTGTATGGTAATATGTGGACAAGTGTCTAAAGTACATAACGGTATATTTTTTTTTTGTCTTTAAACAGCTACACTAGCATTGATATATTGCTTCAAATACAAATAATTGCTTCTTTGCTAAAAAATTAATATCTCAAGTGACATTTAACGGTGCGAGTGCAATTGTCGTGAAAAAATAATAAGAACAATTAAAAAAAATTTGTTCGTGTAATTAATATAACAAAGGTATGAGTAAAAAAATACGGTTTAAATTTTTCATAAAATATGTTTTGTTTATAAATAAAATGCAATTATGTACATGTGTGTTTTAGTTCTTTATTAACTTTCTCTAAGAGAAGACGTGTTGAAAATTTTTTGCAAGAAAAGAAGTTAAAAACAAAAATCAAAACAAAACAAAAACAAGAAAAACTTGTTTTTACAAAACAGATTTTTACAAAACAAAGGGATCAACAAAAATTTTACAGAATTTTTGTCCCCAAAAACAATTATATTCATTAAAAAAAGAAGAAAAAAGAATAATAAAAAGAAATAAAATAATAACAACAAAATTAAAAATATAAATTGTTAACTATTTGTTGCTATGACAAGTGTAAGTGATGATAGCGATGAATCTGATGATGATTGGCAGCAAGTATCAGATACAAAAACAAACAAACGGCGCTTAACAAAACCACTAAGCATTCAGCAAAACAAGAAAGTTAATACAAGTGATGAATCCAGAACAAATAAATTTTATTTACGTGGGGAAAACTAATCTGCTAAGGATAAAATAGATTGTGAAGATGACTAATAAGAAGATGATGAATTCAATGAAGCACCAAAGCCTCCACCAATTTATATTCCTAGCGTTAAAAATATTTCTAAAATGCTTAAAACAATAAGCGACGAAATAAAAGGCTTTAATTATAAGTGTTTGAGGGAAAATGAAGTCAGATTAATGATAAAAAGTGTTGATTCCTATAGAAAAATTGTTAAACTTTTTGAGTCAAAAAATATTAATTATCACACTTTTCAGCTTAAACAGGAAAGAGCTTATAGAGTAATAATAAACGGTCTTCATAGTTTCGCCCCAGTTAGAGATATAAAGGCAGATCTTTTATTTTTAGGTCATTCGTTTAGAAATGGCATTAATGTCAGAAGTATGGTACCAAAGTTGCCATTGCCAATGTTCTTTGTGGACCTTGATCCGAGTCCGACAAATAAAGACATTTTTAAAGTTAAACATATTAATAACGCAATTGTCACTATTGAAGCTCCAAAGAAAACCAACGACTTAATTCAATGCCACCGATGCTAACAATTTGGTGATACCAAATCCTACTGCAAACGGCCGTTTAAATGCGTGAAGTGCGGATTCGATCATCCTACCATAGAATGAAAAAAAAACTTAGAAACTCCACCAAAATGTGTCAATTTTCGGCAAAATAATACAGCAAATTATAAAGGTTGTCCTTTTTACCAAAGAATGCAACAGATACGCAACAATAACAACAACCAACAAAGTACATATGTTCAACCACGGAATACTCAATCTGCTCCAGAAAATTATAATTCAAACTACCACAGCACTAGTGGAGAAATCAGTTACGCTCAAGCAGTAAAAGGTAATACAACCAGTCCCGAAATGAGGTTTTTAGAGAGATTAGAACGTATGATGGACAAAATGTTTGACATGATGACAAAAATAATGGAAAAATTATGCAAATAGATCTTCGAATTGCAACATGGAATGCTAATGGAGCATCCAATCACACAAAGGAGATAGAAATTTTTCTTATAACAAATCATTTAAATATTTTACTCATATCTGAAACACATTTTACATCTAGAACACACTTCAGCGTCAGAGGTTACGATCTATTTCAAGCTAATCACCCAGATAATAAAGCTCATGCTGGATCAGCTGTTTTAATAAAGTCTAACCTGAAATTCGAGTCGCTTAGCCCAGTCATAAAACAATATATACAAGCTTGTGGTGTATAAGTTCAGTGTAATAATTACGAAGTTTCAATTTATGCCACCTAGACACAGTTTAAGTGCACAAAATTATAAAACGTTTTTCAAGACACTTGGTGGCAAGTTTATTGTAGGTGGCGACTATAATGCCAAGCATCCATGGTGGGGTTCTTGATTATCTAATCATAAAGGGAAAGAACTTTTTAAGTGCATCTATAAATTAGGGTATAAAACATTATCCACGGGAAGACCGACGTATTGGCCAACCGATAAAATTCGAGACTTATTAGAATTTTTAGTTTACTCAGGCATACCGGATACTCTTCTTGATGTCATAGATTCTGATGACCTTAATTCTGTTCATTCTCCTGTACTTAGTCTAGAGAACAAAATAACATTATATAAAGTTATTTTAAAACCTGTGTGGACATATGGCATAAAGCTTTGGGGAACGGCCAGTAATTCAAATATTGAAATATTGCAACGATATCAGTCTAAAACCTTAAGGAATATTTCTTCACAGGGATCTAAATGTACCTTTTGTTTTAAGTGACATTAATAGATTTAGCTCTAAGTATTTAAACAGACTAAGTAACCACCAAAACCCTTTAGCGATAGCGTTATTAGATGAAACAAATGAAATTGGAAGACTGAATAGGTTTCATGTATTAGATCTACAATATAGAAAATGAAGAACTTTTTACCTTAAGCAAATAATCTTTTTTTTATTTTTTTTATATCTGACAAACATATATGTGTGGGATTGGGAATTAACGGACGTAGTACTAGAAGTGGACGCAGATACTAAATAATACGACACTATGTTTTATGACCAAAGCGGACATACTGACTGATACAACTATGAGTTCGAAGGAATTGCTACGAATAGACAGTTGAAAACCTGACGCCAAACAGTGACGACTCACTTTTAACTTCTTATACTTTGAAATTCTTTTAATTTAAAATAAATAGATTAAACATCATTAAATGTTACTAAAATATTAAATAAACTAAATATTAATACCATAATATTAAATAAACTGAAATATTAATATTAAAACATAAATAATAAACCTAACGTGGTTTCATTAAAAACCCACATTATGGGGGCTCAACTAAAATTTTTCTAAGAAAGTGAAGTTCTATCTGTCCCGTTCGTGTTGAATTAAAGTGAATAATCTAGAAAATAAAGAACAATTAATGTGACTAAAAGGGGAATCACAACGTTTGAAAACGCAGTTACGAGTGAAGTAATATTCGAAGCCAAAAACAGACAAATGTATGTATAAGTATATAACGGTGTAGCAAACAGAAGAACGCCGACAGAAAGTAAAAAAAAGAAAGAAGTGGACAGTTAAGAACAAAAATCAGCGAAAAATAATTGTATTAAATTTTTTGTTCTTTCGTGTTAAACAAGTATACATACATATTCGTGACAGAGTGATGCAATATCTGAACTATACGGTTTTACTGTGTGTAAGAAAGAAATAGACATATTTGGTGAGAATTCATCGAGAATAGTGACGAATTGCGAAAATGAAAAAAAAAATAGCGCAAATTATACGTTATTTTAAATTATGTGCCAGCGAGTAAGATAACAACGATTCATGCAGAAGGTGAAGATATATGTAAGTTAGCGTGAAATAAGTGCAGCGACCAGGAATGCAACGAGTAAATAGGATAGCTGTGAAAGTGACAAGAATGAAGATCAAACGTTAATTTGAAACGGGGTGCTAACGAGTAAATCGAAGACCAGAAGAAAGAAGCATTCTGATTGGTGAAAGCTGAGTAATATTATTTTATATCATTGTGTTGGTTTGCAAATTTCAATTTAACGTATAGTTGATATATAGCGAAAAAAGAGTAAATAATTTTTTGAATTGGAATTAAAAGAAGAGTAAAGAAAGAATCTAATTGGAATTTTATGTATTTGTTTCGATAATAATTTTAAGAGTTGGAAAACGGATTTGAATTTGAATTAATTGATGTATATTGTTTTTGTTTCTTCTTTTCATTTTTTTCCTTTAAAGAAAACTTTCGAGAAAATTCTGAATATTAAATTGAAATTGAATTTGAAGTTTTGTTTAAGTTATTTTTAACATTAGATTACAATAATATTTAAATTTAATTTTATATTTTACTTTTTACTTTATTTGAACATATTTTTATATTACTTCTTACTTATTGCTTTATAATATTTAATTATTTTTCCTTAAAACATCAATCATTTATATACCATATACTTTTTGTAATTGGACAGTTTTTGATTTTACCTGACAATATGAATTTACCGGAAATTTTTGCTTTGACAGTTGACGGACTGAAGGATAAATAGACAGAAATAGGTTTGCCTACGAACGGACGTAAGGATGAGCTACGTGAACGACTTAGGACACATTTTGGCTTGAATGCACAGGATTCCGAATCCGAACATGATGATATGGGTTCGAAGTATATTCACGCTACGTGATATTGAGGATTCTCTCACTGCTTTTTGTGGTACCGATAATATTGAAATTAATAATTGGATTTCTGATTTTGAGGATAACGCTGAGGCGGTAAGCTGGAGTAATCTTCAGAAATTTATTTATGCTAAACAATTGTTGACAGGAGCTGCACGCATGTTCATTCGAAGTGAAAGAGGAATAAAAAATTGCATCTCTCTAAAGGAAGCTCTTATTAGTTAATTTGGAACTAAATTAGCTGCAATTGATGTACATCGCATATTGAAAAATCGTAGGAAAAGAAATGACGAGAGTTTAAAGGAGTACCTCTACACATTAATGGAGATCGGGAAACCTATCGAACTCGACGATGACAGCTTAATTCAGTATTTTGCGGACGTAATTCCTGATTCCAAATTCGGTAAAAGCATTTTGTATCAAGCAAAAAATATACAGGACTTGAAGGAGAAAATAAGGACATACGAGAAAATTCGGGGTTCCTCACAGGCGTCAACCTCTAAGATATCCTCGGATTTTAGGTACCCAGATCGGAACAAATCAACAAATAAATCGGGAGGAAAGTGCTATAACTGTGGAGACGTTGATTATATTGCTAAATACTGTAGAACAAGAAATTTTGAATGCTTTACATGTGGTAAACAGGGCCATAAATCATTTGAATGTACGACGAAACCTCAAAGACAGATTAAAAAGGAGGCGCATAATGATAACTCATGTATGGTGAGGAATGTTTTGAAGGCAGAACGAAATATTGATTCGACAGTGAGCTGCGTTTTGAAGAAGAATCGTATTTTCAAAGAAAGAATTTTGGATGGTCTAAAAATTTCGGCTATTATCGACACTGGAAGCGATATATCGATTATTAGATTAGATGTTTTTAAAAGGATGCGAAGTTGTAAAATTTTTAAAGGAAGCGAATGTTTTATAACAGCTGATTTCGGTGAGTTAACAACTTTAGGAAGCTTCGATAGGATCGTGAAGATTGATGGCTTTGATTTCAATATAAAATTTTACGTCGCCGAGAAATTCCCATATGAGGCTGCGATTGGCAACGACATTTTACATCAGACAGACATAATATTAACATCAAAGGGTGCTATCTTTTCGAAAGGGCAAAAGTTTGTACAGGAGAAACAAAGAGTTGACGATGATTTTGATGCGTTTTGTTCAACAGTCGTTGTTGAGGATGAAGATGAATTCCATTTATCACACTTACCAAAGGGAACAGCAGTGGAAATTGGAAAATTAATTAGCAGCTATAACCCAATTAATCGCAAACCATCTCCAATTAATATGAAAATTGTTTTGTCAGATGATATTCCTATATATCAGAGACCACGCCGTTTATCACTTGACGACCAGAGAATTGTTGAGCAACAAATAAAGGAATGGTTACGGGACGGCATTATACTACCAAGCACCTCCGAATATTCATCACCAATAGTTCTCGTTTCAAAAAAGGATGGCAGTAAAAGGTTGTGCTGCGATTTTCGAAAATTAAACGAAAAGATTATGAGGGATAATTTTCCAATGATATTGATCGACGATGTGTTGCACAGATTACAATCCGCTAAGATTTATTCTGCTTTAGATTTGAGGAACGGTTTTTTCACGTACCGGTTGATGAAAAATCTAGAAAATTCACATCTTTTGTAACACACAATGGCCAGTACGAATTTAATTATGTACCATTCGGAATTTCTAATTCCCCAGCGGTATTTTCGAGATTTATTTTTTCAATCTATAGAGAATTGATTCAGGATGGCACAATAGTAATATACATCGATGATATAATAATTCCATCTCGTGATGTAGAAGAGGGCATTGAAAAATTGAGAAGAGTACTGCGTGTAGCGGAAGAATATGATCTAAGAATCAAATGGGAAAAATGCCAATTTTTAATGAGCAAAGTCAATTTTCTAGGATATATAGTGGAAAACTCAACCATAAGACCATCAGCAGAAAAGACTGCGGCAGTAGCAAACTTTCCTGTTCCAAAGGACAAGAAGTCGCTTCAACGCTCCTTGGGCCTCACATCTTATCTCAGGAGATTTGTGTGTGACTACGCGTCAATTGCGAGACCGTTATCCGATTACTGAGGAAAAACGAAGATTTCAGAATGGAGGAAGTCCAGATGGTAGCTTTTAAACAACTAAAGGAATGTCTGATGAATGCGCCCGTTTTAAATTTATATAACCCTAACGCTCTTACTGAGGTGCACACGGATGCATGTATGTACGGCTACGGAGGTGTGTTGCTTCAAAAGAGTGCAGATGATCAGCTTTTACATCCGGTAGAGGATATGAGTTGTAAAACAACCGATGCACAGAGAAAATATCATTCCTACGAACTCGAAGTGTTGGCAATCATAGAAGCATTAAAAAAGTGGAGGGTGTACCTAATGGGTCATAGAATAAAGATAGTAACAGATTGTAACGCGTTTGCGATGACCATGAAGAAGAAGGACGTTCCATTAAGAGTGTCTAGGTGAGCCATGTTTCTGCATGAATTTGACTTTGCCATAGAGCATAGATCTGGTAATAAAATGCGGCACGTTGATGCTTTGAGCAGATTTTCTTGATTGTTGTCGGATGACTCGATAAAGCATCGACTCAAACAAGCACAGATGCAGGATAACTGGGTTGAGACCATTAGAAATATCCTTGAGAAGAACGATTATGAGGACTTTTATTTGAAATATGGGTTAGTTTATAAGGACCCGAATCAAGAACTCGTTGTTATACCAGAAAATATGGAAGAGGAGATAATTCAGAGTATACACCGAAAGGGCCATTTTGGGATAAAGAAAACACGTGAATTGGTGGAGAAGGTAAACAAAGTCGTGCGTAGCTGCATACAGTGCATAACTACAGAATCAAAAACAGCAAAACCCGAAGGACTTCTAACCTCAATTGACAAGTCGGATAAACCATTAAGGAAATACCATATTGATCATATTGGACCCATGGAAGAGACCAAAAAACGCTATAACCACATTTTAGTGGTAGTTGATTCATTTTCCAAATTCGTTTGGTTGTACCCGACGAAGAGCACTGGGTCGGAGGAAGTGATTGCTAGACTTCAGCGTCAATCTGCGATTTTTGGAAATCCAGAAAGGATTATTTCACGTCCAATTTGTTTCAAAAATATTCCGAGGAAAACAGTATTCAACACTTACTAATTACTACAGGAGTCCCTAGAGGAAACGGACAAGTCGAGCGAATAAACAAAATAGTAGTGTCCGTGTTATCGAAAATGTGTGCAGAAAATCCCCAGCAATGGTATAAACATGTTGACAAGGTACAACAGTGTATAAACAACACTCCTCCACGAAGTACGAAATTCTCACCATTTAGGATTCTTACTGGAAGTGAAATGAGAATCAACCCGCAAGACAATATTAGAAAATTAATCGAAGAATTCGCTATAAAAGAATTAGATGAACAAAGAGACGAAATTCGAGAGAAGGCCAGATCAAAAATAGCTGAAATCCAAGCGGAAAATAAGAAATCTTCCAACAAGAAGAGAGTTGAATCGCCTACATACAAAGGGAATGAATTGGTGGCCATAAAGCGGACGCAATTTGGAGCAGTTCTCAAGTTAAAGTCAAAATACCTTGGCCCATATAAAGTTATTAGAAGTTTGAAACATGATCGGTACCAGGTGGAAAAACTTGGTGAAGGCGAAGGCCCAAAGAGAACCAATACTGTAGCTGAGTACATGAAAAAGTGGAACCCATCATTCGGGACGAATGATCGTGCAGGATGGCCGAATGTGGGATTGGGAATTAACGGACGTAGTACTAGAAGTGGACGCAGATACTAAATAATACGACACTATGTTTTATGACCAAAGCGGACATACTGACTGATACAACTATGAGTACGAAGGAATTGCTACGAATAGACAACGAACATTTTTTGACTGACTTGACACGCCGAAACAGTTGAAAACCTGACGCCAAACAGTGACGACTCACTTTTAACTTCCTATACTTTGAAATTCTTTTAATTAAAAATAAATAGATTAAACATAATCAAATGTTACTAAAATATTAAATAAACTAAATATTAATACCATAATATTAAATAAACTGAAATATTAATATTAAAACATAAATAATAAACCTAACGTAGTTTCATTAAAAACCCACATATGTACAGTGGTGGTCACGAATTTAAGACACGTCATATGACTGATTTAGTTGTGATAATATTTACAATCCTGTAATATCAAATTTGATATTCTTTATTCTTCTATATACCCTGTAATATTAAGAAAAAGTGCCATTATTTTATTTTGTTTCTTTTTACATTTTGTTGCTTTTTGGTCATATTATTGTAAAAACGTTTATTTGGAACTGGCCACGAATTTAAGACATTTCAGATATATCTGGTTTTTAAGCGATTTTTTGGTGTTTTTTGAAGCTAAACGGTGAGCAACGAATGTTTTATTTTATTTTATGTTGGAATACATAGAAATATTTAATTATAAATGGTCAGAGGTACTTGGAATACCGATGCCGAGCGAAAACTGATCCAACAATTAAAATTTGATGAAAAAATAAAAATGGAGATATCCAAGCTGCTTAAATGTTCTAGATGCAAAATTTACAACGCGCTGGAACACATCAAGCAACATGGTACCATCAAAAATGTCAGACAGCAACCTAGAGCCCGAAAAACCACACCATAAAGTAGCTGCTAATAATCCTTTCACGAGCTCAAGTAAAATAAAGAATAAAATTGTATTGGATTTTGGTATCGATATGTCGTCTAGGGCAATAAGAAGATGTCTAAATGAGAAAAACTTGCGTGGGTGTATTGCACAACGTAAACCACTTGTGTCAAAAAAATATCAAATACCGACTAGCATTTTGTCTTGATCTATATAATATGTAAATAAAAATTCTTAACTAAATATAGGTAGCAAAATATTATTAATTTTTCTTCCTAATATTACTAAAATCTTAAGAAAAATATCATGGACCTAAAATATTTTTGTTAAGATGTAAAAATTATCGCAAATGTATTTATACGTAAAATGTCGTGTCTTAAATTCGTGGCCACCACTGTATATGTATATATAGTTTATTAAACTTACTGTAGTTTAATAACATATGTGATTGTTTTAACAAATTTGCTAAATATTGTAAAAAAGATTGTAAATAAAAGTAAATTAAAAAAAAAATTTGTTTTTTAAATGTGAAATTTTTGTTTAATGTCCGAATTCAATTAGAATTTCAAATGGTAATTTATCGTACTTAAGCTTTAGTTTTTATGTTTTCGTCATCTATATGTATGTAGCTTTTTAATGTTAAAAAATTAGCTGCCGGATTTTGCCCAAACGATTTTCATTTCTTTTAGAGTTTAACATGTCCATTACAAGAAAAGAGCTTGGCGTAATGAAAAACAACTAACTAAGAAAACTGATGCTGTTGTTAAACGCGCTGTTGCTAAGATTGGTATTAAGAATGATGAAACGGATAGCTATTACAGAAAAGTAAGGCAATCTGCTCGAATGTTTGTATGTATTTTAACGAAAAAGTGGGCGCAAGCCAGTCGAACAAGGCTCACGTTCGAAGGTAAAAATAAATATTGGTGTTGAAGCGACTTCAACCATTTTTTATATTATTTATTTAATTTCTTATTTTAATTTCTTTATTAGTCATTAATTTATTTAAAATCGATTATTTTAGTTATTTCTTTCTTATTTGAATATATGTACATTTCATATAATTTCTTTAAGTGTATTGGAAAGTCATTACTTTTAAACTTAAGTAAAGCTTTTACTCTCATTTAAGTAGCGTTGAGTGATTTATCATTGTTCTTTATCACTGTTTCTTTGTCATTGCTTCTTACTTAAATGTATATGTTAACTAAATTCTTTTAAATCATATTTGTATCATTACTTAACAAACGTTTAGCTAATCACAGCAGCAAGAAGCTGTAAATTCCTTTTTTTATATAATAAAACAGCAAGAAGCTGTATAATAAATTTTTAAGTTCTAAGAAGAACACCCTGCCTTTTTAATAAAAAGGATAATTTAACTCTGGGCTAAGAATCGAGCCCACAATTGGTTAGAAGGGTACTTTAATATTCCACGTAAATTTTCTTCATCATCTCGTGTTGAAGAATGCTTGGATGGACCTTCGACCTCCAATTATGGCAGGCCTTCTAAGGAATTTTTATATAAAACTGAGAGAACAAAGCGTTGTTCCTTTAGTAGAGACTTGGTCGGCAGAAGAACTGACTTTTGCTGCTGGAACAAGTCTTTATAAGTCTGGGAAACGAAGTGCTGCAAGCGTAGTCAAAACTGTAGATTATTCTCCCTCTAAAGCATTAGAAATAAAAAATGAGCTTTTCTCCTTCACAACCAATCCCTTACACAAATGAGGAGGCGTTAGCTTTGTATGTCGATACGCGCATGACGCTGATATTTGCCATTCATACCATAAAGTTTTGGCTGCCAAAGAAGATTGTTATCCGAGTGGTGATCTTAGAATTACTGAATTATCGACAGAGATAACTCTTTAAAGTTTGGTAGATCACACTGCTAAAAGGCTCTTAAAACAACAAAAATAATGTAAATCTGTAGAGCTTACTTTGTTCTATAAATGGGGATATGATGGAAGCAGTGGCCATTCGCGCTATAAGCAAGTATTCAATGAAAACAATGTAGATGTAACAGATGAACATTTATTAGCAATTGGTATGGTTCCACTTGAACTAAAAGAAGATAACAAACTTTTAATACTTAATTCTTAAGGCAGGCGTGGAACTTCACCCATTTAAAACTTTTGAATAAAAATTAGCCTATAATTCCACCCACACATACAGAAATACGGTATGAAAATTTTAGGAAAATCGGTTCAGTCATTTTGACGTCTTTAGGCTTCAAACAGACCCCCCAAAAAACAAATTTACATACATACGCACACTCATACACACACACATATACATTTGATTTTTTTCTCTCTAATTGTTTATTTTGATGAAATCAAGAAACGTACCAAGTTTCATGTCGGTACGGCTTTGCAAAAGCGAATTATAACTTTTGTACGCCTAGATTGAGCATTTGGACCACTGTGAACCGTTGATATTTCTTCTCATGGCTGAAAATCGAAAATTATTCATATTTATGTGGGCATGACCTTCTCTGATATGCTTTTGCTTTAAAACATTAAATTAAAAAAATGGAAAAAGAATGTTAAATGCTCACATTTAAAAATGTTATGCGTACTCCGCACACTATCGGAAATATTGCATCACTTTCACCATGCATTCACTAAGAAAAATCGATTAATTATTCCCCCTACATACAATGCTATTGATACTGTGTTAGATAGACCGGTTGTAGGAATAATGTATGAACGCTGACATGATAATCCCATTACTGTTTATTATTCGTAAATCAACATGTTGGCCAAAGATGTAAAAGTCAATTGTGTGTTAAGCTTACAACTTCCGTCAGTAAGAGGAAGATTGAATTCAATTTCCTGATTTGAATAATTAATGAGTAAAAGAATAACAGAAAGCAGCAAATTCAGTAACATAGGCAAAGGGATGGCTTTATAAAGATGACTGAAACATGTTTACTTGTTTATAAGCTTAAACTACTGAGTAAATAATAACAATAATGATAGAATTATAATAAAGAAATAAAAAGCAATAAAATAGAATAATAACCTTTGTCCTTAACATTATCTTATCGATTCATAAATTAACTTTTATCGATAAATTTATACCAAATTAAAAAATGGAATTAATTTGTGAATGTAGACATATTTCTGCATTTAACCCTTTCACGACCATTAGGCCATGAGAGGCAAAGTTATCATTTGGTCTCTTTAGGATGATTCATTAGAGATCCAAAAGATATATTTTGGAACCAAATTACCAATAGTGGCTTTCTGTTTTTTTCTTGGGACATATACAGTTGTGGCCTTATAATTGAAACGGCTTAGCAACATGCATGTTTCTTAATTTGTTTTACAGTTTTCACTGTGTACCTGGGATCAAAGGCTTTTTTTGGAGGAAGTCTTACATATGTTTTTCCATCAGATTGGGACAAATTGAACTCATATTCGTCACTCCAGAGAACTCTGTTCCAGAAACATCGTTTCTAATTATAAGGCCACCACTGAATGCCCCAATGGTCGTTAAAGGATATAATTTATATAAATTTTTTCATTCGCTAAAATTAAGAGAAAAGTAATTGCTTCCAGTATTTGAGGCACTAAGATTCATTTCTTAATAAAATGAAGTATTTGCTACAATATAGAAGTGAAATTTCTAAATTTCAGTAAAGTTCCAAGGGTTTTTCATCTGTATACAAATCGAATTCAAATAGGTAACCAGTATCCATTTCATTGTGTCCCTTAAATTTTATCATGTGCTCATCGTTAGGTTGTTTTTTGCTGAAAGCATCTTAAATACCTACGTTGTTGCAAGGTGCTCCATATCTTTTTCCCCTCACCAGTAATCTCTAAATTACCGCAAAATATGAGAACCCATAGAGAATTCTCGACAATTTTTATCGGATTATCGAATTAATTTTTCCAATATTTCTTGTATGAATACATCAAATTTTATAGTTAAAGAGAATACTTGAAAGGAATACATCTGAAATAGGAAAAACTTTCGGAATGTATGCTCTCTGGCCATATTTAAAAACAGGTTAATCATTTCTAAGTGGTACAGAGACAAGTTTAATTGCAAATGTTAAAGAATTCTGGTAAAAACTCTGATTTTAAATAAATTTGCCATGAAAAGTTTCTCAAAAAAAATCTGTAGTTCAGAGTCGACTTTACACACATAACCGAACTGCAGTATTGTAATGACCAAATATGTATGTATGTATGCAAGTATATTAGGAGCTTAACCCTTCATTGCATCGTGATGGAAATTTCCATCATAACGTTTTTTAAAGAAAAAAAAAAGAATGGAAACAGTGTGGTAAAAATTGCTTGATGTCGGCAACATCTCACATTAGTAGTTCACTCACTGAATTGTATTGTTAAGTAAAAAAAGGGAATTCTCCACAAATACGTTGGTTTTGTTTTATTCCACTGCTATTTGGTAAAGTGTGCAAAAACTTAAGTACTTTTTGTGTTTTTTAAAGAAGGTCGGACGAAATTTTTTAAAATAAAAATCGAAAATGAGTGGAAAAAAGTTAGTTCTAAATGTTTTAGTAAAATTTTTTACAATTTTTTTTTAAATATCAATTATTATTTCAAAAAACTCTATGATGGAAATTTACATCATTATGCACTAGCTGTATTTATAATGTATTGCAAAAACTTATTTGTTATAAACTACAAAATAATGTTTTTTTTTAGAAATATTTAAATGAAAAAGATATTGTAACGTTTCTGGCTCAGGTTGAAGACGGTTTGCTATCAGAAGATGGTGTTGATGTTGAAAATTCTGATGAAGAGCTGTTGAAATTGCAAAAGTGTTGCAAGAGGAAAACATCCAGGATAATGTAGAGGACGAAGTCGAAGAAGACGATGCTATAGATGATCAGGAATCCTCTCGAACAGCTGAAGCATTGCCTTTATCTCAAGCTACTGGATTTGATAAAACCAAAAAAGAAAAAATTAGCATAACCTGTCCATTTGTTGTCCAAGAATACAATAAACACATGGGAGTTGTAGACCTTATGGACAGCTTTCTGGGAAAAAAACCACATTATATTAAGGTCAAAAAAGTGGTACTTGCGAATTTTTTTTCATTTATTTGATCTTGCAGTTATAAATTCTTGGGTAATTTAAAAAAAAATGATGGGGAAAGAAATTTGCCTCAAAAGGATATACTAACTTTGAGTCAATTTAGAAATGAGTTGGCCTGTGTTTTATGCAATAAAGAGACGAATTCCAAGCGCGGGCGTCAAAGCAGTTCAATTGAGCAAGAACTGTGTTCAAAGAGAAAAAGAGGTTGTACAACTCCTGCAACCACAAAAGATATTAGAAAAGATGGTTTTGAACATTGGCCAAAAGTACGAGGATCACTCAGATGTAAATATCCAAATTGCAAAGGCTATTCGACAATATTTTGTAGCAAATGTGGAGTAAATTTATGCCTCAATAAGAACAATAATTGTTTTTCAATTATCATGTGGAATAAAAATAATATAAAAAGCTATATTTTATTTTGTGTCTTCTTTGTACTGAGCTAAACATGTAAATTTGCATGTTGATGGAAATTTCCTTCATATGAGTTTTTACTAATTTTCTGCTAATTACTTGAACTAAATATTTTTTTTAATACTTTTTCCTTATTTCACGAAAAAATAAAAAATCATGCAATGAAGGGTTAAACAATCGATCTTACTACTTTGAACTGTTTTTATTTTGATAGGGTCCTTTAAAATCAGTTAACGTCGATAGGTGTTTAAAAATTTTTTATACATTTATTTTGCACATTTCAATAAGCACATAAGGGCTCCGAACTTTGGCAGTTAACATGGGCGTTATCAACTTGTTTAAGCTACATCCGGTGAATCATTTATTCGGTTTATTTTGTAAATCACCGTGGACTACCATATGCAACGACTTGTGTTCGCTCAAGCAGTTGACAACTGACCCTAATTTTCATCGAAAAATCATCTTCATCGATGAGGCGCTTAATACATACATACAAGGAGCTTTCTATTTCCATGAATAGTTTCCTTGATCTCTTGGAACTCAAATCTTGTAAGCTCTGAAGATGCAAAAACAATAGCAGTCGAATCAGTCATATTATTGCAAAACTTAGGAGTGGGCATGGTCCACAAACAGGTTGCCTTTCTCAGCTCAATTATGTCGCCATTTAAGTTTCCTTATAGAAACCCATGGTATCAGAAATATACAAGGTAGTTTCAATCAAAATATTTTTCATAAAATAAGGTTTTTTGAAGTTTTATAAACAATACATGTAGCGTTACCACATTTATAATTTTGTTGTATATTCTCAATAAATTATTTATGAAAAATGTGTAATTTATAATTTTGTATATTTATGTACGAAAAAATGTTCATCCAAGATAAAACCTTTTAACAATTTTTATATCTAAATTTATATTAGATAAGTCCAACAAGTTTAACACGTAATTTAGACTAGTATTTAAAGAATTTCCTTAATTTTAAAAAAATTGAAAATGGGGGAAATTTAAAATTAATATGGTAGCATTATTTTAACGAAAACGTCAAACTCCTTAAGCATGTCAGATAGTGAATTTGAAAAAATAAAGAGAGAATGAAACTACCTCCTATATTTCTTATACCATGATAGAAACCTGAAGAGAATAAATTAGTTTAAGTGTGGAATCAAAATTTTCCAAATATTTTTTTATGCAAAGCCGTTAAGTTTTCTAAGCCCCTTTGTGCTAAATCATTTACTTTGTTAAGGTAATCTGCACTGTTCCTAACCTTCTCTTTTCACTAACCGATCCTTCTATTGTTAATTTAATTGACGTCTAAAGCATACATCTTTGATTTAACTTAATTGAGAAATTTGAATTTATGGAAATGGAGCAACGAACCACTACCATCATTTTGTTTTAATTCATTCCCCCTTTTTATTTCTTTTCATTGGACATACAACGTCCATAAACTGTTGTGTCCGAAGTATTTACGTTTGGCCTTGAGACAAAGTTAAAGATTGTGAACTCAACTGAAGAAATTAAATAGTCTGCCAAGTACTGAATGAGCAATTTATAGGCATTGACAAGTGAATACAACTAAAAAATATGAAGACAAGTTAATGACCGGATATTAAATAAATTGCACTTGTTTTCTACTCAATGAGTGATTTTGTCGTGTATATTTCTGTCTTTATTTTTTAGTTGTAATTTAATCATTAAGGAATTAGTAAGAATATTTAAATTGTTCGAGACCATCCTTTAAATACTTAATAATACTTAATAAATTTATTAAATCATTTTATATTTAATACGTGTTACGTGTAAAACAGTTATAAATAATACATGTATGTCGACAATAAATTGAAAATAACTTCTAATGCACTATTATAAACTTTAATTGTGTTAAAGCTAAACAAACTAAAATAAAAACAATTAGTTTTTATTCGTTATTACTGCATATATCGATTTCTATGAAAAATAAATAAATAATTTCAATAAAATTGTATACAATTGTAAAAAGGAAAAAAAGAAAATTTAAAAATTTTATAAAAATTTTTTCTATGTTTATTATTTCTAATAATTTGCACTCAATTTCATTCAATTAAAAGTCTATACACAGCACATTGTGTTACAAATAGACCAAAAAATACAACTAAAAACAAAATTGAAATCCAATTTAATTAAAAAAATTAATTACGAGACAATAAACCTTTAAAACCATTCAAAAAATGGAAAAAAATAAATGTAACCGGAAATGAATTAGCCATGCTTTATTAGAATAGCAAAAATATGTCATTGTTAGACAGGCACTGTAATGGTTTATTTCAGGAGTGAGAAAGAAATAGAAGGAGGGTTCACTCATACAAAATTTGTAGTCCATCATAAGCAGATTAAGCCGATAATATTTTTAAAATAATAGTCGCTACACTAGTTCTACACTTTGTCTTTCCGCTGCGTATCTTTAAGAAAATGAAAAATCTAGATACTGGTGTTTTGCTTTTACATCGCTTAACATTAAAATTATAAACAAAAGCTACAAAAACAAAACAATGCAGTAAACAAACCTGTTTACAAATTATCGTACTGCTTAATATAACAACAAACACTAGCATAAAAAATGGTAAACAAGTAAATAAAAATGCACAAACAGCACTACAAGAATAAATGTAAACAACGATGTTTACGTTTATAGGGATTTCGAGAAGGCGAAGTCATGAATAATAGCCTTCAAGAACATTCATCAGACTGTTTACTCTGCCATATACTCTTAAAAGCCAAGGCAAAGCAGGCGACTGAGTGAGTGAAGTTCCGTCAGTCTTGTGTGAAGACGTGGTGTATTTGAAGAGAGTTATCGTGGTTTGAAGATTTCCGTTACAAAGATTAGTCGAATAATTGTCGAGTAATTGTTATTGTTTATGCAAAGGGAATAACAAAGAAAATCAATTTTTGTTGTTCTTGTTGTGAACAGTGGCACACAAATTTATTTTTCTTATTTTACTTGCAATCTACGAGCTCATATTTCAAAAGGTAAAAACGTAACAGTATGCTATGTGATCAAGATAATCATATATTCTCTGTACAGTAATAGAAGGATTGTCATGTTATGTTTTTATTGCCTATAAAGGATTTGTTTCTCTAGCAACTGCCACACGTCACGTGGCTTTTAAAATTTTGTAGGGAATTTCTAAAACGTTCAAAAAGCCAAGCGGAAAATATCTTATTAAAGGTACTACATTGCTTTGGCCGCTGCTTGCAGAACAGTACAAAAGTTAAGAATCAATCAATCTATTCATAAATACGTCACTTTCAGAATAATAGAAAATGCATTCAAGTCCTTTCTGCATGGAAAGGATACCTCAATTGGCTTCAACTCATCTGAAGTAATTTAAACAAAACTTAGAACAAATTCATCCAAGTCTTTTAAGAAAATGCTGTTTTCAGATAGAATATGCTTCAACCCACTTATTTCTTATTAAATTAGAACAGTATAATGTGGGTATTTTTTTATTCATTACACCTCTTGGAATATATGTCTTCCACAAACCATTTCCATCTTATCCGATTGACTGCTGTTATTTATGCGGCTTCCCATGTAAGATTATACTTTCCTAGATCTTGGAGTATCGAACGTCTCCAGGTGTTCCTTGGCCGACTTCTTGAGTGTTGATGATTCCACTCAAGTGCTATTCTTGTTATGCTGTCAGTATTCTTTTTGAGAGTATGACCGATCCATTTCCACGTCTTACATTTTATCTGCGTTATTATAGGTTCCTCGTTGGTAAGGTCAGAGTATTTAGCAAATGATTCCGAGCCACATGTTAATGAATACCTGTAGGTTTTGCGTGATGGTGTTCGATACTAACCATGTTTCACTTCCGTACAATAAGGTCGATTTTACACATGCGTTGAATATTCAAGCTCGGTTCGTGTTTCTCGTTTCTTCACATTGGCTGTAGTCGTCCTAACGCCGCTCTCACTTTATTGAGCCTGTTGATTATGACTTTTTTCTGCACCGACATTTGTTGGCAGATAGCAGAAGCTATCCACGTATTCGACTGCTTGGCCTTCTAATATGATGTTGTCTCATGGCTTTAGTTTTCGTTTCGTGTCCAACATAGCGTCCTATTCCTTCTAAATCCTATAGTTTTGTTTGAAAGTAGACTAATATCATCCGCATAAATCATATCCTTGAATTGGCGTGAGAGACTCCATGTTAATACTCTCCTCACAGAACAGGCTTTGCTCATGATATCATCCATCACGGTGGGGAATAGCTTAAGTGATAGAGGGTATCCTTGTTTTACTCCAGTGTTTGTGTGTAATGGTTGACTTATATTGTTGTTGTTAAGAACCGAGAGTTCTGCATATTGGACTTTATTAGAGAATTAATAATAATAATAATAATTACTCCAACACTGCATCCACTTACAAAACTCTGATGATTTGTATTATCTTCTGGGGTACTCATTTTCTTTTCAATGCTATGGTGTGTGTATACAAGAGAGTCAATTTTAGCAAGTTCTTAATACTTGGATTTAGCTTCACTTTCTCATTACATTGGCAGATTTAGTGTTTTTTCTTCGTAGATACTATTAGAACTGCAATGTTTTTATTGATTTTAAATTTCATTCATTTGTTTCGCTCGTATATTGTAGTCTGATGGCAAAGCTGACAATGATTGCAATTTGAGACCATTTTTCTCAACAATAATATTGAAGTACTGTGTTGCTACTACGAAATTAGCCTTTTAGTGCCAATCTGCCAAACAATTTGGTTTTGGAAATTTTTGCATTGAAGAACACAATGTGGAATTATAAACGTTTCAATAGATATTATTATTTCCATTGTTAGTATGGAACAAACTAACCGAGCTGTCAGTCAACACGTCACAGAGTCTGAGTCTGTTGTTTCCAAACAACAATTTTAGACAATGCTTTGACAGAGTAGCACATAACAAAAATAAACTCGAAATATAAAGAAAAACCACTGAAAGACGAAATAAAGAAAGAAAATAACTGTAATTGGTAACAGGAAACAAAATATAATCATTCATACAGAGAGAAAGAGAATTTTAGCACGGAATATATAAAAACGTAAAACTGGAGAATAAATATTGAAATTGACACAACAACGGAACAACGGACACAACAACGGAATTTGTTGCACTAGAAGTATTTTAAGTGGAAAATGAAAACTAATCCTTGAAAAACAACAAAATTAAATAAAAAACTTAATTATTTATTTATTTGTCTTTTTAATTAGAATACAATCATAAATTTGGTTATAATTATTATGAGCTGAGTAACTAAGACTTTCTGTTCGGTGTAGTTTGAGAATCGAACCCATGACCCTCACGCTAATAGTCCAGCACACTAGACAATCAGATCGTCCAGAAAACTTAATTATAATAAAATGAACTTTTGAATATTTACATAAGCAATATTTTCCTAGTCTCATCTGAAATTGATATAATACGGTATGTTTATACAGTGGCCAGCGTATTTCAGAAATAGATTTTTTCTATTGAACAAACTGCTTATATGACTAAACCAGGAAACTACGTTCTTCGAACTCGACCGTATGTATGGACAGTCAAATCAAAGCGTTTCAGAAGTTGCATGGACTTTCTACACTGTATGCGTCGACACAACGTCCGTCTCTGCGGAATTCCAGACCACTGTGACATAGAGGGGAACGAAAACTCGGACAAACTGGCACGGAAGG
Source organism: Sarcophaga subvicina (assembly GCA_936449025.2). Taxonomy (NCBI): domain Eukaryota; kingdom Metazoa; phylum Arthropoda; class Insecta; order Diptera; family Sarcophagidae; genus Sarcophaga; species Sarcophaga subvicina. The sequence continues at coordinate 89,465,802 of OW388080.2, forward strand.
GATCGGAGATGTTTGAGGCATAGACGACAGTGCGCCCCTACAAAAATACTTGCTTAAATTGGAACAAGCAGAATGGAATTCAATAAACCAAACTGAAACTGCCAGCATGTGGAAGAAACGGGATTGGTACAACTCCTTTTACGCTTCAGAACATAATTCTTCGGTTTTTGGGTTTTAGAACCTTTGAAGTCCTGTGTATGGTTTTGAACGTGACACTAAGAGTTATTCTAACCCACCACTAAGGGATCATGACAAAGGGGTTTACCTTACACTGTGTAACACAATGGCTCATATGGGCCGCCGCATCTCAAAAAACTAGGAAAAAAAATTGCCAAATAACAAGCAATATTTTAAAATTCCATAGAGTTTACTTTCCGGTAAATTTTTTAATCTCATTCTGTAATGAATTCTAAATTTTTTAAGCCCTTTTTATTCTCTTAAGAAACATAAGGATGTTTCAAGTTATTTATATTTTTTGTTTTATTTTCTTTAAGGGAACTTTTTCAGCAAACTGATAGAAGATAGCAAGATGCAAGGTTTGCTAACCGTCACTGTCTATAAGAACACCCTCAGTTAACATGTCTTTGCTGTAGTGGCGAGGAACATATTCCAATTGATTTTTTGCCAAGACGGACTAATCTTTTAAATCAGCAATACAGCACAATATTTTCATTTAAAGTCGTTTTATTTTTCTTTTAAGAGGACAACAGGACAAAAGAAAACTTGTTTAATATACCGGATATAAATATTTACAATTATTTACTGACATGACCACAAACAAAAGTATCAGGCACGGTCACTTGTAAAGGTATTGTATATGTGGGACTGAACAAAGCAAAAATAAAATTTGCTGTTGCATGTTATCGGTATGTTACACTATAGAATACAAGCAACAAAATAAAAAGGGAAAGTTCTAAAGAGTGACAGGAAATGATTAACATTGACACAGATTGTACTTCCTGAGCGTGACAGTCACCCTTTCCCAATGGTTATAAAAAAATAATTATTTTATTTTGATGAACAAAAATTTTTTTTAAAAAAAACAAACAAACAACAGTTCATCTTCCGTTTAACAACCCACAATAAAACACAACAAACTATTGTTGCTGAGACAGCAAAACAATCAAAAAATTGCAAAAATTACGTGTCATCAAAAATTTCCAAATATCGTAAAATTTTTAAAATTTTAACACAGAAATAAAGTTAAAAAATCGATTTCTCAAACCTATTTTATCCTATTTTATGTATGCGTGTGTGTATTTTATGTTTGCAATTCAATGAAGATCAAAATGAAAACACTAAATATGTATTAATATAATAAGTTCACGTCATCCTTTTAAAGAATTCGATTTGAATAGAATTTCGGTTCCATCCAAATCAGGCTAAAATAAGTGGGTAATTCTAGGCGCAGAAATAATAAAATTGTTTTAACAAAATGGGTGTCCTGTCCGTAGAAAGTATCGCACGATAATTTGTGGATGAATGGGTGTGTGAACAAATAAATGAAGAATTTGAGACGATTCAAATCCACATTACATCCCAGGGCATTCAATGCATGCCGAAAAAGTCACTGCTTGGTCTGCATTTGAGCTTGACAATGTCATTATTCCAGAGCGTCATTATAATGATTCAGTCAGGATTACGACCTACCTTCCCACACCAATTATGTTGTGTGTGCTATTTTTTACATGAGCGGCTTCACCCACAGTTTAAAGTCGACACCAAACGATAGATTTTTGAATATTTTTCAAGGCAATTTTATTTGTTCTCAGAGTTTTTGCCAGAAATCCGCTTCATATACTACTCACCAGGCAAAAAATAACGTTCACTTTTCATTAAACATTTCAAGAACGCGAAGAATTTTGTATATAATCCGGACTAAGAGCTAGTTATTAATGAGTCCCCAACTTTTCCTCTGTTTTTTTTTTTTTTTGTTTGTTATTCCTAACAAAAAAATAACATTTTGCAATGCCATCAAATTAGAGTTATTTGTGAGATAATTTCGTCGTTATAATGTAATATTTTCCTTCAGCGGCCATATTCGATGGTTAAGAGCGGAAGGGTTTATAAACTGCACTGTTTAATTATTTGACAAAGGCGGCCTTTTTTTTATCAAATTCTTGATTAAAACAAATCAAAAAGTAGGCCTAATGCCACATGTTAAAAATACCGAGAGCATAAAAAAATTAATTTTGTTTACTTTGATCCCGACCTTCTATGCGATGGATATAAATTAGGTTACTTACATACATACATAATTGCTCAATGCAACCCTTCAGTCAGAATTACGACCAGAGATCAGCAAAGAATCGTTTTTTCGCTAATCATAAGTACTCATGAAATTTTGAGTATGAGTGAGTCAAAAGTATTGAAATTTAACTACTCTGATTCATTCGTACTCACTACAACATTGATTTATAAGTATATGTTGCAATGAGTATTAGTTGACAACGTTGATATCAAACTCATAACACTCGAAATATGTTTGATTCATATGCCTATTCATTCAGATTCATAAATTTAGAAAAATACTTATAATACTTATAAATGATTCGAGTGAAACATTCGAAGCATTCATCAAAATTTATAGTCTTTGTTGTTGTTGCATTAACAAAAAAGGAAAAAGAAAGAGACAAAGACAGCAAGCAAAGCAAACACACAACCTTCTAGTAAGTATAGTAGTGATAGTACGCGAATCATACTTATTTTATGATTCTTGTAAATGTTGAGTCATTGAGAGTAGAAATTAACAACATCATGCGTATGATTACCATGACTACTTCTAATTTTGAATATGAGTAGTATGAGTATAATATTAAAATAAGTATGAATACGTATAAGTGTCAGAAATTATGAGTATGATTCGAATCTTCTCACATTTTTGAATACTCATTGCTTATCTCTGATTACGACCTAGTTTCTCACGCCACTTATTTGGTGTGTATTATTTTCTACACGAGTGGTGAGACCTACAGTTTACAGTCGACTCCGAACGACAAATATTTGTGAAACTTTTTAATGCAATTTTTTTTTCAGAGAGGAAGTCGTCGAAGTGATATTTTTTCAAATTTTGTTTATTTGTATACGTCAGACCTCGGGTTTGAAGTATGGCCTCACGTCTAGTAAGCCAAATTGGGTTATATTTACAAAAAATCTTGTCCATATTGCAGTTGACCAGCAATATACATACATGTCACGATTGCGATTGTAGTCCATTGTGAGCAAAATCGGTAACTTTCGAATATTTTACATATTTTTATAATTTCCATAGTCTTTCACCCTTTCCGTTCAATCATCAACATGTCATGAATCTTCAAGTCGTTTCAAGTGTATCAAGCCATCTACTGTGCTTGTACGGTCACACAGAGAGTTAATTATTCTGCTTTTTACGACTTAAATGTACTGTTGTCTCAGAGGCTTGATCAGGGTTGACATTCCCTTTTTCTATTTTTTTCAATAAAACTTAAAGATGTCTTTAGACAAATGCAGCATTTCCTAGCTAAGAAGCAAGAAATTCCAAAAGTCAAAAGGCTTATTGACTTATCCACTTAGATAATTGACCATAGAAAAAAGAAAATAATTCTGCAGTAAATAACATTTTGATCCAACTTAGACTACGGCAAAGATAATACCCGTCTTTCATTTACGCTTATTCTTATACTTGGTCTCTGACATTAATTCAAACTAATGAACTCCCACACTCAGTGTGTTAATTTCATTATAATTTTACCCTTTGATGATTTTATGTTAATTATTACATATAGAACAGCATTACGGCCACCTCTTTAATGTTGCAGTTTATATTTTTGCACTTTATTTTCCATGTATTCTCATCTATTGTACTCTGAGCAGACGTTAGTGAACAATTGCATGCGTAATGTTTGCATCAATGCCAACGTACTTGTAAGAAACATTAACAGTGAATTAATTAATTAATTATCCTACTAAGAATTAAACATACGGGACTTTTACTCTTTAACTGCATGGTATTTTATTGCTTTAACCTTAACCAATGCCCTTATAAAATTTATAGGATCTCAAGGATCAATAATCTAATAAAAGCAATATTAAATTCAGTTACGACAGATACGCTGAGGATAAATATACGCATATAGAATGTAGTTAAGTTATATGTCTGGCAGGTTATCCTACTGTTGAAATACTCAAATGTTCCCAAGAACCACTTTCTGTCAATTACACTTTGTGCCTTTCTTTTAAAAACATTGGAAAGGTTCCTCGATGTTAGGAGTTTGATTGATCCATCACTTTTAACTGTACCCCAACATGCCTACTGCAATAGATACAACATTCCACTCTCTCATTCCACACGTGGAAAAAACTACACTGCGGCTGCCTTCCTTGTCATTGAGGGACCAATAACAATAACAATATAATCAACCCAAACGCTATATTAAAGGCTCTTAATTCTCTTAACCTGAAACAGGATCTGTTTAGGTTTATGGAGCTCCTGCTCTACTACTACTGTCGAGGTACACCGTAAGGCAGTGTCCTATCACCTGTCAATTCCCTTTTGATAAAGATCGAATCTATTGGTAATAAGGCTATGACATTGCCATTGCTATGTCGGGAATGTGTCCACAAACACTATCCAACAAGTTCAATTTCACGCTATGATAAAAGCTATAAATAACACTACAATTGCAATCCAAACTCAATCCGCTATCTTTATTTTTTACAAAGATATAGGAGGGAGAATTTCAATTTGTACGGTGTGCTATTCAAGTGAAACGCAGTGTATGTACTACAATAATTACTCTGAAAAGTATGCAATAGAAAATCTTTGATTTTGTCATACAAGTTTCAGGCCATTTACACTGCAGCGAAATCTAGTAGATTAGATTTCAAATCTTGTTCAAAATCTACATCGTTTACACTGGATTTATTTGACATTAGCAAGATTTCATTTTAATAACAAAAACAGCTGACTGAAATTTAAAATAAAATAATAATATTTTAGTTTAACCCTAATCAAGTCAGGAAAAATTTTTACAAATCCAGTCAAAATGTGTCTCAGAGGCACATACAAAGAATTTACATATTAATTTTGTTAACTTATTTTTATTTTATTAATTTTTTTCTTCTCAGTTACATAAATGAAATATTATTTATTTATTTTCGCCTTTTAATCAAACTAGAACTTTTGAACAATGCTCGTTGCAAGTATTTTTATGGTAAATACTGCAAGACTGCTTACACATTCTGCATATCTTCGGTGGGCACATATAACATCTACGTCGCATATCTGTCTGCCTTGTCTGGTTTGAGAATTCATCCTCGTGTTGTATGGACCGAACATTGGACAAATTATTTTTATTTAATTTTAGAAGACTACGGCAAATAATGGGTGCCAGAACTCTTCGTAACTCATTATACCTCATTATAAGACATTATTATATTTTATTTAGTTGTTCACCAACAATAGAAGTAATAGTTAGCGTTCCCATATGTGCCTCATAGACACATTTTGACATGATTAAGAACATTTTTGATTGAAACAAAATAAAAAATTAAAAGAAATTAATTAATTTATTACTTGAAATTTGTAAATTCTAAATAAAACAACTGAAAGTAGGAATTCAAGAAACAGTAAGAACTAGAAGGAAGGAAGGAAGTTACAACATGACCAAGTGAAATATGTGTCGGAGAGGCACATGTTGCCTTGATTAGGGTTATATTGAAACTTCATTTTTTTCCTGATCAGCGTTGTATTTTTAAGTACTATTTGGCAAAACACATAGTTGCATTTCTATTTTTACTAGATTTTGAGTAGATTTTGCCGAAATCTACTAAATAAGTAGATTTTGTTTTGTATGGGAAATCTAGTTAAAATCAACTAGATTTGGCTCGAAATCTCATAAGTACTCGATGTAGTGTAAATGGCCTATTATGGAATTCGATATCACTCATACGTCACATATGTCCCAGCTAGCATATGGAAGATTGTTTTTAAAAAATCACCTTGCTGAGTCTTTTTTGAGTACTTTTGGTGATCAAAAACTTATTAGTCAGTTACACGATTAAAAAAGGACTCAAAAATGATTCGCGCCAATGAGTAAAATGAGTTCAATTTAAAATACAATAAAAAATTGTTAAGCATGCGGAAATTAATCATCCAGACGTTTAAAATGTGCCTATTATTTCCGTTATTTATTACTATATTCTACTTATACTGAAGATTTAAAAACAGTTCATCAAAAACAGATCATGCAGGTGTTTGAAAAGTGAATGTAATTACGTATTTTATGATCGTATTTCGAACGGATAGATGATTAAACACTGCTTTTTTTACACCCTCGCTGTATAAATTTTCATTTATGAAAAAGAGGGCTTTGAAATAAAATAGAAAATTTTTCGAGGTTTTTGTAAAAAAATTTGTTTAAAACTATAATAAATAATATATTTTGTTTCAGATATTTGTCATCTTAAATAGCACACATAAGGACATGAATGCTATTCTGCAAAAGCATTTTGTGCATGATAATTTTAAGAACTATTTTTAACGAAACAAGTATTTCAATGAACTTTGATGTCGTGATATATATATCACGAATATAAACTTAATATTCTTTTTTAGTTACTTAACGTTCATACGAACATGATTTTTGAAATCGCGGCTGTGCAATCGTAGGACTCAGAAGACCGATTAAAAAACACTTGAAGAGCGTAAAATACAATTAGAAATACGACTAATAAATGACTCAAATTGTAATCATAAATGACGCAAAAAGGAGTCCAAATTAATACAAACATGACTGATAAATAAAAATAAATAAAAGGACTCCTAAAAACTGATAAATTACTCACAAAAGACTCGTATGCGATTAAACGATGACTGAAAGACGACTCGAAAAAGAATCATAAACGAAGGTAAATTAGACTAATAAATGATCAGAAAGCGATTCGAAAATGATCATAAAACTATTAGAAAACGAGTCGAAAATTACTCTAAACTAATATAGAAAATTACTTTTTTAGAAGAGTCACCCGTAGTCACTTTTTTCTCCCGACAAAGGAGTCTTTTATGATTAGAAAATGAGCGCATATTCCAGCTTATTCGCGCAGAAGAATCAAAAAAGACTCGAATTTGATTAAATATTTCCAAAAATGCTGGCTGGGGTAGTTGTCATGAATGAATTTTACATATTAAATATGTGCCATGATGTGAGTAAATATAATCGATTTGCCTTTTAAAAGTTTAAATTTAAAAATGCAATAAAACAAAAACGATTTGAAATTTTGCCAAATTTATTTTTTTTGTTGTGAAATACTATTGTTCGGGTTAGAAATGGAATATTATTTCTATTCGATTGGATAAATTTTCGTGAACTTTTTCGAGTGTATGGGGTCGTATCTCGGCAATGGCATCACGAAAGTTGGCCTTTAAATATTCAATTACATCTGGTTTGGCGGCATAACACTTTTATTTAACGGCGCCCCACAAAAAATAGTCCCACGGTATCAAATCGCAGCTGTATATGTTAACATCAATGAATTCGACAGCATAATAGCTCGTGTGTTTGTAATATTGAAAACCTACATACACTATTGTGTATATTTGAAAGCAATTGCAAAATTTTATAAAAGCCATAATTCAATAGAGTGTAAGTAAATATTAATGGTCAATGGTCAATCATTTATGCTCTCATCACAGCCTAATTGTGGGTCTGTTTTTATTTTTTTTTTTTGTAAGTGAAACAGACCATACAAAACTGAATATAAATTAAATTGAATTTGTCGGATAATTATTCATTATTCATAAAATATATGTAGCTTAAGTGTGTAAGAAAACTTATTCATCACTATACAGCGAAACTTAATTTAGGCATTGTTCCTTTAAAAGGTCATTCATATTACGACTGTAATATGAGAGGTGTACTTAATTTCTGATTTTAAATTTACATCTTAAATGCGGTCAGTATTTAATACTCAAATACATGAAAAATTTTGTAAAAAATTTTATTTAACAGTGGACGGTTACAAAAAATTAACAACTAACGTTGTTTGAAAAAAGAGCGAAATTTTATCAGACATAAAAAAGTTATATGATAAAGAGTAAAAAATCTTCATCGATTCGATGAACACTAACTGTCCAGGGTTAAGAAATATTTGAAAATGATAATAAGTTTAAAAAGTATTAGTTATTACACGTCCCATGTCTCTGGAATCTGCACTGATATTGCTATAGAATTGGTGCAACGGTGGGAGTAAACCCACCCAAAACAGTGTTAAAACTACTCAAAAGGGTTACAAAGTCGCTGAATTTGTTACCCGTAGTATTAACGGATTAGTTCTCACTCTATCCATATGTCTTGGAATCATATTAGAAAGCTAACGAATGGTTTTGATGCCACTTCATTTGTTTGCATAACAAAAACAGGGAGACCAGATATATACTGCCTGATATAGATACACGCAGACTAAAATTTACAATCAATCTGCTTAGATTCCATCTATGTTCGTTGAGACAACTGCCAATTAAACCTTACTTTACTTATATTGGAATCGCCGTAGTCTAGTAAGTAGTGTGTTAGATTTTCAGGCTTTAGGCCATTGTTCAAACTACGGGCCATACATCTCCAACAAAACGAAATATGAAAAAATATTTCTTCTGCGACTCTTCTCAGCATATTTCTGGCAAAAACTCTGAGAGTAAATAAAATTGCCAATGAAATATTTTTTCAAAAATCTCTGTCATTCGGAGTCGACTATAAACTGTAAGTCCCGCCACTCATTTATAAAATTAACACACAGAACATAAGTGGTATGAGAAGCTAGGTCCCGTAATCCTGACTAGACGGTTGTAATAACTAATTATGTATGTACATATGTATATAACATATATAGAAGCCAAAATTCTTGCATTGTTTTCTCTTATCAAATCGAAAAATTTCCGTCGTTTTCATGTGTGGTTCGCTCTATAGTTGACGCTCTAATCACCCAGTCTTAGTGAGCTATTTTTGTAAGTAACTCCAACAAAAGATGATCGGGATTTCTTACCTAATCAATCGAGTATCTGAGATCTACCCCATTACCTGTCCCCATACCCACAAGTTCGTTATGGGTTTAGTTTATAAAAAAAAGTTCCTGTGGCTGCATAAATGAAAACTCTAGTCATTACTTATTGATTAAAAATTAATTTTCAATTGCAAATTAAGAATCATAAACAAACTAAATTCCATGCCATCCAATTTCATTAAAGCAGAAAGAAATTAAAAACAGAAAAAACAAAAAAACCAATTTCAATTACCCAACAAGCTTGGCCACACCATAAAGTCAACAGTAATGCAATAGAAATCAAAATATGTAAAACACAAATCAACAAAGTAGTTTTACACACACACATGTAGGTATTAATTCGTACACATAGAAATACATCTACAATTTGATGTTCTACAGCTCTAAGTTCGGAATGAAATTTGGCTTGTAGACAAAATGTATGTACATCCCCTACAACATTTTCAATGCCTTTGGCAATAAATACATAGAGTTGTGCAGGTTTAAAACACTTCATAATATAAGTACACAGCCTTCTTTAATTTGTTCTTTCAAAATCGACTAAATGCTGCCTTTAAAAACATGTTGACAGAGTGGAGTTTCAAGAGATTTATCCTAAAACTTCCTTTCTCTATTGCTATTGTTGGCATTCGGTACCTTATTATAATGACAATAGTGGTATAGGATTTCCGAATCCCCAATCCATAACTGACCATACAAATCCATAAATCGTTTGTAGGCTGTATTTCTCTAAGAAAACAAACAAAAACTCCAAAAACAAAACAATGGACTTGTTTACATGATCAAAGAATAAACAAGAGTTACAAAAACAATGGACTTGTTTACATGATCAACGAATAAGCAAAAATATGGCAACAACATCAGTGTATAAAAAGGGGATAAACAAAGTAAACAAACAAGCAACTACAATACTGCAAGGACAAACGTAAACAAGATACACAAACAACAATAACGAAAACAACATGTTTAAATTTATAGATATTTCTCCTCCGAGAGTATTAATCAGACTATTTACCCAGCGATATAAAAGGCAAGACAAAGCAGGCAACGGGATCAGAAAGAATTCAGTCAGTCTTGTGTGAAGACACGTTGCGTGTGAAGAGAATAATTGTGGTTTGAAGATCTCTGTTATAAAGATCTATTGAACAATTGTTATTGTGTACGCGAAAGAGTGTAAAGAAGAATAACAATTAAAAGAAATTGTTGTTGTTTGAACCAAGTCGTGAAAGGTTGCACACGGAATTGTGTGAACAATAAAGAATTGATTTAAAACTAAACACAAATTTATTTTTATTTTATTTGCAATCTACGAACTCATATTTTTAACGTTTTTAAAAAAGTAAAAACGTAACAATATGTATTTTCATTTGAAGAAAAGCTCTGGAGAGTTGCATTAGCAGTTGCAGAAGCAACATGCAAATGCTGGCTTCGATAACTCAACGATTTTTGTGTAGAAAATTAAGTACGTGGGAGACAACAAAAAAAAATAAATCGGTTTGCGAACAATTTTGTTTAAAGGTGAGGTAGAAATGTTATATGTTGCACAACAAATGCTATCTCATCGTTTAAAAGCTATGGAAGAGATCCAAAGGCGCCGAAAATGTTTGCCGCATGAATTATATGACTGAAATTAAAATTAAAACACACGACATGAGTGATGTGAGAAACTAAGTCATAATCCTGACTGAAGGGTTGTAATGACCAATTATGTATGTATGTACTACACTCTCACTACATAAATAGTTTACACGATACAATCCGCTCTCGGCTACACAAAGACTTAAGACGTCACACGACTTGTATGATCGCTTAAATAACCTTCTAATAACACTCGTAAATTTTTATTTTTCTGGAAGAAAATTGTGATCAGTTTTAACGATACGCACAGGATCCAAATTGTCATTGCATAGAAGGAGAATTTTATTGTTGCTCCTACCAAATATACATATTTTTCACTTAAAGTTCCCATATAGAACATAAAGGAACATTTGCTTTCAATCTATTGATGCAAATGAAAAGATTCCAAGAATTTCTTCGATGGAAAAACAGAAAATGTGATAAAATTTTAATATTCAGTCAGTCTTTCATTGCTTCATTTGTAAATTTTGTTTTTTTTTTTTGTCTCTGGTTTCGGAAAATAAAATAGTTGCAAAAGGAAAATGTGTCTTGGCAACGCAGAAAAATTTATTTTCAATATCAATGCATATGTACGTGCCAGTATTTAAATGTAAATTTCTTTTTCATCTCTGTATGTACAGTGGACAGCAAAAATATGGGTACCCAATATGTTTTAACAATTTCATGAATTTTAAGCAATAACATGTACCAATAAATGATAATTTTTATATTTATTTTATTAATTTATTTCCCTTTTATTATAAATCAAAAATATTTAAGAATTTTTACAAACCATAAAATAAATAAGGAAACTTTCTGGTGACTTTATATTTTTGCATCGCAAAAGTGTTGGTATCCCCAAGCAGAACTCAGATTAAATTTAAAATTCAAAGACCAAATATATTAAAATGCTTTACACAATATTTACTAGGATATCCCTTAAGGCCAAGTACTCCGTTAAATCTATTTGGCATGACATATCGCAGTTTTTCCTTGTATTTTCTGTTGCTATTTGCAGTCATGAAATTACTGAATGGAAATGCTAGCATAGTTTGACATGCCCAGCTGTCAAGCCTTTGCTACATCTCTGTCGATAATTCTCATGCTGCTAAAAACACATTTGGCATCGCCGAAGTCTAGTCGAGAGTGTGTCGGCATATTCGACTTGACGCCACGGTTCAAACGCCAGGTCAGTAGTCATCTTCAACAAAACGAAATATGAAAAAATGTTTCTTCGGCGATTTCCTCTCAGTAGATTTTTGGCAAAAACTCTGAGAGTAAATAAAATTGCCATGATAACTTTACATGACTTTAAAACTGTAGGTTCCGCCACACATGTGTAAAATTCACACACAATATAAACTGTAGGAGAACCGAGGTCGTAATCCTGACTGAAGGGTTGTAATAACCCATTATGTGTAACTATTTATTATGCTAAAACCACATTTACAATGCCTTTTAATTTTTCAGTGTAACAAAACTACGCTTGTATTCATTCGATTTCTCTCCCCTTGCTTTTGAACGTAACTGTCAAAGGCAGCATTCGTCTCGTAACCAACCGACTGCAGCATGATAGGCGCTTGTCGAGAAATAGTGAAGCTTTGTTGCACTCTCTTTAAATCAATTGTTTTGGTTCAACTTAACGAGAATAATTTTCAAAAAAAAAATTAAGAAGGTTTGATAGCTTTCTACTTATAATTGTAATCAAAGACGTACTAGTTGTTTGTCAATTCGACTGATAGTTGTTGTCAGTACAAAGTAAACTAAAAAGTTTATCGCAGAGTCCTGATTGTGGAAAAATAAATATTTACCCGATAAAATAATACCCAAGTCATGCAGAAATATATCAGCGGAAATAATATTGACGAATAAAATATTATCACAATACGCACGAACCCATTACTTAGTTTGCTTTCTGTTTAGAAGTCTTCATATTAATATTTGGTGAAGTAAATACTCACACGTAAAGTTTATGAAATGCTGCATTCAAACATAATTCATGCAAAACAATAAAAAATATTTCTTTGAAGTATTTGCGGTATATTTGCCCGTTTCCGCTAAAATAAATTTCAAACAATTTCAAGATATAAATATGCATACTTTCAAAAACGAGAGGCGTTCAAAAATAACTTGGCATTTGACATTTCTAAAATATTTACTTGTGAATCGCTTTTAACATCGTATACTTTATGTAGTACATGACGAACAGTTGGAGGTAATAATCATTACGATTTCTTAGTTGTTTCGATCTTTAGGATGAGTTGTTCTTTAGAATGCTTAAATAATCTGTAACCACTGGTAAAAGGCTGTATTACCTTGAAGCAAATGCCAAGGAGAACGAATAAAATTATATCTTCCGCATCTTTATACACTAGCTACTAGAAAGTACACTAGCTACTCGCTTTTTGGTCCTTATTATTGACATAGAATTCGTTCTCTGTTAATATTGTAACGTTTTTACCTTTTAAAAATGTTTAAAATATGCGCTCGTAGATTGTAAATAAAATAAAAATAAATTTTTGTTTAGTTTTAAGTAAAATTCTTCATTATTCACACAATTCTGTGTGCCACTGTTCACAACTTTATGTAAACAACTACAATTTCCTTTTTTGTTATTCCTTTGGTTATTCCCGTTGCGTAACCAGTAACAATTATTAGGCAATTATTAGACATATCTTCGTAACGGAGATTTTCAAACCACTATTACTCTTTTCAAATACACCGTTTCTTCACACAATACTGAGTGAACTTCACTAACTCCGTCGCTTGCTTTGTCTTGCCTTTTACATGGCAAAGTAAACAGTCTGATGAATGTTCTTGACTTTGCTTTCACTAAATCTCTATAAATGTAAACTTCGTTTTTTACGTTTATTCTTGTAGTGTTGTTTGTGTATTTTTGTTTACTTGTTTGCCATTTCTTTAGCTGGTGTTTGTTAGTATATAAAGCAGTAAGATAATTTGTAACCAGGTTTGTTCGCAGCATTATTTTGTTTTAGTAGCTTTTGTTTATAATTTTAATGTTAAGCGATGTAAGAACAAAACACCAGTATCCAGACTTTTTATTTTAGTAATATATTGGAATTACAACAATTTTGATCTAAGACGACTTAAGAGGAGTATACAATATAAATTTGGGAGCAGAAAATAATATTTTGCGAAAATAAAATAAATTTCCTTAATTTCTGAACAAACCTCGTAAAAATATTGCTCTAGCAACAGCAAAAAAGGGTAACGACTTTGTGACTTACTTTTAATAACAATGGGCGATGGCGCTTATGCTTGTAGTACGCATACAAGAACAAAAACACAACTGAATGTACAATAAGCTTTGCGGTAACGTATGAACATACAACACAACGTCAACATGTTGTTCGCAACTTACAGAAACAAATTAAACGAGGGAATAAAAACGAATATCCCTAACGAATTTTAAGGTCTCTAATATTAAAAGGAATTTAAACTAAAAGTTAAACATATTACATCGTATTTATGAATGGAAATAATTTTAAAGTCAATAATTTTTAAAGCGATAATCGTTATACAACAGATCTTACAACTCAATTATGCTAGCAATGAACGGCAGAAGAAAAAGTTTGGAGGAGGAAAGCTGTCTGAAACCTTTGATAAAAATCATTTGATAAAAAGTCTCTGCAAATTTTTGAAAAAATTTAATTGGATGAATAAAGAGACAACACTTAATTCAAGTCTTAATTAAGATCGAGATATGTATGAGGATAAATAATTCTTATTATAGAAGCGAAATGGCGAAATTTCCTGCTTCATTGAAAATTTCTGTAGAAAGCATGATAAGAAATTGTGTTATGCGTGATTCACAAAAAAATTTGAACTAAGGCTCCTTCGCCATCAATCATTTGCCATACTCTAAAAAGGTTCAGCTATCCTATTCAGATACTTGCTTTGAAATAGAATTTTCGAGCCTGCCAATAGGTTATTTTTAAAAGAATACCACAAAGATAACATAGAACGATTGATAAAAACAAGGATGTTATCAAACTTATTTTTAATGTTCAAAAAACTTAATAAAGTTGTGTGTTCCGCAAGACTCTGTTTAACTCTATTCTTTATTTTCATTAACTGTATTCCTTTCTTTAACTACCAAGCCTATCTACTCTTTTACAGATGACAGCAATATTTGTAATTCATATACATACATACATACATAATTGGTCATTACAACCCTTCAATCAGGATTATGACCTAGCTTCTCCCACCGCTTAAGTTGTGTGCGTTAATTTTATACATGAGTGGCGGGACCTACAGTTTAAAGTCGACTGCAAAGGACAGATTTTTAAGAAGCTCTTCATGACGATTTTATTTACTCTCAGAGTTTTTGTGAGATATCTGTTGAGGAGCAGTCGTGGCCTTACGTCTAATAAGCCGACTCTAGACAACGGCGACTATATTTGTCATTCATATTCTTTTAATTATTGGTCGAGAACTTTGGAGATTGAGGAGAAAAGGTGTAATATGATGACTCATTTACATCCGACATACGATCAATGGTGTCGTATGAATATGGACGATTAAAATGCGAGAATGACAAAGTGTTGCTTAATGACACATAGCACTAACATTGTATCACCTTTGCCTATACACACATAATTCAGTCAGGATTACGTCCTAGTTTCTCCCATCACTTATGTTCTGTGCGTTAATTTTATACATAAGTCGTCGAAGAAATAATTTTTGTATTTTGTTTTGATGTCTGACCTGAGATGTCTGGCCCCTGACTTTTCATCTAATAAGCCAACACACTACCTACTAGACTACGGCGGCTTCAGCTGTACCTATGGGTGGCGTAACTATTAGGAAGTCAGAAGCTCTTGATGTCCTGAGCTTGAAAAATAAATTCAATATTCAATTGAATTTCTAAAAAATGTTTGGATTTGAAGGAAATTTAGATTTGTGTATTAAATCATTAATAAATTGAAAAAAAAAACAACCACAACCACAACACTATATCTTCTTCAGTTATTGAATTGTTAACTGAGTGAAGCCACAAAATGTCAAGGACGCATAGGTTTTCACAGAATAAAACACAAAAAAATTTAAGAGAAACTAAACAAACATAATCAATCTTTTTAACAAATTTCTTTTCTGCTTCTTTTTTTCCTGCTTCTTTCTTTTTTCTTGCTTCTTTCTTTCCTTATCTAATCACTCATTCCTATTACATTTTGTTGCAGTTTTTTGTTTCTATTCAGATGCATAAATTTCTTTTCTGCTAACTTTTCTTGGCCTTTTTTCTATTGTGTTTGTTTTTCAAGTTTGTTACGGAGGAATAATAGTTTGTTTTGTTGTATTGCGGTAAAGTGTTGTTAACTTTGTTAAAGCTCTAGTTACTGATGTTTCTCTTAGCATACAGTTTTTTATATTTTTCATTCCATACTTATTCCAAAAATGTTTTTTCTGGTTAATAGAACATACGTGCGAAATTTTCATTTCAATTAATTATTTTATTTAGTAAATCAAATAATAAAAAATCTTCATTTGATCCTATATTTCCAACCAACACTTTGGTTATACCATTCAACTATTTTTCAAATTCATTTCGTTGTGTATTGAAACATGTTCAGAGAATTGCCGAAAGGTCAGATACGAGTATGTTACCCATGGTTTATGCAATATCGATAATATTGTTACGAACATGGAAATGGTGTTATTAAAATGATAAATAAAAACTCCACAAACAAAACAATGGACTTGTTTACATGATAAACGAATAAACAAAAATATAGCAAGAACATTAGTATAAAAAAGGGGATAAACAAAGTATACAAACAGGCAACAACAACACTGCAGGGACAAACGTAAACAAAATACATAAACAACAATAACGTAAACAACATATTTACATTTATAGAGATTTCGCGAAGGCATATTTATTTTGTTGCTCAAGGCTCTGATACTCATTATGAATATAATGCGGATTTATTTCTTAATTAAAACTGTACTAAAAAACCAGTAAAGATATCTGCAGTTATAAAATACAATTTTTTATTTAATTATCATTAAAAGTGAATAACAAAAAATTATTTCTTTGTAAAGCCATAACAAATAAACATATTTTAATGAGTATTTTTAACTGCTGCTGCTGCTATTTAATTCTAATTCCTTTCATCGGAAAAAAAAGTTCGAAGCAGTATTTTTATAATGAAATGAAAGAGAGCACATAAAGAATAATAAATGATAATTAACTACAATTACAGTAGAATCCCATATTACATACATTCCTTATTGAATTTGAATATTTTGAATTTTTTCTTCATTTATTATTATTTCTTCATTTAGTCTTTGCAGAAATTTTAAATTCATTCATGGATTTATTTAGCCGTAGATCGATCTTTGTATCAAAAATGATACATTTCAATTTTTGAGACGATATGAGTTTAATTCAGAAAAATTTAAATGACTGATATTTTTAATTCGTTAGTATTTTTTATTTTTTTATTTATTTATTTTATTGCATATCACATACAACGAGAAATTAATCTTTTAAATTACAGTATGTGATTATATAATGATTACAAAGAATGAAATATATATAAGACAATTAAATAAAAGTAGTAAAAGCAAATAATATCGAAATAATAATATGCAAAAACAAGAACGAAAATATATGCATATAAATATGTAATAATTTTACATTAGAATTTAGAAAATAAATTTTTTTTAATTGCCAAGCGTTGCCATTGATTTGTAATGAGTTTGGTAACGAATTCCACAGCCGTATTGTATTTGTAAAGAACTGCTACTCGGATATTAAAGTTCGATATCTTAATTGAATGAATTGTTTTCCTCTATTTGATCTTGCAAATTGAATACGATTAAATAGATAAGACGGTTTCTGCTTGTGGATAACCTGGTGTAGTAAGATTAATTCTTTGATTTTAAGTAAGTCCATTAACTCAACACCATTTTGGTTGTTCACAAAAAGCAACCAATTGAAAACTTGAAAAATTAAAAATGACAATATTCTTCTTTTGTATAAACAATTTTTATTTAGCGACTTTTCTCTTAGGTTGCACCAGAACGAATGATCGAGAAATTTCTGATGCAATTTATTAACACGCGTTTTCTTTTTTCCTTTTTCTCCTTTATTCGCCGGAGTTGCCATACTTATTGGTGTTTTCCAGTTTTACCAGATGTTTTCGTGGGGATAACCCCCACGCCATATAACAATTTCGAATACTATCATATCTTGTTATGCCGTAGATATATCTTAGAATCGCGTTGTACACTACTGTTAATATAGTTTTACCAGCCGAATCGCAATAAGCAAAAATAAGCAAAATAAGCAGCTTTGGCACAAAGTAGGTTTTCGCCAGAAGCACACGAATATTAATAGGTGCAATGTGTTGTATAGGATATAGCGTTCTAAGCATAGAAAAAATTGTCCCGGAGACAGAATTTATGTGGGTATTACATTGAAGGGATTTTTTTATCGCCATTATTTTAAACCAAATAAAAGAAGACAATTTTAAACAGGATTTAAGAAATTCAAAAACTTCATAATTCTGGCTTATGTATCATTTTTGATGCATACGACTTTCCTAGGGATTCTTTGGTGTTGTGTTTGAAATTTTTTTAAGTTTTCAAAGATTTCGTAAAGTTTTATCGTAAATTATACATTATTTATGGTATTTGAGAAGGAATTGAAAATTAAGTGTTGAATGAAAGTGAGTAGGTTTGAATTACCTGTTCTTGATATGTTCTTGATATTGATTGAAGTAGTCATAGTCCAGTATGTAGCGTGTTAGCTTATTAGACGTTCAAGCCTCAGGTCAGACATTTCCAATTTACACCGAAAGGTTCTAATGACCGATTATGTATGTATATAATATGCCTGCTGCTGAAAACTCTGCAGAAGAAGAAAATAGAAGCTCGTCCTATGAACTGACGAAAGTATGGGCAGCAATAAACATGACAATTGGATGTTTATCGCGAGTACAGAGAACCGTATTCCTGTAGTAGTTTGGGAAGAGAAAATATTAACAATTTTTACGCAGAGTGCCG
The DNA here is from genome assembly GCA_936449025.2 of Sarcophaga subvicina. Lineage (NCBI taxonomy): Eukaryota > Metazoa > Arthropoda > Insecta > Diptera > Sarcophagidae > Sarcophaga > Sarcophaga subvicina. Next base: position 89,484,489 of record OW388080.2, read on the forward strand.
GCAACTGTTATTTGAAATGTTGTTTAGTCTTTCTTACCGCTCTTCTCATATTTATCTCACGTTACAGACAAACATTAGAAAAAAGTGTTTCGTCCTATGTTTTATTTCATAGATATTACAGATGATAATATTTCGGTCAACTATGTACGCATGAGATAACAGAATCATTCGCTTTGATAATGTGCTACTCGGAAGTGTTGAAAAATGTACACATATTAGGCCTTTTCGAAAAATGAGAGGTAAGTCTTTCAGCTTCTAATAATCCAAATAATTTTGTCGCTGTAAATTAGTAACTAATTGAATTTTATGGTCGTTATAAATTTCGTGGTCCACCGAAATCGAATTGGCAGTTTTAGATTCAAGTATATGCAATCGGTGTCCTATTGCAACGAGAAACTTTTTCATCTCACATGACGTTGACAAGCCAGCCCTCAATTGACAGCGTTATGATGCGGGTGACAATAAACTCTCCCATCTAAACAATTGGAAGTTTATAAATCGTCACAAAGCAAGAGTGCTATATATCAAAATGGTACCATTTAGAAATAATTGATATTTTTTGTATTTATGTTTATTAATTTATTTGTAATTTATTATAAAACAGCAAAATTTGTAATGTGTTTTTACAAAAATATTCTATTTCCAGTTTTATACGAACTTTCAATTACTGCAGTTGGTTTTTATAATAAAGACATAATAATTCGCATTTTGAATAGCAACAGGATACTAACAAATAAACAAAATGAACCATATTTGTGTCCCAAAATGTGTTGTTATATAATTCATGCACGTACACACCTTTGACGATGATATGCCAACACACTCTGCCATACGCACTTTCTGTTTTATAGAAGCGTTTTTTTTTTAATTACAAAAAGAGTAAAATACTATGATGCCAGATACAACCAAATATCTCTTTAATTTAATTAATTTCAATCTGTTGTTTAATTTCTTATTTTTATAGATATCTAATCCAATAGTTTTTGTATACAAAAGATGTAATTAAATGCCACGCAGACAGCTTAGGTTTATATATGCAAAAAAGCAAGCAAGAAAGCAATGAAAAATGAAAAAACTCTGAAAAAAAACGTTTTTTTTTGTCACGAAAATATCCTGTTGGAACATGAAAACATACACTGAAACAGACTATAACTCTCGGTAACCTGTTACAAATCCGACTAGTCACGTTTTTAATTAGTTTGACTAGTGAGTACACAAGTTTACACAGTGTTTGCACCTGAATGTGTGCCAAAATTTTTTTGCTTTTATTTGAAACCGTTTGAATTTAGAATAAATTTAGAGTGTGATAAGAACTATTTTATACAAAAATAAAAACGAATTTAATTAAGAAATGTTAATGGACAATCAATAAATCAATAAATCAATAAATAAAAAGAGTTCGGAAATAGTCAAAGCAATTGATTGGATTACATTACCAGCAATTCATTTGCACAAAATGTTTCCCATACATTAAAAAAAATTAAAACTTCCTATCAGTAATTTTGGTAATTTTATCAGACCTGGCAAGTCCACGATCGACCAGATATTCACACTTCGCCAAATCCTGGAAAAGACCCACGAAAAACAAGTCGACTTACACCATCTTTTTGTCGACTATAAGGCAGCCTCCGATAGCCCCATAAGGGATCGTGTTTTTGCCGCAATGTCTGCGCTCGGTATACCAGCGAAGCTGATAAGGCTATGCGGAATGGCGTTCAGCAATTTCTGGAGCTACGTCAAGGTAGGAATAGACATTGGCACTATTTTTCAAAAAAGTTGCTTGCGTACGCTGACGACATTGACATCATAGGGCGTACCAAGCGAGATGTTACTGCTGCATTTAGTGCTATTGAACGGGAGTCTACCAGAATGGATCTGGTAGTAAAAGACGGCAAAACAAAGTATATGTTATCGACAAGTAGAAATAACTATACTTTTGTTACAGTCAAGGAATTGATTTATCTTGGCTCCGCTGTTACCACCACCTCGGATAACCTCACGAGAAGCGATGCACCATCCAGTGTCCTAATTCTACCCTGGAAATACGACAAAAGAATGTTAAACAACATGTATACATTTATAGAGATTTCGAGAAGGCGAAGTCATTTGCCTTCAAGAGCATTCATCAGACTGTTTACCCTGTGATATAAAAGGCAGTCTCGTGTGAAGACGCTGTGTATAAGAGACTAATCGTGGTTTGAAGATCTCCGTTATAAAGATCTGATCTTGTCATTGGTTATGCAAAGGAGTGCAAAGAAGAATAAGAAACAAACCAATTGTTGTTGCTTATATGAAGTTGTGAACAGTGGCACATAGAATTGTGCGAACAATAAAGAATTTAGTTAAAACTAAACACAAATTTTTATTTGTAAACTAAGCGCTCATATTTGGAACGTTTTTAAAAGGTAAAAAACGTAACAGTATTTATTGAAAATGCAAGTATAAATAAATCTTCATACGGAATCTAATGGATTAAAGAAAAAATATTTAAAAAGTGACCGTATAAATATGGTATACACTATATAAGCTGAGAATGAGTGCCATTACTTATCAGAAATTCTTTTATTTTACTTATCTTCTCATAAAATAGTTTTTGGATCTTCGGTGTCTTTATAATCTTTCACATCAGTGTAGGTAACCAAGTACTTTGTAGGGTATTAGACGAGTTCTTTTTTATTAAGAAGTAAATGTTTGCGGATACCCATTTTATTTCTCGTGAATCTCTCGATTTAGTTAACAACTTTGCTTTTCATTTGGTTTTTTTTCAACCCAGAAAGAAAAAACAAAGACATTTGAGTCTCTCGAAAAAAAACGAATGCAAAATTCGCTTGAAAGTCAATTGAATGAAGAATGAAATTGGATTTCCAGCCATTCATTGAATTCAATCGGCCGTCAAGTTGTAGACTATAATACGTTCAATTTTATGATTTCATTTCTATACGTATTAACAGTCTCGAATGTAGAGTTTAATTTCTGTTCATTTGCTATTTAATTTGTGTAATTGAAACTGTTGCATGGTAAATATGCCAATACAAAATAACAATTGAAAATAACAAGGGACGTATACGGACTAAACCGTATTAAACGATTGTTTTAGAATACAACGTAAATTACTTCTTCCATAAGGACTTTAGACGATGCTTTCCAATAAGCGTTAATCTGATGCTGATAGTGTGGAAAAAATGTATTGTATTGACTTTAGACATTACTGCCGTAGTGTAGTAGTAGTGAGTTGGTCTATTAAGGGACTATGATATATTTTCTCACACCACCCATGTTGGGTGTGTTAATTTTATCCATGAGTGGACGTAAAATTTATATTAAAAAGCAGCCTTCCAAAATGTTAGTTGCTTTGTGTTTGAACAAAGTATCGTGTTTCATAATGTCGCTGTACAAAATATATACAATGTATTCTATTCCAAAACGTCGTCAATGTGTATTTTTAACACAGTCAAAAAGCAATCAGACATCGGATTTATAGTTGATGCATTGTTTAGTTACTTTGCATATCTTCATAGTTAATATACAGTAGTAGAACTGCATACAAACTTTGTATTGATACATTTTGGAAGGCAGCTAAACTTAAGAAAAAAAATCTCTTTAAAATTATATGTTTCCAATATTGTTCCCTTTTTATCCTTTTAAAAACGTTAAAATATGAGTTCGTAGATTGCAAATAAAATAAAACTAAATTTGTGTTTAGTTTTAAATCAATTCTTTATTGTTCGAACAATTCCGTGTGCCACCTTTCACGACTTGGTTTAAACAACAACAATTTGCTTTAATTGTTATTATTCTTTAGACTCTTCCGCGTACACAATAAAAATTGTTCAATAGATCTTTATAACAGAGATCTTCAAACCACAATTCTCTTAACACGCAACGTGTCTTCACACAAGACCGACTGAATTCTTTCTGAACCCGTTGCCTGCTTTGTCTTGCCTTTTATATCGCTGGGTAAACAGTCTGATGGATGCTCTTGAAGGAGAATGACGTAAACATGATTTTTACGTTATTGTTGTTTGTGTATTTTGTTTACGTTTGTCCTTGTAATGTTGTTGTTGTGCCTTGTTTACTTGTTTAACCCATATTTTTATACTGACGTTGTTGCTACATTTTTGTTTATTCGTTGATCATGTAATCCTTTGTTTTTGTAGTTTTGTTTATTAGGTTAGGTTAGGTTAGAGGACGTGTAATTGTCAATTAAGACAAGTACAGTACCAGGACGTCGAATTGACCCATTGTACAACGTCCTAGTTTCTCACACCACTTATGTTGTGTGTGTCAATTTTATACATGAGTGGTGGGACCTACAGTTTAAGGGCTACTCCGAACGACAGAGTTTTGAGAAACTTTTTCATGGCAATTTAATTTACTCTCAGAGTTTTTGCTACAAATCTGCTGAGAGAAAGTCACCGAAGGAATACTTTTGTATTTTGTCCTGATGTCTGGCCTGGGCTCGAACCCTGGCTTTACGTCTAATAAGCCAACACACTACCTACTAGACTACAGTGACTTCAATTTATTTTAATGTTAAACGATAACACCATTTCGATTTTCGTAACAATATTCTCTAACATACTTCAAATACATTCTACATTAAAAGCATTTTTATAGTTACATGGTTTTCTCAATAATATTCAGGTTTTTTCATGGTAAAAATAAATAGTTTTGTCACATCAACAACAACTAAGTTTTCAACAAGTTTAAGAAAACCTTATCCAACCTACTAAGAGTAGTCATAAGTTTTTCTTGAAGAAAATTCATAGTTTTGAGTGGATAAATTAAAAAGTTTTTGTAATAATTACGAAACTGCTGTATAACAGTAGCAGCGAAAAATTTGTTAAATTCAAATCAGATAAAAAAATATATATTTGGTTGAATATTTTTGAAACAACATTACTTGGCCCCATTTACATAAACAGAAGTAGATTCTGGAGTATTTACTGCAAAATTGGTTAAAAAACTTCAGACTTTTTAAAGCTGTCTGCTTAATACGCTAAGTATGGATATTGAAGCTACACCTATCAAAATAGTTGTCATTAATACAGTATGTTTTGCCAAATCATCGTGGACTACCATAGCTAAAGATGTGTTTCCGCTGAATGGGCTCTGGAATAGTGGGAAATTATTTTAATTTCATCGAAAGATACTCTAAATTTTTACCTTTTCAATTCATAACACCCTCTTGTAAGTTGCCGTAAAGGTAATGCTCCCAGAAAAGATTTCGATTAAGAAATTGGAAGAGCTAGACGTCTTTTGATGATATTAGTATAACGACGTCAAACGTTTACTAATTTTTTTATTAAATTTGGTGGGTTATCAAAAGATACTTGTTCGAGTAGACAAATAAGTTTGGAAGTGCATTGATGATGCTTTCTCTCCTACCTCCTACACTACATTCCTGTTGTTATTTAGTGTTGGTCTTAAAAGGGTTGATGTAGTATTCAGTCTGATTTGTTTCAGTGTAGCACTTTATTAATGCCAATGTTTTCTAAAACTCTCTTGCATTAAAATGTATTCAATATCGATTTATGATACAAATAATTTTATTTTTTTTTTTGATAATTTTATAATTGAGCGGCTAATCCTACAGTTTAAAGTTGCCTCCGAACGACAGATTTTTGAGAAACTTTTCATGGCAATTTCATTTACTCTCGGAGTTTTTACCAGAAATCTGCTGAGAGGAGGTCACCGAAAAAATATTTTTTTATAGTCATTTGGAGATGGCTGACCTGGGGTTTGAACCGTGGCCTCATGCCTAAAAAGCTAACATCATAACTACTAGATTACAGCGACTTTACAATTCTTATTTTATCTTCTTAAATTCAAAAATTGTTCAGAGAATTGATGAAAGTTTAGATATGTTTATATAATATCGATTATATTAAACGAAGTGTTGGGACTACATGGGCAGGCGTAGGTAAAATTGCATATTAATCAGTGTATGTAAAAAATTGTCAAGCGCTTTCGCTAAAACTACAATATCATATGATAAAATCTATTTTTACTAACATATCTTACAGATTTATGGTTCCTGACACATGACCACGCGAATAACAATGACATTTTAATATAGACTCCGTGAATTACACATACATACATAATTGGTCACTACAAGCCTTCAGTCAGGTTTACGATCTAGCTTCTCACAATGAGTGGCTGGAATCGAAATGATAGCTTTCTGTTAAATCTTTTTCATGGCCATTTTATATACGCTTAGAGTTTTCGCCTCAGAAATTTTTTTAATATTTCGTTTTGTTGGAGATGGCTCACCTGGGGTTTGAACCATGGCCTCACTACCTACTAAAGGCGACTTCATGATAAAATTAATCAAATAACCTGGAGAGGACAATAAAAACAAGATATTACGGTGTTTATTTGATCAGCTCAGCAGCTTGTCAATTTAAAAAAACTTCCAAGACAGCACGTGACATGCTAACATGCTATTTTAAACGCTTATAACTGATCATTTCCAAGTTTCTGCATTCACTATGCAGATGATTATAACCACCCTCTCCCATTTAGTTTGCTAGAAAAGAGTGTGATGACCAGTAGGTCTCAGTTAAAATTAACATTGAATAGCTCTACTACATCACCAATAATGTCATTTCTAATAGCAGTATAACGGTACTTATAAATCTATAAACCTCTTAAAATTTTAATTGCTTTCGCAGCAAAATAATAAATGTTTGTGAATCAATACTGTGGCCAAAAATATTCTTAAAACAGAAACATCACTGCGTTGCGTTGTTATTCAAGATTTATAGTCGATGTTGCACTTACAAACAAAAACTGATGCTGAACAACAGTTACAATACACTTCAGTTAAATGTATGCGTTTGGTAGTTAAACGAAAAATAAAGGAAAAACAATGTGAGAAACAGAAACAGATTAAATCACTTTAAGCTACAGAAACAATTGCTAAAAATAAAGACAAAAAAGAAGAAACTTTTTAGATTTATATTCTCTTTCTCGTCCCTTTGTTCAATAACGCTTACGAACTTGAATACTGAAAAGGCAGTAGATGATTATGTTGCTCTAGAAATCTTGTTTTCTTTTTTCCATTGCCTTACCAAAAACCAAACTGAAGTGTTGAGAAATTCTTTGGTGGCTACTAACACCAGAAAGCAGATTTTTAAAACTAAATAAGTGGCAATTGGTATGGAACCTTAAGAAAACTGGAAAAAAACTGTAAATATCTGTGTACAAACTAAAATTTAAGGTTATTTACAACAACAACAAAAAAAATTAAAACCACTTTTGGCTTAAATCTAAATTATTATTCCTTATTATTCTTGTTATTATTTCGGTTTACCACCAGGGTATTACATCAGAGGGGCTACTATCGTGTGGGCCATCTATCGGTTTAAATTTGAGTCATCGTTTATTTCGAATTTCGCAATACTTACATACATACATACATAATTGCTCATTACAACCCTTCATTCAGGATTACGACCTAGTTTCTCACACCATTTATGTTGTGTGTGTTAATTTTATACATGAGTAGAGGGATCAACAGATTAAAGTTGACTCAGATCGACAGACTTTTGAGAAACTTTTCACGTCAACTTTTATTTGCTCTCAGAGTTTTTGTCAGAAATCTGCTGAGAGGAAGTCGCCGAATAAATATTTTTTGTATTTTGTTTTGATGTCTGGCATGGGGCTGGAACCCTGGCTTTACGTCTAATAAGATAACACGCTACAGACTAGACTACGGCGACTACAATACTTCGCAATACTTATGTCATTCTATTCTGACCCAAAATTCAGTATATTATCTCCACTAAACGTAGTGAATCGATATACGCTTGAGTAAAGTTGAGTATTTATTGGAAATGTATTTCCAAAAAAGACAGTTGGATGGAAATTGCACGAAAATGTTGTACAAAATTTGATCGCAAACCAACCGTGCCCGGTATAAGCAAGTTTATTGCTAAGGTTCGTGAAACTGGTTTCATTGTTGATACGTAGAGACGTGAACAGGCTCGAACAGTGCTTATCGAAGCTGTGGCTGAGTGTGTGCCTGAAACTCCATCAACATCAGTTCGTTATCGCTCTCAAGAATTGAACATTTTACGCACCAGTTTACGTCGAATTTTGCTTAAAGTTCTCGATGTGACGTCTTACAAAGTTCAATCGGGTTAAGAGGTGAAGCTGCATGACCACCCGCTTCGTTTTCGCTTCGCTAGATGGACTAACGCGAAACTGCATGACAATGTCGATTTTGTCAAAAAAAAAATCATCTTTTCGGATGAAACTCATTTTCATTTTGGTGGGAACGTTAATAAGCAAAATTGCCGTATTTAGGGCTCAGGAAACCCACACGTGGTCTTACAGCAGCCAATGCACCCATTACAAGTGACTATTTTATGCGGCTTGTGGAGCGGATGCATCATTTAGCCATATTTCTTTCAAAATGGGGAAGGAGCAGCCAATAGGTCAATTTCTTATACCCGCTCTTCGTGATATAAATGTGAAAGATGTTTGGTTTCAACATCGTGCAAATTGCTACACATCTCATGCCACAATCGATTTATTGCATCAAACGATTGATGGTCATTTAAAAGGCCGAAGCTTTTTTCTTGATTATCACGTGTAGCGGACTTAAATCAAACATAGCCTCTAGTGCCGCAGTGGGACACGTTCTCTACTTTGCACTCTAGTTTTTGTATCTTGTCCAACTACATTGGATTTGCTTTCAGATTTATTTTATCTGCCTAGACTATTGCCCCATAGGTCACTATTGGTCGGATTATCATGATATATGTACATCCAATACATAATTCCTGGGTAGCCTTCGCAGAATTTCTCAGCAAGTCGTCTCCATACCGTTATGGTATATCTGAAATTTTCGGAGGTGCTCCCTATATGAGCAGTGTCATTTCTTATCTTTCACTCTTATTTTCTGATTTCTCTCAGAAGTACAAATCTTCCTGTGGTTTTATCTGGGTCTATTGTGAGGGCCCCTTGCAACAAACTTGTAACAAACGACTTATAATCTCAAGTGCTCTATGAATGATGTAGCAGAGATTCTATTCAAATTTGTCTCTAATCATCTGTATATAGTTGGTAGTTAAATCCCACCTGTAAGAATTTTGTCATCTGGATGCACCAAAAATATTTTTTGTTTTCAGTGTTATCAATCTATAGAGCCCGCTTGCGGCTCTACCATGCGAAACTAGGTAGCGATTATGAAATGCAAAATAAAATTTTAAATAGAGAATCTTGAAATAAGTAATCCTCATGCTGTGTTCTTCTAGATCCGAGAAGTAGCCATCGATTTTCTTCTGGTTTGGATGACTCATAGTAAGGTCATTACTTTGGAATATTATTGGAATTAAACAATCGTTCGCTCGACCTCACATTAGAAATTCAAGTAACAATTGCGTACAAAAATTCCAAGCAGAAGGATATTAAAGAGAGTATTATTTTAGAGCATAATTCAAAAGTAATACTTTATAAAGCACTGCTCATTTACATCGCACGAGACGTGTTTCTGATCGCCAGAGCATTGCCGATTTCTTTTATTTGTTTAAAGAGCCATATATTGTTTATATCATTACGTTTTTGCCTTTTTAAAACCGTTTAGAATATGAGTTCGTTGATTGCAAACAAAATAAAAAGAAATATGTGTCTAGTTTCAATTAAACTCTTTATTGTTCGCACTACTTTTGTCTGCCACCGTTTACAACTTGACGAATACAACAATAATTGATTGTTGGCTATTCTTCTTTGCCTACAACGCAGATTTTTTCTATTCAGTCTGATAAATGTCATTGAAGTCGAACGTTCAGAGTTTCGCCTTCTCTGGAACTCTATCGCGACTTCATTGTAGTTTGTATGTTTTGTTCACATTGCTTGTTGTTGTGTTGTCGCCTACTTGTTTATCCCCTTTTCTTTCATACTAATGTTGGTTTACTTGTAACAAGTTCGTTGTATTTGTTTGTGTAGCTTCTGTTTTTTTAATGTTAAACGATGTCACCCTTTCCATTTTCAGAACAATATATTCTTCGCGGATTAGTTGTATGTACAAGTGTATGAGTATTATGTTTACAACGAAAAATTGCAGTATTGTGCACGCTTGAATGAAAATAATTTTCCTCATATTTGACAAGAGAGAAAAAATTAAAAATTATTCAAAAATGAAGTCAAAGCTTAGCTACTAATTTATGCACTGACACTTAAGGAGTCAGGGCAGCATCTTGAGGCATCTTACGGATCATGTAACGTTTACTTTAAATTTTGATTGCACGAACGAAATTAGATTACCTTCCAGAGAAGATCCGTCCTTGGTGGAATACAATTACAGATTAATAAATTCATTTCACCAACGACTCGGATACGGATACGGTATGGTATAGTTATTCTAATAAACTTTACTTTCGGTCTTCTGATTATTACCACTAGAATATAGCCTCGAATTGTGGTTTTTCTATTTACTTTTAGGTTGGGGTATTGCGAAAAATTTAAAATTTTTAAAAATCCCTTAGAATTGCCATATCATAGCTTGGAAATGTTTAATACCAAATTAATGGAGAATACTTTCTATGTAATTGAATTCGAAATATATTACTCATACGCATCATATTAAATGTACTGTGAAAAGTATGCAATTAAATATCTTCAATTTAGTCATGTTTGAAACTAATGGAATTAAATATACTCATACGTCACATATGTATGTACTTATCGTGAATGAATTTTATATATTAAATATGAGTGAGAATAAAGTGAGTAATACAATGGGGGGTGGGCCATTTAAAAGTTTAAATTTAAAAATGCAATAAAACAAAAATTGTTTGAAATGTTGTCAAATTTATCTTATTGTTGTGAAGTACAATTGTTCCGGTTGGAAATGAAATATTATTTCATTCATATAGCCGCCGTGGCTTGCCCCACAGTACCTGATTCGATTGCACCAATTTTCGTGCATATTTTCGAGTATATGGGCTCTTATGTCGGCAAAGGCATCTAGAATTTTGGGCTTCAAGTCTTCAATTGTCTCTGGTTTGATTGATTTTTTTGACAAAATTGACATCATCGAACAGTTGCTCGTTGGCCCAAATTTCCAATAAATCTCAACGTTGTTTAAACGTAAATCGAATCATTATGGTCAGTGGAGATAATATACTGAATTTTGTGACAGAATAGAATGACAAAAGATGTGCCGGATTCGAAAAATCGAACAGATGGTCCACCCGATATTATTTATTAATCAATGTAATCCAATAAAACTACATAATAGAAAGTTTCAAAGACCTTTAGACTTTATTGAGACATATAACTTAACTCTATGATCTTGGGAAATGAACAAAATTGATCACTCAAACTTCTAAGTGTAACAACATTGTGTGGTATACGGATAGGTCAAATACAAATAGTGGAATAGAAGTTGTGCCCCTAGTTCGAGTCAATCACGAAACTCATAACTTTTTTCTAAGCAGAAGTTTACGCCATCGAAAGACGTACTTAATTCAATTTCAGCTTCTATGGTTGACTGCAGATTAGAATAGAGATCTGAATCCTCTAGACAAAGCAAGATATCAGTTGATATGCGAAGAACTTTTCTGCAAATAGGAAAAACGTTTTGGAAGCGACAATTATATTCTGCTTAAGTTGAACTGGTCTGAGACCATCTAAAATCTGCGGTGTTATTACAATATGAAATGATTTGAGTTCTTTGGTAGACTATCGACAAGTAGTCTGAGGATAGAAACTGTTCATTGGGTTCATTATCTTGTCAGAAGTAATAATTATTACGAATCGTTAATTCTTCCGAAATTTCGACGAATTTGTTCTTTAAAATGTTTAAATACACTTTTTTATTCATTATTTCCTCAATAAAATCTAAGCTACTACACTTGGTGCCGAAACACATCTTCACAACCTTCTACTGCCACCACCATTCTTAAGTGTTTCTTGAGATCGAATTCTTTATTTAATTTTCCTTCATACTAAACATATTTTGACTCGCCTGAAGACAACACATCATTAAAAAATTTATCTGATATGCCTGCGTATGGAAGAAGATAAATAAAGAGTTCAATCCAAAGAACTTGCGTGAAATAGTTGAGCATGGCCTCGGTAGTAAAACATAGGGGGCCTGTGTGTCGGATCAGATGTGGGATGTTTGAAAATTATTGGTTGGCAAAAAAGTTGCGTGTCACAGCCCTTAATTTTGATTAAATTTAAATAAAATCCATGGTAAGAGAAAACATATCCAAATCATTTGGGATATTTTTAAACGAATAATAATTCTTTAAAAAACTGAATTATATTTATAAAGACATATTTAGAAACCTTATGATGAAAGCTGTCATCAGATTACAAATACGTTTAAATTCAGGTATATTTAAATATTAAACATTAAATATTAAAATTGTTAACTAATGCTAATTTTATATAGTAAATCTTTTATTAAATTTCTTTATATATAAAGTCTTTATTGCTACAATTTTAAAGTTTTATAATCAATTTAATCCTTTCGTCTCTCTGCACAAATTCACATCTATTCTATTTTACTAACTCAAAAATACATGGAAATGTTTAAAACGTTACATTTTACAGACATACGCTTTTGAACGTATGTTTATGAAGACTTAAATAATTTTTATCACCTTTCTATTCGACTTCAATAACATTCATCAGACTGTTTACTCTACCATATAAAAGGCAAGGCAAAGCAGGAGACTGACTCAATAAAGTTCAGTCAGTATTGTGTTCAGTAACGCGGTGTGTTTGAAGAGCGTAATCATGGTTTGAAGATCTCCCTTAAAAAGATCTGTCGAATAATTGTTATTATTTATGCAAAGTGTATAAACAGATGAATAACAAAAGAAGGCAATCGTTGTTGTTTACATAAAGTTGTGAACAGTGGCGCTCAGAATTGTGCGAATAATAAAGAATTTTAATTGAAACTAAACACAGATTTATTTTTATTTTTATTTTTATTTGCGATACGAGCTCCTTTCCAGTTTGACGAATTGCTCTTGTAGTATTTGATTTTCCCATATTTTTTTAATATTCGTTTTTCCTTATATCTTTTTAAATTTTATTCTAATTTATTCCCTTCTTTCTTTTATTGAATTATTTCAATTGAAACCGCTACTGTCGCTATTAATTGTGGAATATACAACATTTCAAATATCTTACACAACTAATCAGATTGGAGAGCGATTTTTCTGAATTTGACGAATGGCATGGAATATATTGGCTTCGAGTGGTTTCTAGCTTATTCGCGTACACTTCCAACTTAAGAAAATTTCACAAGAAAAGATCTAAGAGGGTCATAATTTATCATCTCCAAGCGGGATGATCGTGCCCTCAGATCGCTAATGCAAGGTATCTAAGGGGACACAAGCTGTTTGGGGCGTAACACCGTCTTTTTGAAACCACATGTCGTTGGTGCTCAGATCTTCCAATTCAGGCCAAAAAAAATGGGTAATAATTGACCTATAGTGCTTACCATTACCAGTGGCGACCCGGCCAACGAGTATTTTGAAGAAATAGAGAGCGAAGAGGATGCCAGTCCAAATTCCACTTCAAACATTGACTCTTTCTCTTGATATATTAGTGGCGCCTAGCCACTCTTGTATAAAATTAGCACATAAAACGTAAGTGGTATTAGACACTAGGTCGTATTTCCTGACTGAAGGGTTGTAATGATCAATTGTGTGTATTAGGGTGGTCCATGCTTACAAAGAAAAAAATAAAACTTCAAGAAGAAGTTACGCCACCCCCTAGTTTTGTTACACGTACAATTCTTATTATATATTCAAAATTTCAGTAACATATCTTATATAAAAGGGAGTGCTCATCGATCTTAAAATATTTGAATTTTATGAAAAATCCTGATTAAGTAAAAAATGTAAAGAATGTATCAAAAATATTTTTTTTTATTCAGCAATAGTATTAAAACACACACAAAATAATATAAACAAAGAAATACTTAAAAATAATATTTGTTTGTTAAAATCGTTTTGGAAGTTTCAGTAGAAATGATCTTTCTGTTCTGTTCAACGACATGAAGCAAAAATTGTTTTTCCTCTTCATTGTTAGTGAGTATCGTATTGTAATCTTCAAATAGTTTTACACCCCACTCCGCAGTGTCGTTAACCACACACAAATTTCTTATGCGACTTTTGCCTTGACTAATCAACATTGTCATCCCAAGCCATAGGAGGTAATTCCAAAAAAGAGTTCTTGATTTCTAGAACTGAGAGCGTTTTCAGCGTTCTTTGCGATGCAAAGACTTCTAATGTGACTTCCGTGGATAATTTGACAGAGGTTCCTCTCACTAAACGAGAACCGCTGTCAACATCCATTCTTTGAACAATTGCCATTTTCTCGTCATAAGACAGCTTATCGGAAAACAAGGCAAAGCTCATCAGATAAGTACTACAAGTGGCGCTCTAAGACAACCCTTGCTGCTGCAATGATTTCTGGATCAATGACTTCGTATGCTTTTAATCTCTTCCAAAGTTGGAGGTCATTAATCGCTGCATCTGCTGCCAAAGGCGCTTCGATCCAAATCTTCGTATATATGAGTGCACCTAAATTAACAAATCGAACAATTTGTTTTTCTTCTTTTTTGGTAAGCTTAAATGCTTGAGAATTTTTTCGAAAGAGAAAATTCTTCATTGCATATAGCAGTTTTGCCATCCATCTAGCATGATGTATTGGTCCCGGAGTACGCCAACTAATTCTTGCAGGTGGTTTGTTCAGAACAATCATTGTGAGGTCTATTAGCTCTTTGTAGTCACCACGAACTTGTTCAGTCGTAAGACTCTCAAGAGTATTTTCGACAAACTGTTTCCCGATAGTTTTAAAGTCAAGACAATCGTAGTGATCTTTTGGTAATGTGTTCCAAATATCGCTGAATCGTTTGAATAATGGAATCTTAGGAGAGTTTGATGGCAACAGACAATGGAATAATCAGTCGCACTGCTTCTCTGTCGGTTATTTTGTTACGATCCAGAGCGCTGGTAACATGTTGTGTAAATATTCCACTCGTCGATGGCACAACGATACTTTTACTTGTAACGACCTGTGTCTTTTTAGGTAAAGTAAACACAAAATCATCTTGTTTACCCTTCATATTTGTACTTGAACTCGAACTGCTACTGAAGCTTAAATCAACTTCTATTTCTTGACTTGACACTACTGAAGTTGAAGCATTATGTTCAGCAGCATTTTTTTAATTCTTCAGCTCTATGTTTTCGTTTGAGAGAACGTTCTTTGGTTTTTTTCTAGTTTCTTGTCAATTGATGTCATGATCATCTTACGCTCACTGTCTTCTGCAATTTTGATTAAATGCATAGCGTTTGCATGGGCGATATCGAAAAATTTGTCTAGGTCTTCTGTAAACAAATGTTTTTTATTTTTATGTGCTTGTGAATCTCTTGTTTTATTTTTCTTTAAAAGCAGCCAGTTCTTATGAATTTTTATAAGTTTTTCAACGCAGTGATTTGGTTGCCTGGTTGGAATACCAGATTTGCTCCACACTTCTATGACTTCTTGAATAAACATATGCGCAGAATTTTTCACAATCTTTGATTCATTTAATGCGTAATGATAACCAAGTAGAACTTGCCGAAGAGTTGGAAGTTGGTTAAACCTTACCAATGACTCAAGATTCCGACATCCAAGAAGAAAAATATCGTATTTTTTTCGAGTTGATGAACTCATTTTATTGCTCTGATTTACTGAATTTGATCAGTAATAAAAGAAGAATATCGAATAATTTTTGAAAATATTCTTTTACGTTAACCGCTAGATCAAATCGTGTAAAAATTATTTAATAGTGCATTGTCATTGTCTACCTAGTCGGGAAGGTAGAGAAAATTCGATCAGAAGAAACAGGTAAAAGCATAAAAACAAAGAGATAAGGAGAGTTCAATAAAAGCATCAAAAATTTCAAAAACAGCACTCGATTGAGCACCCTCTTCCGGTAAAGTTAACCAACTGAAATTTTACAATGTTATTGCTATGGATACGTGTTACAAATTTACGGAGTGGCCAATCTGAAAAACAAAAAAATTTTGGACCACTCTAGTGTGTATGAATGTAATATTCCACACATAATCTTTCAAATGAATAAAATTTGTTGGTGATATATCACACACATTATTTCATTTATATTTAAGGATAGGAGGCATCCTATACAAGAAACGCTATTTTCTGTTCGACATAAGCGTTACTGTTGACAGACCTTTAAAAGAGTGTTTATTAATATTTTTGTTATACCCCTCTTTGTAGCATGGAGTCGCCGTAGTCTAGTAAGTAGTGTATTGGCAGAAATAAAACGAAAAACGAAATAAGAAAAAATAAACTGTAGGTTCTCGCCACTCATGTATAAAATTAGCACACACAACATAAGTGGTATGAGAAGCTAGGCCGTAGCTGAAGGGTTGTAATGTCCAATTATGTATGCAAAATGTTAAATGGAGAGCATGATGAATGCAATATAATATTAATTATCCTCGAAAGAAGAATGAAAAACGATGAATTCTTTAAATTTTAATTACAGCAAATATACTCTGTATTTCACGTAATGTGTTATACTGGGTACACTATTTATTAAATATGAATGAACACTTCAACATTTCAGACAAAAAAAAAACAAACAAGAACAGCGAGAACCACCCGAAAGACACCGAAGAAAAAGGTGGTAGTATATTAAGCAGTTCCTTTAGATAACAGTCAGGTACTTAAGGTTTGTTCCTCTTTAAATTTAATTTCTATTCAAAAAACGGAATTAAGGTTAAAATGGCCTGAAATATTTGTCCTTCTTTTACAATTTTTTCTTTTATACCTGAACAAGACGGTGCACTATGCACTTTTAATTCTGTTGTGATAATAATAGGGGGTTTACTATTAAATCTGTATTAAATTGAAATTATGAAAATAAAAATTGTAAAGAAATTATAGAGCGTGCCTTACTTATGTTTCTAAAAGTTCGCGTTGCTATTTCCTTGTTTCTTTTGAAAATTTCTCTTTTAGTAAACACGTTTAAGTAGGGCGCCATGTACAATGTAACGGAGCATTTAGTTTATAACATAAAATTGAAATAATTATGGTCAGAGAAAACGAAAATTCCTTTTAGTAGTTGTTTTACCAGACATACATACATAATTGTCCGTTACAATCCTTCAGTCAGAATTACGGCCTAGCTTCTCACACAACTTATGTTGTGTGTGTTAATTTTATGCCTGAGTGGCGGGACCTACAGTTTAAAGTAGAATCCGAATACAAAATTTTTGAGAAACTTTTCATGGCAATTTTACATACTCTCACAGTTTACCAGAAATCTGCTGAGAGGAAGTCGCCGAAAAAATATTTTTTCATATTTCGTTTTGATGTGCGACCTGGGGTTTGAACCGTGGCCTTACACTACCTACTAGACTACAGCGACTTCGTTTTACCAGAGCTTAATAATTTAATGAATATAGGAAATAAAGAAGAATATTATTTTTATATCTCTTTTTTTATGTGAAAACAGAAACAGAATTTTTTTTATCAACAAACACAAAAAAATATGTCGTAACTTATAACCAAATGTATCATATCAGGTACAAACGTACCGATTCGCTTGTCTTTTAAAATTTCCTTTATGTTTAAAGTCTTCCTTTTTGTGATTCTTTTTCTTATCTTTTCGCAAACCCAGTTGGAGGAAATACATTGACACAAAACTTTTGCTTTTATAATTGAATTTAAGGACAAGCACAGTACCAGAAATGGAAAGAAAGAGAGAGAAAAATTGTATTGCTGATTTAACCTCGTTTTACAAACTGTCTTTTACTTCCACTGTCGTGACTTCCTTCGTTTCTGATTGTCAACCAGAAGAGCAAAAAATGGAAAGTTATTTGATTGTGCCTACCTCAGCATTCATTACCAATCATTTTAGAAGAGTCGGAGTGTAAAGTAAAACAATAACTACAGTAATGTGGAGAACAAACAAACACGCCTTGTTTGTGAAAAATTTAAATCGTTAAGGACAACATTACAAATTCTTTTTATTTGGTGACTAAACTTGCAATGGCAATAATTACTGTCAATTTTGTTAAATATCTCTTAATATTTTTTCTTTTCTATAAATTCTATGATGTTGTCAATATTGTCATTAAATTGTTATGCAAGAAATTTAAATGTTTTGTGATAAATGCCCAGTTTCCTAGCAACGACCACGCTGCTTAAGTGTTGATATTTATGAGTTTTTCCGTAATTTCATTGACTTCTTAATGATTGGTCGACCATCGAGCAGATTACTTACCGAAACAACTTGTAAATTCTAGACGATGTGTGATTTAAGATCCTCTGCGCCATCATATTTAAAGTATCGAGTGGGCTATCTCTCGGTTTAAATTTGCACCACCGTTTATTTCGAATCTGGCAATACTTGTCATTCTATTCTGTCACAAAATTCAGTATATTATCTCCACTGCACCTAATGAATCGATGTATTCTTGAACGACGTTGGGATTTATTGGGCCAACGAGAAACTTCACGATGATGTCCACGAAGCTCATTTTCATTCATTGGGACTCCGAAAACCCACACGTGAGCTTACAGAAACCAATGCACCCATTACGAATGACTGTTTGGTGCGGCTTGTGGCCCATATTTCTTTGAAAATGAGGACGGCGCAACCATTACAATCAATGGAGACACATATCGCATAATGATAACCAATTGTTTGTACATTTTCTACATGGAATTGATGTCAATGATGTATGGTTTAAACAGGATGGTACAACTTGTCACACATCTCATGCCGCAATTTATTTATTGCGTCAAATGTTTGATTGCCGTTTACTTAGCCGAAATGGTGATGTCAATTGGCTGCCAAGAAGCTGCGATTTGATAGCGTTTAACTATTTTCTGTGGGGAGCCATTAAACAAAAGGGTTATGCTGACAAACCAGAGTTAATTGGTGTGAGACGCCGGTAAAGAAAAGTGTTTTGCCGACAAACTAGAGACAATTGAGCATTTGAAAGCTAACATACGTGATGCTATTGCCGAGATATGACCCCATACACTCGAAAAAGAGCAAGAAAATTGGCCCAAACGAATGAGGTACTATCAGGCCAGCCGCGGTAGCCATATTTATATGAAATAATATTTATTTTCTAAACGAAATAGTTGTACCTTACAACAAAAAATTTAATTTGGCATAATTTTAAACCGTTAAGGTTTTTTTGCATTTTTAAATTTAAACTTTTAAATCATCCCCACTTTACTAGTCAGTTAGATGAATTCTTGAGCATATGAATTTGGAAATTTTGATTATAAAAACAAACAAAAAAAAAAATAATAACATATCGTATGAAAAATGTTTCTATTTCTATTCAAAGTTTTGTTTTAAAGCCACTGTATATGACACACTAAGTAGTAGTAGCAGTAGTCAATGCAACTGGATATGTTGCCACGTACATTTGTACAAATGGTGCATGTGTATACTACATTTCCTTGCTCCCCTCACTGGTCATACTGTTGTTTTTGTTTTAACAAATAATGCCCTTAAGTAACGTTGTATTAAAAGACAATCTTCACAAATAACACTTTCAACAACATCTTTAGTTCAACACACGAACATGTATGTTTATGTAAGAAAATACTCAAACACGTTATAAACCACTTCGTTTATTGTTGAAGATTTCTGTGGCCAGAACCTAACCTATACTATGTTCAGACATGAACTTATATTGAGTAAATCGCAATAAACGGCATTATTTATCTCAATACTTCATATAAAATGTCAATTAATTATTGCTAAATTAATTCATAAATTGTTATAATATCGATTAAAACTTGAAATACATACAGCACTGTCATAAGTATGTTCAGTGAGCACATTACAATTTTCCGAACACTACCTACTGATATTTGACAACTTAAATATCAACGACAAACAAAAAAAAATAGGCAGCTGAACTGCGTATAATGTTATGTCTAAACACTTAAAATATTGTAATCAATAAACCGAATATTTACTCAATAGAAGTGCATGCCTGAACATAGTATAAGTCCATACCTCAATAATATTCTGTTTGGAAAAGTTGTTAAGAAGAACCATATTTTATGAAGTTTGAAGAAGACTATTAAATGTAAAATTTTTTACATACATACATACATTGTTGATCATTACAACTCTTCAGGATTATGGCCTAGCTTCTCACACCACTTGTGTCGTGTGTGTTATTCTTATACATGAGTGCTGGGGCTTACAGTTGATTCCAAACGACAGATTCTTGAGAAAAGTTTTCATATAAATTTTATTTACTCAGAGTTTTGCCAGAAATCGGCTGAGAGGAAGTCACAGAAGAAATATTTTTTTCATATTTTCTTGTAAATGTTTAATTCCAAAGTTTAATTGTTTAATTCCAAAATACTTAATACTTAATATTTAATTGAATTCGAAATATATTACGTATACGCATCGTATTACTTGTGCTAGTATATTTACCTTAGAAAGTATGCAATAAAAAAGCTTGGATTTTGTCGTGTACGAAACTAATAGAATTGAATATCACTCATACGACACATGTTTGTTGTTTCGTATTAAAAGTGAATGGCAGCGAATAACTAAATTCTATTTCACTAAAAATCGAACAAGTATATTTATAATGTGAACTAATTAAAACTGGCATTATTCACTTTTGCGAATTGTTCACAATTCCGAATACCAAAAATTTGGAACAGAATTATACCATCTTTTGAACAAAAATCAGTATTTATTTTTTAGAATTTTTTAGAACACATTTTATAATTTAATCTTCACAAACTTTCTTCACAGTATCTAAATAGCAATTGAAGAATAAATATGCAAGCAGATGTACTAACACATACATATATATATGTACACCTAAAACGGGGATTCTCGCAACTAATAAACACAAAATATTAACGTTTCATAAAAAAAAAAAATTCTGTTCAAATTATCAGGCTTTTTATATTTTTTCATGTTTTAGAGCAGTCAATGAAGCAAAAAATGTTCACATTCATATACTACGGTGTTCAAATTAGCGCGCGTGCACTGTATATTGTTGTATAGATTTAATTGCTGGAAGACATGTAAATTGGGTGATAAGCAGAACTACATACACTGGGCGCCATAAGTGAGTCAACACTTTTGTTCTTAAGTATAAAACAGTTTTGTTCTTAAATATAAAAAAGTTCCTTTATCATGAATTGTTGTTTTTGTTTTAACATTTTATAAGTAATAAATAAACGTTTTTATTTTTGGAAATGTATTCTACTATTCTCATTTGCTTTTCTCGCTATCCTAAGAAAATGAATTATTTCAGTGGTGTTTACTCATTTTGGCGCTCAGTGTATCTCCTTAAAGATTCTAGTGTGAAGAAAACTCAATAAATCCACTATAAAAAGATTAATTCAGTTGAAAGACGGAATACGAAGCGAGTGGAGTAGCATAACTTCAGAATTTCGCTTAATTATCAAGTTGTCATTGCCCTGAAGCATCAATAAAAGCAATAAATTTAAAACTTTGCTCAGCGTGTTTCACGTATTTTGCAATCGTCATAATAGTCTTTTCCACCCACTTTTTAGCAGTGAGGTGTCGTTCACAAGAACTCGTCTCATTACACATTACAACTTAGGGCATTTTTGCATCATGGAATGACTTCCGTACAAAATTCATTTTACTGAGGGTAAAGGACCATAGACAACACGTTTGTTCGCCGATTGGAAACCGGAACAGCTACAAACTGATCTTACTTATCATTGAAAACTCATCTTCCGCGATAAGGTCATCTGTTTGCTGTGAACCTTAGGCTGGCGGCGCCATCGATCCATATTTCTTTGAGAACAGCGACCACTGTCGACCGATGACTATCGACTTTTTTTGATTTGAATTAAGAGATCTGTGGATTCTATAGATTGAGTATATAACGTAGTAGTGATATGAACTGTCCACCGAAATCCTAATAATCTTAATCTTGGTTCTGTTAAACTTTTTTTATATTTTATTAAGTTGCAGGCATATACGAATAAAGCACAGCTATAAAGCTATGAGATAAATAAAGATACCAGCTTCTTTAGAGTTGCCTGCTGACAACAAAAAAATTTTACGTGTAAAGGTAACAATTTTTGGAAACAATTGTTTCCTTTACAAGTAAAATTTAATTTAAATGTTTGGTTGTCAGCTACCCATCTGTTATAACATTCATTTACGCTTTTTTTTCCTTAAGGACTATTGGGTTATACTTTAAATCGGTTCAGTGATTTTTTTCTATATATACATACCAATAGAAGATTAAAAATTGATTAAATGTTTATGTCTTCGCCGTAGTCTAGTAAGTATTGTGTTGGCTTTTTAGATGTGAGGCCACGGTTTAAAATTCAGGTAAGATTTAAAACCCAACGGTTTAAAACCCAACAGATTTCTGGTAATAACTTTAAGAGTAGATAAAATGGGCATGAAAAAGTTTCTAAAAATCTATGTTTTACACTGTAGGGCCCGCCACTCGTTTAAAAAATGGACACACACGACATAAGTGATATCGGAAGTTAGGTCGTAATCTGACTGAAGATTTACAATCACAAATTATGTTTGTATACACATATATATATATCGCTATAGTTTCGGTATTTTTAGAAGAAAAACATAAGATTCCATAAGTTTCAGTGTAACTAAGCGGGTAATTATTATGTCTGGGGAAGAATACTGATATGACGTCCAGTTTGGCACGATTTAACCAACATCTTAGCATGATGGCCACAATTTAATGGTGTGGGGTACTTTTTCTTGGCATGGTATCATTTCGAGAATGCACCAACATTTTTACAAACATTTGGAATTACTTTTTAACTACTATTATACCATACGCAAAAAAATGTATCGCTAATGTGACACTTCATTTACAACAATGACCCAAAATACATTTCAGGACTGTGAAAAGCTGCTTAGATCCATAAATTTTTCAAACTGCACAGCATAATCATCTAATCACAATCGAATTGTGAACCAATTGAGAATAAAACGAATAATTTACTGTAAGATCCCGCTTAACGCGGGAGATACGTTCCGATTAGTTCCAGCACTAAACGAAACAGCGTTAAACAAGGCAACTTAACACGTACACCTAGTAACGTTGATGACAACTAATATACTGTGAAGCAGGAAACATGCATTCGTACTGTGACTGCGTCTTCGGAAAATTCAGTTTAAATCTTTATTCTGGACAGACTAACAAAATAGCACCGCTTTTGGTTTGTGCATGGCCGTTTCATTTGCACACATCAATACAGCAAGTATCAATACAGTGTGCGATTTAGGGGAATCCCAATGCTACCGCGTAATACTGAAACAGCGTTAAGCGGTGTCTTACTGTACCATCATTACGAATTAATTATATGGCCAACCCTGTATGTATGTGAAGGTCAATAAGGTCAATAAGGTCAATAAGGTCAATAACGTTGAGATATTTTTATTTTTCCGTTGCAATAAAGTTTAAACCACCAATATAATTGCCTTGTTGTTGTATCAACCGCACGAAAAAAGAAAGTTAATTTTTTGCTGAAATGGAAATCCAATTAAATTTAATTGATTTATCAAGAGCATAGAATATAGAATAGCGTTAAAATACTTGCAAATAATGAACAGCCAGATTATATTAACAGTAAAATGCTTTAATATTATTTGATTTTTAATCGCAAAGGTATTCTAATCAAATTATGGCAGAAGTATTCTGGATCTGTTTTATATGTAGCAAGTGATAAGCAACCAATCGTTATTTTCATTTCTTCAATTTGCTCCAAGTTGATCTTACTTTAAGCATACATCGGTATTAATTTTGGCAATTAGTTTCACATGTGCTGAGCTTAATTTGCAATGAAGTTTTTTTATACAATTTTGAAAATAGATTTCGTTCTCTAGTTGACGTATTCGGTTTTCATTAGCAATTCAGCCGCTTCGTATATGTTTCGAGAAATATGCAAGAATATATTTATCAATGTGGGTGCCCTGGTAGTCTAGTGGGTAGTGTGCTAGACTATTAGCGTGAGAGTCGTGGGTTCGATTCCCACCAGAGACTCTAGTCTGTGACACTACACCGAGCACATAGTCAAGTTATTTCGCTCGTATATAATTAGGATATAATTTGTAATTGTATTGTAATTAATAAATAAATAAATAAATATTTATCAATAATAATATGCAGATGTTCAACAGTACTGTGTTAATATTCCGTAAATGGACTACAGACATTTGTGAATACATTACAGAACAAAATAAAGCACAACAGGAAGAAGATCAATGTGTACTTGAATATATTGTCTCGTTTTTACCCTTTTTAAAAACGTTTAAAATATGAGCTCGTAGATTACAAATAAAATAAAAATAAATTTGTGTTTAGTTTCCATTAAAATTCTTTATTATTCGTACAATTCTGTTTGCCAGTGTTCACAACAAAAACAATTGCTTTGTTGTCTCTTTACACGCTTGGCATAAAAAATAAGAATTACTAGACAATTGTACGACAGATCTTTGTAACGGAGATCTTCAAACCACGATTACTCTCTTCAAACGCACCGCGTCTTCACGCGAGACTGACTGAACTTTACTAACTAACTCGCATGCTTTGCCTTGTCTTTTACATGGCAGGGCAAACAGTCTGATTAATGTTCTTGAAGGCAAATGCCTTCTCGAGATTTCTATAAATGTAAACATCTGTGTTTCATTGTTGTTGCTTGTGTAGTTTGTTTACATTTATTCTTGTAGTGTTAGCTATTGCATTTTTGTTTATTTGTTTACCATTTTTTATGCTGGTTTTTTGTTATATTACGCAGTGCGATTATTTGTAAACAAGTTCATTGTTTTGGTTTTTGTAGCTTTTGTTTATAATTTTATTGTTAAACGATGTAAAAGAAAAACATCTGTATCTAATTTTTTTCATTTTCGTAACTATATATCAGAAGCTCAATGTACTCTTACATAGGTGTCTGCGTAGAGTCAGGAAGTTATTTTGGCCAAATGTAGCAATTAATGATGTATTATAGAGCATAATTAAACATAAATAAGTGATCGAAAATAGAAGAACTGAATAGATCATAATTTTTGAAAGGTAAGTAACAATATTGCAAAAAAGGTTTTGTAGTTGAAGAATGGTGGAAATGATGTCAGCTTCTTAATTTCTTACTATTTTGACCATCTCTCGTCTCTTAATAAATGGAAATCCGTGAAAGAATGAAGTGTGAATGAATCTGCCAACACCAGCACCATCTTATGAATACTACCGAGTGTGGAAGGCGGCGATATGTCTGTAACTGCGGTGTGCCACTGCTGTGATATTCTGCAGGCTGCCAAAGTGGCTGTACGTTAGGAAGTGGCTGCAGAGTTGATAACCAGTCATGACCTCTATTTATAGTAGAGGTATTAGGAGCTATATGTTCGCACTTGTGTCAGAGATTGTGCTATTGTCTTAAAGGAAATCACGCATAGTACTCAGGCGAAAAATATTGCGACTACAGTCGCAGATGAGGAGATGGTAGGCAACTGGCAGAAAGGAAATACACATTTGTCATGGGAACTTTTTGATGTCGCAGATTTGAAACTAAGCAGCATTCTTATCTTTGTAAGTAGCTAAGGTTAGAGTATCTCTTGACATCGTAGTTGATCAGGGAATCTGTGTGTTTAATTGAGTTGTATGTCACTCTTGCATAACCTAACCTTAGACAAGTTGAATATGTTTTACTCAATTTTTATCATAATTTTTTTCTTTTTAATTTTTTGTTTTAAACTTAGCTCCATATTTTTCTTTCAAAGTACTACATATTACATTTAAAAAAAAACTCACATAGTCATCAGCAATTTTAAGTCTGAGTGGACGTTCTATGCTTTTGAAAATTTGTGCATGCAAGTGTAAGTGCATTATCAAATATTTTATTATGTTGATTTAGTCTTTATGATTTGGTTTAAATATTTTTTAAGTTTACTAATTTTTTTACATGAATCAAAAAAATTTTGCAGACAAAAATTTCATATTAAAGCATAATACCTGTATCAAATCGTAAGATACACTATTTCTACGACTATAAATACAAAAATCTAGTGAAACTTTACAAGAATATACAGTGACTTCCATAACTGTTCATACAAACTATAATATTAGTTCATAACATAATCTCGTTAAAAAAATGATCTATTCTTCATGAATTATATTTCTTTCTTGATAGTAAATTAAACAAATAACAAAAATCGAATTTTTATTAAATAAAAACACTTTTGTTATTCAGTGTTAAGCTGCCTACTTTAGATTTTCAAATAGAAAATTTTAGTATTTAATGTGGCCACCTTTTTGCTTCAATAACCAGTTAAAGCCTTTTTGTCATACTGACTTATAAAGACTTGCTCATTCTTTATTTACAACTACTCAAAGCTCTTCCAGATTTAGTGGAATTGGACTTCTAATTATTACTTTCTTTTTCAGTATATTCCATAAATTTCTAAATTTTTAATTGAACTAAGATCCTGCGATTGTGCAGGAAAATCCAGACATTTGATCTTGTTTCCCAGAAGCCACTTTCTTGTTACCCTGGCTTGAGTTTCCGGTCATTTTTGTTAACAATTGTGTACACTGTACATGCATTTTTATACATATGATATGTATAATAACAATATCTTTTTGTATAAACATACCATAATCATACGTAAATTTTTCACTTTGTAAACCATGTCATAGGGGTTTTTTTAGGCTACAATGGATGTTTACATACATATATTAAAATTCAAATATACGGGGTATTATTTCTTGTTTTTTACAAGTTTTTATAATTTTACTCACAAAAGCAATCCATACAATTGCCGTAGTCTAGTAGGTAGTGTGCTGGCTTGTTAGACGCAAGGCCACGATTCAAACACCAGGTCAGACATCCAAACGAAAATATGAAGAAATATTTCTTCGGCGACTTCCTCTCATTAGATTTCTGGCAAAAACCCTAAGAGTAAATAAAATTGCCATGAAAAGTTTCTCAAAAATCTGTCGTTCGGAGTCGACTTTAAACTGTAGGTCCCGCCACTCGTGTATAAAATTAACACACACAACATAAGTGGCGTAAGAAGCTAGGTTGTAATCCTGACTGAAGGATTGTAATGACCAATTATGTATGTATTTAAGTATTTACCCACGATTTCAAGAATGCTCGACACATAAAATTGGCAAGAATTTTCGTATGCAATTTGTATTTTTGAAGCTCGAGTGATTATAGGCGTCGAAAGAGCCTACGACGATAATATGTGAAATAGATCGTAGACAAAACAAAGTGAAGTTTCGCATATGATGGAAAAGTCGAGATGACTACATTACGAGTGTCTACAACCTCGTTAAACAACTAATTCTTATCCTACTGTGTATACGAAAACGAAAACAGTTAGATATGCTGTGTTATAATAAAAGTATTGTATAAACTTTCAGTGCAATTTTCCTATCCCTGAACTGCGAAAATGCAGCAATCGATATTGTACACGATTTATTTCGTTTAAACTGTGAACATATAAAATGGAGTTGAAAAATCAATTTTAAAACTTTCTCTATGCGTTAAAATTGTTGTAACTCTATGATGGTTTTGAATTTTCAATGACACGTTTTGATTTTTAATGACTGTTTCGCTCTTACTTCTGGAATTAATTTGTATTTGCATATTTCTATGTATAATGGTAGATACAAAAACATAAAAACAATTTTAAAAACCATTATTAAAGAGTAAAATATTACGTGCTACAAACAAAGTTTTTTGCAATTTCGCTCATTTCCTTTCACTTTTACTAACTTTGCCCCACATTTGAAAGACCCAATTGTCCTTGTCTTTTTGCTGCTTTCTGCTCAGTTTACGGAAATGTATGTATGTTGATGATATCCAACAGTCTCTTTTGTGGTAAACCTTAATTTTTGTGTAAATGTGTTAGTTTTATTATTTCTTTGTTTACCCACACAAGTAAATGTTGTGGTTTTAACTGTATTGATGGCTAATTTTTGTTGTCTTTAGTTGGTGCCAGTATCACGTTGAAAATTTGTATTTATTTCAGAGTTATTAAACAACACAGTTTATTTCCTTTAAGGACGCAAAAATTAGAGAAGTGGAATTTTGCTTTAAAACATTATTGTTGCTTTAATAAAGGAATTTCATTATCTAGAAAAATAAAAGTACTTTAGTACTATTAAGAGTACATACTTTTACCTTAGAAGGTATTGCTGCCAAATTCGCAATAATTGTTGAACCCTTTAGTCAGGATTACAACCAAGTTTTTCACACCTCCACTCATGTTGTGTATGTTAATTTCATAAACAAGAGGTGACACCAACAGTATAATATCAACTCCGAACGAAATATTTAACCCTAACTCCCCTAACATGTGTGAACCGGTACCTAAACGATCTCTTATAAAGTCAAATATCTCT
Source organism: Sarcophaga subvicina (assembly GCA_936449025.2). NCBI lineage: Eukaryota > Metazoa > Arthropoda > Insecta > Diptera > Sarcophagidae > Sarcophaga > Sarcophaga subvicina. The sequence goes on from OW388080.2 coordinate 89,512,910, forward strand.
TAAACACTAAAAACAGTTTAATGATAGTCGACCAGTGTTTGATATTTCCGATAGTCCTGCAGTATTTTGTTAAACTACCTTAAGGATGGTTTCATTTATCATTAATACGAGAGCTGCTAGGACGCTAGTGTATCCTATTATACGATTACTATGGACTCTTCTTTTTTTCATACTTTCAGTTGCCAATTTCACTCAAAGTGGTGTTAAAATCACGACAGGAGATTCGAAGATTTTTGGCACTTGGAGTGAGGCAAGAGGTAGTGCAGAGGCTTATTATTAACGAGCACAACATGAATGGTGTGTTATGCTAGTTGCTCAATTAAGTTGGTATGTAAAACTTTCTTTGTAAGCTAAAATCAATTTAATTGATTCGTTTATTAAAAATTAAAAATGAAACTGAATAGACACAAATTCACTTAATTCTTTCTCACAGCACAATTGTAATTTACTAACCAACTCAAGCACAATTTTCCTATGGTTCCAAACAGCATAAATATTATCTGAAGATATGCAAAGTAAAATATTGGTTTACATATCAAACAACAACTGGAATAACTGAATATTTTCCTGAATTTTTTCTTTATAAAACATGTTTGGCATTACAAGAAAATTTTTTCAATTTTGCCCTGAAGGATGTAATGTGAAAATGTTCAAAAGTTAAAAAAAGGCAGTAGTGGTCTTTTCATTAGCACAATCATGGAACCAATTTTTGTCATTTTTACATGATTTATGTAATTGCTGTTAAATATTTGTTGTAATATACTTTGAATTCACAGTAGTCTATTCATGCTCAAACCCCAGCTCTGACATCTGCAACAATACGAAATATGAACAAATATTTCTTCGGCAGATTTTTGGTAAAATCTCTAAAGTTTAAATAAAATTGCCATGAATAGCTTCTTAAGAATCTGACGTTTGGAGTCGACTTTAAACTGTAGGTCTGACCACACATGTATTAAAACATCAAACACAACATTGGTGGTGTGAGAAGCCAGGTTGTAATAAACAATGATGTACATATGCAAAGTCACCGTAGTCTAATAGGTAGTGTGTTGGCTTATTAAAGCCAGGGTTCGAGCCCCAGGGCAGACATCAAAACAAAATACAAAAAGTATTTCTTCGGCGACTTCCTCTTAGCAGATTTCTAGCAAAATCTCTGAGAGTAAATAAAAATTGCCATGAAAAGTTTCTCAAAAAATCTGTCGTTCGGAGTCGACTTTAAATTGTAGGTCCCACCGCTCATGATAAAATTAACACACACAACATGGGTGGTGTGAGAAGCCAGGTTGTAATAAACAATGATGTACATATGTATGTATACTTAAAACTACGTAAAGAGTAAAAGAAATTCAAACAAAAATGTTCATTGGTCACACCCCATTAAAGGTGGACAAAATCATCAGTCCTTGAAAAAATTCTCTGAGCCCATAGCGGAAAGAGCATGCTGCGTGACTATAGCTTATGCAGATGTCGTGGTAGTAGTGACTACTGGCAAAAATCTAAAATTAATTTCAGTAATTCTGGAATCTGCTCTAGAATTACTATCAAAATGGTGCAGCCAATGTGGACTGGAAGTAAACCCAATCAAAACAGAGTTAAAACTATCCACAATGTGATACAAAATCCCATAATTTCCTACCTCTATATAAAAGGTAGCAGTCACTCCATTCAATAGCGTAGAGATCATATAGAGAACATATAGAACAGCAAACTTAATTGGAATTTGAATACATAACCTAGAAATACTAAGGCGCTTACTGCTCTATATTGTTGCAACTGAGCGATAGTACTGAAATTTACTTGTTTTTGGCCATCTCAACCGCAGTTTGGTGGTTGGTTTAAGAGAGAAGTAATGAGTCTGAGTATCAAAAGGGCATGGAAGTGTAGAAGCTATGCTCATGCCAAAATCTTGGGTATGGTTGGTCTCAATATCGACTAAGTTACACTTAAGAGAATGTAATAAGAATATCTCACAGTTCTGTAATTTTATTTCTTAAGATTTGTATTTTTTTTTTTTTTTGTTTTTAATCATTACCGCATTAAAGGAAAAGAGAGTTGGGCCAGGTTAACCATTTCATTATTTTATTTGCTCTTTCACTATTGTGTGTGACTATCGATAACATTACATATATTTGTTTGGTTTCTTTTGGTGTTAGGGCCCTCAAGGCTGGTAGTAATAATATGTGTATGGAAAACAAGTTGACTATTTAAGCAGCTAACCAATATAGATTGCCTATTTACAGATATTTGTCAACGACAAAATATCCGTTTGTTTGTATATTATGTTGTATTAACTATTTGCGTTTCATGTGTCAAATGAATGTTTGTGTGTGCCTTTGTGAATCCCACAGTCTTCTGTCAATGATAAAAGCACATGTGGTTAAAACAAGTGAACACACACTCAATGACGATAATGAAAGTTCTCTCTTAATACTCATTTCACCCTTTTATATTATTAGATATTATAATAATTAAGTGTATCATAAAAAAGGTTAAAAAATTCAATTTCGTTATATAAAAAATACGAAGTTTGTTGACAAATTTAGTAAATTTTTAAAAAAATTTTTACTTTTTTTTACATACATAAATACAATAGTTTCTTTAAAAGGAGCAAATCGCAAATGTGCAGTTTTTCACGACTTTGGTGCATAAATTAGACTGAGTTTGACCGATGGCATGGGTTGTTTTGGGGTCTGTGACTTATTAGCGTAAACCTGCGAATTAAGGACACAAGAAATGTCTAATGGGGTTGCACGTTGGCCACGCCCTCAAAGGCGTTCTTACAGAATATTCAATTCACGTAGTTCTGTTTTGTTAAAACTACATGTCTTTCGTGTTCAGATTATCCAATACATTTCAAAAGGAGTTGGTAACCATCGAACTATTGTGCTCTCCGCTGACCTATCGACCTCACCAGCCCAAAATTCCCTTTTGGAAGACATGTGTATTGATATCTTTCCAAAAATTTTGTTTGTTCACGTACCCTTTCATCCTAAATATACTGAAAATGATTTGTCGATAAAAATTAAGGTCAGTTGCCAAATGGTCTATTGCCCATTCAGCGAACATATGCCGTTTATGGTTATTTGCTTTCAGTTTCTGTGTTAGCTATACTTTGTACGGGTACAGGCCAAAGACACAATGTAAAATTCTTCAAGATGTAGTCTGCAAAAAGCCTAGTTCTTGTGAGTGATCCGAAATCGACTGCTTCTGTCTCTTACATTTCTAAGTATACGCTTCATATTCATAAGGACGATACTTAGCTTAAGTATTTGAATTTATTCACCACATTGTGAATAGTCCTCTCTGTGGGATGAGCATGGCGATCATAAATTAGGCGAAACGCTCGATATGTTACCTGATCAGCCATGTCAGCCATTGTAATTTAGTAAAACAGACTGAATAAATTACAATAAATTTGAAAGATATAGCTTCAGCAATATGAGCGTTAAATAATAAAAAAATTTTAGAGTTCCTGTTGGAGTACCGTATAATTATTTTGATTTCATATTAAGAACTGAAACTTCACCATTTAAGATCTCACATATTGCACATATTGTATTAAAATTCAAATATTGATCCAATTAATGTTCAAAGTAATTACACAGTTGTTGTCCTGCATATTTTGGTTGGTACAATACATACAAAACTTTTCTAATCTTCTCTAATGTTTATATTGGTCGTACACATGTGCCAAATGTTAACGGTAAATACCAAAACAAACCTATTGTTTGCCTCAAGATTGTCTTACAGAAATGTGGTTTCCTTAAGTTGACAGTGAAATGTGGTTTATCTGGTCATTGCTGTTTGGAAGAAGTACGGCAGCAAATACAAAGAGAATATGGTGGTCATTCAGAAACATGTGTTATGTATGTGGGTGATTAAACTAATTTGAGCGAAGTATTTCACACAATATTTCGATTTGTTTGTTTGTATTTTTTATTAAAAAAAATTGATTAGTGAAGAGATTTAAAAGAGTTTCACTTGACGATTTTAAAATTGAGCAGAGAAATTTAGAGAGGTAGTTAGTAGTGTGTTGATGATGCTTATTAAACTTGAGGCCTCGGTATAAACTCCAGGTCGGACACCTCCAATAAAACCAAATACGAATAAAATATTTTTTCGGCGACTTGCTCTCAGCAGATTTATTGTAAAAACACTCAGAGTAAATGAAATTGCTATAAAAAGTATCTCAAAAATCTGTTGTTCGAAGTCGACTTTTAACTGCAGCTCCAGTCATTCATGTATAAGTGGTGTGAGAAGGCAGGTCGTATTCCTGACTGAAGGGTTGTAATGATCAATTGTGTATGTATGTATGTATGTATGCAACCAATATCAAAACACTCTGTTAACAAAACGACGTGTACCACTCTGTTCTAATTGCGAATTATACGTTGCTCTTACGAAAGCAATGCCTAAAACGAAAAAACTTTTTTTAATTGTTTTGTGTTTCTAAGATTTCTTTGGAAGATTGTGTTAAGAGACTGATTGTTTTTCTTAATTTTTGGCCATATGCAATATTATTCTTGCCAAAGTTTTGTTTGTAATTTGTTAATACACGATATGTTTTAAGTTCTAAGTGATAGAAAAAGTTCTTTCATTATCACTATTCTTTACATCCTGTACAGAAAACAACATACATACATCCTAAAACATAAACTTATGTATATGTACGTATGTATATATAAATTTGATATTGGTTTCTATGTTTTAATTCCGAAATGCTTGTAAAAATAATTTTTTCTTATAAGAAAATTTTAAAATATTAAGTTGTAAGAGTTGTAAAATGAAGTCGCTGTAGTGTAGTAGGTAGTGTGTTGACTTATTAAGCGTAAGGCCACGGTTCAAACCCCAGGTCAGACATCAAATTGAAAAAATATTTCTTAAGCCACTTCCTCTGAGAGTAAATAAAATTGCCATGAGGAGTTTCTAAAAAATTTGTCGTTTGGAGTCGACTTTAAACTGTAGGTCCCTCCACTCACGTATAAAATTAACGTACACAGCGTGGCGTGAGAAACTAGGTCGTAATCCTGACTGAAGGGTTGTAATGACCAATTATGTATGTGTAAGCTCGCGTTAAAATTTTTGCAAGTTGCAGTCTGTGAAGTCGCCGTAGTCTAGTAGGTAGTGTGTTGACTTATTAGACGTAATGCCAGGGTTCGAGCCCCAGGCCAGACATCAAGACAAAAATACAAAAAGTATTTCTTCGGCAACTTTCTCTCAGCAGATTTCTGTCAAAAACGCTGAGAGTAAATAAAATGGCCATGAAAAAGTTTCTCAAAAATCTGTCGTTCGGAGTCGACTTTAAACTGTAGGTCCCACCACCCATGTATACAATTAACACACACAACATAAGTGAGAAACTAGGACGTTGTACAATGAGTCAATTCGACCTACGGGTACTGTACTTGTCTTAATTGACAAGTACACGTCCTCTAACCTCACCTAACCTGCAGTCTATGAAAGGCCGATTTCTTATTAAATCAACTGCCTTGGATTGTGCTGCTCAAATATTTTTGACATATCTTGCCACTAATAGGTGTTGGTAATCGCAAAGTGTACGAAGTGCCCGGTACTTCGCTAATGAATTAAGTCCCACAGCTCATCACAAACTATTAGAAATGGAGGGCATATCTTGTTTTTTTTAGAAAATCATCGTCTAAAGTGATGAATTATAAAAGCCTAATAAACTTGTGTAAACTCATATCTAAATATATAATTTTATCAAAATTATGCTGTTAAAATATTTCACGTCACTTTTTCATATTTTCATACATCATAAAATACTTCTACGCCATTACCATCATTACTATTATTATCGACATTAAACACTGCAGAAACTCTATGACCTCAGCGTCGTAAATGATGTAATTAAAACTTCTTTAAACAGTGTCATTAAGGTTTAAAGTTTACTGAATGAGTTTGTTATAGCGGATTGTGTTTTTTCATAAAAATGAAACAAAATTTTAAATGAAATAAGATTATGTACACGCTATATACGAGTATAATAATAAAGAAACAATATGATAAAAAAGAAAAAATAGTAGAATTAAAGTAAAGGCAGATTTTTTGTAGTCTAGTAGGTAGTGTGTTGGCTTATTAGACGTTAGGCCACGGTTTAAACCACAGGTCAGACATCAAAACGAAATTTCAATATTTCTTCGGCGACTTCCTCTCAGCAGATTTCTGGCAAAAACGCTGAGAGTAAATATAATTTCCATGAAAATTTTCTCAAAATAAATCTGTCGATTTTAAACTGTATGTCCCACCACTCATGCATAAAAATAACAAACACAACATTTTTTAAAGACCCAGCTGCGTCCACCGCATACCCAAAGAGTTACTAGAGAGTATAGAACTTCTATTAGCCTGAATTGCCTAATCTGAATAACAACGACATGTGGTTTCGACAGAACGATTCTACAAGCCACAGATTGAATATTCTGCACAAATGATTTGAGGGAATGGTTATATCACTTGAAGGTATTGAAATGGTCACCGTGATCGTTTTTCAAGTCACTAGTGGCTGCAAATAAATCACAAACAATAGCGATCCTCAAAACCAACATGATAAATGTCATCTGTAAAATTCACATACATACATAATTGGTCATTACAACTCTTCAGTCAGGATTACGACCTAGTTTCTCACACCACTTATGTTGTGTGTGTTAATTTTATACATGAGTGGCGGGACCTACAGTTTAAAGTCGACTCCGAACGACAAATTTTTGAGAAACTTTTCATGGCAATTTATTTACTCTCAGAGTTTTTGCCAGAAATCTGCTGAGAGAAAGTCGCCGAAGAAATACTTTTGGTATTTTATTTTGATGTCTGGCCTGGGGCTCGAACCCTGGCTTTTCGTCTAATAAGCCAACACACTACCTACTAGACCACGGCGACTTCGTCGCCTGATTTATTTACCAGAGTCGTAATATACATACGTATACGCCCCATGGAGCCATGGAGGATATTTGATTGATATAATTATTAACAGGTATTAAAAATCAATAAAAGAATGGCCAGGCGGTGTGTTTGGGTCATAGTTTTTTGATGAAGATGAAAACGAAATTGAAGTCAATGTGAATGGCTTTCCTTATATGAACATGGTAGCGTAGATCTCGATGCTTCCGAATAGATGTGGATAATTACGGCATCAACAGTCGATTTCTTGGGACAAAGCATAGCAAGAAACTCTAAAATCAATTGGAGAGTTAACGCACTGTTCTTTTATATATGTACATATATTATACAATGCTTACAATGCACAATGCGTGTGCTTCCTGTTTAAAAGAGAAGACCTTTTCATAAAAAGGCTAACGTATATAAAAACTGCTCTGCCTTTCCACACCCTTTTTAAACCCATTAAATTCAATTTCCGACATGTAAATTAAGTACTTATTACACGTTCTCATAAACACAATACTTATACCAATATATCGACAAAAGAAGTTATAAATAAATTCCAATCAAATTGATTTTAACAATTCTAATTGAACTGAAAGCCTTAAAATAATTTACAAGAAAATTCAATTTCAATTAAAATTGAAATTCAACCGAAATTCAATTTCTATACAAATGCACGGTTCATATGTTAGAAAACTGAATGCAATAAAGCCACTAAACTGCAGGAGTATAAAAGGAAAATGGCAATACCACGTAATAAACTGAAAATAGTACAGAAAAATGGAATAAAATAGTGTGATGGGAAGTAAAGTTGAGCAGCATCACCGGAAATGAATACAGTTTCAATATTTAGTGCCACACATACATAGGTAGTCTAGAACATTAAAGCATTCTGTACATGGGTATGTGTATACATACACTTGCTCAAATAAATCTTCGTACACCAAGCAGATGAAAACAATTTTTATAATATTTAATACATTACTTATCAGACTGGAATAAAATAAAATTGTTTTAAAAGTTCAATTTTTCCATATAATAGTTAGATAGGAAAAATGTATTCAACAAATTTTTGTTTATTTTATATATGCTTACATTCATACATAATTGGCCCTTACAACCCTTCAGTTAGGATTACGACTAGCTTATCACACCACTTATGTTGTGTTTCTTAATTTTAGAATATGCATACACATCGACACCGAACGAAAGATTTTTGGAACACTTTTCATGGCAATTTTATTTACTCTCAGAGTTTCTGTCAGAAATCTGCTGAAAGGACGTCACCGAAAAAATTTTTTTTTCTTATCCGTGATTTATATCATAATTTATTCGAAATTTCTTTTAAACAACGGGTTTGAAGCCCTTTGGCAGCAAAAACTTCTTCTAAACGTCTTTTCATAGAAAAATCCATTTTTTGTGTGCTCTGCCCCAATATTCCAGACTTCTTGTACAATAGTACCTTGCGCCATTTGTTTATTAGCCACTGTACGCAGCAAAATTTTTTTTCCAGAATATACCATGAAAACCTTACAGAGTATGAATCAGGGGTCTGGATCATGAGTTATTACTTTTATGCCATTGTAAAGAAATCATTCTTCCAGAATATTGGAATAAGAATTGAAAATCACATCATATACATATGTATGTATATGTCTACATATTATATTCGGCACTCTATGTCAGGTGTTAACTTTTACATTCACACACATCGAAAAAATTATTTGCTTTTTTAAAAACATTATACCATAACGTAATTGCTCACTACAACCCTTTAATCAGAATTACAACCTAGTTTCTCACACCACTTATGTTGCGTGTATTAATTTTATACATAAGTGTATGGACCTATAGTTAGGAACTGACTCCGGACGACAGATTTTAGAGAAACTTTTTTATTGCAATTTTTTATTTACTCTCAGAGTTTTTGCCAGAAATCTGCTGAGATTAAGTAGCCGAAGAAATATTTTCTCATATTTCAGTTTGTTGGAGATGTCTGTCTTGGAGCTCGAACTCTGGCCTCACGTCTGGTAAGCCAACACACTACCTGCTAGACTACGGCTACTATAAAAATTCTTAAAACTTAAGTAACAATTTTTTCAAACTATAGAGTCTTCCAACAGGGGCTTCCGAACTTTGACAGTTGATAACGGTCCTCTTGTTGAAGTTGTCAAATTAGTCACCATTTATTCAGCTCGTTTTGTCAAATCACCATACATATACGGATATGCCATTCAACAACACATTCGAATAATAAAATTGTTTCAGAGAAATGAGATTTCTGTTCGGACAATATACCGTGCGCTTTGTTGATTTTACGATCACCGTAATCATTCTAGAATTCGTCGTCGTCCAATAGTTAGTCTGTTTTCTTATAAGCATGACATGACATAACATGAGCCCACGGCTCAAACCCCGGTCAGACATCACCAACAGAACGAAATATGGAAAAAAATTTTCGGCGACTTTCTCTCAGCAGATTTCTGGCAAAAACTCTGAGAGTAAATAAAATTGCCATGAACATTTTCTCAAAAATCTGTCGTTCTGAGTCTACTTTAAACTGTAGTTCCCGCCACTCATGTGTAAATTTTACACACACAAGTGGTGTGAGAAGCTAGGTCGTAAATCTGACTGAAGGGTTGTAATGGCCAATTGTGTATGTATGTGTATGTAATCGTCCTACCGAAAGACCTATTCATACAATGGAGGATCAGTTTGAGTGCACTGGGTTACTAAACGATCGACCAAAACCATCGTATATCGATGAAAAACAAGATATCCAAAAAACATCAACGCTAGCTGTAGAACGTGCGCAGTACTATATATTAATTAACACCATTCACAAAAACTCTGCTGTTTGCAGCTCACAACTTGGCAAATTTTATTTCGTACTTTGGGTCTCTACGCGTACCGGATTCAACTGACCCAAGAACTGAAGGTAGACAGCGATGTTTTTTAGGAACTCTTCGCAAGATATTCAGAAATAGATGAAGATTTTTAATATACACTATTGTTTTTATTTATTTATTTTATTTATCACAAGGTTAATAACAAAAATCAACAACAAGGAGATGCCTGTTGCTGTTTTCTTTATCTTGTTTGTCCATCCCCAAAAACGAAACCCTGATCTACCTGCTTTATTTTGATATTTTATTAAAATTTTGTATGTGGCGAGTTGTCCTGGCCCTGCATAGTGTGGTGGAATTGACATGTGGTCTATTTTAAAGCAGTTTTATTACACCCATTTTTTTGCCCTTACGTTGATAGCGGTTGTAAAATTTTTATTTGCTATATAAAATCTCCTTTTACGGTTTCTGTATTGTTTGTTTGCGTGTATTTTTATAGTTGCGAGTACCTTTCTTGATAGTAAACATGTACAGAATTGTTTCCAAAAATATTAAAAGATAACCTTAATTAAAGTTTTTATGGTATCTGCTAAATATATGGGGTCTTCTTTAAAGCGTTTCCTTAAGAAAAATTTTGGGTACAACAATGTTATTATATGTAGAATATAATATCGTTCAAATATTCGCTATGACTCCTGAGAATGGAGCGTATACGCTACGCATATGATGACTTTGTAAATCACAGTGGTTTTTGTTTTACCATATACCAGCTTAAGAACACCCCCTAAGAAAAAGTCTAGTGGAGTAAAATCGAACGACCACGATAGCCAGTTCACATCATCTTTAAGTAAACCGACCATGTCCTTAAATCGCTTGGACAGAATATATAATATGGCATGAACTGAAGGACCTCGAATTCATCTATTTTATTTGTTCACGTACTCATTCATTTTAAAACATGAATTTTCATTGAAAACTAGGGTCCGTTGCCAACTACCTCAGAGTCCAGTCACAGAACACACGTCGTTGTTTGTGGTCATCAATAGCAAAACAATTTATCAAAACAGACTCAGTAAATGACCACTAATTTGACAGTTTGGCCATTATCAACTGTCAAAGTTCTGAAGTCCCCGTTGGAAGACCCGATATTATTTCGTAAATCGTTTGGATAGATCTCGGGTTATTAAAAAACGAATATTGAAAAATCATTTATATAAGTTAATGTCCGTTATAACATCCGCAGACAATTGGTAGTTTTAAACATCTGTATTTCCTAACAAATGTTGATTTTGTCGTTTTAAAGCTCTGGTAATAGTTGCAAACGCGACATTTTTAATCGTGTTGCAAATTTGCTTTCTTTTGATTGGTCAAGTGGCTGAACATTTTTTATGATAATTTTTGCTAGCTCAGCAAGTGGGTTTGGGTTGCCTCCGGTAGCTTTAAAGTATTTTAAGTAGTCAGCTCACATAGTGAGATAAAGCAAGTTGAAACAAATAAATTTATCTGATTTAAATTCCTAAATAAAATTACTTGAAATTACAATAATAATATGTAATATGTAATTAATTTGAAATAACTAAATAATTAATGTGAATGTTTCAAAAATAAATAAAGTTTAATAAAACATAAACTAGAATTATAAGAATTACAAAATATGAACTAAGCCAAATAATTAATGTGAATGTTTCGATTATAAATAAAGTTTAATAAAGCATACAATTGAATTATGATATATGAACTAAATTATTAATTGTTTCTCTTGTTAAAATGACTTATATACAGAGGACTGCAAAAGTCTAAGTACCCCAATATAATTTTTTTCGAAATTTCATGAATTTTTAGCAATAATAGGTAAAAATAATAGATATTTTAATATTTATTTTATTTATTTACCTCTCTTTTATTATAAAACAAATAATATTTAAAGTTTTTCATCAACCATACGAAAAATAAGGAAAGTTTATGGTGACCGCATATTCCTGCACCTCACAAGTGTAGGTCTCCCAAAAGAACGCAGAGTAAATTTCAAATTCAAAGGCTCAATATATTAAAATATCTTCGTTATATTTGGTAGGATATCCCTTAAGGAGGATACAGGAATTTGCGGATGTCGGCGAAGGGGCTGACCTTGTTTTCGTGGGAAAGACCAAATCGGGGAAGCCCTGTCATAGAAGGGTGTGGCCAACTGGAAATGGCATGCAAGAATCAGAGGCGTTTGGAAGGATGTGGTAAGTCGAAATTCGTTTATCGGGTTGTTAATGACCAATTAAGTAAGTAAATAAGTAATAAGTGATCACTATTTCAATATTTTGTGAAGTGTGGGAGCGTTAATAAATAAAAGAGAAAATATTGTCGTTTTAATTTATTTTTCTAATACAATGTTAGACAATAGCTATTATAATTCTAAGTATGCCGTGAATTTGTATTTGCTCATATATTGTAATTCATAGTACATAGATACATAATTGGTCATTACAACCCTTCAGTCAGGATTACGACCTAGTTTCTCACACCACTTATGTTGTGTGTGTTAATGTTATACATGAATGGCGGGGACCTACAGTTTAAAGTCGACTCCAAACGACAGATTTTTGAGAAACTTTTCATGACAATTTTATTTACTCTCAGATGATGAGAGGAAATCACCGAAGAAATACTTTTCGTATTTTATTTTGATGTCTGGCCTGGGGCTCGATCCCTGGCTTTTTGTCTAACAAGCCAACACACTACCTACTAGACCACGGCGACTGCAATTCATAGTATGTCTATTGTTCTTTACTAATTATAATTTTATTACTTTTTTATAATATTGAAAGTATGAAATATATATTTTAAATAACTACAAAGATCATATTTGTCCTTAAGAACACAACCGTTTGGCGACGAGGATGGGATCATCTAGGCTTCAAAGATACGCTGCATTTCTAACCGGCTCCAATTACGAGGTTGTTCATGTGACCCATTACTTTTGTCACTGATGGTTGGTTTTAACGAAAAACATCTCTCATAATTAGAAGAGAGGTTTTAACGAAGAACATCTCTCACTGATATTGTTCATTATGTTCTAAAAATGTAAATATGAATATTATTGCTTATTATTTAGTCAGTTATTCGAAAACCATCAAGCAGGTAATTACCCCCATGAAGTATTAATAAAGTTTGTTTTATTAACCCCATTCTTTTTTCCTCTTCATTATTTTATAATAATTTTTTTTCCTTCTGGAGTTCGGATTCCTGAGGAACCCTCATCCACCCCATCATTTTCTGGTCCTTCGAACCGGATCCACGGATTTTTATATAAAGTGAAGTGTTCTTGAACTCCAGCATTATCTTCAACCTATCATCCCAAATAAGTAAAATCAGCATATAAAGGTATGTAATTATAATTTAAAAAGAAGAAAGGGTTTTTTTTTAATAAAACGGAAAGGAATGGTGAAATGAAAATTCTATATACATATATACATTAGATGAAAAAAAAATAAATTTGAAAAGTGTCTTGAAAGTCAAAGAAATATAAAAATAAATCATACACGGCCCATTGTGCAAACGGTATTCGCATAAGCAAAGTGCATTAAAATTCTAAAGTGAGTTTCGTTTTGAGAGAAAAGATAAAGAAAAGATAAAAAAAAAACCAACAAATCAAGTGGCGATCCGTTATCTTTTTTTTTCTTGCTTACAAAATTCACTTAATTGTAATAAATAAATTTTACAGTGTTTGATAAAAAAAAAAGTTTGCTTGAAAAAGGTTGCAATCGAACGTGTCGAACTTAAAGTTGCTTCAGAAAGGTTGCAATCGAACGTGTCGAACTTAAAGTTGCTTCAAAAAGGTTGCAATCGAACGTGTCGAACTTATATATATGCAATATAAGAAATAGAATAAAGAATAGCAAATAGAAATAAAAACAAAGGATTATAATAGTGATCGGAAAAAATAAGATCCTATCAATTTTAAGTCGTGATATTGGTTTTTATTATTGCAAAAAAAATTTGTTCTCCTTATTGAAGAAAAGTGTTTTGGGCATTATTTTGATTTTTTATCGTCTCATTGAACCATGTCTCTGTTGGAAAAATTCATTCGTTCCTCGGACCGCGTTATTGAATTTAGTGCGTACTTTTCTTCCATCCCTCAAGAAGACCATACGTCTCATAGCTTGGAGGTGCAAAAGGATGAAATGATCCACGTATGGACTGGATTGAGGTCAGCTTATGATGACGTTCTGTCTAAAAGGTCGGCTTTAAAGGAAGAAGTTAGCGCAGAGACTATTAAGAATAAATACTTTTCCGCGTATAATGCCCATCTCAAGTGTCTCTCCAAGGCCAATGAGCTTTTAAGTTCTTTTAAACTTTACCCAACTGGCTCCTCGAATGAAACTAAACCCCATACCACATCAGTGGACCGTTTTCATTTACCTCCTTGCGACATGTAGGCCTTTTATGGGGACTATAGCTCCTGGCCTACTTTTCGCGATCAATTCTCAGCCCTATATGGCGACCAAGCGCATATATCGCCAGTTGAGAAACTTTGTCATTTGATGAAGAAGACTAAAGGCGAAGCTCATGATATTGTCAAATCATGCCCATTTACAAATGCGGGTTTTCGGATGGCATGGGATAATTTAATCGAACGTTATGAGAACAAACGCGTTCTAGTAAACGCCCAACTTAAGATTCTTTTAAGCCTTTCCCCTATTACCAAGGAATCTGGTCCCACTATAAACGAACAATTAATAATTGTGTATCAAACTTGACCTTGTTGAATATAGACACCAAAAATTGGGACGTTATTTTTGTCTACATCTGTTCAACATGCTTATCCGATGTTACACTCAATCTGTGGGAGCAATCAATTAAGGACGTTACTGGCTTACCAACCTGGAAGGAAATGGACGCATTCTTATCCAGCCGCTTCCATACTTTGGAGTCCGTGAGCGATATTAGGACAACAAGTAACCCCACTAGCTATTCGAAAAATAATTCGCATTTCAAATCTGATAATCCCCGTGGTTCGCGAAAGGTAAATTCTTTTCATACTAATGTTTCGCAAAATAAAACAAGTAAGTGCACCTTGTGTCAAGATTGCCACCCTCTTCGATTATGTCCGCAGTTTCTAGTTATGTCTGTCGATGAGCGTTTTGCTTTAGTGAAAGATCAGGGTCGATGCACTAATTGTTTGGCCACATCTCACGATTTTAGGAAATGCAAGAGTCAATTTGTTTGCTCTACTTGCAAACAAAAGCATCATTCTCTTTTGCAATGCACCATATTATCGAATACTAACTCTAACCCCCCTTCAAGACCTTTGCCTGAAACTCAAACTCATGTTGCCACTTCAACTTCAAATAACTTACCATTCTCACTCCCCATGAATACCCCTTCAACCTCTGCTGCTGCAAGAAATCATCAATCGTATTCGACGCTTTTACAAACCCCTAAATCGAATTTGACCCTATTAGGAACAGCTCTCGTGACTACCATGGTCGGTGACCTTTGCTGTACGGTTCGTGCTCTTATTGACCCTGCATCTGAGGCCTCGTTTATATCAAGATCTCTACAACGAAAATTGGCGCTTCCCTTTAGAAGTTCACATACAAATGTCATTGGTCTTAGTGGTTCTATTACTACTACTTCATCTCAAATTGGACAAATCGAAATTAAATCAACTTTGGACCCCCATTTCTCCACTCATGTTGACGTTTTTGTGGTTGAAAATCTTACTGGATCGTTACCTAGTTACCCCCCCTCTTCACTCGACAAATCTGATTTCTCCGACTTACCTTTGGCTGATTCTAATAACCAAGAAGGTTCACATGTGGACTTACTCCTGGGGGGAGATATATACCCCAAGATTATTCGTGACGGTCTCCGATGGAATAAAAATCGAACTCTTGTCGCGCAACAGAGCGTATTCGGTTGGATTATTACTGGTCGACTCGATTATGGTTTAATTAACTCATCGGTATCATCTTTTTTTAACAAGCTTGATGTTAATTATTTGTTGAGCCGGTTTTGGGAACTCGAAGAAGTACCTACTCGACCTACAGTCTCGGATGATGACAAATATTGTGAAGAATTATATCAACGAACTACGTACCGTAATTCCTCAGGTCGTTTTGTTGTTTCTCTACCCTTTATTAGAAATTTCCCCTATGAAAAGGCTCTTGGCCAATCTCGAAACATCGCTATGTCCCAATATGTACGCAATGAGACTCGTCTCAGTAAGGATATGGAGTCTAAATCAAAATACGATGAGGTTATTTTAGAATATTTAACCCTTAACCATATGAAGAGTGTAACCCCCGATTTAACCTCTAACCCGAAATCGTATTATTTACCCCATCATGCGGTCTTAAAACCCGACAGTACTACCACTAAGCTACGAGTAGTATTCAATGCATCATGCCCATCATCCAATGGAGTTAGCTTGAATGATATTCTTTACCCCGGGCCAATTTTACAGGCCGATTTACCAACCCTTATAATCAGATGGCGTTTTTTTAAATACGTTTTGAATGCTGACATAGAGAAAATGTATCGTCAGATACTTGTTAACCCCCAAGATACCCCGTTTCAGCGGATTTTATTCCGTAACTCCCCCCGTGAAAACGTCACTGATTTTGAATTAAAGACAGTCACCTTTGGTGTCAATTGTGCTCCCTATTTGGCAATAAGGACGTTATTGTAGTTAGCCAATCAGTGCGAGCGTGAAAAACCCCATATTTCGAATATCATAAGAAATTATATGTATATGGATGATGTATTGTTTGGATCCCATAGCATAGATGATGCGATTAAAACCCGAAACGATCTTATCGATGTTCTAGCTTCTGCTGGTTTCGCCCTAAGAAAGTGGACCGCTAATAACTGCGCTACATTGCAAGGTATAGACCCTAAGAATTTGTTGAATGATAACTTTTTAACTCTCTCTGATTCATGTACCTCAAAATTGTTAGGCTTGCAATGGAATGCTTCAACAGATTTCTTTTATTTTAAACCCCACGAATATCCTTGTTCAAATCAATTTACAAAGCGAGCTGTACTATCTGAAATCGCAAAATTATTCGACCCTGCCGGATGGTTAGCCCCGAAATTGATCGTTGCCAAGATGCTGATGCAACAAATATGGAAAGATCAGACTGATTGGGACGAAGTGATTAAACCTCCTACTTTGAAGCTGTGGAAAACCTTTCTTGAAGATTACGCCAATATTGCGAAGATTAAAATCCCCCGTTTTATCAACTATCACCCTGCATTTTCCTTCGAAATACACGGTTTTTGTGATGCTTCAGAAAGGGCATACGCCGCTGCACTTTATATTCGCTCTAAAGCTCAAAATGGACAAGTCTTTACTCACCTATTGAGTGCGAAAACTAAAGTCGCGCCTCTTAAATATATAACTCTTCCCAGAAAGGAACTTTGTGGTGCAGAGCTTCTAGCAAAAATGATTCAACATTTTAGAACCCAACATCTCAACACTTGCTTTCAATCGTATATGTGGACTGATTCTACTATAGTTTTGGCATGGTTGCAAAAACCCTCTTATTTTTGGAACACGTTTGTCGCAAATCGTACGAGCTCGATTTTGGAGAAAACCAATGGTGATAACTGGTCTCACGTGGACTCAAAGGATAACCCTGCGGATTTAGCATCCCGTGGATGTTCAGCCAATGATCTCGTTGAGAGTCAACTTTGGTGGCACGGTCCCTCTTGGCTTAAGTTGCCTCGAAATAGCTGGCCCTCAAATAATGAGAAATTTAACACGGATCAGGAAATCAAACCTGTACGATCGCATTTGACAAAAATCTTAGATTTCGACATTCTTGATAGATTTTCAGATCTTCCTCGAGCCATGCGTGTAATAAGTTACATATTTCGCTTTTTACATAACACTTGCGGCAAATATAAGGTTCATCGTACTTTGAATTCTACCTCTCTACGACAATCTGAAATTCAATTTGTAAAATCTCGTCTTGTTCTCTTATGCCAACGTCTATATTTTTCAGAATATACCCTTCTGTCTAAAGGTGTTTTACTACCAAAGAAAAGTCCCCTTGTAACTTTCAACCCTTTCATCGACAACAACGGTTTTATTAGAGCTAACGGCCGATTGTCACAATCCCCAGTCTTGACATACAATGAAAAATTTCCAATTATCTTGCCATATTCAGGGCGTTTTACTCGTCTTTACCTGGAAATGTTGCATAAATGTTCTGTACACGGTGGTAATTCATTACTAATGAGATTGATGCGAATCGAGTTCTGGGTCCCGAAATTAAAGAATTTAATTAAAACAGTTATTCACAACTGTAAGGCTTGCGTTTTACACAAACATCGCCAAAGCAAGCAAATAATGGGTGCTTTACCCGCCGAACGCACGACAATGTCTCGCCCCTTTACTCATACCGGAATCGATTTCGCCGGTCCCTTTGATATTAAAACTTATGTCGGGCGAGGGTGTAAAATAACAAAAGGTTATGTTCTCGTATTTGTATGTTTTTCAACGAAAGCCATACATTTAGAACTAACATCTGAAATTTCCACAAACGCTTTCCTTGCTGCATTTTCTCGATTTTTCTCTCGCCGTGGTTGTCCCTCAACATTATATTCAGACAATGGTACAGCTTTCGTTGGCGCTGCAAACGTTCTCCTTGCTGATCGTACAAATTTTCTAACCACCCTTCAACAACAGCTTTCTAGTCAGTATATGTACCAAAATATTGAATGGCATTTCATCCCGCCAGGTGCCCCTCATATGGGAGGACTATGGGAAGCTGGTGTTAAAAGTTTTAAGTCCCACTTAAGGAAAATTACGAATGCGCAAAAATTTACCTTCGAGGAATTTGAAACTATGTTAGTGCGCATAGAAGCATGCTTAAATTCAAGGCCCTTATGTCCGATCAGCGATAACCCCTCAGAACTAAATGCTTTAACTCCCGGTCATTTTCTAGTTGGATCCCCCCTTTTGGCGCCTGTGGAGTCTATCCCAACTGATCAGTCCTTGAGTTTTGTTAATCGATGGCGTAAATTAAAGATACTCCATCATCATTTCGCGGTATTATGGAAAGAAGAATATCTGAAGGAACTGCATAAACGCAC
The DNA here is from genome assembly GCA_936449025.2 of Sarcophaga subvicina. Classification (NCBI taxonomy): domain Eukaryota; kingdom Metazoa; phylum Arthropoda; class Insecta; order Diptera; family Sarcophagidae; genus Sarcophaga; species Sarcophaga subvicina. The sequence continues at coordinate 89,531,755 of OW388080.2, forward strand.
TAAGTGGCAATATCCCGAACGTGACCTTGCCCCGAACGATTTGGTTGTAGTACGTCGTGAAAACTTACCTCCTTCTCAGTGGCAATTAGGTAGAATTGAAAAGGTCTTACCAGGCTCTGATGGAAAAGTCAGAGTTGCTCAAATTCGCACCTCTCGAGGCCTGATTCTAAGGCCAATAGTTAAACTTATACTATTGCCCTCTTGTGAAAAAAACTAAAATGTTATCTATATTTTCAGTTAAGATGTCAACTCCATCTCGTCGGTTCCGTATCCATCGTGAAAGCACTCCACGGCCATTAACCTCAACCCGAGAGACACCACAGCCATCCCAAGATGCAATTGCTAGGCTAACTACAAAGCGCAACAGGGACTGTCGCTACTGTAACCGAGATCACCCATTACGGAAGTGTTTTCGGTTTCGACGTCTCCCCGTGCAGGAGCGTATTGCAGTAGTTCGAAAACATGGCTACTGTTTTAACTGCCTGGCTCATTCGCATAGAATAAGGCACTGCCAAAGTCGCGAACGATGTGGAGTCTGCCTGGGGGAGCACCATACGCTATTACACCGCGACTCTACCACCCACCGGAAAAAACGACAACACCCGCGCTCTTCAACAAATAACCAACGACGTCAGCATCGCCCATCCTCATATCATCAGACAAAAGGACCCTATTCAGCTGCAACTACACAATCGGGAGCACCAACCATCGTTATCAATGTAGCTGCAAAATCGTAAAAGATCCATGTTCCTCATAATTATGTTATATTATATATTAATTAAAAAAAAAAAAAAAAATAATGAATTCTGACTATAAACAATGAATTACTTTATATATCCTATATTTTTTATTATATAAAAGAATGAATTACTTATATATTTATATGTATAAAATATCTATGCCTCATTAGTGTACAACTAAATATTTTTCTTTACATATGTATATCGAATCCGAATTTTTTTTATATACATTTATTTATATACTATACATTTTTTGTTTCCACTCTATATCATGAACAATCTCCGTCTTTTTTTTTATTGCAATACTGCAAGGGGGGCGGAATGTTCATGTGACCCATTACTTTTGTCACTGATGGTTGGTTTTAACGAAAAACATCTCTCATAATTAGAAGAGAGGTTTTAACGAAGAACATCTCTCACTGATATTGTTCATTATGTTCTAAAAATGTAAATATGAATATTATTGCTTATTATTTAGTCAGTTATTCGAAAACCATCAAGCAGGTAATTACCCCCATGAAGTATTAATAAAGTTTGTTTTATTAACCCCATTCTTTTTTCCTCTTCATTATTTTATAATAATTTTTTTCCTTCTGGAGTTCGGATTCCTGAGGAACCCTCATCCACCCCATCAGAGGTAGTTACGAAAAAGAGCGAGGGAAATATTAATGCAGATTGCTTGTCAAGAGCCCCTTTAATCATAGCTATTAATTTTAAAAATTTTATGGATGAAGAAGTTCACTCTATTTGCGATTCCACTTTATCACAAATTAATTCATTGAAATTAAATTACAAGTCAATTCGAGACGCTACATGAACCATGACTCAACTTTCAAAAACCATGACTCAACTACAAAGTTGAAGCCTTGTCGATTCGGAATATACAATTGATTCCGATATTTTATTCAAAAGAAAGAGGGTCATAGTTCCTAGTTCACTTCAACAAGCGGTACTTAATGAACTTCATTATACACACATTGGTATAACCAAAATGAAGCAGCTGGCAAGAAGATACGTGTACTGGACTTCAATAGACAAGGATATCGAGAGGTATGTTCGTTCGTGTGCTGCTTGTGCATCCGTTCAGAATAGGCCTCCAAAAGTTATTTTACATCCATTGGATGAACCACAACACAATTGGCATAGCATACATATTGATTACGCAGGCCCCTATCAGGGTTATCAATTCTTGGTAGTTGTCGATTCGAAATCTAAATGGGCAGAAGTGGGTGTATGTTCCTCTGCACCAACATCAACATCAACCATAGAAATGTTATCTAACATTTTCGCCAGAAATGGATTTCTAGATGTTATGGTATCTGATAACGCAAACATATTCAAAAGTAACGAGTTTATTCAATTTTGATACAACTCTGGTATTTTTCAAAAATTTATTGCTCCGGGTCATCCAGCAACAAATGGATTGGCCGAAAGGAATGTTCAGACTTTAAAAAACGCCTAGCAGATATGTCAGTCGATATGACATCCATATCCAAAAAGGTTCGGGAGATACTTTTTCGATACAGAGCGACCCCTCTACAGAATGGGAAATCGCCATCTGAGCAGTACTTTGGAAGACAAATTAAAATCCGGCTAGATGCCTTAAAACCTTTTAAGTTTTATAAAAATTCTGTTCCTGATATAACAGTCAGACAGCTAAGTGAGGGAGACCGCGTTCCAACAAGATATTACGACAATAATAAACCGAAATGGAAATTTGGAACTATCACTAAAAAACTCGGTCGTCTTCACTATATTGTTCGTCTCGTTGATGGATTCGATTTAAACGTCATTTGAACCAAATTCGCACCACTAACGTACAGGCACCTACCCCAACAACGATCCATCCAAATGTCACTGACTCAGATAACCATCCAGTCGTAGATCCACAAATTCTACAGTATCACGCTGTAGTGCCTTATATTCTACACAAGAATTGTGTGATGAATCGGCAGTGCCTTCTACTTCTACAACCGCTGAACTACCACGGGAACAAATACTACCGTCTACTTTTCAAAATGTTGAATCATCACCAAGCCGACGTACATCTGTCCGACAGCGGAAAGCACCGTCTTATCTTAGCAATTATATGCGACATTAAAATTAAGTGAGGGAGAATTATTATAATTCTAAGTATGCCGTGAATTTGTATTTGCTCATATATTGTAATTCATAGTATGCCTAGAATTTTCCATTATTATTTTTTCATTCTTCGTTTGTTGATTCAATTGTTCTTTACTAATTATAATTTTATTACTTTTTTATAATATTGAAAATATGAAATATATATTTTAAATAACTACAAAGATCATATTTGTCCTTAAGAACACAACAATAGCGGTGAGAGAATGCATCTTTGGTTTGACACCGATCATTACAGCCTCACTGCCAATCTTAGTTTAATGCAGACGAAATTAAGAAAATACAACCTTCCAAAACAATACATGTCGCCGTATGCTAGTAGGTAGTGTTTTGGTTTATTAGAGGTACCTCACTAGGCGACTTCCTCCCTAGCAAAAATTCTGGTAATAAATAAAATGAAAAGTGGTGTGAGATGGTAAGTCGTAATCCTGACTTAAGGGTTGTAATGACGAATACATACATACTTAAAGTACGTAACCTTTAAAAAATATTTGTTTGTAGAAATTTTAAATTCGTTTATACTTTAAAATCATTTCCCATAAATATAAACACATGGATATCGACCTGGTTGATAAGTTGCCTCTTAAACTCAACTAGAAAGAGAAGCACGTTACAATGAAAAATAATCCATCATAACATATTACAGAATCAATATCACAATGGCTACAATTGATATTCAGGTTGATTTATGCAGATACATACGTTCTCTTACAATTTTTGATGCAAAATTGTTTTTAGTATGCACAGAAAAAATCTTTTCATATTTGTTCATCTGTTATTTTTGCTTATTGATGCACGCCTCAAACCTACTATAGTACATGTGCATACATGAAGGACATGTGCTACCAAAGAAGCAATTTAAGATGGGTAATCGTACCAACAGGGGTAATCAAAAGATGGTTAAAGTGTATAGATAACTTTTGAAGATTATTCGTTTGATTTTAGCCTTATGGTCATAGACCAATTCATTCGATTCGTATAGAAAGTTACATATGCTTGCTTACATATCATTTACAAATTTCAACGTAGATTTTTAAAACAGTCGCTATAGTTTAGTAGGTAGTGTGATGGCTTGCAGAAAGTAAATAAAATTGCCTTCAAAAGCTTCTTCAACATTTGGTGTTCGTAGTCGATGTTAAACTGTAGGTCTTGCCGCTGATGGATAAACTTATTAGAAGCTAGATTGGGTGGTGTGCGGAGCTAGGTTGTATTCTTGACATAAGACTTGTAACAAAGAACGATAAGTATACAAACTTCCACAATTGGTCACGCAAATGACCCAAAGCAAAAGTCTCGGGTAACAATAAAGTGGTTTGCTGAAAACAATTTCCAATATCTGGATTGGCCTGCACAATCGCCGTCTCTTAATCCGGTAAAAAATTGAAGGAAAATTTTGGCATGAAAAAGTTTCTTAAAAGCCTCTGTAGTCGACTTTAAAATGTAGGTTCCTGCACTCATGTATAAAATTAACACACACAACATGTGTGGTGTGTGAAGCTAGGTGTAATCCTGACTGAAGGATTGTAATGACCAAATGTATGTATGTATGAACTATCTGATGCCTAAACTTTTAAATTTAATACAACTTTCTTATTTTTTTTTTTGTACATTTATGTGGTTAATGGCACTATGATTCACTAGTGGGATGGTAGGCCATCTTTCGGTTTAAATTTGAATCATCGGTTATTTCGAATCTGGCAATACTTAAGTCATTATATTCTGTCACAAAATTCAGTATTTTATCTCCACTGAACGTAGTGAATCGACTTACGCTTGAGCAACGGTGGGATTTATTGGGCCAACAACAAAATGATGTCGATTTTGTAAAAAAAAAAAATCATCTTTTCAGATGAAGCTCATTTTCATCTTAGCGTTAGTTAACAAAATTACGGTATTTGGGGTTCAGAAAACGTACACGTGGTCTTACAGAAGACAATGCACTCTTTACGAGTGACTGTTTGTTGCGCCTTGTGGAGACGCAGGCATCATTGGGTCATATTTCTCTGAAAATGAGGACGGCGCTACCATTACGGTCAATGGAGACACCTATCGCACCATGATAACTAATTTTTTTGTACACGCTCTTCATGGTATTGATGTGAACAATGTTTGCTTTCAACAAGATGGTGCAACTTTTCACACATCTCATGCCACAATCGAGTTAATGCGTCAAACGGCAGCCAAGAAACTGCGATTTGACACCGTTAGACTATTTTAATGGAAAGTGTTATGCTGACAAACCAGAGACAATTGAACATTTGATGGTCAACATTCGTGATGCCATTGCCAAGATACGACCCCATAACCGCAAAGCCGACTTGATTATCGTCCTGTATGTATAAAACCACCAAATAAAATTATTTTCTGTACATACATACTTATTGTTTCTCCACTTTCAATTTAAATGCCAAACAACCATTATTCTAAAATTAAAACACATTTAGTGTAGGAGTATATATATAAACATACATTCATGTGTAATTATTTCCATCATTATTACTGCTGTCATCATTTTTAACTCACATTCCATTCATTCTTCGACGATGGTTTTGTTGAAAATAACAAATAATTGATTGAGTATGTGAAGAAATAGTTCTTTTTGTGTCGAATACTTACATTTTTATTATTTTAATATTTTTGTATGCAACAACATGCGAGTCAATTGTGTGGTTTTGTTTTGCGAGTTGACTGTCAATAATTTTAAAGGACTACTGTACACGCAAACATATACTTTTACAGTATACCGAATGATTAGTTAATATAAAGTTTTATGTATAAAAATCTAAAATAAGGACTACTCTGGTTTGTGGCTTATTCGTATGCGCCTGGGTGTAAAGAGAACCCCACAAGTAAGAGTCTAACTGAGTCAAATCGCGTCACCTCCATTCGATATGATCATATCTTCAAATCGCTCGTGAAGAATATACAATATGACATGAGCTGACATGTCGTTGGTGTCCAGATCATCGAATTAAGGCCAGACAAAATTCTTAATTTGGAAATACGAAGAGGCAATAAAAGATTTGCCACTAATGGAGACATATAATCTTATGTTTAAGGCTATTTTAAGAAGCCACATACATACATACATACATACATAATTGGTCGTTACAACCCTTCAGTCAGCCATTACGACCTAGTTTCTCACACCAGATATGTTGTGCGTGTTAATTTTATACATGAGTGGTGGGACCTACAGTTTAAAGTCGACTTCGAACGACAGATTTTTGACAAACTTTCATGGCAATTTTATTCATGGAATTTTATTCAATAGACCAGTCCTGGGGCTCGAACCCTGGCTTTACGCCTAATAAGCCAACACATTGCCAACTAGACTACGGTGACTTCTGTCCTTCTGTGAAGCCACATACTTACTTACCGTGAACAGAATATCGAAACTTTTGAATATCGCTAGGAAAATGTATCCCCCTGTTAAGAAAAAAAGCAAACTTATTGTTATATTTTCTTTGCCAGGCCGGATAATTTTTGGTCTGACTTTGTATCGAATTTATTAAAATATTTCTGATCATTTGCTTATTTTTCAATTTGCAGAGGCGTTTAGAGTGGTTCAATGCAGCATCTTGCACTTCATACAAATAGGGAATAATTCATTTTAATAACTGTAATTGTCTTCCTCACAATTTTATTCATGTAGAGATGTTAAGAGAATAAAAAAAAATATGAATATACAACCACCCTCAAGGTATAGAGCATAACATTTTGAATAAGAGATCAGTGGAAACATTGCAGAGCACGATACATTTACTATAAGCTTCGGGTCGATAAAACGGCACAAACGGTAAAACAATAAGAGTAACTTATTCGTTGTTTTCAATGAAACAGTAGAATCAGTATTACAGACAACATGGTTGCTAACGGTTCGGTTGTAATAACAAAAGTAAAAATTCTAACGATTTTAGATACTGCTAAGGAGTAGCTGAGAAAAAGTAACAAAAAATTAAAAAAATATGTATAAAATAGGAAGAAATCATACAAATACAAAGAATTAAATGGTATTTTAAGGTGTAGAATAATTACTGTACAGAATAATTATAATGCGGTTTTAAAACCTAAACTTTTCAGTATAAAAAGTGGAATACTACTGAAGAAGGGTCTATACAATAAAAATTTAATAATTGCTGATAAAAAAATACCCACAAGCGTATTATTTCAAATAAAATAAATAAAATCGCACACAAATATGAATATTCTGCTACTACAATAACGGTGAGAAAAATAAATATGAGTGAGAGAAGTTAAAGGTTAATGACCGAACAGTCAAAGAGAAGTAAACAAAAAAACTGTAGATGCGTAATAATGTTAATATATTTGCTCTCATACTCTCATGCATTTGGAATAGTAAGCAGTAATTTGTGTTAAAATGTTAACACGAAAACAAATACATACAAGTGTTTACACTAATAAATGTGAATGTATTGGTTGTGAATGTGTTAGTTGTTGAAGAAAACGCAGAAAGATATTGCACGTAAATGAATATGTTTGTGTTAATGTCATGAGATTGTTATAACACCTGTTAAGAGATTATAATTTCATATCTTCAATTCAAGTTTTAAAAAGAATATTGAAAGAGCGAATGTATTCAGGAAGTGTAGTAAAATAAATAATATAAATAAATGGGTTACGTTTTTATCTTTTAAAAAGAAATCAAATAAATTATTGGAGACATACATAATTAGTCATTGCAACCCTTCAGTCAGGATTACCACCTCGTTGCTAACACCACTTATGTTGTGTGTGCTAATTTTACACATGAATGACAGGACCTACAGCTTTAAGTCGATTCCGAACGACAGATTTTTGAGAATGTTTTCATTGCAATTTTATTTACTTCCAGAGTTTTTGTCAGAAATTTGCTGAAATCACCGAAGAAATATATTTCTTTTATATTTTCGTTTTGTTGGAGATGTCTGATTTGGAATTTGAACCGAAGCCTCATTTCTAATAACCCAACACACTATATACTAGCCTCCGACAACTTCAAGTGTGACGTAAAGGAATGTTAAACGAAAGTGGAATACAATCTTCAATTACACAGACTAACAAAATTTTTAAAAAATTAATAACCCAGGAACCAGGCTATAATTTTCTTAAAGTTTTTAGAAGCGACTAACATTTAAAAACGTGTTGTTTGCACTTTTTGCTTAGAGTATCTGTGATGAAAAAACTCCGAGATCGGATTTAAATTTAGAGCAGTAAAAACCTTTTGAAAAGAATACATACTGGTTTTTCTTGGCGACCTGTGAAGATCGCACATACTGTGCGTAGTTATTATATCCCATTATCAATTTGTCAAACATTTTTAATCGAAAGTGCTATTTAAGGCATTTTTAAAAAAAGAAAAGAGCTGTACACAGCCTAATTTCCAATCATATTTGGTCGCAAATGTTTTAATTGTATGGTATATGTACGGAGAAGCCAATAGAAATTTAAAATACGTCATAATGATTGGACCATGGAGGACGCGGAACAGACAAATTTGAATTATATGTATGCTACAAAGTAGTCACCGCAGTCTAGTAGGTAGCATATTGTCTTATTAGACTGTTCAAATCCTAAGTCAGACTTCTTAAACAAAACGAAATTGGAAAAATATTTCTTCTAATGTCTCTCAGCAAATTTCTGGCAAAAACTCTGAGAATAAATAAAATTGACAAAAAGATTTTCAAAAATCTGTCATTCGGAGCTGAATTTAAACTGTAGGTCTCGCCGCTTATGGATAAAATTAACGCACACAACATAAGTGGTATGAGAAGTTAGGCCATAATCCTGACTGAAAGGTTGCAATGACCAGGTAATGTGAACGTGTAAATCACCACTTTTGTAGTAAATTCTCCCAACTCTAAGTACTTTACAACCACATTGGTTTTTAGAGAGACTTTAATATTTAACTTTAGGTATCTTTATCCAGCAATTGGTGATGAAGTGTTGATTGGAGATACTCATCTGGCGATTCAATTCTTTGAATTCAGGCAGAAGGGGCCATTACTGGTTTTCTGAATTTTCAATAACGGAATATGTTTGTTTCTGTCGAAGATCAAATATTATTGTGTTCGCAACAGCGAACATTTTTTTATTAAATTTTTAATTTTTTTTTTTCAAAAAAGATGTTAAAATAAATGCAAAGCATTTTGTATATTTTTATAAGATTACAATGAAATATTCGACATTAAATGCATGTTTTTAAACAACAGCAAGGAAAACAAACTGCAACAGTAGCAATAAAAATATTCACTACAATAACGACTTTCAGTATTGTTAATTTCTTGATGGAAGTAAGCAAATATTAGCAGTCGAAACATTAAGGCGGTGTGTACATACATATGTGTTTTACAATTTTATATGTAGACAGAACAACAGTGGATAAGGAGATTATATATGTATGAGCACTTGAAGGGATTAAATAAATTCTTTGATAAAGTGCAAAAGAAATCCACATAACAGAGTTATCAACATCAACAGAAAATCAAAAAACACATTTTATTTTAAAGCATCACGGTAACCACAAATGAGTTGGTTTTTAATGCATGCAATAACCAATGGGTACCAATGCATGAGCCAAATGAGTTTAAAACAAACACTTCATGATATATTAATAATAATAAAAACTTATAAAACAATTGCAAAAAGAAAAATTACATTTTTATGCGTTTCAACATTTTTGTAGTATTTAAACATAGGAAAAATACAGTGGCAGCAAAAGTCTAAGTACCCCTATATATTTCCGCAATTTCAGGAATTTTAAGCAGTGATACATATGTACAAATAATTGATGTTTTTGTATGTATTTCATACATTTATTTCTATTTTATTATAAAACAAAAACATTTTTAATGTTTTTCACAAATCACAAACGCCAACTCCACTCTGTTCGACGCTTAATGGCAACAGTAGGTTATTCAATAGAACAACAGAAATTTCGATAACGTCCGTTTCACAACAGATATACCGTAATAAATGAATTCATAGCTTTGTTGGAAAATCCTTTGAATCCTTTGGTTTTTTAAAACTGGAACATTTCAATGCTGATAAAAGACAATTAATTATTTATTGGTATGGTGACACTTTGTGGTAAATTGTGGAAGTATGGAATCAATCCAGCTGTGTAACAGCTATCAAGTAGCAACCACCTGGTCTTTATGAATGCCTAAAATAGTTGTATCATCAGAAGAAGAAGAAAAGAAGTTTGATGTAAGTGTTTGTGAGGCTCTTTTATGATCTATGTGCTTGTGTTATAAAAGTTAGGCTCAATTTTCTTTCATCTGAAAGGATTCCAATTACAATCGTAATATGGTCTGTGAAACCTCATCCAACCTTCTAAGACCAATTACTTTTTTAACTGGAACTGATAAAAAATGTGATCAACATTGTTTTGGTATATGCCCGTCGGTATGTGTAAAAATTACTTGTGGTGTTCGAAGTGGAATACAATTTTCTGATAATCTTATCTGTGATTTTCTATCCATTTCCATTTCATTCCCACCGCTCAAACCACTGATAATACATCTCCAACAAAACGAAATACAAAAAATATTTCCTGGTATGCTTCCTCTCAGCAGATTATTGACAAAAATTTTTAAAAAATCTGTCTTTTGGAGTCGACTTTAAACTGTAGGTCCCATCTTTCTTATATAAATTTAAAACACACAACATAAGTGGTGTGGTAGAATGTGCTGTCTTCCTGTCTGAAGAATTATAAATGACTAATTATGTATGTATGTATACTGGCCCTGTCATTATTAGTATTAGTGTGTTAATTCCAATATTCGTGTTAAATACGTCGCTATCTACACAAATTCATGCTGTTCATATGATATTTTGAGGAATATTTTGATGAAATTTCAATTAAGGGTAAGAATTTCAAACCTCAGACCACATTTATTTATTTCTTATTATATGCATAACAAACTGAACGGCATAAGTCGCTGTATATTTTACTGAAATATGAAACGCTCAGTGTTTTAGATGAAATTTGGATATTAATGACAAAAAAGTTAACGAATATGTCTGATTTTGTTTTATGGTTTAATCTACAAAATTATGGTCACGAATGCCCTGCATAATAAATCATTATTCTGTTTTTCCTATTAATTAATTAAATTAATTATTTTAGTTAATTACTTCAATAATTATCAATGCATACGTCATTCGATAGAGCAATTGTTAAGTTGTCAAAAACAGTCAAAATTATTGGTCAAAATCAGTCAAGATTTTTTGATTTTTTTCCACGATAGAAAATCTTTAAAATTCTGCAATAAAATACCATTTATTGGAAGGTTTATTCAGTCACTTTTTATCGCGTCATAATGTACGTGTATCACAGTCACAACCATAAGGTTGGTCGAAAAAGGGTTATAGGAAAAGTGAGTTAAGGCACAAATGTTATACAAAATTTTGCCCAATTAGATAGACACTAAACGGAAAAAATTTATTGTGATTGCTTATTTATAATAAAATAAAAAATCCTCAACATTTATGGCACCGAAAACTTTATTTAAGAAAATTGTAATTTCTAGTTTATATTTCTGACCAAGTTTAATAACATAATAGTGATAACAAATGAGAATTAATGATAAACTATTTAAATTTATAAAATTTTTGTATATGATTGCAGACAATATCCAACGAGCAATGGGTTGGGTTACACCAGAACCAAAGGATTCTATCTCAACAAACAAGATAACAAGTGCCAGCCTTTGAACTTTATTTTATTCAACCCATGAAGTAAATTTAATTCCAGTACTCAAGTTTATTTGAAGTAAGATTACAGGAAATAAGTGTCAAGAAAACGAAGTCAATTGCAGAAAATCAATTGTACTCGACTGCTTAAACAAGTATCGCCACTGCTATGATAGATAATAACAAAGAAAAAGAAATACATTTTATCAAAATGAAAATTAATCCTTTATTTCATGAACATAACATAAAAGTAAGTACTCATGTATTTATGTCTGCTTTACATGAAAACATTACTCGCTTGAAATTAAATCAGATATACAACTTAGATTACGTAGTGACACTGGTGTATTTAATTTTTTGTCACATAACGTAATTAAAGATCGTGTTTTATTTCTTATAAATATTTATGTTTAAATTGAAATTGTTTACTTAAAAATTAAACTTTAAATAACTCCTTTTCATTTGTCTCATCTGAATGTTTGTATTCGTATTCTCCTGAATGTTCATTATTTTGCCCCACATAATACTCATATTGATTTTCCTATACACAAAATACTTGTTTATTGCCTTCAGAGCTTTAGGTCGCTTGCTTTAATGACACACTGTCGACCTGTGCGTTCTACAGATACAACATTCAACACAGCGTGCGGTAAAATATAAGCGCAGCATTGACATTGAAAGTGTAGCAATAACACAAAAAAAAATTTTTTTGTTAGTTTTGACAGTGATAAATTTTTGTTTTCATGCCTTTGTTTTGTATTTTTTTTTTTAATTTTCTTTTATATCAATACATTCATACCCAACATTTTTATATATTTTATGTTTTACAACACAATAAATGTTGGGTAAAATATGTTGCAAACTTTTATTAAAAATATTTTTTTTTCATAATATTAATGAATGTGTGTGTTTATTGTCAACATATTTTTTCAATAATTTATTATTATATTTATTCAGGATATATTTTCTACAGAAATAGATTGTGAAAATAGAACCTAGAAATTTGCATTCCAAAATTTCCAACATTAACTAACACTTTTAACCGTAGATCGAGCCTTAAAAAAGTTTGTCAAAAAATTTTAAAATTTTCGTTTATTTTAATTTATTTTAATAAAACTACTTTACATTATTTCATTTCATTAACACATTTATGAAACTCACGCCAAAATTTTTGCATTGTTGCAACATGTTTCTTTAAGTAAAAATTAAACACTTCATATAAGCTTGGTTTTATTTTTTACTAAATGGCAATAATGTGACATCTAGCACCCTTTCTATTGTGGCGATTTATAAGTTTCCAATTGTTTAGATTAGGCAGCTTATTGTCACCCGCATCAGTAATGCTCTCAATTGAGGGCTGGCTGAAACCTGATGGTGCAAGCCATTCTTATATTTCGTTATATTTTTATAATTTGTATTGTTATATTTCGATGATATCACAAACACAATTTGTTTCATTTGGATTTATAAATAGGAAGTGTTTAAGGATACACCAGAGACAAGAGATCGATTAAAATTTCCAAACATATCTCACATACAATTTGTTTCATTTAGATATACACATATCAAGTGTTTAAGGATACACCAGATACAAGAGATCGATGAAAATTTCCAAAGATATCTCACACAATTTGTTTCCTTAAGATTGACAAATAGGAACTGTTAAGAGATACATCAGATAAAAGAGATCGACGAAAATTTCCGATGATATCTCACACACAATTTCTTTCATTTAGATATACACATAGCAAGTGTTTAAGGATACACCAGATAAAGGAGATCGATGAAAATTTGCGATGATATCTCACACACAATTTGTTTCATTTAGATTTACAAGTAGTACGTGTTTAAGGATACACCAGATACCAGGGATTGATGAAAATTTCCGATGATATATGACAGACAATTTGTTTCATTTAGATTTACACATAGGAAGTGTTTAAGGATACAACAGATACAAGAGATCGATGAAAATTTCCGATGATATCTCACACACGATTTGTTTCCTTAAGATTTACAAATAGGAAGTGTTTAAGGATACTCCAGATGCAAGAGATCGATGACAGGTTTCGATGATATATCACACACAATTTGTTTCATTTTGATTTACAAATAGGAAGTGTTTAGGGATACACCAGATGCAAGAGACCGATTAAAATTTCCGATGATATCTCACACCCCAAGTGTTTTATTTTGATTTACAAATATGAACTGTTTAAGGATACACCAGATACAAGAGATCGATCAAAATTTCCAAATATATCTCACATAAAAATTGTTTCCTTAAGATTTACAAATAGGATGTGTTTAAGGATACACCAGATACAAGAGATCGATCAAAATTTCCGATGATATCTCATACACAATTTGTTTCATTTAGATTAACATATAGGAAGTGTTTAAGGGTACACCACTTGTTTACCATTTTTAATGCTGTTATTTGTTGATATATTTTTGTTTACTTGTTAAGGTTACGTTTAATTTGTTTTAATTTAATCCATTTATAAATGTTTAAAAACTTATTTAAATTATTTGAGTTTTAAATGTTTTTAATTAATTTTTAACATTTTGTGTTAAAAAAAGCAAAAAATTATACACAATGGAACGTTACTACATGTAGCATAAATTCTTGCTTATTTTGTTATAATTTTTTATTATAAAGAAAAAATTATAATTTATTTAAATAAAATAGACATTGAAATGGAACAAAAAAAGGTCAGGAGAACACTAAATTGAAATATTGCGAATAGTACTTGAACTTAAAAATTTAGTGCTTTAAAAATCAGTGCTTTAAAAATCACTGAATATGTTTTAATTACAGCAAATCTTTCCATAGACATATTTTACTTGCAGTAGCTTTTCAATAAATATTTTTGCATTCATTTGCATACGTGCGAATGAAAAGCAAATAGAGAAAGACTTCAAGGCAAGATACTCGGAATACCAGCAGCAAATTATTTAGATTCTCTGTAGTGTAGACAGTTACTTATGGTTCAAATGGCAAGGGTAAGTTTTTACGGCTATTTAAATAAAACAAAATAAAATTAAAAAAAATGGAATAAAAGTCATAAAATTGACTTGAACTGTGTGTTTTATTTTCTTTTGGTTTTCATGTTCATCATTTGAAAATTTAAAAATTTAAAAATTTTAAAATTTTAAAAATTTTAAAAATTTTATGGAGTAAATTACACTCTATTTTGTTCTCCATTTACGAAAATTTTTATACCAACACGTTGGTGTATGAGGTGGAATAATATACATTAGATTAAATATGCATATAGACATGTCAAGGCATTTGAGGATGATTTTAAAATTTTATTTATTTTATTTGTTTATAAAGTAGTATCATCCAGCACGGACTTCAATACTTTGATAGTTGATAACTGCTATCCTGTTGAAGGTACAGGTGTCAAATTAGTTGTAATTTCTTTAATCTGCTTTGCCAAATCAGTACGGACAACAATAGACAACGGCATGTATAAAAAGGCAAAGACCCTAATTTACACCGTAAAATCTTCATCAGCGGCTAAGGAAATGAATAAAATTGTTGAATTTGAGAGAGAATACATACGTAATAAGTCATTATGACTCTTGATCTACGACTTAGTTTCTTACACCAATTATGTTGTGGGTATTAATTTTATCCTCAAGTGGCGAGACCTACAGTTTAATGTCGAATTTGAACAAAATTTTTTTTTTTGAGAAATTTTTCATGGAAATTTCATTTACTCTCAGAGTGTTTCCATCAGAAAGCTGCGGAGAGGAAGTCGCCGAGAAAATATCTTTTTCATATTTTGAACCGGTTTGAATCAACACTCTACCTACTAGACTACTGCGACTACTTGAGACAATAGTTAACCACCTGAAATCCTAGAGCGTCCCTAAAAACCAACACGTACGTGTGTATTTTGGTCTGGCGGCATCATCGCTCCATATTTTCTTGAGGACGATGTTGGCCAGCCTACCACTGTCAACTGCGAGGATTAAAGGTCCATAATTATTAAGGTCTTTTGGCCTGAGTCGTATGATTTTCATACCAAAGATATGTAGTTTCAACAGGGTGCAACGTGCCTCATATTGGATATTCTGCACGATCGTTTTGAGAGCATGATCAGATCACGTGGAGGTCACTTGAACTGGCTACCGAGAACGTACGTTTTGTCCCTTTTATACATTTTTAGGGTCTTGTAGAGTTTTCTTAAGTCGCCAGACACACACATGTGCCATGTCTTTTAAATGTGTTTCTTAAAGAAATAAAGAATATCTATGATATCTAATACATGGCAAGTCAATATTCTTTGTTTGTGAACATAATGCTACCAAGTTAACAAAACTGTGCGGTATCATCTATTTCGTTTAAATCTATCACAAACCATCCTGCAGAGAGTTTTCGTATTTGCTTTTTTAATTTTCAGATATGCTGCTTCCGCTTCCTCTGAGAAGCTAGATTAGGTTAGCTGGAAGTGGTAGCATTGATACCAAAGCTCACTTGAGCACGCATGGTTATCCGTTGTGATGCCACAGCTAAGCGCTGACCCTGTACTGTCCGAATTTTCGATACGCTACGTATCTGCATTGGTCTTTTATGTGACATTGAAAACCTCCACTTTGGGATATGTTAAATAGTAGTACACAATAGTAGCACACAGCCTTGGCGAATAGTTGTTTCAACCTCCACCATTCTATTTGGTAAGTTGTCATGTTTATTTCTGCACGATGTGTTGATGTATAAACTCTCAGTAAGGCGTTATAGCTTGCAAGCTATTTTCTTTCTTTCGAAGATTTTATTAAAGTATACGAAGAACTGATTCACCACTGCATCCATTGCATACCCTGTTCCACAATAGCACACACAAATCATTAAAATTTCACGCTCGCATTTTGCAAAGAAAACGTGTTTAGTTTTTCGTCAAGCGTACGTAAGTAAATAGTAACGCCTTTTTTAATTATTTACTACATTTTAAACACTTAATATTCCCCATTGTCATCATGTGCAAAATATTCTACATAAAATTGAATGCTTTTAAATTGTGCATGTATTGAAGTACATATACATACATACGTCGTTAACATCTCTCGCTGTGGCACTAAACGTTCAAATTGCATTCATTTCCGGTGATGCCGTTCATTTGATTGATATCCACTTTGGTTTGCTGTATTTTGCTGTTCTGCTTTACTACTTTCAATCACATCATGTTTAAGTTTTATTACAATTTGTTTGCTTTTATTTTATTTATTGATCAACTTCAGTACAACAAGCATTTAATCTTGTTTAATAGTACTGTTTATATATTGTTATAATTAAAGTAATAGTTATATAAATTTCACAAAAAAGAAAAGCAAAATTATATTAATTAAATTTAAGTTAGCCTTAAGGATTGATTCTTAAAGACAAGAAAAGTGTGTTAAAATTGCAGTTTTAAATTGCATTACATTGCTTTTCAATTGAATTTCTGGCGGAAGTTGGTTCCATGAACGATTTGCATTAACATAAAAGTGCCTTTCAGACACCTGTTTCTGGAACCTTACGGCGTTTATCCTATAGCCCCTGTTAGTTCTGGAAAATTTTAGTCTAGTAAATAGATAATTCGGTTCCCCTGAATAAACAATTTTGTGTAGAAAAATTAAAATTATTATAATGAAGTCGCCGTGGTGTAGTAGGTAGTGTGTTGGCTTACTATTCGTAAAGCCCGGGTTCGTATCCCTGGTCAGACATAAAAAAATGAAATATGAAAAAAAAATATTTCTTCGGCGACTTCCTCTCAGCAGATTTCTGGCAAAAACTCTGAGAGTAAAATAAACTGCCATGAAAAAGTTTCTCAAAATTCTGTCGTTCGGAGTCGACGTTAAACTGTAGGTCCCGCCACTCACGTATAAAATTAACGCACACAACATGAGTGGTGTGAGAAGCTAGGCCGTAATCCTGACTGAAGGGTTGTAATGGCCAATTATGTATGTATATAGAAAAATTAGCGTGCGATATTTTAACAGGTTTTCCAGTGTCATGTCGTAGATTTTAAAGGCAAAAAACGATATACTACTATATCTAGTGCATCCAAAAATATATCTTGCAATGTACGTCACGTTAAGTTTATTCCTGCTGACAGAGTCCAAACCCGCAAAAAGCTCACATCCATATAAGAGGATTGGAATCAGGTATGTCTTCGCCAAGAGCATACGTATATTAACAGGCGTAAAGGACTGAGTCCTGCAAAGATTCCTGAGCATAGCATATGTCTTCCCACAAATCATATTAATATGGTCAGTCCAGGAGAGTTGACTATTAAAAATAATACCCAAGTTTTTGGCATATTGTACAAATTCTATGGGCGAGTCCCCAACGACTAATGGTGGCAGTAAGTTCGGCAAAACGCCAATTTTCCCAATTATGATAGCTTTAGACTTATTAGCGTTTAAGCAAAGACCATTCGCAGTGGCCCATTTATATATACTGTCAAGGTCCTGGTTCAGTCTCAATATACAATTGTCGATGTCGGTTCTAAAACAGCTAACGTAGAGTTGGACATCATCGGCATACATTTGAATTCCACAGTGAGTTATACGAGAAGGTAGGTCATTAGAATACATTATGTAAAGCAGTGGTCCGAGAATTGAACCCTGTGGTACTCCTCTCCGGACTAGGCTGCAAAATGATTTTGCATCGCCATAGTGCACTGTCTGACTTCTCTTATACAGGTATGTACGTAAAAGTTTTACTGCTGATGTTGAAAATTTAAAGGTTTCCATCAACTTGTGACAAAGAATGTCATGATCAACAGTATCAAAAGCCTTTGAGTGATCTAGAAGTACCAGAATAGACACCATGTTCTGATCCATTTTTGACCTCAACTCCTCTACAACATCCACTAATGCCGTAACGCAGCTGTGTTTGGGTCTGAAACCAGACTGTCTGTTAGTCAGTAAAGAATTGTCGTACAAATGTTTGCTAATTTGCCCATGAACCAAACGTTCAAAAGCCTTAGACAAGTAAGGTAGAATCGCAATTGGTCTGTACTTTCCATCAGGTTTAGGTAAGGGGATAATTTTCGCGTGCTTCCACATTGAAGGAAATACTGATGTCGTCAGAATAGTATTAAATAAATGTGTTATATACACAATGATGTAGTCCAGTATAATTTTCAGGAACCTCGGGTGCATTTCATCGTAGCCATACGCTCTATACACGTCCCCAAGGTTGACGTTCGAAAATTGAAAGCCATTGCCATTTAGATCAAAAGAAACACTTGGGTCCGTAAGGTTATAGTTATAGTAACTGATATTCGATTTAGGTATAGGGATATTCGAGAATTCAAAATTCAATTTGTCTACGTCTATATCATAACTAGAATTATTATCATTATTATCCAAGACACCCATATTTTTAATTTCCCTCCATTTACACCGGGACGACATAGCGGATTTAAATTTATCCCCATAATATCTACACTTAGCGGACCTAATTTCGTAGTTCACCTTTCTTCTATAATTCCTATAAATTTCCCTAAGTTCAGGAGTTCGGTATCTCTTCCAGCGTTCGTAGGCTCTGTTCCTGCTACTAATCAGTTCCTTTATCCCATTCGAGAACAATGGATTCTCGTTGGCACGCATTGTTTTCGTCTTTATCTGTACGTATTTGTCATACAAACTCTGAATATTGCCGTGTAAAAAATTAACCTGATCGTCAACATTTGGCATATAGAAAACCCGGTTCCAGGGTATGCTCATTAATTCATTCTCCAATGATGGAACGTCAATATTTCTAAAATCCCGGAAAGTTATTTTCTTCTCCTTCGAAGATATTTTGAAGTCATAAGACAGGAAAATAAGATCATGTCTGGAGAAAGCCCGTGCAGAAAGTTTGTCATATAGTAAAACATTAGAACAATTGTCAACAAAGAAAAGATCAAGTAGCGGAGCAGAAGATGACGTAAAGTGGGTGGGCATAACTTCATTTACTAACCCCAAACCTATGGCACTTAGGTCAAACATTAATCTCCTGTCCACTAAAACATTTGCATTAAAGTCGCCGGTTATTATGATGTCAGTGCAACCGAGGCAAGCATTAGTCAATTCGTCGATCAGTGGTCCAATGTCGATAGTCCTATTAGGTCTGTACACAGTACATAGTAAAAGCTTTCTGCCACAGTTAATTATCTCCAAAAACAGGTATTCAATATTTGGAGTATGGGTATTATTCCCCGAACTTCTACCAACCAGTTTACATTGAATGTGGGATTTCACATAAATTGCCACACCACCACCGTGGGAAAGTCTGTCAGAGCGGTAAAGGCAATATCCATTCAGTCCATGTATGCTGTCGGGCGAACTATAATTAAACCAAGTTTCCGAAATACAAATAACGTCCATTTTCGAGTTCTCAAATGTGTAGCGGAATTCGTCGATTTTATTATTGAGGCTCTGCGCATTCAAATGGCATATATTAAGACCTGTTGTCTGTCGGCAAATAATTCGTAAAAAGATGAAGAGGTTATCATGGGAACCAACTTCCTCCTGATCAAGCTGAGAAGTCAAATTTAACGTCAAAAAATGAAAAAGCAATGTAAGCAACATACTTGCAAGCAGTAAACAGATAAACACACACACTAACAAACAATCCAAGGTAAATTAAAATAATACAATTAAAATTAACAATAATACAAATAATGGTTGAAATAAAAAATGTCAATAATTAAGCTAACAACAAATAAAATTAATGTCAGGATAAAAACATAAATAATATAATTTAAAACATAAAGAAAATTTACAAAATTTAAAATTAAGGTATATTTACGATGGTATTTATTATATGAGTCCTTGTGCATTATATCCATCACGAAAAAGATTTAAGTCGTCTATGTCCTTCACATATATTGGCTCCTCATGTTCTTGGCGCCTAATGTAGACCAATCCACGGCTGGTAAAGGCTCCAAGTATTAGCTTTTTTTTCTTCAAGCCGTAAGCCCGTTGGAAAATATGATAATTTTCTGAGGTTAAATTCTCGTTGACGTAGAACGGTACCGAGCTATCAAAACCAAGCTTGTTTAATCGCAAAACATCCTTACGCATCTTTATATAGGATGAAATGGACCTAAGGAATACGTTTCGATCATACGGCGATTTGAATTTTATGATTATTGGAGGGTCAACCTTAGATTGTTTATTAGCAGAAATTCTGCCCGGAAGATTTTTCTTTTTTCTTAATCTGAAGGCTCCAATAATTTCCGGAGGACGTATGGCAACAGTCTCACATATTTTTGAATATAGAGTAGTAAGATCTTCATTCTATTGTTGCGGAACACCAATAACACGTAGTGCATTAGCAACAACTGCATTGTCATGTTTCCTGTTGACTGCTTTCAGGTGAGCAATTTCTTGCTTTGACATGCAATTTAATATTATTATTTATTTTTATTTTTTTTGTAATTTGAAATACAAAAAGTTATTGAATTTGGATTTAATTGTGAGTAATTGTTTTTATTAAATTGTTTATTTATATATTTGAGATTTAATAGAATTAAAAATTCTATTTCTATTTACGTATATTGATGTATAAATAAACTGGACTTAAAAAGATGTGTACCGCTACCCATATAAAATAATTTCATTATTTTAAGGAAGTTCATAAAATTAATTAAAGGATTAGAAATAGTCTAGTAGGTATTGTGTTGGCCTGTTAGGGTGCGAACAGAGTGAGCGCTAATGCCGAGCGTAGCCGAGCCGAGCTTATTGACCCTTATTTTAATGCGAGAAGAAAATTTTTATATAACACAGTGAATGCGAGAATCAGCGCTGAAATTCTGTTTATTGCATGTGTTTTTCTTTTATGTCATTTAGTCGAGAGGGTTTGGATGAAAACTTGAGAGAAGAAGTTGAGAAGCAAAACACAAAAGAACTGCAAAAAGAATTAAATAAAACTACCATCAAGTATGGTAGATTACTTAGAGATCACTTTTGTAACTATCTATGCCTCAATAAACTTAAATAATATGTAATATTACTTACTTGGTACTTTTATTTCTGCTGCAACAGATGTCCACAGTTTTTCCACACAAACACGATTGTGATACAATTTGTTTTTTGGTCCCACAAAGCAGGCCAGGAAAAAATTTCACTTATTATTTGATCGATATCCATTTTTTTAATTTGAAGCCATGAAAAAACACGACTGCACACTGAAAAGTAAACATCAACAATGCAAAAGAGCGCACAAAACGCTTTGAAACTGTTTTCCCGCACTCATCGGCTTTGATCTCTGCTCTTGTCGGCGTTCGCTGTGTTATACACAAGCTTATTTGTATTAACTTGTATGTAATTAGTTTTATCGGCTCGGCTTTCAGGGCTCACTCTGTTCACACCCTTAGACATGAAGTCTCGGTTCAAAACACAGGTCAGACATCTCTAACAGAACGAAATTATAAAAAAATATTTCTTCCCGTCAGCAAATTTCTGGCAAAAACCCGAAGAGGAAAAAAAATTACCATTAAAAGTTCATCAAAAATTTGTCTTTCGAAGTCGACTTTACACTATAGGTCCCGCCCCTCATGTATAAATGCATAAAATTGACACACACAATATAGGTGGTTTGAGATGAATGTATGTTTGTATGCCTGTATGTATTAATTATTCTGAACTAAAGTTTTCTATTCTTTTTTTTAATTAAGAAGACCCTACACATAAAAATCAAAATTTCAACCGTCTTTTCAGTGAAGAAATTAACGAATTAGAAGAACTCAAAAGATATTGTGAAATGTAAAACTCTTGAAACTGTATTAAATGAAGTCATACATAACTAAGAGTATTAAAAATTGTACAACTCTTAAAAAAAATTAGAATGGAATACATATTAAAACACGATTTAAATGGCAAACATTTGTTGTCAGAAGAACATAAAGAAAAGGTGGAGAACAATATTAAATTCTAAAATTTCAGTCAATTTTACGTTAAGCATAACAACACAATTTTATTGAAAAAAAAAAAAATGTAAAACTACACATAAAAACCATGTCATGTTGTTGTACGTTAACATAACATTGTGTTCATTCAAGGAGGTGTATTTTACGTTGTTCATTTTTATGCTTTTCTGAATTTTTATCGTCTTACTTTCATTTTCAAGTGTTTTGGGTGTGTTTTGTAATACGTTTTTGGCCAATTGCTTTTCAACCATTAATTTTTCTTATTCTTCTTCTATTGTTTTTCGTAGATAAGTATGGCTTTAAGTTGCATTATTTTTGACATTTTGTCAGTCTTCTTTTTTTCAACAACACAAAATATGCTTGTACCTTAAAAAGCATTTGCATTTCTGAGAAATCGATTTAATTGTATATTTCTACACTATAATACATATGCGAAAAGTTCAATGAAGGCTTTAATAAGGAGGTTTAAAATCGTAAATCAAATACAAATTAGTTTTTATGAGTCCATAGGAATGTTGAACAACTTACGGTTTCCAATTACAATTGCAGAGTTTTCGTATTTTAATATACATCTATCTTTAGGTTTTGGAAATGCGAACATTAAATTCCTACTTACTTATTCGTATATTGATGTACGCCTATTTACTGATATTAAAACGACTAATATGATTTATTGGATGCGGAGACATTTAACTCGTTAGTGGGCGAAGTTCCCTGGCCACTCTCCTTCTATAATTTTCATAAATTATTAAAAAAGATATGATGTGATTAATTCATCTAAAAAACATTTTATTCAAAACAATTTATAGTTTTGGAGTTATAGACCGTTATAAGGGACAGTAGGTACACTAGGCGTATGATAACTTTTAAAGAATTCTTAGGGATGAAAGCCTTTTTCATATTTGTTGCAAATAATATTTGTTTTATTTCCGCAATATCCACATAGTTTTTAAATTTTAAAATATTCAATAATGGTATTTCTACCATCATATCGTGTATATTTCATCAATTTGTTTATGCACAAACCTTTTGTAGTTGAGGTTCCATACGTTTCAAAGTAAGAATTAGCAAAATTTCGACGAAAAATTTGAAGAGACGCACATTTCAGATCCTTGGGATGTAACTTTTTTAGCAGCAGCCATGCATTAGCATTAGAGGCGTCAAAGAGATATGCAAATATTGGCCACGACCATTTCTTAATCGAATCTTATATCGAAAAATCCCTTTTGGTTGGAAAATATATCTTCTTTCAACGAATCGTTGGCACCATTTAATTAACATCAACATTTGCTGCATTTCGGACAGCATTATTATCCTTCTAAATGAATGAATAACAGATGCCCTTTCCTCTTTTTTCATAACAGTGTTTGAGCGAAGATGCCATTTTTATGTTCGCCCTTCACGTATTGTTCTTGAACTATATATTCCAATCGATAATAGGTGTCGCAGTAATTTAACGGATATGAAACAAGTATCTATGAATACCTGAAATATATACATATAACGAGTTCTGTTCTGTGAAAAGCTAGGCCGTAATACTGACTGAAGGTTGTAACGGCCAACTATGTATGTTAGTTCTGTTCTATAAATTGTGGAATCCTTTATTACGTGGAACATTGGTTTAAAAGGTGATCAAGCACTTCATCATCAACTATCCCTTGATAGTGGACTATACAATTTTTCCCACATATGCATATGTTAAACTCGATCATAAAACCGTTAGTGAAATTAAATGCCCAGTCACTATCATCCCATTTATCACCATCCTGCACTACTTCACATACTGTAGATAATAATTTTAATCCGAAATGATTAGTGCGCTGTTTCTGTAAGACAAGCGGTTTCAGATAAACGTTTGTTGTTTTTTTTCCATTAGAAAATAAAATTGCTATAAATATTTTCTCAAAAATCTGTCTTTCTAAATCGAATTTAAACACTCAAGCATAAAATTAAGACACACAACATCAGTGGCGTGAGAAGCTAGGTCGTAATCCTGACCAATAATGTACGTACGTAATCCCCACTGTGAATATCAATACAATGTGTAAACTTTTCTATAAGTCTACAAGTAGGGTATTAAACCTCAAACCACCGTCACTTATCCGTCAATCTATGCGAATTATAGTTTAATGCTATTAAAGAAATACAAAAAAAAAAAATGAAAGGAAAACTATAAATAATTAAATGAAACGTTGTGCAAATAAAACAACACAGACGAGTTACATTTTATTTAGATTATAACACCGTTAGAGAGCAATTTATCAAAGTGTCCTGAAATTTACGTCAGGTTCAATAGTTTACGTCAGTTACAATAACACAAATAATACTTTTCAATAAAGTAAAGAATTTGAATCAATAAATTAATGGTCAAACCTGTACTGAGTGGGGTCAAGTTGAAGTTTAATTTATTTATACATCCTTGTAGATGTGAACCAAAGGATATGCTTGATGTTTTTCAAAATAATATTAACAGTAAAAGAAATCAGGAAAAAACTGTAAAATACTCATATATCCAATGTACATATGTATGTATCCAATGAAAATATGTATATATGTATATATATTGTTACGTTTTTACGTTTTAAAACCGAGCTCGTAGATTGCAAATCAAATAAAAATAATTTCTGTTTAGTTTTAATTATCGTTTTTACACATTTACAAGTATTCTTGTAGTGTTTGTTGGTATATTACGCAGTGCGATAATTTTAAACAAGTTCTATGTTTTTGTTTTTTTAGCTTTTGTTTATAATTTTATTGTTAAACGACGTAAAAGCAAAACACTAGTATCTAAATTTTTTCATTTTCGTAACAATATATATAAATACAAACGTCTTGGTAAGTTTTTACCTTTTTAAAAAATTTTTAAAATATACGTTCGTAGATTGCAAACAAAATAAAAATAAATTTGTGTTTAGTTTTAAATCAATTCATTATTATTCTCAATAATTTTGTATGCCACTATTTACAACTTGACGAATACAACAAGTATTCTTTGCTTACAACGCAGCTCTTTTCAACGGAGTTCTTCCAACCACGACTGTTTTCTTCACACGCAACGCGTTTTCGCGCAAGACAAGACGAATTCTTACTATTCGTTGCCTGTTTTGTGTGGCCTTTTTATATGCTCACGTCAATAGTCTGTTGAAGGTTCTTGAAGTAGAATGTTCGTGTCTTCGCCTTCTCGAAAACTCTATCGCTACTTCATTGTTGTTTGTGTATTTTGCTTCGTTGTTTGTTGTTGCTTTCTTTCTTACTTGTCTGTCTCCTTTCTTTCATACTGATGTTGTTGGTATATGCAAGCAAGATCGTTTTATGTGTTTGTGAGGCTTCTGTATATCGTTTTAATGTTAAACGATGGTACACCGTTTAAATTTTCGTAACAAATTTAACTTCAAATTTTACGATCATTTTACATAATTTTAAATTTTCTTTTAGTCATGGAAGGGAACATAACAAAAAATATGCGCTCAGATAAGCAGTGATTATAATACATTACAGTATTAGGCAAAAGTATATTTGTTTCTGTGTGATATACTTTTTCCATAAATATTTCTCAGCGTAAAACTTACAATCGTCTAAAAGTGGCAAGTGGAAGTGTTTAGAGAGTATATTGAATGTTCTTATATGTATGTATGTATGTAATAATTAGCATTTTATGAGAAAATAATAAAAGTTTAAAGGCATATGCCCTATTCAGTATCATACACTCAAACACATGCAATCTTTCCATGAAATGTTGACTCACTTTGAAAGTGTAAAAGAAAAAATTACCGATGTTTGCTTTACTTAATTACACACTAAGATGAGCAGTAGCTTCAGAAGCATAACTTCCGTTTAGCTGTGTTACCAATTTCATTTTGTTAAGTATAAAAGTGCAATGCACTAATTTAATAATTTACAGACACAAAGCATACTGATGCGAAATCTAAACGCTATAAGAGCACTGTGAAATCAATAAGTCTACATGGGAGTATATTTTGCAGTACGGGTATATTGCTATTATAAGTACAGGATAAAATGAAAACTGTGAAGAGCTTTGGTATGGTGAAATAGTGAATTCCGTTTTCACATTAATGATTTTCGACTAATACACAGATTTAGTGTGTCAAAAAAACTAAAATCAATCGCTATGAATACTTTGTATTCAAAAATAAATTCATTCGAAATATACGTTTGCCAATGAATTCGTGTGACATAAAAACTCATAAAATTAAAACTGTGGCAATAATATTTAACACTGCGATGACTTTTCACACCTAAAACATTTTCAATATTTTCTTGGCTTGTTTCTTTTGGCTTTTAAACTTTGTAATGGTGTTTTTTATACAAACTTAACTAAAATCGTTATGTATAATCGAATGTAAAAAGTCTTTTCATTTATGAACATATTGCCAGTCGGTGATTATTTCGTTTTTACTCTTTAAACGCAGCCACTTCCAATTGATTTTATTGCTTATGGTCGTGACGTCAGAACATTTTTTATGTTGGAAAATTTGCGCATTCAAACAGACAAAACTATTATTTATCTTTTAGACTCGTCTATCGTATCATATTGCAAAGGGATATTCGTTTGAAATTCATTTTGTAATGCGAATATTTAAAGCATACTTACAAATAATTGTGGCGTTGATTTTTGGGTTTTTTTGTGTTCAAAAGAAATACTCATATGTGTTCTTTATTTATTTAATTACAATTCGTGGAATTATATGATTTCTACAAAGCCTTTCCATCTTATGCTGTTAATTCTGCGTTTCCGCATGTGAGATATGCACTGTCCTCACTCTTGGAGTATCGAGCATCTCCAGGAGCTCCTTAGCCGCCCATTGCTCCTGGAGCCGTGAGTATCCTAATCAAGCGCCGTTCTTTTTATACTATCAGTATTGTTTCTGAGGCATCTAAATATCTGATTTCTTCCTGTTATGAATGTCATGAATAATTTTATATTTTTATTAAACAATATCAGATATTAGCACTTACATGTGTCTCTAAGATTACTCAGAACAAAGTGTATTCGAGTTTTATCAAAGGTTTTAGTTTTATTTTTAATATTCTCGTGTATTTCTCGGCTTTCGGAGGATATAATTTTCATGTAATCCATTGTTATTCCTAAGAATTTTGTATTAAAAAATGTAATACGACTTTTTACTACAGAAATTCGACGAGTGTATTAAGCAATTCTTTCCATTACTTCTGAAAGAAAATAAAAAAGAAAGCAATATAGTCGAAATTGTGAGCATTTACGCAGTATAAAAACATAAAATATTCGTTCTACACTTTGTGTTCAATTTACTTGCAACTAAATAACTTTGATGTCCACTCACTTATGAGTATTATTAAACTCTGAAAAAATCCAATACCACTCATATTTCGTTTCTTTTAACTTTTGATACATACTTGTTGTACATAGAATTGTCACGATTATTGATATATTTACGTAAAAAGCAAACACTTCATTTCAGCTTGGTTTTATTTTTTCTAAATGGTAATACTTTGATATCTAGCATTCTTTCTTTGCGGCGATTTATGAGTTCATCAGTAACGCTCTCAATTGAAGGCAGGCTGAAACCTGATGGTACAAACCATTGTTATAATTCGTTAGAAAAATTTGTTTCAACGTCAAGTAAGGTAAAAAAGTGTCCCTCGTCGTAATCGTCTTACCTCGAACTGGCGAAAGTGTTGGCATCAACAAATATAACAATAGGATTTTTTTTTGCCAAGGACGGTACAACTTGGAACAGAAAACCGTATGCCTTTAGCAATTTGGGCAGATAAAATATTAGCAAATTTCACGCAGATTGCTGGCGGCTGTTTCTTGCAATATTGTTGAGTCTTTCTTACTGCTCTTCTCATATTTATCTCACGTAACAGACAAACATTCGAAAAAAAGTGATTCGTCTTATGTTTTATTTCATAGATATTACGGATGATAATATTTCGGTCATCTATGTACGTAAGAGATAACAGAATCATTCGCTTTGATAATGTGCTAATCGAAAGGCATGAAAAATTTACACCTATTATGCATTTTCGAAAACTGAGCTGAATGTCTCTCTGCTTTTAATAATCCAAATAAATTTGTCGCTGTAGATGAGAAACTAATTGGATTTTATGATCGTTATAAATTTCGCGGTCCACAGAAATCGAATTGGTATTTTTATATTCAAGTACATGCTACGTGCGTAGCAACTACTTACAGCCGTATTTGGGGAAACTTGTATCCTAGAAACCAGAGAGGAATCAAAGGGACAGCATGTTATTGACTCAATCGATGTTTTATTGCAACGGGAAACTTTTTATCTCACATGACGTTGACAACAACTTTTTCTAACGAAATATAACAATGGTTTGCACAATGAGGTCTCAGCCAGCCCTCAATTGAGAGCGTTACTGATTCAAGTAACAATAAGCTGTCCCATCTAAGCAATTGGAAACTTATAAATTGCCACAAAGCTAGGGTGCTAGATGTCAAATTATTACCATTTAAAAAAAATAAAACCAAGCTTACATGAAGTGTTTGATATTAACGTAAAAACCCACCCTGCAATGTACACCATGTCAAAAATTTTGGCATAAATTTCATAAAAGTGATAATAACTTGTAATAATATAAAATAGTTTTATTAAAGTCGACTCTTAACTACAGATTTCTTAGAAACTTTTTCACTGCAATTTCATTTCCTCTGCGAAGAAGTCGTCGAAGTAATATTCGAATATCGAAGACTCTGACCTGTGGTTTGAACAGTGTGTAAGGATTTAAGTATGAAATAAAATACACGTAAAATAGCCGCAATGGCTCAGACAATATGCAATTACTCTTTTCATTAAATTTTCACAGAGATGCAATGGTATTTCACCAATGATTGCGATGGATTCGAATTTGAACTCAGAAAATCATAATGATTTTGGTTGCAAATTTACATCAAAGTTTCTTGACATAATTTGTTGTGAAAATCGTTGCTGCAGTAAATCGATTGTTTTAAGTGCAGTGTCCTGCTGAAAGCACATATCCAGATGTATGCAGTACAGATTACGCCACATAAACGCCATTACCATGTTATAAATGTTTATAACAGATAAATGACAATGGTTTTAAATTATTCATAAAACAATGATTATTTCAGTTGTCGCATACAAGCCCTCTTTCCCTACTACTGTAAATATCCTTCTTGCATACAATGTATTGTACGACTAAATGTTATCTCCTGAGTGTTGGAATTAAAACAAGAAAGATTTACTAATTAAACACAATGTATAAACGATATATAATGACGCTTAATAATGATTAAAATTGTTTTAGACCAATGCCATCACAATACAATTACGAGGATAAAAATAAAATAAACGAAAGTAAGTGTTTACCCTGGTCACCCTAATTTAAGTTAAGTAGTGTAAGTACGCTTAAAGTTGTGGAACTTAAATAAGAAAAAGGAAAAGAGAAGCAATAAAAGAATTAATCATTATTCTCGATCAACCCCCAAACTATAAGGTAATGTTTTTTATTTAGAAACATTTTATATTTTTTTTCTAATAAATTTTGTATTTTTCTTGGCTTAAATAAATATTTTATTTTGGACTTTTTACCCCAATTCTCCCGAAACATTTGGTCCACTTCGAGCCAGATAAAACCAAAATAAAATATTTTAATTTGAGCTATCTCTTTCCAGATTTGAAGAGACAGCCATATTGGCCAAAATTAAAGGAGTATTTTTTTTTTTTGAAATCATCCCCATTATCTATCACACAACAAAACCCCCCATTTACAAATATTATTTTATAAAAAAAGGTATGTTCGTGAATTTTTAAAGAAAAAAGTGAGAAGTGAGAATAATTAAATAGAATAATAATTAAATAAAGTGTAAGAATATATATGTAAGTGCTGAATATACGGGATTATAAAGTGAATTGTTGTTGCGATTACATCAAAGTGCGTTTTGTTGTTGGTGAAAGCAATAAGTACAAAAGTGTTGTTGGTTGTTTACTTCTTTTTTTAAGTAAACAGTTTATTGCTTTCTGCGTGTGTTGTCAATCTTCGTTATTGACATTATTTTTGCTTTTTTTTCGCCAATTCCGCAGTGCACTAAAAGTTATATTCTTACACTCAACCAAATTTATTAATAATTTTTGGAAAATTTTAGTAATTTTATTACTTTAATTTTATTTCATATTGTTTTGAATAAATTCATTTATTTATTTATTTTTATATTTAAAATATTTTTATGATTTTGAACATTTTCGCGTGAACGGTTTATGTCGAAATATTTTTGACCGATTTCAACCTTTTCGGATTTTGGATATTTTTATTATTCGTTTTTTTTTTGTTTCCTTAAAACAGTCGTGTCGACATATTGCGAAAATTTCGTTACGTACCGCGATTTTTTTGGGTTCTTTTTTTGTAACCCTGTATTTCGTGTCGCAATATTGCGAAATTCACGTTACGTTCCGCGATTTTTTTGGTTTCCTTTTTTACGGCAAGTTTTCTGTAACCCTTTTCCCTAACTCATACGAGAATGGAACGGAATTTAAGAAATTTCAGTAAAAATTTCAACCGCATAACGGATTTTGAAACCTTTGTTCGGGCTATTCCGAAAGAAGGACATTCCGTTCATTCTCTGAACACCCATCGGCAGGAATTAGTCCGCTTGTGGGAGGTCTTCCGCGATAGTTATGAAGACCTTCTGGAGAATGCCGAAGATACTAAGATGTCGACAAAGGACGTCAAGACAAAGTATATGTCAGGATATACTTTATAGTTTGAACTGGTGTCATTCCTCGATGGTTTAGTTGATCATTTTAAGTCCAAACCCGCGAACCCTAATAATACTATACCCATCCACCTTCCCCCGTGTGACACCCAAACATTTTCTTGGGATTACGCGTCCTGGCCAACTTTCAGGGACATGTTCACGGCCCTTTACGGGACTAACCCCCATATCAGTAATATACAGAAAATGTATTATATTCTACAAAAAACGGAAGGCGAGACTAGGGATATAATCCGCACATGCACTATGACGAACGATGGGTTTGATATGGCGTGGAAAAATCTGGTAGACCGGTACGAAAACAAGCGAGTACTGGTAAATTCCCAGTTGAAAGCTCTATTCAATCTTTCTGCCATAGAAAGAGAATCGGGTCCTGCAATCAAGCGATTGCAGAGGACAATCAATGATTGTATAACGAATTTATCCTTGCTCGATATAGGAACGCAAAATTGGGACATCATATTCGTTTATATCTGTTCCACCCGGTTACCTGAAACCACTCTTGGCCTGTGGGAACAGTCCCAGGGCCCCAGCTCATGCTTGCCCAAATGGAGCAGCATGGATGAATTTTTGACCGCGAGATATCGGACCTTAGAATCTGTTTCTGATATCATTGGTAGTCATAATCCAAATCAAGCGTGCATGGTACTAGAAATTCTCCTCGGGAGAATCGAAAGTTTAGGAGTTTTGGGACGGCGGTCACTCATACTATACCCCCGAAAAAATGCCCACTGTGTTCGGATATTCATCCCATTCGACTGTGCTCCAAGTATCTCAGGATGTCAGTGAGCGAAAGGATAAATGTTGCCAAAAGGAACAAAATTTGTACGAATTGTTTGGCAACCTCCCACGAATTTCGAAGATGCCAGAGCACTAATGTTTGTTATATGTGCAAGCAAAGGCATCATTCGCTGCTTCATCGCACTGAAGCCCCTAACCCTTCTCGACCCAAACGCGGTAATAATTCAATAACCCCCGCGACATCAAGTCATTCTGCTCCTATTCCGGAGCACACCTCTCGTTCTGAGCAAAAATTGGTGGAGAAACCATCAACTTCTGCCGAGGCTCGCTCGTTTAGAAATTTTTCGACACAACTACAGTCCACCCCGTACTCTACAGTCTTGTTGGCCACGACTGTAGTAGATATCATGCTCAATGACGTAAGATATTCTGCTAGAGCATTGATAGACCCTGCCTCTCAGGCTACTTTTGTCTCGAAGAGACTTCAGAGAAAGCTGGATCTTCCAACATTCTCTGCCCCTGCTGCTACGATACTCGGTCTGAATGGAGCGATAGCAGCCAATTCTACTAAAATCTGCTCGGTTTCCTTGGGTTCGACCATTGATCCAGAATTTCACTTGGAGACTGATGCTTATGTGGTCGAGCGACTTACTGGTCGTCTACCTACGTGTTCACTGAAAGACACAATGGATTTCGATTTGTCCGAAATCCCTGCTTCGGATCTCAAATCTGCCATATGGACCCACTATTGGGAGCGATGTATATTCGCAAATTATGTTGACCGACGTAAAAAGTGTTCTCTTATAGCCCAGAAGACCGTCTTTGGATGGGTCCTTACTGGTAGAATTTCTCAGCCGCATTCTTTACACTCTATCGTGTCATTTTTCAGTCATTTGGACTTGAACGACCAAATCACTCGGTTGAGGAAGTTCCCAAATTTATGAAAATTTCGGCTGAGGAAAAATTTTGTGAGGATTTGTACCGTCGTACCACCACTAGAAATAGGGAGGGACGTTATGTGGTTACCCTGCCTTTTAGGTCCGAATTTCCGACCAGTTTGAACCTTGGGTTCTCCCGGAGAATAGCCCTCTCGCAGTTCTTGAAGAATGAAGCGAGATTACTTAAATCCCCAGAGGTTAAGAGTCAGTATGACTCGGTTATTGAGGAATATTCTAACTTGGGTCACATGACAAAGGTCAGCGCCGATTTAGCTCATTCTCCCAACTCTAATTATTACTTGCCACATCACGCTGTTTTTAAACCCGATAGTACTACGACTAAACTTCGGGTAGTCTTTAATGCCTCAAGCCCGTCTTCGAACGGTGTGAGTCTCAACAATCTCCTACACCCTGGACCAATTTTACAGTCTAACCTAACTATACTGATTTTGCGTTGGAGACTGTTCAGATATGTTTTTAACTCTGATATAAAGAAAATGTATAGGCAGATACTGATCAGACCGGATCAGGCGCATTTTCAGCGGATATTATTTCGTCGAAACCCCGAGGGAGACATCGAGGATTATGAATTGAGAACAGTGACGTTCGGAGTGAACTGTGCTCCTTATTTGGCAATTAGAACGTTGCACCAATTAGCTAGCGACTGTGAGTCAAACTACCCTTCTGCGTCCACCATTTTGCGTACTCAAATGTACGTGGACGATATTTTGTCGGGTGCACATTCTATTGAGGAGGCCATTCATAATCGCGATGAATTAATTCACGTTTTGAAGTCGGCTAGTTTCTCGTTGCGGAAATGGACTTCGAACGAACAAAGTCTTATTCGAGACTTACCCCCCGAACATTTATTGGATTCCAATTTTTTGAAATTTTCAGATGCTAGTACTGCTAAAACGTTGGGTTTACGTTAGAATGCGAGCTTGGACACATTCTTCTTCAAGCCATTTCCAACGCCCGATATTACCCAAGTCACCAAACGTTCTGTCCTTTCTCAAATGGCCAAGCTATTTGACCCTGTTGGGTGGCTAGCACCCAAATTAATTGTCGCTAAAATACTTATGCAATAAATTTGGAAGGACAAAACCGAATGGGACGATTGTTTGAAACCCATGACGTTACACAGGTGGCGCGAATTTGTCGATGATTACTCGTTCATCGACAGGATTAACATCCCCCGCTGGGTTAATTTTAACCCTGAGTATGAAGTACAACTTCATGCATTTTGTGATGCTTCTGAGAAAGCATATGCTGCCACCCTTTATAGCAGAATCAAAACCCCGTCAGGTGAAATATTCACTCATTTGCTCGCTCCCAAGACAAAAGTTGCGCCAGTAAAGGTGCAAACCTTACCCCTTTTAGAGCTCTGCGTTGCAACTCTGTTGGCAAAAATGGTACATTCACTCCTCACGGAGCTGAATTTTACCAATGCGAAGGCTTTTTATTGGACAGACTCGACAATAGTTCTGTCCTGGTTTCAGAAACCCCCGTGCCATTGGCCAACTTTTGTGGCGAATAGAGTTTCGTATGTTTTGGATACTATTGGCATCGATAACTGGAATCATGTGGAATCTCATCATAACCCTGCTGACCTGGCTAGTCGAGGTATAACAGTCAGAGAACTCGTCAATTCTGACATCTTGGCTAAGACTTCCACGTTCTGAATGGCCGAAATCGTCATTCCAACCCTGTACCCAGCTTGAAACACGTGTGGTTCGAGTGAACGTCAATACGACAACGTTCACTGAGGAAATTTTGAGCCGATTTTCGCACTTATCTCGCGCGTTGCGAGTATTGTCCTACGTTTTCCGGTTTTACCATTCCGCCAATAAAACCCCTGAGTTATCTGGAAAATACTTGTCAACAGGACTTACTCAGGACGAAATCAGTTTCGTGAAGCGTCGGTTAATTATTTTGTGTCAAAGTTCACACTTCCCCGAATATTCAATTTTGAAGGAGAGAGCTGCTTTGCCTAGTAAGAGCCCTCTATTGACCTTCAACCCCTTTATTGACTCGAATGGTTTCTTGAGAGTCAATGGAAGACTCTCTCGATCACCGACTTTGACCTACGACGAACGCTTCCCCAAATTACTCCCCTACCATGGTCATTTTACCCGACTATATTTGGAGCATCTTCATAAATGCTCTGTACATGCTGAGTTGTCTTTAATGCTGCGCCTCATGCGGCAGGAGTTTTGGGTCCCTAGGCTTAAAACCCTAATTCGATTTATCGTAAGAATTTGGGTCAGCAAATTATGGCTGCGCTACCCCCAGAAAGAACGACATTGACTCGTCCTTTCACCCATACTGGTCTAGATTTCGCTGGACCTTTTGAAATTAAATCCTATATTGGACGTGATTGTCGAATCACTAAAGGATATGTGCTGGTGTTTGTGTGTTTCGCCACAAAGGCAATTCATTTGGAAGCCACCAATGAAATATCGACGGACTGTTTTCTGGCCGCGTTTACTCGTTTTTCCTCCAGACGAGGTTGCCCCGCACATACATATTCGGATAATGGAACCGCGTTCGTTGGCGCAGCGAATGTGATGAAAAGGGATCAAGCTAAGTTCTTATCCGAAGCAGGACTTTCTACCCCAATTCCCCCGAAACAGTAAGCAAAAAGAAAAAAGGAAAACAGACAACAATAAAATGCACATATCGTATGGTACTTTAATTATTACTACATTTTAAAGATATATAGCTATACCTATAATAATACTTTAACATGGCGATCGTACAAGTAAATGTTTTATTTCTAAATTGAAACGTGTAACATGTAGGTAGTGGAGTATAGTATAATGCAGCTCACCAAAAACGTAAATCTAACGTTCAATAAAAATATCTACATACATACATACATAAGTGGTCCTTACAACCATTTAGTTAGAGATGCCTGTCCTGGGGCTTGAACCGAGGCCTCATGTCTAATAAGCTACTATAATAAGCACTACCTACTAGACCACGGCGATTTCAAAAATAAATAAAAATATCTATTAAGTTATAATCGTTGGTGCGTTAAATGCATCTATTGAAAATCGATTTTAGTTTGATATACATAAATATGTTTGAAATTTAATTGATTTGACGCAATAAATAAAACAACATTTTAATCGAAAATGATTTCCACGCACACTTTAAATATCTATAATCAGTTAAAGTGAAGTTGTTTCTTTATGTCTTTCGTTTGTGGCTTTTACATTTTATTTTATCAATAAAAAAGAACATGTTTCTAGTTATTAAACTATAAATATTCCTTCTTGTCGATCAAAATACATATATCACGTGGGCAGAAGTGACACAAAACTGGCAGGCAATTTTCAAGAAAAACGTGAACAAAGTAAACGTCTTTATCTCTCTATAAGGCTATAAGGCACAAAGTGTAGAAGAAATGTCATGTAAATTTGGAAATAATTTTTTTAAAAAAATTCAGCATCCAAAGAAGTAATACATTTTAAAAAATCAATGGGAGATTATTTTGTTCAACGAAATTGATGTGCAATTATTTTTACACAATTTCACACTTCAATACAATTTCATTTTAGAAGATTACGTTTACTATTCCATAATCAAATGTGCATATAGGAATAATATTAAACGCGTGTATAGTAAACTCACGAAAACATGAATATCCTGAAATGTGAACACTTCACAAATATAAACACTTTTGTGTTATGTTGTGATAAGAACAAAAAATTTAAAAAAAATATTCAATTAAATTTTCTTTAAAATTTAGGCTCAAGAACACAAACTTAAAATACTTTACCTTTTTTGTAAATCTAAATGAAACAACTTGTGTGTGAGATATCATCGAAAATATTCATCGATCTCTACTATCTGGTGTACCCATAAACACTTTCTAGTTGTAAATCTAAATGAAACAAATTGTGAGATATAATAGAAAATATTCATCGATTTCTTGTATCTGGTGTATCCATTAACACTTCCTACTTGCAAATCTAAATGAAAGAAATTGTGTGTGACATATCACCGATCTCTTGTATCTGGTGTATCCATTAACACTTCCTACTTGCAAATCTAAATGAAACAAATTGTGTGTGAAATATCATCGAAAATTTCCATCGATCTCTTGTATCTGCTGTATCCTTAAACACTTCTTATTTGTAAATGCAAATGAAACAAATTGTGTGTGACATATCATCGATCTCTAGTATCTGATGTATCCTTAAACACTTCCTCTTTGTAAATCCAAATGTAACATATTGTGTGTGACATATCAATTTTCATCGATCTCTAGTATCTGGTGTATCCTTAAGCACTTCCTATTTGTAAATCTAAATGAGACAAATTGTGTGTGAACTATTATCGAAAATTGTCATCGATTTCTTGTATCTGGTGTATCCTTAAACACTTCCTCTTTGTAAATTTAAATAAAACAAATTGTGTGTGGGATATCATCGTATCATCATCATCGGCCAGCGCAGCCGCCAAATGTTAATACGCCAACTCCCACTGGACCGAAGATCTTGTTAGGACTTTTCTCTCGAATACTCTCAAGGTTGCTGCATAAGTGCTTAATAGGTTCCATGCCTCTGTGCCATAAATAAGCACGAGAAGGATGACCGTCTTGTAGAGTATTAGTTTTGTCGTGCGAGAGATGCCTCTGTTATTCAATTGCCTATTGAGACAATAGTAGCACTTGTTGGCAACATATGCTTTGTTTTGCCCTCATTTACTGCCAGACCTATCTTAGTAGACTCCTGTTCATTAGCACTAAAGGCAGCAGTAACTTCTCGCTTGGTACGCCCTATGATATCAATGTCGTCAGCGTACGCAAGCAACTGGACACTTTTTTGAAAAATAGTGCCATTGCGATGGACCCCCGCCTTCCGCAGAACACTCACCATGACGACGTTGAAGAGGTCGCATAATAAGGGATCGCCTTGTCTGAAACCTCGCACGGTTTCAAAAGGAGAGGTCCATTCCTACCTTGACGGAGCTGCAGGAATTGCTCAACGTCATTCTGCTTAGCCTAATGAGTTTCGCAGGTATACCGAGCTCAGACGTTGCGACAAAATCACGGTGGACTTGCCCGGTCTGGAGCCGCACTGATAAGGTACAATTAGTGTTTTGACGAGTGGCTTCAGTAGTTCAATACGCCTGTAAAAACACGAGTGATTTAAGGCTATGTTTAGCCTTATAACCCTGTTAGACTACTTCTCATACGATTTTCTTAAATCGCAGGTGTGTGTGAATAAGCGACAGCAGTAATTTGAAAGCAAGAGTAATGGAAAATAAGACATTTCAAATGATCTTCACTTAGGGAGGTCAAGACGAACATAAGACATCAATAGGCCTCATCAAACAAATAAAAAATTCTGTGATATTTTGCACACGTATGTAAAGATTCCGTAGCCTAGTAGGTGGTATGTTGGCTTGTTAGCACAGCTCTGACATTTCGAACAAATCGAAATATGAAAAAATATTTGTTTGGTGGTTTTCCGCTCAGCAGTCTTCTGGGCAAAACTCTGACAGTAAGTAATATTGCAATAAAAGGGTTCTGAAACGGTTGTTGTTCGGAGTCTGCTTTTAACTGTAGGTTCCGCTATTCAACAATATGGGTAGAGTAAGAAGCTGTGTCATAATCGTGACTAAAGGGTTTTAAGTAAGTAAGGTTTTCAGTAAGTACTTAATTTAATTTAAATTTGAAAATAAGAAACGCTTAGCGAAAGACCGTATATATTGCATTTAGTGATGTAACCATTTTACATTTATTTACTACGCAAAGAAGTTAAATTACCCCACCACTTCCATAAATTTTCTGCTGAAAAAAGAATATGCAGAACTGTTGCCCCTATTTTATGTCTTTTTACTTTCACTTTGAAGTATGTGTTGAAGTTTACTTGCCAGGTTGCAGTCGTTAAGAAACTTTCTTTATGACTTTGTATTCACTTAATAACTACGTATAAAGCTATGTTTTTAAGAGGGTGTATGTACACGACGTTTTTCTCTGTACTACTTAAAGTGTGTTTAAAATTAGAATACATAGTTGTTAAAGGTAATAGACAGTAAGCGCTTCAAAGTTAAATTAGTACGGTACTCATTCGAACCTTGCTTCGAATACATATATAACAGATTTATGTACACATAGTTACTAAATTATGCATACTGTTAAAAAATGTCTGAATTTTTTTAACTAATCCGTTTTCGTTGCAAATCTTTATAGTTTCCTTAATGTTAAGACGGTCTTTTGCATTGGTTAAAAAATTTTTGAAATTGAACTGAATTGTGACCCTGCACAGGCCCACAAAGGTATGCATCCGATTTACAAATTTCACAAATTTCTGAACCAATGCAAAAGACCGTCTTAAAATCGAAGAAAGATGTCAGACAATTATAAATATTTTCAACGAAAACGGATTGGTTAAAAAATTTTTAAAATTCGTTAACTTTTGTGAGCCTGTGCAAAAGTGTACATCAGGCCCACAAAAGTTAACAAATTTCAGAAATTTTTTAACCAAGACCGTCTTAAAATCGAGGAAAGTTGTCAGACAATTACAAAGATTTTCAACGAAAACGGATTAGTTAAACAATTTCTGAAATTTGTTATCCGTATGTATACTTTTGTGGCTGAGTTTACATAGCTATGATACTGAAGAAATTCGTATAGTCACTTCAATAATTCAAACTATTTCTTAGGTTTTATTTACCGTTATTTAATGCTCAATTTTTAAGCCACGCTTGAGCTTTATAGCAGGTTCTATGATAATAGAGTTGTATAACAATCTTTGCATTGCTTGATCGTTGTAAGACTCAGTAAATTCTGTGAAAGTTTATTAGGTTGTTGGATTTACTATATTGGTGAAGAACCTTTCCTACTGCTTTCTAATCCCAGAACTTCTTTTAGGTCTTTGTCGTAAAAATGAATTTTTTGGAGTAGGATGTCTGTTGCATGATTTACAAGGTGTTGCAGCACTTGAAACACCACTACTCCAAAACACTTCTTATATTGTTTTAATATCTTCTATCCTGGTTCTGGACGAACCTGAGCTATACTCATGCCGCAATTCAGGAAGGACATGAACACATCGTTTCGATTACCAGTATGGTGCCATATAACTTTGCGAATACATCACTTAAGTGTAGAATTCCAACTACACTACTGGTCCAAATATTCGGAGGATACAACTGGAATCCCTTGAGGTTTATGCCCATGGCTTAAAGATGCATTAAAGGTTCTGATATTAAACATTCTTATAGGCTGCAGGCTTACTGCAGTATTTTCCATCTCATTCCCATTTTGAAAGCGGCGCAATGCCTGTTTAGTGGCAGGATATTCTATGAAGAATTTATTTATTCTGGAAGGCAGGCTGCGATTGTCCTTGAATGCCAAGGATTTCTTAGGGAAATTTCGAATCGTTCAAAGGCAAAACATATAAGGTTTCCGGAACATACGAATATCTTTGGAAATTACGTTGCTGATTAGCTGGTCAGTTTGGTGTGGAGCTCGCTATCACCGATATGTTACAGGGCATATATGTATATACCGATTTCCTCAGCTAAATTGTATACTATCCGGTCGTTTTACACAGAGGTTTAATCTCGTTAACAGTAAAAAAGTACGTGAAATATTGCTAGACTCATCTCGATGCGTATGTGATTGTGAAATTGCACAAAGGTATTCCGAAAGTTTTGACTCCATTAAATGTTGTATACAGGATCTGTGGATCTGAGGAGTCAGCACTCTATTCTTGTCATAAAAAGACGGAGGTTTTCGACGTATCGTTTTTCTTGGATATGAATTGGTTTTCTCTAGGTTTGATCCTCGAATTCAATAATGATTATCGTATTGCAATGGGCCTTAATGATGACCTAAGTTGAATATTTTACTTCAAGCAGTGCTGGCCACTTTATTCAACTTAACGTTATAGCTTTGAATTTATATGAAATCGAGTAGACTATAACGTGTCTTTTGCCTTAAAATCAGTAACAATGACACCATCATCATCGATGAATCTATCGCCACCAGGTTCGAGGGGTACTGTACCAACTAACACAACAAAAGACGATAAGTTAAGTTAGGCTAGTGTGGTAGCTTTTATACCAAAAGCTCACTTGAGCACGCATAGCGGCCCGTTGCGACGCCATATGTGGACGCAGTCTCTGTACTGACCAAGTTCCTCCGAACCAGGGAGGGAGAAGTTGGTCAGTGCAAGTGCTGCTCATCAAAAGCACGACTATCCCATGCTGGAAAACCAGCCCGAAAGCTTTATAAACGAGGCTTTATCCTTTACATCAATGGACGATAGCTCCGTCAAGCTGACAAGGGTTGGAGAGCCAAATAACCTATATATGCACCTCGCAAGAGATAGGCATTGACAAAGAAAGTGGATCCTCAGCGGATCTGTACCCACGGCAGAATTCGTTAAATGGGAGCCGCATTCTTTCCGCATGTCTACCCACAACACAGTGACCTGTAAGCATGGCCATTGTTATCGAGATGATGTTACGACCAAGTCCAAGTAACTGGTTGGTGCGCCTTCTATCCATTGAGGGCCAAGTGAGCCTAGCGGTGGAGCAGGGCGTCTCGGAAGAATTTCCGCGCAATGGCCAGCTTGAACGAGGTAAGTGGCATTCCTCGGTTGATTAAAGAGGATTTCGGAAGTAGTGCGCCAGCTCTGGCTAGATCGTCGGATCTGCAGTTTCCCGGAATGTCACAGTGTCCGGGGACCCAGACAAGTGTGACACTGAAGCACCTAGAAAGAAGGTTGAGGCAGCGGCGACATTCCCTAACGATCCTGGAATTATTCGCAACGTTCGACAGAGACTTTATTTCCGCCTGGCTATCAGAAAAAAATCCAGATGCGGGTGAAAGGAACACCGTGCGCGAGGATCCACTGTGCGGCCAGTAGATGACCAGCACCTCCGCCTGGAACACGCTACAATAGTCTGGCAGCCGGAGTGAAATGTCCAAGTTCAATTTCCCAGACGATATATTGCACAAATTTTGGGGCTCTCCTGACAATATTCCACAAAATTGCGTTATCGCCACAAAACAAAACCTTTATGACTGCGAAAACATTTGTGCCCTAATGCCAAATTATTAAACGTTCTTCAATTACTTCAAACGCGACCGATTCGCCCCGATATTCGATATCATCAAAATCAAGTTCCAATCTCAATTCCGGTTACAGCAGCATGCCAACCACACCGAATCAACACCATTGGGTTTAGGAAATGCCTAATAATAATAATCTTACTGCCGACTTCGATTCTAATTATCTTGTTCAAATAATTTCGATAAACCGTCTTTTTCTGGTGCATAGATTTTTATTTTAATATTCCTTCCATTATACTTAATGAATTATTTTGATTTCATTTTATGATTATAATTCTGTGTTTCTGCTACTAAATTAATATTTTGCTTTTATGAAAAATACCACCTAATGTAATGCCTTGCACTAAACGTGTTCCTAAAATTAACCATAATGTTGACACTGCTGGAAGATTTTTTAATTACATCAGTTGCAACGTGCAGGTTATAGTGTTGCCAGCATTAGTTAATGACTATAATGAAAACGGTTACTTTGATAATGAGCATAGCGCAGGCTGTGTGTGACAGTTATGGTAGTTTTAAATGAAAAATTAAGGGCAACTACATTATAAGTTTATAATTGTATTATAATTATATACATGTA
Organism: Sarcophaga subvicina; assembly: GCA_936449025.2. Classification (NCBI taxonomy): domain Eukaryota; kingdom Metazoa; phylum Arthropoda; class Insecta; order Diptera; family Sarcophagidae; genus Sarcophaga; species Sarcophaga subvicina. Next base: position 89,574,364 of record OW388080.2, read on the forward strand.
TACATACATTTTCTTTTCTTTTTGAAATTTAAAGCATATTTGAAACTCTATTTATGTTCTTTACACGTTCATTGAAAACATTTTTTGTAAGATTACTTAAGTCCCTTTTGAGTTTGAAAACATGCAAATGTTAAATACTATTTTGTGTTTGTGATTTACGTTGCAGATTGAAATTGTGTAAAGTCACCGAAATATGTTTTTAATCCAGCTTAACTGTTTAAACATAATTTTATTGCAGTTTTTACTTCAAAAAATGTAACAGCATTCCCTAATCCAGATAAATGCTAAAAATATTTACGATTTATGTTATGACATTACGTCAAATGGTTTTTTACGACATTGACATTAATGCAATCATTTAATCAGGTGACTGCAGTGCCACAGGATTACATGCCAAATTATTCCATCAACTTACTCGCTCATAATCTTTCTTAAGTTGAGTATTGTGCACGAATTATAAAAGTAGTTTGAAGAAGTAATAAAATATGGAAATGTGTTTGAGGATAAATTTGTTATAGGGTTAATTACTTGTTTGTATAATAAATTTAATAAATATTTATTATTTCCCACATAAATTTTCAGGTACGTTACTTCACATTGAAATGCGTTTTTTTTTTGACGCGCTCATAAGAGTTAATGAGGTTTGTTTTATAATTTTCGTTAGAAACCAGAAAAAGAAATCCCTATCGATGAGTACAATCGTTATTTTTTAACTTTTTTTTGAATCCAACTGTCAGGAATTGGCCCCTATTCTCGCAGCGCATTGTGTTGGAATATATGAAAGATAGTTTATAGAAGAAAGGAGCTAGTGTGTGACAATAAGACCCAAACGTTATTTTTATTGCTCACTTAATGTATCACCTCTTAGTCAAGCTTACGACCTAGTTCTTCACACTACCCGCATTGTGAGTATTAGTTTTTATACACGAGTGGCAGAACATACAAGTTAAATAAGCCACCACATTATCTACTAGACTACGGCGACCTTTGTCGTTTGTTTAAAAAAATGGGACAGTTCTCCTGTCAGGAGAGTTTTTTGCCACAAATCTGCTGAGAGGTAATCTGTAATCTGTTCAAGACACAATTAAAGCATTTGGCTGAATGCTGTTACACCAACCACCATATTTACCAGACTTGAATACTAGTTCCTTTATCAATAGGACACGCAATGGCTGCACAGCTCTTCGATTCATAAAAGGAAGTCGAAAATTGATTGCAAAAAGACGAACAGTTTTATTAGTGTGAAATTCACAAATTGCCTGAAAGATGAAGAAAATGTGTAGCCAGCAATGGCCAATACTTTGAAACATTTTAAACCATTATGGTTTATTACTTTTGCATACAAAGTTTTAGCGATATTACGATTGTAGACCTCTGCTGGAAAAGTTTTATGTTTTCAATTTTTATTATGTGATTAATTTATTTAAATTTAATGAATGTATTCTTAAAGAATATATTTTATTAACTTCCTTTTCAATCTATTTCGTTAAATTTTCAAATGTAAATCAATTTTATTGAACGTCCCCTTTGCTGACTTAATAAAATTGTTTGTTTCTATTTATTCTTTTCGTTTATGTTTTTTATTACAAAATCAGCAATTATTTATTAATTATTTGTGTGTATCTTTTGCGGTTTTGCTATTTTCAATCATTCTCATATCACATTACAGAACAATAAGTATGGTTTACATTCATTTATAATTGGACTTAAATAACAGAGAAGATAATATGCTAAGACTTCAAATCTAAGAGTCTTCAATCATAATGAATTGACGCTAATGCCTGAAGCAGACAAAGCAGAATGTAGATGTGGATCATTAATTTTTAAGAATTTTTTATCAACTAAATTAAGTTTCCAATTTCTTAATAACAATGAAGGAGAATGTTTATTTAAGATAATTTGAATACGAATTATGTAATGAACAGCGCAAGTTCAAAATGGCACTATTTTTTTAAACGTTATAATTTATTGATTATAACGAATAAGAGAGAGCATTTAAATATTCTAAAGAACAAATTTACCAAATTTTCGGAAGAATTAAGAGTTCATGATGATTATTACCACCAACAAGTCAATCAACCCAATCATATTGCTGCTAATGTGAAAATGTGATTTGCTTACCAAAGTTCCCACAGTCTTAATACTCTTGAAAAAAGTCCCAATATGACTCCAAGAAAGTATTTAAGACATTATTTGAAAGAACGATTTCTCAGTCGCTGAAATTCAAACAAAAGACAACTGATAAACTTGCTCATGAACGCATGCTCATGGTACATTCAATGACAAATGGGTTAAATAGAGTGTTTTTCTGTATGAAAAATATAAATACTGGTGTTTTGCTTTTACATCGCTTAACATTAAAATTATAAACAAAAGCTACAAAATAAGCCAACATACTACCTACCAGATTACGGAAACTTCCAATGAATAATATTTCTTAAAAATCATGAAATTGTTAGATATAATGAGGCACCTTGACTTTTGATATCTATTGTATTGTATGTGAGCATACTAAATTTTTATGACAAAGAAGACAATTTCATTTTCCATTCAAAATTTCGAAAGGATTAGTTATTATTATTATTCGCAATAATCAGATTTCCGCACTTTTGTTTTTTTTCATCCTACCTCACATTCATCAAGAATTGTTGTAACACATCATCATTCCATTTTAAAAAGCTTTTTGGATGAACATCGAATTTAGAAACTGTAAATTTTAATTTTAACGCAATGATTGTAAATAATTTGTTTAAAAAAGTCGTTATATTGAAACACATATTGAATTTCTATTTTAAAATAAAGGAATACAATAAAATAACAAAAAAAAAAAAGAAAAATAGCAATTGCACTTCAACATCACCACTAATTTGTTTACAAAAAATAGAAATGACCAATTATGTATGTATGTGGAGCATCATCGACATTTTTACTTGTTTGAAATAACCAACTCTCTATGACACTGACTCCTAAATCAGGCTGAATTTGACCGATGGCATAGGTTGCCTTGAGGACTGATGTTACTTGTAGCTTATTCACATACACATGCAACTTTAGAAAACTTCAGAAGAAATAATCTAACATGGTTAAATCGCACGTTATCGGAGGGCACTTGACATCACCTGCGCGTGAGATGATGACTATGATCGCAGATCTCTCGTGCTGAATATCCAATGGAGCATAAACAATGTGGCATAAAGTGCCGTATTGTTGATTCCCCAAGACGTCGATGTTGGTAGTCATCGACCTAAAGTGCTCGCTGTTCACAATGATTGACTGGCTAACATCGTACTAAAGAAAATATGGACCTACGGCATTGCTAGCCCAAAAGCTACACCAAACAGCAGCTTTTTAGGAATGCTTTTGGATTCACTTGAACATTATAGGGATTGGTATCATTCCAAATTTGACAAATTTGTTTTTCACGTTCCCATTGATCCAGAAAGAGCCCACATAATGGAGAAAATGATTTTTATATGAAAACTAAGGACAGTTGCTTACTGCACCAGAGACCATTAAGCGAACACATGTCGTTTTCTATTGGTCAACTGAATTTTATACGGTTTCAGGCTCCAAGTCTAGACGCAACGTTGGTCAAGTTGTTTTCTGCGAAGGCCGAGTACATGTGAGCAATACTGCTTAAATTATTTTTCATCTACAATATTAGCCGAGAGATGTAAGGCATAATATTGCTGTTCAAGAATTCCCTTCAAAAAGCAAAACTACAAACATGTCACAGCAGAACAATAAATTTCAATTTATGCTAGAAAAACATAAATACTTATAACAATTGTCAGATATATGTATGTAAGTATATATGTAAGAATGTTGATAAATATAGATGTCATATTGTGTTGAAATTACATGAAGAATTGCGTACTCTGCGTGTACGTATGTATGTGTAAATACGATATAAATATCGTAAATGTGATATAAAATGTTTTGTCCACAAACATAACTTTTATACAAATGTGTCTGCTTTGAATGATAAAATGTTTGTACATTGTCATACATAGGTACATATGTATGTGAACAATACTTGTTATTTTGACACTTTTATCAGATGCTCTTTGTGATAGCATCAGTGTAAGAACATAAATGACAATAACATGTGACATGATACACATCAATAGAAATGTACACTAACACGTGTGAGCCTAAAAATATGTATGTTTCTATCCACATATCCCTAATTCATAAATTTTAAAAATGGTTGAAGTAGTCTAACATTATTTTAATAAGGATATCATCTTCTACCAACTGAAGTTCAGTTTTATTGAATTGAAGTTTTTTTTTTCGCTTTAAATTCATATTGTTATGTTTTTACCTAAGTCGGCGTAGTCTAGGTAGTGTGTTGCTTATTAGACGTAAAAGCCAGGATTTGAGACCCAGGCCAGACATCAAAACAAAATACAAATGTATTTTTTCGGCGACTTCCTCTCAGCAGATTTCTGGCAAAAACCCTGAGAGTAAATAAAATTACCATGATGTTTTAAAAATCTTTCGTTCGAAGTCGACTTTAAACTGTAGGTATAAAAATTAACACACACAACATAAGTGGTGTGAGATCTTCAAACCACGATTACTCTCTTCAAACACACCGCGTCTTCACACTAGACTGACTGAACTTTTACTAACCCACTCGCCTGCTTTGGCTTGTGTTTTATGTGACAACGTAAACAGTCCGATGAATGTTCCTGAAAGCTAATATTCGTGGTTTCGATTTCTCGAGATCTCTATAAATGCAAACACCGTTGTTTCATTATTGTTGTTTGTGTATTTTATTTAAATTTTTACTTGTAGTATTTGTTGTTGGATTTTTGTTTACTTGTTTACCATTTATTATGCTGGTGTTTGTTGTTATATTACGCAGTGCGATAATTTGTAAACAAGTTCATTGCTTTGTTTTTGTAGCTTTCGTTCATAATTTTAGTGTTAAACGATGTAAACACAAAACACCAGTTTCTGGATTTTTTAATTTTCGTAGCAATATGAAATACTAAATATTTAGTACCTATACATACATAATTGATCATTGCAATCCTGCAGTCAGGATTAAGTCCTAGTTTCTCACACCAATCATGTTGTTAAGTACATACATATACACTTAAACTTACATTTTCAACCTATATCATACTCAATTGGAGGCATGTTATTACTATTCGCAATTGTTATTCGATGTGATACAATATTTTCAACTTTCAACTTTAATTTAACTTAAATTTCGATACACTCACACACAAAAAAGCCAAGTGCCATAACTTCAGAATGTACAGTAAACTGGGAAATCTCAAATACGCTGATGACATAGGTTTGCTGTTACATAATTTCATAGATACGACATCTAATCTTGGAGCTATTTTTAACTCTACATTATTATCAGTGGTGGAACTAAAAGCGAATAAAACATCGGCGTTGTGTTTAAATATTTAGATGTCTTGTCTGACTTAGTTGGCATTGTAATAAAATCTCGGATGACTGAAGCGTACATTGCAAAGAGAAGAAAAACATTTAAATCATTGTTAGGCAACCTTAATAAGGTAATAAAATAAATCCTTCTCTTGCAGCTAATTTATGCCTACGAAAACAACTGTGAGTATCGCAATGGTGCGATGATTGAACTCGCGATTTAAGTAAAGCAACCCTACGTCAATTAATACGTTGTCTAAAAATCTTAGACTTCCTGTAAAAAAAGTTTAACTGGAGCAATCGGAATGCCCTGTAACATGTCGGAGATTGCTAGCACCGTACCGGCCATCATCTGCAATGCAATTTCCAAGGATATCCCGATGTCCCGGAATCCATATGAGAGTTAATATATACATACATAAAACTAAATACATAATATATACATAATTGGTCATTACAACATTGCAGTCAGGATTACGACCTAGTTTTTCACACCACTTATATTGTGTGCGTTGATTTTTATACATGAGTGGCGGGACCTACATTTTAAAGTCAACTCTGAACGACAGATTTCTGAGAAACTTTTCATAGTAATTTTATTTACTCTCAGAGTTTTTGCCAGAAATCTGCAGAGAGGAAATCGCCGAAGAAATACTTTTTCATATTTCGTTAAGTTGGAGATGCCTGACCTGGGGTTTGAACCGACCTGGGGTGGTTAATCGCAGTCTGGCTTTCCACGTAAATCCAGAAATTTTCAGAGATTTTTTAATAAGCATTGAATCGCTTTCAAAATGGCCATGACCTCGGCCTATAAAATACTATAGTAGTCAAGATACCTGTATGAGGATTTATTATTACAACCCTTAAGAAATATGTCACACTCTATCTTGCCAATCATCTTTGTGCCATCGGTATAAAACTTAACTTAAGTCATTGTCATGTCAGTTACACATGCGAATTAGCAGAGAAAAGAAGTGACAGTGTGGCAGCTCTAGAGTGGGAATTTCAACAGTTGGCAACGTGGTCTGGATGTAAAATACAAGGACGAGTGTTGAAACGAGACAAATATACTTTTACTTACATAAACGGAAAATAACGGAACAGAACATTCTGGAAAAACAAGAAAGCGTGGGTATATAAAGGTGTGAAATTTTTATGAAAAAAAATTCTTTATAAAAAAAATAAATTTAAATAAAATGCGCGTGGTGTGTTAATGAAAAAAGGAACCTTTTGGATGATCGGAAGAAGAGACACCTTAAGGTGCTGAAGCATCGTACGCGGTGAAAAATAATTTTTTTTTATGCGGCCGCAATTGCGCAATTGGGTGTTTTATCGCGTTTGCGGGACAAAAAGTTGAAGCATCCGGCCGCATTAACCGACATTTCGATGGCGTGTTCGCAGTCTTAGCTGCTACGGTCTCTTCATCTTCAATCATCTATAACCACCACGTGGAAATATCCACCATCGCTTCAGCCTATGTCATCTCTAACCACAACGTGAAAATATCTGCCATCTATTCAGCTGACACCATCTGTAACCACCACGTGGAAATATCCACCATCTATTCATCTGTCCTCATCTGTTACCACCATGTGGAAATATCTGCCATCTATTCATCTGACAACATCTCTAATCACCACGTGGAAATCTCCATCATCTCTTCATAAGATGTCATCTTTAATCTTCAATCCTCAACGCCTTGGCTATATTATCTACTATATTATCACCTATATATCATATATAATCATCAATTTTTGAAAAACATATCATCTTTAACGTTCAATCCTCAACGCCTCGGCTATATTATCTACTATATTATCACCTATATATCATTTATAATCATCAATTTGTGAAAAATATATCATCTTTAATCTTCAATCCTCAACGCCTAGGCTATATTATCTACAATATTATCACCTATATGTCATCTATAATCATCAATTTTTGAAAAACCTATCATCTTTAATAACCTATAACAACGGTAATTACGACTATTTGCTCCACTCATAATCGTGGTAATACAGGTATTCTACGACCTTGACTCTATGACTGACACACCAATTGACTGTAATTTTAAGATCATTATTATTTTCGTTTTTTATGTATATCTATATGTATATTATATAATTGTATAAGTCTAGATATTTATCGTAATATTAAGAAGAGTTGGAGGATTAGGAATGTTAGATTAGTTTACTTTCATTAATTTCTTTATATATATATATTGGTAGGATTCTATTTAAAGGTGCCTTAGGTAAAGAAAGAATTTTATTTAATAAACTATAAGTATTAATAAGTTGTAAAAATGAATTTTTGTGATGATTACACTTTTTTTGTAATGAGTGATTAGTTAGGAGAAGCAGGTAAGTTCATAGGATAGTGGCAGGGTAGAAGTAAGATAAGTTGATATTAGGGATAGCTCTGAAAAGTCCAGAGCTATCAATGTGGGATCCTTTGGGTTCCTGTGGGTGGGCTATAGGGCTGCGAAAACATCTGCAGTTTGTCCTCATTGAAATCGTTTAACCACAGTCAGTATCCGATATTTGTAGTTTTCGTTATTAGTTGTTTCGCTTTCGGGTCCCTTAGTATATTTTTTTTTCTGGATTTCTTTGAAGCTGGTATTGAAATTTTTTTTATACATGTGATTGCGCGTCCGGTTCTGATAACTGACAAGAACCACCCCATCCGACGAGCCACAGCCCGGCATAACGCGAGCATACCAGCGACGCTGGTTATCTGTCCACACTGGCTTAAGCTGTTGTATGATTTTTTTCTCGTAAACAGCTTTGGTAGCATTTTCATCCGCGTATTAACACAGCGCTAGCATTTATCACATTATATCATTGGGAACCTCCGTATTTTTAGAGCAAAAATCTCTCCTTGGAATTCTAAAATCAGATGTTGTATTTAGAAAGTTATAAGGAATAATCGACTCGAAAGTTTCCATATATTCCCACAATAGCAGCAAATGCATAGTCTTACTACCACCAACACAGTCCTTTGCTTTAATAAAAGGCCAAAGGGGAGCCAATTGAGTCAAGCAAATAATGTCTTGGACCACAAAGCACTGTTGGTCAGGTCAGCTGACTGTTTATGTACTCTGTCTATCAGCCGCCAGTGGTATCTCTAAGTAGAAATGGGAAGCAAATCGAGAAGTAAAAAAACAAAGAACTGATCAAAAGTTTTGTTAAGGACTTATGCTCTTATGTAAACTAATTATGCGGAATATGTAAAAATATCTCTTTTTTATCTTTTCGAGATATTGCCTACAATTGAACTTTATGGCATACGGAAAAGATTCGGTTCGGAGTTGCAGTCGCAGAAGATTCTTTGATTGTGTGTGAGTAGCATCTCAGAGAATCAATCAGGAAATTTGAAGAGAAAAAAAGAGAATGATAGAAGTTTTAGGTTCCATCAATATTTAATTGATCATAACTACAACTTGTTCAGGTCCGCAACCTAGCTTCTCCCACCACTTATGTTGTGCGTGATGATTTTATCCATAAATACGACCTACAGTTCACAGTTCACGATTCCGAACAACAGATTTTTAAGGACCCTTTCATGGCAATTTTTACTTTCTCTTGGAGTTTTTACCACAAATCTTTTGTAAGTTAGGCCTCACATCTAATAAGCCAGCACACTACCTATTAGACTATGGCGACTACGAATGCAATATAGAGACTTAATAAAAAATTTTTCTTCCGGTAGTCCATTTGTATCATTTAAGATTTCGTTAATGATGGTATTTCAAATAAGCAAATGATGATAGAGCTGCCAATTTACCCATAAGATTAGCTGTATATGTTCTATGTATGTACAGATATCGGCTTGATGTCTCAGAGTACAAACTTATCTTATCGATATTGCCAATGTCCGGAAATGCTTCTTTATTAAAACATTTATTCGCAGCTGATTTCTATATCTAAAAGCTATCCACGATCCACAACCAGTGATTGCATTTCGCTTAGCACATTGGATCCTTAATTTGTTAGCACTCGAATCATTGAATTGTGGATACAAAACTAAAGATTAAAACAACGTACAAAAAGACGCTACAAGTGCAACTTTTAAGTTTTTCCTGAATGAAATTCGGTAAATAGTCATAGCTAGGTTAGGTTAGTTTTGAGGCCGACTACTTGTCATTGGGACAAGTACAATACCCAGAGATGGCCCATTGAAAATTCGTCCTAGAAGAGAGAGAGAGAGAAAGGATAGTGAAAGAGATAGGGAAATTGGAAGAGGAGAAGAGCTAGGAAACGGAGGATATTAGAGTCGTAACTACCAAGTACAAATGTATACACAAATACATACATAATTGGTCATTAAACCACTTCAGTCAGGATTACGACCTAGTTTCTCACACCACTTATGTTGTGTGTGTTAATTTTTTATACATGAGTGGCGGGACCTACAGTTTAAAGTCGACTCCGAACGACAGATTTGTAAGAAACTTTTGATTGCAATTTTATTTACTCTCAGAGTTTTTGCCAGAAATCTGCTGAGACAGGAAGTCGTAGAAGAAATACTTTTTGTATTTTGTTTTGATGTCTGGCCTGGGTCTCGAACCCTGGCTTTACGTCTAATAAGCCAAGACACTACCTACTAGACTACGGCGACTTCTAAAATTGGATATAAATTCAACCAATAAGACTAATGGTAAACGACTTCATTGCGTAGAAATTTCATATTCCTTTGAATCAGAATTGTTATCAGAACAAAATTCTAACCCTGAATTGCAAATCTTTCATCCTGTGCATGTAACAGTAACCTTACAAGTCTCTTGACATACTCATACTTGATTTAGTACTCAGCTCATAGTATCTTATATTCCCATGAAAGGTAATACAGAAGTCAAAATAAGAGAAATAAAAACTGTAGAATAACGAATTAAATAAATGAAATTTTTTTAAAGGAATTAAATCAAGTGTCCTATGTTTGAAGCACTTGCATTGACATCTGTCTAAATATCCATTGCAAATGTACAAAATTATTGAATTAAAATAACTTTTTCTAAAACTATTTGTAAATGAAAATTGAAAAAGGAAATGGAAATGGAAAACCACGATAAACCATTTTTTTCTTTGTATTTAAAGATGATTCTAGTTTTGCGTTTTCAGTTAAAGTGGGTGTGTTGACAGTTTTTTAACGTTTGTCTCAATTTCATTTATTTCAAAGTTTTTCTTTCCTTTTCTCATTCGTAATCAAAAAAAGAAAACTTTTATTTAAATTTTTAACTCAATTGCATAGAGTCTCCAAACAAGAACTACGGAACTTTGAAAGCTTTTCTTGTTGAATCTTACTGGGCATTAAAATCCTTTGGTCAGGATTACAACCTAGTTTCTAACACCGCCCTTGAGTGGCGGAAACTAGAGTATAATGTAAACTGCAAACGACTGAATTTTGATAAAATTTCCTTGGCAATTTTTTATTTGCTCTCAGAGTTTTTGCCACAAATCTGCTGATAGAAAGTGGTCGAAGGAATATTTTTTCATGTATTGTTTTATTCGAGATGTCTGGGATGAAGTTTAACCACGGTCTCAAGTCTAAGAAGCTACATACTAGACAACGGCGACTTCAGTGAAGCTAAATCTGTCAAATTAGTTCTCAGACTGTTATGAGAAATCCCTTAGCCTAATAGGAAGTGTGTTGGCTTTTAAGACATGAAGCAACGGTTCGAACCCCATTTCAGGCATCTCCAATAAAACGAAATCTAAAAAAATATTTCTTGGCGACTTTCTATCAGTAGATTTCTGGCAAAAACTCTAAGTTTCAAACGAATAAAAAATTTTAGCAGATAGGCAGCATTTAAAAAGAGACCCTATAATTTATATTTAGGGATTTGTTGCTAAAACAATATTTCTGAACCCTTAAATGGAATTTTAATTTATCTTCTGTTGTAAATGTCACTGCAGACACAAGCAATGCATGTTGTTGGAAATACTTGACATTTATTATTGTTCTAGCACATGAAAAAGTATGTTGTATGATTTTAATGAAATTTATTGTTTTAAAAAAATTTAAGTTAATTACTGTGGTATTTTTTTCAGAAAAGAATTTTACTATTTAATATATTATATTCGGGTGCATTGTACATATATTTTTAAATGTAACCTATATCACCAAATTGAGTATTGTTTACCAGAAAACGATTATATTTTTCAACATATTTTCCCCTGGGCTCTATATAATTTATGCAATGTTGAGCCAATTTTATAAAGGGTCATTAATTTTTTGTTGTGCAGACATAAAAATAAGATTCTTTATGCTCGGTGTAGCGTAACAGGCCAGAGTCTGTATGGAAATCGAACCTACGACTGTCGCTATAATAGATAAGCAGGACAGTCTAAACATAATTTATTGCATCAATAATTTATAGTGAAAAAAAATAAATATATATAAAGAAAAAATCAACAAATAGCCAACAGATCAAATATCAGAATGACTGCGTCTATTATTTTGTTGTTGTGCTTAAATTTTTCAAAAGTAGTGAAACACTGAGGCAGTTGTTAAGGGACTGAATATAATTTTTTAAATACGATTTTTAAATATAACGTCGTTGGCGCAGAGGCATTTATTGTAATTTGTTGACATCGACTGCATTTGTTAAGAGTATCAATGATAGCAGGTCTGTCAAAGCTTTTGCTTGAAAGTTTTGTAATAAAAATTCAGCACATTTTTACAATGCTTAAAATTTGTTGTCATATCCTTTTCAGGCTGACATTAACCAACGTTACTATGTTTGCTTTGATGACCACGGTGGGTTCATAGCTTATTCGTGTGCACCTACGACTTAAAAGACCCCACAATAAAGGCTCTAACGGGGTCAAAGTGCACGATCACATAACCTCCAAAATTAACCTTACTGTCAATTCGTTCATGTAGAATATCGTTGTCTATGAACCGTCGAAACCGTATTCGCAATGTTGATTCTGATAGAGCACTTTTTTTTTAATTAATGCAAATGATTATTTTCTGGTACAAAGTACGCCACCTTTGACACGATGAAAAAATATGATATTGTTTGTTCAATGATATGAGGTATATTTATTATGTTTAACAGATTTCACCGTGAACACAAAAATAAAAAATAAAGGCTAGTTCAGAATGTGTGTTCTATAGGGAGATATTTGTATTTTGATGCTCACTTCATAACGGTAAATAAAGAACGAAAATGTCTTTGGTATCTGGTTTGTTTTTCGATATTCCTTATATTTCTCCAAATTTTCCAAATGTCATGGTATCTTCCATACCATCTGCCAATTGTTAATTGAGTATTAAATAGATAAAGATATATGCTTATAATAAAAAAATTAACGACACCTAAAGAGTTTGGAACCGTCCAGCGAATACAGCGAATATCGGATTAAAATTAGGTCAGCTACTCACTGCTCCAAAGCCCATTCAGCGAATACACGATGTTGTCTTTGGTCATTCACGATGATTTAAATAAACGAAATGAACCAAACGCAGCAATCTCTCAAAAATAGAATACATGGCTGAATATAGAAGTCATTATTTTAAAGCCAGCGCGACAACAAACAGCAATTTTGCTGCTTTGCGTTTAAGTTAATTTATATTTTTATTAGAATTAGTGCTAAAAGTTAGAGGATTTATGCTGGAAATGGGAGTACTAGCGCTGTCAATACAATAACGTGCATGAAATAGTGGTTTTAAAAACACAATGTATGAAATATAACCCGAAAGACCGTTATAGTGGCACAATTGATAAAGAATTAATGAACTGTCTATTTTTTATTTGTTCTGCTTGTGCTCTGATGCCGCTGCCTTAATTTTAATTAATGCATATGCTGCATAAATAATCTGCAATTGCGAAATTGTTGTGCTTGTGCGTAGCGTTTATCGTGTAAGGCTTTAATAGGGATTTGTTTTTAACTCTTGTTTATAACAATTATAATCTACTAAATAATGTAGGACATACATATGTATATCCGCAATTAAATTTTAGGTTCAATCAAAAATAAAAAACTCAAAATTTTTTTATTTGTTTTAACAGCATAATAAAAGCTTTCTAAAAGTATTCTCTTTCCACTTTCTTAAACATTTATTTGCATGTGCATATTTGCTTTTAAATTTTTGTCAAGTTATGTGCACAAGAATAACTCCAAAAATAAAAATTCAATAAATTTATGTCTTTATGTTGATTGGATTATACATTTGTTTGCCCTCAAGCTCGTATATTAATTAGTATAATTGATTGAAAAGATCTTTTCGATTTTTTGGTTAATATTTCAAAAATTTCTTCTGAAGATACGTACAAATCATTAAAAAGTATAGACATAAAAATAAATTTCTTTATGCTCGGTGTAGCGTAACAGGCCAGAGTCTGTATGGAAATCGAAAAACCTACGACTCTCACTATAATAGATAAGCATATTACCCACTAGATCGTCAGGACAGTCTAAACATAATTTATTGCATCAATCATTTCAAATTTTTGAAAAAGAAAAAATCAACAAATTGCCAACAGTTCAAATAGCTACGGTTTTATAGTTCATTCGCGTGCACTTATGACTTAAAAAATTCCACAAGAATGGGTCTAACGAGGTCAAATAGCACGATCACATAACCTCCAAACTTAACCTTGCTGGCAATTTGCTTGTGTAGAACATCCAATGTGGCATAAGCTCTGTGTCTGGTGGCGTCAGGCAAATGCCGTCAGTATCCAAATCATTCATTTCAGAACAAAAGAAATTGATAAATATCGTTCTAGTCTAGTAGGTAGTGTGTTGGCTTATTAGACATGAGGCCCTGGTTCAAATCTCACATCAAACATCTCCAGCCAAATGGAATAGAAACAAATATTTCTTCGGCGACTGCCTCGCAGCAGATTTTTATCAAATACTCTGGGTTTTAGACAAGAAATCTTAGAAAAATTTATTCGGAAATCTAATAAAAATGATCAGGAATTCTTTTTTGGGCATCATATTTTGCTGTAATTTAAAGATTACTGGTCTTAATTGTCAATAAATGGTTATCGAATGTTTATTTAGTTGCATGGGAACTGTCTATAAGGATAACTATGGTTTGATAGTATCAAACTATGTTGACATTACTTTAAAGTAGGGTTTTGCAAAATCACAGACATTCTTCCATTCGGTACCCTAACGGTCAACTAAATTGATTTCAAAAAGACCATAGTAGCACCAGTTGGCAAGAGTGATCCTGCGCTTGATCTCCAGACTGACATCAGTATTGGTGGTAACAACGGAGCCAAGATAAATAAGTTCCTCGACTGTATCAAAGGTATAGTTATCGGCCGTAATCTGAGAATCAATCTATCAATCTACTTGTCAGTAACATATACTTTGTTTTGCCCTCATTTATTGGCAGGCCAATCTTAGTAGACTCCCGTTCAATAACACTAAAGGCACCAGTAACATCTCGCTTGATACGCCCTATGATGTCAATGTCGTCAGCGTACGCAAGCAACTGGACACTTTTTTGAAAAATAGTGCCATTGCGATGCACTCCCGCCTTTCACAGAACACTCTCCATGACGAAGTTGAAGAGGTCGCATGATAAGGGGTCGCCTTGTCTGAAACCTCGCACGGTATCCAAAGGTTTGGAGAGATCCATTCCTACCTTGATGGAGTTGCCGGAATTACTCAACGTTATCCTGCATAGCCCTATCAGCATCGCAGGTATACCGAGGTCAGACATTGCTTCGAAGGCAGCCTTATAGCCGACAAAAAGATGCTGTGTGTCGGCTTGTTTTTCGTTGGTCTTTTCCAGGATTTGTGAAGATCTGGTCATACATTATTTATTTTTAATAAAATTTGTTTTGAACACAAAAAACGGTTCTGACATTTAACATCTGCGATTTTTTAATAGACAACTAATTTGGCTGTCAAGGTTCAGCGGCCCCTGGTAGAACACTCGATTCCATTGATTTGATTAAAAATAATCAGTTTTGCTAAATAATAATTCTAACACTAATAAATTACACGGATTATGTCAACACGAACTAGCCGCTGTAGTCTAGTAGGTAGTGTGTTGGATTGTTAGACGTCAGGCGACGATTCAAACCCTACCTCACGCACCTCGAAATATGAACAAATATATTTTTTCGGCAATTTGCCTTTCAGCAGATTTCTGGCAAAAAAATCTGTGAGTAAATAAATTTGTCATGAAAGGTCTGTTATTTGGAGCCGACTTTATACTGTGGGTCCCGCCACACATGTATAAAATTAAAGAATACAACAATAAATGGTATATGAACTAGGTCGTAATCCTGACTGAAGGGTTGTAATGACCAATTATGTATGTATGTCAACACAACCAGAGTTCACGTATTTTATTTTTTATAAAAGAAGCTAAATGAATAGATCCTTTGTATAAATCGCTTTAAACTGATTCCCTTAGTACAATAAATTATATGCGATACCAAATGGAGTATAAAATTAAAAAACACTGGAAAGTAGACAGCGTTAAACTTGTAAAAATTAACGGCAATGAATAGATTAACTAAACAACAGTCTTTCTATCCGTCTTGAGGCATATCAACACTTTTGCATATGCGTTCATACCTCAAAAAGACGCCCACTTTAGTAAGAATATATTTGTCTATATACTCGCAACACACACACGTAAGTATTCAGTAATAAATGTAATAAATCTTTGCATACACACTTCAAAAAATTGATTTCAATAGAACGCAAAATTCGTTCTATGTTATGTGTGTTGTCTGTACAACATAATACTTTGCAAATCGTTCTAAACACTGAAGCACAAAAATTGAATACAATTTATTTAAAACAGTCGCCGTAGCCTAATAGGTAGTGTGTTGGTTTATTGGACGTAAGGCCACGGTTCAAACCGCAGGAAAAATATTTCTTCGGCGACTTGCTCTCAGCAGATTTCTGGCAAAAACTCTGACAGTAAATAAAATTGCCATGAAAAGTTTCTCAAAAATCTGTCATTTTGAGTCGACTTTTAACTGTAGGTCTCCCCACTCATGTATTAAATTAACGCACACAACATAAGTGGTGTGAGACTCTAGGTCATAATCCTGACTAAAGGGTTGTAATGACCAATTATGTATGTATGATCAGTGAGAGGGAGTGAGAGCAGTCAGAATTGGCTGAGATCCAAGAGCGGCCAATTCATTCCGAATAAGACACTATATGCTGTAGATTTTTTGCGGGCAGTTTCATCGACCCATATTTGTTTGAATATGGCTACAGGCTCATTTTATCACTGAGTATTGAATTTTACCAGATAATGCTTGGAAATCAGTAGCTGCTCTCAAAGAGGTGGTTAGGTTAGGTTAGCGTGGTAGATTTAATTTTACCAAAAAGCTCACTTGAGCACGCATAACGGCCCGTTGTTACGCCACAGACCAAGTTCCTCCGATCCAAGGAGGGGGAAGTTGGTCAGCGCAAGGGCTGCACATTTTCCAAAAAGCACGACTACCCCACGCTGGAAAACCAGTCAGAAAGTTCGATAGGCGAGGCTATGTCCTTATAATCAATGTCCGTCAAGCTGACAAGGGTCGGAGAGCCAAATAACCTATATTTGCATCCCGCAAGAGATGGGCATTGACAGAGGAAGTGGATGACAGTCTCCTTCTCCTCATCGGATCGCATTCTTTCCGCGTGTCTACCCATAACACAGTGGCCTGTAAGCATGGTCACTGTGATCGAGATGATATTACGGCCAAGTCCAAGTAGCTGGTTGGTACGCCTCCTATCCATTGTGGGCCAAGTGAGCCTAGCGATGGAGCAGGACTCCTCATTGATCCAGGACCGGTTGGCGTCCCGGGAGAATTTACGCACAATAGCCAGTTTGAACGAGGCATTCCCAAGTTGATCGAGGAAGATTGCAGAAGTAGTGCGCCAGTCCTGGCCAGCTCGTCGGCCCTGCAGTTTCCCAGAATATCGCAGTTTCCGGGAACCCAGTCAAGTGTGACGTCGAGGCGCCCAGAAAGGAGATTGAGGAGGGGGTCGCCGAAAGAAATATTTTTTAAATGGCAAAGCTGTCGTCCAGTATACTAAATCACACCGCCTTGTGATATAACGATTTAAAAACATAACAAAGAAAAGGATCGATCGTAAAGCTTATTAGCAATGTCAGATGTCATTGAAATAAAGCTGTCTTACCTCATGAATCTCGGAAATTTAGAATTTGTGGTACACTAGTCGTGGAATCCATAAAAATGTGATTGAAATACAATACAACACAATGACATATTTCCAGAAGACATAAATCATTATTTGTTACTCACAGTTAAAAATATTTCAAGTTATTGAAAAAGTATACATTCTAATTTGCTTCTTGATTTTCTCATTGTAACATTTTTATTTTTTGGTTGGAATATTTGTTTTAAAATTTGCTTTGATTTTTATTTTTCATTTTTTTTTACAACGAGTAAAGCTTTTATCGAAAGTCGTTTGTCACTAAGTGACAAAGTTGTTAAATATTAATCAAATATATTATATGGTTGGTACCAGGCTACAGCCAGCCTACATTATCACATCACCGCAAAAGCCAATCACCATCCACCCGCCTTTACTCTAGTAACTATGCTTCAATAAAGATTTCTATTTTTTACATGGAACTCTGTACGGTAGCCTTGAATTCTGATGTACATACAAGTGTTGTCTTTCTGATAGAGTTTGTTAATTTACATGTACATATATATACCATACATATGTATATTTCCTTTATCATATTAAATTCTAAAAGAGAACATGAAACTTACTAGAGAGATAAATTCAAATAAATTATTTAAAAATAATAAGAAAATGAACATAAAAGCCAAAATGAGCACAGCTGGGTTCCTTCCCTATGATCAACTGAAGTGTTAAAATTATTTCAGAGAATAATTTATTGACTTTAATGGCTTCATTTAATTAGTTCTGCAAAATCAATAGGTTTCGGGGTTTGTAGATAAGTTTTTTTACATTTTTACGCATTTATAAGCAATATATTTAGACTGCCAATACATAATGTACATAAATGGCCATTACAACCCTTCAGTCATGATTAAAGCCTAGCTTCTAACACCACTGATGTGGTGTGTGTTAATTTTATACATGAGTGGCGGGACCTACATTTTAAAGTCGACTCTGACCGACAGATTTTTGAGAAACTTTTCATGGCAATTTTATTTATTCGCAGAGTTTTTGCCAGAAATCGGCTGCGAAGAAGTCGCTGAAGAAATATTTTTTATATTATGGTTTGATGTCTGACCTGGGGTTTGAACCGTCTAATAAGCCAACACACTACCTACAAGACTATGGCGACAAAAATAGAATGCCAATAGGATTAGCAATTTAACCCTTGTGATGCCATATTATGCCATCGTTCAGTTTTGCTTAACTAATCTGTAGCCGCCTTAGACTAGTAGGTAGTGTGTTGGCTTATTAAACGTTGAGGCCACGGTTCAAACCCCAAAATAAGACATCTCCAACAAAACGTAATATGAAAAAATATTTCTTTGGCGACTGCCTCTCAGCAGAAGTACGTCTTTCGAAGTCGGCTTTTAACTGTAGGTCTAGCCACTTATAGATAAAATTAACACAACATGGATAAAATAAACAAAAATCATAATCCTGACCGAATTATATATGTATGTATATTTTAAAAATTCTGCTGACATAGTGGCAGCTATCGTGCATATGTCGCTGTTTTTAGGACAAACTTATAGTTATCAAACCTGTAAGCAATCCCTACACTTGGTTTTTTCATCAATTTAATCCTTTTTGTCAGAGTTCTGCAGTTTTTCTCGTAGAACGATCATGAAACTCACATCATAACTTTTCCTCCGTCAACAATTCGTTTTGATCGTACAAGACTTACTTGGCTCAAATCAAGCCAATAATAACTGTAGTACTTTGGATCATCTATATTACACTCTTTTTATTGTTGCATGACAAATGCGTTGCGTCACATCTGTGTATCATAGTTAATCGTATCTTAATCTTTTCACTTAGTCATGGAAAGGGTGGAATTTAAAACAAGAATAATCGATCTCGTCGTAACTGGAAAATCACGTTTCTTTTTTATTTCTTGACATGATAAACGATTCTCAGTTGCCTCATGTCGAATCTGACCTTTCCATCTAATTACCTTTTTAAATTTTCTTTCATAGTTCTTGCCAAGATTTAGGTAATTTCTTTCATCTGTTAGAACAGATAATTATTCCAGCAATTCACTTCATTAAACAATAAAAAATTTTTAATTTAAACGAAGAAGTTCGTGGTCTGTTAGTGGTGGGTTTAAAGCATTCGAGCCGGATCAAACCGGCCAATCCCGCACGTTCGCTACCATGTCCAGATCTTCAAAGATTCTGTCATCCAAAAATCGATGACGCACTCACATAAAGGCGATTCCGTTTCCTCCACGTTATGGCAGATTCTGCAGTAATCCGGGGGGGACAGCGGTAGTGTCCCGTTAGAATTCCTGTTAGAATACGAACCGTCCAGCTGTCGATTGCTGGACACAACAGCTTTGGAATTCGGTAACCAGGTTTGTTGGACTACTCACGGTTTGTTGCATTCCTCGTTACTCTTTCCAATATGTGAAAAGTATTCTTGTAGGGGCGTATAAATCTCCCTAATCGTAATCAGACATATCCGATACTTTACGTGCCAGTTCATCAGCCTTTTCCTTTCCGTCTATGGCACAATGGCCAGGAGCCCTGTAAAGGCATGCATTGTATCGACGTATATGATGTAGAGAGTCTATGCAGCTCCTGACGCCCTTTGATTTGACGAGATCGGATTCCAGCGCTTTGATTGCAGCTTGACTGTCCACATCAAGTTCGAAGGAGGTAGATCCCCGTTTTCAACCACGCATGCAGTTTGTTCAATATGAAAAATCTCCGAATAAAATACGATGGCCTGTTTGGGTAATTTGTTTGAGCCGTTCAGTGTGAGTTTATTGTAATAGCCTCATGTTCAGTTCCACATTCCAATTTTGAGCCGTCGGTGAAGATCGTTATGTCACCATCGCCAATGTTAGGTTCAGCAACCCTTTCTGGAAGTGTGAGTATCCTATCAATATTAGCCGTAGCGTATGAGTAAAAAATCTATTATTTCAATAAAGAACAATTTTAGGCCCATCAATTGGAAAAAATTTGGTTTTTATTTACTACAACCTATATGAGAACTAACGCATCCATTATTGACAATATATTGTTACGAAAATGAAAACAATATAGTATCGTTTAACATTTAAAACAATAAACAAGGGCTATACTAACACATACATCAAACTTGTTATAAGTAAACCAACAACAACATCAGTGTGAGGAAAGGAGATGGACAACTAAACGAAAGCAACAACAAACAATGTAAGCAAACTATACAAACAACAATGCAGTCGCGATAGAATTATCGAGAAGGGGAAAACAAAAGCCTTCTGCCACAAGAATGTTCATCAGACTGATATGGTGGACTTATAAAAGGCAAGGCAAAGCAGACAACGATTAGTCAGAATTCAGTCAGTCCTGTGTGAAAACGTTGCGTGCGTAGTAAACAGTTTGAAAATAGCTATTGTGAAGATCTACCGAACAGTGGTATTGCTTACAAAAAGGTTGTAAGCGGAGAAGAATAACGAACTAAACAAGCAGATTATTGTTACATACGACAAGTTGTATATGGTATATGTATATATTCACAAGTAGTGTGAACAATAAAGAGTTTAATTGAAGCTGAACACAAATTTGTTTATACTTTGTTTGCAATCAACGAACTTATATTCTAAACGTTTTTAAAAAGTTAAAAACGTAACAATATTAATAAAAAAGACGAAATGCATGCATTATTAAATTTCTTATCTAAAATACAATATTTTGATCTTGATTTATGTAAATATGTTAACTCAAATGGACTCAAATTAACAGCATTAACATAACAAACATCGCATACTTATATGTTGCCTGAATGTATATGTCAAAAAATAATTAAAAAAATAAATATTAAAAATAAATCTTTGCAGTTGGTTGACGTTGAAACAAAAATTTAATTTGTTTTTAAAAGTTTTCATAATAAAAGTTTCAGATTGGATGAAAAATGTGCAAAATTAATTTAAATTTTGTAAATTATTCTATAGAATGTATTCCACTTTTATAGTTATGTATTTATGGGTGATAATAAGTTAAAGACATGTTTCCGTAAGTGTCCGTTGTAAATAGTGAGAGTAGACACACACACACACATTCCCAGTTGTGTATTTTAAAGCAAGACACAAAAATGTATCCACTCATCGAGGTATACGTAATAAATTTATATTTTAAGTCACTCATACGTTACCATTTGATCAACAATACTAGTAATGAGTACATGTATAAAAATTCGTAGTTCTAACCAAAAGGCAAAAACATAAACAAGAATAAAGTGTTAGAAATAGTTTTATGCATCAGTCTTTTAAATTTTTCTGAATTGTTGCTTTTTCTTCACCATATTTTCGCATTTTTAGCATGATGACATGACTCTGGAAAAGTAAAGGCTAAAGCGAGGCACAAGGCTTACTGAAGATACTAAAAAAGGAAATAATAATGAGAAGTCCAATTCCATACAACGTGGAAGAACATTGGCAAGCTGTAAATGAAATTGCTTCTCACACCACTTATGTTGTGTGCATTAAGGGGCGGGACCTACAGTTTAAAGTCGATTCCGAACGACAGATTTTTTGAGAAACCCTTCATGGCAATTTTATTTACTCTCGGAGTTTTTGCCAGATTTTCATATTTCGTTCAGGTGGAGATGCCTGATCTGTTGTTTGAACGGAGGCCTTACGTCCAATAAGGCAATACACTACCTACTACGACTTCCGTAACACAATATAATTAATTTATTTTATTTTGGATGCCCTGGTAGTCCACTATAGTGCGCTAGTGTTGATCGATTCAAACCAGAGTCTCTGGTACGTTATACTATACCGAGCACAAGATCCATACTACTCAGCTCGCAATAATTATAATATAATTTAGCAGCAGAGAAAAGTCGCACGTAAGATCTTCGGACTGGAGCGAGTTGGCTATTATTTCCGCATCCCATCCAACAATTAGTTGCATTAGCTACTCAACATATTTTTGATTTTGTGCAGCGCATTGATGTCCCTCAGCTATGGAGGCTCGGTCATGTAGTTCGGACAGAGATTGACGTTTCGACGAGACAGATATTTAATGCCACCAAATCGACCAAATCGATTCCTCTCTGTCATCTATTGATACGGCCAAGTGGAAAAGGAGCACAAGAAGCATAGGCGCCTGAAAGGATGTGATGTGTGACCACATAGGAATAACGTAATGCAGTAAAGAGATAATTTGTTCTTTAGCCCATCTATGCGTACATACTTTTTTTGTTGAAATTTTCCTGTCAGTTATAATATATAAATAGAATGAAATGTAATATTCATAAATAATACCCTTTCTTTCTGCCCTTTTTTAGATTTCAATAAAATACGCTGCAAAATAATAACATTTTTTGTACGACTTGCAAAGGTTACAACGATTGAGATTAAGTTCTTAAATTTTATAACAAATAATTGCTTCATCTCTAAATATTAAATTATATTGTCTTAGTATGCAATCATATGTATTCGAATATTTTTCTTTTCACTCTTTTTAAAGTACAAACATAAAATCGAATTGGCAAATCAATTTTATAACTCTATTGCTGCGTTATTGCCAATGCTGTGACATTCATCTGTCTTGCTTAATATTATTGGATGTGTTGTTTTGTGGTTTTTATTATTCGTTGGTCTTTGAACTCAAATACAACAGTATTCATATATTTGGTCAAAGACACGTAGTATGTTTTTATAATCGGCTTATTAAACAACTTGGATTTCTGACTTCCCAACAAACTTTTAAATAAATTGGAAACAAAATTTGTAAAAGTTAAGTTTAAAAATATGAAAATTTTTTGTTAATTCCATTCATTTTATACACGGCAAATACTCGTTCTGCAAAATTAAAAAAAAAAATTAATATTAATTTCACTATGCCACAAAATAAAAAAAAATAAAAAATGAAATACATACAGCTAATGACATAGTGTAAGTATGAGTTTTGTTGAGTAGAACTCAAAAATATTTTTTTTATATTTCTTGAACCCTCCTAACTTGTTTTATTTGATAAAAACTATTATTTTGGACTTTACGCACAAATTTATTAATTACACAAACATTTCTGAACCAATATCACAAATTTCTTAGAAAGAGGAAAGATGGGCCGTGTACATATAAATATTATTCGACCTAATATTCTATGAGATTTGATGAGGTAAACTAGGCAAATGCGATTTTTTCATGTTTTTTCAAGTTTGTCCATCCATAGTAGCAAACTTTAATTAAAAAATATGAAATAAGTGATAACATTCTGGAAGTGCATTATCTTGTAAAGATATTAACACTTCGTTTGATAAAATGGAACAAAAATTACGGTCGGCTATAACAGTCTTGTTATATTTTTCATATTTATTTTTTTTTTTTTTTTTCAAAACAACCTTCAGTTAAAAGATATACAGAATTTTTGATGGATCTTCATCCATCAGAAGTTGGCCAATGTTTGCGCAAAGTGAAATAATAATATTTGCAAAAAACACAAATATTAACCGACTTCTGGTAGTCGTGCAAATGTGAAATTGACACATTTTGCGGTAAACAATCAAGATCCGTCAAACTTTTGAAATTTTTTGAAATGAAAGTTCATTTGATAAGCTGACATACATATATAAAAAACTTAACACTACTTTTATACTATTTACATAAGAAATACGGTAATTTTTGTCCGATTTTATCAAACGAAGAGTTAGTCTCTTTACAAGATAATGCACTTTCATAACTTATGTCATCACTTATTTTATTTTATAATTAAATATTGCAATTCAAAATAGCTAAACTTGAAAAAATTAGAAAAAAATCATATTTTCCAAGTTTACCCGATCGAAACTCATAACATGTAAAATTGAACCGTATGTTTGAGTATACCATTTTAAAGGCTCATCCCTGCCCTTTTCAAAAGACTTTAAATTTTGAAAATAGGTTAAAAATTATTTGGATAATCAAAAATTTTGTGTGGAAAGATTAAAAATACCGTGTTGGTCAATTAAAAGAAATTTTGAGGGCTCGAGAAATATACAAAAAAAAAAATTTTTGAGTTCTACTTAACAAAACTCACAACCTGTACTGTATAATTCGCTGGGTGTATTTTGACTGTTGCACCGTGTTATTTTTATATTAAACATGGTGTTTAAGAACTGGTTTTGAAGTAGGTTAGGTTAGGTTAGAGGACGTGTACTTGGCAATTAAGACAAGTACAGTACCCGGAGGTCGAATTGACCAATTGTACAACGTCTTAGTTTCTCACACCACGTATGTTGTGTGCGTTAATTTTATACATGAGTGGTGGCACCTACAGTTTAAAGTCGACTCCGAACGACAGATTTTTGAGTAACATATTCATGGCAATTTTATTTACTCTCAGAGTTTCTGCCAGAAATCTGCTGAGAGTAAGTCGCCGAAGGAATACTTTTTGTATTTTTTCTTGATGTGTGGCCTGGGGCCCTAGCTTTACGTATAATAAGCCAACACACTACCTACTAGACTACGGCGACTTTAACAAGTAGATTTCTTTGACTTTCGCTTGTACCTTGGCTAATTTTTTTAATGCCTCATATTCTGCCCAAAAGTTAAGGCAAGGCAATAAGTCTTTAAACTATCAAACGAAAGTAATGTATTGTATAAAGCATTTAACAAAATATAGCACGGTGCACGTTTGTCGAAATGTCTTGATGTTGAGCTTTATCAGGAATTGTAATTATTCTGATTTTGTACGCTAAGCGTACCAGGCGACATGTTATTGCCGCCTTTAGTTCTATTAAACGGGAGTCTATTAAGATGGGTCTGGCAGTAAATGATCGGCCATGATTTCTGCATCTGATCAAAAATGGGCTGTATGAGCTTTCGAACAACATGAAACGTTGTACGTCGTGTTAATATCCAGTGGCTGCTCTGTCTAGACCATATCTTTCGAATGGAGAAGGATGTTCCAGCCCAAGGGGTATTTAATGCGGGTATTTGTGGAAGTGGGCGAAGGGCAATCTTATTTGAGTTGGAAAGATCAAATCGAGGAAGCTCTGCCATCGATTGGTGTAACCAAATGACGAAGGCGGGCAAGAAGCAAAGGCGCCTGTAAGAATGTGAAAGCATCAGGTTTTTAATGACCAATCAAGAAAGTAAGTAATTAAGTATTCCAGTTCAGATCGCTTCAGATTCAATGAAGACTAGATTCCATTTTCAACTCTGTTCCGTATTTTCTGTTAGGATCCTTTCTTTAGAACAGTAACCGTGTATCAAGTCCTTTAAAGTTTAAGGGCACATTGACATTCTGGGCATAAAAATGCATACGATATTCACTGGAAACAGAATATATTTCTAGAGTCAATCAATTACTGTAGAAGCACCTTATGTTTTTACCTGAATGCCTTACTATCACACAGCTTATATAAACTGCAAATGGAATTTAATTCTCCTGTATGGGTTGATGTCTCAAAGTCTATTTAAAAATTTATTTTTGGTTGCAAACAATGCACTACACAAGTATGCTCACTGGAGACAGATAGACCGAGTATAGACCGTAAATAAATAAATCTGTGTTGTGTATTGCCCTGTCTCCTTTAGAGAAAGGACTATAATTGAATACTTTTAGCCGAGGGTGGCTAAAATATGTAAGGAATACAATTTCAAGGACATTAATAAACTAAAGAGATACCGCAATTAAACAGTTTGGGAGAATGGCATTTACCTTAATAAACAATCACTCTTTCCCAAGAACTCTCTGAACTCCATTAATTAGAAAAAGATGTTTAGAATTTATAGACTTCTCTGTAGTTTGAGCCATAATTGAGCGGGTTTGTTGAACCACTACACCATGCCACCTCCCAAGCTAATTGAATTTTATTTAAAAAAAATGATTTGGTATGATTTCTTTTTCTTAAAATTCATAGCTCTTCTACCCACATCGTCATTTTAAATGTCGTCTTAAAGTGTTGTTGTTTTGTCTGATATTTCTTTTACAATATTTTTTATTTAAATCTTAATCAACCGCAAAAATATATGCAAAGAAAGAAAGAAACTTTTTTTATTATGGTAAAATAAATACCAAGTTATCGTGTCGTTTATTTAAATCCCTTGATTAATCAGAAGACCAAAAAGAAAACAAAAGACAAAATGTGTACAAAATATATGTGCTGTGCCAATACAAACCCCCACCCCCCCTCCAAATTTTTAATATGAAGCCATGCATTCACTGTTCATTGTTGCCGTATATGTACAGTATTTATAAGGTTGCGCAGCGAACATAAAGTTTAATAAAGTTGTTTGAGATTAAAGTGTATAACTAAGCTTAATTCATGTTTTGAAATTTGTCTTTTGGAAAGAACAAGATACTCGTGAAGGTATAAACAAGAATATGATAAAGGTTTTCAAATACTTGAAAGGGATTCTTTGGTGTTGTGTATGTAATTTTTTTAAGTTTTCAAAAGATTTTGTGAAGTTTTATCTAGAATAATACATTATTTATGATATTTGATAAGGAATTGAAAGTTAAGTGTTGGATGAAAGTGAAAAAGTTGAATTTTCTGTTCTTGATATTGATTGAAGTAGTCGTAGTCTAGTATGTACTATGTTAGCTTATCAGACGTCAGACCAAGTTTCAAACCTCAGGTCAGACATTTCCAGTTTACAAAGAAAGCTTGTAATGACTGATAAAATATTTACATATATATGTAATGTTCCTGCTACTGAAGATTCTGAAGAAGAAGAAAACAGAAGCTCCTCTTATGAACTGACGCAAGAACTGACAGCTGCAAACATGATAAGAGGACGTTAATCGAAAAAGATGGTACTGCTTGCAGTAGAGAACCTTATTAGTAGTTTGGGAAGGAAAAATATTAGGAATTTACGCACAGATTGCTAGCAGCTGTTTCTTGAAATATTGTAGTCTTTCTTACTGTTCTTCTCAGATTTACCTTCCGTGACAGACAAACATTATAAAAAAGTGTTTCGTCCTATGTTTTATTTCAAAGATATTACAGATGATAGTATTTCGGCAAAAAATATGTACGTATGAGATAACAGAATCATTCGCTTTGATAATGTGCTATTCAGAAATGATGATAAATTTAAACTTATTACGCCTTTTCGAAAAATGAGCTGAAAGTCTTTCAGCTTTTAATAATCCCAATAATTTTGTCGCTATAGGTTAGTGAGTAATTGAATTTTATGGTCATTATAAATTTCGTAGTCCACCGGAATTGAATTGGCAGTTTTAGAGTCAAGTACATGCTACGTGCGTACCTACTACTTATAGCCGTATTTGGGGAAACTTGTATCCGGGACACCAGAGAGGAGTGAAAGAGAGAACATTGTTATTGACATAATCGATGTTCTATTGCAACATGAAACTTTTTTATCTCACATGACGTCGACAACATAAGTTTCTAGCGAAATATAACAATGGTTTGGGCTATCAGGTTTCAGCTAGCCCTCGATTGGGAGCGTTACCGACAATAAGCTGCCCCATCTAAACAATGGGAAACTTATAAATCCCCACAAAGCAAGGGAGCTAGATGTCAAATTATTACCATCTAAAAAAAAATAAAACCAAGCTCACATGAAGTGTTTAATTTTTACTAACAAACCCATACTACAACGTACATCATGTCAAAATTGTTGGCGTAAATTTCATAAAAGTGATAATAAAATGTATTAATGTCAAATAGTTTTATTAAAATGAATTAGAATAAATAAAAATATTTAAATCTTGTAACAAAATCTATCAATAATTGCGAAAATTCTATGAAATACAAGTATGTGTCAAAACTGATATATAAGCTAGAATTATGAAGTTTTTTTAAGGCTCGATCTACGGTTAAGTAGTATAACAGTCGCCTTATATTTTTATATATGTCATCTTATCAAATGAACTTTCAGTTCAAAAATTTTCAAAAGTTTTGATGGATCTTGATTGTTTATCACAAAATGTGTCAATTTCACGTTTGGACTTTGTCATTTGGAAATTTGTATATACGAAAAAAATAACTCGATTGTTAGGGTATTAACTAGGGTAATAACTACGGTAATTTTCGTCCGATTTGATCAAACGAAGTGTAAATCTCTGCACAAGATAATGCACCTCCAGAATGTTATCACTTATTTCATATTTTTTAATTAAAGTTTGCTACTATGAACTGACAAACTTGAAAAAATATGAAAAAAATCGCATTTGTCAAGTTTACCTCATCAAACCCCATAGCATATTTAGTCAACTAATATGCGTATGTATACCGTTTAAAAGGCGAGGGATGGGCCCTCCTAATAAGGTTTAAATTTTGGACATCGGTTTAGAAATGTTTGTGTAATCAATAAATTTGTGCTTAAAGTTAAAAAAAAACAGTTTTTGTCAAATAAAACAATTTTGGAATATTCAAGAAATATATAAAAAAGTATTTTTGAGTTCTACTCAACTCACTGAACAACTAAGACTAGGGTGTATTAATTTTTTTTGTTTTGTCGCATAGTGTTATTATTAAAGTTTTTCAAGTAAAAAAAATACAATATTTTGTTAAAGTAGTGAAGATCTGTACACATCAGACAAAGCTACGAAGATCTGAAAGGGTTAATAGATCCTATGGTAAGTGATCTAATTGGCAGTTTCATTTAAACTTTCAATAATCATAATGAATACATTTGTATTCAGCGTGTATAATTTATTTAAAATTATTTTGCGACCAAGATCTAATGTGAATGGAATATGAAGGAATTAAAAAATTACTCCTTTTATTTTTTTTACAATTTTGTGAAGTGGTACTTTCGTAATTTGACCATTATAGAGTATGTCTATAATGGCTCTAGTAAGTCCGTTGGCCTGACTAATTTAAAGATGCTGCACGATGTCAATAATGCCGCATCCAGATGTTTCCTTATGCAATAAATTTATGCTTCATAGGTTCCAAGAACCTGTTACGATGATTTTTTCTCATCGTCCATAAGGAAACAGCGCGAAGCGACGATGAGAAAAAATTATCAGAACAGATTCGAAATAAGTAAAGTAAGCTGAGGTCGCCGTATTCTTGTAGGTAGTGTGTTGGCTTATTAGACGTAAAGCCACGGTTCAAATCAGGTCACACATCAAAACGAAAATATAAAAAAATATTTCTTCGGTGACTTCCTCTCAGCAGATTTCTGCCAAAAACTCTGAGAGTAAATAAAATTGCACTGAAAAGTTTCTCAAAAATATGTCGTTCAGAGTCGACTTTAATATGGGACCTACAGTTTCACTTATGTATGTATAAAATTAACACTCACAAAAAAAGTGGTGTGAGAAACTATGCCCATAATCCTGACTGAAGGGTTGTAGTGACCAATTATGTTATGTACGTAAGCAGAGGGTGATCTTATTTTGGCTGCTTAATCGATTCAGATTCTTTAGACCATATATACATATGTACATAGCCGATCATTACAACCCTTCAGTTAGGATTACGACTTCGTTTCTTGCATCACAGTGTTGAATGTGTTAATTTTATATGGCAGGACCTAAAGTTTAAAGTTAATTGCGAATGTCAAATTTTTGAAAAATTTTTCATTGCAACTTTAATTTTTTATTTTATTTTGTTCAAGATTTTCTGACCTAGGGTTTGAACTGTGGCCTCTTTTCTAATAAACCAATACACTGCTTATTGGACTTCGGCGAATTCAATACCATTTAATATAACACTCTGTTATTAATCACAGGCTCTCATCTCATTACAGATCGTCTTCATAATTGGCAGCTTCACATACTCTCGTTGGAATTATGGATTTTAATATCAGCCTTTGGTTTGTTCCTGTTGTCGTAAGTTCTTTCATTTTTGTTTGCGTAATTGTGTGTAGCATATGATGTGTGTATTTTGTTGTTGTCTGTTTGTTCTCTGTGCGTACTTTCGTTTAATTTACTTTTTATATTTGTAAGAATAACAAACTTTTTAAGTAAATTCGTTCGATAATTAAGAATAATACAACTTTTTTACTTTACATTTGACAATAAAAAAATGAATTTGTTTTGTGGTATTCCCAGTACAATCCATATCTACTTCCGTTTGGGATTTTCGTACTCAATGGATGTGTAGTTTGGCATCTTCTTCTTCTTTTAACATTTCATAAAAAACAGACAGACATATCTAGCTGCACAAAGTAAACAATAAATTTTACGCCATAAGAATGCCCCGTTGTTTTTGGGATCAGCAGCTTTGTAGATTGTGTATTAATAATGATTTATAGTATATATTTGATTTCACCATGATGGTGTAACTTGCCACACATCTCATGCCACAATCAATTTATTGCGTCAAACCTTCGATGGTCGTTTAATTAGACGAAATAATGATGTAAATTGGCCGCCAAGAAGTTGGGGCAGAGACTATTGAGTTTTTGAAGGTCAACATTTGCGATGCCATTGGCGAGATACTACTCCATACGATAAAATAAGGTACTGTGTGGCCAGCCGCGGCAGCTATATGAATGAAATAATATTCCATTTCTAAATGGAACAATTGTAATTCACAATAAAAGAATAAATTTGGAAAAATTTCAAACCATTTTTGTTTAATTACATTTTTAAACTTAAACTTTTAAATGGCCCACTCACTCATAATTAATACAGTAGGACCTTGATTATCCGTGATTCTATTATCCGGTAACATCAATTATTCGGGATGAAAAAAGAAAATTTTTTGCATCGACTTAATTTTATTTTGGATCGACTTAATTTTTTCTACATCGTTTAACCGTGATTACCTCTGTTATCCGTGATAATAAGCAAAAATTTTTTCTATTATCTTGGAGAAACAAGCGAAAAAGGGGATTTCCCTCTTTAGTATACGATGAGTCAGAAGCATATATGTAAACCTGTTTAGTTTAATTTAGAAAATTGAGAAGTATCCAAGAAAACCTTTTAAACGAAAATACCAAAGTGAAAAAGAAGAGAAAAACAACATTACATGATTATCTTTAGAAATTACATAACATAAAATCCTTATCTACTGTTCACTGTTTTCTAACAAAATAATTTTTTTTTATATTTTTGAAACATGTCTGTATATAAAATCCTTGAATTATTTAGTTTTCATATAAATATGTACATATTCATTTATTAATTAATAAAAATATCTATTAAAAAACTAGCCAAAATTGGTACTCAATTAACTGGGAAAATCGATTATACAGAATGTTTCCGGTCCCGACCATTACGGAAAGTCGAGGTCCCACTATATTTAAAATTCATAATGACAAGCATAGTATGTATATATGTGACGTATGTCTGATATCGCATACCATTAGTTTCATACATGACAAAATTATTTTATTGCATATTTTCAGAGTAAATATTCTAGTAATTGTAATATGATGCGTATGCGTAATATTTTTTCAAATTCAATTAAATAGAAGGTATACCACCATTAATTGGTAATTAAACGTTTAAAAAAAAATTAAAATTTTTTTAAATATAAAACTTTTCGAGATATTCTAACCTAAAAGTAAAAAAAAACCAGAATTCTTGGGTATATTCTAGTGGGTACTATATCATGGACAATTTTATTCATTTATTTTATTTATTTATTATAATTAACATAACACAACAAGATATAAATTTTATATGTGATAGCGCTATGTTTAGAAGCAATAAGATATAAAACAATAAAAAAAATTAACATTAATTAAATATAACAAATTAAGTAAATGTAAAAAATTAATATAAATAATAAATTTAAATATAAATAAAAATGTAATATAAATCAATTTAAAAAACCAACAATACTATATATGTACTTTATATTATATACTAATATATATATATATTAAAATTGTTGCTGATAAATTATAATGTAAAAATTTAAATGATGATAATAACACCATGCTATAAAAGTAAAAAAACTGATATACACCACGCTAATGACAGTGTGTAACAGAATCATTCGCTTTGATAATGTGCTATTCAGAAATGATGATAAATTTAAACTTATTACGCCTTTTCGAAAAATGAGCTGAAAGTCTTTCAGCTTTTAATAATCCCAATAATTTTGTCGCTATAGGTTAGTGAGTAATTGAATTTTATGGTCATTATAAATTTCGTAGTCCACCGGAATTGAATTGGCAGTTTTAGAGTCAAGTACATGCTACGTGCGTACCTACTACTTATAGCCGTATTTGGGGAAACTTGTATCCGGGACACCAGAGAGGAGTGAAAGAGAGAACATTGTTATTGACATAATCGATGTTCTATTGCAACATGAAACTTTTTTATCTCACATGACGTCGACAACATAAGTTTCTAGCGAAATATAACAATGGTTTGGGCTATCAGGTTTCAGCTAGCCCTCGATTGGGAGCGTTACCGACAATAAGCTGCCCCATCTAAACAATGGGAAACTTATAAATCCCCACAAAGCAAGGGAGCTAGATGTCAAATTATTACCATCTACAAAAAAATAAAACCAAGCTCACATGAAGTGTTTAATTTTTACTAACAAACCCATACTACAACGTACATCATGTCAAAATTGTTGGCGTAAATTTCATAAAAGTGATAATAAAATGTATTAATGTCAAATAGTTTTATTAAAATGAATTAGAATAAATAAAAATATTTAAATCTTGTAACAAAATCTATCAATAATTGCGAAAATTCTATGAAATACAAGTATGTGTCAAAACTGATATATAAGCTAGAATTATGAAGTTTTTTTAAGGCTCGATCTACGGTTAAGTAGTATAACAGTCGCCTTATATTTTTATATATGTCATCTTATCAAATGAACTTTCAGTTCAAAAATTTTCAAAAGTTTTGATGGATCTTGATTGTTTATCACAAAATGTGTCAATTTCACGTTTGGACTTTGTCATTTGGAAATTTGTATATACGAAAAAAATAACTCGATTGTTAGGGTATTAACTAGGGTAATAACTACGGTAATTTTCGTCCGATTTGATCAAACGAAGTGTAAATCTCTGCACAAGATAATGCACCTCCAGAATGTTATCACTTATTTCATATTTTTTAATTAAAGTTTGCTACTATGAACTGACAAACTTGAAAAAATATGAAAAAAATCGCATTTGTCAAGTTTACCTCATCAAACCCCATAGCATATTTAGTCAACTAATATGCGTATGTATACCGTTTAAAAGGCGAGGGATGGGCCCTCCTAATAAGGTTTAAATTTTGGACATCGGTTTAGAAATGTTTGTGTAATCAATAAATTTGTGCTTAAAGTTAAAAAAAAACAGTTTTTGTCAAATAAAACAATTTTGGAATATTCAAGAAATATATAAAAAAGTATTTTTGAGTTCTACTCAACTCACTGAACAACTAAGACTAGGGTGTATTAATTTTTTTTGTTTTGTCGCATAGTGTTATTATTAAAGTTTTTCAAGTAAAAAAAATACAATATTTTGTTAAAGTAGTGAAGATCTGTACACATCAGACAAAGCTACGAAGATCTGAAAGGGTTAATAGATCCTATGGTAAGTGATCTAATTGGCAGTTTCATTTAAACTTTCAATAATCATAATGAATACATTTGTATTCAGCGTGTATAATTTATTTAAAATTATTTTGCGACCAAGATCTAATGTGAATGGAATATGAAGGAATTAAAAAATTACTCCTTTTATTTTTTTTACAATTTTGTGAAGTGGTACTTTCGTAATTTGACCATTATAGAGTATGTCTATAATGGCTCTAGTAAGTCCGTTGGCCTGACTAATTTAAAGATGCTGCACGATGTCAATAATGCCGCATCCAGATGTTTCCTTATGCAATAAATTTATGCTTCATAGGTTCCAAGAACCTGTTACGATGATTTTTTCTCATCGTCCATAAGGAAACAGCGCGAAGCGACGATGAGAAAAAATTATCAGAACAGATTCGAAATAAGTAAAGTAAGCTGAGGTCGCCGTATTCTTGTAGGTAGTGTGTTGGCTTATTAGACGTAAAGCCACGGTTCAAATCAGGTCACACATCAAAACGAAAATATAAAAAAATATTTCTTCGGTGACTTCCTCTCAGCAGATTTCTGCCAAAAACTCTGAGAGTAAATAAAATTGCACTGAAAAGTTTCTCAAAAATATGTCGTTCAGAGTCGACTTTAATATGGGACCTACAGTTTCACTTATGTATGTATAAAATTAACACTCACAAAAAAAGTGGTGTGAG
This sequence comes from Sarcophaga subvicina, assembly GCA_936449025.2. Lineage (NCBI taxonomy): Eukaryota > Metazoa > Arthropoda > Insecta > Diptera > Sarcophagidae > Sarcophaga > Sarcophaga subvicina. The sequence goes on from OW388080.2 coordinate 89,609,000, forward strand.
AAACTATGCCCATAATCCTGACTGAAGGGTTGTAGTGACCAATTATGTTATGTACGTAAGCAGAGGGTGATCTTATTTTGGCTGCTTAATCGATTCAGATTCTTTAGACCATATATACATATGTACATAGCCGATCATTACAACCCTTCAGTTAGGATTACGACTTCGTTTCTTGCATCACAGTGTTGAATGTGTTAATTTTATATGGCAGGACCTAAAGTTTAAAGTTAATTGCGAATGTCAAATTTTTGAAAAATTTTTCATTGCAACTTTAATTTTTTATTTTATTTTGTTCAAGATTTTCTGACCTAGGGTTTGAACTGTGGCCTCTTTTCTAATAAACCAATACACTGCTTATTGGACTTCGGCGAATTCAATACCATTTAATATAACACTCTGTTATTAATCACAGGCTCTCATCTCATTACAGATCGTCTTCATAATTGGCAGCTTCACATACTCTCGTTGGAATTATGGATTTTAATATCAGCCTTTGGTTTGTTCCTGTTGTCGTAAGTTCTTTCATTTTTGTTTGCGTAATTGTGTGTAGCATATGATGTGTGTATTTTGTTGTTGTCTGTTTGTTCTCTGTGCGTACTTTCGTTTAATTTACTTTTTATATTTGTAAGAATAACAAACTTTTTAAGTAAATTCGTTCGATAATTAAGAATAATACAACTTTTTTACTTTACATTTGACAATAAAAAAATGAATTTGTTTTGTGGTATTCCCAGTACAATCCATATCTACTTCCGTTTGGGATTTTCGTACTCAATGGATGTGTAGTTTGGCATCTTCTTCTTCTTTTAACATTTCATAAAAAACAGACAGACATATCTAGCTGCACAAAGTAAACAATAAATTTTACGCCATAAGAATGCCCCGTTGTTTTTGGGATCAGCAGCTTTGTAGATTGTGTATTAATAATGATTTATAGTATATATTTGATTTCACCATGATGGTGTAACTTGCCACACATCTCATGCCACAATCAATTTATTGCGTCAAACCTTCGATGGTCGTTTAATTAGACGAAATAATGATGTAAATTGGCCGCCAAGAAGTTGGGGCAGAGACTATTGAGTTTTTGAAGGTCAACATTTGCGATGCCATTGGCGAGATACTACTCCATACGATAAAATAAGGTACTGTGTGGCCAGCCGCGGCAGCTATATGAATGAAATAATATTCCATTTCTAAATGGAACAATTGTAATTCACAATAAAAGAATAAATTTGGAAAAATTTCAAACCATTTTTGTTTAATTACATTTTTAAACTTAAACTTTTAAATGGCCCACTCACTCATAATTAATACAGTAGGACCTTGATTATCCGTGATTCTATTATCCGGTAACATCAATTATTCGGGATGAAAAAAGAAAATTTTTTGCATCGACTTAATTTTATTTTGGATCGACTTAATTTTTTCTACATCGTTTAACCGTGATTACCTCTGTTATCCGTGATAATAAGCAAAAATTTTTTCTATTATCTTGGAGAAACAAGCGAAAAAGGGGATTTCCCTCTTTAGTATACGATGAGTCAGAAGCATATATGTAAACCTGTTTAGTTTAATTTAGAAAATTGAGAAGTATCCAAGAAAACCTTTTAAACGAAAATACCAAAGTGAAAAAGAAGAGAAAAACAACATTACATGATTATCTTTAGAAATTACATAACATAAAATCCTTATCTACTGTTCACTGTTTTCTAACAAAATAATTTTTTTTTATATTTTTGAAACATGTCTGTATATAAAATCCTTGAATTATTTAGTTTTCATATAAATATGTACATATTCATTTATTAATTAATAAAAATATCTATTAAAAAACTAGCCAAAATTGGTACTCAATTAACTGGGAAAATCGATTATACAGAATGTTTCCGGTCCCGACCATTACGGAAAGTCGAGGTCCCACTATATTTAAAATTCATAATGACAAGCATAGTATGTATATATGTGACGTATGTCTGATATCGCATACCATTAGTTTCATACATGACAAAATTATTTTATTGCATATTTTCAGAGTAAATATTCTAGTAATTGTAATATGATGCGTATGCGTAATATTTTTTCAAATTCAATTAAATAGAAGGTATACCACCATTAATTGGTAATTAAACGTTTAAAAAAAAATTAAAATTTTTTTAAATATAAAACTTTTCGAGATATTCTAACCTAAAAGTAAAAAAAAACCAGAATTCTTGGGTATATTCTAGTGGGTACTATATCATGGACAATTTTATTCATTTATTTTATTTATTTATTATAATTAACATAACACAACAAGATATAAATTTTATATGTGATAGCGCTATGTTTAGAAGCAATAAGATATAAAACAATAAAAAAAATTAACATTAATTAAATATAACAAATTAAGTAAATGTAAAAAATTAATATAAATAATAAATTTAAATATAAATAAAAATGTAATATAAATCAATTTAAAAAACCAACAATACTATATATGTACTTTATATTATATACTAATATATATATATATTAAAATTGTTGCTGATAAATTATAATGTAAAAATTTAAATGATGATAATAACACCATGCTATAAAAGTAAAAAAACTGATATACACCACGCTAATGACAGTGTGTAACTTTTGGGTTTTGTTGAGTAGAACTCAAAAAATTTTTTATAATCCTTGTTTTATTGACAAAAACTGTTTTTTTTTTGACTTTACGCACAAATCTATTGATTACACAAACGTGATGTCATTTTGAAAGTGCATTATCTTATGAAGAGATTAACACTTCGTTTGATCAAGTCTAATAAAAATTATCGTAGTTATTATTTAAAAAGTCTAACAATCGAGTTATATTTTCACATATATATAATTTCAAATTAACTCTTAATTAAAAAATTTTTAATTCCACGTTTTAGCGACCACCAGAAAAACTTTAGATTTTGAAAATAGGTTAAACAACATTTTGGTACTCAATAATTTTGTATAAAATGATAAAAAAAATGTCATTTTTGTCAAATAAAACAAATGTGGAGGGTTCGAGAAATATAAACAAAAATATTTTTGAGTTCTACTCAACAAAACTCACAACGTATTCTTTGACTGTCCCACCATGTAAATAAATCATATGTTTTTAGTGACTGAAATTATAGAGAATTCACAATATAAGATCTCCACTAGCCAACGTAATTTATTATAATAATATAATAATATTGTATACATAAATAGAAATAAACGTAATTTTGTTCTACATAACAATACTATGCAATATGTTCACACTTATCTAATGGAGTACGAACTGTTCAGCATCAGGTCTCTCAACTGAGCCTTTGGAACTTAAACAATTGTTAACGGCCATCTTGTCGAAGATAAATCTGTCTAATTAGTTGTCATTTACTCAGTATATTTCATAATTACGTACATATTTACATACATAATTGGTCACATCAACCATTCAGTCAGGATTACGACCTATGTTGTGTATGTTAATTTTATGCATGAATCGCGGTACTTGCAGTTTAAAGTCGACTCCGAAAATTTTTAGATTAACTTTTCATGACAATTTCATTTACTCGCAGAAGAATATATTTCCATACTTCGTTTTGTTGGAGATGTATGACCTGGGGTTTGAACTAATATGCCAACACTAGACTACGGCGACTTCAATACGTGCAAATAATAAAATTGTTTAAATTTTTATTCGTCTAACCGAAAACTTTGATCCATTTACGGATGAAGGAGTACATGAAGATATCGAATTTGGAACACTGTAAATAAACATGAGATACAAAAGCATCCAACGAATCACGATAAAATTACTTTTTGGTGTGGTTTTATACCGATATGTGGTTTTATTAGGATGACGCTACGCCACACTGGATATCTTGCACCAGCGATTTGTGACAATAATTGTTTCACATGGAGGTGATGTGAACTGGCCACCCAGATAGTGCGATTTGAATTTTGTCTTTGCAAAAACCACAGCTGTTCTAAAAACCAATATAATCTATGCCAGGAATCAAGTCATGAAAAATTGAACATTTCGTATGCGCTTCGTCCAGAGAAACCGCTACCCACATATGAATTTATACTTACACAATTGGTCATTACAACCTTTCAGTCTTGATCTTGCTTCTCACACTTATGTTGTGTGTGGGACCAACATTTTAAAAATCGTCTCTAAACGAAATTTTTTTGAGAAATTTTTCATAGAAAATCTAATAGCTCTCAGAGCTTTTGCCAGAGTTGCCGAAGAAATCTTCAAATTTGGTTTTGTTCGAGATGTCCATAGGGTTTGAATCGTGGCCTCACATCTAATAGGCCAACATACTACCTACCAGACTACGACGACTTCAACTTTGATTCTATAACCCGCGCATAATTAAAGATTGTTAATGATATCTCTGTGAAATCGCCGTGGTCTAGTAGGTAGTGTGTCGGCTTATTAGACGTTAGACCTCGGTTCAAACTCAAGGTTATGCATTTCTAACTGAAGAACAGCCATGAAAATTCTCTAAAGACTTTATGTCGTTCGGAGTCGACTTTAAACTGTAGATCCCGCCACTAATGTATAAAATTAACTCACAAAACATAAGTGGTGTTAGACTAGGTTGTAACCCTGACTAAATGTAATGATATCTCTGTTTTATTTAAATTTACAAATAGAAAGCGTTTAGTGAGACCTGAAGTATATAAAAAAAATTTAAATGGCGTATCACTAAACATTTTTGTACCAATATTTGCGGTGGCAAATTTATCTGTGCATCGTATACTTCAATGAGAATTAAAATTGATTTATGAAAAAATTATTAAATGAAATATTTATGCAGATAATCAATAATATGTACACTGATTAACATTTCTTATACATTAAACATATTAAAACTGAAAAGATAACCACTAAAAAATAAAATAAATAATTAATTAAAAGAAATTAATTCGTAAAAATAATTTAAAGGTAAATACTTACGAATTCCTAGACACATAATTAAAATATGAGCACGACTATGGAAATAATTTTTAACTTTAAAGCAATGAAAAAGTGAAGCTGAAAACAGTTGGACAATTCCTTTGTGAAACAAATACGAAACTTTATCTGGACTACATAGAACGTGGACCAAATATGAAAAAGACGTCAGCAGTACACATGTGTTTGGAGAAATACATTTGAAGCAAGGCATACTATTGAATGACGACAGAGGATACTAAGCCACTGAGATGCAATGGGGAAACCCAGATATCGAAATTTTCAAGCAATTTTCGGTATAAAAAATTTTTGAATTTCATTCCATCTGGCCTGTGTATCTTCGTGCTAACTTACTTAATTGCAACCTTAATCGCAAAACTTTCGTTAGGGTTAAGATCTAGCTTCTAACGTCACTAACAAAAGTTTAAAAATTTTAAATTTAAAAATGGAATAAAACAAAAACGCCAAATTTATTATTTTGTTGTGAAGATGTGGAAGATACAGACTTTGAAGATACAGGCCATAATGTAACACCTACTAGACTATAGCCTAGAATTGTGGTTTTTGTATTTACTTTTAGGTTAGAATATCTCAAAAATTCTGATATCACCGCGTAATTCCAAATTATTATATTTTCTAATTAATTGAATTTGAAAAATATTACTCTTACGCATCATATTACACGTTCTGCAATAGTTACTCTTAAAAGTATGCAATAAAAAATCTTCGATAATGTCATGTATGAAGCTAATGTAATTAAAAATCACTCATACGTCACATATGTACTTGTCATGAATGAATTTTACATATTAAATATGAACATAATTTGTGTGTTGGCTTATTAGACGTAAATTCAGGGTTCGAACCCCAGGCCAGACATCAAAACAAAAAACAAAAATTATTTCCTCTTAGCAGATTTCTGGCAAAAACTCTGAGAGTAAATAACTTTTCATGGCAATTTTATTTACTCTTAGAGTTTTTGCCAGAAATCTGCTGAAAGGAATTCGTCGAAGAAATATTTCTTTTATATTTCGCTTTGTTCTAGAAGTCTGACCTGGGGTTTGAGCCGAAGCCTCACGGCTAATAACCCAACACACTACCTGCTATTAGACTACGGCGACTGAAGTCATTCCCAAAAGAAAAATTAGAGCTCGTTCACAATAAATGTTCCCTTCATATGGGCAACTGATACATTGAAAAAATGATTGGTATAATTAGATCAAATCAAGTCCTTACTAAGGCAGAGCCACTTTGGAATCTTGAATAAATTAAAAAATCTATCGTTTGGAGACGACTTTAAGCTGTAGCTTGCGCCATTTATGTGACATCTGTCAAATATGTGCAGCACATATCAAATCAATCAACCAACATCATCCTATTCTTTTATCGTGTTAAAGACGGCATATCCTGTACCAGAAATTATGATTTGCGGAAACATGAATGTTTTGTTTTTAATTGCAGAACAGCGCTCAAGAGTCACATCAAATGCTTGATCATGCTCTACCAGAAACAATATGCAAAAGATAATTTCGATGGTTCAGCGATAACGATTTTGATGTGAGGCATAAAAAACGTAAAAGACTTCCCAAAATTTTAAAGACCAAGTACAGCAAATAATATTGGATGAAAAGGATACTTTGAATCAAAAACATTTAGCAGACCGTTTAAAATTTATGGAAAAGTTTCAAAAATCTAGAATATGGATGCCACATGAATTGAACGACAGATAGACGGGAGATCCAGAAACCACTTGTAAAATTTTGCTTGAAAGACACGAAAGAAAATCAAATGAAAGATGGATTTGATCCCAAATGGAAAAAATCATTGATTAATCCGAGACAACCAACAACTTCGGCTGCAAGCCAGATCGATTCGGTAGGAAGACAAATTTTGTGCGCCCGGGTGGACCAGAGAAAAGAGGTGTGCCATCAGCTGCTAAAACCAGCATGTCGACGACAAATGCTTCAAATTGAAACGCATGCATTGATCGAAAAATAAACAGATTATACCAGAATATATGAGCGGATAATTTGCATACCGCACCTGACGAATTCACTAGACTTGGCTTCCTCCGACTACTATTTGTTCTCATCTATGGGATGTAAATTGTGACCTGACCCTTCAGTCAGGATAAGAACTTAGCTTCTCGCACCACTCATGTGTGGCGTCACCTACAGTTTAAAGTCAATTCCGAATGAAAGATTATTAAGAAACTGTTCATGGCAATTATATTTTCCCAGATTTTATTTTCTACAAATCTGTGGAGAGCAGATCGCCCAAGAAATATATTTCATATTTCGTTTTATTTGACATGTCTGACGTGGAGCAACAATACTAATGTCAACTGTTTAAAGTAAGAAAAAAATGTGTAAATATGTTATCGAGCCTTTACCTCAAACCTACCCTATGCTTTGTCAATTTTAAAATATTGAAATATCACTCGATAAGTTTATGGACATCTAAAGTAATTCATAAAGTTAATTTCGTAGTCATTCATAGTCAAGAGCGCACTGTGTTAGTCTGTTAATGTGAGATTGGTGGATTCTATTCACACCAGAGACAATTTCATCGACCATACGATCTTAGTTATTATATGCTCGTAACAATTGAACATAATTTGTAATAAAATTGCTCTATTAACATAAGTCTACTTTTTTTAAGCCAAAATAATAACAATAACCGCACTAGCAATTATAGCATAAAACGCTTGTAAATAACAGCTAATAACACTGTGCGACAAAATACAAAATATTAAATACACCCGAGTGACTACCTAGTCTAAAATGTTCAGTTAGTTGAGTAGAACTCAAAAATATTTTATTTTGTATTTCTCGAACCCTCCAAACTTGTTTTATTTGACAAAAACGATTTTTTTTTAATCTTTTCACACAAAATTATTGATTACCCAAATATGCTGAAACTTATTTTAAAAATCTAAAGTCTTATAGAAAGGGGAGAAATTAGCCTTTCAAACGATATACATAAACATTTTGTTCAAATTTAAGAATCGTCAAAAACAAAACAGCAACGAATACGCCTCGAAACAAATTTCAGAAAATAAGGATGGCAATGAAAATGATTCAACAAGACAAGTCACATTCTTGGAGTTACCAATGGATTATCATAAGCAGGGTATCTAACCTTCACTCAAAAACTTCTGTTGGTGGTAACTTTATGTTTTGGTTTTGGTTTTTAATTCTCTGAAGTCAACCTATGATCATATACAACTTCACAATTCTACATAGGTAAACTTTACACATTCATCGGGAACTATCTTTATAAAACAAATCGGAAACCAGCCAACAACCCAACAACCTTTACATTTTTGGTCTCGTGTATGGAATTAGTAAAATAATAACGGTTATCATCTAATTTGATGTAAAAGTATTCGTCCTTTTTATTGTAAATTCTTATATTCTAAAATTATTGTTTTAATGTTGAACACTTTTTAATTCTAAATTCATTCATACTTTTCTGGGTCTTATTAGCATCTGAGCAGACTTCAGTGAATATTTGTAACCATGAAATGTACCCTAATTAATGCCACGACGTCTGTGGAAGAAATCGTCATTAAATTTTGTTGGATCTTGATAGTATTTGCCATTTAAATTGCTAAAACAAAATAAGAAACAGACAATAATAATTATAAAAAGAAAAATTAAATAATTTATTAACTGACCTATAAAAACAATTTAAATATCTCCAAGCACCATTTATACCTACAGCACAATTTCCATCATCAGTATCATTATCACGATCTTTTGTGGTAAAATAACCCACATGCTGACTAAATGAATCCCCAGCATCGCCCACATACGATCCTACTTTAATAAGTTTGTAATTTTCAGTTTCATTCCCTATTTGGAAATCGTCATATTTGGCGTATTTAAGGACATTTTCGAAATCCTGCAACTGGATCAACAATTCCACAGGCTTTAAAGACAACGTTAAGGCGTGCAATTTATCAAGCCCTATAAAGAATTCACCGTCAGTATTACCGAAACCGTCTTTATAGTCAGACCATTCGCGGTAAAAGTCCACTGCGCCGTCAATACGTCGTTGAATAACCGTCCAACCGCCACCGTCTATACTGTTATCACAAGCGACGTAAAATGGTGCAGGTCCATACAGATGATTCTTAATGAGGCACTTATTTATTACACAGTAATTGGCATTGACATCCGCACAACTGGTGGGATATGATTGATTGCTGCTTAAAAGTAATTGAACAAATGTTTGAAATGAAGACATTGCATTTGAGAGTAATTTATGAATTTTAAAAGCTTGGAAAAATTTAAAAGCTTGGAAATGGATATTCAATATCTGTCAATGCTTTTGATGAATTCTTGCTTGTTTTTTCGCTTTAATCTGAATTATATTAAAAATATATTTTGTTTCTCTTACTTACGCCATAAGGCCGTGATGCTTCCCCTTCAAATATTTGTCAGTGGCATCTGGAATATTGAAGAAAAATGTTGTAAAATGGGATTGAAGTTGAATAATTTTAAAAATAATTCTTACCTAAGTGTTGCTGACATTGCTTTTAGATACTGAATTATTGCCAATAATCATAAGCTTCTCGTTTATTTGCTGAAACAAATCGAATTTATCGGATATTGTTGTCTTCAAGACCTGGGTATGACCTTCCAAATTCATTTCTTTCAATAGATTTTGAATCCTATTCTGATTGCTAATAATCTCTCCTGAGATATTCTTTGGCATTAAATTGCTTTCTATGTCGGTTATCTTTGCATCGATTTTCTGTAATGAAATCATTTTGTCGGAAATTGTATTCTTCAAGGTCTGAGTATGACCTTCCAAATCAATTTTTTTGCAAAGTTCTTGCGTATCATTTTGCTTATTTCGAATTTTCGCCAACATATTATCATGCTCTTTTAGTTTTTCTCTAATCTCAGTCATAACTAAGATTTTATCATTGACAGGTGGTGTGTCTAATGGAACATGGTGTTCAGTTTCCTGTTTTTCCAACAATTTTGCTCCAATTCCTTTTATTTGTAAAGACAATTCAATCATTTTGTTAAACAGTTCCATTTTTTGCCGTAGTTGAGTCTCATGATTGATTTTCGCTTGTAGATTCAGTCGTTCGAGTTGAGCTTCGAGGCGTGTATAATCGCACGAATGAATCTCTTCACAGATATCATAATTAATGGACTACATTGATGCAGAAACATATATAATATTTTTTATTTAATTCTCTTTTTTAAAATCAACAACAGAAAATACTTACTTTTGTTTCTCCCACTGCAAAACACTGCACACTCCAAATGCACAGCGAATATAAAAGCTCTAAACAGTATTTCATGTTTGCGATGAAAGTCTTGTATTGATGAGCATCGTTAATAAGCGTTTCTTTTTATATAATACTGAAGACACAGCGATAAGTAGAAAATACTGAAATGTTATGCTAAAAATAAACCATTGATATAATTTGCACATTGCGCCTGGTGCATTAATGTTTCATCAGCTTTGTTCTTTAATTACTGACAACAAATGCATGTATACAGTTGGCGCATAAAGTATGCACCCATTGTTAATTTTTTCTTATTTTAATTGCTATTATTATAGCCTACAGGTCTGAAATAAAATGTTTAGATTTCAACCATAAAGTTTTCATTTCAATATTTACTTATTTCTTATTTCAGTCCTTATCGTTTTATTAATTAATTGAAAGCTTCAGATAATGAGGCGACAGACATTGCTAAGAATTTGAAATCAAAACTATTTTAGCTTCAAACGTTATAATATTCCTGAGAAATATCTGAACAACTGATTATTTTTTTTTTTTCCTTAATACTATGATACGTGATAATCCAACACCCCAAATATTTAATAATTTCCTATCAATCATTGGATATTAACTCTAACAGTGATTACTTCAGATGTAATGCGGACACAATACAGACAAAAATAATTTGCGAAGTATACCACATAAAGTGACTAAAATGTTGACAACACTTTTCCTAGAAAACGAAAATTGACAACGATTGTCAAGAATACACACTTCAAGTATTAATTTTTTTTTCAGAAAATATACGGAACAAAAATTTATATTATAAAGTTAAAAACGAAATTGTTCAACAACTTATTGATTTTTTATTGAAGTATTGAAACAATTTTAATTATTTCAGGCGTAGTTTTAAAGTCTTGTAGGATTAACTCTAATACATTCAGTTTAATACTTACAATACTTTAATAAACTATTTATCCGAGTTTAATTAAACTAAGATTCTATCACAAACGAACGGTGCATATACCTGGTAAGAATGAGCATTTACTTCATGAGCCAACTGTATGCATATAAAATGCAAGAAACAAACAATTGTTTAAACATCCGTTTCAACGTCGGCGACAATCTTGAAAAATACCACAAAGGTTAACGGAATCACTACCTTACTAAGGCGAACATACTTTGAAAAATTTTAAATTTTGTTCACAGCAGCACTAACAATACAAAACAAAAAATTTTTAATATAAATGAGGCTCCCTCCTATCGCTGACAAATAATTTCTTCTTTCACATATTAAGTGTAATAAGAATGGAAATATATTTCGGCATTTAATAGATTAAAAAATATTGTACGTATGTTGGTATGTATGTATATGTGTGGTCTAGTGTTATATACATATGTATACTTTTTTATTCTGTTCCATTCAAAATCATTCTGAGCTGAAAATTTTTATTATCAGTTTAAATCACATATTCAGACGGACAAAACGTCACTGTAGTCATCCATGTGAGGTCTTTATGTTATCAAAAATACGTTTTTCTTTTTTATAAACAACTTTGAATAACAGATTTGCTTGAACACAACCATTAAAAATTATCCCAGTGATTCATTTGGAAACCAAAGCAAATAAAAATCCTCCTAAAACTGCTAGGTGCACAAGCTTTTAAAAATGAAACTTAATTTTTAAACCAAAAAGTTTTTTCACCCCTTAAGTGATGGAAAAATTTTAATATTATTTAGAAAAATTCAAAAAATCAGGTCAGTGTCAAATATTTAGCCCAACACAGAATATTTAAACGTTGAATATGTACATTCAGCAAGCATTGAAACATTTTCGACACGGCTACATGCTATGAGAGTACCATTTCGTAAAGTCATACGTATTTTCCACGAATTAAAATAAAAATTTATTCTTAAAAGAATATTCAAAATTCATAGAAAAAAACTTTTTAAAATAAATTTTCTATAGAGGCTTAAGGGTTAATGGCTCTGAAGAGATACTGATATATGAAAAGAAACAATGTGACTTTCATTATATTATCAGCTGCGGGAATTTATTTTCACAAAAACAGAAAAAAAATTATGGAACAATTAAAACACAATTCTATTTTAAAAAACAAAACACATTACAAGTTAAAAGTGTTAATACAGTGGTGGCAGAACTTATAGGAACGGATAATTTATGAAGTTTGTTTACAATTAAATGCAATGAAATGAAACAATAGCGCAGTTCACAATCCTGAGTATTCAGATGGTAAATTTATACCATTGTAAATATTTGCCGTTAATTGTGAACGTTTTTTTTTTGTTTAACTTTGCAACACTTATTGGAAACTTCCCAACACACAGCTGAATATCAAAAAAAAAATATTTCTACTTTATTCCTTAAAAAGTGAAGTTGTGCAAAATAATAAAATATATAAAAATATGCCGAAGGGAAGCCTAAAAGGACAAATAATAGAGTATTTAATAGACGAAGCTGCGGAAGAGATTATATTCAATGGTATGTTCTATGATATTATTTGCAAAATTAAATTTAAAGGCAAATTTTTAATTTAGGTATTGAAAATAATGATGACGCTGTGGAAGAGGTTTTAGATAATATAATAATATTGTATACATAAATAGAAATAAACGTAATTTTGTTCTACATAACAATACTATGCAATATGTTCACACTTATCTAATGGAGTACGAACTGTTCAGCATCAGGTCTCTCAACTGAGCCTTTGGAACTTAAACAATTGTTAACGGCCATCTTGTCGAAGATAAATCTGTCTAATTAGTTGTCATTTACTCAGTATATTTCATAATTACGTACATATTTACATACATAATTGGTCACATCAACCATTCAGTCAGGATTACGACCTATGTTGTGTATGTTAATTTTATGCATGAATCGCGGTACTTGCAGTTTAAAGTCGACTCCGAAAATTTTTAGATTAACTTTTCATGACAATTTCATTTACTCGCAGAAGAATATATTTCCATACTTCGTTTTGTTGGAGATGTATGACCTGGGGTTTGAACTAATATGCCAACACTAGACTACGGCGACTTCAATACGTGCAAATAATAAAATTGTTTAAATTTTTATTCGTCTAACCGAAAACTTTGATCCATTTACGGATGAAGGAGTACATGAAGATATCGAATTTGGAACACTGTAAATAAACATGAGATACAAAAGCATCCAACGAATCACGATAAAATTACTTTTTGGTGTGGTTTTATACCGATATGTGGTTTTATTAGGATGACGCTACGCCACACTGGATATCTTGCACCAGCGATTTGTGACAATAATTCTTTCAAATGGAGGTGATGTGAACTGGCCACCCAGATAGTGCGATTTGAATTTTGACTTTGCAAAAACCACAGCTGTTCTAAAAACCAATATAATCTATGCCAGGAATCAAGTCATGAAAAATTGAACATTTCGTATGCGCTTCGTCCAGAGAAACCGCTACCCACATATGAATTTATACTTACACAATTGGTCATTACAACCTTTCAGTCTTGATCTAGTTTCTCACACTTATGTTGTGTGTGGGACCAACATTTTAAAAATCGTCTCTAAACGAAATTTTTTTGAGAAATTTTTCATAGAAAATCTAATAGCTCTCAGAGCTTTTGCCAGAGTTGCCGAAGAAATCTTCAAATTTGGTTTTGTTCGAGATGTCCATAGGGTTTGAATCGTGGCCTCACATCTAATAGGCCAACATACTACCTACCAGACTACGACGACTTCAACTTTGATTCTATAACCCGCGCATAATTAAAGATTGTTAATGATATCTCTGTGAAATCGCCGTGGTCTAGTAGGTAGTGTGTCGGCTTATTAGACGTTAGACCTCGGTTCAAACTCAAGGTTATGCATTTCTAACTGAATCTCTCCAACAGATTTCTGGCAAAAAAACTCTGAGGGAAAATAAAGAACAGCCATGAAAATTCTCTAAAGACTTTATGTCGTTCGGAGTCGACTTTAAACTGTAGATCCCGCCACTAATGTATAAAATTAACTCACAAAACATAAGTGGTGTTAGACTAGGTTGTAACCCTGACTAAATGTAATGATATCTCTGTTTTATTTAAATTTACAAATAGAAAGCGTTTAGTGAGACCCGAAGTATATAAAAAAATTTAAATGGCGTATCACTAAGCATTTTTGTACCAATATTTGCGGTGGCAAATTTATCTGTGCATCGTATACTTCAATGAGAATTAAAATTGATTTATGAAAAAATTATTAAATGAAATATTTATGCAGATAATCAATAATATGTACACTGATTAACATTTCTTATACATTAAACATATTAAAACTGAAAAGATAACCACTAAAAAATAAAATAAATTATTAATTAAAACAAATTAATTCGTAAAAATAATTTAAAGGTAAATACTTACGAATTCCTAGACACATAATTAAAATATGAGCACGACTATGGAAATAATTTTTAACTTTAAAGCAATGAAAAAGTGAAGCTGAAAACAGTTGGACAATTCCTTTGTGAAACAAATACGAAACTTTATCTGGACTACATAGAACGTGGCCCAAATATGAAAAAGACGTCAGCAGTACACATGTGTTTGAAGAAATACATTTGAAGCAAGGCATACTATTGAATGACGACAGAGGATACTAAGCCACTGAGATGCAATGGGGAAACCCAGATATCGAAATTTTCAAGCAATTTTCGGTATAAAAAATTTTTGAATTTTATTCCATCTGGCCTGTGTATCTTCGTGCTAACTTACTTAATTGTAACCTTAATCGCAAAACTTTCGTTAGGGTTAAGATCTAGCTTCTAACGTCACTCACAAAAGTTTAAAAATTTTAAATTTAAAAATGGAATAAAACAAAAACGCCAAATTTATTATTTTGTTGTGAAGATGTGGAAGATACAGACTTTGAAGATACAGGCCATAATGTAACACCTACTAGACTATAGCCTAGAATTGTGGTTTTTGTATTTACTTTTAGGTTAGAATATCTCGAAAAATTCAAAATTTTTAAAAATGCATCAAAAATTCTGATATCACCGCGTAATTCCAAATTATTGTATTTTCTAATTAATTGAATTTGAAAAATATTACTCTTACGCATCATATTACACGTTCTGCAATAGTTACTCTTAAAAGTATGCAATAAAAAATCTTCGATAATGTCATGTATGAAGCTAATGTAATTAAAAATCACTCATACGTCACATATGTACTTGTCATGAATGAATTTTACATATTAAATATGAACATAATTTGTGTGTTGGCTTATTAGACGTAAATTCAGGGTTCGAACCCCAGGCCAGACATCAAAACAAAAAACAAAAATTATTTCTTTGGCGATTTCCTCTTAGCAGATTTCTGGCAAAAACTCTGAGAGTAAATAACTTTTCATGGCAATTTTATTTACTCTTAGAGTTTTTGCCAGAAATCTGCTGAAAGGAATTCGTCGAAGAAATATTTCTTTTATATTTCGCTTTGTTCTAGAAGTCTGACCTGGGGTTTGAGCCGAAGCCTCACGTCTAATAACCCAACACACTACCTACTATTAGACTACGGCAACTGAAGTCATTCCCAAAAGAAAAATTAAAGCTCGTTCACAATAAATGTTCCCTTCATATGGGTACAACTGATACATTGAAAAAACGATTGGTATAATTAGATCAAATCAAGTCCTTACTAAGGCAGAGCCGCTTTGGAATCTTGAATAAATTAAAAAATCTATCGTTTGGAGACGACTTTAAGCTGTAGCTTGCGCCATTTATGTGACATCTGTCAAATATGTGCAGCACATATCAAATCAATCAACCAACATCATCCTATTCTTTTATCGTGTTAAAGACGGCATATCCTGTACCAGAAATTATGATTTGCGGAAACATGAATGTTTTGTTTTTAATTGCAGAACAGCGCTCAAGAGTCACATCAAATGCTTGATCATGCTCTACCAGAAACAATATGCAAAAGATAATTTCGATGGTTCAGCGATAACGATTTTGATGTGAGGCATAAAAAACGTAAAAGACTTCCCAAAATTTTAAAGACCAAGTACAGCAAATAATATTGGATGAAAAGGATACTTTGAATCAAAAACATTTACCAGACCGTTTAAAATTTATGGAAAAGTTTCAAAAATCTTGAATATGGATGCCACATGAATTGAACGACAGATAGACGGGAGATCCAGAAACCACTTGTAAAATTTTGCTTGAAAGACACGAAAGAAAATCAAATGAAAGATGGATTTGATCCCAAATGGAAAAAATCATTGATTAATCCGAGACAACCAACAACTTCGGCTGCAAGCCAGATCGATTCGGTAGGAAGACAAATTTTGTGCGCCCGGGTGGACCAGAGAAAAGAGGTGTGCCATCAGCTGCTAAAACCAGCATGTCGACGACAAATGCTTCAAATTGAAAAGCATACATTGATCGAAAAATAAACAGATTATACCAGAATATATGAGCGGATAATTTGCATACCGCACCTGACGAATTCACTAGACTTGGCTTCCTCCGACTACTATTTGTTCTCATCTATGGGATGTAAATTGTGACCTGACCCTTCAGTCAGGATAAGAACTTAGCTTCTCGCACCACTCATGTGTGGCGTCACCTACAGTTTAAAGTCAATTCCGAATGAAAGATTATTAAGAAACTGTTCATGGCAATTATATTTTCCCAGATTTTATTTTCTACAAATCTGTGGAGAGCAGATCGCCCAAGAAATATATTTCATATTTCGTTTTATTTGACATGTCTGACGTGGAGCAACAATACTAATGTCAACTGTTTAAAGTAAGAAAAAAATGTGTAAATATGTTATCGAGCCTTTACCTCAAACCTACCCTATGCTTTGTCAATTTTAAAATATTGAAATATCACTCGATAAGTTTATGGACATCTAAAGTAATTCATAAAGTTAATTTCGTAGTCATTCATAGTCAAGAGCGCACTGTGTTAGTCTGTTAATGTGAGATTGGTGGATTCTATTCACACCAGAGACAATTTCATCGACCATACGATCTTAGTTATTATATGCTCGTAACAATTGAACATAATTTGTAATAAAATTGCTCTATTAACATAAGTCTACTTTTTTTAAGCCAAAATAATAACAATAACCGCACTAGCAATTATAGCATAAAACGCTTGTAAATAACAGCTAATAACACTGTGCGACAAAATACAAAATATTAAATACACCCGAGTGACTACCTAGTCTAAAATGTTCAGTTAGTTGAGTAGAACTCAAAAATATTTTATTTTGTATTTCTCGAACCCTCCAAACTTGTTTTATTTGACAAAAACGATTTTTTTTTAATCTTTTCACACAAAATTATTGATTACCCAAATATGCTGAAACTTATTTTAAAAATCTAAAGTCTTATTGAAAGGGGAGAAATTAGCCTTTCAAACGATATACATAAACATTTTGTTCAAATTTAAGAATCGTCAAAAACAAAACAGCAACGAATACGCCTCGAAACAAATTTCAGAAAATAAGGATGGCAATGAAAATGATTCAACAAGACAAGTCACATTCTTGGAGTTACCAATGGATTATCATAAGCAGGGTATCTAACCTTCACTCAAAAACTTCTGTTGGTGGTAACTTTATGTTTTGGTTTTTGTTTTTAATTCTCTGAAGTCAACCTATGATCATATACAACTTCACAATTCTACATAGGTAAACTTTACACATTCATCGGGAACTATCTTTATAAAACAAATCGGAAACCAGCCAACAACCCAACAACCTTTACATTTTTGGTCTCGTGTATGGAATTAGTAAAATAATAACGGTTATCATCTAATTTGATGTAAAAGTATTCGTCCTTTTTATTGTAAATTCTTATATTCTAAAATTATTGTTTTAATGTTGAACACTTTTTAATTCTAAATTCATTCATACTTTTCTGGGTCTTATTAGCATCTGAGCAGACTTCAGTGAATATTTGTAACCATGAAATGTACCCTAATTAATGCCACGACGTCTGTGGAAGAAATCGTCATTAAATTTTGTTGGATCTTGATAGTATTTGCCATTTAAATTGCTAAAACAAAATAAGAAACAGACAATAATAATTATAAAAAGAAAAATTAAATAATTTATTAACTGACCTATAAAAACAATTTAAATATCTCCAAGCACCATTTATACCTACAGCACAATTTCCATCATCAGTATCATTATCACGATCTTTTGTGGTAAAATTATAACCCACATGCTGACTAAATGAATCCCCAGCATCGCCCACATACGATCCTACTTTAATAAGTTTGTAATTTTCAGTTTCATTCCCTATTTGGAAATCGTCATATTTGGCGTATTTAAGGACATTTTCGAAATCCTGCAACTGGATCAACAATTCCACAGGCTTTAAAGACAACGTTAAGGCGTGCAATTTATCAAGCCCTATAAAGAATTCACCGTCAGTATTACCGAAACCGTCTTTATAGTCAGACCATTCGCGGTAAAAGTCCACCGCGCCGTCAATACGTCGTTGAATAACCGTCCAACCGCCACCGTCTATACTGTTATCACAAGCGACGTAAAATGGTGCAGGTCCATACAGATGATTCTTAATGAGGCACTTATTTATTACACAGTAATTGGCATTGACATCCGCACAACTGGTGGGATATGATTGATTGCTGCTTAAAAGTAATTGAACAAATGTTTGAAATGAAGACATTGCATTTGAGAGTAATTTATGAATTTTAAAAGCTTGGAAAAATTTAAAAGCTTGGAAATGGATATTCAATATCTGTCAATGCTTTTGATGAATTCTTGCTTGTTTTTTCGCTTTAATCTGAATTATATTAAAAATATATTTTGTTTCTCTTACTTACGCCATAAGGCCGTGATGCTTCCCCTTCAAATATTTGTCAGTGGCATCTGGAATATTGAAGAAAAATGTTGTAAAATGGGATTGAAGTTGAATAATTTTAAAAATAATTCTTACCTAAGTGTTGCTGACATTGCTTTTAGATACTGAATTATTGCCAATAATCATAAGCTTCTCGTTTATTTGCTGAAACAAATCGAATTTATCGGATATTGTTGTCTTCAAGACCTGGGTATGACCTTCCAAATTCATTTCTTTCAATAGATTTTGAATCCTATTCTGATTGCTAATAATCTCTCCTGAGATATTCTTTGGCATTAAATTGCTTTCTATGTCGGTTATCTTTGCATCGATTTTCTGTAATGAAATCATTTTGTCGGAAATTGTATTCTTCAAGGTCTGAGTATGACCTTCCAAATCAATTTTTTTGCAAAGTTCTTGCGTATCATTTTGCTTATTTCGAATTTTCGCCAACATATTATCATGCTCTTTTAGTTTTTCTCTAATCTCAGTCATAACTAAGATTTTATCATTGACAGGTGGTGTGTCTAATGGAACATGGTGTTCAGTTTCCTGTTTTTCCAACAATTTTGCTCCAATTCCTTTTATTTGTAAAGACAATTCAATCATTTTGTTAAACAGTTCCATTTTTTGCCGTAGTTGAGTCTCATGATTGATTTTCGCTTGTAGATTCAGTCGTTCGAGTTGAGCTTCGAGGCGTGTATAATCGCACGAATGAATCTCTTCACAGATATCATAATTAATGGACTACATTGATGCAGAAACATATATAATATTTTTTATTTAATTCTCTTTTTTAAAATCAACAACAGAAAATACTTACTTTTGTTTCTCCCACTGCAAAACACTGCACACTCCAAATGCACAGCGAATATAAAAGCTCTAAACAGTATTTCATGTTTGCGATGAAAGTCTTGTATTGATGAGCATCGTTAATAAGCGTTTCTTTTTATATAATACTGAAGACACAGCGATAAGTAGAAAATACTGAAATGTTATGCTAAAAATAAACCATTGATATAATTTGCACATTGCGCCTGGTGCATTAATGTTTCATCAGCTTTGTTCTTTAATTACTGACAACAAATGCATGTATACAGTTGGCGCATAAAGTATGCACCCATTGTTAATTTTTTCTTATTTTAATTGCTATTATTATAGCCTACAGGTCTGAAATAAAATGTTTAGATTTCAACCATAAAGTTTTCATTTCAATATTTACTTATTTCTTATTTCAGTCCTTATCGTTTTATTAATTAATTGAAAGCTTCAGATAATGAGGCGACAGACATTGCTAAGAATTTGAAATCAAAACTATTTTAGCTTCAAACGTTATAATATTCCTGAGAAATATCTGAACAACTGATTATTTTTTTTTTTTCCTTAATACTATGATACGTGATAATCCAACACCCCAAATATTTAATAATTTCCTATCAATCATTGGATATTAACTCTAACAGTGATTACTTCAGATGTAATGCGGACACAATACAGACAAAAATAATTTGCGAAGTATACCACATAAAGTGACTAAAATGTTGACAACACTTTTCCTAGAAAACGAAAATTGACAACGATTGTCAAGAATACACACTTCAAGTATTAATTTTTTTTTCAGAAAATATACGGAACAAAAATTTATATTATAAAGTTAAAAACGAAATTGTTCAACAACTTATTGATTTTTTATTGAAGTATTGAAACAATTTTAATTATTTCAGGCGTAGTTTTAAAGTCTTGTAGGATTAACTCTAATACATTCAGTTTAATACTTACAATACTTTAATAAACTATTTATCCGAGTTTAATTAAACTAAGATTCTATCACAAACGAACGGTGCATATACCTGGTAAGAATGAGCATTTACTTCATGAGCCAACTGTATGCATATAAAATGCAAGAAACAAACAATTGTTTAAACATCCGTTTCAACGTCGGCGACAATCTTGAAAAATACCACAAAGGTTAACGGAATCACTACCTTACTAAGGCGAACATACTTTGAAAAATTTTAAATTTTGTTCACAGCAGCACTAACAATACAAAACAAAAAATTTTTAATATAAATGAGGCTCCCTCCTATCGCTGACAAATAATTTCTTCTTTCACATATTAAGTGTAATAAGAATGGAAATATATTTCGGCATTTAATAGATTAAAAAATATTGTACGTATGTTGGTATGTATGTATATGTGTGGTCTAGTGTTATATACATATGTATACTTTTTTATTCTGTTCCATTCAAAATCATTCTGAGCTGAAAATTTTTATTATCAGTTTAAATCACATATTCAGACGGACAAAACGTCACTGTAGTCATCCATGTGAGGTCTTTATGTTATCAAAAATAAGTTTTTCGTTTTTATAAACAACTTTGAATAACAGGTTTGCTTGAACACAACCATTAAAAATTATCCCAGTGATTCATTTGGAAACCAAAGCAAATAAAAATCCTCCTAAAACTGCTAGGTGCACAAGCCTTTAAAAATGAAACTTAATTTTTAAACCAAAAAGTGGTTTCACACCTTAAGTGATGGAAAAATTTTAATATTATTTAGAAAAATTCAAAAAATCAGGTCAGTGTCAAATATTTAGCCCAACACAGAATATTTAAACGTTGAATATGTACATTCAGCAAGCATTGAAACATTTTCGACACGGCTACATGCTATGAGAGTACCATTTCGTAAAATCATACGTATTTTCCACGAATTAAAATAAAAATTTATTCTTAAAAGAATATTCAAAATTCATAGAAAAAAACTTTTTAAAATAAATTTTCTATAGAGGCTTAAGGGTTAATGGCTCTGAAGAGATACTGATATATGAAAAGAAACAATGTGACTTTCATTCTATTATCAGCTGCGGGAATTTATTTTCACAAAAACAGAAAAAAAATTATGGAACAATTAAAACACAATTCTATTTTAAAAAACAAAACACATTACAAGTTAAAAGTGTTAATACAGTGGTGGCAGAACTTATAGGAACGGATAATTTATGAAGTTTGTTTACAATTAAATGCAATGAAATGAAACAATAGCTCAGTTCACAATCCTGAGTATTCAGATGGTAAATTTATACCATTGTAAATATTTGCCGTTAATTGTGAACGTTTTTTTTTTGTTTAACTTTGCAACACTTATTGGAAACTTCCCAACACACAGCTGAATATCAAAAAAAAAAAAAATATTTCTACTTTATTCCTTAAAAAGTGCAGTTGTGCAAAATAATAAAATATATAAAAATATGCCGAAGGGAAGCCTAAAAGGACAAATAATAGAGTATTTAATAGACGAAGCTGCGGAAGAGATTATATTCAATGGTATGTTCTATGATATTCTTTGCAAAATTTAATTTAAAGACAAATTTTTAATTTAGGTATTGAAAATAATGATGACGCTGTGGAAGAGGTTTTAGATGAGCTGGCAGAAAATTTATCTATTGTGATGGAGTGCCGCCGAGGATTTTTCGGTGTAGTACCTAAGTCGAATAATTGGCACAACAATATTTTAACGACGTTGGATGAAAAGAGATTCCGGCAAATGCTAAGAGTTGACAGGAAAAAAATTTGCGATGTTGTGTGGTTTAATAAGAAATAATATAGAATTTACTAAACAATTTTCTATTGAATTACATCTAGCAATAATACTTTTTCGTCTAGGTTCATCAGGCGAAAGCACATCTTTCAGAAAAATTGCAACTATTTCGGAATAGGTGATGGCGGAACCTTATCAATAATAACAAACACAGTCTTCAAAGCATTTTTACACCTTCAATCGAAATATATTTACTGGACTAAGGAGACTGAACGATCGCAAATAGTAACTGAGACATTTGATGCGCTCCCTTTCTGCATTGGGTATATCGATGGAACAGAGATAAAGTTGGCAGAGGCTCCAATTCAAGATCATACGTCATAATTTTCCAGAAATTATATATATTCTATAAAAGCACAAGTAGTTTGCGATTACAAATTTTATTTTTCTGTTCAGCTGTTCATTTGCTAAAGTATGGCAATTTGTTGGTTAAATATAAACTACGGTTTTGAGTGTGGGATATTTGCCAAACCGTGGTAAGGGTATTTATGTGTATTTTGTTAGTGTATGGTAAAAAAATACCCAACATTTGCAAATGCCATGATGCCAGACCATTTGCCCAAGATTGTGAACTGAGCTAATGTATGCGTTTGAATTAGAACATGATCAAATTATCAACATGAGTTGTAGAAATTATTACTTCGAGAAATAAATAAAATCCTTGAAAGCCAATGTCCGGAAAACCATGAAACTCTATACGATGTTCACTTAATTCCTATAATCTTGTGATAGGTTCCGTGAAGTTGCAATCTTTGAGTACAATTCCCAGAAGATAAGAATTCAATTCTAGATTTCTTGCTTATTTATTGGGTCAAAAAGAATTCAAGTTTACTCAGAAGATATCCTAAAACGTATTAGTTAGGATAATTGAACGTCGATAATTTCGAACGCCTTAAACTATGGTGTTACAGTTCTAGAGCAATATTCGTCATGATTGTCTTGCATAAGTGGCCATAGATATCATCATCAATGGAGAAAGATACTCAATATAATACCCAGATGAAAAGCAGGGTGTAATATACTACTGACATCCAAACAATTACACTAACAGAGATGAGCAGCAAACTTCTAACATTTTCAATGACAAGTCTAACTGTTTCATTATATTCTTTATACAGTTTTGGTAGTCTGCTTTCCTTTTGCGGATAAGCAGTATACACATATTGTTCCATATGAGCCAAACAAATTGATCTTCTTTCCGATAAAACAAACCACGACGTTTCAGGTATTTCAATGCAGGATTTGCTTGGGAACATTTTATATGTGACTATCAGAAATAAATTCAGAACCGAGATGACAACATCCCCAAATAGTTAGTCATCTTATACGTATGGTAATAAGTGTGGGAGACAGTTTGCAGTCAATTGGTTCTATCATTGCAAATTCAAGGATATACCATATAAAATGGATTATACCCTATGGTATCAGCACTAGGACACTATCAAACAGTATCAGAATAAAATAAAATACTTCAGATACGAAGCTAAAATTCTTTACTTTGCACAATTTATGAATCATGGCCCACTTAATCGGAAAAAACCCAACAACAATATCAATAACCGTTTAAAACCTATCGACTTCCTTATGGACACAAACAGGAGGTAAGGCGGCAGAAACTGGTATAATACAGATAAGGGAATTAACAGACACAGCTATTCCTTCACATTCACTACAAGCAAGGATTGTTCACATTTGTAGGTGCTACCGGCTAAAAGTTCACCAGTATAAAATGTTTCCTTCCAGTTTGATATTAAATTATAATGGAAATTCAGTCTAATCTAATAAATGCACGGAACCAGCCGAAAGATTTGGAAACTGGTTTAATGGTAATATTTGTAAATCATATACTGTTTTTATGGTTGTAAAATAACAAAATTGTGTTTTCAACGTATCATTTTCAAGGCAGATTTATGAAAGATTTCTTTTGTGGGCAATATCAGCATCTTCCAAATAAACTGCATACTTTGTTGTATTGTGTAGTATTCAATGGTAAATAAAAATGTAAGAAAATTTTTTGCGTTTTTCTACCTCCCTATTATTTCCCCAACCACTGTATATAATATTTGAGCATATATTTTATTTATTTGGCAAACACCCACACCAGACATATTAATGCAACAATACAAAGATTTTAAATTTTTTGATAATTTTTATTAATTAAAGACACGATCGGACAATTTTATCAACATACATGAAAGAATTACAGCATTAATCATCATAGAAAATTTAGTTTTTATAAAGCTTTTTATAAAATTTGAAATATTATTATGAATAAAGTGGTGTTCATGACATGTACTCATGGTCAGCCACATAATAGAACAGCACATCCTAAATATGAAACTTAGATATCAGTCTGGCATAAGAAGTTTTGGAGAATTTTAACTAGTTTAGTTCTTCTTATAAATTCTAATTTAATTTAAAATTTCTATTTTGTTCAGAAGGAAAGTTTTTCAATTATTTGGTCTTAAAATTAACTCAAAGGAGTAAATTTAATGGTTGTGCCATAAAAGGTACAGTGTACGTGAAAGGGTTTTAATTGAAACATAAATTATAAAACTGATTATCAAAATTCAAAGAAAAATATACAAAAAATCGTCATGTTTTTAATAACATTGGGACACACAGCCACACATATATGTATATAAATATGACAGTAGCGGTTTTGCATTCTACTTGTCTGTATTCACTTTG
The DNA here is from genome assembly GCA_936449025.2 of Sarcophaga subvicina. Classification (NCBI taxonomy): domain Eukaryota; kingdom Metazoa; phylum Arthropoda; class Insecta; order Diptera; family Sarcophagidae; genus Sarcophaga; species Sarcophaga subvicina. The sequence goes on from OW388080.2 coordinate 89,634,378, forward strand.
GGCTGATAATATTCAAAAAATTGCAAAGTGATCACATACGAATATAAAAGACTGAGTATTCTACAGACGTCAAAATTAAAAACAACACAATATTACATACATACATATTGTACACTGGCGTACAACAGATTTCAAATTTATAATCTGTATTTCCATTTCTTATCGCAAGTAGTATAAGAAGAAATTATTTGTCAGCTTTAGGAGCATGATTCATATTAAAATTGTTTTGTTTGATGGGCGATGTTAGTGGCTGAAATTTAAATTCTTCAAAATATTATCGCTTTAATGTAAAAGAGAATGGGTCAACCTTATTTGTGTTAGGAAAGGTTGTGGTTGAGTTGTTGTTTAAACAAATGTTTCCAGTATTTTGTATACATACAGTTGGATTATAAAGTAAATGCTCATTCTTATCTTCCATCAATTTAATACAAGTAATTATGTACAAATACTACAGGCAAATGTATTGAAATTACTCTTCCACTCAATTGCAGAACTGCACTTGAAATGAATTCAAATATTTTCATATCAATGTACATACAAAGTAAATTTTTAAAATCAATTTTATTTTTAACAACATCAGATGGTAAATTGTCATTTCTTAACTCACTTCTTATCACTTCCTATCTCACTTGTGTATAAAATTGCAAGAGGAAAATATAAAACTGAGAACAATTTTAGAAAATAATTCTGATAATGTTAATTCAGATGCAGGAAAATCCGCCCCAAATCAAAATGATATAGTCTTCGAAACGGATGAAGAAGAACTTATCAGGGAAACATACTGGATACTTCAAAAGAACAAAAAGAAAAAGCAAAATAAGAAAAGGAAAGCTGAATCATCACCTGAATGCTCTGGCACTAACATCAAACGGACAGAAGCAGATGTTAACTTACATCAAAAATCAAAAACGCAACGTACGATTGTATCTTTCGAGAGTCGTGGTACACCTCAAGGCAACAACGTTCGAACTGATAAAAATTATAAGGAAAATATAGAATTAAGACCAACTCCAATTGTGGTTTCAAATGTGGACAATTTCCAGGAGTTCCGTAGTTATCTAAGCAGAATAATAAATAATAAGTTCCTGATAAAATTGTTAACCGAGGGATCATACAAGATAAGTACTTTCCATTTAGATGATTATAGGAACATTACAAGGTCATTAAATTCGGAAAAAATTGATTGGTATAGTTTTGAAAACAAACAGACAAGACCAATAAAAGTTAGGATCAAGACCTTACATTATTCGCATACATCTGATACGATTGTTGCCGACTTGCGAGCGCAGGGGCTTAAGGTCATTGAAGCCGTGAATAAATTTCAATGGAAATCAAAAGAATCTCTGAATATGTTCAGAGTATCATTTGAATCCACAGAAGATGTCAAAAAGATATACGGTATAAAGCATATTCTTAATACAATTGTACAAGTGGAACCAGTGAAGCAACAAAGATTAGTTCCACAATGCAGAAATTGTCAATCGTTTGGACATTCGAAAAATTATTGTAATAAACAACCGCGTTGTGTAAAATGTGCTGGAAAACATAGCACCCTTGAATGTAATCGCGAAATTAGTCAACCGAAATGCTCCAATTGCGATGGTCCACACCCGGCAACATATCGGGGTTGCATTGTAGCTAAGGAGCTTCAAAAAAGGCGAAATAATAATTTGAAATCCCGTACAACACCAGGTAAGGGAATGTATGAAAATTTTAATTCAAATCGCTTGATTGATGGTAACGACCAACAAGCAAATAAAAGTAGAGAACCACAAAACTTGAGAGGATTGAACAATCCATTTAAACAAACTGGTCAACAGAACAAAGCAGATCAACATTTATCTTATGCGTCTGTTCTGAAAAATCGAAATAGTGAATCGACAAGTAACGGGGCGTTGTCACAAATTTTAAGTAAATTAAGTAGACAGGAAGAGTTTTCCAAAATTATAGAATATCGTTTAAATGTTCTGGAACAGATAACGCAACAAGATTGAAACTTTAATGGAGTTAAAAATTATGTTATGGAATTCTAATGGCCTAATGAAGACCAAAGAGAGCTAGAAATAGTTCTGAATAATGAAAAAATTGATGTGTGCCTTATCTCCGAAACCCATTTTACTAGAGATTCTTTTATAAGATTCAGAAATTATGAAGTATATCACACAATTCATCCCCAAAATACAGCTAGAGGAGGAAGTGCGGTTATAATAAGGAAAAACATAAAACATTACGAAGAAGAAAAACTAAGTACTGAAGAATTTTAAGCAACCACAGTTTGATTAACAACAAACTCACAGAAACTGCTGATAACATCGGTATACAGCCCTCCGCGTCACTCAATAAAGTCAATTGATTATAAAAATCTTATAGCAAAACATGATTCGAGGAAATTAACTATATAAGGCAATTTTGGAAACCGGATGTGAAGTTGTGTCAACAGGTAAACCAACGTATTGGCCAACAGACAGTAGTAAAATACCTGATCTTATAGATTTCTTTATAATAAATAAGATATCAAAGTCGTGTATCAAGTTGGAAAATGGATTTAATCTTTATTCTGACCATTCGCCGATATATATGACTGTTTGTGAAAAAGCTATCTATAGGACAAAATCTCCTTTTTTGGCGAATAAATTTACAGATTGGCAATATTTTCAGACTGTGCTGCAAAATTCAAACAAACCCCCTAATGAACCAGAAACAATTGACGAAATTGAGGAAGACGTTGAGCTTGTTACAAACCTAATTCAAAGTACTGCTTGGGAAAGCACTCCAAACACTCCTGATAAACAACAGGTTGTTTCATACCCTGCTTATATAAGGGAGATGATAAGAAATAAAAGAAGGTTGAGAAAGATATGGCAACGATCTAGATTTCCAGCTGACAAGGCAAGGCTTAATAGAATGACACATGAACTTAGCTTAGAAATCAAAAAGTATAAGAACTCACGTTTCAATAACTATATACAAGGGTTGAGTAATGAAAAAACATCAGACTACTCATTGTGGAAATCAACAAAAAACTTAAAAAGACCCATAACACAAATTCATCCCATTCACATGCCAGACGGAAATTGGGCCAGAACAGATAGCCAAAAGGCAGAATTGTTTTCGAACCATCTTGCTGGTGTGTTCTCCCTTGATACTGATCCACCATCTATTACGCAGGAAGACAGTAGTCTTGATGATGATGGTCGAAATGATTACACAATTCCTGAAGTAACACCAATTGAAGTTTTTAAACAAATCCATTTTAATTTGAAATTAAAGAAATGTCCTGGGTTCGACTTAATAACAACTGGAGTTCTCAGACATCTTCCAAATAACATAATTCTAAAACTAACACAAATTTTCAATGCTTCATTTAGACTGCCAAAACCTGGAAAACCTCCAACTGAAGTTAAATCATATAGACTTATCTCGCTTCTGCCCATATTATCGAAATTATATGAGAAAATATTACAAGTTCGCATTAAACAGATAATTGAACAAAGAAACTTAGTTCCTAAGCATCAATTTGGTTTTAGAAATGCACATTCAAAAATTGACCAAGTTCACCGCATTACTGATGTAATAGAAAGAGCTTTAGAGGAAAAAAATGTTTGTACCGCTGTATTCTTGGACGTTTCACAAGCATTCGACAAAGTCAGTCACAAGGGTTTACTCACGAAACTAAACACGCTATTGCCAAGGGCGTACTGTACTTTATTTAAATCGTACCTGAAGGATAGGTTGTTTCGCGTTAAGTATGATGACGAATATTCCCAATTAAGGGAAATACAAGCAGGAGTACCTCAAGAAAGCATTCTGGGTCCACTTTTGTATGTCTTATACACTAGTGATATACCAGAAGTTGCTGGAACGACTATGGCTACATTTGCCGATGACACGGCTATTTTGTCAGTTGCCAGAACTGAAAATGAGGCGAAACATAAGTTACAAAACGCACTTACCTCGGTCTTAGAATGGACTAGAAAATGGCGCATAAAATTAAACAGTTCTAAGTCAACACATATTGCCTTTACAAATAAGTCAACTTTAGGTACCCCTATATTCATGGACGGTATACAAATACCGTATTCAAATTCGACAAAATATCTTGGTATGACACTGGATGCGAAGTTACCTTGGAATGAGCATGTTAAAATTAAAATTATGGAACTACAACTAAAATGGAAGAAGCTAAACTGGTTAATCGGGAGGAAATCCAAACTGTCTATTGAAAATAAATTGTTAATATATAATCAAATATTAAAACCTATATGGACTTATGGAGCACAATTGTGGGGATGCACAAGCGAGCAAAATATAACTATTATTCAACGTTTTCAGAACAAAGTACTCAGATGCATCGTAAACGCACCATGGTATATACGCACAAGTGATTTACATCGTGACCTTGGTGTAAATACTGTTAAAAAAGAGATTGAAAACATTGCAACAAAACATAACATCCGACTCAGAGACCACGTCAATTCAGAAGCATCATCTCTTGCTGATCCCATTGGTTTGGAACGCAGACTTAAAAGAAGGAAGCCATCCGACCTAATTAGAAGCTCTCTTTTGGCTTGATGACGTAATGTCATCATAAATATATATTAAATTAAAGTTTGTGTTTATTAAATTTGTATTTAATAATAATTTAAATGTATTTAAATGTTGGAAGTAAATTACTTGTTAGTTATAATAACTAGTTGTAATAATTAATACATGAGAATTTAAAGAGAAAAAAAAAACTTCTTATTTTTCTTCTTTTAGCGTTTTGACGTGTTTAGCGTTTGTTATGTAGCAATGAACTCCTTTCATTACTTGCTTTATTGTGTTATCTTTTACAATTTTACTGGACGTTCTCCTCTTCAAAATAATATATTTATTTATTTTTTTAAATTCTTTTCTTTTTTTCAAATATTTTCTTTACAATTATTCAAATTCTTTCAATCTGGTTTATCTGGTTACATGCTACACTTCAATAGTCTTTCTTATATGTTATTCGGAAGCAATGGCTAGATTTCGACAGAGAAATGCTTCCTACTGCATAGAAAATTGTTTACCCTTTTAAAAATGCTTTTAGCACACTTCGTTTGATTTTCCCGATATGGAACTTATCATCATCCTCAGCATTGAATTCTTGTTCACAAAGCTGTGAGATGTAATTCAAACCATATGTTCCTCATCCATTAAAGAAATTTAATTCTCCTCAGTTCCTGGGACAAAACAATTGTTGGGTCTTAATATTGGGCTACTTTTGTGCAAACCATCTCAGTTTGTTTTGATAATTCCCTTTTAGAGAAATCCAAGTTTGCTCTCAATCATCCAAAACACTTTTTATCTTTCCGAAACTTGTGAGACAGTGCTTATGTTAATACCCGGGATTTTAGCTTTTGTTCTCCGAAAACGAAGCCCATTTTCATTGCAAACTTTAATAATTTTCTTACGCGAGTCTTCTTCGGCACCCATTTTCAGAAAAAAGTAAAAAAATACAGATGCAGGTTATAACAAAGGCACACTAGCGGAAGACAAAAGCAAGATTTTGTAATGTGAACTCCTTGCATTTGAACAAGAATCCTTTTAGCATTCCTCGTAATCACCTGTGAACAAATATTTGCAGAAGACACATGCATTTGTTACATATGAGATGAAAACATGGAGCTTAACTTTAAGTTGGATTTCCATGCCATCCATGGCTTTCGTAAAACATTCTATGTATATGCATGAGTAGCCAGCGTTGAATAAATGATCTACTGATAGCAAAGCTATACATGTTTGAATTTGACATTCTTGACACTGAAGCTAGAAGGCTATCGTTAGTATTGATGATCATACGGAGCAGCTACAAAATGTTTTCAATCACATTCATTAGAGCTTCTTGCGTTGGTTTTCCGTAGATTTTTTTAAGAATAAATTTCTTTAAACACGTCAAAAACAAAAAAACGTTTTATTGCCACAGATAAGCGATTTAAAGAAATCACACAACAAGAAATGTAAAACGACTGCAGCAGGTGATCATACCGATCAGTAAAATGTAGTCATGATTCTCAAATAAAAATCTGTACTGCACTACGAGGAGTAGTAATTTTGTTTACATTTATCAGCAGACATGACTTTTTGCACAAATTACAAATGACGATGGTATTCTATTTGGCATCATTTACGTCCACGAATGATAAAAACTCAATTTGTTACATAATATTCTTGTGCTATTTCTCCTGAAATATTTTATTCAGAAATAAGTTATAAAACTAGATGTGTCAACTGCTTATTTTTTACAGTAAGTAGAACTTTATAAAACTCATTACAGAATATCTAAATATTTATCAAATAATTAGACATAACAACCACAAAGCTTTTCATTAGCAGTAGAAAATATTAAACAAACTGCATAATGCCATTGAACGACTGAAATAGGTGAAGGTGAAGTAGGAAATCTGTTCGTAGTAACTATTTTAGTAAATCTTGTGTAAATGTCTTAGCTCCTTTAATAGAGCTGGCTGCACAGTGCTTTTTATATTTATTAAACCCTTTACTAATTCAATGGTTAAAGGGGCTTATAATTCGCTTACTGTATTGCATCTTTTAGTGAATATGCAAGATGAATTGGCACCTGCTATACAACCTTATAATTCATTATGATTACGCTAACAATTTGGATTATTTAACTGCAAATTTATGGCATCGCATATGAAGATACTGGAGCCTTTCTAAGTTATTACAAAAAAATCATTTCATGTGACTTTAGAAAAACCGAATAAGGATTGGGTGTTAGGGGTTACTAAAAATATTACTGAAACTTGTTCAGGTTACATGATCCTGCCAACATTGATAGAGTTAGTGGCAGAGGCAGTTGCCACAAACATACATTCCTTCCGCTTTAAGATCTCTGTGGATATTTTATGTTTTATTACTTATTCACAACAAAAATGAATTGGGGCAGAGGACGAAGCCCCATCATTAATTTATTGATTGTGAATGGAAGTGTTACAGCTGAAGTTAAAAATTAGTTGCATTTCTTATGAAATCAATTTGTTTTTAACTGTTGTAACAGAGCGAATTCACGCCATGTTTTAATTCACGATTTAGTTTTTAATTTTTGGAAATATTGAATATAATCGGAGTAAATAATAAGAGATTGTAAGATTACAAAAGAATAATAACTAAAATCAATAGATTATTAGGGAACTAATCAATAATAATCAGAGCAGATAAGCAGATTATTATCACCCACTCTGTCTCTAGTCCTGGTATTTGCTTATTAAATTTCTGTGAAGAATTTAAACAAAAAAACATAAACATTGAGAACATTTGAAACAATTAAATTAACACACATTTCTACTGATGACGACGGGTACTTTTTAAATTTGTTTTGATTCCTTCCAGACTAAATTGCGATTTGTTCACTGACAATAGACTTCAGAAAGCATTTTCAGTAAATTAAAAAAAAAAAAAGAATTCATGCTGAATCCTTTAAGAATAAATCGCATCGACAACAAAATTGTCATCTGACAAGAGCAGCTGTATTCTTCTATTTAATTCTCAAAATAATTCAATTTCTGTTGTTCTTGTTTTTATTCCATTTTATTTTAAAACTAAGATTTGATCCTGACCACTCAAAGCTTCCAAATAAAATTTTTCTTTTAACTGAGATCGGCCCTAATCAGGGGACTATACCTAACCATCTGACGATAATTACTTCTAAATTTAGACTTAGGATCGAAAACAATTCCAATTTGTCACTGAGAAAATGATTTTATAAGTCGACTGCAACCTACCAGCAACATTTTAAGTAAAATACAACATCACTACGTATATTTCTTTACTGTTTATACTTCAGCATTATTTTCTTATCGCATCTTCATTTTCAACACTGTATTAAACACTTTTAAATCACAGCAAACTTTCAATTCATTGCCAGTTGATTTTAACCTTTTAATAGAATTGCACTTAAAAGAATTGTGACAAAACCAGTTTGAAGAGATGAAAATGAAATTTTACAAACTAACATTTTTGTTATTGTGTATGTGGTACTATGCACAGGCTGCGATCAAAGTAAGTACTTTACATAATTCAGTATTAAAATCAGAATCAGTTCGTATATTCGTTATAAACGCAGCCAAATAGTGATAATATTTCGGGCGTAATTGATTCATTTGACTACACACGATTTGATAATCAATTAATAAAATTACAAAATGGAAGCGATATACTACAAAATAGTATATCGAATATTCAAAAGGACCTAGACAGGCTTAGTGTCTTGGAACGAAATATTAAAAGTCTGTCACAACAAATGAAAACAATACAAGAGACGCTGCTACACAATAGTAGACCAAAAGCTGAAGATTTAAAAGATTTTATAAGAAAAGAAATTCAAATGCAAACTGCAATGGTCTCGCCTGTCGATGATAAAATCATCTTAATCACCGACATGAGAGAAACATTAAATAAACACAATCAAATACTGGATGCGATTATAAGAAATCAAAACGATTCCCAAATGCTTTTGAGGGAAATCAATTTAGACAAGCACATTCAAACCTTAACAAAAACAATTTCGTGTAAGTTAGCCATCATGCCTCTAATAGACGGCAAGTTAAGCAAAATTGAAGACAATATTGATGGGAAAACAGGTGAGAATTGTTTTTCAAATTATTTCAGAAAGGTTTTTCATAATTATTTTTGATTTTTTAGATCCTACTAAAATATGCCTTATGGACGAAAACAATAAAATCATAGCTTGGTAAGTGTCAATATCTTTTGCTCTTTTAACACAACTAAGATAGGCTAAAGTAGTAGTGATAGGCTTTGGTGTGACTTCTTTTTGTTCCATAATATTGTAGAAATCGTAATGTGAAATACATTTCCTTAAGTTATGTTTATCGAATAACAACATAAAAAAGTGAATGTCAGCGGAAATCATACAGTGAGGAGGGAGCAAATATATTGCTTTAGTTGCTAAAAATCTGAATTTATTGTTCGTTTTTATTTCTTCTTCCAGTACAACTTCAAAATTTCTGTTGTCTCAGTTATTTAAAGATTCTTTTCATCTCTCGATAGGACTAAAGCTAGCTCAAATCGAGCCGGTATCTTTTGAAACAATATGTAATTAATTTTTAATTGTTTACGAAGAATTGTTTGAGTCAGTATATCGCGCACAGCTACAATCAATAATTTAATATTAAGTGATATTACAAGAAGAAGCAGAAATAAGAAGCAGAAATAATTTCCTTCAAATGGGACTCTTATTACACTCATACTACAAACACAACAAAAGCAGCACAACAAATGTAGAAATCTCTCATGACTAGAATATGTACATGGTTGTATATGGAAGTGATTATTTTAAAGGCAGCGCGACAACAAGCAAAGATTCTGCTGCTTTGCTTATAGGCAAACTCCAATTGGTATTCGCAGCAATGAGAGAATTACTCCTCACAGCGAGAAGATTTGATGCATGAAATAGAGGTTTTGAAAAACGCGATGCATGAAATACGATGTGAAAAAGCGTTTTTATGGCACAACTGATAATGAATTAAAGAACTGTGTTTTATTTGCTTTGCTTATGCTTTGCTGCCGCTGTCTGATCTTGGGTTGGAATTGCAAAATTGTTGTGCTTGGTGCGTTGAGTTTATTGTATACTAGCTGTGTTCCCTGCTCGTGTTGCTGCGCCACCAACTAAAATAAATTTGAAGAATGTCCAATTAATTTTGAATCATATTATTGATTTTGTTTCCTATTGTCCTGATGATTGAGATGAACGGGCCTGAGTAGTACGCATTCCATCAGTTTCGTATCTCACGTCTCGTTGTTCAAGTGGTTCAAGCGAACGGTTTTCAGCGGCATGTACTCGAAGATTTTCCAGTCTCCATGTTACTGAAGCTCGCAATGCTCTTTTCTACCGTGCTCGAGGTGTAGGTCGACCAATTGCTTGCCGCTTTGGAGGCATAATGACACGGGAACGACGTGAAAAATTTGTTAAATTTATTAGAATCTCAATGTACCCAATCCAATTGAACCCAACAGCATTTTTAAAAATTTCCCAAAATTAAAATATTTAAAATTTTACGGGAATGTGTTATACTTAATGTTATTAAAATCATAAATGATAAATGCTAAAACGTCTGGTATTCGTCTGATCAACACGTGATCAAATGCATAGTTTACGATTTAACTCGTTTTAAATAATTCTTAGTGGTGTCATCTATCGGAAATAAATCGCACCAAATTATAAACCGGCGGCTCATGCGCAACAATTTTGCTAAAGTTCATAACATGATCAAATGCACAGTTTACGATTTAAATCATTTTTAGTAATTTTCAGTGGCGCCACCTGTCGGAAATTGGTCGTACCAACTTAGAAACCTTCCTTGGCTCATGCGCAACAAATTTGCTGAAGATCATAGCATGATCAAATGTATAGTTTATGATTCTATTAATTACATACAAATAAACCTTTATTTTTATATATGTAGATTGCACATCATCATTATAGTTCTGAACAAATGGCTTCTTTTTGACTCCTATCAATTTAAGAATTTAACCCTTCATTGCATGATTTTTTATTTTTTCGTGAAATAAATTACACTGATATAATTCAGGCTCTATATTAAGGAAAAAGTATTAAAAAAATATTTAGTTCAAGTAATTAGCAGAAAATTGGTAAAAACTCATATGAAGGAAATTTCCATCAACATGCAAATCTACATGTTTAGCTCAGTACAAAGAAGACACAAAATAGAATATAGCTTTTTATATTATTTTTATTCCACATGATAATTGAAAAAACAATTATTGTTCTTATTGAGGCATAAATTTACTCCACATTTGCTACAAAATATTGTCGAATAGCATTTGCAATTTGGATATTTACATCTGAGTGATCCTCGTACTTTTGGCCAATGTTCAAAACCATCTTTTCTAATATCTTTTGGGGGTGCAGGAGTTGTAGAACCTCTTTTTCTCTTTGAACACAGTTCTTGCTCAATTGAACTGCTTGGACGCCCGCGCTTGGAATTCGTCCCTTTATTGCATAAAATACAGGCCAACTCATTTCTAAATTGACTCAAAGTTAGTATATCCTTTTGAGGAAAATTTCTTTCCCCAGAATTTTTTTTTTATAAATTATCCAAGAATTTATAACTGCAAGATCAAATAAATGAAAAAAAATTCGCAAGTACCACTTTTTTGACCTTAATGTAATGTGGTTTCTTCCCAGAAAGCTGTCCATAAGATCTACGCCTCCCATGTGTTTATTGTATTCTTGGACAAAAAATGGACAGGTTATGATAATTTTTCCTTTTTTGATTTTATCAAATCTAGTAGCTTGAGATAAAGGCAATGCTCCTGCATAAGTGGATAAGAAAGTTACTAACTTATTATCCTTCCAAGCAACGCAACTTATATCTGTACCGTTGTAGGTAGATATTCAGTATAATTAGGATTGCTTTGAAACATGTATAAGTTTGTTTGTATTAAATTCATTAAATCCTTTGTAAAGAAGTGTTCAAAGCACTGATAAGGCGTCTCCAGTTGTGAAACTTGGCCTAAGTCAGAGGAGTTGTCCAAGAAAGAAGTAATATTTTCATCATATACCATATTCTTTTTTTTCACACCAATTGTCTTTTGTCAAACGAAAAGATTGAATAATTTCTAACTTCAGCTGTTCGAGAGGATTCCAGATCATCTAGAGCATCGTCTTCTTCGACTTCGTCCTCTACATTATCCTGGATATTTTCCTCTTGCAACACTTTTGCAATTTCAACAGCGTATTGGTCCTCTTCATCAGAATTTTCAACATCAAGACCAAGCAAACCGTCTTCAACCTGAGCCAAAAACGTTTCAATATTTAAATATTTCTAAAAAAAACAGTATTTTGTAGTTTATAACAAATAAGTTTTTGCAATACATTATAAATGCAGCTAGTGCATAATGATGTAAATTTCCATCATATAGTTTTTTGAAATAATAATAGGTATTTAAAAAAAAATATTAATAATGTTACTAAAACATTTAGAACTAACCTTTTTTCCACTCATTTTTGATTTTTATTTTAAAAAATTTCGTCCGACCTTCTTTAAAAAACACCAAAAGTACTTAAGTTTTTGCACACTTCACCAAATAGCAGTGGCATAAAACAAAACCAACGTATTTGTGGAGAATTCCCTTTTTTTTACTTAACAATACAATTCAGTGTGTGAACTACTAATGTGAGATGTAGCCAACATCAATAAATTTTTACCACACTGTTTCCATTCTTTTTTTTTCTTGAAAAAACGTTATGATGGAAATTTCCATCACGATGCAATGAAGGGTTAAGATTCAATTTGTGGTTTATTTGTTATCGAATAATATTTCTTGCTTGTTGTGTGTAGTAAGGCTTCCAAGTCCAATGAAAATCTCCTTTAATAGTTTTTTTTTAACAATAAAATAAAAAATTTAATTTTAATTTGGTTTAAAAAAACACTCCAGAAGAAGGGTTATAAAACGGTTTGTTTGCATTTACATTTACACGTTTAATGCTTCTCTTACTACGTCCGTTGAAGTACGTTGCATTTTACTTACATCAAAGTGTGGTTAACCAAAGCAACTTTAGTGAAATCAAAGGGGAAGAACAGAGCTGGTAGTATTTTAAAATACAAGAAAGAACGATCAATTTGGAATCAAAGTAAAAAATGCAACGCTTAACTAGAACCTCTGTAACTACTGGTGATGAAAAGTAAATATTTCGGAAGAAATTTCTAGAAGTTTAACAATTAAATATTTTCAGAATTTTTAAATAGATTTCAATAAGACCACTCAACGTCTAGTATGGCGATTTTTTTAAAACTGTAGGGTATGCCCATCGCAAACAAAAGCATGGTCTATAGTTGCTAGAGTTCTGGTGATGATTTTATATTATTATCCCAATTTAAGGAAAATAATGAGGATAAAGTGGCTAAAAGGTTCACAGAATTAATTCAAAAATCGTTTGACTTCAATGTGTATAAACGATTTATTCCCAAATAAATATTTGATTAAAAGAAACAAACTGATATACAATCATAATACTTCATATTATTTTGTCAATGAAATACGGCGTACAATTTCCTCTGAATGAATTGTATTTTACACTTGTAATTCAAATATTTAATTTTTCCATAAATAATGAAATTATGAGCACTGCCGCTATAAAATATCATGAACTTTCTAATAAAACTACTCTAGACTTCTAATTCCATTCATAATAACAAAAAAAAAACTTGAGATTTCTTACGTTCTGTATTTTGAATGAAAAAACTTTACTAAAATCAAACCTTTTCTGTTACTTCTTAAAAACAAAGTCGCCGTAGTCTAGTAGGTAGTGTGTTGGCTTATTAGACGTAAAGCCTGGGTTCGAGCCCCAGGCCAGACATCAAAGACAAAATACAAAACCATTTTTCGGCGACTTCCTCTCAGCAGATTTCTGTCAAAAACTCCTGAGAGTAAAGAAAATTGCCATGAAAAGTTTCTCAAAAATCTGTCGTTCGGAGTCGACTATAAACTGTAGGTCCCACCACTCATGTATACAATTAATACACACAACATAAGTGGGCTGAGAAAATAGGACGTAATCTTGACTGATGTGTTGTAATGATCAATTATGTATATGTATGTATGTCTTAAAAAGAAAAAAGTTCATTGAAAACAGAAAAGAAAGACAGCGAAAAAGACTCGTTTATATATTCAAGAACTCCCCTTCTTTATACCCTTCTACGATTATTTGCAGCACCAGTAAATCATATCCTACTAGTTGTGCAGATTTTGATGCCAGCATTTGTGCAGATAATAAATGTCCCATCATCGACTACCTCTATGGGCCCAAACCATTTTTGGTTGCTTGTAATAACAGTGTAGACGGTGGCGGTTGGACGGTTATTCAACGGCGTATCAATGGTGCGGTGAACTTTTACCGCGAATGGTCAGAGTATAAATCTGGTTTTGGCAATTTGGATGGTGAATTCTTTATAGGATTAGACAAATTGCACGCCCTAACCTCCACTCTGAAACCTGTTGAGTTGTTCATACTGTTAGAGAATTTCGATAACGTGACGAAATACGCCAAGTATAACGATTTCCAAGTGGGTAATGAAGTTGCAAATTACAAACTAATTAAAGTCGGATCATATGTGGGCGATGCTGGGGATTCATTTAGTCAGCATGTGGGTTATAATTTCTCAACAAAAGATCGTGATAATGATACTATGGATGGAAATTGTGCTGTAAGTTCAAATGGTGCTTGGTGGTATTTAAATTGTTATTATAGGTCAGTTAATAAATTATTTTATTTTTGTATTTATAATTATTATTGTCTGTTTCTTATTATTTTTAGCAATTTAAATGCTAAATACTATCAAGATCCAACAAAATTTAATGATGATTTCTTCGCCAAACGTCGTGGCATTAGTTGGGGTACATTTCATGGTTACAAATATTCATTGAAGTCTGTTCAAATGCTAATAAGACCCAGAAAAGTATAAATAAAAATAATAAAAAAAAAATTGTTCAACATTAAAACGATCATGTTAAAATATATAAAAATTGACAATAAAAACAATGAATACTTTTACATCTAATTATATGATAACCGTTATTGTTTTACTGATACCAGGTGTTAACGAAACCAAAAAGTTAAAATCGTGAACTCGAAACGCCAACAGAAGTCTAAAATTTCCGAATACATTGTGGCTGTCTAGCGCATGTTAACATTTTTTCATTTCCTGTTTCACCTTGTCCTTGACTTCATTCACTGTTTGTCTCAGTATTTCAAAATGAGTTCAATGAATTGAATTTTGAAGGGATTTTTATCACAAATTAAGCTTTTAAATTTCTCATCAATTAATTTGAATTTACTAATGTGGCAACTGCCTTTGCCATTAACTCCATTGATGTTGGAGGAAATCATCTATCAACAAATGGACGTAAATGATGTCAAATAGAATACCACCACCGTCACTTGTAATTTGTGCAAAAAGTTATGTCTTCTGATAAATGTAAACAAAATTAGTACTCCTCGTAGTGCAATACAGATTTTTATTTGAGAATCATGGCTACATTTTACCGTCCGGCATGATCACCTGCTGCAGTCGTTTTACATTTCTTGTTGTGTGATCTCTTTAAATCGCTTATCTGTGGCAATAAACCGTTTTTCTGTTATTGCCCTGTTTAGAGATATTTATTCTTAAAAAAGATCTACGGAAAACCAACGCAATAAGCTCTAATGAATGTGATAGAAAACATTATGTAGCTGTAGCCGTATAATCATCAATTCTAACGATAGTGAAACTCAAAGATATTCACTTTTGCTATCAGTAGACCATTTATTCAACGCTGCATTTAAACTGCATTACGAAAGTCATGAATGGCATGGAAATCCAACTTAAAGTTAAGCTCCATGTTTTCATCTCATATGTAACAACTGCATGTGTCCACTGCAAATATTTGTTCACAGGTGATTACGAAGAATGCAAAAATTATTGCTTTTGTGTTCCGCTAGTGTGCCTTCGTTATAAGCTGCATCTGTAATCATGTAACAAAATTAATTTCAAAAATAAATTTTATATAATTTTTACTTTTTTTCTGAAGATGGGTGGCGAATAAGAATCGCGTAAGAAAACGATTAAAGTTTTCAATAGAAATGGGCTTCGTGGCCGAAAAATAACAGACAAATTCGCGGTTGTTAACATAAAAGCTGTCTCATTGCTTTTGGAAACATAACAACAGCAGTTGATTATTAAGAGAAAACATGGAAATAGAAGAGAGAAAAAAGAATTATCAATGCTGAAAATGACAAATTCCATGTCGGAAAAATCAAACAAAGTGTGCTAAAAGCATTTTAAAAAAGATAAACACTTTTCTTATTTAGTAGGAAGCATTTCTCTGTCGGGATCTAGCCATTGCTTTCTAATAACATACATTGATGTGAAAAATAATAAGGACAGTGCCCACCCAAATTTACATTATATTTAAAACCGAATAAAAACTCGAGAATTCTTTCTTGTTTAAAAAACTTTTTTTTCCTTAAACGGTAGAAAAAAAAATTAAAAACAAAATTTTAGCTATTCCTATAATATATTTTGATTTTTTTGTGATTTTGTATGAATGTATGTAGTTTAAGGTGTGAAAAAAATAAGGACACTTTATGAAATCTTAAAGCTATAACTAACCTAAGTAAAACTAAATAGATATTTATACTGAATATTGTTGCATGAAGCCTTAGTACTTTGTTACGGACAACATTAGTACTTTGTTGCGGATCCTTTGTTATCCAGAACAGCAGCACAGCTTCTAAGCATTGAGTCGACCAAATTTTGCATGCAAAGTTATTAAGTTCCAAACATCCTGTATAACATTTTAAAGCTCGTGGCGATTTGTTGGACACTTTCGCCAGATTGCCCTTTTAACTTCGTTCCACAAATTTTCTATTGGGGTCAAATCAGGGGACTGTGCTGGCCATTCTAAAACATTAATTTTTTGTCCTGGTACCACATCTTTGTCTACTTTGCCTTATGCTTTGGGTCATTATCCTGCTGTAAGACCCATTTGAGAGGCATATCTTTATAGGCATACGGCAACATTGTATTTTTCAAAATTTCGGTGTAATCAGCCGATTTCATTACATTCTGCATACGATAAAGAGGACCCACACCAAAATAAGAGAATGACACCCATATCATGATGCTACCACCACCCTGTTTTACCATCTTTAAATAATATTTTAGATTGAATTCCTGATGGATAGGTCTTCTTACATTGTAAGATGTCGTTTAAACAAGAAAGAATTTTCGAGTTTTTATTCGGTTTTAAATATAATGTTAGTTTGGGTGGGAACTGTCCTTATTATTTTTCACATTACTGTATAAGAAAGACTATTGAAGTGTAGCATGTAACCAGATAAACTAGATTGAAGGAATTTGCATAATTGTAAAGAAAATATTTGAAAAAAGAAAAGAATTAAAAAAATAAAAAAATTATTTTGAATTGGAGAACGTCCAGTAAAATTGTGAAAGATAATACAATAAAGCACGCAATGAAAGGAGTAATAGGAAAGTCAAATAATTTTGTTGGAAGTTTTAAAACTGACAGGCAACAATCATTTTAACAATTTTATTATCTAAAGTTGTTCCACGAAGGCTGGGAGTTACATTGACAAACGCTAAAAGTCGAAAAATAAGAAGTGAGTTAAGAAGTGACAATTTTCCATCTGATGACTGATTGATTTTAAAAAAGAAAATATTTGAATTCATTTCAAGTACAGTTCTACAATTGAGTGGAAGAGTAATTTCAATATATTTGTCTGTAGTATTTGTGCATAATTGCTTGTATTAAATTTATGGAAGATAAGAATGAGCATTTAGTTTATAAGCCAACTGTATGTATACAAAATACTGGAAACATTTGTTTAAACAACAACTCAACCACAACCTTGCCCAACACAAATAAAATTGAGCATTCTCCTGTTCATTAAAGCGATAATATTTTGAAGAATTTGAAGTTCAGCCACTAATATCGCTCATCAAACCAAACAATTTTATTATGAATCATGCGCCTCAAGCAATAATATACTTCCTATACTACTTGAGATAAGAAATGGAAATGCACTTCGGCCTCAAATACAGATTATATATTTGAAATCTGTTATATGCCAGTGTATGTACGTAATATTGTGTTATTTTTAATTTTAAATTCTGTAGAATACTCAGTCTTTTGTATTCGCATGTGATCATTTTGCAATTTTATGAATATTATCAACTCCATGCGAATACAGACAAGTTAAACGCAGAAGCACTACCGTCATATACACATACATATATGTGAGTATGTGTGTCCCAATGTTTTTAAAAACACGGCAATTTTTTGTACAAATTTCTTTTAATATTGATAATTAATTTCAAAAATTGTCTAGTATGTAGTGTGGTGGCTTATTAGACGTAAAGCCAGGGTTCGAGCCCCAGGACAGACAGCAAAACAAAATACAAAAAGTATTTCTTCGGCGACTTCTTATCAGCAGATTTCTGGCAAAAACTCTGAAAGTTAATAAGAATTGCCATGAAAAGTTTGTCAAAAATCTGTCCTTCGGAGTCGACTTCAAACTGTAGGTCCCGCCACTCATGTATGAAATTAACACACAATATATAAGTGGTGTGAGAAACTAGGTCGTAATCCTGACTGAAGGGTTGTAATGACCAATTATGTATGTATGTATGTATGTAATCAATTTCATAATTTATGTTTTAAGTAAAACCCTTACACGGACGCTGCTTCTTTTATGGCACAACCATTTAAGGTAATCCTTTGAGTTAATTTTAAGACCAAATAACTGAAAAACTTTACAAAATAGAATTTTTAAATTAAATTCGAATTCATCAGAAGAACTAAACGAGTTAAAATTCTCCAACATCTCTTATGCCACACTGATATTTTAGTTTCATAATTTGGTTTAGCTATTCTATCATGTGGCTGACCATGAATACATGTTATGAATACCCCTTTATTCATAAAAACATTTAAAATTTTATAAAAAGCTTTATAAAAATTAAATTTTCTGTGATGATTAATGGGTTAATACTTTCATGAATGCTGATAAAGCAGTCAGCTCGTTTCTTTAATTAATAAAAATTATCGTAAAATTTAATATTTTTGTATTGTTGCCGTAATAAGTCTGGTATGGGTGTTTGACAATTTTATTTAAAAATAAATAAAAAAATATACTCAAATATTACATACGGTGGTGGAGGAAATAATAGGGAGGTAGAAAATGCTACAAACATTTTCTTAAATTTTTATTTACCATTGAAAAGAACGCAGTACAACGATGTGTTGATTTTATTTGGAAGATGCTGATATTGCTGAAAACACAATCGGGTTACTTTACAGCCATAAAAACAGTATACGATTTACAAGTATTGCCATAAAACCATTTTATTATTTCAATAATTATTTGAAGAGCCCTTCAATTTTCGAATCTCTCGAATGGTTCCGTGAATTTACTAGATTTACTAGATTTCAATGAATTTCCATTAAAATTGAATATCAAACTGCCTGAATTCTATATTTCTGACTTATATTGTAGGGTTGGAAGGAAATATTTTATTCTGGTGAACTTTTAGGTGGCATTCGGTGACGTTAAGCACCGACAAATGTGAACAATTCTTGCTTGTAGTGAATGTGAAGGAAAGCTGTGTCTGTTAATTCCCTTATCTATTACCGTCGGTTTCTATGGCTGTACCCCCTGCTTGTGTTCATAAGGATGTCAATAGTTATTAGCAACCAATTGAGATTGTTGTTGTTTATCCTTTTGCGATTAAGTGGATCATGACTGATGGAATGTGCAAAGTAAAAAATTTTATCTCCCTATATGATGTTCCACAAACTGAAGCATTTTATTTTATTCTGATACTGTTTGATAGTGTCCTAGTGCTGATACCGTAGGGTATTATCCATTTTATATGGTATATCCCTGAATTTGTAATGATAGAACCAATTGACTGCATATTGTCTCCCACATTTATTTCTATACGTATAAGATGCCTTGCTATTTGGGGATGTTGCCAGCTCGATTCTGAATTTAATCGTGATAGTCACTTATAAAGTGTTCCCAAGCAAAACCTGCATTGAAATACCTGAAACGTTGTGGTTTGTTTTATCGGAAAAAAGATCAATTTGTTTGATGTGGAAAAACGTATACATACGGCTTCTCCGCAAAATGAAAATGTTAGAAGTTTGTGGCTCATCTGTGTTAGTGTTAGGATGTCAGTAGTATATTGCACCCTGCTTTTCATCTGGGTCCTATATTGAGTAGCTTTCTTCATTGGTGATGATATCTTTGGCCATTTTTTCAAGACAATCATGACGAATATTGCTTTGGAACGGTAACATCATAGTTTTAGGAGAACATAAAACCTAACGACTACGTTTTAGAACAACTCCTGACTAAATTAGATTTTTTTTTACCCAAAAAAATAAGCAAAAATCTGAAATAAAATTCAAGACATGATATCTTATTTTTTGGAAATTTATTCAATTCAATAATATAATAATAATTCAATATTTCAACTTCAGGGAACCAATCACAAGATTATAGGAATGAATTGAACATCGCATAGAGTTTCATTGTAATATTCGTCAAACACAATATTTTTCTGTTTTCCGGACATTGACTTTCATGGATTTTATTTATTTCTCGAAATAATAATTTCTACAACTCATGTGGACGATTTGATCATGTTCTAATTCAAACGCATACATTGTTTCATTCCATTGCATTTTATTGTAAAAAAAACTTCGTAAATTGTCTGTTCCTATAAGTCCTGCAACCACTGTATTAACACTTTTAATCTGTGATGTGTTTTGTTTTTTAAAGTAGAATTGTTTTAATTGCTCCATAAATTTTTTTTCTAATTTTGTGAAAATAAACTCCCTCAGCTGATAATAGAATGAAAGGCATTTTGTTTCTATCGATATATCAGCACCTCTTCAGTGCCATTGACTCTTAAGCCTCTATAGAAAATTTATTTTAAAAAGTTTTTTGTGAGTTTTGAATATATTTTTTTAAGAATAAATTTTTATTTTAATTCGTGAATAATACGTATGATTTTACGAAATGGCCGAAAATGTTTCAATGATTGCTGAATGTACATATTCAACGTTTTAATATTCTGTGTTGGGCTAAATATTTGACCTCTGACCTGATTTTAAATTTTTTTACAAATTCTTTAAATTTATCCATCACTTGATCTTATTGCTTTAAAACTTATGTTTGTGCACCTAACAATTTTAGGAGGATTTTTATTTGCTTTGTTTTTAATGGTTGTGTTCAAGCAAATCTGTTATTCAAAGATGTTTATAAAAACGAAAAACGTATTTTTGATAACATAAAGACCTCACATGGATGACTACAGTGACGTTGTGTCCGTCTGAATATGTGACTTAAACTGATAATAAAAATTTTCAGCTCAGAATGATTTTGAATGCAACAGTACAATATTTTTTATTTCATAATATATTAAATGCCGAAATAGATTTCCATTCTTATCACACTTATTATGTGAAAGAAGAAATTATTTGTAAGCGATAGGAGGGAGCATCATTTATATTAAAATTTTTTTGTTTTGTTTCGTTAGTGCTGCTGTGAACAAAATTTAAAATTCTTCAAAGTATGTTTGCCTTTGTAATGTAGTGATTCCGTTAACTTTTGTGGTATTTTTCAAGATTGTCGACGACATTGAAACGTATGTTTAAATAATTGATTGTTTCTTGCATTTTATATGTATACATGTATATATTATATGTATATATATACAGTTGGCTCATAAAGTTAATGCTCATTCTTATCTGATATATGCACCGTTATATTGTGATGGAAACTTAGTATAATTAAACTATTGTAAGTATTACACTTAATGTATTGAAGTTACTCCTACAACACCTTAATACTACGCATGAAATAATTTATATTTTTTTTTTCAATACTTCAATAAATAATCAAAAAATTGTTTAAAAATTTTATTTTTAACTTTAGAATTTAAATTTTTGATTCGTATATTTTCTGAAAAAAATTTAATACTTGTAGTGTGAATTCGTGACAATCATTGTCACTTATCGTATTCTAGGAGTAGTGTTGTTAACATTTTAGTGACTTCATGTTGTTTACTTAGCCTACAATGCATAAATCACTTTTAGAGTAAATAGTTTATGATTGATAGGAAGTTAAAATCAATATGGGATATTGGATTATCACGTAACTATTTATTCAAAGAATATTCGGAACCTCGTATTAACAAAAAAATAAAATAATTTGCAGTGCAGATAGTCCCCAAGAATACTACAACGTTTGAAGCTAAAATAGGTTTTTTTTTCAAATTCTTATCAATGTCTGTTGCCTCATTATCTGAAGCTTACAATTAATTAATAAACCGATAAGGACTGAAATAAGAAATAAATAAATGAAATGAAAAATTTTGTGTTGAAATCTAAACATTTTATTTCAGACCTGTCTATAACAATAGCAATTTAAATAAGAAAAAATGAGAGGCTTTTAAAATTATTGAGGTTTTTGTAAGCGTATTTAATTGAAAAAATTAACAATGAATGCATACTTTATGTGCCAACTGTATGCATACATTTGTTATCAGTAATTAAAGAACAAAGCTGATGCAACATTAATGCACCAGGCGCAATATGCAAATGATGTCAATGGTTTATTTTTAGCACAACATTTCAGTATTTTCTTCACATCGCTGTGTCTGCAGAATCCTATAAAAACCAACGTTTTTCAGCGAAGATCATTAATACAAAACTTTCATCGCAAACATGAAATACTGGGTTGAGCTTCTATATTTACTGTGCATTTTGAAAGCACAATCTTTTGCAGTGGGCGAAACAAAAGTAAGTATTTTCTGTCTGTTTTGATATTAGACAATAAAAATAAATAAAAAATCTTTCATATGTTTCGGCATCAATACAGTCCATTAATGATGACAACTCTGAAGAGATTCATTCGTGTGATTATACACGCTTCGAAACTCAACTGGAACGACTGAATCTACAAGCGAAAATCAATCATGAGACTCAACTCCGGCAACAAATGGAACTGTTTAACAAAATGATTGAACTGTCTTTACAAATAAAAGGAATTGAAGCAAAATTGTTGGAAAAACACGAAACTGAACGGCAAGTTCCATTAGACACACCACCTGTCAATGATAAAATCTTAGTTATGACTGAGATTAGAGAAAAACTAAAAGAGCATGATAATATGTTGGCGAAAATTCGAAATAAGCAAAATGATACGCAAGAACTTTGCAAAAAAATTGATTTGGAAAATCATACTCAGACCTTGAAGAATACAATTTCCGACAAAATGATTGCATTACAGAAAATCGATGCGAAGATAGCCGACATAGAAAGCAATTTAATGCCAAAGAATATCTCAGGAGAGATTATTAACAATCAGAATAGGATTCAAAATCTTTTGAAAGAAATGAATTTGGAAGGTCATACCCAGGCATTGAAGACAACAATATCCGATAAATTCGATTTGGTGCAGAAAATAGACGAGAAACTTACGATTATTGGCAATAATTCAATACCTAAAAACGATCAATTGAAATTTTATCAGGATATTCAGCAACACTTAAGTAAGAATTATTTTTAAAATTATTCAACTTCAATCCCATTTCACAACATTTTTCTTCAATATTCCAGATGCCACTGAAAAATATTTGAAGGGGGAGCATCACGGTCTAATTGCGTAAGTAAGAGAAACAAAATATATTTTTAATATAATTCAGGTTAAAGCGAAAAAACAAGCAAGAATTCTTCAAAAGCATTGATAAAAATTGATTATATTTCCAAAACACACACTTTCGGAAAATTAAAAAAAAAAACAAAAAAAGTTAAATTCTGAAAGAATTCATCATGGGCATATACATATATATTTCAGTCAGTTGCTAACATTACTGCAGGTAATACATAATCACTCCTTCTAAACTAATGTAATTTGACGCCAAGTTTGTGTTACAGAAAAATTTTCTCATTTTGAAAAATCTTTTAATATTCATGAATTACTCTCAGCTGCAATGTCTTCATTTCAAACATTTCTTCAATTACTTTTAAGCAGCAATCAATCATATCCCACCAGTTGTGCGGATGTCAATGACAATTATTGTGTAATAAATAAGTGCCTCATTAAGAATCATCTGTATGGACCTGCACCATTTTACGTCGCTTGTAATAACAGCGTAGAGGGTGGCGGTTGGACGGTTATTCAACGACGTATCAATGGCGCGGTGGACTTCTACCGCACTTGGACAGAATATAAATCTGGTTTTGGAAAATTAGATGGTGAATTCTTTATAGGATTAGACAAATTGCACTCCCTAACCTCCAGTCTTAAACCTGTGGAGTTGCTCATACTTTTGGAGGATTTCGAAATCGCGACGAAATACGCCAAGTATGACGATTTCCAAGTGGGCAATGAAACTGAAAATTACAAACTTATTAAAGTCGGATCATATGTAGGCGATGCTGGGGATTCACTTAGTCTGCATGTGGGTTATAATTTTACCACAAAAGATCGTGATAATGATATTCTCGAAAAGTTTAATTGTGCTGAACTAAAAACTGGTGCCTGGTGGTACAATAAGTGTATTAGTAGGTCAGTTAATAAATTAATTAATTTTTGTATTTATAATTATTATTGCCTCTTTTGTGTTATTTTTAGCAATTTAAATGGCAAATACTATCAAATGGCAAATACTTTAAAAGAAAACGGAATAACTTGGTATGATTTTCATGGCTTTAATTACTCTCTAAAGTTTGTGCAAATGTTAATTCGGCCAAGAAAATTATAAATATTTAATTGAAATCGATTGATGTTAACAAAATGATTTTAAAGTACGAAGTTGTAGAATAAAAGAAAAATTATTTTTACTCCCAATTAAATCATAATTGTTGGTTGCTGTACTGCCTTTATCTGGCAAGTTTTTTTTGTTGCTGTATTGTTGGCGCGGTGAACTTTTACGGCAATTGATCAGAATAAATAGACGTATTCAGTAATAACTTCGACTCTTAAGTCGAATTGGAATTGTTGATTCAGTTACAGGATATCGATAATTTCTGCAAGAAAAAAATTTCTCGTGCGTGGTATAAGAAGATAGACCGTTGCTATAACTAGAGGATTGTAATGGTTATGCAGGCATGTATATATTTTATTTATTACAAATATGTAATTATTACGAACAGACTGTATCATGAGAATCGAACCTAGACTCACCACACTAACTTGCTTGACTTGTTTTCAAAATATTTCTCTTCAGATAATTTATCAATGCATTCCGAATACCAATTACCAAATTTTTTTAGAGTTATTGATAACATTGTTTACATGTTCAAGATTGATTATGTAGATTGTAAATCCAGATACTACGTAGTGTATGTGTCTAAGAAAAGGCAATATTTTCCCAACAAATATCAAAAATCCTATCCGAAACAGATATGTCCCTTTTTGAATTGTCTACATTTGTCCGGCCGTACATCAAATAATGGATCAAACTCGTCTTTTTGTTAGTAAGTAAAAAATACTCACACGTATAGGACGAGTCGCCGTAGTGTAGTAGGTAGTGTAATGAATTATTAAACGTAAGGCCACGGTTCAAGCTCCACTTCAGGATTACGATCTAGTTTCTCACACCACTTATGTTGTGTGTGTTAATTTTATACATAAGTGACTGGACGAACAGTTTAAAGTCAACTCCGAAGGCAATATTTTTGAGAAA